>CM061272.1:27882500-29345000 GCA_030848825.1 Tadarida brasiliensis
TCCTCCCTGATTTTTCTGCAACAACATTGAATTAGAGTTGACTTAGGACCAGACTGACCAAAGAGAAGGGACAGTACTTATCACAGCTGAAACCATGGGACGGCCAGGCAGACACCAACATATGTGACATAGGATAGTTTGGACCCAGCTGTTGGGACACTGGGGGCCAGTGGACAGCCATCTCGATCTTGCCTGGGGCCAGGGGCTGGGAGACACAGGGGCTCAGCCAGGCACAGAGCGGGTGCTGCAGGTCAGGGCTGCACTAACCTCTTTGCTTTCTCAGCTTTGGCTTCCGCAACACAAAGCGGGACTCTCTGGTCTGGACTAGGGGAGCATGGGGGTGCCACCCGAATGTCTGAGGGAGCACTCTTCACAGTGGGAGTCGGGTGGAGCCACTGGAACCGAGAGCCACCGGATGGGAGTAGCGAGGTGGCTGGGAGGGGACTTCTGTGAGTGGGCCCCACATGGGGACCTGTCTGTGACCTGACTTCTCTCCACTGCACCTCCTTCAAGCTGATAACAGAGACCTCCCGATCTACCTCTCCAGCTTCAGCTCTAAGGGGAGCCTGTGCACGCTGGCAAGGTAGACGGACAGGAGCCAAGATGAAGTCAGCCACAGGGAATGACACAGGCCAACAGCAGCCTGGACGGACCTGCCCCGACTCAAACACCACGGAGCCAAAGGACTCCACAGGCGCTGATCCCTCCCCCCAAGGGTTCCTCCTTGTCCCCGAAACAAACCTCTCTTCTGGTGATGCTCCCACACACTGCCTCCACCTCCACGTGGTGGTTAATTTCTAGCTGCATTGCTACTTGTATATGTATCCATCTGTCCCTCGGTTATACGTGTCCTGGAGGCCAGATCTTTCTCATTTTGGTCTCTCCCAAGCCACCGACTCTACTTCCTTTATACAGAGCAGGCATTCATTCAGGACGAGGCTGAAATGACTACAAATTCACTCTAACATGAAACAGCATCCACATCCCATTTCCAATGTATTAACCGGTTGAACCCCATGATAATCCCGTGAGGAACTGTTACTGTTCCTTTATCCCATGGTGCAGGTGAAGAGGCATGAGACAGGGATGGGTTAAGCCATTTGCCTGAGTCGCCGCACTGGCAGCACTGGGATCTGAACCCCGACTGGGGCTGCGGTGTACAGGAATCCCCCCGTATCCATGGGGGACCTGAACCAAGATCCCCAGTGGATGTCAGAAAGTGCGGGTAGCACCGAACCCTATATAGACATACTGTATTTTTTCCTGTACATACCTATCCTCCCACTTGAAGGAAGCACTTTATGTCCTCCCTCTGGCACATCTGAACTGCCAGCATCACTACCCTTGTGCTTTGGGGCCATTATTAAGTAAAGTCACGTGAAGACACGCTTTGTGATAACCCAGATGGCTCCTAAGTGACTGACGGGCAGGGAGTCGTGGACAGCGTAGAGATGCTGGACAAAGGGATGAGTCATGACCCGGGCAGGACAGAGCTGGACAGCGCAAGATTTCATCACACTGCTCAGAATGGCACGTAATTTAAAACTTATGAATTGTTTATTTCTGGAATTTTCCGTTTAACATTTTTGGACCACCGTTGACTGCAAATAACTAAAACTGTGGAAATCAGATGGGGGGAGGATACTGCATGGTCCTAACCACTGACTGCTAGGACCGCCTCTCGGTGCCCTGGGACTACACGATAAATGACAATGGTGTTTCAGCGGGGAAGAAACCAACAAGAGCTCTTAATCCTCCAGCTTTGCCCTGGCAGCTACCTCTGCTTGGAGAGCCCTTCTTTCCCTTCCTATTCCTGGAAACACCTACTGTGTCCTCAAGACTGCTCATGAGTCACCCCCTGAAGTCTCTCATGGTTCCTCCAGGTGTTTAGGGACCCTCTGGGCTCTTATATACACGGTCCTTTGCTAGGTCACCTCATGTAACACCTGCTGGTTTTCTCCTCAATGTCCTGCCCCAGCACAGGAGGGCAAGGGCAGTCTTTTCATACTACTCAGCATGGAAGTATTCAACAGTTGTCCCTATCAGTTTATTTAGTAACTATTAAGTGCTACTTATTGTGTTAGGGGCATTCACATATACTAATCTCATTCAATTCTCCCAACCTCCTGTGAGCTGCCAGGTACCAAGTCATCCAATTTTGGGGATGAGACACCTCAGGCTTAAACATATTTAATCAGACAATATTTGAATGAAATTTCCCACCTTAGCTCAGTCTAGTAAGTTCCCAGTCTTTCTAGCACCCTCATCACCAAACACAGGGTGGGGACAGTCCCATGATGAATAGTGGGTTGCCCTCCTTCAGGTCACTTGCAGATGGGCCCTGACCTGAGCCTGTTCAGGAAGAGGGTACA
This sequence comes from Tadarida brasiliensis, assembly GCA_030848825.1. Lineage (NCBI taxonomy): Eukaryota > Metazoa > Chordata > Mammalia > Chiroptera > Molossidae > Tadarida > Tadarida brasiliensis. Next base: position 27,884,873 of record CM061272.1, read on the forward strand.
GTCTCCAGGTCACGAGTCACTGCACCTCTCCAACTGCAACTCATTCGTCTCCCCGCCTCCCATCACTCAGGTTTCTTGTGTACGTCTTGGCCGAGGGTTTGGAAATCAGTGTCACAGAGGACTTTCCATAATGAGTGATCATTTCCATTAAACTGAGTAACTCTTACGTAGTGGCCTCTATATAGAGATTTTAAATATATATAAAAATAAATATATAATATGAAATAGTGAGCTGATATATGAACTGAGAAATCCAATTAGATCTTAGCCTTGTACTACAGATTTGAAATTTCTAAGAAAGAATACCAACTCAAATATGACAAATTAGTGAAAAACAAGTATTTAGAATACCTATGTCTTGGCACCTGTGCTAGCTAGGTTCCATGCAAGGTATAACAAACAGAACTGTTTTTTTTTTTTTTTTTTTAATATTTTTTTCTTGATTGATTTTAGATAGAGAGGAAGGGAGAGGGAGAGAGAGAGAGAAACACTGAGAAGAGAGAACATCGACTGGCCGCCTCCCGCATGCCTCCCACTGGGGGGTCGGGCCCACAACCTGGGTATCCTTGTCTTTCCAGGTGTCGCCTAGGTAAACATTTTATTCTTACTAAAAATGATTCTAGCTAGCTTTAGACTGATAATTATCAGGGGAAACTTTTAGTAAGTCTGTAATGCTTTACAGCTCATTAGTTCAGTATTATTAATTCCAACTTCTAAAAATTATTTAGAATTTAAACAAGCAGAATTTCATACTTATCACAGAGACTGAATGGAGAGGGGAAGGAAGAACAGAAAAGAGAAAAAATTCCTGCAAATGTCATGAGAAAATCCAGTTACACACAGTGTGTTTTAAGTTCCTAAAGGTCTTTATACCTATTTGGTGCAAGGATTGTAAGTATATCAATTTGCCTAAAAATTTCATTATCTTTTTCCTACAAAGAAATCCCTTCTTAATCTCCATGGCTTGAAAAAGTAAGCTTTACATCTCTGGCTGATTCAGAGTTCTCCAAAGACAAACATATAAAGGTGACTCAATGTAACCCACGATTTTGAAAGGGCAATTTATACCTCAAGAGCATATAATATAAACAATGTTATGTTTTGATTCATTTAAGAGGTGTTTGTCACTTAGTGAAAGTACTTTTTCGTTACATATTTTCCTATTTGATAAGCAATAAGAAAACTGTTGATGGTCTAGAATAGAATATACATGTAACCAGATTCCTCTTGACAGAAAAATCAGACTGCTCAACAGAGACCCCTGTATCTCATCCACAGCCCACCCCTGCCTGTTTCCTAGCAGAACAGGTGACTTCTCAGACCCAGCAGAGCAAGGGGGTCCTTTCAAGCAGGGACTTGCCACGAAAAATTTGCAGGGAAGCCGGACTGTTAGCAGGACTTGCCAGATCTTGGAGGCTAGGTGGATTCTCTGTTACACACCAGAGAGGAGGTCCCAGAACAGTGACAAGTTAGAGCAGGGACCAGGGGAAAAATGGATGTCAATGGTGTTGTGGAACATAATACACAAAACAGACCCCCAGCACCCCCTTGGTTTGAATCTTAAGCTGATCTCGAGTGCTCTTTGCAAGCCTCCTAACTCACTCACTGTTCTCCACGATACCTACCCCGCGCAGGTACATGCGAATGTCCTCCTGTAGTTACAGCCCTGGATGATGAGGTGTCGGGCCTGAAGTTAGCCACTGCAAAGTTTTCATATTCTTTATTGAGCTAGTAAGACAGGTATCTCCATGCAAGCCATGTGCTCATTCTCTTGGTCTATTTGGCACACACAGCAGCTGATAAAAATGGAAGTTGTTTTTTTGAAGGCAAAGGAAGTCGAGATGTCCGTTTCATTTGTTTATGTGGACTTAGTCAAAAACAGCAGCAAGCGTGTGGATTTAACGGAAGCTCTGAGTACCCTTTGGCTGACCAGCTAGATACTGCAATGGCTACTCTATTAATAAAGTAAATAATAATAATAAAAAAGGATTTGCTAAATTTGGTTTGATTTTAGGTCATGGAATTACGCACACAGATATGTTAGTTATAACCACTATCAGTACCTTGCCTTAGATTCATTTAGCTTATCTCAGGATAAAATAACTCCCTGCTTCTTTCCACACATGGGTCACACCCTGGACGAGAATTTATAAGTTTCTCTACCCCAGCCCTCTCCACCCACTTTCCTAACAACTCTTTTATTATGGATGACACTTAAATCTTGGATTTTGACATTTTCATTTCCTTTGGAAGCTCTTAAATGCACAAGCCTTGAGGGTTACCATTCTTACAGGATTCTCATCTCTCCTTGTTCTGTTCCTCCTTTAAATGTCCATGAGTCAAAAGATTCATTACCCTACTCCCCCACATGTCCCCACCATCATTCATGACCCCTTGTGCTCTTAGCTAAGGATGCTCAGATCCTTAGCGTTTTAACTCCCTTGGACACAACCCCATTGTCTACAAGAGGAGAGCCCCTTTGTAAATTTCAGGAGTCCAGTTCTTTATGGCTGGCTAGATTTATTCCTGTCCTTGATGGTTCTGTCCCAACTTCTGTGGCTTGCAATCTACCCTCTAGGGGTGCAGAGCGGTGACAACCATTCTCCTCAGATGTTGTTTTGCTCATGTTACTAACTTGCTGGGAACTGAGGCGGCTTCCACTGGCGTGTTGCATAACACCTGATAGTGCTGTGCAGCTCCTTGAGCAGTCAGTACCCTTCTCTAATTGTCCTCTCCTCTCCCCATGACTCAGCTGAGCTCACGCCCCTGCAAGCACAACGCTGTGAGTCTTCGATGACACGCACCAGCAGGGGGGTGCACGGTCCACAGGGGGCCGAGTCCATTTCTGTCATGCGTTTGCACGACTTCTCAAACGAGGATGAAGCCCGAGAGTCTAACTCGGACAGAAGCGTCATATCCAGCATCTCCGGCCTCCTACTGCCCTGTTATGTTTATCCTTTTCTACATACCGACAGCATTTGTTTTCAGGATTTTCAGACTGGCACTGCCACTGCTCTCCACAAATCTCCTAACTTTCTGGGTCATCTCCTGGTGGTGGGAGGGGGGTGCCTGCATATGAAAGCCCCTTGTTTCCAGGTTCTGTTGGCAGTGGGAGTCACTAGGAACCTCCGCACAGAACACCGGGAGAAGAAATGAGGCCGTGAAGCTAAAAGCAAGATCTCCTCCAGCAAGCCACAAGGACAGCCCTGCCCACAGATAGCGAGCACTGCGGAGCTTTCCTGCCTTTGAGTGGTTCTCACTCTCTTCAGGCTGTGAGTCACCAGACACCGTCCTTCCCCCACCTGGCAGTGTCCTGTGCCCCTGGGACAAAATCATGCCTTCGCTTCCCTTCTAAGTATTGCTCAAGGCTCCAATGCCTTATGAAATCATTCCAGACCAATTCCATCTGGCACCAGGCACACCAGTTATCCTAGGAATCCCTTCATATTCACGCTGTCTCTAATCTTTCTCCTTTTTCCCAGTACTCGGCATCTCTCTGGGGCCAGCGTTCATGCACACACGTTTACCCAGACTCGTCTGCTCACATGTTCTCAGACCCTGTGCATGGGGGATGGCTGTTTGAGACTTTATCTTCTTTGCTTTGCTGGCTTACGCCTTCTATGTCCCTTGAAATATCTTTAAGATCTTATTGGGTACCAAATACAGCAGAGGCCCTGTAACGGTTATAACTGTTACCAATATAGCAACTGTAATTAAAGAAAGCTTCTCAACAATCAAGTTTCGTAACAACTTTAACATGGCAAAATTAACACATCACTGAAGATTCTGAAGAAAAAAGAAAATCCCTAAATATGCCTCCTTTCCGTTTATGGAACTAAACATGAGTGACTGCTCACTTCTCAATCAGATTTTCATGCAACAGTATCGTTCCAACAACAGGTTGAACGTCACTCTAGTTCAGTGAAGAGTAAGAAGAATAAGGTAATTTTGAAAAATGCTTTTACTATAACTTTGTACAATAACATGAAAACAACAACAACAGAACACCTCCAAGTATTACCAGGCTGTGTAGCCGAGTAAAAAGTCTTTGGAAGCGCTTTCGGACCAAGTCCACCTATTTCTTTCTAATTTCTGTAACGTTGACCATTTAGACAATTAGAGAAACTGCTGGGAAACCTGCATGGAAGGAGGCCCAGCACTGAGAAGGGCAGTCCTGAGTGTGTAAGTGTGTAACAGTAACTGAGAGGATCGGGGTGACTGCTCTGTGACGTGTGCTCCTTCCGAGTCCTTCAACACGGTGTTAATTTGGGTTGGCTGTTCCTGACAGTGTACACAGTGGGACATTGTCCCTTTCAGTCCCCCATCGGAGGACACACTGGAGACTGGGAAAGTAAATTGTCAGTGACGTTACTAGCTGAGTGATTTCTATAGGAACCGTTGCTGGAGCAGCATGGGACGTCAGGTTCAAAGCCGGGCAAACCGAGGGAAGTCCCATGTGCTGGAGGCCCGGACCTGGGCTTTCTGTGACAGTCGGGTCCCGCTGCCCACTTCCTCAGCCTCATTTCATCAACCAGAGTAAGAGACCCAGAAAAATTATTTGTTTCATTGTTTGACAAAATTCCCCCACGTTCTGGAATAAATGAACCTTTCGCTAACATTACTGAGGGCACCGCAATAGCGGACACGAGCATCGTAGATTTGCCTGTTCCTTACCCACCACTTCTGGTCCATCAGTTCCTGTAAATTCTACCCTTCATGTGTCTACCACCCTGCCCTTGACTGGGTCTGTATCCTCTCCTCCACAGACCACGCCTTGGGTCTTGTCCCGTTAACTCCATTTCAAAGGCTGATGGCTCCCTTCAAAGACTCCCCCAGGACATAAGGAGAAAATTCAGCTCCCAAACCCTCACCAGCTCATTCTTATCAAACTCATCCTACACTTACTGACCTTTAGTGTGCCCGAGAATCACCTGGGAAGCTTCTGGGTCTCGTCCAAAGAAAGGTTAATTTAGCACTGGGTGGGGGACCAGGACTTTTAAAGCACCCCGAGATGAGCTGCAGGGGGTGCATAGGCTGCACCTGGAGAGGTGCTGTCGACCCTCCCACTGACTGGGGGCTCACCTACACTCCTAGCCCACTCCCTGGGGGCTCACCTACACTCCTACCCACTGCCTGGGGGCTCACCTACACTCCTACCCCACTGCCTGGGGGCTCACCTACACTCCTAGCCCACTCCCTGGGGGCTCACCTACACTCCTACCCCACTCCCTGGGGGCTCACCTACACTTCTAGCCCACTCCCTGGGGGCTCACCTACACTCCTACCCCACTCCCTGGGGGCTCACCTACACTCCTACCCCACTCCCTGGGGGCTCACCTACACTCCTACCCCACTGTCTGGGGGCTCACCTACACTCCTACCCCACTGCCTGGGGGCTCACCTACACTCCTAGCCCACTGCCTGGGGGCTCACCTACACTCCTAGCCCACTCCCTGGGGGCTCACCTACACTCCTACCCCACTGCCTGGGGGCTCACTGACACTCCTACCCCACTGCCTGGGGGCTCACCTACACTCCTACCCCACTGCCTGGGGGCTCACCTACACTCCTACCCACTGCCTGGGGGCTCACCTACACTCCTAGCCCACTCCCTGGGGGCTCACCTACACTCCTACCCACTGCCTGGGGGCTCACCTACACTCCTAGCCCACTGCCTGGGGGCTCACCTACACTCCTAGCCCACTCCCTGGGGGCTCACCTACACTCCTAGCCCACTCCCTGGGGGCTCACCGACACTCCTACCCCACTGCCTGGGGGCTCACCGACACTCCTACCCCACTGCCTGGGGGCTCACCGACACTCCTACCCACTGCCTGGGGGCTCACCTACACTCCTACCCCACTGCCTGGGGGCTCACCTACACTCCTACCTCACTGCCTGGGGGCTCACCTACACTCCTAGCCCACTCCCTGGGGGCTCACCGACACTCCTACCCCACTGCCTGGGGGCTCACCGACACTCTTACCCCACTTTCTTCTTTCCAGCCTAGTCTCAGCTCACTCTCCATGGCTCAGCTTACGTGGTCCTCCTTCCTTTGCATTTTCATAGTTTCTTCTTAAAATTTACCACGCTACACTGACATTATCTGTTTATGTTTGTCGCACCCACTAGATTTGTGGCTGCTGAGTGAACAATGTCTGTTCAATGAAACAGAGGCACAATGATACAGATGACTGTATAATCCTGCTCCCAGACAGAGCCTCCTTCACGCACTGAAGGAGAGGATGTGGGTTACAGGAAATGCCTACCTGAGTTTGCAAAACTGAGCGGAGGGTAAAGGCTTCTGATGTTATGCTATCTGGGAACTACCCTTAGGTAGAGCTTCTACTTGTTTTGTGATCTTTCTATGCCTCAGATTCCTGCTGACCCACTGGGTTGCCATGGGGATTAGATGAGGACAGATGTTGAGTTCACAGCACAGATCCAGGCACCAGGTAAGCACTCAAGACACATAGGCTGTTTGCACCTGGCCAAAAGTATCACCCCAGCTCCATCCTCAGGCCAAAGGGGAGGGGCCGTGCCTGGGGCACGATGTGCACAGGGAAACGTGTAGCAGTCTACGCCGCTTCCACATCCAGAACAGTGCCAAAGACTTACTGCAGAATAGCTAACTTTGATGTTCCTGGATCCAAATACTGCTAATGAGATCCCACGACCATCAAAAATCCTATCTTATAGCCTCTATGCAGAAAAAATTTTAAATTAAAATGTGATTTAAATGAAAATGATTTAATTATTAAAAATTTAAGTCTTTTTTTCCTTAAAGAAAGCAGTGGCACAATGACATATGACTATACAATACCGCTCCCAGACAGAGCCTCCTTACCTTTACCTAAAATTCTTATCTGCTCTACGTATATTCTGTTGACAGCATTCCTATTGTCGGGGGTAAAATGACTTACTTGAAGAGACGTTTTGTTAGGTTTTCTTAATTTAGTCTGTGTCTGCTCTGGACCTTGAGTGTAAGCATGAAGACTAACAAGGGTTAGGCAAAGGAAAGGGGTGTGGGGGTGAGGGCACCCCAGGCACAGAGAGCTGCCCGTGCAAAGGGCCCCAGGCAGCGTCTGTGACAAGCTCACCCGGGCTGGCTCAGGTGCTCCTGGGGGGGCCCTCCAGCCCACAGCCCCACCGCACCTGTCCAGCTGCACAGAAGTGCTACCAGCCGCCAGGGTATCTGCTGTTCACGACAGGTTTTGTTTCTGATTCATCTCTGTATGCCGAGGGCCTAGTGCCATGTTTGGACAGAGCTGACACTAAACAAATGTTTGCCAAACGATGTTCTTTAGCATAATAATTTGCAAGGGTGGTATTCCGTTCCACAATGTTGCCAAGAAAGAAACAGGCCAACAGATCTTGCTCACTGGGTAGGTCCCTTCAGCACAAATCTTCGAAAGCGTAAATTTCACAAATTCAAGTGCAGACTCTGACACCGGAATCGCATTATCCAAAGGCAACAGATTCCCAGTCCCTTAATGTGAGAACGGCTTTATTTGTGCTTCTTTAAAAAAGAGCTGTTTCGCCCTGGCCGGTTTGGCTCAGTGGTTGGAGCGTTGGCCTGCGGACCAGAGAGTCCTGGGTTCAGTTCCCGCTAGGGGCACGTACCAAAAAAAAAAAAAAAAAAAAGCTGTTTCTAACATCACCTACATACAATTCCTTTCTTGGCATGCCTCCGAAGTGTCTTTGCTCCTCAGAGTTCGGGTCTGAGCTCCATATGTGCAGTGCAAATGCGTTTGTGTTCCAGGCCAGTGTTCCCTGTAGTCTTTAGGGCCAGCAGCTCAAAATTCAAGAAGTCAAAAATCCACTCCAACCTCATCTTCCTCTCTAAACCTGTACCTTCCTCTTGGGTCCCTGTGTGAATCAGCAGGGCCACCACCCATCCAGGGGGCCATCCGGAGTCACACTGACTCTGCCTTTTCCAGGTTTGCCGCACGTATTCAACCATCAGGTGCGATGAGTCTGCGTGGGAGGCTCTCACCCGTCGCTTTTCTCCATCATCGCTGCTATCACTTAGCTCAGCCCAGGGACTCTTCCTTAGACCACTGGTTAGCAGACCACTACTTCATTTTTCTCCAGTTCTATCGCTCCTTACTCTTCCCTAATCCTATACCACCTGTAACCAGAGTGATCTGTATAAATTTGTTCAGGTAATTGCTCTGATTAGGACTATCAAAAGCTCTCCTGTCTGTGGGATCATGTCCAAACTCCCCCTTACCGGTCAGTGAGCTTGCTTCTCCCACCTCATCTCTCAGCACCCCTACCTAGCACTGTCTTTTCCAGCCATGCCCAATTATTTTACAGTGCCCCAAATACACATGGGACTTTGTCCTCGGCACCCTTTTCCATCTTCTGGAAAACATGCACACGGCCTTAGGTTCTCATGTTGGATACCGCCTGCAGAATCAGGCCTCCAGCCCCAGCTGTGATTAAGCTCCTATGTGATTAACCTCACAGCTAGGTGTCAATCATCTGACAGGTAACTGCTTTATCTGTCCCAACCAGACTCTCTCATGTAAAGGACTGGGTCCCAATGATAATTTTACATTTACATAGTATGTCATCAATTCATGTTACAAAGAGCAATTAAAATCAATATTTCACTGAGACTAAGAACCAAACTTTATCAAACGGGCTGGTAACCGAGTGTCTTTTCTGAGCATCCAAACCAGAGTGCCAACTAACATGCTAACTGCTGACAGACAAGGACTAAAGGTGCCCACCTTCCCAGGGCATTTTCCTCTTTACAAGGCAATCTATCAGTCCAGAGCTGAACTGAATCTCCAACACAGGGACAAGCAGGAGGGGGTGGGAACCAGTGACAGGTAAGCCCATCACCTGGTGCTCCTCCCGTCCTCTCTTGAACCCTAAACTCTAGCTTTTATGGGCTATCTCAATGTGTTTTGACTAATAGGCCCACCCCTAATGGATGGAAGTAAATGTATGAAATCTTGATATACTAATTAAAAACAACGACGACAACGACAAAAAAACAACAACAGACAGGGACTGCTAGACCAAGCAATTGAGATAAAAATTTGACTGACTTGCTACAGTGAAATTCAGCAAAATTTTAACCTTATTTAAAAGTTTTAAAAAACCAACAAAATTTGTTAATCTCTGGCATAAGAGATTGTTTTAAAGACACTAGAAAGTGGACATGTTTCCCTTGGCCCGAGTAAGTTTCTTTTGGCACACAGGGAAATGCTAAGAAGATTGGACTTCAAAGGGTTGCACTATTTTGGAGGCAGCCTTGATTCCTTACACATTAATTAAATTTCTGATAAAGCAGCTTACTTTGAATCGAGTATGTTATCCAAACAAGTGTGAAACACCAACTAAGACAGAAGGGCAACATTATTAAAAGCTTATTTGGTTAATTCTCAAGAGGCTGTTGAACTAAAGCTGAATGACTTACATAAATACCTTTGGCATTTGTTGGATCCTGTTCCTAAACACAATGTTCATATTTCATCTATAATAAGAAAAGCATCTCAAAGATTTGCAAGGCACTGGTCTTGCAAGTGTCCAGTTTGGTGTCTTGAGTGAAGTGAGATTGGCAGTCAGCTTAATCCATAATGGAAAGTTGTGAAGCGGGCTGCGTGGCTGCCCGGCAGCTGCTCGGAGGAGGCAGCTACCGGCTCCGTGAGGTGCACACGGAACTCGCCACGTGCCCCCAAACAGAGTTTCTCCAGGCCATAGCTCAATTCATATGGAGCACACGGGATGGACCACAAATGCCGTCACACCTTTGGCTTCCAGGAAAACATGACAGTTACCGTTACACTACGAGGTAATTGCTGCTTTAATGCTTTGTATTCACAGAATCACGAAAACATCACATTGCAGAGCTAACCGAGACGGTCTGCTGGAGTTTGAACTGTTTAGGTAAACTCAGATTTCTCCAGTTAAAACAAGGCCAACTCGTGTCCCCAAACCTAGCTTACCATCACCCTGGATTGTAGTTTTTTCCTTCCAGTTTTCACCAGGTAGATCTCTACAGAACTGAACATGATCTCACATCCCATCCACACCACACACAGCGCCTTCCTCTTGCCCCCTGTTTAATCCAGGTGGAAAGCCATGCCTACACGATTCAGGGATCAAAAAAGTATGTTTACTGTGGCCCCAGCATCCGGAAAACTGTACGACCCTCCTCTTATTATGGCCTAAGACGAATTTTCATGCAACCGGTACTGCCTGAACCTACCTACCTGTTAATCATTAAGACACACGCCCACCTCAGGGCCGCAGTTTCTGAATGGGCCTGGACTTGGAAGGGCTGGATGAAGAGTGTTTTTAAAGAAAGATATTCAGAAACAAGATAGCCTCGGGATGTTTCACAAAGGTCTCCTAACACAGCATGTTCCCATGTACTGTGCAATGACCGGCTCGACGATGAGGCGATAGAGATCAGAGTTGAAGGACAGGGGCTGGGGCCAGGAGTTTCTCTGTGTTCCCCAGCCAGGCCTCTGGGGACCATGACATCCCAGCTTTACCCCCTGTTGGGGGCAGGGCAGAGCTGCCGCCCAGGTTATCTTTCTGGCTTCAGCTGCTCCCTCCGCACACCCACACAGAATTCTCAGTGACTGCTCAGCCCACGAAGTCGTCCTGGGCCCCTGGGTACAGAGAAGCGCGACTTTCTTTCCACAGCCTGGAGAAGAAGGTGAGGGAATCCTCACTTCCACCCACGGGAAGTGAATGTTCGTGGGTAAAGAGGAGAAATGTGTATTTAAGATTTCCGTGTTCAATACAGAACAGATAATACACAGAAAAGATATCGGTGACCTACACTAATGAACCCAAACACTCTGAAGATGAAATCTTTATTTTCCTATACTGTCTTCAGAATCGTGCCCAATGTAGCTTGAAATATATATATATATATATATATATATATACCATTTCCCTGCTTATTTTCCTTTGTCTTAAAAGTATGATTGCCTGTTGACGGTATATGGACTTCACCCAGGTCTGAGTCTGGGAGGAGATGAGTCCTGAACGTCGCTCAGGTCTGTACACAGTGGTCAAGCGTGGGGGATTAACTCCTTTCCCCTCCGTTACCCTCGTTCTGCTTCCCACGCCTGCCCTCCTGTCCTCTCCCCTTTACCTCCATCCCAGTCTGACTTCTTGGTCTATCAGCTTTCATGCTGGGGAATGGTACTTGCAGGGTCGACGTGCTTTCAGAAACATCAATGCTACAGAGTGATTTACAGTTTACAAAGCCCTGTGACACCCACTCTCTCATTCAACGCTTACAACAACCCTCCCCTGAAGAAAGAGGCAAATCTCAGTCCTCGTTCATGGTAACTTTCCTGCAACGCAGCGCCCGGGAGTTTCACCAGGCCTCTGGAATTAGTCTGTAGCAGGGCTGGTGGTAACAGGTGGAGACGGCAACAGGCAGAGGCAGAGAAGGATGGACACAGGGGGCATAGCTACAGAAAATAATTAATACTGTAAACCTCCACATTTTAGGGAATTTCTTTACCCATTTAACAGCTCCTTCATTAAAATGACTTGTTGGGTTAGGAATTACAAGGATGCCACCTTCCTGCAAGCATTACTTATGGTAATAACTGAAAATGAACCAGAGCCCCAGTAGAAGAAACAAAAAGTTCAAGGAAGAGGTCATCTAAAATTGTTTTCAGAGATATGCTATGACCCCTAATACAGAAAAGAAATAAAGAGAGAATGTAAACTGTAAGTTTCATTTGCAAAAGAGAATCCTTTTTGTCCAATGGAACTGAAGAAACTTCACATTCCTAGCCCTTTACAACAACTTGGCAGAGGTTAAGCTTTTCCCTAAAACCAGTGGTAGTGAGTTCACTGGGATCCATAATGTGCACTGGCTCAGGCTGGCCTTGGGTTTTCATGACCAAATAAATTAAGCGGGAACCAAGTCAAGTCATCTTTTGAGCGACTGTTCTATTGAATGTCATTATTTGAGATTGAAAAAAAGACCCTAAATTGGCAAGGCAAGAAAATCTTTCAAGAGGAAAAAAAAAAAAAAAAGCCAGCTGAACACTCAACAAACTTCGCTTTTAAAAAGGCAGTAGGCTCTTACGTTCTGAGTTCTCACCTATGTTGGTGACATTCAATATGGAGGATGAGTTGTTACAGGGAAGTAAGGTGACTTCCCGGAGCTCCCGTGTCTGCTTACAGGAAGCATTCATGTCTATCACTGGACCAGCTCACACCTGTGGGGAATGGTGCAGCCGTCTGGCTTACCCTGAAGCCCTGCCTTAGTTGGGCCACTTGAATGATGTTGACTTACAGAAAAGGGTACCTGCAGTACACTTCTGCATTTTCCACACTTCCTTGACTATTGTTACACGACAGCATGATGAATTATGAGAGCTATGCTTCTTTTCTTACAACTGTGGTTTATAAATGTCCAGCAGAAGGGAATTAGAAGCACCGGCCATGTTCATACCCTAAGCAGTGAGAATTTAATTCACTCATTCATCAGATATTTACTCGAGGCCTTAGGGAAGTGCCCTGGTCCCGGCTGGCTGTCCATACAGAAGTGAGCAAAGCGGCCTGCGGGGCTGGCTTCCAGTCCAGTTGGAGAAACATACAGTAAACAAAGAGGCTGGAATAAAATGACAATGTAGACTAGTGGGGGATTTAGACAGGGGTGTTGGGGTGGGGGGTTAGGGAGACCCTCAGTGAAGAAGAGACTTTGTGCCGAAACCTGAGGTTGGAGCAGCCTGGGGCAGGCCCGGGAGCCGGGCAAGGGCACCAGGCAGAGGGAAGGGCTCAGCAAAGCCACACCGAGAACCAAAGGGAAGGGAGACAGTGGTTTGAAACAGTACTATGCCCTTTTACAGAAAAGTATGGAAATACATTTTTCCTTTAGGATTTTTTTCACATTCATTTTTATATTGAAGTTGAAGATCGGCAAACACGGACCCATCTCTAGTTCTGGAAGCAGACGCAACGAGCCCACCTGCGCACCAGCCCTCCTGAGCTGGAGGCCCTCCACCCTCCACCCTCCACCCTCCACCCTCCACCCGGCTGCTTCCCTCCCCTTGCGTGGCTGTGACAAGCCCAGCAGCACAGGAGACTGCACAGGGCTCCCTCCTGACACCACCTGCCTAGGTGTGGCTGTCACCACCTGCTGGGGCACTGGGGGGCCACATTGACCTGACCTAACGGGACTAATGGGAGGAGCACAGCCCCACCAGCCGGGCTGGTCTGTCCCACCCCCCAACACTTCCCCTAGTTCTGGGAGCACGCAGCCCTGCACCCCACTAGCTCCAGCGAGGCTGGCCTCTCACTTCTCCCATTTTCTTCTAACCTGATAAAACCAAGGTAGTGCACGCCAAGGCCCCTGGCTGTCACCTCTGCAGGCGGGCTCTCTCCCGTCCTGTCGCCATTCCTTCCGTCCTCCAGCACGCTAATCATTTCCTCTGCCGCTCAGACTCTACCACTCTCCTTTTGTCTACACCCTTTTCTGAGTTGTCTATTCCTTTCCACGGAAGGGTGGTTCCTTGAGGGCCACTTATTTGCTATCTCAACCAAGTGAATTAAGTTCTTAAAATTCTCCATTCGCGTATTTTTCTCAAGGAACAGTAATTTGAACATCTCCCTTAAGGAATGGCTGGAGACAAGAGTTAATGGAGTAAAAAACGCTTAAATGAGAAATGGAATTGAAGCCACTGGGACGGTGGGTTGACCCTGGGCAGGGCCTCAGTGTCTGTGCCTCTGGACGGAGGGGCTGGAAAGGTCTGGAGCTGCTCTGCTCCCTCTTGACATGTCTTAAAAAACAAGGCTGAGACCCTCTCAATCCCAGGTGATGTTTTTTTGTTTTTTGTTTTTTGTTTTTGTTTTTTATCCTCAGGACCAAGACAAGAGGGGAACAAAACATTTTGTTGAGTCTTATAAAACACAGTACCTTGGGGATTGGAACAGAAACCTCAAGAAAAGTTAGCTGGGAGGTCAGCAAATTATAAGCATCCCTTACAGTTTTAACTCTCCAAGTGCTAACCTGCCAGTGTCGACCAGTACCTACTAATTCTGTACCTGCTACGTTATTTCTGCTCCCTACTGACCTCCGTCATCCCCCCCACGCCCTGAGCTGTAAGAATTAAACGGGCCACACAGCGCCATTGGAAATAAGTCGCCTGTGTGTTTACTGGGAAGACACAGCACACCCTCGTCACAGACGCAGAGCGAAGGTCCACAGACCTACCGTGTTTTCTGAATCTTTGGGCCCAGGCTGTTGGTTGTGTCTCCTGATTTCCCAGAGGAGACATTACTGGAGGACACCATTTTTCAGCACAGACCTGAGACTTTGCTCCCAGATAACAGGGGGTGATGGCACGAAAGCCATGTCTCTGAGACTTCAGAAACATAAAGCTCTACAGCATAAGAAATGACAGCGATAGGACGATGACTGGCACTATTTGGGCACAAACTGAAATGGTCACTAACCTTCACTGACCACCTCTCGTTGTTGCTAAGAGTGAACCACTCATTTTAACCTTGGCAGCTGCCAGAGGGTCACTGTCTCGTTCTTCTGCCATGAGCAGGGCAGGGGAGGAAGACTGTGTGTATGTTCTTCAAGTTTTGATAGTTTTACAAACAAAAACATTAATAACAACAACTACAAGAGCGTCCAGAAGGACTGAGCAGATACTCAGGCATTAGAAAGAGCCGGGTTATGATGGTAAGACTGCTAGAACTCCTCTCCAGACAGCAATCTCCAAAAACTTCACAGAATCTCTCCCCGCCACCTACTTAAAGGTTTTTAAAAGAATGAAGCACTCTAAACTCAGAGCTCGTATAGGGAAAATGCCAGTCCTTCGGCTACTTCCTACCAAAACAAGTTGCAAAACTTGGTATTTCAAGTAGTCAGTCATTAAGGCAAGGAACGGGGACTCCAACAGTGAAAGTAAGTAAAACAGAAAGGGTTCACTGAGTGAGTGTTTTTGGTTTATTGTGTCATCCAGAGAGTTTTTATTTTATTGTGGTAAGAATACTGACTATGAGATCTACCCTATTAACAACATTTAAGTGCACAATAGCATAAGTGCACAGACACATACCGTGGAGCAGCTCGCTAGAACGTTTCATCTTGCTAAACTGAAACTTTATACCTGCTGAACCCCACCTTCGCAGGTCCCACCCCTCAGCCCTGGCAACCACCATTCTACTCTCTGTTTCTATGGGTTTGACCACCTGTGGTGCTTTCTTAAGTGGAATCATGCAGTATTTGTAGTATATATCACTAGCTTATTTCAGTGAGCAAAATGAACTGAGCATTTTTTGAATAGCTAAATAAAGTCCTTTATGATGTTAACTAGTTAAAAGTATAATATCTTAAGCTAAAAAACTCTTGATTATAAACTATATTACAAACTATAACATAGTATTTCCAAACTATATAATAGCACCCCCAAAAGTCTTCCAGCAGAGAGGACGTGGCTAGGACTTGGGTAAGAGTTTTACGATATTAGTATAATCAGAGATCAGCTTCGCATCACAAGCTGTTCCCTTGCGTTGCGTAGATTCCTCCAATATAGACTAATCATAGTCAGTAATTACAGCAAGCACAAGGCAGTCATTTGATGCTAGAGTGTCCTGCACAGGCTTAGTTTCCATCTGCCAAGACTGAGCTGCTTTTAGTATATAACTAGGTTGTAAGATGAAAATAAAATGGAAGAATCCAGGAGTGTGTTTGAAATTAGAGGCCATGGTCTAACAAGAAGTATATGACTAGCTTTCAAGTTAGGTGAGGGCCAAGGAAGCCAGCAAGATTAGATGTGCCAAGCATCCTATCTACAAAGCAAATGGAAAAGTAGGTAGATGCATTGCTTGGCGATCCCAGAGAATTAAGATCTAAAATAGAAGATGCTTGGCAGAGAAGACAGGAGAGACCCTTCATTAAAGTTTGTGCTGATTAACAAGAAATACTGACTTTAAAAGAGGATTGGTTAGAGATACAATGGAAACCTTTGAAGACTTTTAATATTATAATATATTCCTATAAATAATGCAAAATCTCCCACTTTCCAAGCAGTGTTTCAGACACTCAGAAATAGAACCAGGGGCATTAAAAAAAATCCTTGTAGAACTCTGAAAGTATGAAGTTAAAAAATGGGGGAGGGGTGTCATTCATTCAATTTAAGAATAAAAACCTGAAGACATGCTGATATTTTGTGGTTTCAAAGGAGGTTTACTTCTAAGGGAGAATATTACTGAAGCAGGAAAAGCATTTTTAATATTCTATGCTAAATGTCTACTTCAAGTCACACACAACTGTGGCCCGTCAGTACCCACGGAAATAAGCCTAAAAATAAAAATTTCCATTTATAACCACCCCTTTTTCTTTTGTATCTAACATGACATCCACCCCTAATAAAATTCTATTCCCAATAGCTTTTTCCGTCCCTCTTGTTGGATCCCTGACTCCAGCTATTAATGGTAAAACTTCAAGTACATAGTCCTTCTGTGCCCACATACACCCTACTTCTCAATCTATTATTCACCCGCCTTCTCCTCCTCACTCCAGCCTGTCTCTACTGCTCCACTTTCCTCCAACCTTGGCGCACTGACAGTCCCATCTGTCCCTGTCAGGTTCCCCCAGCCCCCTCCTTTTCATACCCAGTGATCTAAGCTTTCCCGCATAGAATGAGGTGATTTCTGTGAGCCGTGGTCCCTCTGCCTTCCCCATGTACACGAGCTATGCTGTTTTTCAGGGATGCAGGCTAGATTTTGTCATGTAACTTCCAGGCGTCTGCCAATCTAGATCTTGATGGCTTTCTCAAAACCAATTTCATCTAAAAGGCCTCAGTCAACAGAACCTGAATTTTATAAATTAGGCTAATTCTATGAGAGGAGTTGTAGACACCTGGAACTGAAACATCAGGATAAAGGGACTCATCTATACCAGCTATGTTTCCATGTGGATGGGCCGTGTTCTCCGTGGCAGTATTTCAGGGGTACTTTTTAGATAAGTGTGGCAGTATTTCAGGGGTACTTTTTAGATAAGTGTAACTTTCTGGACTCGGAAAATGAACACAGGGCCTGCGTGAACTCCAACACATTAAGGATTACGGAAGTAATTTATAACAGGGAGGGGACTTCATTGTGCCTTCAACATTTTTTGATGATGGAAAGTTTAAGAACAGTGCAGGTACATTTCGGACTCTGATTCTGTTGGGCTTAATCATTTGCCACTTTGATTCTGGCAGCGGTAAGACCTACTGGCGATGTCACCAACAGACTGGCAAACACAATTTGACATGGCACTGTCTGGAACCACCCAGCAGCACCACCCACCCTGGGTGTACATACCTTGAATTGGCTATTTCCACTTTGGTTCTCGCCATGGCAGCTGCCCTTTGTGCGCTTTCAATGGCTCTGTCCACCTTCTCCCTAGTTTTTGTGTTTCTTATCGGTATAAGCTGCTTCCTTATTCCACGGACCAGAACATTATTTTTGTATTTCCCCTCTTCCTTGGAGCCATCGGGAAACACAGTGCAGCCGTAGCCATGCCTCTTGTTGTTGACCCACTCGCCCTCGTACTTCATACCATTGGAGCGCTCGCTGATGCCAAAACCATTGCGCTTGTCGTTCCTCCACTCGCCCATGTAGGTTTCCGTGGTGGTGGCGTCCACGTGGTCTTCCACCGGGCAAAAATCGCAATCGACATCGCCGAAGCTGATGGTGGAGTTGGCATCGCTAGAGCTAATTCTGCTCATGGCCGCATCGCTGCGGACCGAGCTGCGCTTGCTGGAGATGGAAGACTTGGATTCGGACTTGCGGATCTTCATGCTGCCGAGGAGGGAGCCCCTGCGGAAGAGGCCGCCTTTCTTCTTGCCTGCGAGCTCGGCATCGGCTTGGAAGTTGAGCACGAAGCCCCCTCGGGTGCCCGTTGGGGTGTCGGCAGCGGCCGCTGCGTCGTGGAGCACACTGCCGTTGCTCTGCTCGCTGCGCAGCGAGGCCAGCGAGGTGCGCAGGGGCGAGCGGATCACCGTGGCCATGCCATAGGGCACGCTCTGGCGCACGCCGTAGCCATGTCGCATGCCACCGGCCCACTGGCCCTGGTAGGTACCTTAGAGAGACCAAAGGTCAGCATGAGTCCGGGGTGGAGGGTGCGTGATCCCTGCCAGGGCAGGCCTTGCACTTGGACAGCCCCAAGCACAGGGCAGACTGGCCCAAGGTCAAATCCTGCAGCCTTCCCAGTGAGCTCTAAGGAGTTTGGGAATTCCCGCCCTGAAACTTTGTGTCTATATGCCTTTTTGGAATTGTATAGCAATTTCCCAATAGTCTTGGTCATTTTTACTTTTCATCTAAAAATTTATACCACTTTCAGATGAACCCATCACTTTCCAACACCAAGAGTGATCATTGGAAGACAACTTTTCACCCCTGAAATTAACATATCAGAAATCCCTCTTATCCTGGGGTAAGGTATATAAATGTCTAACCCACTATGCTGTATACCCAAAACTAATATAATATTGAATGTTAATGGTAATTGAAATTTTTTTAATTTTTAAAAAGTAAAAAAAAAAAAAATCCCTCTTAGAAAGGCAGGGCCATAGAAGGTGAAGTAAATTCTACATGTGCATCTTATTCTAATTTTACTATTAATAACTATAATTTAGTTGAGAAACTCTAAAAATGACTTTTGGGTCTGTCAGTATAACATTCCAACAAGATCAAGGACTTAAAATTATTAAGGCATGGGTCATCAAACAAACTGTCTTAATTTTTCTTTCTACCATGTTCACCATTTGGGGCAGGGGAGAAAACTTTAATATTTAGGATTATTACTTAAGTTTGGATGAGACCTTTTGAGCTATGGGTGATTTGACAAAAACAATATATGTTCTGTAGTGAACCATCATGAAAAAATGGGCAAAGTGTTCTAACACTGTGTACTTCCAGGCAAAAAGGTTGAGACTCCTCCCTTATTGGTGATGGATGTTAACTAGACTTATTGTGGTGATCATTTCACAAGATATACAAATATTGAGTCATTATGTTGTACACCTGAAACTAACATTTATATGTCAATTATACCTAAAGAATGTATATACTTAAAAAAAAAAAGATTTGTCCCATTATTACTCGCCAAATTTCAGCCTTCTCCTGGCCCTGCGATTTCCCCAATCTGTGACTCGCATTGTGGACTAGAAGTACTCTGAGGGCAAAAATTACCCCAAGAGAACACAAAATTTCTATACTCGTGGCTTTTGAGTTTTGTGGTCTGTAGGTGTTTGATAACTTTATAGCAAACAGGTATGGTGGCTAAAAGGAATACACTATTTACTCTCAGAAAAACTGAGATAAGGCTAAAGAAAACCTTCCACTCTTAACATTATGGAATTCATCTCAGAGCAAATGTGTGTTTGAAGTGTTCCTTAAAACTTTACGATACCAGATCACCTTTTCAATGAATATTATGCCTTTTCAGGAATAGGATAACCTCTAATCTAAAGTATTTATGTTCAGTAAGGTCGTCTATTAAATAAATTAGCAAAGACATTTAAAAAATAACCTGGTGCAGAGTTTTAAATAATCTTAGGAAGAAATGAATGTTAAAATTAGGGAACTTAAAATTTTATTTTCAAAATCAAGGCCATTTCCTTTCATTAAAAGCAAAATTTAAAGTGTAGTACCTTCCCTGGAAATATAGGGGGGAGGAACACTTTGTAAAGTATATGACAGTCTAACCACTAACTGTATACCTAAAACTAATATAAAGTAATATTAAATGTAAACTATAATTGAAAAAAAATAAAAAAAAATAATTTGAGTACATTATAGCTAATTTATACAAAGTAATAAAAAAATAAATTATAGTACCTCCCTAAACAAAGCTATGTGAAAATTTTAAGACAATTACTTCTGAATTCATAACAATTCACAGAATCATAGAAAAGAAATCATTATTACAGCCTGTCTTGACCACTTTGCTTCTGATTTTATAGATCTACCTTGAAGTCACTTTTCTTTTTAAATTGCCACACACAGCTGTACACTGTATGGCATGCATTTCATTTTAAAATTCTGAGCAGAAATGCTAGTAGTTTTATGTCATTGTATTAACAAGGGTTGCACTTAAAAGTTAAAACCATAATGGTCCCCAAATCAAAAGTTTTGACTAATTTCAAGGCTATCTCCTCTTTCTGTTCATTCTGCTAAATTTATGTCATATAAACAGACAACGACAGGGCAACAATAAAATACTAAATAGGTCTGGTACTGTGAATGTCATATACTGGGTAGACAGAAAGTCTTAACCCGACATCTATGAACTTCTGAGGAGGTAGGCGGGCCACAGCTTTCTCAAAAGGATACACCTAAAGGGCAGGACAGTTGTATAGAACATTTTAGGGTCAGACACTTCCTACTGAATACTAGCCATCTTCAAACATCACCACCTTAACAGGGAAGGAAACGGAATTATTAGGAAATGTCAATTTTGACTTTTCCTTTGCCTATATAGAGAAAATGTAAATTGTAGGATAAAAGCTATATAACCTGACTTACACATATTCAAACAAATCACCTTATTTTAAATATTTTGTTTGTTTTACATAAATGTGGAATGCTAAAATGATATCCTTCTATCTTCCCTACATAATGACAAGTTAATTTTGCTAGAAGAATTTCCAAAGGTGTTGTTTGAATCAGTAAGTATTTATATTTTTAAACTTCAACCATACTATCCTAGTAAACGTTTAGCACCGAGAGAACATTAACAGCTAGTTTCCTTAAATTGATATTTCCAAAAGTAAGACTAATATTTAGAATTTCCAAAGAAGTATTGCTTGAAAATCTGAGCAGTTTAAGGCAACACCAATAATTAGAAAGTTTAGGTCTCTGATTAACTGTCAAGTAGGGAAGGCGAGACAAACAGCTGGCCACATTCCCATCCTATTCTGTCAAATCACAATATATGGAAGAATTCCTCTGTGGACTTGCTAGAAACCAATTTACAGCCAAAGTGTTAGCAGTTCATCTGAAATTTAAAATAGGTTTAGTTTAGTCAGTGAACCTAAAAAAAAAAAGGGGGGGCCTCTATTTCTTTATGAAGTAGGTGGGTTCCAACTTCTTTATTTGCTGCTCAAATAAAGCTCTAATTAGGTCCTCTCAACTCCTTAAAGACAGATGCAGATTTCACAAGTATAAAACTGATTTTTATGGGTTTTGTCTTAAATTCTGTTCTATGATTTTTCATCTGGGAGCTGATTTTTCTAGACAGAGCCATTTTGTAGTGGAAGGCATTCACTTAAGAATGAGTCCCAGTCCAATTAAGACCTCTGTATGCCATACTTACTTATGTTTATATGCTACAGATGGGTGTATGCAAGTACGCATACAGTTCACAACAATGCATCTTCCTAGAAATTTCCAGTAGTTTTAGGACAGGTGGGAACAAAATGAAGTACAGCTGATCAGAATTTGGACCAAAATGCTGGGCACTTCCACTTGGATTTCATGAGTATGGTACCAATGCATTCTGATGTAATATTCGGGGAGTTTCTGTTCGGCAACACTTCACACACAAATCGCTAATGAGTCACGTGATACCTATCACATGGAATTACTACTTCCTCCTCTAACTTAATGTCACCCCAAAATACATGGAATCAGGTTTTCTCCAAGTCTCACAGAGGGTGTACAGGGACAAACATACAGTTGTGCAGAGGCAAAACAAAAACCCAGTTAACTCAAGTAACAGGGACAGTAATATTTCCTATTTGGGCCAAACCTTTGCATGAAATGAGTTATGGCAATACACTTCCACGTAGACCAGCCTTCCATGATTAAGGACTTTCTAATTAAACAATGACAAATGAAAGAAAGCAGGAAACCACCTAGCACAGATTAAACACATAATCGTAACTTTTAAGAAGTTTTTTTTTTTTTTTTTTTGCCCTGGCCGGTTTTGCTCAGTGGTTAGAGCATCAGCCTGAGGACTGAAGAGTCTCAGGTTCGATTCCCAGTCAAGGGCACATACTTCTGGCTGAGGGAGGCAACAACTCCATGCATCTCTCTCACATCAGTGTTTCTCTCTCTCTGCCCCCCCCCCCACTCCATCTAAAAATCAATGGAAAAATACTCTTGGGTGAGGATATTATTATTAAAAAAATAATAAGTTTTTTTACCCTTCCTAATTTGTAGCATATTAGACTTTTTTTTTTTTTTTGGTAGAAAAAGAAAACCACTGTCCCATGGTGATGCCAAATTTGAAGGTTTTCAATTAAAAAAATTTTTTTATAACAGATTATCCATAAAGTCAGCCTGGACACTTATTTGAGCTTACACAAAACATACAGAGACAACCTTCACTGTGCTATATATATATATATTTTAATTACTAGGTAAAATGAATACTCTAAACCAAGAGAGTTTTGTTTAATGAGTAGTAACTTTAAAAGAAGACTAATTTATTTTTAACCTTCCCGAACTGAAGAGAACTATTCACAGCCTTCCTAAAAGGTTACAAAATGATGCACACATTTAAAAAATAAATACTGCATTCCACTTTTGAGTGTGGAAATTAGTTATGTTGAAAAGCTGAGGCCTCCAGTAAAATCCAATCACAAGCTAACATATTGATGGGGCTGCCAACCAAGGCACCCTGTGCCCATTCAAAACATTTAAGGGCCCTAATTAACTACTGTGGAACCTGGGACTCAAGCAGCCCATATAAAAGTATTCAAGAAAGTTTTTTTCCTTCCTTTTAATTCACAAGAACCATATCCTTTATTTAGGACTTAAAAATGTCCTTTTAAAGCAAATCATACCATTCTGCCGTTTTGCATTTAAACCATGGCCCGTGTTCTGAGTAAGTGAAGTGTACAAATTGTATAAGCTTTTATATAGGCAATGGCATAACTGGGGTTGCACTGGAGAAACTTTTAATTGGATCCCTTTAATATCCTCCCACTCTGAGCTGTGTAATTTCAAAAGGGGACATTGCCTCCTACAAACCTTTTCAAAGAACTATGATTATGTTTATCATCAGAAAATGTATTTTACCAAAGTATAACCCATTGATCCTTCTCAGCTTATTATACAAGGAAATTCATCAGGTTCTAACACCTGTTTCAATAATGTATACTGTTCCTAATTGAAAAGAAAAAGTCTGTGCTACTATATACATAATCTCTTTTGCAAATATTGTTACATATTAAAATAAGGTGAGCTCTGTTCACCTTATTTTGTTCACCAGCATACTATTTAGGTCATACACCTTCGTGCAAATCAGTTTTGGGCACTGTCATTCTCAGGAGCAAAGCAGCTGCTAACTTAACTATATGGACTATATCTCTCAATTGTATTTTTTAAAAAGTAGAGTTTCTTGTTCATTTCTAAAATGTTTCCTAGTAATTTGTCCATAGATGTCCGGGTCAACAAAGACTACCATTCTTTTGACCAAACACCAATACTTTAAGGAACAGAATGTAAACTAGTAACAAAACCCCTCACCCAGGAACTCCACCTGCGTCAGGTGGCCTCTCCACTCCCATAACTAGGATGTTTCCAAATGCACCCCAAATAAGGTACCATTCCCCCACATCTAGTTATGGGGTTCTGGCTTCTATCTTTAGGCTACTAGAGGACCAGCAGCGAAATACGACTCCTCGTGAAACCAATCCGGGAGCGGTCACCACCGACCGCCAGCCTCGCAAGCCCAGGGCGCTCGCTCTAACTCCAAGGGAGTGGCGACTTCAAACCCAGCCGTGAGAGGGAGGGATCAGGAACGTAATGTGACGGGCTCAAGTGACAGCGTCCTCTCTCCAGCCCAACCCTCCCGGGCGGCGCTTCCTCCCGGTGGCAGTGCTGCGCTGGCGCTGGCCAGGTATATTCACGCCTGGCTGCCCCGGGTGTGGACATAGTGCCCGCGCCCAGAACCGGGTCAGATCAACCTCCTGTGTACCAGTTGCGTCCCAACGCACCCTCTGGGGGAGGGCGGGCGCGGGAGGTGGGTGGGAGGCTGCCCCAGGTGTTTTGGCGGGTTTCCGGACACGTGCGTCTCGCGGCCCCCACCCAGCTGCCCCGCAGCCACCGCTAAGCCCACCGCGCCAGCTGGCCGAGCCGCCTGCGACGCCGCTCACCTCCGTCCCCGTAGGTCTCCACGCCGTACCCGTCCTGCAGCCCGTTACTCCAGGTACCCTCGTAGCGAGCGGGGGTGCACAGGCTCTGCCGGACCCCGTAGCGCCCCTTGAAACCATGTGACCACTCCCCCCGGTACATCCACTTGCCCTTCGTCTCCACCCCCAGCCCGTGCCGCTTGCCCTGCGCCCAGTAGCCCTGGTAGGTGTTGCCGCTGGGCCAGGTGTAGCCTCCGACCACCTCGAAGCCGTGCGACCAGGAGCCCGAGTACTCGCCCTGGCCCTTGGGCCCCGTGCAGATGCCATGCCCGTGCGCCTTGCCCTCCTCCCAGCCGCCGCAGTAGGTGCCGCCATCGTCGAAGTCGAACCTTCCGCCCGTCATTCGGGGGGCAGCCCCGGCGCGCTCCCCGCGGGGGCACGGACGCGTGCAGAGCTGGGCACGGCAGGGTGTAGCTTGGGGGTGGGGGCCCGGCGGGCGAGCGCACGACAGCGCCCCGGGCAGCTCGCACCGCCGCTCGGCTCCAGTCCGACGCCGCCCCCGTCCTCCCCTCTTCTTTCGCCGCCGCCACCGCCGCCTTCCTCCTCCTCCTCCTCCTCCTTCGCTGCCGCCGCCCTGGCCAGCGCCGCGCGCGAGAGGACAGCCCCGGCTCCGGAGCGGACCTTCAGCTGCTCCCGCCCGCCCACGTGAGCCGGGCACCGCCCCATGCCCGCCCCTGTCCCCTCCCCGGGCGCCGAGGCCCGGCCCCGCGGCGCTCCCGCCCCACCGGGCCCTGCCCCCAGCCCCGGGGCCGTCGCTTCTCCCGCGGTGGGCGCGGACGCGCGTGTGCTCGCGCAAGTGGATGCGGTGGGAGGGCGAGTGTCCCCAGGGACACGCGACAATCCTCACCTGGAGATGAAGGCGCGGCTGCACGCGTGGAGACAGCTGCGGGGCGGCGGAGCCTCCTGGGTTTGTGCTTGGGGTTTATCAAGGTGGTTAAGCGCCTCTAAGTGCGGCCACGTGTGTGTAGAGGGAAAACTCGTGTGTGTGTGTGTGTGTGTGTGTGTGTGTGTGTGTGTGTCTGCATGGCGTTTGTAATTGCATTTTTTCGGCATTCCAACTTGTGTTCTGTTGCATTTGTCATGCTCAGCTGTCATCATGACTTTATGTCCCCCAGATATATGTGAGCCTGTGATATAAATCGGTGGCAGCCTAGATATAATAGTGCAGGATGTTCTTATACACCCCCCCCCCATTTCAAAGCACATGTGTTTGCATTTATTTAATGGAGATGCAGGGGGAGAGCAATGAAGTTTTAAAAAGCACAGAATCAATTGGTTAGTTTTTTATTTGTAATAATGGAGAGGCTGTTTTCAACCTGTCTTTGCAGGGGTATAGGCTATTTCCTTGTACATCAGAGCCCACTCCCCTTAATGCCTCCTTTGTTCTAACAACCTTAGAAATTCTTCAGCCTGGAGCTGTGTACCCAGCAGGTGGACGGCTCAGTCTGTGTATATTGGTTAAGTGTCTGGAATATACACCTGGTACCTCTCCTCTGGTGTCCCCAGTTAGAGAAAGTAAACAGAAGCTTTCAAGGAGGTATATGGTAAGTAAAACACTTGCTCTAAACTTACAGAGTCTGTGACCTACAAAACTGGGGACAGGTGTCAGCTGATCCTTCCAGCTACAACACTGCTTTGTTGAATTCACTTTTGACAACTATTTTAAACTTTTACACTTGGTTTTACCACCTTCCCTATGGAAGTGACAGGAGTTGCCTTTCCCTTTCCATGTTAGATGACAACTGAGTATACTGTCAGCGCAGTGCAAAGCCAGGACTTAGAGATTTGGTAACAGGCAAGGTGAATCAGTCAGGCATGCTGTCTCCGGTGAGAGCAGGCATTGGTCTCAACTTCACCCTCAACATGCCCACGGGAGACACTTCTCTGTGGTTCATAGCCAGGGGTCTGAGGTTGGCCTCTCACAGACACTTTGAGGAGTATTCCCTCCAGTCCTTAGGCTAAGAGGCTTTTGGATGACTGAGTGAGCACCAGAGGCTGCCAAAGTTTCTCGGCTAGGTATTTGATAATCAGATAAAAATACAAGGACAGGTGTCAGGGAAGGCAGCAGGGAGAAGTAGACTAAACTGCACAGAAAAGGAACTGAAATTGACCTTGATTGCCTCCGTCTCAGGACTGGAGCGGGCCTTTCCTGCTTATCTGGCTGAAATGCTGAAAGAAAAATCTCAGTTTACACAGAACCAAATCACCAAAGAGAATTGGAAACCCTCATCTGTGGCGTGGCCTGCAGAGCTGCCAGGAATAGTGCTTACCCCAGTGGCCTGAAATAATTCCGCATCTTGCTCAGCATCTCGCCCTGGGCTGGGGATTGATTTAGGCCACTGGGAAAACAAGGGCCCAGGACTTTGCAGCCGAACCATAACTGCATTTCTCTGTTACGGGATACACTAGGATCAGCAGCTAGCAGAGACAGGCACATTTCCATCTATTTGGGGGTTCTGTTTCATAGGAGTCACAGTGTGGTTGCTAAGATAGCATTTTTTTTTTTCCTCTTAAAATTGGCTTTCTTCACAGAGTGTCCTTTGTCCCTTGATCATTTTTTTGGACCTAGTCATATGTGTTGGATCCATATAGGAACATTTAAGGACTACATTTTTGTTAGCAAGTATGGAAACATTGAATAATTTTTTACTTTTCCTAATGAGCTCTCACGCAAATGATGACTTTTCTGGAATATGTAGCACGGAGCAAGTTTCTGGCTTCCGTAAAAGATGTCTAGTCCCTCTGTGGTGGATGGACACAGGATCGTGGTGCCCACACATCTGGGTAGAATATGGAAATTTGGGGAGGACAGAAGATATGGACATTTATCTCTTCATCTTTTCCTCTTGCTCTCCCTAATAATGTCCTTGGAAGGAAGCTTCATTAAAAGAGAGAATCCGCCTCCAGCTATCCACTCTTACTTTTCAAATAATCTTAATTGTAACCCGACTCTGCCATCGACTCTCTTCATGGAAGAAAATTAGTATTGAATGCTTGGTCCCTCACTGAACAATTTTTGGCAAAGTAACAAGCCACGCTCCCATTTTCCTGCTGCCGCCACAATGGAGTGTTTCCCCTTCGTGCTGATGTGATTATCGATGTCAGGGCTCAGGATCAATGGCAACGGCTGGAGAAGACGGGGAAGGGAAGTGGGAAGAAGTGCGAAGAATGATGGATGGCAGAGAGTAGGCAGTGGAATAATGTTGCCTTTACTAGTCAGGGTTAGTAATGTCCTTATTTTCCCTCTCACTCTGAACCTTTGCCCTGGATAAGGGGGAGTTGAATTTAGCTTTAAGAAGGGATTAGTAAGAAGAGAATGTGAATGTTGGTTTGACAGGTGGGGTGGGGGAGGCCGTTAAAGCCCAGGGGCCAACAAGCGCTCTAGCAGTTTCTTTTCCTCCCTTCAAACCCAGCTACTAGAATCGGCCATCCTAGAAAACCTTGTAACCAAAGGTAAGCCGTTTGAGTGTGACTCTCTAGTGGTAAGGATGTTTTACTTAGATTTTAATTTTTTTTTTTAATGGTGGTGTGTTTAAAAATTTATTAATAACTTTATTTTACATATTAGACTTAATTATGGAGAATTTTAAATAAAAAATTTACAAATGACAAAAAGCTAATCTGCCAGTGTTTACTGTTTAAAGGATGTGATTCCAAGTGTGTCCACAGCCTGGACCTCACCTTGACCCCAATGTAAACCAACTCTGAAAACTGGACAGTCACTTATTACATGTCGAAATGAGTATTACTTGCACCTTTGTAACAAAGCATTCAAAACATTTAAGAAACTTGTCTGCAATAAATACAGAAATTAAGAAATATGGTCATACGCTTTGCAGATAACATGAGGTCAGCAGAGGAAGAGAATTCCAAAATGAATGGTTTGCAAAACGTTGACGGCATCACTGTGTACCAGCTTCTGTGCTCAGCTCTTTACATGCACCGATTCATTGAAATCTCATTTTAACCCATGCGGTTAGTACTAGTGTTAGAAACATTTTCCAGGAGAAGAAAAATAAGGTGTAGGGCATTCATGTGCCCAAGTTCATTCAAGGCAGGGATGGTTGAGCAGGGATTCAAACCCAGGTCTGTCGGGCTCTAGGGGCGATTCTCTGTTACCCTCCTGCTTTGGAACAAGGGTGAGAGCTGTCAAACGGGGAGGAAGCCCTCTGGGTGGAGAGCAAGAAGGGGTGGTGAAGATGAATTCTCATTTTTCAGAATAGCCGCCTGGACGAATGGTAACGCTACTGCCTAGCAGTAAAGAAATGGAGGAAAAAGAGTAGATTACAAAGGCTGGGAAGGTAGGTTTGTTTAGGAGATGGTCATCGAGAAATAGATCCCAGAGATGTTTAGTAGGCGGTTGGGTAACGCTGGTCGAGAACTGAATTTTTTTTTTTTTTAATCCTCACCTGAGGACATTTTTTCATTTTTTGTTCAGATAGAGTGGGAAGGAGAGAGAGGAAGAGAGAGAGAGAGAAACATCGACGTGAAAGGGACACATCGAGTGGCTGCCACCCGCACGACCAACCAGGGCCGGGGACAAACCAACCGAGGTACATGCCCCTAGCGGGAACCGAACCCGGGTCTCTCTGGACCGCAGGCCGACACTCTAACCACTGAGCCAAACCGGCCAGGGCAAGAACTGAAATTTAATGAGTCGACTAGTACAGGCACACCTCGGCGATATTGCGGGCCCGGTTAGACCGCCGCAATAAAGCGAGTGCTGCAATAAAGCGAGTGGCAACCTTTTTTCTTTTTTAAAAATCCTCACCCGGGGATATTTTTCCATTTATTTTCAGATAGAGTGGGAGGGAGGGGGGAACAGAGAGAGAGAGGGAGAGAGAGAAACATCGATGTGAGAGGGACACATTGATTGGCTGCCTCCTGCGCGACCCGACCAGGGCTGGGGACTGAACCGCAGTTCATGCCCTTGACTGGAATCAAACCTGCAACTCTTTGGTCCACGGGCCGATGCTCTAACTACTGAGCCAAACTGGCCAGGGCACAAGTTGTAATCTTTTTGCTGGGGGAGGGTCTTGCCTTCGGTCTGTAAAAAAAATGCAACATCTGTGAAGCACGATAAAGTGAAACACAGTGAACCGAGACCCGCCTGTAAGTAATCGGTGCTTCTCTCCCCTCCTCTGACAGCCATTGTTCATGGCGCCTCCTTTTGAGACGCGCACTGGTCACTAAGCCACAGGGGCCGATCTTGTTGCCCTCTTCTCGGGTCACTCCCGTGTTCATCCAGGGCTAATGGTTTATCGCTCTTCCCCCACACGCTGTCCCCTGCCATTGTTCAGGCATCTTCATCCTGATGTCAAGCCTTGCTCAACGTCATGACATTTATGTTAAAGTCCTCAGGCACAGCCTGGACCTCACCTTGACCCCCCTGTAAACCAACTCGGGAAGTGGACCTTGACAACCTCACTCTGACAACACCGTCCCACTAAACAAACCCTCGACTTGTATCAAAGTCTCCTTTCCTTTGATGCCCTCCCTGTCCTCCTGGCCCCGCCTTGCCCTTCTCAAAGGCCCTAGGAGTCATTTCTACTACACTGTCCTTTCCATAGTGACTTCCTGGTGCATTTGCCTGTCCAGTCCCCAACCCCAAGCCACCATTTCCATCCCCCACTCCTAGGAAACCTGTCCTGGAGAAAATCACATCATTTGCTAGTAGCCATTGCAAATCATGGCTGCAGACCTCAGAGCCATCCCTCCACGTGGCACCACAATCTCTTTCCAGGTGACTTCGGTTGCCTGGGACTGTCCCCAGGTTCCTCTCAGCCCCAGCTCCTTCCTACTGAGCAGAGGCCTTGTCTCCTCCCTCACAGAGGAACAGGGCCAGCACACGGGCCACCTGTCCTCTCTTCACGACATCAATTCCCATTTTCTTTCTCTCCCCACCCACTCCAACCCAGAGGAGAAGACATCCTTTTCCTCTCCAAGTTCTGGGTCACTTCCTTCCCTCCGTTGAATATGCTGTCATTTCTTTTCTTCCATCCATCAAACATGCTCATGTGTCCCCCATGTGAAAACAGCCCTCGTTTCCAGGGCTTTCACCTCGAGTCCTCTGGCTGTGCCGTCGGAGCTGCAGACCTCCCTGGGAGAGTATGTTAGTCCGAGGGTTTACCTCCCGCCACTCATTCCTCTGCCACTCAAAGTGGGTCTGTCCTCACTGGCGCAGTGGAGCTTGTGCAGCCATTGGAACGTCCTCATTGACATAAATAATGGCATCTCTTCAGTTCTGGTCCTGCTAGAGGCAGCTGTGAATTTGATACTCACGAGCATGTATCCCCTTTGGCTTCTGTAAAACCTGTACACTTCTCCTCTGCGTCTTCCTCACCCACCACTTCAGCTGGCTCATGTCCTGTGCAGCTTTCTCCTTATCCCTTTCTAGCCTCCTTCATTGTAGGCTTGCTTCTGTGTGCTAGACATTAGCTTCATGGTACCAGAATTTTGTGTAATTGCTGCATACCTGCTAGCTTATCTTGTACAACCAGGCGATCCTGCGGAGGCTAATTTAGAACCAGTCTGATTCCAGTATAAAAACACCAGCTGGGCCTTATTTCAGTCTCAAGGGCAGTGCTTGGTGTCTTCCCGTGACTTGTCCCTTGTGGCCGTCTGCCTGCTCTTCCTAACGGGCAGGGCTCCACGCAGACACAGACAGCATGTGTCCAACCAGGAGGCTCACAGAGGGCTCCAGGAAAGCTTTCATAGCGAGGAAGTGAGTGACATTAAAGGGAGGCTGAAAAGAGGCTGTAAGCTTGAAGACACAGAGTGTCTGTACTGAAGACCTGGCACCTGAATCAAACCACACAATGTGTGTGTATATGTGCACATAGGCACGTGTGTCTATGATTACTGGGTTAGGTTTGGAGACAGAGAAATAAGGCTCAGACCTTGCTCTTTAGGGTATAAAACATCTCTAAAGAGGCAGGAGAGAAAAAAGACAATATAAATACATGGGAGATGACTACAAGTAGCAAGTAAGTGTCAAAAGTCCTAAGAATTCAGAGGACAGGGTGGTTTTGTGGGCTGCTGTGGTTGAAGCCGGTTTGGGGGGTCATGGGCACATTGTTTCGCTTTGTGGCTAACGTGGAAGGGGCATCCTTCTAGACATCTCTAAATGAGTGATCTTGAGTTAGGAGGCACCCTATAGAGGGGAAGAATGAGGGAGTCCATGTCTGTGACTGGGAAGAGGGGACCTCCTGGAAAAGAGGTCCCTGGGAGCTGGGGAGGCGAGATGACAAGCTCGTCTCTCTCATCAGACACTGAAGGTCAGAATGCTTTATTCTGAAGATATGAAGAGCCTGAGGCAGCTCAGTATTGGAAATAGCACAGCTTGGGGGTGGCAAGGGAACATCAAATATATTTGGGAGTGTTGGTAGTGAGATGGTAACAGTTGTGAGAATTGATGAGCTCATCTTTTTCGGGGGCAGTGAATAAAGAAGGGAGGCACCCAGCCTTGTGGAAAGCACCAGGAAGGAGTCAACAGCTGCTTATTGATGCAGCCGAAGGACAGAAAACGGACCCAATCAGCAGGCAGTACAAGAAATGCCAGTTCTAACTGGGGAAGGAGTGGGTCCAGGGGCTCTGGAAAGGGACTCGAAACGACAGCCAGTAATAGAGAAGGCTTTCTTCTGAGTGACACGGGGGATGTTCCGTCCTTGCCAAGAGTTGCAGTCCCAGTCCCCTTAACAGCACACCTCAAGGCCCTCGTTGGGTTCTTCAGACACTGATTGCACGCCAGATAAAGCTTAACTTCCTCTTCCTTTCCTTACACAGCTTCGTCATCCCTTGCATCTCACGATTGCTTTCACGTGGCAAGCACTTTGTAAAGCTCCCTGAGAAGTAGGAGCACCCCACGGGGCAGCCTGCTCCAGCTGCGGTGACCGCAGCTCGGCCATCACATTCACGCCACAGCCACGCTCGCCCAGGACATCCCCTCCAAATAAGAGGCACATTGTGCATCTGGTGGCCTCCAAGACACAAAAGGAACCAGGGCACTGGGTAGGTCTCTTGGATTCTGGGAGTAACACATACCACACGTAGAAACTGCTCCCCCCGCTACGCTGAGTGACGCGGAAGACAGGCTGCCCGCTCTGAGGGTCCACAGCAGGAAGGATGCTGCAGGAGGGCCGGGCTGTGTTGTAAGCAGCCCGGCCTCTTGGGCCCTGCGATCAGGCAGATGCTCTGGTGTTGGTGTTCGGTGTCAGGGGTGAGAAAAGATATACCATGAGAGTAGCAAGCCCCAGTGGAAGAATCACACTGATGGTCTATGGGGATCTGAAGCAAGGCCATGCCATCTGCAAAAGAGAATTCTATAGCTTTTGAGAAGCAGTTCCTGGTAAGTTACTTGACCTTGATAGGAAAGGAAGGCTTGACCATAGGACACTAAGTGACCATTCATCTAGAATTTCCCACTGTGAGCTGGGTCTCATTGAACCTGCCAAGGCGAAGACAGACCCAGAAGCAGCCTACTGTGTCAGACAAACACGGTAGGTCCAGGGTCAAGCTGAGCAGGACCAGAGGGCATGAGTAAGCTGCAAGAACAGGTTGCCCAGATGCCCGTGTGCCCTAACTAGCACCCTGTCCCCAGCTCTCACTGTGGGAAGACCAGGGTTCCGTACACCTGCTGAAGGAGGGAGAAGAGTCTGCACTAGTTTACAGAGGGGCAGGCTCAGGATGTGGATGGAGCTGCCAATGAATGGAGGCTGCATTACAGCTCCCTGGCGGGGGGGTGGGGGCAGAGCTGTAGCCATGAACCTGGTCATCTATTTTGTGTGAAAGGAAAAGGGGCCTGAGGTGGGCCTATATATACATATCTGGACAATGGCCAAGAGCCTGGCCATTTGGTCAGAGGCCTGGAGGGGACAGCACTGGAGGAGTGGAGACGTGGAGGTCTGGGGTAGGGACAGGTGGATGAATATTCGGGGATGGGCAGTATGTGTGAAGAGTTTTGTGCTGCATGTCAGTGGCTTCCATGGAAGAGGCAAACAAGCAGACAACAGGACTCCGCCAGGTGGTGGCAGCCATCCTTCCTCATCAGCCAGCTCCTGGAACAGGGGCCACATGAACTCGTGGTCTTGGTGGCAGAGAGAGAGGTTCTTCATCACAGGAAGGACTCCCAGTTCTCAAGGCCAATGAAGCGACTGCTGCCTCCGTCCAGCCTGCCAGCAACAGAGACTACTCCTTGGGAGTACCAGTCACCCACGTGGTGGCCAGTTGACTATGTGGGGCCCCCAGCCTGCAACAGCCAGTGTCCTCTCTAGGATCAGACACATGCTCTGGGCGTAGGTTTGCCTTTCCTACCACAGAGCCTCAGTCTCTGTCACCACTGTCCAGGGGCTTATGGGATGGCTGAGCCACAGAATTTCACACAACAAGGCATCTGATCAGGGGGCCCACTCCACAGTGAAGGCGGTGCCAGAGGGAGCCCTGACCACGGGTCTTACTACATTCTGCATCACCACATCCCTCTTTATCTGTGAGAAGCCAGCCTTGTAGAATGAGGGAATGATCGGTCTCCTAAAGGCACAGTGTGCAGGTAATTATCTGCAAACATAGCGAGCATGACCTTCAGGATGCAGTATATTCACTAAATCAGACTTCTAGGTAGCATAGTGTTCCCAGCAGGAAGAACATACGGACCTGGGAACAGACTGGTGGAAGCAGGAGCACCCCACTTAGTACCACATCCAAATGACCTCCTCAGGCTCTTTATCCTTTCTATCCCCACAACTTTGGGCTCTTCAGGGTGCCCAGTGGACCTCACTCTTGAAAGAGGACAAAGTGAGAGCCCTGTTGAACTGCGAATTCTGGCGGATGCCTGGCAGTTCCGTTGATTCCTTATGCCCAGGGATTAGCAGATGAGAAGAATCACCCTACTGGCAGGGATAATTGACCCTGGTGAGCAGGAAGAGGCTTTTATACAACGGGGACTGAAAATAAGTTGTCCAGAACCCAGATGACCCATTGGGTGCTTCCTGGTTCTCCACGAACCCCTCGTAGCTGTGAACAGGTGCATGCGGCAGCCCCGCTCTGAGGAGGGCATGCTGTACCGAGGACCGAGGCCCTCCAGGAATGAAGGTTTGGGTCACACCCCCCGGATGGCCCTGCTGCCATGACAGCTTAGGGCGAGGGGAATGTAGAATGCAGAGAGGAAGAGGGAGAAGATCAGCATTCACAGCCCCACAACCAACTGCAGAGACAGGGCTCCTAGTTGGCTTAGTAACTTTCCTTTTCTAAGCTTTCCCTCAAGAGGCGAGGTCGATAGGAGCTGCTCCCCAGATGTGTGGAGAAGGCAATGCTTGCAATGGAAGGGGAGATTGTGTCGGCCATGGCTCTGCCCTGCTCAGGTCTCTCTTCCAGAGAACTTGCTGTGAGGAGGGAGATGGGGGAGCAGGCTCAAGCTGCTGCACCTTTGGGTCCTGGCAGGGTTAGTGCTGAGGCCACGCTCTACCTGGACTATCTCCAGCCAATAGCTGTGCACAGCGGGGCTGATGGAGCTGGGCCATTCCTGCTCTGACAGGCTGATGTGTGCTGTGCTCCCTGTTGACCTGGCTGAAATTCATTCGCTACACTGCAGTCTGAGGCTCCTCCACCCAGCCTCTTCCTTCCCCTTCTACAGCTGTCTGACCTGCGCCGTGACCTAAAGGCTCTCCCCACTACTCCTGCTTCTTCCGGCTTTTATCCTTTGCCCGTGTGCCCCCTATCCCATGACTCTTTTGTATATCTAATTCTGTACTGGCATCTGCTTTTTGGAGACCCTGAACTGATACACCCAGTGATCTTTTCAACACACACACACACACACACACGTACACACACTCACATTTACAGGTGGGCCTTGGTCAAAGAGAGTCGAAAGTCTGATTCAGGGCTTCATATAATCGAATGGAAATTTAGATTTCATGATTCTCAAAAAAGAAAGAGGAAACTATGTACTGATACGAAAAAATCCCCAAGATGTATTAGCTGGAAAAAAGCAAGATACAGACCAATATATGTAACATGCTGTATGTGTAGGTATGTAAAACCCTGTAAAGATACAAAGAAAAATAAAGGGGGCAGGGTAGCAATGCCCACTAAAAAGCATTTTGATTTGTTTTTATTTTAAACCTAGAAATTGTACTGCTTATTAATTAAATTGAAATGCCAACCTTAAGCATCTTAGTGTGTTATTATTTTATTTTTCTATTTGCACAGCACCTAGTTCATTGTGACTGTTTGGTACAAACAGCCCCATACAGCTAGTACTATTAACAAACCAAATTCACAGCACAAATCGAAACACGGTGGGAGAATTACGCAGACAGACACACACTGGAAATTCACTGGTTTTCGCCCTGAACTGAATTGAATGGAGAGGTGGATGGGTTTCCCTGGGTTTAATGATTAGTATGTACAGGTAATTCCTGTGAATGTGCAGGGGGTTTGGGGGCTCCTAGGGGACCTAAAGTATTTCTCTTTGTGCCTCCTAATATTTGAGTTCACAGATCATGGGTGGATAAGTATCATTTTTTAAATTTTAATTTTTTTCAATTATAGTCGATGCTCAATTTTATATTAGTTTCAGGTGTACAGCATAGTGTTTAGATGTTATTATTTTATTATATGTGAATGAATAGAACTGCCAGTTGGCATATGATTCAGTAACACGGGTACAGCAGTGAGTGGACCTCATGAATTTTAGGACTCTTGAAAATTGTGTGCCCCGGCTGGAGAAGGACTTTCTGAGTAATCCAGATGGCATGAGTGATTTCGGACTCACCAACTGACTGAGTCACTCGTCCACTGTCTGCCTGACTGGGACGGCGTGGGCATTGCAAAACTCCTGCTGTGCACCAGTGTGTCAGTCCTGCTGTGTTTGCCACTCTGAAAAGTTTGGCTACTTATAGAGAAGAGTAGGCACCACCACCTCCTTCAGTGTTTCGGCCTGGGCTCCGTTATGCCTCATTTCCACACCTCAGACCCATGTCAAGTTTCCTCTGGGCTGACGCTTCATGAGCACGCAGGTGAGAATCCCTTGGTGAATATTTTCAAAAGATGCTCATCCAGGCTACACCCTCCCTTAGAAGCACTTCTGAGAGGCCTTGTCACATAAATTCTAGGACCTCTCCAGTGACCCCAAGGTGTGTGTGTCTCTGATGAAGAATCATTTCTGTAGGGCAATTTCTAAGACTCCCCTGATGACAAGTCACTCGGGACACTTGTTAAGTAGACACATGTCCAGGTCACTCC
The DNA here is from genome assembly GCA_030848825.1 of Tadarida brasiliensis. Classification (NCBI taxonomy): domain Eukaryota; kingdom Metazoa; phylum Chordata; class Mammalia; order Chiroptera; family Molossidae; genus Tadarida; species Tadarida brasiliensis. Next base: position 27,921,253 of record CM061272.1, read on the forward strand.
CTTGGTGAATTCTGGGTTTGAGCTCAGGAATCTTACTTTAAATAATGACTCTGAGTGTTCTCGTGTGGACTACCTTAGAGCCCACTAACACAAAATAAATCCAAGTGGCCTGATACTAGTGATCCTAATATGAGTTAATTTCTTGTGAATGAATTCTCTCTCAGAGTTCTTTGATAATTATAAATCATATCCTCCTCATCGTTTTAAAAGCGAAACTCAAAAGTACCAGGTAAGAGCATGCTTCTCAGGATGACGTGCAATAGAGAGTGCTACCTTCGAACTAAAACCATCAAGGGGCTGGCCTTACATCTAGACCTTGATGAAACTGACAACTCTAGACAAGCCGGTGGACGTAGGAGGTCTCCCTGTTCCGTGCCCAGCGTCTCTGGAGCGTCTCAGGGAGGTGTGCTGTCTTTAGGGATCTCTGGACTGGAGAGGTCTGTCTCCTTTCCCCAGGGCCCAGGGCCTGGGCTATGCTGGGAAGAGCTGAGGGCGACCACACAGCAGAGTAGCCCGAGCCCCGGCTCCTACTATTTCCAGCTCGTTTAGAATTGTAGCCTTGATCCTGCTGGCAAGTTTCCCATGGCCCTGGACTGGCTGGGCACTGTGGCAGCCTGGCACACTAGCTTACGCCCTACTCCTGATTATGGGCACCTGGATTGGCTGGCTTTTCTGTCCGTCACTCCTGGGATTTAGAGCAGTGTTAAGATTGGAGGAGCTTAAATTTGAACATACAGGAAGGGAATGTGTCCAAATGATCCTGGGATCACCTCTTCTATATTAAAAAAAAAAAAAAAGAATAATTATGTCAGATAGATACAAAATATTTCTTTCCTATTGTTTTGAGCAAATGGTGTGTTGACTGCTGAATCACATGTATCTCAAGAGCTGTCCTGTCTAAGTAAAAACTGAATTTTGCTAAAAAAAAAATCTGTAGCCTTTCTAGGCACTTTGATACTGATGCTAGTGTATGTTTTGTCTTTGTTTGTGTCTCTGAGGCTGTATAAAAGGCCCTTTCAGTTGGTGATTCTCTTTCAACTCAAAGGCCACATGTTACTTCTCAAAGTATGTCATTCTTTTGGATTGTTCCATGCTAACGAAATCCATTAATTAGAAAAAGTCTTACCCCCTCTTTACAGCTATTTTAGTGATGTGAGTGTAATCTTAGGTTTCCCTTTTGTTCATTTACTTAATGTAGTGGATGTGTTCTGGATGGGGTGCCCTCCAATGGGTACGGAGTGGCTCCTCACCCGCCCTCAGGGTCCGCTGGGCTGGGGAGGATATACACTAGATCAATATATCACTGAAAACTGCTGTGTTACATGAGAAAAAGTACTGCTATGAACATAATATCCAGGGGCACTTTCATTTAGATTTCAAGGTAAAGAAAGTCATCTCCATCCCTCCCTCCCTCCATCCACCATTTATCCATCCATCCATCCATCCATCCATCCATCCATCCATCCATCCATCCATCCATCCGGACCTATTTGTGAACTTGTTCTATGAGTTCTGTAAGAAATGATGACTCTCCAGTCACTCCCCCCAAGACTGGGTTAATGCAGAGGCAGGAAAGGAGGAAGAGGGTAGTTTGGGAAAGAAAAGGGTGCTGAGTGCCAGCCTCTCCCTGTTGATTCTGACACCCCCCTCCCTGCTACAGAACAGTGTTTTTCAAACTTGAGAAATGTACTAATAGTTTTTGAAGGAAAACAAAAACTTATTCAGACCTCTCTCCCATGGTTATTTAAACAATTTTGATTTAATTTGAATATATAATTGCTATTTATATGTAGTTAGATACGTAAACTGTAAAATAAGGTATCCTCCCTATGCTTATAGTTTATTTACAACATAAACCCAACACACATTGACAACAAGTGACACTGAAATTAACAACCTGAATTTAACGTGACAGATGATATTTGGATGAAATGAAATCTCTGCTTGCATTTTAAGAAGCCACAGCACTGCCCACGGAGGTGCAGCTTCCCTGAGTCAGTGCCTGCCATTGCCCTGAGGACTCCTCTGTGCACTGATTTGGGACGCCTTTCCTTGTACAGGGAGCTGGCACCTTTTGACTATTGCTTGGTGGAGATGCATCACCTAAATAGTAGGTCTGCCTCTCTCCTCATTAGTCAGAAACAAAGTAGAAAGACTCAGTGCCAAAGTCAGCCTACATATAAACACAAGATAGCCCTGAAAGCAAGTCACCATCCATGGAAATGAAAAATCTAGAATTACCAGACCCCTTGGAATACGTGGGCAAACCCTAATGGGTGTGGGGACTTCTGTTTGCACAACAATTCTAAATATGAGAGTGGCCCTGGCCGGTTTGGCTCAGCAGTTAGAGCTTTGGCCCGGACTGAAGAGTCACAGGTTAGATTCCCAGTCAAGGGCACGTACCTGGGTTGCAGGTTTGATCCTCGCCTGGGTCGGGGTCATGCGAGAGGCAATCAATCTACGTTTTTCTATCTTTCTCCCTCTTCCTCCCTTCCTCTCTCCCTCTCTATCTAAAAATCAATGGGAAAAAATCCTCAGGTGAGGATTAACAACTATACATATGTATATATATATAAGAGAGTGCATTATTCCCAGAGACTTCCTAGAGCAAAAAAGGGCAACTATGCCTTCTCACATAGAGCCATGGGGACAGGATACATCGATCCTTCTAACATTCTAAACAGATTCTTGGAATGGAAGGTTTGGGAGGGTCAAGAGGGATCACTAAGGTTTGAGTGTAAGGAGAGACCAACTTGGGTGTGGTCACAAGTCCCTGTGGTGCCTGTGTATGGGACTCAGGACAGACAAGTTTACAAAGGCCACTGAGAGGTCTCTGCCTCCCTGGCCATGTGGCTGAAAAAAATTTACAGCATTATCAGCCTCCCAAAGTCAGGGCTCAAACCAACCACTGGAGTGTGGGAAGAAAATATTCTGGGCCCTTGAGAGCTGAGGCCTGCCCCCAGGCACACAGAGAACAGCCCCCCAGAATGTGCATGGGGCTCTGTAAATCCAATAGCCCTCAACACTTTCTATAATGTGTCAAGAGCACAGAGCGGCCAGGAAGAGAAACGTGCATTTCCTCCCAAGACAGAAAATGATGTTGTCTACAACTGTGAGCTGATCAGAACTTATATGAAATGTCAACTGAAGTCACGTGTTACTGTTCCACAGTGTCACCCGTCTTCCTGTCCACCCATGTGGTCCTTTACTTCAGGGAGAGGGCGGGGAAGGTACAAAGGAGTAAACTTGAAACTTCCAACTTGAAATCACATTTTCACTTTAGGAGAAACGATACACAACAGATCACGGCTGGCATTTGTAAGATCCGGGCTTTGCTGGGAGAAATAAAATCATCTGTGCGGTTCCCCAAATCCACGATTGGAGAATCGAACAGAGGCTTTGTTCTGTGAACCACGGGTTAGAGAGGGTGTGGGACAGGACATCCACGCGCTTGGGAGAGGTTGAGCGGGGAGAACAATTCCCAGATATACTGAGATCCGAGGGGAGAAGAGTCACATATTCCATTTCTGTCCCGTACATCTGAGGAGAGGGATGGCAGCAGCCTCACAGATCATTAGAACAAACACAGGACAGCCCTGTAGGACAGAGGGACATGTAGACTACGTAGGCAGACAGAGCCTGAGATGGCCATGCAGTGAGCAGTGACGTGCTGCCCAGTCCCCTCTGGACCCTGCACTCGCACCCCCAGCTGCTGTGAGTGCTGGCAGCTGGTGCCCTGCAGCCAATGCCCTTCTCCAGGCTGTGCTCTTAGCCAAAGAAGGCCCCCTGGCCCCAGGTCACATGGACTCGGGGGCAGCCCACGTGCAAAGACTGCGCACTGCAGGGGGTATGAAGGCCACTCCCCTTGCCTCACCCGGAACAACTGGGAAAGGCTTCCAGCTGCAGAGTGTCCATACCATCAGTTGCTCTGCGACTGTGCTGCAGTTCCAACTTCTCCACCGGCTCCCCTCGCTCTTACAGGTGTTGTTCCAGAGAACGTTTGCCAATAAATGTTTTATAGGCCAATCTTAAAGCCTGTTTCCCGTGGAACACGAGCTATGCCAGGCCTCCTCGATCTCCCTGCTCTGGGGTTGGGGCTTGAAGTGTGAAGGAAACCTGAGATGGGTTCTCCTGACCCGACGTCGATGAGAATCACGAGCTGGCGGTGGGTTGTGTCATGTGGTGAGAGGCAAGGCTTTGAGTGGATGTCGCAAAGGGTGTCGCAAAGGGTGGCTGAATTTCAGAGGACTGGTTACAGCATTGGTGGGGAGGAGCGGATAGCCACATGCTGACCACGCCTGACCATGACGGAAGGACCAGCCACAAGGGACCGCAGATATGAACCCCTCAGTACATGGAGAAAGGCCAGAGGACAAGCCCCAAAGATCCAGGTGGGCAAAACACCCTGGGGAGGCCAGTGAAGACCAGAGGCTGGTTATCACACCAGATGTCCCCTCCTGAGGTCTGGCAAATACTAAGCCCAGTAGACCCATGTCCCACCATCCTTCCCACCACCAAGGGGAGGGAGAAGGGAGACTGAATATCGACCCCAAACAGATCTGTATTATATGGACGATGGCTGAGTTACCATGAAAGGAACCAAATTAAGAGTTTTTCCACTATCAGTGGAAATGGATGTAGAAATGTGCAACTGAAAAGAGGGAGGAAAGACAAAAACACAAACCAGTTGGGGCAAAAAAAGAGCCCTATATGTGATATATATTTATAAATATCACTTTCCTAACACTAAGAACCAGGCCTTGTTCTAAGGGCTTTTATTTAAGTAGTTTTGTAGTTTATGGACTTTTTAGGTGAAAATTAGCCAAGCTGCCAGGTAGCTTGCTGATAGTTAAATACCACCCTGGTTTCTGGAAAGGAATTTCCCCAGCAGGCAGCCGGGAACGTCCGAATGGGAAGCACAGCTCCTGTGCCCTGTCATTTTAAGAGCCAGCAGACAGGCCGCAGAGGAACCACGGAGTAAAGTGAGGTTCAAGTCTGTGCTCTGACACAGAGACAGGCGCCTGAGCTCAGCCTTTCTGAGGGCACTTGCATTCAGTTTTCTCATGTGATTCTCACAGCCACCCTATGAGGGGGTCACTGTGATCTTCCTAGGTGTGGAGAGGACATGGAGAGGTCTCAGCCTGGGCCACAGCTGAGCAGGGGTTCCAAGCCGGGCCGCTGGCTCCAGAGCCCCGCATGCCGCCTGCAACCCACTGCCTCCCTACAAGCGGCTTCCGTGTACATTACAAACGGGACTTGTGTCAGGGCCCTTGAAATCTGAGGAGTCCTTTCAGCCAAGCCAGAGACGTAATATTGCCGAGTGCGGATGATCACCCAGGTGAGTACAGACATGGAGGGATTAGGAGCTGGGGTGGCCGGTGGGTAATGAACAGGGGTCAGTGGTAAAACCAGAGTCACTGCAGTTGGTGTATGGTGTAATGCATGCGGTAAGTAGTTATTTATGTGTCTAAGGCCTCCATTTAGAAAACTTGTATATAGTGACTTTCCAGGAGCTGTCACCTGTGCCCTGAATCATTGTATCCTTAGTAGGACTTTCTGTGGCTTGTCAGAGTCCCCTTCACGTCACAAAAGAGGAGTGTCTTAGTAAGGAAAAGCGAAGGGACAGAGGTGAGTCAGACATCTTCGTGAGCCGGTAACATTTGGACACTCCCCACACTGGGCAGTAGAAAAGTCAACATTTGCCAAATTTCCAAGCTGTGATGATCAGTCAGGCTGTTTTTTCCCTCCTTGTATCCCGTTTTCTTTCCTGAGCAAAGTTACCATCCACCGCCGTGGGTGATAATAGTGGGATGCTAACAGCATGCATTTAAATACAGGACTGCAGAACTCAAAGCTTTTAATGCCATGCAGCAAACCGACTTGAGAATACTTAAGAACTGCTCATTTTAACTTTCCTCCTGGTAGAATCTATTTGTATCCCTGGTTTTAGCCTTGCAGACTTGGAGGGGGTGGTGAAAGATGAACGGGCAGTGCTCAGCCACAAGGGGAGAAAAACGTCATCCAGCCCCCAGAATAGCAACAGCAATAAATATGGTCATGGAGCTCTTCTGCTGAGGCTGAGACGACAGACAGGATCACATTTGTGGCACCCGACAGGCCTCCTGGCTCAGGAGTTTGGAGGAAACACGTACGAAAGTCATGCTGATGGAGAGGACACGCTTGATTTCGGAGCTGTGACTAAGCGAGCAAAGAGGGGGACGGCCCAGGACCCTCCATAGAGCTGGGGGTGCTCGGCACCCTTCTGGCCACAGGGAGCACGTCCTAAATCAGCTTTGGGGACAGCTGGCTCCGGGCTCCTGAGAGCTGGGCCGAGAACTTCCCCGCACGTCTGCCTAGAACTTGCCGTGAGTTGCAGCTGCCACAGCCACCACGGCACATGCGCAGTGAGGAAGGTGAACAGAGGCTCTCCACGGTCACTGGTTACTTAAAGGGGGCCCATCGGACTCCAGCCCCTTTGTGTACAGAATCAGCATTTCTGCTCTGGGAGGTTCTGGACGAAGGGACATCTCTCTCCCCTCGGAACTCTGCAAGTCTCCTTTGCACACCAAGCCACCGGACTAGAGCCATTTCTGGGACTCCTGGGGCTCCTTCTTTTGTGCCTTTCCCTATATATCTCCATTTCATCTAAGACATGGCCACGTCCCTGGGTGGTGGTGGTTTTAGCATCTTTACATTCTTTTGCCGCTCAGAATTGACAGGACTGGGCTTTTACATCTACATAACTTGCACACCGCAGTTGCAATTCAGGATGAACCGTTCTTAAGCTAACGTATGATTTCCCCCTGGGTATTTTGGAAAGCAAAGCATTATCTGAACCTGGCCAGTTTCCCTTTTCCTGTTAAATGTCCCTGCTCTAAAAGAATAGAATTTCTTATAAAGCCAAGCTCCTCCTCTCTTCCATCCTTGTGGATCACTGGTCTCTCCCACTGGTCCCGTGTCACGCAGAAAGCCACTGGAAACAGGTTCATGGGGACCACATGTCACCCGTTTCTCTCCTGTAGCTTGAACAGGCGCAGATTCAACCCCACGTTTTCATTTGTCTCAGTTGCATGCTTAGGATCGAAATGACTCTTTTGTCTACGAACCACAACTTTGCTCTTACTTGAAGAGTGGCGTTATGTAAAAAATTAAAGCAGATGTTGCTTTCGACTGGTATCTCGGTGTAAAAGTTAGCACTCTCTTCTATTATCACCATCAACTTCTTTAGGATCTTATTAAGACCACCGAGATAAAGGAAGTAGATTTGATAGCACTAGCTCTCATGTTCGTTCTCCACATGTCCCTGGTGACTTTGGGTGGTTAAGAAAAAAAATCATGCCAGTGTGTTGAAGTTGGTGCCAAAGGAACATAGATGACTATTCAGTGCCCGGGACTTGCTGCTGCCCAGAACCTTATCTTGTCCTATTTATACATCCACAAAGCAAAATCTTCCTCAGAGCAACCTTTGCAACATTAGCATTTTCTTTCTTCAAAACTTACGTCTCTGAGTTTTTATGCCATTTTTCTCATGTGCCCAGAGACAATGCAGACATAAGTTAGCTTCTCCACTTGTTATTTAGTGACTAAAAACAAAAGTAAGGGCTTCAGAAAAACAAATTTCCAATGTATACTTAGATATTCTAATTTGAATCACAAAGATAACTACCAAATGCTCTTAAATCCATGGAATGATTCCTTTACAGGTGAAAAGACATTTATTGAGAAACAGGAAGAAAAAGTCACCTTCTGCTCTGAGGATGGCATTCTGTGGTTATGGTAAAGGATGAACTGTGGACAAGCACATTTAATTTAAGAAAGCACTTACCTTTAGGAAATATAACTTAAAAAAAGCTGCGATTTCAGACCTAGGCATTAAGTATCTTATATGGAATTTGCTTTTTCCAAGATTGAATCTAAATATCCTAGAGGCTTTTACAGTTGCAATCACTTCTAAGTAGACCTCTTCATTATTGTTACATTAACGAAAGAAGCCTGAGTGATATTATTCATATACCAGGAGAGCACACTGGGAAAGGACTCTTCTTTTTCTCCTTGACTTCTCCAACCTTCATTTTCAAAGTGATATTTACATACTATTTACATAATCACCAAATGTTCTTTTAGTGATCTACTCCAGTGGGTACGGCATGAAGTCCAGAAATGAACCTGAACACAGCTATGAATAGAGTCTGAGGATTTTTATCATTTATTAGTTCTTTCTTTAGAAATAGTCGAGCTCCACCTAGTACTGATTATTTCATATGTATTTTTGAAGTATAAATGGCTAAAATTCACATTTTATTATTAGAATTGCTGAAACAAAGTACCAAAGTACAGCCAAGCTGGCAGCCAAGCTCCTCTGACTATAGGACTTGTTATATTAGCAGATTTCATTTACCCAGAGTATTGAAAAATACTAGTTATTTTTACTGTTCTATTGTTATCTTTTATAATTGTTATATATACCTTGTGCTAAACATTGTATAAGATAATTAACTTCTAAAAAATCATGATTAGTCCTCAGTATGACTGACCCTTGAGCAACACAGTTTGGAACTGTGCAGATCTACTTGTACTTGGATTTTTCTTTCAATACAGCTGGCCTTCTGCATCCACGGATTTGCATCTGCGGATTCAGCCAATGGAGGATGGAAACTAGTATTTTTGATCTGTGGTTGAAAGTCTGCAGATGTGGAGGGCAGACTGTGTACATTGTTCTATGCAATTTTATAAAAGGGACTTGAGCATCTGTGAATTCTGGTATCTGGTGGGTGAGAGGGATTTGCGTGGTTCTGGAACCAATCTCACATGTACAGTGAGGGACAGCATTAGCTAACTTTTTGGGGAGTCAAAGTTATACGTGGGTTTTAGATTGCCCCTACCCCCATGTTGTTCAAGGGTCAACTAACTCTATGTCCCAATGACACTGGTAGGGTCATCTGACCAGGTTTGCAGGTGAGCAAGCTGTGTCCTGATCCCATGGCTGGTCATCAGTGCAGCCAGTGTTTGAATGCAGACTTTTCTTTCTTTGAATAATGAACAGACATCTCTAAGAGCAGTTTTAGGTCCACCGCAGAATGTAGTGGAAGGTACAGAGAGTTCCCAGACCCCCACACATGCAGAGCGGTACATTTGTTACAACTGATGAACCGGCATAACTCATCATAATCACCCAAAGTCCATAGTTTAAAATAGAGTTCTCGCTTGTGCATTCTGTTTTGACAAATGTATCATTCCACATATCTACCATTGTCCTGTCACAGAGTAGTTTCACTGACCTAAAAATCCTCTGTGCTCTGACTAGTCATCCCTCCCTCTCCACAGCCCCTGACCTTTTTATTGTCCCCAGCCTGTCTTTTCCAGAATGTCATACAGTTGGAATCATTCAATATGTAGCCTATTCAGATAGACTTTTTTCTCTATGAATGCAGTTCTCTATGAATGCAGTTCTGCCTTTGGAGCCTGAGCACTTACTACTGCATGTCCTGGAGTGAAGAGGAATGCTAAGTTATGTGGAGAAACTTCACAGGGACGTACAATGCCGAGCCCTGCCCTCAGACGGTGACATGATCCCACAGGACTGGGTCATCGTGTCCAAATCGTAATTGTAAAGTCAAGAAACTGAACAGAGGTCAGACTGCCGTGCAATGCATAAACAATAGAAGGCTCTAGAGTTGGCCCAGATCTGTGATCCCACCAGCGGTGGGCCACGCAGAAGCTGTGGGATGCGGTGGAAGGCACGCAGAATGTGCAGCTAGCCTGGTGCTTTGGTTCCCTCTCTGCTGATTACTAGTAGAGTCGTTAACTTCATAGCTCAGTGCTGATGCCTTATCTTGCAAAGGGGGGTGTTGGGAAAATAAAACGAGACTGTTTTTTTTTTTTTTTATCCTCACCCGAGGACATTTTTGCATTTATCTTCAGATAGAGCAGGAGGGAGAGAGGGAGGGAGGGAGAGAGGGAGAAACATCGATGTGAGAGAGACACATCAAATGGCTGCCATCCACATGACCCCAACCGAGGCTGGGGACAAACCGCAACCAAGGTACATGCCCTTAGTGGGAACTGAACCCGGGACTCTCTAGTCCGTGGGCCGACACTCTAATTGCTGAGCCAAACTGGCCAGGGCAAATGAGGACTGTTTTTAAAACATCTGCAAACTTTCAGTAGGAAATTAGATATCATTAGGGGAGTGTTGGTACAAATTTGTAGTAAGTGTTGGTTTAGTTTTAGGAGGATATTTTCTCCACTGTGTTCCTCCTGGCTTTTCCCCCTGCAAATTCTAAACAACCTTGGGCAAAAAATTCCTCAAGGAAAACAACGAGTGACTTGAGGAAATCGGTAACCTTTGCCTGTGGCCAGTGAAATCCCCATTGACAGCTCTGTGGTTGTCCCTCAGACCGAGGCTGGCTCTGGCCGTGGTCAGAACGTGATCTCTGAACCAGGCTTCTGGGGTTCAGTCCCAGTTTTGATATGTAATAATAACAACAGTGTGAGTTTGGGAGATTTCCTGACCTTTCTATATCTCAATATCCTCATTTATAAAATGGGGATATTTCTCCCTGCCTGAGGAGATTTTGCAAGTGTTAAATACAATATCTATATAAACTCCTCCAAATAGTTCCTGGCGCACACTAAACACTCCAAAAAAACATTAGCAACCGTGTAGCACAAGTGCACCTTGGAACTGTTTATGGGTCCATACTCTGAAGTGGACACCCTTCCTCACAGCAGAGATGAATGAGAGAAGGTGGACAGTACGTAAAATCCTCTCCACCAGAAATACGTGAATCCTCTACCAAAAAAATAAAGAATTTAGTGCACTATTAACATTAGCAGCCATTCTTCGAGAAACTAGAAAGTTAATCAAATTACTGTAAATCTACAGCGCCTCCTGAATTAATACGTTGCACTTGGTAGTATGCGTGATTATTTGCTCTGGGATGGGAGAAAGACCAGAGGAAATATTTGAGTCTCAGAAGCAAGTCTAGGCTACTCTAAGGTCTTGAGACTTTAGCTTAGAAGCCTGCACGGGGTAATCTACATTTTTTGGAGGGAAAAGGGGAGGAGCCTTGGCATCTTGAGCCTGTATGCTGGTGGCTTGGCACCACAGGGTTTTAGCAGGCTGTTTTATGAAAGTGGTTGAAAATTATTTGACCTTTTCTTTCATGTACCATAAGTCAGCCTTTGACCACCATACACCATTCTGCTCCACAGATTTATAGATGGGGCAAACTAGGGACTGAGAATTGGGATGATTCATAAATTCTACACAAAAGTGCTAATTCTAAAGCTTAATATGCATCCAAAAAACTGATGGATGTTTTCCCCATCAGTTTAAAAAGCTGGAGAGCTTTTTAAAACACCAGTTGCTGGCTCCACCTCTAAAGTTTCCGATTCAGTAGAATGTGCATTTGGAACAAGTTCCCGGTTGCTGCTGTTTGTCCAGGGACCACACTTTGAAAACCACTGCGATACGTCGAACAGGGAGTCAAGCCAACTACAGCTCCTGTCAACCAGTGAGAGTCATCACAACTCTTCTACCAAATCAGTGTCCTCAGGTGAGCCTCGAACTGTCACCTCCACTTGGTAATACTTAGAGTTTTGTAGATGCTTGAGAACATCAGATAGTAAGAATTCTTCCTATTTGAGATAGAAATTCTAAAAAATAATTCCTAAATAGCCCCCTTCTGTTTTTCTTATGCACACGTGTACCAATTCCAAATCCTTTGAATCACATAACTAGCATGGGTCAGGACAGAACAGGCAAAGTAGCTTCTGGCTGCTTAGTATTAATGTTGTTACTCTCAGGAGAAAGTGGAAATTTTATTCTTTTTACATATATATAAAATATTTTTTTCTAATTTTTGGAAAATTTGATTTTGAACTAGATAGCTTAATTAGTTAAATATATTCTTTAGAGACAGAGATATTTTTATTTTCTAATTGTCAAGAGAGAAAATAGCAGAAGATTGATTTTTCTTTAAAAAATAAATAGAGACCTCTTGTGGTCATTCGTAAAAGTACTTAAAAGAAGAAACCTAGAATATTGCAGTTTGTCAAAAGGTTTCAAGATCTCTGACTTTGTTGAAAACCATTTAAAAATTATATACATGTATATATCCTAATACCTGTAAAAATAGATAAGAAGATCAGTAATAGGATTTTAGGACTTTATATCTGTCACCCATAACACTTCTATATTATCATTTAAAAGCTGATTGAAGCACAAGATATAAAGAAAAGTAAACAAATCCTAATTGTCTAGCTCAAAGAATTTTCCCAAACTGGATCTCTCTGTGTAGCCAGTATGTCTGATAGATTTTTTTAATTGTAATTTTATAGGTAAGATGACTCAGGCTCGGAGAAATTATGTGTCTATTTCATAACACAAATCAAATCCATTTTAACTTCATTTATGTAGAAATATTTAAATAAATAAAGAATTTCAATAAATACTAATATAAAAGATAGTCAATTTACAGAGCCATGATCCTTGGCCCAGATTTGTAAATACCAAATTCTATCTAATGAAAATACCTTTATAAATAGAATTTCAAGAGCAGTAGACTAAACAGGCTATAATTGATTATTATTGTTAGTTGTTGTTTGTCATTGTTTGCTATTGCTGTTGTTGATGGTGATCTACTCTTTCTCTCCATTAATTAATAAGCCGTTTTAGAGCATCTTTTGTGTACCAAGCACTACTTTGGATTCCTGGGGATAATAAAATGAATAATACTGGGCCTTGACCTTAAGAAGCTCTAAGTCAACATCATGAACAACATAAGCTATTGATCAAAAGAGATCCAGAGTCATGCAAGTAGGGAACAGACTGACAGACCTCAGAGGGATGGGGGTAGGGGGGTGGGAAGAGATAAAGCAAAGAACTTATATGCATATATGCATAACCAATGGACACAGACATTAGGTTGGGGAAAGCAGGAGGGGGGTGGGAGTGGGGAGGAGGGGGTCAATGGGGGATAAAGGGGGACATCTGTAATACTTTCAACAATAAAAAATACAAAAAAAGAGAGCTCTGAGTCTAATGTACAAGAAAGACATAGAAACAGTAGTTTTTGATACTGTAGTTTGTGCTTTAATAGAAGCGTGAATACCTACGTGGACTGATTTTCAAGAAGGTGGCTATATTTTCCTCAAAGTCTACCCCATGCTGTGTACAGCTAGAAAGTCCACAACTTTCTCTCTTTGGTTTTTAAAGCTAGCATAGTGTAGTAGAAAATAATACTTGACTAGTAGTCAGAAAAGTCGTATTTGAGATATGGCTCTTCCACTTATCAGCTCCAGGGTTTTGAACCAGTCTTTCAGTCACGAAACCTTATTTTCCTCAATTATAAATCAGGCTATCATGGGGATTGAATGAGACTGTAAGAAACTGGTCTGAGATCTTCAGACAAAGTTCTACATTATACTTTGTTTATAGGGTGTTATAAATATTAAACACCAATGCAATAATCAATTCACTCAGTTTTTCTGGGTTTCTGGCGTTTTGCTGCTAGGAAGATGTGTTGGAGAAAGTGCTGTGTTTGATAGTGAGCAGATAGTCGTATGCATATCTACTTTCTCCCTAAGTACAGTGAAGAGAATGAAAACATCATAAGGGTAGTGGGTGTCTTAGGAATGGAGAATGAAGCAGAACTAAGCTGATCAGGACAGGAAAAGGTACCAAAAGCAGATTCATATACAAACTCACTCATTCACAATTTTACCCAGAGTTCTCCTGATCCTGATCATCATCATCATCAAAATAATTTACTAAACATTAAATGAAATGCATACATTCCATGGTGTATGGGTAAATCTTTTACAACCAACTCTCTGGAGAAAAACAAACATGATAGATAGCACTGGCCAATTTCTGTAGTGTAAATACTCCTATCATGGCCAACTTCAGGCTACTAACATGACATCACTGAACAGGGAGTAAGGAAGAGATGCAGAGCAGCACACCCTTACATATGATTTCCATCAGATGACAATAATGGACACAAATAATCTCAAGAGTATAGACAATAATAAACATAGCAAAATGATCACGAAGTAATCAATTTTGAGTCTTTGCTAGCTCTATTTTAAAATTATTTTAATGCAATTCAATTTTATTTGATTTTTAATATTGGCTATATTGAACATCCAGCTTGCAAAATTCCTGAAAATTTAGCAATCAGCTCTTACAAGCCTGTATGAGCCAGTGGTGGCCCAACACTAGACATGTTCGTAATTGCACCAGTATGGTACTAGTTATGGTGAAAGTCAAGACACTATGTAAGGAGCCTTTCTCTATACTCTTATCGTAAGCTCCTAGATATCCAGGCAATTACCACACTGTGTTATAAGCTCACCTCTCTCCCTCCACACTTGCGTTTCCTGAGGCCAGTTACCGTGACTTTTAACTCCATCTCTTCTGTATGTAGCACTGATCCAGGAAAAGCTGAACAAGTGCACACTGAAGAAATAAACTGACCTGGGTCTGGCTCCTATTCTCCAGGAGCCCACAATCTAATGTGATGTACAAAGACTCACAGCAGCAGAATACACACATGGTTTAGTAGAAGCTCTGAATAAATATGTGAATGTGTAATAAGGTTTTTCTATTACTTACAACTGGCTTTTAGTGGGATGGAAAATACCAGAGATTATGGATCAATGCAAATAGATGCTCAGTTCTTTTCTACCCCTGTCGTGATTAAAGCCTCATCTGTTTACTGATATTCTTTTGGTGTTAGAATCTTTAAGATGTAAAAGTAGTACATATTCACTATAAAAAATACAACATAGAGAAGCATAAAGAAACAAAAGCCACAGATATTTACAAGGTTGATATCTTAGTGAAGCTAGGTTAAGATAATAGCACTTGGAAAGTACCAAATAACAGTGGTTTACCCACCAAGATGCTTTATTTCTTCTTCAAGTAAAAGTTAGGAGGTATGCAGACTCAAGTGGATGTGGTGGCTCTGCTTCCCAATGTCCCTGTGTGTGTTACATGCCATTGAGTCAGTTCTGACTCCTGGTGACGCTATGAATGAGTGATATCCACAATGTCCTGTCCT
This sequence comes from Tadarida brasiliensis, assembly GCA_030848825.1. Classification (NCBI taxonomy): domain Eukaryota; kingdom Metazoa; phylum Chordata; class Mammalia; order Chiroptera; family Molossidae; genus Tadarida; species Tadarida brasiliensis. The sequence goes on from CM061272.1 coordinate 27,936,321, forward strand.
CAGGGGCTCAATTTCCCTCTAGCTCAGGGCCTGCCCATTCTTAGGGTTGAGCCTATTCCTCATGGTCCAGGTCAGCATTCGCCCTCCTGGAAACAGGATGGAGAATGGGATGAAGAAGAAGAGGCACAGCGACACCTCTTTAAGGAGGCTTCCTAGAACTTGACCTGTGGCACGTCCATTACATCGTATTTGCTGAAACAGAGTCACAGGGCCACCTTTAGCTGCAATGGAGCCTGGGAAATGCAGTCTTTATTCTCAGCAGCCATATGCTTAGCTAAAATTTCTATTACCATTGAAGAAGGAGAAATGGATTTTTAGGGCCAACAATTTGCTGCAGTTATTTCATAGTTAAAGTGCAAATAGAGGAATTGGAAGGTTAAAAGTTATGTATAACCATCTTCAAGTTTTTTCATGCATATTGATAAATTTCCCTTCAGAAGCTCTGTATACATTTACACTCCCAAGGATATATATGAATGTTTCATATTAAACACCTACACAGGAATCAATCAATTCATTTGATGGTTACTATACGGCTTTGCTGGGGGGAAGATGTGATACAGAAAGTGCTGTGTTTGACAGACCTGGGCTTTATTTCCAGGACTCTTTGAGCTGTGAGTAACAGATAACCTACCAAGAGAGTTGAGTTTATTCAGACATTGAGGTATAGTATGTGTTGGAACCTGAAGCTGGAAAATTAAAAATGAAGTTCTTCTGAAGAGGAATGGAGTGGGGGATTATATAAGTCGCTGCAGACATTTTGAGGCCTAATAGAGAAGAGCGACTGAAATATGATATCCTCTTAATGTCCCAGAGGGGCTGTCCATGTGTGCTTTCATCAACCACCACAGTGCAGGCAATGTCCTAAGTGCTTTATATAGGCTCTCATCCAGCTTCCCCGGTAGTCAGTTATTTCTTTGTATCCATATTTCACATATGACAGAGGGAAGGCTCAAGAGAGGTCATTGGGGATGGAGCTAGAACTTAATCACACTTTGTCTGATTTCAAAGTTTTGCTTTTTTTCCTTCTATTCTGAAGCATGAACTGATAAAAAACAAGTTTGGTAAGAAACACTTCTGCTGTGGCATTTGAGTTAACTTAAGGGTATGAAGTATTGTAAAAGGGAGAAGGACTATAGGAGATTTTTCTCTTGGAAGGGGCCTTCTTTTGGCTTGAGTTGGATACCTGCCTCTCTTTTCTCATAGTACCTGTGTTCATACTCGAAGACATATAGGTCTTATCTTTGCTATGGTTGTCTGTTTTGTTGTCTTGTTACCAGACGTGTATCAGGTCTTACACATCTTTGTATCCCCAGGGCCCAGCATAATGCTTAGAACATAGTAGGTACTGAATAAATATTTGCTGAATGCATTATACAAGCATCCGTGGTAATATTAATATAATTTACTAAGAGAGAACTTTTATTAATTTACTGAGACCAAATTTTAAGAGGTGTACAATAATAACTAGACTAGTTTAAATTATGATTCTGACCTTGGCTATAAAGAGAATGTATATAAGGCAACTCAACCTGTGAATAATATTGAGTGCCTACAACATGCCAGGCTGTTTTAGTGTTCAACATTGAATTTCGCGACTTAATTGTCACAAAAACCTTATTAGGGTAATACATGATCTCTACTACAAAAATGGGGAAAACTGAAAAGCCAGGACAAGAATCCAGGTAGATCTGTTCCAAAATTTCTGTGTTTAACAACTAAGCTATTTTTCCTCACTATTGTGTATGTTGTTTATGATAATAATAATAATTATTATCATGACTCCACAATAGCCTCTTCTAATGACAACACACAGATCCTTAGCCTGTTGCTTTGTCCGGCAACTGGCATTTCCCCTCCGCCAAAGGTACCGGCTGTTCCAGAGGAACCCTAAGTATCCCGGAAAATTGCTGTTTTTATGCCTGAGTAACCTCTACTTCACATCAAAACCAACGAGTAATTTGCTATCAACATTATTCATTACTCACTTTAATAATTAGGGATTCGTTTGAGATTGTTTCCCCTAATAAACGTCCACTTGCCCCTCTCAGAGACTGCCTGGCGCACGAAAACCCGGTCTTTGCGGGGCTGCCCTGCAGCTTTCTGGCCGCAGAAACTACACTTCCCAGCGGCCCGTTCGTCCGCCAAACTCGCTTTCCGGGCTCCAGGAGGCATCTCGGAAAAACTACCCACGCTCTGCGCTCTGCGGGGCTGAGCGGCTGGGAGAAGTACAGGGCGCTCCCCGAAATGGCTCAGACGCAGGACGAGCAGAGAGGGGGTGCGCCCTTGATGGCGGAAGGCAAGTCGCAGGCGGAGGTTAAGCTCATTCTGTACCACTGGACGCATTCCTTCAGCTCCCAAAAGGTAAAAAGGCCTCGTGGCGGGCGGTAGGTGAGGATCGGGTTTCAGCACCCGGACAGCTCCCTCCCGGCCTGCCCGGCCGCCAGCCCACCTGGAAACAGACTCCAAGGCCCCAGCCTCACCCGCGCTCCCAGGAGGGTAGGGATGCGTCTTAGGGGGAGCAGGGAGAATCAGCCTGAGATGGAAAAGCTATGACCTAGGCACTGCCACTCATGAAATAAGACCAAAAGCATCATTTTTCGGTGTTTGAGCTGGAGGCCTTGTGCCCTGGGCCTTGCAGAGTGAGGCAGAGGAAAGCTCCTTCCAACAGCCGAAGCATCTACAGTTGCTGATTTTATTCTGTTTTGTTCCCATTTACTCTCTTTCACAAGGCCTAGCATATCTGTATTTCAGGTTCTTGTCTAGGGAGGATATGATTAAGATTAGGGAACAAAGAAAGTACTGGTGATGGGGAAGGTGACTGTAAATTCCTGTAGCCAGAAGCATTTTCATTACTCATCTTTTCTAATTTATAAGAACAAGATGCTAGAGTATGTCTGATTTGTTAATTCTAGAATAGGAATACAGTTGTTCAGAGCTTAACAACAGGGACACTCTGAGAAATGCATCGTTAGGCCATTTTGCTGCTGTGTGATCATTATAGAGTGCATGTACACAAACCTGGAGGGTCTAGCCTACTACACACCCAGGCTGTATGGGATAGCCTACTGCTCCTAGGCTACAAGCCTGTACAGCATGTTGCTGCACAAAACTACACGAGATTAAATCAAGTGCAAGAGAAAATGATGCAATCAGAGATACGTAAAAACAAAATATACATGGCTGCTGCTGGTCATGGCATGCTGTTTTACAACAAGTACACTCTAAAATAATGGTAAAAAGTACAGTATAGTACATACATAAAGCAGCAACAGAGTCATTATTATTATTATCAGGTATTATTACTGTTCATAATAGTATGTACATAATTGTATATGACTGGCAGCACAATAGGTTTGTCTACACCAGCATCACCACAAACACCTGGGTAATGTGTTGTGCTATGATGGAAATGTGTTGGGCTGTGACATCACTAAGCGATAGGAATTTTCAGCTCCATTATAATCTTATGGGACCACCATCTTATATGCAGTCTGTTGTGGCTGCATATAAGGTAGCTATGCTGTGCATGACTGTAGTTAAAAAGGATGTTGAAAATACTGATAGCTCAGGGAAACACAGAAAAGCTGCTTAGTGGTATCCAGGGATGTCATTTAATTGAAAGCCTACATGTGCTGTGGTAACCAATGTGACCTCTTCCAGGTGCGCTTGGTAATTGCTGAAAAGGCATTGAAGTGCGAGGAACATGATGTAAGTCTGCCCCTGAGTGAGCACAATGAGCCTTGGTTTATGCGTTTGAACTCAACCGGAGAAGTGCCTGTCCTTATCCACGGGGAAAACATTATTTGTGAGGCCACTCAGATCATTGATTATCTTGAACAGACTTTCCTGGATGGTAATGTTAAGGCTATTTGTGATTTCTTAGATTTATTTTTAACACAAACCTATGTGTTCCCTCCATCCCTTCTTCCCTTCCTTCTTTTCTCCCTCCATCCCTTCTTCCCTTCCTTCTTTTCTCCCTCCTTCCCTTCTTTCCTTTTTCTGTCTTTCTTTTTGGTTTCATGATGATAGTTTAGTCATTAAAAACTTTTCCATTTCCATAAGCATACAAAAATAAAATAGATCAATAACATATATTTTGTATAAACTAGTATAACTCCATTTAAAAGAATTTAATGTAAATGACAAATTTTAATGTTTCAAATTTACTTGCAAAAAACCCTGCAGGTGTGTGGCTTGTGGTGGTAATTTAGTTGCCTTGAAGTGAAATTCATAATGTTGATTCTAAAAGTAGATTCTAAAAGTATACTATGAAAATCAGTTTATCTGTTCTACCAAATGGTTCCACCTTAAAAACAATAAGAGGGAAAAAGAGGAATAAAGTATAGACAAGGGAGAATAGAATGTTGGTATATTTTGAGTTCTTGGCTACTGTTACTTCTGTACAGTTTGAATTCTTTTGTAAGGAATTATAGTGCTTAAATTTATATACTGCATTTAAGTAATAATCACTTATTGATAGCCTGTTTTATATCATTTAATAATTTTTGTTCTATTCAGTTGTCAAAGAACACACCCGAGACAGGTGTGGTAGTTTAGTTATTCCCATTTTGTACATGAGGGGTTACTTAAGGTAATATAGCTGTATTCCAGGGTAGGGCTGGAATGCAAGTCTGTCAGATCCAGACCTTCACAGTTTACCAACTGTCTCCCATAGTCATTGCCATTTATACGTGTGTCGCTTGTTCCTCATGACAACCCTTTGAGGTGAACTGTGGCTTCGCTGATTTGCCCAAGATTCCACAGCTGACCACTGGCAGGACTGAGACAGAACCCAGGGCTCCCAGCTCTCAGCTGAGTACTCTTCTGCAAAAGAAGTTGGGTGAGATCCAGTTACTCTTCATCTCCCACCAGCTGTGTTGATATTAACTGGGCAGATTAAAACCAGAATATAACCTCAAATCACTGGAAACTGAGAAAGGAAATTAGCCAGAAAAATGTCTAAGGTATTATTACTTTGAAGGAAAATAGATATGGGGCCTAAATGGGGCAGGGAGCCCAGGGAATTAGATGAGTAATGGGCTACTTCTGCTCTTAATCCAAGTGTTCGGTTCTCTGGGATTCTGACTGGAGGTTTTATTAGAGGTGGCCATTGACCAAAATCAAAGAATTTAATGAACGGCTTTCTCCACCATTACTTGCCATCCCTCTGAGTCTATATACTGGGGATTGTACTAAAAATGGTGGCTAATTGATTTAATACAATTTTTCTCAACTTTGAGCTTTCTGGAAATGGACAAGTCTGTTAAATAATAATTTGTATTTTTTGGGAGAAGTGATTATAATAATGTGAATAAAACAAAAATAATTGTATGAGAATTCTGTTTTAAATAAACACAAACTTTAAAAAGATACAGTAAATGGAAAATCATATTTAAATATTTTGTTAGTATCTCTTGAACTACTACTGTTACCATTCTCCCCTCTTCTTCTTTCTCCTTATCGCTTTCCTCTTACATTGTTTCTCCTCTAAGATATTGAGTAACATGTTACTTTATAACATAGTAATATTAATGATTATTAGGCTTTCTTAAAATTTTCCTTAGGCTTTTCCCTTTCCTTTGACTGTGTAACAACAAAACTAAAACTTTCGAAGTCCTGCTCTAACAAGGGAAATATTAATACTAGGTTCTTATTACTATTTATTGAATCAGAGGAGAAGGAATTGTGGGCTAAGTGTTAGGATAAAAAATATGGAAACTAAGGACTTTAATTCTGGTTGTACCAACAGAATAAGTAAGCAATCAAGAATCCTAGCTTTGAGTCTGAAGCTGGCCCTGACTTAGTCCACGTCCTTGGTGACTTGACTTCTGTTTGTCCTCTTGGATTAAGTGATGTAGTTTTATCAATGAATACATAAAACAATTCAGTTGATTCCTATTTTACTCCTTCCTTTTTCCTAGGAGAGTAGTGATTTGATTGGACAGGGTTGAAAAAGATTAAGATTAAAGGACCTAAAACCCATGGTAGATATCAAGACAGCATGAGAACAGTTAATTATATAAAAAGGCCAATCTAGTCTACAGATGAAGTTTATCCCAAAGTATTAAATAAAAAACAAACATGTAAGTGTTATCACAGTCATCATTAAGATACTTTAAATTTATCATTAGGAACTCAGGGAGATTAGGAAAAGAGTCAGACAAGTGATAGACAAATTTTATCCCAATTGTCAAGGAAGGGGAGAGGGGAACTCTACCAATTCTTGCTAAAAGTGTGTTCCATTGACCAGCAGCACTGATATCACTGGGAGCTCATTAGAAAAGCAGAGTCCTAGACTTCACTACAAATCTCAGAATCTGCATTTTAACATGATCCCCAAGTAATTCAAATATATATCAAAGTTTGAGAAACACTGGTACAAATTAATGTGCATTAAGTAATTTTTAAGCTTTAAGCAGTGCTAGAAATAACTATCTTTAATTGTGGCAGAGTTCTAAAATGGATTGTCAAAAATTTAAAGAAATATATGTAAGTTTTGAGTAAGTTAAAAGGAAGCAGCTTAAGTTTACATTACTGGAAAATGTCATTAACTAACACTTAAAAAAAAATGAGTCTATTATGTGCCAGGTATGATTCTAGATATAGTGTATCTTGATTTAAGTAGAGCATTTATTATTACTTCATATGATACCCTTGTGGAATGAAGGAGAAAATATGTCTAGATAAAATATACATTTCAGATGAATAAATAGCCAAATTGAAGAATATTCATTTTAGATTTCTTATGCCAGGTTGCTCCTTTAGCTATAGAATGTCATTTTACTTATTCTACAATAATTTTATCTCACTTTATTTTAATTATTTCAATTGCTTGTAGACCACTGTAAGCACCATAAGGTCAGGAATAGTGTCTGTTTCATTAACAACTGTATTCCCAATGCTTCATATGGTGATTGTTCTCTAATAGGAACTTAATGAATACATTTGAATGATTAAAATAAATGAATTATTGAAAAGAGATGTCAACCTGGACAGGGATCTCTATTGGTATTCTTACAGGCTTCTATTCTCCGAGGAGCATAATATTCCATAAATGACCTCAATAAAGACATAGCAGAAACACTATTACATTTGTAGATGACAGAAAAGTGAGGATGGTTTTAATATGACTAACTCATGAAATATTTCTAATGGAACAATAAAATGGAAAAATAGCTACAATAAAGTGTAACAAGGCTAAATATAGTATGTGAATTTTGTTTTTAAAAATCATCTCCTTTAAGAAGGATGGGAGACCTGGCTGGCTAATAAGTTACCAATAAAAGCCAATAATAAAACAAAAGGCTAATGTAATCTCAAATTGTTTCAAAAGCATAGGTTCTATCCAGAATATGTTGAATTGTAACTTGCTACATTCTTAACTGGTTAGAATATGCAACATTTTATCCAATTATGGATGGAACTCTGAAGGAGTTGGCAAATTAGAATAATAAGTGAATGGATTTCATGAGGTATATAGTTGCCCATGGTTATAATAGGAGACTTGACTTACGTGTATCTATTCATCTAAAGAGCAGAGTGTAGTGAACTGGAATCTCCTTCACTGTTACTATTTGCTATCCCGTATTAGTCTATTAGCTGGGGATTATATACTAAAAATGATGACTTGCTGACCTGCAAACCTTTCTCTACCTTTCTATGTAATCAGTATTTCCATATTTACATTCTTATGGGATAAGTCCATTAAATAACTACTACTTTGGGGGGAGAAATTTGATTGCTAAGACTATTCTTTCCAAGTCTTAGCCAAAGACAGTGAATATTGAGTGATGGCTATGCTTGATTTTTTAAAAAGCAGTTACATGGAAGACTGGTGTAGACATCAGTGATGTTCCTGAGGTCAGAACTTGGGTCAAAGGAAGAATTTAGAAGTACTCCATTACGGCTGCTCAATCAAGGGCTGGCCAAGAGCAATGTTCATTCATTCTTTCAGTAGACATTTATTGGGTATTAACTGGTACAAGGTCCCAAGTTAAAATACCCAAATCATTAAAAACTTAACTAATCTTCAAAGATAATTTCATTGTATAAACTTGACGATAATGCCAAACCTGCCTGCAATACACGCATGTGCTATTACTACCACTCAGCTTTGTAGGCTTTTTCATGTGTGTGACGGCTTTTCCCACCTGGGCAGGTAATGGAGAGTAGTTATAGTAAAGCAAGCAATTTATTAATCTAGATGAGGTATGATAGTAAGAAAACTAGGAGAATTCAGAAACAATGGGTGTGACAAGTGAAATACACACTAATAATATGGATTTAAAAATCTAAATATTTCTTATACTATTCATAATCTCTTTCAGTGAATTCTAATTTGGCCACTAGATAATAAGATGTGGGCATGAAATAACTACAAAATACTAGAACACATGCTATTTATTACTGCCAGTGATAACCTGGAAACAAGGATGTGATATGGTGAATATTGAATTTTGGTAATTTGATATATAACAGTTCTCTGAAGATTATGTCCCATACCTTATGTCATTATATATCATTTAAAGCATGATTAAGAAATAGGATTTGGTTTGGAAATAATCAAAGTATACTGGCATTAAAGAAAAAAGCACAGGCCCAAGATGGCGTCACTTGTTGTAAAGTCCATGATGTTTAGTATCTGCCTAACTGCGGTCTCAACCTTCACCAGAAATGTAATCTTAATCAGCCAGTCTAGAATTTTCTGGTCAAGCACCAACCAGTAAGGTACTCTGTCACATGGGCCCTCTCCATCCTCCAAAGGAAGAAGAGGAATCTGCATGATAAAACCCTTGCCAGTCCATTATCCCCAAAAGAAGAGGTGCTGGCCTAAAATAATCCTTCCTTTTCTTTTGATAATAGCTCCCTTGCCCACCCTTATTCCTACAAACACCTTCATTTTGTACAATCCCTCCACGAGCCCTTCTAGTCATTGTTAGCTCGGATGCTGCCCGATTCATGAACCACTTAATGAAGCCAATTATATTTTCAAATGTACTCAGTGGGATTTTGTACTTTAACAGTGGTATGATATTAAAGCATCACACATAAGTTTGTCTAGGAAACAGAACTTTATAGATACAGGTTTATCAATATATGTTGAAAATCAACTATATCAGATTTTTGAAAGAACATTAATCCTGAAGTTACTGCCACGTTAAAGAAAATACAGTTATTTCTGTAAGGAATTTCCAATTGTTGTTAAGGGTCATAGAATAAAAAATTGTATTCCTATCCATATAAAGCTCTCCTATATAGCTGAACAACTTTGTGTGCCTTTTAGCCCATCATTGAAGCTGCAGATTTAGCAGCAAGTTTGTAACCCAGGGTGGAGAAAATATGGCATATGGTCAGAAAAAGAAAATGAATTTAAAACTTATGATTGTGCCAATGAAAGTGGCTTTAAAAAGTAACTTTTTTTTTTTTTTTAACTCTCTGTGATTTGTCCAGTTTTTGCAGACAGGTGTGGGTATTAAATGCAGAGGTCCTACTTCTGTATTATATGGACCTGACAATCAGAACAAACTGTCTGATAAAAGAGTCTTTGCCCTCAGTTATGAATGTTTTGTTAAAAGTCTTAACTAGAATACCAATTAAACAAAAGTAGTTAAACATTTAAGGTGTACAGTTTTTGAAAATAATGCTCTAAATTTGGCCGTCTCAGAAAATCCTGGGTGCATAGAGTGAATTTGTATAATTTGACACCATGTAATTTTTCTTGTCTGTGTTTAGATTTGATCTTTCTAGCACCAAAGTTAAAATAGCTTTGAACTGCAGTTAGTTTTTAACCATAGCTTTTGCTTTGGGTCATAACGTAATTGTTTACTGTTAGTATATTTTCAAACGGCCGAGTGTATAATGAGCTGAAGGGTACAATCTTGTTCAGCTACTTGATGCATATCATCTTATGTACTTATATCATCACTAAGTGATCTAAGTAGAATAAAAAAAGAATCAACAAAAGGACCAAGTTAGAAATGAAGTCTAATCTGTTTTCACTGAGCTAATTAAGAAGACCTGCAAGTTATTCAAATAGACCTACGGGAGTCTTTCTTGAAAACAGGCATAATAATGCCTCTTTTATCTGCCATCACCAGGGAATGGAGGAAATCAGAGTAGTGAATTTAGTAAAATAATGGGAGCTTATGCCTTTAAGCCCTTAGATCCTTTTTATATTTTGCTCTTGGGGGAACTAAATGTAATTTTTAAAAATAGCTCAAGGCCATTGTTATTCTAACCAGCAATACAGGGACTTGAGAATGTACAGAGCTGTTTGGCCCTATTAAATGACTGCAGAATGCTTTTACGGTTTCCTCCTGATTTTTTTTTTTTTTAAACTTCTTTTCTCTCCTGCCTGTTTCTAAGTTGCTGCCTAAATTTAGGTGCAATACAAGACCTGTCTTGTCCCCTACTCAATCTTTTAGGGAGTCAGATCTTATGCCAACTTATTTATTTATTCTTATTTGTCCTTCCAGTGACTACTAATGGTGGCTTCCACTACTGCAACCCTGTCCCCAATGCTAGGAACTCTTCTCATGGCCCGCTTCTTAAAAACCCCTGTTCCCTGTCCTGTCCTTGTAAGCCTTCTATTGCTTTCCTACTCCTGACTGAGTACAATTCCCAGAAAATATTTTCCTGTTTTAAAAAAGTATTATTGACCTTTAACAAATAGCCAGATATTTCTGCAGCACAATATGTTTATTTGGGAACAACAAAGAATTGCAATTTGGGACGTGTGGGCTAATGGTGAACCATGTACCAGACCAGAGAAACAAAAGAAGAGGAACACTCCTGGATGGACATAGGAGGGACTGTTGTAAATGAAGAATCCATTGGAGGAAACTGAAAGTTCAGAGGACAGTGACTTCCCATTGGCTGAGTGCTGGTAGCCTCCCACTGGCCAAGCTGTTACCACTACCTCCTCCAGCCGAGGTAGTAGTGTCACTTCCTGTTGGAGGTGTAGGTACATCCCTTCCTGTTAGGGTCAGTAGTGAGCATTGAGAGACACATGCGGGAGAGTTCTCTCCTCTAGCCTCCTGACTGCATTTAAACGAGGGTTTTGTTTATTACTTTTCACAGGATGATAACAAAGATGAAAGGACTGGGAAAGGAAATATGATGAGAGTGGGAGGGAAGATCTGTACAGTTCAAAGGAAATTCCCAGTTGTGATTTGAAAAACTGTTTCCAGAGGCAGCGGACACTACTGTGCTCTGGTGGGAGGACGGCGGCACACGTGGGGCTGGACAGGCGTCCTCGGGAGAGGCTGGGACTGCACGAGCACGCGGGGCCCTGGCTGTTTTCTGCTCTGACACAGCGTTTCTGGAGATAGTTACCTAGCAATGCTGTCCTGAGTAGAACATCATTTTCATGCATTTCAACATTTGTTCTCTTTGGCAGAGTTCAGGCCTGGCCACATGGCACCTCCCCAGAAAGCAGCCAGACTTTTTTCCTGCCCTCGGTCCCTTTCCAGGGTGCAGTGGCATGCAGTGCTGGACACGAGCCTCAGGCCTGGTACCGGAAGGCAGCCAGTGCCAGGGCCCAGAAATTGAACCGTTTGGAATTTTTATAATCCTGGACCATTTATGTTATTAACCTGAGGTCCTTAGATTCCTAAAGCAGTGGTTCTTACACTTTTTTGTTTCTGGGCTCCTTTGTGTTAAAGATTATTGAGGACACCTGAGGGCATTTGTTTATGTGGGCCAAATCTATAAATATCTACCATATTGGAAATTAAAGCAGAGAAAAGTCTGAAACACAAGCATGCACGAGCATTCGCATGCCAGGAGCTGTGGGAGGGAGGAGTCAGTGCGTGTCGCGTAGCCTCCGCACAACAAGGCTGTACACTCGGGAGAGGAGAGTGAAAAGCAACCAAATCTCGGAATTACTATAAAGATAGCTTGACTTTGTGGAGCCCCTGAGAGCATCTTGGGGAAGTTCAGGGAGGCTCAGACCACACTTTGCCCTTCGTGGTCTATGACTAGAATTCAGGAGATTTGAGGACTTCGATGGGGGAAATAGTGTGTCTTATTTTCACTAATTTCCAGTAGAAATGTATTATTTCCTTTCATTTCTAGTGTAGGCGTAATCCACAGCAAGAGCAGGAGTGCCTGTGACTTTGTTACCAAAAGAAATCACGGATGGGCTCGTGGCATACCAAGTTATGGCAGCTATTTTAAAGTATTCTTTATGCTCATATTATTTTGAAATTAGGGTAGACCCACTGCTAGATCTTGTTAATGGATTAACAAACATATTAGTATTTCATCATTTATAATTACTTTCATAACTATATTTTAATGTAATCAATTTCCTATATAATCCCATGTTTGTATTTTATGCATTCTTTTTAACAACAAGAATTTATTCTCATGAGACCACATCTTGTAGATTCGCTGGAGTTTCCCTCATACAGGCTGGCCTCAGCCCCAGACAGCAGGGTCAGTTCATGTCTTTTTCTGGGGCTCAGGATCAAGGGGGAGCATCTACTCAGAATTAGTTCTTTTCATAGTGGATTGCTTGACCACAAGGAGTGCTAACACAGCTTGCATTTTGTACACTTAAGAGCAATATTTTGAGAAGAAGGCAGTGGCACATGAAAGGTTAAGAACTCAGAATCTTCAAGGACCTCAGAAGGCCTTCAGCCTCATGTTGGCCTCATGGAAGCAAGACGTGTCTACCATGCATTGGTCGGCATCCTGGTGATACGCTGAGATCAAGAGATCTTGAAAGGTCAGCAAGGAAGTGTGCTCTAGTTGGGTAAATCCACTGTTGACAGGCAGTGTGTAGCTGACACTTCATTCCTGATGATTCTAATGCGACCTTCAGAATTGGACAACCTAGCAAGTTTGAAGAGTAATCCATCTTCTATTTTCTTAGAGAGTCAGAAATAGCCTGTTGGCTTCAAAAGCTTGTTCTACGTGGTCTGGCACTATGAAATCTTGCCAGAAATGCTCTGTAATCGCCTTCGTATTGTCAACACTTATGAATGAGTGTGCGATGCTCAAAAGGATTCTAAATTCAATAAATAACCCAAATGAAGAAATCAATCAATAAAGTCGAGGCTGTTCTTTTCACTTGTTGGAATAAGGTAGTTGGCATTTTTTGGGGCAGTTTGAGAGGCAGAAATGGAAAGTGATTCCTTGGCCTTTGGGTCATATGATTCATCTTTATCATTCTTGGATAGTCTCTGAAACACGAGCCCTTTGAAGATGGTATGATGATGTAATAAAACAGAACACTGTATTAAGAGATAGATGACTTTAGTTCTTGTTCTGCCCCTAATTAGCTGTGGCATCTTGGGAGAATTCCTTGGCTTCTATATCTCAGTGTCTTCATACTACAGAGCTTCTCCAGCTCAAATACACTAGTCCCCTTTCTTTGGGCGATAGATACAAGACCCCCCAGTGGGTGCCTGAAACTGTGGATAGTACCAAACCCAATATACCATGTTTTTACTTATACATACATATCTATGATAAAGTTTATAAATGAGGCACAGAAAGAGACTGACAACAATAAAAATAATGAAATAGAACAGTTGTAACAATATGCTCTAATAAAAGTTTGTGAATGCCTTTGGGACCATTACGAAATAGAAAGGGTGACTTGAACATGAGCACTGTGACGCTAGGAGAGTCTATCTGGTAACTGAGACGGCCACTAAGTGACTAACAGGAGGGGACAGCACGAAATTTCATCACGCTACTCAGAATGGCGTGCAACTTAAAATGTATGAATTGCTTATTTCTGAAACTTTTCATTTAATATTTTTGGACTGTGGTTGAACGCAGGCAGCTGAAACCATAGAAAGTGAACCTGGATACATGGGTCTGCTGTATTCTATAATAACTAGAAATTTGGGACTATATATTAATTCATTTATTAAAATTTACTGTACACCTACTATGAGCCAAATATGGTATTAGGTACTGACGGTGCAATGGAGAACATGGTCCCTGCCCTCAAGGAGTCTATAGTCTAGATTTTAACCAGCAAATGAGGGTTTTGTAGAACCCACGCTCCAGAGATAAAATATTAGAAATTCCGTGAAACTGTCATTTCACATTCACATTAGCACCGACAGGGTTGCTCTCGGTATTAACTGGAACCCAGAGAAGAGTAGCCCCTGCACATCTTTTGATAATGAGTGTTCATTCTTAACCAACCTTTACCAAGGGCTTAAAATGTGTGAGGCACTGTGCTAGGCCCCAGGCCACAGTTCCCTTACCCTGAAGAGGTTCAGGGTGCTTCCCATGGACAAGTAATTAAGGTGATAAGAGCTCTGATGGGGTATGTGCAAGGACTTTTGTGTGTACAGAGGAAGGCACACCTGGCCCAGTCAGATGCTGGTAGTTGCAGGAGGTCAGGGAATGCTTGGAGTGAGGGTGGGGGAGGGGGGCTGGCATTAACAACTAGACCTTGAGGGTTGAGTAGTAATTTGTAAGGTGGGAAGTGCGAGAACGCCAGAGTGATCATGATTTGGGATCCGGTCTGGTCCATCAGGCCATTTTGAAATTTGAATGTCTGGGCTGGGGAGATATCTTTTAAATGCCTTGATATAATATTGAAGATTTTAATGATGAGATGGGTGGGTTTTTGGTTTTTGCTTTTGATGTAATATTTCATTTGTAACTTTTCCTTCAATGTTTGTGTATGTGTTTTTTTTTATATGAACTTTAGAAAAAACACCCAGGTTAATGCCTGATAAAGGAAGCATGTATTACCCACGGGTACAACACTATCGGGAACTGCTCGACTCCTTGCCGATGGATGCCTACACCCACGGCTGCATTTTACATCCTGAGCTGACTGTGGACTCCATGATCCCAGCTTATGCAACAACAAGGATTCGCAGTATGTAACCATCTTAAAGACCTGGAATTCTGTCTTGAGTTTCTTTTCATTCATTTTGAGACCTAGCATATCTCATAACCGTTGAGAGGGGACGGGAAGAGAGTTGTTGAGTTTGCTTCACGGACCTGCATGGTATAGACCGGTCCTCGCACCCAGATGAATCTGTGCTTCAGCTGTTCAGCTGGACATTTATTGTCTATAGGTCCTGATTTTCCAGCTCTTGGCTTTGAGGGCCAAGTTTGGATAAGACTCAGAGAGTGGCCTGTGGAAAAGTAAAGACCATAACATGTTCTCGGGGACAGAGGGACTGGGAATCAGGAAAGCTGGGATCTATGGGGAATATAGGCAGCTGAGTTCACATCTGGTTCTTCCCTTTTGTTCATTGTGTGAGGGAGCTGAACTAAAGCTGTCTAACCTTACCTCCAGATTCAGTGACTGCAGAATTACAGGGCTTGAGTTGAGATATCCAGCTCTCTCCTGTCCTGTCCTGAGGATGGTGTAGGGTGTGGAGAAGAAGGAGGGGTGCCCTGTGGCACCATCATTGGGGACAGGAAGGTTGGGGATGGTGGCTGTGGTCAGACCCTGAGTGTCTGACTAGGACCACACACCTAGATCTTCTAAATCTAGAAACTACATTCTTTCCGAAACCATGCCTCACCTTGATCACTCACGTTTTTCTCTTTCTTTTTGATGCCTCTCCTCCCTGCTCTTCTCTCACTTCCCTCCTCACCTCCACTCCTTCTCCTCTCTCTTCCTGCTCCTCACCTTCGTCGGGTCCCCTCCTTCTCTTCATAAGTACTCATATATGATTTGAAACAAGTATTCTGATAGATATGATTCTATCACCTAGAGTTTATATATTTTTTTAAATGAGGCGTTTCCCTTCTCTTTGTATCGAAGTTCCTTACAGAAAACTTGAAAGGTACTGAAAGTTGACCAAGTGCCCCACACCGAGCGCCTAGGACGTGCGGGCCTTGCCCTGACTGCTGTCCATGGTGCTTCCCATGCACTCCTCACAGAGCGGCAGGTGCTCTGATAGTTCCATGTCCCAGGTGAGGAGCTGAGGCACAGAGCCGGTAAGCCCCAGGCAGAGGCAGGGCAGGAACCCCTCAGTTCACGCTCTTACCATCGGCTTTCCCGCTTCTCCCGTTTCTTACACAGAAGGGAGGAAATAATTTTGTTTCAAACGTGATTTCATTATCAGGCCAAATTGGTAACACAGAGTCTGAACTGAGGAAACTTGCTGAAGAAAACCCAGACTTACAAGAGGCCTACATCGCAAAGCAGAAGCGACTCAAAGTAAGTAGACCCGGTGTCCTCAACCGCCCTGCACTGCTGTACCAAACGTTCTGCCTTTGTCAGGTATCACTGTTTCTAGAACATCTATTAAATATCGCGAGTCACCAGTATGCCGTTTACCTTTGCTTATGCTGTGCTTTTAGAAATAAATTTTCTTTGTTAGGTTTGCTATTCAAACCTAATGACAATTGCTTACGAAGCAGGTATTGCGCATGCTGGTTGCCAAGGAAAGTTATAAAAGGTAAAAGCAGGTTAATAAAATATTCGAGGAATCTGTCATTTCAGGTACTCTGCCACGTTCAGGCCCAGGCTGAGCTCTGTCTGTGGCTTGTCTGCCTCCTGGGGGCGGAGCTTTGCTTCATCAGTTACTGTCAGCCTCTCTTTCTGTCGATCCTTTCCTATGGCCCAGCAATGCCTGCAAGCTTCCCCCATATTAAAGATGAAGCAAACAGCAACACCTCCACCCTCCCTCAGCAACCTCCTTTATCTTATCTTAGCTAGATGAGCTTCTCAGAAAAAACAAAAGCCTGCACACAGCACTCCTCACTTCCCACTAGCTCCTTACCTCGCTGCATTCAGGTTTCTCCCTCTCCCCGAGCCTTCCCTTTCTCAGCTATTCCTCAGTGGGTGGTGTCTGCTGGAATTCCATTCCTGAGTTGGGCCTGAGAGCAGTCTCTTTGCGCCCCTCAGAGTCTTCGCCCTCTCTGGTCATCTGGTCCCACAGGAGTGGCCGGTGGGTCTGGCCCTGGGCTATTTCCACAGCTGGGGCCTTTCCCCCAACTGTGTTCTTGATTTAACGAAGTTATTCTGATTCTTCTCGTTGTCTAGAATAAACAGTTCCCAACTCTGCAATAACTTATACCTGCTTTGCTCTACATCGCTTATTTTTATAGGCATCAATAATCTATTGAGTTATTTTTGTTAATTAGTCCAAGCTACTTGACCACGACAATGTCAAATATTTGAAGAAAATTCTTGATGAGTTGGAGAAGGTCTTGGATCAGGTTGAAACTGAGTTGCAAAGAAGAAACGAAGAAACCCCAGGTAGGTTCTTGTTTGTATTCTTTTTCTCTTGTCCAGGAGTATTTATGAAAGCAGTCTTAAATGTCAATAAAAATGTTCTGTAAGTGTTTTCATGGGCAGTCTGAATTAGGAAAACAATAGTAATGCTGAATGCAGCAAAACCCAGATGTCTAATTGTCAGTCAGTCTGCACCTATGTGAAATATGACTGCTGAAGAATTTTTCTGCACAATTTAAATTATGGTTGTGAAATCCCAACCTAGCCTGTTTCACGAATGTGTAGTTACAGTCGTCAATTTGGTTGAATAACCTGAGTCATTGCTTGCATGCTCCCTCTGATTTTTTCCTTAGGCAGGGAGACAACGTCTCACCTGCAGTCAGGTATAAAGGGGGCCAGCACGCGGAGACGTGCAGGCCAGCTGGTGAGCACCCGTGCTCTGTGCCTGTGGACCTGACGTCACGGTGCAGCCTGGGCCCAGGTTCAAGCCCACTTCCCCTTGCGCTATTCCAATGGACAAGCAAGTCCAAGACCGCGTTGCCAGGAACTTGCTTCACAATAGAGACTCTGTTGTGCTTTCAATGAGTAACTGAGAGCACTCGCTAAGTGACATTTTGGGCCCAACTTCATGGATATTCCTAAAGCTCACCTGTTGTTTTCATAAACCAGAAGGAAATATCCGTTAACTCCTCCGGTTTGGAGGCTCTCAGCTTCTCAGAATTGTTTACAAAATGATAGACAGGCTTTCAGCTCAAGTGACCCCGGTTTCACTCAGGGACCTGGGTGGCTGGCAGATGTCAAGTCTCCCTGAGCTTGGGATACGTTTGCATGGACTTTTGCTTTTAGCCTAAAACTACTCGCTGAGTGTGACGATCAAGAAAATGTACCATGGCCTCGACTTCTGCTGTGCTCACACCTGCCCTCCAGACTGAGACAAAACATACCAGCTAGAGTCAGTCTGCGGCGCCTGTCCCTAACTCCGTGTCCCTTTCTCTGACTAGAAGAGGGTCGCCAGCCCTGGCTCTGCGGAGAGTCCTTCACCCTGGCGGACGTCTCCCTCGCGGTCACACTGCATCGACTGAAGTTCCTGGGCTTTGCGAGGAGAAACTGGGGAAATGGAAAGCGACCCAACTTGGAAACCTACTACGAGCGTGTCTTGAAGAGGAAAACGTTTAACAAGGTTTTAGGGCATGTCAACAATATATTAATCTCCGCGGTGCTGCCGACAGCGCTCCGGGTGGCCAGGAAGAGGGCCCCCAAAGTTCTTGGCACCACCCTTGTGGTCGGTTTGCTTGCAGGCGTGGGATATTTCGTTTTTACGCTGTTCAGAAAGAGACTTGGAAGCATGATATTAGCACTTAGGCCCAGACGGAATTATTTCTAGGCTTGTGGGGATCCGGTGGAGGCAACTCATCCTACCTTTAGCTCGACCTTGTCCACTCTGCCAGGCCAGGGAAGAACGACCCTGGGCAACTAGCAAAAACCATATTTTACTTTACTCTTTGAGTAGTTTATGTGGGGAGAGGAGGCAATGACATTTTTTTATGGGCTGGTAACAATGAGATTACTGATTTGCAAACCTGAACTAATCCATCCTTAAAACACGTGCCAAGGTCAAGGTATGTCAATGCTGACAGGTAGAGAATAGCCCTTGAACTCAAAATGCCAGTTCAAGTTCTGAATTTGGTTGTTGTTGGGGGAGGTTACTATTACAAGCAGATAGTAATAATAACCTGAGACCCCCCATAGCTCTTTTATCTGGAGCTGTCTTGATATGCTGAATGTGGAGTAGTTAGCAGTATTTGCCCCTGGAATTCAGACGGCATCTTGTTACCCAGCAGGGGTCCAGACAGCAGCAGGGCGCAGCTGTGCTCCATGCGGGCACTGCTAGCTCAGGCAGGAGTAAGGGAGGCCAAGGGAAAGGGGAGAGGGACCGTGATGCCCACACTGTGCAGGGCGGAGCAGGGGGTGCAGGCAGCTTCCAGGAGCCTCGAGCCGCACACTGCCCGTCCTCGAAGCAAACATTACCGTGATGACTTGTGCCCACTGCCCACACATCCTCCTGGACTTGAGAACCTTGGGAAAATAAGACTAAGGAGTTACTAGGCGAAGAGGGCTGGAGCAAACCCCAGGCTTTATAGTTACAGCACCTCCTCTGACTTTAGTGTTAACTTTAAATGCGTATGAATAACACTCCTTGATGTAATGAGATGAACTGCTTGTACACTTGGGTGTGAGGTGCCGACTGGGACATGTCTGCCTAGGACCGAAAGTCCAAAGTGATATCAAAAAGGCTCCTTTCTTTTCATGGTTCCCCAATTTGATGGTGCCTATGGATGGTCGTGTCTAGTCCCTGGGGACTTGGCCTCCACAGTGCCCTTTATGCACAAGTGGCATCAGGTGAATGTCCCAGCTAATCACTAGCATGGCATGTGGCTGGGTAGTAGCTTTGATGACCTGGGAGTACTAAATATGCCCATCCTGCATTTGGGAGACAGGTGTGTTAACCCAAAAACTGTTGTCCAGGGCTTGCGTCTGTGTATGATCATCAACAAAGCTTCGTAAGGTTCCAGAGGAAGGGAAAGGTCTAGCTGTTGGTGGTTAATTGAGGGACGATGAAATGAATGGCTAGGTAGTGACGTCCACCAATATTCATTCACATAGGCATTTGGGGGGTACCTCAGTCCATCTGGAAGGGGTGATCTCAGTGTGTCCCCTGAACCACCATAGAGCTGCACCATGCAGTTTGGCTCAGGGACAGTCTTTCATGGTGAAGGGAAGACAGATTTCTAGAGCTGGGCAGGAAGGCCTTGGGAGCAGTTTCGGGTCTCTGGCACAACAAGGAGCTAAGTTTCCAGCGAACATTAGCTTGCTCAGACTGCCTCAGGTTGGCTGTGCAAAACAGCCAAAGACTGGGCTGACTTTTCCATGAACAAGAGTTAGTCACTGCTAGGAAACAATGATTTTTTGATGGTCAAAGGATTCTATAATTCCATTTCATGATCCAGCTGTTTCAGAGAAGCTTAATGAACTGGATGCTCTCTGTTTACAAAAGATTAATAACATTTCCACTGTAAACAATCCAACAATTGTTAATAGACTGGCAGCTTTAATAATGTCTTAACTTTTCTCCTCAGCGCGCTGTTGAATAGAGTGAAATTTGTTGCTGGAACATTCTAATCCATGTATCCATAAAAGATCCACAAAATGGATTATTCAGTAGTTCATAGTGTTGTTTTTTACCCTGTTAGAAGCAAAAACTCATACATGAAGAAACCAAAATTGGATTTTTATAAAAACTTCAAAGGGTAGTTACCTAAGTAAGGGTTGTTCATTAAGAATAAAGATGAGAAGCCAGTGCTGGCTTTTCCTTAAATTTATATTATTACTGCATCAGAGAAAATCTACTAGGAAGTGTCTATAATTTTCTGGTACAGTTTCATTGGAAATATGTTTGTATCAATATTAAAGATCATGCATCACGGTTATTTCGCTTGTTTTATGATTGCCCTTGAGATTCCACTTTTAAAATGTTTGTTTAGGGATGTCACGACCACTAGATGTCACTGTTCACCCAGGAGTCTGAGATGGGCGTTCTTTAGGTTCAGCAAGACTCCCAAAATGTTTCCACTGAAGACAAACATGAATGACCTCAGTTTCGGAAATGAGGACATCTTCATCAAATCATTCATCTGTAGAAGCGCTCGAGGCACATGTGGTATTGATTTCTGATGCTTTGGAAGGGATAGCACTACCATACAATGTCAAGCTAAAGAGCTGAACTTGTACTATCAGCAAAATCAGCACTTTTATGTTTCCTTTTTCACCATCGTTGGTGACTGGCCAGTGGGCTCCTCAGTTTCCCAAATATGTGTAACTGTCACAATTAGAAAAATGCCCGAGGTACTAAATTTATGTTGGCTATTTGTGTCTTAATGTGTAAGTACTATTTTATTGTGATTGCAATGATATGCCTTTGGAATCCAATTTCCCTAGCTGCCGATAGTTGTAAATTGCTTGCTTGATTTTTCGTAGTTACTGATATTGACACCAGAGTTGTAGATTTTTTGGTGTTGTGGAATGTAATAGAGAGATCAAGATACTATTCTGCCTGTAAGATCAATAAAAGTAATTGGAAAAGAAATATGTACCCTGCAAGTACTAGTTTTGTAATCTTTTTGAGAAAACAAATGTATTTCTTTCATTTAAAATCAAAGCATAATGTGGTAAATAGTAAAACAAGTGGAAGTTAGGTATTCAAGATATTTAGCTATAGAATGCCTTATTTTCTTTATAACAAAAATTACGGACTCATGATTTATTGAAATACACACAATTTTACCATTAAAATGAATGGCAGCTTAAAGAATTACATATTGATCCTGATCATTAAAGGATCTCTTTTGCACCCAGCCACCTAATGGAGTATCATGAAAATGATAAAACCGAGAATTTTATCCTTCCTTCCTTCCTTCCTTCCTTCCTTCCTTCCTTCCTTCCTTCCTTCCTTCCTTCCTTCCTTCCTTCCTTCCTTCCTTCCTTCCCCTAAGGACATTTTTGCATTTACCTTCATGCAGAGCGACACAGAGAGAGAGAGAGAGAGACATTGATGTGAGAGAGACACATCGAGTGCCTGCCACCCACACGACTCTAACCGGGGTGGGGACAAACTGCAACCAAGGTACGTGCCCTTAGCGGGAACCAAACCCGGGTCTCTCTGGACCACAGGCTGACGCTCTAACCGCTGAGCCAAACCAGCCAGGGCAAAAGTTTTTTTTTTAAACAGTTTTGTTACATGTTTACTGGGTTTCAAATATTACTCTTCCTAGGATATTTATGTCTTTTTTTTTTAAAAAAAAACATTTTTATTGATTTTTTTAGAGAGAGAGGAAGGGAGAGAGAGATAAAAACATGGATATGAGTAAGCAACATCGATGAGCTGCCTCCTGCACACCCCCTACTGGGGATTGAGCCCACAACCTGGGCCTGTGCCCTGATGGGGAATCAAATGGGGACCTCTCAGTCCATGGGGTCATGCTCAATCCACTGAGCCACTCCAGCCGGGCTTTATGTCTATTTTGATATAGCTAATTGTCTTTCTTCTGTTGACTTATGGATTATAAATTTCAAACTACCATCCATATTTCTAGCCTTGGTAAGCTTTGCCATTATTCTAATCATCAAGTAGAAACTGAGTACTACTTTTGTTTTATATTGAGCAAAGCAAATTAAATGAAAATTGAATTGATCTTATTTTCCTGAGTTGGCAAACAAAGAAACATACAAAAGGAACAATTTTGAATAATCATGGAAAGTCAGGTGCATATACAACCCAGTAGTCTTTTCAGGAAAGAAAGAAGAACCATGGTAAAGACACAAAAGTCAAATTAATGCAATACATAATTTAGTATTTAGACATCACCTTCATATTGTTTATGCCAAGTATTTGGCCGATTTATATTATCTCCACTATTCAAATCAGAATGTCTTGATGGTCTAATTCCCTATAACACTTGTGTTTTACTCGGTAAGGTAGTAGATTAGAAGCCAGTGAAGGTAGTAGATTAAAACTATTATTAGAGTGAGGGTAATAGTTTTAATTGCATATTAAATCATGAAAATGAAGAGAGGGGGAGAGAAAGAGAACTCCTCTGTGGGTTAGAAAGGCAGCACGCTGATAAAAAACAAGAAAATATGAGATGTTAATGAAATGTAACGCAAAAGGTCAGGTTTCCGTTCCAACGACAATAGCCACATCTATGTGTATAAGTTAATTCCTAATCAAATAGGCAATTCATGCACATGGGTAGGATGTATATACCTTGCTGTGTCATCAGAGTAAGCTATCTTTTGAATTTAAGAATCTGATATTCAGTAGCCAATCATAAACGTCATCAAATATACATCATAGTACAAATATGATGATATGCTTTCAGAGATTTCATACTTATTAAGTTCGATGTTCAAAAGAAAGTAAAGGTTGACACTGAGGAAATAGTATAAACTAAAAATCCTCCCATCAAAAAACAGCATCTTCAGAGCACGACTACTTGAGACTCACCAGAGAGGAGCTCACCAGAGAGATTAGAACTCAAGTAGTGATTGAAGTCATCGATGGTTCATCCCAGGCAGAGTGGACCCCCACACCCCATTAATCCCCAGGCTGGGTAAGGACCACGCCCTAGAGTAAGGCCTAAGTTAGACCAGAGTTTTTAAGTTTTGGCACTATTGCTATTTTGGGCCAGATAATTCTTGTGTAGAGCTGTTTTGGATGTTGTAGGACATTTAGCAGCATCCCTGGCCTGTACCCACTAAATGCCAGTTGCTCCCCCTTGATGTCCTATTGTGACGATCTGCAATGTGCTCAGATATTGCCACATGTCACCTTGGGAGAAAGGCATCTTCAGGTTGAAGACCACTGCCCTACAGCTACCTGAACAAAGCCTGAACCAAGCCTGACAAGATGTGCAGGGGCGACAGATTTTGGGAGTGTAGTCCTGCCAATTAGAAGTGCTTGGGAAACACCCCAGGTTTTTACATATCCCCCATTACAAAGCCTAATAGCAACCTACACAATTCAGAGGTTATTAGCCAGTAACTGAACAAGAATCAATATACTTCAGAGGGAAGATAACAGAATGCAGAGTCTCACTAATGTATCACTAACAATGTCCAGTACACAGTAAAAAAAATTACCAGATGTGCAAAGACATAAGAAACAGGAACCATAGTCAATCAAAAAAGTAGTAGTAAACAGAAACACAATGTGATGTGATTCAAATGCTGGATTTAGCAGACTTTAAAGCAACTAAAGAGCAAGATACAACCAAAGAACATATATGCATGTATGTGCAACCAACGGACATAGACAACAGTGTTGGGGGCGGGGGATGGGGAGGAGGGTGTCAATGGGGGGGAAAAAGGAGAAACATCTGTAACAAAAATAAATTAATTAAAAAAAAAAAGGAGGTTGTTGACAGCTGTCAGAGGGGAGGGGATTTATGGGGCTGGGTGAACAAGATGTAGGGATTAAGCAAAAAACAAACACAAAAACAGCTCATAGACACAGACTACAGCACAGTGATTACCAGAGGGAAAGGGGGGTGGGTGGAGGGAGGTGGAGGAGTATAAAAGGGGGATAAATGGTGATAGAAGGAGACTTGACTTGGGGTGGTGAACATGTAATACAATATATTGATGATTTATTATAGAAGTGTACACCTGAAATCTAAATTTTATTAACCAATGTCACCCTGATTAATTCAATAAAAAAGAAAAAGAAAAAAAGAACCAAACGGAAAATCTGAAATAGAAAAGTACTGTAACTGAAGTGAAAAATTCACTGAAGAGGCTTCACAGCAGACGGGAGATGGTAAAGGAAAGCTAAAGGAACGGAACCTCAGGGACACATGGATAATATCAACTCCTCTATATACAAGGGTGGGCAAAAGTAGGTTCACAGTTGTGAGGACATGAAACTGACTATTCTTGTATTATTAGTTATTATTTATTTTCATTTCAACTGTAAACTTACTTTCCCCCATGCCTGTGTGTGTTCTAGGAGTCCTAGAAAGAGGGGAAAGTGAGAAAGGGCAGGAAAAAGTATGTAATTAAATAATTGCAAATTTCTTCAAATTTGATGAAAAACGTTGACTTACAAATCCAAGAAAATTATGGAACTCAGTGAAAGAGAAATACCAAGAAAGTTGCACCTAGGCACGTCAAAGTCAGACTGCTGAAAACTAAAAAGAAAAGGAAAACCTGAAAGCTGCCACAGGGGAGAAAGGACACATAACATGAAAGTGACCAATAGGAATGTCTGCCGAGTCTCCATCAGAAACTGTGGAGGTCAGAAGACCACGGAAATGTCTTCAAAGTGCTGAAGGGGGTGGGGGTGGGGTCCTCAGAATCCTATATTCATAGATAATACCCCTAAAAACGGAGTGAAATAAAAACCTTCGCAGATTAATGAAAGCTGAGAGGACTGGATCCAGCAGGCCTGCAAAACAAACAAACAAAAATGCTAAAGGCATTCTTCAGATTGATGGAGGAATGATACTAGATGGAAACACAAATCTCCAGACAGAAAAAAAAAGAGAGAGTGCCAGGAACAGCAAATAAGTGGTGGTATACTTTTTTGTCACTTTATAATTTCCTTAAAAGGCAACTGACTTTTTAAAAGGAAACAAAGTAACAGCATTGTAAGGTGGACTTCATTATATATGTAGAAGTAAATATGTAACCAAAAAAAGCACAAAAGGTGGGGGTGGTAGATAAATGGAATTGTACTCTTGTAAGGCTGTTAGCTTTGTGGAGTGTAAAGTATGAAGTGGGAAGAGAACTACCTCGAGTGGCAAGTAACAAGTGGGAAGTAGTACAATATTGATTCTGAATAGACTCTGATAAGAATGCATTGTTAGTCCTGAAGAACACTAAACATTAATTTTAAAAAAGAGCTAAGAGACTACTAGGAAGGATAGAAACAAAATACCAATGAAAGGAGCAATAGAATGAAAAAGCAGAAGAGACAAATGGAAAATAATTAAAAGGTGATCACTTAAACACACCACAGTAATAATTATATTGGATATAAATGTAATATATATGACAGTGAATGTAAAATGTTCCAGTTGAAGGTCAGGGATTATCAAGATTAGATAAAAATGCAAGACACAAGCATATGCTCTGTTAGAGATGCACTTTAAATGTAAAGATATGCATAAATTGAACATAAAAGAATGGAAAGTGATAAACCAGGGAAATGGCATAAGAAAGCTAGTGTGGCTGTATTAATTTCAGAAAATGTAGCCTTTACGACAAAGTGTTTTCCGAGAAATAGAGGGACATCTATAAATCACAAAGAGATCAATTCATTAGGAAGACATAATGATACATATATATGCATCTAATAGCAAAGCTTCAAAATCCATGAAGCAAAAACTGACAGAACCAATGGAAAAAATATTTGGAGAACTTAATACCACTCTTTCAATAATTAATAGAACAAGTAGACAAAAATTAGCTTGGATATAGATCTGAGCACACTATCAACCAACTTGAGCTACTTGACATTTACAAACATTGTACACAATAGCTGTGGAATAAGCATTCTTTTCAAATGCATATGGAATGTTTATCAAAGTAGACATACACTAGGTCATATAAGAAATTTCAATGACATATTACAGAGTATATTCTATGACCATAGAGTTAAACCAGAAACCAGTAACTCAAGTATTTAGAAATTTTCTAAACACTTGCAAATTAAATAATACATATCTAAGTAACCCATGGCTTGAATATGAAACCATAAGATAATAAGAAAATATTTTGAGTTGAATAATAAAAATACAACATATCAAAATTCATGGGGTAAAGTAATGGCAGTACTTAGAGGAAAATTTATAGCTTTAAGTACCTGTAATAAAAGAGCAGGAAGGTTTAAAATTTTGATGTAATTTTCACTTTAAGAACTACAGAAAGAGAGTAAATTAAACCTAAAATAAGAAGGAAAGAATAATAGAGTCAGCATAGATATTCATGATTTAGAAACAAAAAAATTAACAAAGTTCAAAATTCACTCTTTGAAAGATTAATACAATTGATAAGCCCAATGGGACATCAAGATGTAGAAAGACAAATATAAATTTCCAATATTACAAATAAAAGAAGGGATGCCATTACATGTCCAACCAATTTTAATAGGAAAATGAAAGAATATTAGGAACAAATTGTGCCAAAGACTTGGCAACTAGATGAAATGAATAAACTCCTTGAAAAACACAGTTTACCAAAAGTGACTCAAGAAGAAGTAAAAAATTGGAATAGCCATATAACTATTGAAGAACTTGAATTTGTAACAATAAAAAAATCTTTCTGCAAAGAAAACTCAAGGCCTAGATGGTTTCATCGGTAAATTCCATCAAGTAAAAAGTAAGAATAATATTAATCAGACATATAGTTTCAGAAACTAGAGAAGGGAATGCTTGCCAAGGTATTTTATGTGGTCAGTATAACACTGGTAACAAAATTCAACAAATATTTATAAGAGAAGGAATCAGAGACTGCAATGGACTGACAGTTTGTGTCCCCCTGACGGGATGGTATTAGGAGGTGGGGCCTTTGGGAGGTAATTAGGATTAGATGAGTCTGGGGTGGGGGTACCCTCATGAAAGGGATTAGAATTTCCTTACTCTCTGCTCTCTGCCATGTGAGATGCAGTAAGAAACTGGCAGTCTGCAAACTGGTAGAGTTGCTCTCATCAGAACTCAACCATATGGTACCTTGATCTTGGGCTTCTAGCCCCCAGAACTGTGTGAAATAAATGTCTGTTGTTTATAAGTCACCCAGTCTATGGTATTGTTATAGCAGTCTGAATTGGCTAAGACAGAGACCAGCATCCCTCACAGATTCAAAACTCCTCAACCAAGCATTGGCAAGTTGAATCCATTAATACATAGAAAAGGATACATCCTGCATTATGGCCAAGTAGAGTTTATCTAAGGAATGCCAGCTTGTTTTAATGTTTGGAAATGATACAATATAATTAGCCATATTAACTAAATAAAGATGAAACATCATATGATCATCTCAGCAAATGCAGAAAAACATTTTGGTAAAATTCAACACACATTCAAGACAAAAACCTTCAGCATAGTAGGCATAGAAGAAAATGTCCTCAATCTGAAAAAGACATCCATGAAAAATCCAGAGTTAATATCATTTAACGGTGAAAGACGGATGTTTCTCCTCTTAGATCAGGAATAAGGCAAAGATGCCCAGTTTTATCACTTGCATTCATTATCTTACCGGAATACTAGTCAGTGCAATAGGCAACTAAAAGAAATAAAAGGGATAAAATTAGAAAGGAAGAAGAAAAACCATCTCCATTTGCAATGGATATGATTGTCTATATAAAATCCTAAGGCATCTTCCCCCAAACCCACTTAGAAATATTAAGTTATCAAGGTCAATTCTAGTGAGGGCCCAGAAGGAAAGGAAAGGGCTTTGTCGAGAAAACCTAAGTAATCCTAAGCAGACTTTTGGTAGGAATGTGGGTGGTAAAGGCCATTCTGATGAGGTCTCAGGCGGAAACGAGGAACATGTTTTTGGAAACGGGAGGGAAGTCCGTCCTTGTTATAAAGTGGTGAAGAACTTGGCTGAGTTGCGTTCGTGTTCTTGTGTTTTGTGGAAGGTAGAACTTCTGAGTGATGAAATTGGATCCTTGGTGAGGAAATTTCTAAGCCATGTGTCGAAGGTGCGGCTTGGCTTCTCTTGACTGCTTATAATAAAATGTGAGAAGAGAAAAATGACCTAAAAATGGAGTTGCTAATCAGAAGGGAAGCAGACCTTAAAGATTTGGGAGCTTCTCAGCCTATGTACATTGAAAGGAATGAGGAAGCCTGTTCAGGAGAGAACTCAAAGGGTCTGGCCAAGTGACCATTTAACCAAGGCAATGGGTTCAGAGCAGTTACATTTGATGTAATTACTTTAAATAATTTCCAATTAGAAATCCCTTATTTTGTATTGCTTTGCTCAGCAAATGCATTATAGGCTCCAAGAATGCAACCCTACATTTCCTCATCAACTGACATGTGTGTTCAATTGGTTTTTGACAGAGATGCAAAAGTAATTCAGTGGCAAATATAGTCTTTCAACAGGGGATACTAGAATAATTGGATATCTATGTGCAAGAAAGAACTTTGATCCAACACACACACACACACACACACACACACACACACCCCTCAAACCAGATCACAGACCTGCACGTAAAACGTAAAACTATAAGACGTCTAGAAGGAAACCTAGGAGAACATCTTTGTGACACTGTGTTTGGCAAAGATTTCTTAGTAACAACACTGAAAGCATGCTCCATAAAAGAAAACAAAAACAAGGTGATAAATTGGACTTCATCCAAATTAAGAACTTCTTTTAAAAGACACTCCTATCATAATGAAAAGACAAACCCCAACTGGGAAAATGTTTTCAATTCTCATATCTGATAAAGGATTTCTATGCTGCTAAATATATCAAATATTTTTTATGAGAAAACAAATAACCCAACAAAAATATAGGTAAGAGATCTGAACTGACATTTTATCAAAGAAGACATGTGGATGACAAATGAGCCCATGAAAAGGTGCTCACCATCGGTCTTCAGGGAAATGCAAATTCAAACCACAGAGATACTGCAACACACCCACTGGAATGTCTACAATTAGAAAGATGGCTCATCGCAAGTGCTAGCGAGGATGTGGAGTAACTGGACATCTCATACTGCTGGTGGGAACGTAGAATAAAACCAATTGGATAGTTTCTTAAAAACATATGGTAGGCATATGCCAACTGTTACATTTCTAGGTATTTAACCAGGAGAAATGAAAGTATACTCCATGCAAAGACCGGCACACAAATCTTCATAGCAGTTTTGTATGTCATTGTCCCAAACTGGAAATGGCCCAAATGTTCATCAACAGGTAAGTGGACAAATAGTGGTGTGTGAATACAAGACTACTCAGCAATAGAAAGAAACAATCAACATGCACGCAGCATTAATGAATATAAAAATATTGACGCTGAGTTAAAAAAGCCTGATGAAAAGTTTACTTTCTTTATGATTCCACTTACATGAAATTCTAGAAAATGCAAATGAATCTACAGTGTGACTCAGCCGGCCTTAATGTTCCCCTCAGGTTGACTAAACCTTAGGCAGATTTCTCTCTGACAACAGCCCCTGACCTTCCTTTTGTTAGAGCATTTACTTTAGAAAATTACAATTGTACATTGTTTCTCAGCCCCTTTGAGACGTAAATAATCTCTTAGTTACCTCTGTTGCAATAGTCTTAAATCTAGTCTCGCTGGATTGTTTAACTCAATCCAGTGCAATTTTCTTTGACAAGTGACAGAAAGCAAGTCAGTGATGGCCTGGGGATGGGGACAGGTGTGAGGGAGCCGGAATAAAGGGGCATGAGAAAACTTGGGGGTGATGGACATGATTTTCTTTGTGTGTGTGTGTGTGGGGGGGCTGGAGTCCTGAATATACTTGTACACCAAAATTTATTGAATTGTTTAATTGATTACTTAATATAATTATATCTCAAGAAAGCTATTAAAATTACATATATCTTACCCAATAATTTAACTTTTAAGACTCTATTTTATTAAAACAATTGCATGTGTATACAGAGACATAGGAATAAAGATATGGATGGTAACAGAGTTTGGAACAAAAAACCGGAAAAAATCTCTCTCTCTCTCTTTTTTTTTAATCAATAAGAGAATTAATAAACAAATTGTGGTACATCCACAATACTACACAACTATTAAAAGAATCAGTGGAAAGCTCGTCAAGAGCAAACTGAAGATTAGCATATGTATACTATATGTGATTCTATTTATGTAAAGAATATGTAAGCACATAAAAAAATCAACACAAACTCTTACTAGTGCTTGCCACTAGAGAAGTAATCAGAACTGGGAAGGCTGTGTGAGGGAGGGCGCTTGAACCTCTTCCTGAGCCCTGCAGATGTTACGAGATTAGCTTGCTGATCTCGGAGTGCTCAGTCCTCTGCTTTCTCCTTTACGTCCTCCAACATTGGACATTATGCTAGAGTCTACATTAACTACTAAAAGCTTGATCCTTTTCTATTATTTTCCAGTTTTAAAAATAGTGGCTTGGTTTTCTAATATCCTCCAAAGATGACCAGTGATGGTTCTGAGCATTTACTTTAGAAAATTACAATTGTAAATTGGGTAATATTATGAACTCGGGGATTTAAGCGTATTTTATATGTTTCAATCCATTGCTTTTATTATCTTACTGATGCTGAAATTGTCTTATCTTGGGCCACTATAAGCTGGCTCCTGAGTTCTTCTTATTATGCTCATAACATAATCTGATAGCTTCCTTTATTTCTGGAATGAGAAAGTGCTTTGAGTGCATATCTTATGTTTCCTGCCCCAGTCTGGGAATCAGCTCTTTTCCCAAAGTTCTGTTTCCTTTTAATGAGAAATTGATGTGATGGTTGGTCACTGGTGTTGGGTGGATAATTTTTTTCTAGATCCTTTCAGTGGATAGCGCTTGATATGTTCTAAAAGCATCTTTAAAATCATGAACCAAAGAATTTATATGCATGTATGCGTAACCAATGGACATAGATAGCAATGCTTGTAGGGTGGAGGTGGGGGGTGGGACAGGGAGGAGGGTGGCTGGGGGGGAAAAGGAGAAACATCTGTAACAAAAATAAATTAATTAATAAAAATAAATAAATAAAAGCATGAACTTTTTTTTTTAGGACCTACTTTCTAGCTAACATCTTGTTGGACACCTTGGATATTTGAAAGAGGATAGGGAAAATACAGTGTAATTGTAGTTTACTGATTTTGCCTAAGAATAAAAACAATGTTGAGTACCATGTTCTCAATTTATCCCTGAGTTTATCATCCTCTTTTCCATACTGCATCTGGCTTCTTTTTATTGCTGCTGGGATCAGATGATTATACTAAGTAAATTATTGGGACCTTAAAATAATCTGTTTAGAAAAACAAATAACGAGAAGAAAAAGGCAGGATGGAGGTTTTTTTTTTTTTTTTTTTTTTTTTTTTTTTGGTCATCTACCTCTAAGATGACATTGTAACAAAGGTTCTCCGTTGAGAATTCTTTTTTTCTGGGTACATATCTGCTTGGGAATTTGAATTATTCAAGTGGAGAATTTTTGGATTGTTAATTATGTCTACCTTTTATTTCAATTATTCCCTATTTAGAATCTCTTCTTACCAGCATTTCTAAGCCTTTTACCCCATAGTTGTTGAATTAAAAATCTGAATTACAGTCAACTAAGAAAAATACACCAAAATAAAAAAGCAAACTTCTTTCTCAATTTTCTTATATGTCAATCAGCTTACAAAATGTAAAAATTTCCAATGCTGTTTATAAACTTGGGTTAAGTCTGGGTCTTTTCAGGATATAGCTTTCAAATTAAGCAACGTGTCACAAAACATGACATTTTGTTTCCTTGGGTGTTTGCATGCAAACTTGAGCAATTACTCAGTATTTAAGTTGGTCCTTCCAAAGTTTGGTTGGGGGATATCTTAAAAATCAATTCAAACGTTCTTGCTTTGTTAAATTTCACCTGTTTGCAGGTCTCTGATGGCTTTCATCCCAACCTTTCACCCAGTCCAGGTTTATTTGAAAACCAGACCACATTGACTTTGGAACTGACCTGGGCTTGTTAACAAATGAATCGCACTCCAACTGCAGCCCAGGTTAGTCCAAAACTCATCTCTCGAAATCTCCTCTTTTTCTCTTGGGAGAGGAGAATCTGGCTGTGTTTGAGGCATAGAACTGATTTCAAAAGTTTTAGATTTAATAGTCTGTTTGAATTTTGACAAATATTTCCATCCTTAATTTAAAAATGTGTTTTTCTAGCAAAAGAGAGTCCAACTCTGTATATAAGCCATGACAGAAATCTTCTCGTTTCCAAATCTCTCTCTTCATCTTCCCGGCGCTGGGACTTAATCACCCTTAACTGCATCCTCTGACATTTGTGACCCATACCTCTTCACACTCTCTCCACATAGTTGGAAGAAGGTATTTTTTTTCTCTTACTATGCCAGTTTATCTTTTTTTTTTTTTTGAGCGGTACCTCTTGCAGATTCACTTCTTCCATGGAGCCTTCCAATCAAAATCTCTGAAATGCCAGCAAGGAAAATCATAAGCTCACAGGTATGTAACAGTCAGGGTTTTCTTCATTGTGTGAATCAAGCCGGCCTTGGTTGTAGCTGTCTGAGCAGTCAGGCTGTACGTCTCGCATTATCACACAGCATGCGTGGATTCAACTCCTAATACCCAGTTGCAGACTTCCTGCCTCAGAAACGACGAGAAGAGTGATTTCATTCATTTACCTCCCAGGAACTTATGACTTGGAATACAATCGGCTGAATTCAAACAATGCACTAACTGTTTGCTTTTTAAAACATTCTGTTATTTATTTTAAAAACAACTTGTTGAATTTTGTCCATTAATATAAGGCTTATGTTAACATTTTCTTGCCCAACAAGAAGACTGTGTGTGTCGACACCTCTTAGAGTTTCTGGGAATTCACTTCAATAGGGAGAATAACTACCAGCAGTAACATACTGTATTACACAATTTCTTTAAATTCCTCTCAGGCGACCTCTTTTCAACCACGACGCTTTGTTCCAGAGCCCATGCATGAACAATTTTTATATTTTTCCAAAGTAAAGTTGTTTTCTTCAGGTTTTTTTTTTTCCACTAGGAAGTCATGTTTTCCCTGTCAATGGAACTTAAACCCCAATTGTTCAATTCTAAATTCAAAACCCACAGAATTTGGTCTAAAGTAAACAAAACACATTCATTCTCTTGTTCCTAATTGCTTGAAATTCTATCCAGGTTTTCTAAAAGTTGATTGAGTCTTACCAACATTTTCTATGAACCACACATGGGTTTGGAGTTTACAGACAAACCCCAAACCTCCAGAAATAAACCCCGCATCAAGAAAGTTTCATTTGGTTTCAGGTTTCAATATAAAAATTCAATATAACTTTATAAAAAAAAGCACTAAGCAACACTAGATGGAGAGGATCCCTGTTGCCAGTGAAATGTCATGCGTACGTATCAATGCATACCAGCACTGATTTATGTCTTTAAGTCTTGAAGTTCACTCTATGTTTTGCAGTCAATACAACTACACACGTTTTATTTGTAGCTAGAATTTCAATATTAACTTTACATCTTGAAATTGCACAAAATCGTATACTAGGGAATAACTTTACATAAATGTGGATCTACTCTAAACTATAGTTGAATGATAGGAAGGCTTGCAAAACAAATGATAGACGCTAATTGCTAAATATTAATCTATTAACTTCTAAAAGACCTAGAATCACAGAAATGAAAGGGACTCTAGGAATTTCTTTTTATCATGGTTCTTCTTCTGCAGGTAGGAATTAGATATTACCAGATCCAAGTGTTTTCTGCTGTAAATATACCTGACTCATACAAAACTTCCCTGATCCGTCCCACAGGCTTTCTTCTGCCATTGGAACAGGCACAGATATCAAGGCTCAGAGAAGGGCAGAGTCAAAAGACAGAAGGAGCTATTTGGTTGGAGGAAATTTTCTGAGCAGGAGCACCCATATTTAACTTACATTATTAAGAAAAATCTGTAGGGTTAGGACATTTGCGAGTTTATTTGTTACAGATGCTAGCACTATCTTACTAATACCGAATGTAATTTATACGCATCTTCTCTGTTATTTTTATCAATACCAGGAATATTAAAGTATGAAAAAGAACTTTAGATTTATAAGGAGAAAGCTTAATATATTTAGCAGTGTCTTAGCATTGCATCATATGGGTAATATTCTTAACCATGAGAGTTATATTATAGCACATAAACCATCTTTAGATTTCCTAGTTGAGGCTCTATAATTTACATAATTGTTCCTTTCTAGTAAAGAGACTGGCAAAAATACAAAAGAGAACCTGAAAATTTTTGGCTTGGACAAAAAAACAAGAAAAACAGCTTTTAAAGCCCTTCTCTTCACTTCCTCAATCACTGGCTTGGGAATCCTGGCACACTGCTTTTCTCTCCTTTGCTGAGGGAGCTGAGGAAGTTTGGGATGAGGGATGATGGGCAGGCAGAAGGTATGAATACAAGGCCTCAGGGAATTTTAGATGGAAAAACTTGGCTCCAAATTTCTGTTTAATGTGCATAAACTATGTAAGGTATCCAGGATCAAAATGTCCTGTGCAACCTAGGAAGATGATAATGACCATTTTAAGTCTTTTTATTAGTACCAAGGAAAGAAAAAAATATGGGACAGAAACTGAAAAAAAAAACCACCCAAAAAACAAAAAAATACATTTCCATTGATTTTGACAAGCCAAGTGTCTCATGTTGATCTAGGAAATAAAAAAATGTTGTATATTTGATTATAAAACTAAACTGCTAGCAAAAAAGCAGATTATTAAACATTACCATAGTGAATAGTTCTACACATTAACATAAACCTGTTAGTTAACACTCAAGTTCAGTTAAATGGGGACAAATGTCTTTCAACAAGACACATGTTTTTGTGAATACTTAAATATTAAATTAAGTACTAAATAACGCTTAAATTTCTGAGAGCTGTACCTGAAGAGAATAGAACCATTGAGGTGGCAGTCACATTGGGTATTTGGTGAAACTCATTTTTCTCCTTGTACACTACCCCCACCCCCTTCTTCTATAACTCTCCTCTCCTCAGAGTAATGTCTGGTGACATCCTCACAGGAATGTTTCCCTTGAGTAAGGAGAGCTAATGAACCACTGTAGACAGAACTCTCTAGTAGTTGTCTCCAGTATGTCTTGTTCTAGGGTCTCTTCTCAGCTTCAGAGTTCAGGGTAAATGCACTCTTTGACTTCTCCAGGCAGAGTTCATCTCTCCTGCCCCTGTTTCTAAAGCATTTGACTCATACCCCTGTTCCACACACACTCACATGTGTGTGCTGATATTGGCCAGAGGGTTCAGTACAAAACCCTGATGCGATGATGACTCAGAGAGGACACTGAGAAGTGTGTTGGAGTTCAGCTGAGCTGGGGACCAAGAGTGCAGAGTGAGAGCCAGGGCTCTGGAACGGGAATCGGGAGAATGCCCAGAGTTCGGAGAAGCTATCATGGTGAACAGGGTCAGGCCAGGAAGGAAACTCATAAAACCCAAAGTTGAGGGGATACCTGAAGTTGCATCAACTGCAAAGAAAATGTGTGCATGGGCCCAGATATTGCTTTAGGTGGTGTTTTCCATTTGTTTCATCCCTGTAGGGTGTCCTTGGACTGTGTCTGCCATCTTTGTTAGCCTGTGAAGGCCTCACGAGCCTCTTCATCTGAATTCATTTCAGGTGCCCAAACACTGAGGGTTAAATGAGTTGGGAAAATTTTAGAAGGTATTATTCACCTTATTTTATAGATGATAAACCTAGGGGTTCATCAAAGCTCTTGACATGTTAGTATGGTCACAGCTCCGATAATTTAGTTAGAATGTGGGCAATTTAGCGTCTAGCAATCTTATTTTTTTAAGTCCAGGGACCTGGTCATGCCTTATAAGTACTGTATCTGATTTATTTGTAAAGGCTCCAGTATGTCATTAAAGAAAACAAAGTTAAAGGTGCATTATACCCACAGAAAACAGAAATCTTAATTCCACATCCTCTCTTTGTGTGCAGAGCCATGAGTGAACTGAATGAGGAACAAGAGTTAGTCTGTTTTGTACACAAGACGGTTTCACTGTAGAGGGAGCCCAGGACCGTGTTGTTGAGAGTATGGATGAAGACTCTGAGGTGAAGCGTAAGGTCACACAATGCTGCTTTCAAACAAATGACCCCGGCACATTGCCCTTTAGGAATTTCCTGATGCTTTATTGCATGGCGGTATCAAGACTGCAGCACTCTAACACTGGCAGTGGGTTAACTGCATCTTCAGTCAAACCTAAATGAAGCAGCCCGGCCGGTGTGGCTCAGTGGTTGAGTGTCGACCCATGCACCAAGAGATCACTGGTTCGATTCCCAGTCAGGGCACATGCCCAGGTTGTGGGCCAAATCCCCAGGGTGGGGGGCATGCAAGAGGCAGCCAACCGATGCTCTCTCTCATTGATGTTTCTATCTCTCTCTCCCTCTCCCGTCCTTTCTCTAAAATCAATAAAGAAAAAAAAAACTAAAAAGCAAATTTTAACATGCCTGTATCTATACTTCTAGTCATTTGCTTTTAGGCTTAATAAAAGTGTGTTTAAAAAAATCATACACACACACACACACA
Organism: Tadarida brasiliensis; assembly: GCA_030848825.1. Lineage (NCBI taxonomy): Eukaryota > Metazoa > Chordata > Mammalia > Chiroptera > Molossidae > Tadarida > Tadarida brasiliensis. The sequence continues at coordinate 27,973,314 of CM061272.1, forward strand.
CACACACACACACACACACACACCTATCTAGCATCTAGTATATATACCACATTGTTTTCGATCTTACAGTGGCAGAGAAACAGGTTCAAAGAACTGAAAGACACAGTTTAGATGTAAGGCAGCATTTTTTTGTTTTTGTTTTTTTATCCTCACTCGAAGACATTTTTGCATTTATCTTCAGATAGAGCGGGAGGGAGAGAGGGAGGAAGAGAGAGAGAGAGAATCATCGATGTGAGAGAGACACATCGACTGGTTGCCACCCACACGACCCCAACCGGGGCCGGGGATGAACCGCAACTGAGGTATGTGCCCTTAGCGGGAACCGAACCTGGGACTCTCTGGTCCGTGGGCTGACGCTCTAACCGCTGAGCCAAACCGGCCAGGGCTAAGGCAGCATTTTGAAGTTAGTGGTAACAACTCATTAATGGATGGTGAAATTAACTCAGCAGACCATGATCAATATTAAAAAGGAAAGAAAGAAAACAGTATAAAATAGAACAGAAGAATAACTAGAACACCTCATATATAGTAAGGACAAGTATTGTTCTCCTGAACATTTTCTCCACACGGACATGCGTGTGTTGGGTCATCATGTACACGGCCTTCCTCACTGTGCATCAGAATCAAAAGGGTTTCAGAGCCGCTGCTTTAAGGAGCTTTGCTGTAGAAACACTGGAATTTATGTGATAATCTTTTGGGAATGAGAAGCCCCTCTCTCCATGTAGCATTTTATTTTTGAAATTTCTAAGAAAGAGATATATTCAAGTGTCAGAAAAATTGGTTTTCACAATTCCAATGTAATATTATCTCATAAAAATAAAACTTTTAATTTTTGCACTAAAAGCAAAAATATTTTTTTCTCAAATATAAAGAAACAACTTTCTGCATATGTGAAAATTCTCAAAGTTAATCTTTAAAATTTCCAATTTAATAGATGTTAATCTTCTATGAGATTATCAATCAAAATATATCTGAATAGATATACTATTGGTTCTCCATATTCTTTGTGTTGCTTTTGAGCTTGGTTTAAGTAAAAAAAAATTAGTCTCAATGTATAACATTCTTCAAAAGTTAATAGATATGTAGACGTCTATACGAACAGAAAAACCTCTATAACATAGTAATGAACATTTTCATTGCAAATACATATACGACCACAATGGTCGACAAGTGTATTAAAAATATAAGCTAATTTTATACTTTCATGGGATAAAGAGTCATTCACTGATTATGTTTGGTTTACTTCAAATGTGAATATATTTAGTTTTATTATATTCAGGTATTTTAAAATGGAATTGATGATTCTGCTTCATTGTTTAAGTTTTATTAGTATTGGAGTCTCTATCCCACCACTTTTGTTATAATATTGACTACATTTACTGTTTCACTGGAATAAAACTTATAAGGAAAAAATATAAGAAGAGGGGATTACAAACAGATTTAAAAGTTTAATTCTTAATTCTTTCCCATCCAGTCAGAAAAAGGGCATGTTTACATGTTTTCTTTGGGTGACCATCTTCATCTCTCTAGAGAGCTAGAATTGTAAATGAACCCAGATGGTGGAATTTTCCTTCTAAACCAGGCCCCCCAATATTTACAAGTTTTCCATGCCTACGTTTAGCTTTTGCTGATGAAGCACATCCTCTGAATTTCACCAGAAGTTCCCGTGAAGGTCGGTGGCATCTGGGTGAGACTTCCGAGCGGACTTCTCCCCTGGCAGTGTCTCTGTGGAGTGTGCCCCATTAACTTTCAGAGACCACCTGTCGGAACAGCAAGGGTGAACTGCGATCACCCGGAAAGTCCTGCCGGAGCTGCTACATGCACCCCGATGCAACTGCTTTTTTATTCAGATTCAGATTCAGTCGAGATTTTAGAAAACTCAATACTCAAATTGGGCGCTATGTATAAGGTTTTGAGGCTAATGGTATCTGGAACGCTTTGTCTTTTAGTCTCTTTATTAAAAATATACAGTCTTTAAATATGAACGGTTTGAAAGAGAAAGAGACTAGTATAGTGAGTGTTTTGAGTACAAATAGAACATTATGAAATCTCTATGATAATACCACAGCACATGAAATTATGTACAGTACATAATACTTGATAATGATAAACGACTATGTTACTGGCTTATGTATTTACCATACTATACTGTTTAGCATTATTTTAGAGTGGACTCTTTCTATTTACATAAAAAATATTTTCTGTATAGCAGTAGCCGTGTTATGCTGGTAGTGGCCCCATATGTCTGTGTTGACCGCGTCTTTGACATTATCATTTTCTCTTGGGCTTGATGTAATCTCACATTGTTTTGTGCGGTGACATGATGTAATCTCGCGTTGTTTTGTGCAGTGACATGCTGTGCAGGCTTGTAGCCCAGGAGCAGTAGGCTAGCCCATACAGCCTGGCTGTGCAGTGGGCTGTTGCATCTAGGTTTGTGTTAAGCACACTCTATGATGCTTGCACAAGGAGGGAATCACCTAAGGACATACTTCTTTCTTGTTAAAAAAAATATTTTTTCTTTATTGATTTTAGAGAGAGAGGAAGAGAGAGATAGAAACATCGACGAGAGAGAACATCGACTGGCCGCCTCCTGCATGTCCCACACTGGGGATCGGGCCTACAACTGGGCATGTACCCTGACCAGGAATCGAACTAGCGACCCCTTGGTGCATGGGTCGACGCTCAACCACTGAGCCACACTGGCCGGGCGGACATATTTCTCAGAATGTATCCTTGTCATGAAATGGCATATGACTGTATTTACAAGTACCCCAAATGGCTCTGATGCAGGTAGCCTGGGACAAACATTGCCCTTGAAACTCTACAAGGGATTCATCTCAATTCACCTGAGAAGGGGATTAAATAGGGATTCATGACCAATTTCCAGCCAGTAATAAAGGGTGCATTTGCTTAGTGCCTGTGCTCCAATACCCCTCATGATCCTAGCAGGTATACCCATGCACACATTAGAAGGATTCAGGGACATGGAGTCCAGCTTGGCCCTCTTATTAGAGGCATACGAGTCCTGAAATCAACACAGGGCAGAGAACTGGCAGAATAATGCCACATTCTACCCTGTCACCCACGTCCACTGGGAGACACTCTGAGAGACTTCAATAATCTCTGGTGGGACCTTACATACCACCGTACAAATGCAAAACAACATTGTCCAAATATAAGGAAGAGTTTTTTAAAGTCTATCCTCCAAGAAGAGAAAAAAACAGGTATACTCCCTTTTCTCCCCTCTTCTCCTATTTTGAAGCGTTACAGGCCTGCAGTGTGAGAGACCTGGGTTGCTCAGAAGTGCCGAAGGATTGTCAAATCTGAGAATAATTAAGGCTGTATATCGATGGAAGTGTCACTTGGACCTTGGGGACTTTAGTTTGGGGAATTCCATTTGATTCTGGAATGTTGAGAAAGTGATAAGAACCAAGTCCAGAGGAAAAAATAGAGTTTTTTTAGACCTGCAATCTGGTCTTATTTTAAGAAGAGAGGTAAAGAAATACATGCTTTTCTGGTTGTCTAGGCCTGTTTCCCAGCAGAATACAGAAGCAGGGAGTGAGGAGGGAAGTTTTCCCCGGGAATGAAGCCTGCCTTTGTCAGGGTGTCACCAAACACTGTCTCAAGAACAGTGTTTCTATCTAAGAGGCAGTTTCACGCTGATCAATGGAATATATACACTTTTCTCTAGTACTTTCTATTAGTCAAAGCCTAACAGTTTCATGACAGAGGAGCAGCTGATATAGTTTTCAATTATGTCAACTGCAGTTAAGCATAACATCAATAGGAAAATTGTACTATGATGACTCTAAGAGCAGGCAGCTAAGGCCCACGCGATGGGCCTGCTTGCTAGCTGTTACTCTAAGTCAACCTGCCCTGTGAGTTAATTGCACACGGCTAGCAATAGGTACTTTAGGGAAGCCCCACTCTAGCTTTGCAAACATGAACAATCTCATGGTGAGTTAACTTCTGGGACTTTGCTAGTACCAATTTGGACAATTATTAGTCAAAAGTCACAATTCATTGTTGGAAACCATGGTGAAGTAAAGGATAAAGTGGTATTGAATTATTATGTAAAATTCTCCACCATTTGTGAGCTCTACCAAGTAGAGAAACTATTAGGAGACAGGCAACACACTGGATCTCCCATCTGTTGGTTTCATAGTGAGAGTAGCAGTTGCAGAATTTACTGAGTGACCTTAAAGGCGGCCCCAGTATAGAAGCTCTTTAACTGAGGCTGCTGCTGTAAGTATTAATATAACAGTCATGGTTCTTGTAATGAAGAGTGAAGGAAACTGTCCATTTAAGGCAGAACTGATGTTTCAGACCAGATTCTCTTGGTATCGCAGAGTCTTCTGTTAATGCCAGTCCTGTTAGAAGTGCATGTGTGTTTACAGGGCCCTGTCCAAAGTTGAGTCTCAAGCATAGAAAATAAACAGTGTTGTTGAGTCACTGTTTATTTATCATTGCTAACCCAGAATTCATTAAATGGCACCGCCTCTCCTAAACTTTAATTCGAGCCACAAATATTCTCAATGTATTGCCATGTTGGTGAAAACACATGTACGGTACACATTTTTACCTCGTCTGCCTTTTCGGGTCTAAGCGTCACAGTTCAGCAGTGATTAAAAACAGGATTGAAGCTAATAGAAGGTCAGGTGAGTGTCCTGGATGATGCAAGGCATGTGGATCTGGTTGAGCAGTTAGCTTTTGTTTATGCCAAGGGCTTGATATTCCTACATTAAAATGGTTTAAAAGCCTATGCAAGCTACTGACATTTATTGATTCCAATATATTTTTGGCTCCTTGGAAAATGTCCCATGTGGAAACTTTCACAGTTCAAAATGTCTCTTCAGACATCTATTCTTTGCCAGAACACAGCATTTCGTACCCCAGCGGCTCCCCTTAATGTTCACAATGTCATATTCATGACTGGCCTCCAGGGCTGAAATGTTGAAATTCTACTCCCTTGGATAGATTTCACCCTCAAGAAGCTCACTCATGTTTTAGTCCCTCCATCTCTCTCCTTGCTCAATGTCAGGATTAATGCTTCAACTCTGCTGTATCAAGACTGGTTTAGCAATTTTGAAAATAATGTGACTGTCTATTTACTTCAAAGGAATGTTTGTAAATCCAAGGAAAAAATTCTGTCCGCATTACCACAACAGCCAACTTTCGGAAAGTGCAGATACGAAGACACGAGGAAGACATGAGCAAAGCATAAAGAGGGCTCCTAGGCCAGTGTGGGCAATGGTACACATTAATTTGGTTCAGTTCGACAAATACTTCCTCGGCACCTCCGTGTTCCAAGAGTATCCTCAAAGGGACTGGAAAGATGATGGGGAGGAGACATAACTCTGTATAGATTAAAAAGTCATTGAGAAAAGAAAAAGAAAATCTCCCTAGAAATCAGCTGACAACACCAATGTGCATGGACTTCAAAGGAATACAGAAGTATCATGTGATAGACCACGACCCAAATCCCAGACTAGTCAACAGCAGTGCACACTCAGCAGAGATCACAGTAACACTGCTTCAGAAAGGCTTTGGAAACTGAACTGATATTGGAGCAACAGCCCCCAGAAAGTGGACTGAATCCAACTGGTCAATTGCCTGCTTACACAAAAGTATCAATATTATCCACAGGATAGAAAGAAGGCCCTGAATTTCCTAACATAATATTCAGAGTCTATGATATAATCCAAATTACTTGGAGGATAAAGAACCAGAAAAATCTTAATTCACAGGGGGAAATAAAATCAACAGATTAATATGTTGAGATAACAAAGATGATGAAATTATCTGACAAATACATTAAAGCTGATATTACCAAAATGCTCAAGTCAGGACAAACATCCTTGTTTTTGGCTATTGAGTTATGTGTGATTTCTTTATTTGGATATTAACTCACCCCTTATCAGATATTTGATTGCAAATATTTTCTTCCATTTCATAAGTTGCCTTTTCATTTTGTTGATGCTTTCCTTTGCTATGAAGAAGCTTTTTAGTATGACGTAGTTCCACTTGTTTATTTTTATTTTCCTTATCTCTGCTATTGGCATCAAATCCAAAAAATCGTCAAGGAGCTTACCATCTATGTTTTCTTCTAGAATTTTTATGGTCTCAGGTCTTATGTTCAAGTCTTTAATCCGGTTTGAGTTGATATTTCTGTGTGGTGTAAGACAGTAGTCCAGTATTATACCTTTGTATGTGATTGACCATTTTCCCCAGCACTTTTTATTGATGACAGTCTTGTATATTCTTGGATCCTTTGTCATATTAATCTAAAATTCAATGTCTAGCAAAAATATTCTGCAGGAGCAGAGAAAAAAATAGCCTCATCTGAAGGCAAAATAAGAGAATTTCTTGTAAGCAGACCAGTTCTAAAAGAAATGCTTAAAGAGAATTGATCATATGAAAGGGAGATGATACCACAGGAAACTTGAAATAGCAGCAGCGAGGGAAGAGCAGCAGTAATGTACATAGGTGGGTACATAGAATAGACTGGTGTTCACCTATTGAGTTCTTTAAAATATGTTTGAAAATTGAAAGCAAGGATGTTAACACTATTTTAAAACAATTCCAGAAAAATAAAACAGGAGGGAACAATTTCTAACTCATTTTATGGGGCCAACATAACCCTGATACCCAAACCAGATAACACAGCAGAAGCAAACAACAGCAACAAAAACAAAGACCAATATCTCTAATGAATATAGGTGCTAAAATCCTCAACAAAATATTAGCAAATTGAACCTAGCAGCATATCAAAAGCATCATATACTATGACCAACTGGGGTTTATTTTATGAATGCAAGCCTTAGTCAATATTGAAAAATAAACCAATTAAACCAATATACTAAAAGTGTAAAGAAGACAAATCACATAATCAAATGAAATAAAGCAGAAAAACATTTGACAAAGTTCAATATCCATTTATAATAAAAGCTCTCAGCACACTTAGAAGGGAACTTCTTCAACCCGATAAAAGGCATCTACTAAAATACCTAGAGCGAATGCCTTACTTAATGGTGGAAGACTGAATGCTTTATCCCTAAAATTAGCAATAGGGCAACAACTCCTGTTCAACATTGCATTGTAAGTCCGAAATAGTTTGATAAGGAAAGAAACAAAGTTAAATGACATAGAGATTGGATAGGAAAAAGAACATGTCAAAGGTAACATTATTGTCTACCTAGAAAATCTCAAAAGGAGTAAAAAAAAAAAAATCACCTCAAGCTAACAAGTAAGTTTATTGAGGTCACAGAATATAAGATAAACATATAAATATTAATTCTATTGTTATATACTAGCAATAAATAATTGTAAACCAAAAGTTTTAATACTACCACTTCATATGTATATACCCTTGAAATACTTGGGTATAAAACTACCAAAACAAGAACTAGATCTGTATACTGAAAATGACCAATTGGTGATGAAAGAAGTAGAAGACCTAAACAACTGGAGAAACAAACTGTTTTCATGAATGGAAAATGGAACATCTGGCAGTGGATCCTCAGTCATATAGAAAATTGGTGACTCACTTGGAATATATCTACTGAACTTCTAGTCAATCTTCCAAACCCAACTGTGCTACAATAAAGAAATGTGTCTCAACTTTATCCAGGATTCCCGGCATGGAGTTTCCAAAGTTCTTGGAATTTCCTGAGTGATGTCTTTTTTATGCTAATGAGGTGGCTCATGGTGGGCCCCTAAGATGGGTTGATCACCAGAAAATCCAACTGTGAAATTAGAGGGTTGAAAGTCTGGGCAAGTCCTACCTCTGGGGAGGGGTCGGGGTGGAGGGGCTGGGGATTGAGTTCTATCACGTGGCCAGTGATATAATCAGTCATGCCTATATAATGAAACCTCAATAAAACCCCTGGACACCAAAGCCCAGTGGAGCTTTGTGGTTGGTGAGCACATCAATATGCTGGAAGAGTGAAAAACCCAGACCTCATGGAGATGGCACAGAAGCCCTGCATCCCTCCCATACCTCATCCTATGTGTGTCCTTTATAATAAAACAGTAATTGTAAAACAAGAAAAAGAAAAACTCAACATAGTAAAAATGTCAATTCTCCCAAATCAATTTACAGATTTAATGTACTCCCAATCAAAATCTTGGCAGGAATTTTCATAGGTATAAATAAGCTTGTTCTAAAATTTATATGGAAGGGCAAAGGGGCTAGAATGACCAAAACAATTTTGAAAAAAGAAGAATAAAGTTGGGGAGATAGTATGACCTAATTTTAAGACTTACTACAAAGCTAAAGTATTCAAGACAATGTGGTGTGGGCCAAGTGATGAGCACAAGGCTCAGTGGAACAGAACAGAGTCCAGAAATAGAACCACAAAGATGTGGCCAGTTGATTTTTGACAAAGTTACAAAGGCAAGTTAGTAGAAGCATGACAATGTTGATAACAAATAGTGTAGGAACAATTAGAAACCTATATAAAAAACTCTCAATCTAAATGTCATCATGACCTCTGAAAAAGTAACTCAAAATGGTTTATTTATGTAAATGAAAAACATAAAATTATACAAAATTTGAGGAAAACAGAAAAAAAATCACTATGTCTTGGAGTTAGGCAAAGAAATCTTAGATATACCACCAAAAGTATGATGAATAAAAGAAAAACTTGGACTTCAAAGATGAAGTGGACTTCATCTAAAGTAAAAGCTTTTTCTCTAGGAGTGACACTGTTAAGAGAAGAAAAAGAGCCCTGGCCAGTGTGGCTCAGTTGGTTTGGGTGTTGTCCTGTGCACTGAAAAGTTGCTGGTTCGATGGCCAGGTTTCGGCTCTATCCACCACTCCCATAGTGGCATGGAGGAGGCAACCGATCAATCTTTCCCTCTCGCATCGATGTTTCTGTCTCTCTCTCCCTCCCTTCCCCTCTGTCGAAAAATCAATAAAAATATATATATTTTTTAAAAGAAAAAGACAAGCCACTGATTGGTAGAAAATATTTGCAAGCACACATTCAACAGAGGACTTGAATCCAGAATATATATAAAACTCCCAAAACTCAACAGTAAAAAAACAAACCATTTAATTAAAAAATGGGAAAAAGACGAATAGACATTTCATCAAAGAGGATATACAGCTTGCAAATAACTACATTATAGTTATTTATCATCATTTACCATTAGAGAAATTAAAACAAAACCTGGTGGAAGACCGCTACACATTGATTGTAATGGCTAACATCAAACATACCAAGTCGGCCATACCAAGTGCGGGATGATGCAGAGCTACTGGAACCCTCATAAATTGCTCGTGGTAATGCAAAATGGTACAGCCACTCTTTAGCAGCTTATAAACTTAAACATATACTTATCACCTGCCTCACAAAATTTTACTTCTAAGTATTCTTTAGAGAAATAAAAACTTGTATTCATATGAAAACCTATATATAAACATTCATAGTAGCTTTCTTCATTATTGCTCCCCCAAAAGAAATTATCCCCAATGTCCTTCAACAAGTAAATGATAAGTTGTGATGTATTCATATAATGGAACAGTTCTTACCAATAAAAAAGAATGAACAATAGATACATACAACAGCTTGGGTGGATCTCAAAGACATTTAAGTGGAGAAAAGCCAGTCTCAACAGATTACATTCCATGTATTACATTTTTCAAAGACAAAACAATAGAGATGGAAAACTGATCATGGGTTAGAGATTTACCCATTTTTAAACTGTGTTGTCTCTTTGTTGCTGAGTTATAAGAATTTCTTATATGTTATGGACACTAGACTCCTATTAGATACATAATTTGCAAATTTTTTTTTCATTCTGTAGATTGTCTTTTCACTTTTTGGCTAATATCCTTTGATGTATCAAATTTCTTTTAATTTGATGAACTACAATTTATATTTCCTTTTGCTGCTTGAATCAGTTACTAAACTCAAGGTTATGAAGACGTACCCCAGTGTTTTCTTCTAAGGGTTTTTGGTTTTAGTTCTTATATTTAGGTCATTGATTCATATAAGTTAATTTTTGTTTACGGTGTGAGGCAGGGAGTCAAACTTTGGTTTCAGCACCATTTATTAAAGAGAACATATTTTCTCTATTGAATGTTTCTGATACCCTTGATGAAAATCAATTGGTCATAGATGCATGGATTTATTTCTGGAATCTTAATTCTATTCCATTGTTATATGTTTATTCTTATGCCGGTACTATACTCCTTTGATTACCATAGCTTTGTAGTAAATTTTGAAATTGGAAACTTTCTTTTTATTTTTCAAGATTGTTTTGGCTATTTGGAATCCATTGCAATTTCATGAATATAAGCATTGATTTTTCCATTTCTGCAAAAAAGGCCAGTGAGATTTTGACAGGGACTTGATTTTTTTTTCAATATAGAGGAAGTGTCATAAAAACGGAAGTGGCCTGGCCTTCTATGCCCGGGCTGTGGCAATATAATGTAGTAGGAAAAACTTAGCATTTGTAATTTTTAGACTAGATTCATGTTGCTGGATTAATTGCTTAATTTTCAGGGCCCTACTTTCTCTGTTTGTAAAATGAAAGTGTCAAAGAAGAGCTCTAATCTTCCTTTGAACTCTGTGGGTTAACAGAATAGAGCCAGGCAAAATGTTGGAGGGAAATTTCAGATCATAAAGACTTAAAAGTGTTCAGGGTCTTTAACAAGAATAGCATCATCATCAACAACAAAAACATCTGTAGTACCTCATATTGAATGTGTCAGATGTTGTGCTAAGCGCTCTGTGTTACTTTGCTTGTTTCATCCTTACTGCGGCTCTCAGAGGTAGGTTTTTAAATTTTTTTTAAATCCTCACCTGAGGATATTTTTCCATTTATCTTCAGATAGAGTGGGAGGGAGGGAAAGAGAGAGAGAAACATCGATGTGAGAGAGACACATTGATTGGCGGCCTCTTACACGACCCTGACCAGGGCCAGGGATGAACCCCAACCGAGGTACGTGCCCTTGACTGGAATCGAACCTGTGACTCTTTGGTCTGAGGGCTGACACTCCAACTGCTGAGCCAAACCAGCCAGGGCAGAGGTAGATATTTTAATCACTGTTTTATAGATGCAGGACTGAACATCAGGGTGTGTAATGTGATATAGGTTATGGAGGTAGTAGATAGATCTTGAAGTTGGGACCAAAGACTGTTTACTTTAAATTATACTGTAATAGACTGATTCTTCGGTCCTTTTTACCATGATCGTGATTAACTATTCCTCTTCACTATCCAAAACACTCTTCACTTTCCTCATCTTTGTTGCTATCACTTTTGTCAAAGCTCTGGGGTAATCAGAAGATATATATGGATTTCGATAGTAGGGACTTCCACTGATTTCTCTCCTATTGGCAGGAGCAACTCCGATCATTCTTGCTCTTGGGAACAGACACACTATGACTAAGCTCTGATTTACCCTATGGCCTGGGTAGAGTCAAGGTGGCAGCTACAAATCTTAACCTAATGTGAAGTTTCATTTCCTGGTTAAATGGTTAACAATATTTGAAAGACTTCAAGCTCCAGGTTAGTCAGCATTTTATACAATAAAAACTTGAGCCTTTTCTTAGGTTCATTTTTTTCTTTCAATTCTGTGTATCATAGTTATACCTGGAAGTGTAAGATGTTTTCAGAACTCTTTTATATTCTCTTCTTAAATACTGATGGCTGTTTTCCTAGAAGAGGTTTTAGATTCAGGGACAGCAGTGCAGTTGTAAACATATATTATCTTCTAGACTGAATGCTGGCCAGAAGGACTTTCTCTGATACTCATTTCTCCTTTGTTCTATTACTTCTGTGACAGTTTTCTCTCTTTGAACAGATATCTCTTTGATTGCTTGTCATAACGTGCTGCCATGTTCTCAGGCCTTTTTCTTAACTTTTTTTTTCAACTAGGTTACTTAGGAAATGTGTAGGAAGTATCTACCTCATTATCTTAAGTCCTTTGTTCTGTCACCCTTACCCCACCCAGAAATGATAGGACTCTATCCTGATGGCACTTTGCTTCATTTGATCTCAGGACCTACGTGATAGATTGTTACAGTAATGCCTTCACACTTCCTGGTATCCACACCTGTCGGTGGTTCTTCCCTACCTTGACTCTGGGCTTGGCCATGTGACATGATTTGGCCAATGGGACTCAGCAAATGTGATACAAATGGAGGCCAGGAATGTGCCTGCAGATAGGTTTTCCTTCTTGGAATGTGCACCTTTTGAAGAAGTCTGGGTCAGTGGGCTGAACACACGAGATCCCGCCGACAGCCAGAACCACCTGCCAGACATGTGAATGAGGCCATTTTCTGCCAGCCAGTCCCAGCTGAGTCACAGATTATTGCAGCCATATGAGTGACCCCAGGTGAAACCAGCCTAGGAACTGCTTAGTTGAGCCTAGCCCAGCCCAAATTGCTGACTCACAGAATTATGCTAACATTTTTTTTTTTTGAGCAGCAAATCTTGGGTTGGTTTGTTATAGAGAAATTGATAACTGATAGACCCTAAAAGTTCATGACACATGGCTCAGAGGTGAATACATGAGTCTCAGAAATATTCATTTTCCTTGGACAATCATTTCCCTTGTTACAAAAATAATTTATTCACAGAAGTCCAATCCTAAAGCAGATAATCTTTTGATTCTGTTTTCCAACCTGATCTATCAATGATTGAATCTTTTTGTACCCCAAAGGGACTTATTTTGAACTATAGGTTATTACTGAAAAATACAATAAAAAATCACATTCACAAAGAAGCAAAAAAAAAAAAAAAGTAGACTATTGTTCTGGGCAGTCTGCACTCAGCTTTCCTTTTCAATGTTCATTTAGAAGAAAACTTGAAAACTGGGTGGAACACGGGTGGACAGACACTCTATTCTGCTTTTGTAAGGGAGCTTTAGAATTTTGTGCCTTGTGCATCTACTACCTTTTATGTTTTCTAATTTTTAAAAGTAGTTAAAATTAACTTACATTAAAAATGTTTAAAAAAAAACCTCTATCCTTGACAACATCAAGAATGCTTTTACAAAATCCCATGGTTACTGAAATTCTAGGTGCCATCTAAGTCTCCAGAGGCAAGACTGCTGAAGATCAGTTCAATATTTATTATTGATTTAGTTTAGTTGTACGGTCTTTCAATTTTCCCTAAAGAATAATCACCTAGGAAGAAAAGTAAAAGGATTATCACCATCTTTGAAGAGATGTTCCTTTAAAGAGTGGCGAAATACAAAGGAGACTGACCACAGGCTGTTTCTATGATCAGGAGAATCAGAGCACCTCCTATTCGAGTAGGTGAAAAGGATGTCCATGTTCAACGTGAAATATGATCCCACAAGTCTCATCATCAACCTTCCCAAGAGCAACCATCATTTTCCAGATTGTTCTTGTCATCCCCAGTTCCACATGAGATTACAGTTATCTCATGATACTTTTTCAAGGTGATAGTTAACCTGGCAAGCGATGTGTAGGTGCTTTCGGAGAACGTAAGGTGACTTCACACAAAAGTAAGGTGTCTATCTTTCAACAAATGTGAGCTTAAACATAGATATTCCAAGTTCTTGCCTTTTTTTAAATAGTATATTCAAACTTCCATTCTCTTCTTTGCAGAAAATGAAAAACTTTTTTTCTATTTCTATATTTCAGCCCAATCATTAGTAACCTCTCCAAAAATCAGTTGTTTTAAAAACATATTAAATGATGGTCATTTCTTTTGCATGATACAATTCCTATTCTACTTACATGGAAGCAATGTGAGTCAATATTACTTATAAATATTTAAATAAATTGGCAGATTACTTACTGGAAATTATTCTTAGGAATCTCTGCCTTCTGGTATTATTATGGTGTGATATAACATAGAACCCAAGACCGCCAGGTATCAAGTAGTGAAAAGACACAGTCTATAATCCTACAAAGATTACTATTTAAAACATTATGTGTCAGTGACATGAAACATTATGACTATGAATCACGGTACAGGTAGATGCCACTTAAGAGTTGAATCTGCTGTTTTCAGAGAGTTAGAGAAACATTTCACTGGAAAACAGGAGCATATTTTCAGTGGCAATTCAGAGTCATTGCATAGAGTGATAAAAGACTTGACATTTCACTTAAATGCATATGTGTGTAACCCATGGACATAGACAATGGTGTGGGGTGCGGGAGTGGGATGGAGGGGGTCAATGGGAGAAAAAATGGGGAACATCTGTAATACTTACAACAATAAAGATAAATTAAAAAACAAAGAGTTGAAATTTCAGCAGACTCTGAGCCTGTCTTTGCTTGTCACTCCAGCCAATTCAAATGAGAAGCTTGAATTTTAAAGAGTATAATTTGTATGGTTGTAAAAATTCCTGGAACACTCTGAATTTTAAACCGTACAAGTAGATTGTATCAAAGCAGAAGGATTCTGGGTTTCTAGAAAAATAAGCAACTTCATTTGCTTTCAAACCAAGGAGTAAATACCTTCAGTGGCGTGTAAACATTTCATTTAGTTGGTAAGGTTTCCACGTTGAATCTCAAAAGAGACTTTCAGAAACGTTTCTACTTTGTTTCCCCCAAATATCATAAATCAATTCCTTGATTTCTCTGCCTATTTTCTTCAGATTGTAAGACTTGAGTGTAAAAACATTTGTTTTAATTTTTAAAAATAATCAACAAATGTTTCTGGACCTTCTAAGGCCCAAATGTATCAAGGGACCAATGGGGGAAAATGCTCCAACTTGCGGCTCAGTATTAGCACGTAAATGCTAGTGAGTTCGAATCATCCCCAGGATGTCAAGAATAGGAGAAATATATGGAAATATTTTCAAAATGCATTTCCCTGTGCTGATTCCAGGGTGAAACTCTTTAAACCGTTAACACAGAGCAGGCAAACATACTCTCCTCAGGTGACCCACGTCCTGGCACAGACTGCTCATTGGAGACTATTTTTGGGGATGACTTCTGGCCCCCAACAATTGCTTTCTGGAAATTGGCATTAACATTCGGGTGCTGGACCTTGTCAGTAATACATGGCTCTGTCCACACAGCCAGTTGAACTAAAAGTATATACAGGGTGGGGCAAAAGTAGGTTTACAGTTGTAAGTATGCAAAAACAGTTTATTCTTGTGTTATTATTTATTAATTATTATATTATTTTCCATACGAACAATTGTAAACCCACTTTTGCCCCACACTATTCTACCAAAGCGGGACCAATTGGAATTGGTATCCTAGGAATTAAAGGATTGGCAAAGAATGACCAGGAGACTCGAGGGTATTTGGGGCTGAATTTAAAAAATGGTAGAGCTCTTAGGAAAAGGCCAATACATTTGATGCAGGGAACTTTAAAACTTCCGCTTCCTAAATGATCACTTGCTTTGATTCCAAGAGGTACTCAGAGTCTTTTCAGTGGTTGTCTTTCTCCTGGCTCCCGCTCCCCGGAATCCAGCTAGAATCTGTTTCTGTTTCTTACACTAAAAGAACCCAAAGTTTAATCATTGATGAAATGAGGACTCAAACACTTTACAAAAAGTAAGAGGTTACCCAAATATCACTTACAACACAGCGGGAGGTGAGTCTGCCCAGGTTGGGGATAACTGGGGTGGCAGAAGAAGAGAGGTGACTGTCTGTAACAACCAGGTCAGAATACAAGGTAGAGACGTTTGGAAAGGAGGAAGGACCATTGAACACAGAGGTGAACAACTGAACACGTGAACAACATGAGAAATCATGGAACATCCAAGTATAAGTTCATGGCTTCAGTTTCAAATTATGCTTTAAAATTCAAATTATTACTCATGCTTTTTTTTTTTTTGCTGCAAATCCTATGAAGTGCTTCAAGTTGAATTTTATAGCTGTAAAGGGACCTTAGAGATTAACTGGTTCAACTGTCTCATTATACAGATGTGGGAAGTTAGGCCCAAAGTATTTAAGTGACTTGCTTGTTAAAGGGCTTCAGCGATCAATCACAGCACAGCCAGAAGGCCAGTGCCTTTATTTACTTAGTTGTGAACTATATGTGTTTCATACTGTCTAATTTGGTTAGTTTTATCAGGATTCACTTTGTTACTTAATTAATTTTAAATGTGTTTTTATTGATTTTTTTTAGAGAGAGAGGAAGGGAGAGATAGAAACATGGATGAGAGAGAACATCGATTGGCCGCCTCCTGCAAGCCCCCTACTGGGGATTGAGCCCACAACCCGGGCATGTGCCCTGACCGGGATTCAAACAGGGACCTCTCAGTCCATGGGATGACTCTCAATCCATTGAGTCACACTGGCAGGGCTTGTGACATATTTGAAATGCATATTAATTTATTACTTATTTTTGCACTTTTGAAATTTTTTAAAAGAGAAATGGTAAACTGGATGAAGGTGATCAAAAGGTAAAAACTCACAGTTATGAAATAAGTTGGTCTGGGGGCTGTAATGTACAGCAAGGTGACTGAAGTTAATAATACTCTTTTGCATATGTGAAAGGTACTAAGAGAGTAGATCAACTTTCTCTGGCTGAATTCTGATTTTTTTCTAATTTCTTGAATTGAATTAGCTTAGCCCATTAACATTTTCTTTTACATTTAAAAATATATAGAACTCCAAATTTTCCTTAGGTGCCTTTTAATTGGCTCAGTTGGTTGAGCATCATCCCATGTACCGGGAGGTCGCTGGTTCGATTCCCTGGTCAGGGCACATGCCTGGGTTGTGGCTTGATCCCTAGTAGGGGCATGCGGGAGGCAGCCGGTCGATGTTTCTCTTTCATTGATGTTTCTCTCTCTCTTCCTCTCCCTTCCTCTCTCTGAAATCAATAAAAACATATTTAAAAAATCAGCCAATGCCCACACCAGCTGTTGGCACCACTTTCTCTTCCTGCAAGGCTGTGGCCAGGGCCTCTAGGGGTCTTGATGTTCATACTTGGTGACTCGAGCTCTGGTGTTGGGGTCTACCCAGGTGTGCAGAATGAGGCCACCGGCTTTGCTGTCACTGTGCTGCCATGGCCCAGGTGCTCACGTTGGCCCGGGGCCAGGGAAACTGCCTTCTCTGTTTCAAACTCAGACTGTAAATCCCTTTCTGGTGAATTTCTCATATGAGAATTCTTCACAGCCTGGACTAAGAACATCTTCCACTAGAGAAATTTTATATTTGCTTTTACCCAGCACACCCTGCTTAGAATGGGTTTGGAGACATTTTTACATTCATGACTCAGATTTGAGAATTCCTTGGCCACATGTGGACAGCATAAATTTAAATCTAAGTCCACACTGGGGCAGGTCTGTGGCAATAAATTTTAATAGAAATCTTTTTTACTTCTAGCCCAAATCTATATGTTTTTATGGACAGTATTACAGATGTTCCTCATTTTCTCCCCTTTTTCCCCCTCTGCCCAGTCCCTGCCCGCCTCCCCCTTTCCTGCTGGACAGTCATCCTATTGTCTCCCCGTGTCAATGTCTGTTTTTTCTCTTGTTCACCTTTTCTTTGAAGGTATATATTTTGCACAGTCCCTGACTTACATGAAGGATATCAACATCAATTCTTCATTTTCCAAGTTCTTGTTTCTTGTCCTTATATACACAATAAAACAGAAGTCCCTCTTATATACAGTTACTGTTCTTATTTCCTGTTTCTGCTCATTATCCCTTTGGGATTATCTTTTTTAAATTGTTAATAAACTGGAGTTTGCCTGTACAAGTATGTTTGCTATGTTTCCAGATATTTGTTGTGGGAGCTAATTATGTCTGCCATGTGATGGCTGGAACAAAAGTCAGTATTAAGCTCTAGCATGTGAATTAGAGTTCAATAAAATTATAACCCCAAACAGCATCATTTTCTATGGGAAATAATCTATTGCCTAAAATATTTAAAGTGCTGACTAAGAGTTATTTTGCCAACTGGCACAGAAAGTAGCTCTATTTAGAAATACACATTGCAAACTCATGTCAATAACAATTGTTGGTAGATTAAATCATTCAAAAGCACAAATGTTTCCCTTTTCATAAAATATTAGGTTTTGACATAGTCTTTAAGAGGATGCTTCAAAGCATCTGCATAATTGTGTTAATATCTGCCCTTTACGAACTCCCATTGGCCATTCTTTAAAGAAAATTAGTAATCTGAAAGTATCCTGATAGTACTTTCCTAACTTCAAATTCATATTTTACCAGAGTTAAAGTCAATCAGTTTGTATTTTCTGCAAAGTCCAGGATTTGTGCTCAGTGGGTAGGGTACTTGATGCAAGAACTCTTAGACCTATCATGAATCACAAATAATGGAATAATTACAGACCTAGGCCACTTGCCTTCAGGACATGTGTCTTTTATTTACTTCTATGTTGCCATGTATGAGGCAGATTTATGAACATACAGCTTCATGGCTTCATAGGTCCATCAAGAGTTTCATGTAATAAGGGTGTAGCGCAGATATCACAGAGTTGATGAAGAGCATATGGATTTAGCAGCTTATAAACAGCCTGACTGAGCTTTGGTTTCCTTTGGTCCTAACCTTTGAACTCATGGAGCATAAAATACAAAAGACTGAGTGAAGAAGCTTTATGGCCATGTTCTCATGTCCTGAAGCAATTTGAACAGATTAATGAGATGAGGCTCATTATGTAAAACAAAGTTGGAATAAACTTTGTAATAGTTCTGACTCTAAATGTTTCCCATTGAACTGGTGGAGTCATCACTGTTTCCACATTTTGTTATTCTAACTTCAGGCTGAAGTGATACTTAACATTATTAGAGTTTTTAGGTATTCATAACTTACATTGCAATAGAGGGTGGGGCAAAAAGTAGGTTTATAGTTGTTGGTATGGAAAATAATACAAGAATTAATAAATAATCGTACAAGAATAAACTCTGTTTGTATACTTACAACTGTAAACCCACTTTTGCCCCACCCTGTATATCAATTGAAGTGAAGTTATAACCTAAAATGGGGCAGAACAAGCCCAGCACAACAAGGGGACTGTTGACAAGGCAGGGCTGCCTGATCTGGAACTTGTTCCCAAATGCTGTCTTTGGGCCAAGGGCAGAGTGTAATATACTTTCTATTAGTCCTGTGCAAAATAAAAAAATTAAGGACAATGCAGTGAGAGTTCCATAAGGTGAACTTTGTCAAATTTAAGAAATTCTTTTTTTTTTTTTTTTTTGAGACTAGGTCCTTTCTACTTTATTTTTTAATATATATATTTCAATACTTATCTGAGAATATGTTTTTATTGATTTTAGAGAGAGAGGAAGGGAGAGAGAGAGAAACATCAATGTGAGAGAGAAACATTGATTGCCTCCAGTATGCGTCCTGACTGGGAATCAAACCCACAACCTTTTGTTGTAAGGGATGATGCTCCTACCAACTGAGCCACCCAGCCAGGGTGGTCCTTTCTACTTTTTGAGACATTGATGGTGATGGGTAGTTTCAAAAAATGTCTCTGAGGAAAATGACATCACCAAAATGGTGATCTAGGAAACCACAACCCCTGTCTCACTACAAAGATCAATAATTAGATAGCTATTCATGAATAATAACAATTCTGGGAGAATTCTAAAGTCCAATTAAGAAATTTTAGCAACACAGTGGAATAAAAAACCAGAGAATAACTGCACAAGAAGAGAAGTAAGACAGCTTCATTTTGCCCTCATTTCAGCCTCTAAATCAGCATTGCTCAGTACCAAAAGGGGACCTTCCAGGTAGGAAGAGGTCCCCTCACCAGCAAAGGAAGAGTGGGGTGAGCACATTTGGGGCACTGGATGAGATCCTGTTTCATTTTCACCCCACCCAAACTGTCAACAGTTTGCATAAAGACAGCTAGGAATGAGGAGGAAAAGCAGGGGCCACCCCATTGTGACTACACAATGGGAACAAGTACAGTTCAGAATGAGCTGCTCTGCAGACAAACCCAGAAAATTTCATCACTGAAGAGACTAATGGTCTGCACAGCTGCCTCAGACCCCTAGCAGGTTTCACCAGCCTTGGCCCCACAGCTATTCATGTTCACTGATGCTGGTCACCTGAGTACCTCCCCACTTGCTGCCCTGGAGCTAGCTCAGGCCTCTGTGTGAGCACAAGATGTCAGCCTTCAAATGTGAATACACCTACATAAGGCTACAGGGCTCAAAAAGAACCAGGGAAACATGACCCCACCAAACAAATACAGTCAACCTCCAGTCACTGACTGCAAAGGGATGGAGATCCAAAAATTGCCTAATAAAGAATTAGAAGTAATTGTTCTAAAGATTTGCAAAGAGCTACAAGAGAACACAGATAAACAATTTAATGGTGTCAAGAAAACAATACAGGAACAAACTGAGAAATTCAAGAGATAGATACACAACATAAAAAAGAATCAAAGAGAAATTTTGGGACCGAACTGAAGGATTTAACAGAAGGCTTCAACAGCAGACTTGACCAAGCAGAAACAGAATTAGTGAAGTAAAAGACATATCAATTGAAATTATCCAATCAGAAGAACAAAAAGAAAAAAAAAAAAAAGAAAACAAAAGCATGAAAAAGCCTATAAGACTTTTGGGATACTACCAAGAGAAACATCATAGGAATCCCAGATGGAGAAAAGAAGAAGAAAGGAGTAGAAAGATTATATGAAGAAATAATGGCTGAGAACTTCCCATACATGGGGAAGAGATTTGTTCATGCAGCTAGTGAACTCCAAAATTTCACTCCAAAATGATCTTCTCCAAGACATTATACTAATACTGTCTAAAATCAAAGACAAAGGGAAAATGGAAAAGTAGAAAGAGACAAAAAATTTTTCTTATACAAGGGAAGTCCCCAAAGCTATCAGTGGATTTCTCAGCAGAGACTGTAGGCTGGGAGAGAATGTCACAGTATAGTCAAGGTGCTGAAAAAAAGAAGCTGCCAACCAAGAATACATTACCCAGTTTAAAAAAAAATGTCTTTGAGCCAGTAAGAAAGTTGGCAATTCTAAATGGATCATCTATTACTTTTTACTGGTTGACCCGTAAAATTCAAACACCCAGGATGTACCATCTATTCCAAGATCCACTCAGCAGCACCCTGGTCACAGACTTGTACTGTGATTACATGTGCAGGCTGAGAAGCTTCTTTATACTCTGGACTTCCTCTTCTCCCATTCTGTCGCTCACACCTGCTCTCACAGTCTCCCCACTCCTATGTTCCCATCCACATTTCAATGTGTCCACATTGCAGCCATTGAAGTTTCCCTTCAGCTGTTGTTCTTTCTCAGCCTTGGTACATTCAAAAGTCTCTTTCTCCTCACCTTCAGTCACAAGTTTCCTTTACCCATTTCAGTTAATCACTCTTCTCTCTGTCAGCTTCTCCTCACCCCTCGATGTCCACCGTTGCATACTCCCGCTTCTCTGTCACTTTCAGATTCCTGAAGACACGTTGAGCAGTCATTCACATCGCTGTGTTTCTTCTTTTCCACCCTCCGCATACACTGTGCCCCTACTAAACTTTAAAGTCAATGCCTTTTAAAATAATCTTTTTAGTTCAACTAAATGAAATCATATATTTACGTCTTTTTTTGTTGTTTTGTTTTGTTAATCTTCATCTGAGGATATTTTTTCCATTGATTTTTAGAGAGAGTGGAAGAGAGGGAGGGAAGAGGGGAAGAGGAGAAAGAGAAAGAGAGAAACATGATGTGAGAGAGACACATTGATTGGTTGCCTTCTGCATGCATCCCCATCTGGGCTGGGGATTGAACCTGGAATGCAGGTTCATGCCCTTGACAGGGAATCGAACCCATGGCCCTTCTGATCATAGGCCAAAACTCTAACCACTGAGCCACAATGGCCAGGGCTTTACTGTCCTTTTATACTTTCCAGTAGGTTCTTGAATTGAGAACCAGTTTACATCCAAGGTGAGAAACTGTCAGTTTTAACGAAGGCTACAAGTAAAGTGACTTTAGATAATTTTATATCTCTGTGTAGTCATGGTGACAGTGTCCATGGAAAATGCCCTGTCCTCAGCCCCAGAGAGTGCTCTGAGGGTTGTCTCTGATATTACATTAGAATGCCTGACCTGGAAGAACCCTTTAAGAGTGAGTCAAACCCTCTTAGGTTTCAATGAAGAGACTAAAGTCCAGATGATTTAGGCATTCATTAGGGAATTGGACCTTGAATTAATCAAGATGAAGTTTTCTCCAACTGGGGAAAGGGGCCTTAAAATATAAATGAAATTTAATTACAAAAAAATAAAGAAATTTATATTTCTTGCATTCTTGTGTTTATAGTCAGAAATGTTTACCTAATACACATACACACACACATAGCCTCCCCTCCTCTGCTGACACAGGCTATTTTCACCTTTTGAAGATACATTAGGCACAGAGAGAACGTGTGGCATTTAGCAAAGTCTAGAGTTTGCATAAAATTGTCAGACAGTTTCTTGAGATTGGGGATTAATTCTACATGAAAACTCTGGGTTGTCAGGACTCATTGAGCTCCTTCTTTGAGTTCTAGGGTATTAGAAGTTCAGAAGGAGTTATTAATGAGCCAATAACAACAGCTGTGGTCAGTTAATGGGGTAAGAATTAAACAGAAGAATTAGAGAATGATGATTATACAACCAAATAACTTCAGACTTGAATTTTGGTCACATTTATTTCAATTAAAGTTCTGTAAATTTTCCAGTTCTACATAATATGAGAAGAAGTCAGCCAAAATTTAAGGGAAAAAAGAACAAGAAACAAAACATATGTTGGGTTAGGGTTTAGTATGAGATATTTTGAAATTAAAAGTGCTAAACAGTTTATTTTAGATGAATGACATTTCTTCTTTAAGACCCAAAGTAGGAAAATTATTAAATCAGTTTGAAATTAGATTAGTGGTAAGAATTGGAAATCTCTGAGAACATCCTTTTAAGGGATAAATATATATTCCATTTCCTCTGTGTTTTATAGGCTTCGATTTGCTCACTTTTATCAGAAAGCATAATTTGCTATTTCTAGTTAAGAAATAATAAATCTATTAGTTTGATTCAGGGATTCCAAGATTTTCCAGTGAACTGATATACTTTGGCAAAATTTCTCTTTTGTGTTATAATAAGTTTTCTTTAGTCTTTCTTCATGTATTTTGAGGGTGTCATGTTCAACATCTTGGTCAACAAGCATCTTTTGGGGATCCATGCTAGGTTGCAATGAATCATAGAATCATAGAGTTGAAAGGGCATCCAAAAGTAATCTAATCCTATCCTCTGCTTCCAGGCACACCAGAATCACACTTTGTACTGTTTCTAAAGCCTGAAAGAAGGACAGAATAATCTAGAACATATGAGCAAAATACTACAAAATTATTGTTGATACTGTTCTATTTCTTACCATCTTAACTCAATCAAGATCAATAAGTAAAAATAGGTGAGGTTGTTTGCTTTCTTTTGTTTGCTTTCTTTTCCAAATTGTATAAGTCAATTAAGAATTGATATATTTAGCTTGGGTATTTTCTAGCAATCCATTTCACAAGGTCCTACTGTTATGATAGCCAAAGGCACTAGCATCCTAAAGAAACATGTTACCACTGCTATGACTGAATAGTCCACATTTTTATCTATACACAGCCAGATTTCCTTTAGGTCATTCTTTTTTGATTTCAGATCCCAATCCTGTACACACATGCTAATTTATACACCACTTAATATAAGATTAACAGGCCTGGCTGGTGTGGCTCAGTGGTTGAGCATCGACCCATGCACCAAGAGGTTGCCAGTTCAATTCCCGGTCAGGGCACATGCCCAGTGAAGGGCATGTGGGAGGCGGCCAATCGATGATCTCTCTCATCGATGTTTCTATCTCTCTCTCTAAAAAATCAATAAAGAAAAAAAATTAAAAAATTTCTCCATTACTTCAGTTAATCAAGAACATGCCCTTTTATTTTCACTTTCCCTAAATTGACTGAAAAACATACAGCTAAGAAAATATACCATTTGATATGACCTTTGGAAATTGAACATTGTACAAGGAGATCAAAACACTTTATAGTTTAAGAAGACATCAAATTAGATCCTAGTCTAAATTAAAGAGAGTCCTGAGCTATCAAATTCTCAATGAGGCATCTCAACATGAGTGTCCCATTCATTCATGTTGAGGGATGCGGAGGTATTGGGAAAGATTTTAAAAGGGATTTTCAACTAGTTACAAGGAAAGACACTGGTCTTTAGATTCAAGAAAACTTCACATTTCAAATAAATCGGTCCAACAAAATGCAAATACTTCCCTGACTCAGATGACCGAAATAAGCCTCCTGCCATTCCCAACCTAGAAAGCTCAGTTACTATTGTCAGGCTATAAATCCAAGCTGTGGATTAAGAGAGATGATTGCACCACCAAAGTCCAGGAGACTTTCAAGAAATTTCTTTTCCTTTTATACTTTCACATATAAATAACATGGAAAAAGCCCTCATCAGAATTTCCTAGGGTAACACGATCAGCAGATATATAATAAAGCAATGAGGAAAAAGTCAAGCTGTTCTTTCTCTATTGTGATGCACTTTTTGGCTGCTCAGAAGGTCCAGAGATCTGGAATTTGTGATGTAGAAATGCTGAACTGTTTGTGAGGGGTGTTGGTGAGCAGGTCAGGCAGCATGAAGTATCTATTTGTTCAGACCACAAAGCATCTTTTGCCAGAAACTCTTAAGAGGAATCTTCTCTTAGAAAGAGTTTAGCTTATCATACAAAAACCTGAAATTGACATTAATGCACCTGCTTCAAAGGTCAAAGCGAAATCCTGCATTTTTCAAGTCATAATTTGGGAAAAACTTTAAAATTTCCTTTTTTTTTTGGTTGAGAAAAATGAAGATAAAAGCTACTATTTATTGAACAAGTACCATGAGCCAGGCTCACTTAAATAAAATGTGGTATGTCCATATAATGGAATATTATTCCAATCATAAAATGGGATGAAGTACTGAAATATACGACAGTGTGGATGAACCATTATGCTACGTAAAAGAAGCCAGACACAAACAACCACGGATTGTATAATTCCATTCACATGAAATGTCAAGAATAGGCAAATCCATGGAGAAGAAAGTAGATCACTGGTAGCAAGGGGCTGGGGGGAGCAGGAAACAGGGTGTGACTATTAAGGAGCACTGGGATGTTTTGAGAATGATAGAAATGTTCTGGAATTAGTGGTGATGGTAGCACACAGTTGTGAACATATTAAAAACCACTGAGTTGTAATATTAGAAAAATAAAACCTTTCTACTTGGGCCTTCTTTCCCCTCCTAAAAAACAGATGATCTGGAGTGAAAAGAAAAAGGATTAGAGAGACATCTGTCTTCAAGAATGATCCCTTACAGGTGATTAAGATATAAATTAATAACTTCAACACAAGGTAGAATGAGGTAATTATCATGGGGGTGAAACACACAGAATTGTATAAAACTCTTTTGCCGTCTGTCTTCCAATTACAGTCTTTAATAATTCAGTTACCAATTTTGTTCCAGGTGCCAGTATGTTTTTCTCATTGACAAGCTGTTTCACGAGATTGGAATCAAGTTCATAACGATTGACGTGGAGACATCGGTAAATGGAGTTCATTGTTCTATTGTTTCTACTTTAATGTTTGGGTGAAAATTTCTGTAGCAATAAATTAAAGATATTATCTGTTTGGGATAAGCATTATTTTCCTAAATAACTTGGAGCATATTTTTTCTTTCTTGAATTTTTGTGTCGGAGGTAAGGTTTACATCAGTGAAATGCATAGATCTTAAAAGTACAATTCAGTGAGTTTTGATAAATGTAACTGCTGCCTCACGATATAAAACAATTCCCTCACCCTAAAAAATTTCCAATCATTACTTCTCATAGGCAACCAATGATCTGATTCCTGTCCTGACAGATTTGTTTTGCCTATTTGTGAATGTTGTATAACTGGAGATACAGTATGTCTTTTTTTATGCCTGGCTTCTTCAGCTCCCCATGTATTTTTGAGGTTTATACCCATGTTGTTCTTGGTGTTAATAGTTCATTCTTTTCTTTTGTTGCTAAGGAGTCTTTTAATGTATGAATATGCTACAACTTGCATATCTGTTCTATTGATAGTTATTTAGAAAAAAGCTATTATGTTATATTCTTCTACAAGTGCTTGTGTGTGTGTGTGTGTGTGTGTGTGTGTGTGTGTGTACATATACCTTTATTTCTCTTCATATTTATATCAAAACTCTCAATAATTTTCCAAAGTGTTATATCAATTTACAATCTCACCAGCAGTGGATGAGTGTTTTAAGTTACTCCATATCCTCACTAACCTTTTGTTTTGTTAGTCTTCTCTAGCTAATCTAATGGGTATAAAATGGTACTTAATTATGGTTTTACTTGGCATTTTCCTAATGACTGATGATTTTGAGTATTGTTTATTGTATTTATCAGCCATTTGAATATCTTATGTGAAGTGGCTTTTCATGTCCTTTGCTCATTTTAACAATTAGGCTGTTGTTTTTTTTTTTTTGTTTTTGTTATTTATTTGTAGGAGTTCTTTATATGTCTGGATTCAAATCCTTTGTCGGATATGTGTAATGCAAATATTTTCTTCAATGTGTAGATTTCCTTTTCATATTTTTAGTTATATTTTTGAGAGCAAAAAATTTTTTTGTTTTCTTTTCTTTTAGAAGCGTTACAGTTTTAGCTTTTTAATTGGGCCTAGGGTATTTCAAGTTAATTTTGAGTATGGGTGAGGGAGGTGCTAATATTTATCCAGGTATTCCAGCATCATTTACTGAAAAGCATTTTCTTTCAAATTGAATAGCCTTGAGATCTTTGTAAAAAATTCATGGACCACATATATGTGGGGCTATTTCTGGAGTGCATTGTTTCATTGATCCATTTGCCTGTACTCATGACACCTGACGCCGTGTCTTGATCAGTGTGACTGTATAGTAACTCTTGAACTCAAGCTTGAATCAACTTTGTTCTTCTTTTAATGATTATTTTGCCATTCTCTTATGTGTTTAAATATAATTCTAATGTCAACTTATATAAAAAACTTGTTGGTATTGTGACAGGAGTTATGTTGAATCTATAGAACAATTAGGGAAGAACTGTCTTTTTAACACTACTGTCTCTTCAAATTCATGAACATAGTTTATACGTCCATTTATTAAGTCTTTTAAGATTTTTCTCAACAATATTTTGTAGTTTTTAGTGCACAGAATTTACATGTCTTTTGTTAAATTTAATCCTAAGTATTTTATGTTAATATAAATTATTATTCATAAATTGTATCTTTGCCATTACTATATAGAAATACAATTGATTTTTTAATATTGACTTTGTGTCTTGCTACTTTGCTAAACTTTCTAGACCTAGTCACTGTTTTGTGGATTCCTCCGAATTTTCTATGTACAGGATGATGCCACCTATGAATAAAGACTTCTTTTTTTTTTTTTTTTTGTCCTTTCCAATTCGTATGACCTTGTTTTTCTTGCTTTATTGCCCTTGTTAAAACTTTAAGTACAATGTTGAACAGAAGTAATGAGAATGAAAATCTTATTCTAGTTCTCAATCTCAGGTCAAAAGCATTCAATATCTTACCTTTAAGTATGATGTTAGCTATAGTGTTTTTGAGATAAAAAAACTATATTGAGAAAGTTCCCTCAAATTCCTAGTTCCCTCAGAGTTTATTTTAAAATCATGAATGTGTTAAGTGCTTTTTTCTGCATCTATTAAGATTATATGATTTTCTGCTTATTCTGTTAATATGATGAATTTTAATTTCAGAACTTTCTATTTTTCAAATTTAGACATGAAAAATTATATACTTCCTTTCAAAATGCTGTTTAACTGTACCCCCAAAAAGACTTGTTGTATTTCATCATTCAGTTTGAAATATTTTCTCCAATTCTTTTTCTTTGATTCAGCAGTTATTTACATGTGTTGTTTAATTTACAAGTACTAGTTTTTAAAATATATTTTATTATTATAGATTTCTAATTTAATTTCATTGTTGTCAGAGAATACGCTATATAAGACTTCAATCTTTTAACATTTATTAATACTTAGTACATTTCCCAAGATATAGACTATCTTTGTGAACATCTAATAAGTACTCAAAAAGAATGTGTATAGTTTGCCTTTGTAGTTTTTAATTTCTATAAGTGTTAATTAGATAAGGTCATTTACAGTATTGTTCAAATATTTTATATTTCTTATTTTCTAGATGTTCTATTACTTACTGAGGGAGAGGTATTAAATATCAAATCTCACTGTGAATTTTTCTGTCCCTTTAGTATTAATTTTGTACATCTGAATTAAGTATTACATATGACTTAGGGAGATTTTGCATTTACTTTCTCATACATAACAAGCCAACTTATGAATCAAGAGATGTTTTTATTTCAAGTTTGCCATTTTCTCCTCTCCTTATGTATTTGGGACAAGTCATTTCCACACTTTTGTCTTCATCCTCCCATATGTAAAATGAGAGTATTATAATAGGTGAATGGAGTCTGATTTATTTCTAAAAGTTGACAAAGTCCCATGTATAGGAACAATTTTTACCTCAACAGCCCTACCAAGATGCTAATTGAGAAATTAAATAAAAGAATAGTGGTAATTCTTTTGTTGACAGTCTTTGTTTTCTCATTTTCTACTCATCAGAAGGAAACACAAGTCTAACTAAGAAAGTATTCTAAAGACCTAAGGGAAAATTCCTCCTACAGCCAAACCTGGGAATCAAGATAGTTATTAAGTACAGTGTGTGAGCAAGAATTACCAGAGCTAATCAGTTAATTCTGTTTTTGCCCTGTTATTTAACAAATATTTACTCGGTATTTGAGCCTGTGGTTGAACTTTTTATAAGAGTTGGACCAGGGCAAAGGTTTGCCAAAATATCAAATACAGAAATGAATCTAGATGCTTTCCAAATGTGATTACCTGGGAGGAGTTCAGAGTAGTGAAAAAGGAAGGAAGATTGGGGGTGGGTGGCTCAGAGATGGGAGTATACTTTGTGGATCAGAAGCGTGCATAACTTGGGTTTGGCTTCCATTGGATGTGGGCGAGAGGGGCCAGGTTAGAGAGCAGGAGCCAAGAGTGAGGATCTAAAGCCAGAAGCAGGCTAATTTTAGATTTGAGACCTTAGAGACAGAAAAGATTCACAGGATAAAATTACCAGACCCCTTCTCCTGCCAGCTCAGGATACGTTTGAACAGAGACAAGATTAGATATGAAACTGATCTCAACAAAAGGCCAGTGTTCAGCCATTGCTCTGGGCCCTGACATAGTGATGTGAATAAAATTTAGTTCAAGTAGATACTATTCAGATCAAATGAAACACTTCTTCTTTAAAAGAAGCTGGGGTAGAACTTATTTTTATTTTTGAAATCAAGAGGAAAGTATTCTGGAAATGTCCCCACATTCTCTCGATAGTGTAGTTGCCATTCTTGGTCTGAATGTTCCTTGTCTACAGAAAGGGGGCTGTGGATGGCTGTTAGTGTTTGTGCCACAAAATCCCAGAGGAGTGCTTCCAATATGCCAGACCATCAATGGATGCAAGTCCACATAGTAAGAGGGGAAAGAAAAATAAGAATATGAGTTTTTCATATAGCTAATTTTATAAAAAAATTTTGAGATTAAGACCTTCCTATATTTTTATTTTTAGAATATCCTTCTGGAAACAGATAGTATGGGTACCTGTGTGTATGTGTATGTATGTATGTATTTATTTGGTACATGTATTTTTAATCACCTTTCTTGGAAAAATGAAAATCGATAAAAACCTTATATAAATCTTTCTATTAAAAAATGAGTCCATAACATTCAAATTCAAGGTAAAACATATTCAGAACAGCCTAAGGGCATTTAAAAAATGAAATAGAGATATACACCATCAAAACTAAACCTCTATTTATTGTAAGACAATCTATTATTTTTGATCCAACTAAGATAGAAAACATCACACCAAGTAATTATCTACCCCATCAATAGTATGATGGGCCCTCATATAAGAATTGTTAATATGTGAAGAGATGTGACCCTAAGACTCTATGAAATATTATATATGACTCACATAAAGAATATTTGTTCATTTAAAGAATAACTAATGTTATAAGAATTCTTCTTGAGTATTTTGTCATTGACACAATGTACCTGTTCCAGGCTTTGAAGAGTTTCTGAGTTAATATGTGAAATTATGTCCCATATTTTTCATTCTTTTCCCAGTACAGCATTTTTCAAAAATTTTAAGTGTTTCAAGCGATCAGTTTTAGACATTTCTCATCTGATAACTATGTTTGGCTGTGCTAAGTGTTAGAGTTGTGCAAACCATTCTACAGCTTCAAACATTCATAGCTCGGTGGGTGACCAGATGACTGAAGAACCACTGTCACATGGTTGATGTGCTTCTTCATGTGGGGGAGGGGCCTGTGTGCTGCTAGATGCATTCAGTTCGCCAGGATGAAGGTCTTCCTGATATGCTGAACAGTAACAGGGGATATATTTAGGGATTAAAATAGGAAAGGTTTGGGCTCACCCTAAATCTCTCTCCAAGTATTTCTCAAAGAGAGTTGCTGAAATTACTCTGTCACATTCTTAGAAAACAGACAATCCTTTCCCAAGATCAACTCCTCTCTCATTAGTATTTCAGTAGTGACTTTAGTATTTCACCCCAGTGATTTGTGTGAGTCTTGTATTGATGCTAAAATTCCCTAGTTAGTATAATTGCAATTTTTGGCATTGCAAAAATACAAAGAAACTAACTTGACGTGTATGATAATTCTGTCATTGGGGGAGAGTAGATGGGCAACTTTGGATTAAAAAAATAATTAAAAATTTTTAATTACAGTTGACATACAATATTATTCAATTTTTTTTTTGGTAAAGCAATCTGTACCTGAAAAGCCCATAGTCAAGCAAATTCTGTTTTAGTGGTTTCATTAAATTAGAAAAATTTCTCTACCAGAAATATAGAATAACTTTTTCTCACTCTTTATATTTTGCCACTGCTTAGTTTCCATGTACATGTACAGAGAAGCAGTAGGGTTTGGGGTAAATGACATAAAGATCTGGATTGAGAAGATAGGGTCATGACCCCCACTAGAAAAACTCACTTTGGCCCCTCCACTTCTCAGTGTCTTCTTTGGATGGTACTGACACTTCACTGGAGATGGCAAAGAAACACTAATGATGCTTTGTGGAAATGCTAATACATAAAATAGGAAAAGTAGCCTTAGCTGTTTCTTGAAGACAGTTATAATGAATAGTATATTTGCTCTCAATTGTGTATCTTGACCCTGAAAAACAACTGATAGGAAAACCACAGGGAAATTATAAAATAAGCATGATACTGAAATAGCAGTCTTGTTGGTGCCACAGGTTCAGGGGTAGGAAAGAATTTTAATATGCTGAGCATGGGGGTTTGACCTACCATTCTGTTGTGTGATGAAGTTGAAAATATGTAACTTGGGATAAGAAAACAGTCTGTAAGGAGAGGGAAAGGAAATTTGTGGCTTTTTTCTATTTGAAAATAATTATGGTTTCCTTTAGCCAACTCCAGGAGATTTAATAACTTTTTGTATTGGAGAAGGGTGGCCCATGCCATATGGCTACCCCCCCGCTTCTGTGTTCAAACTACAAATAGCACAGTTTGGGAGCCTGGGACAATTTGTTCATTGTAAACCTACGCTGTAATTTTTCTTTATGTCTTAAAATTATATTCAAGACCCCTTTCTGGCTCTTGAATTGCCCTTTAAAAAAATCAACTGGCAAGTTTTAGAGAGAATAATTTCTAAGTGAGTGACAGAAAACTGTGCCCTTTCCACAGACCATTTCAAAATAACCTTTGATGAGTCCACAATCCATTTTAATTACCTATGCAACTATTCCATTTCTAATATTGTGAGCAATAAATGACCTTATAACTCTGTGTAATTGCTTGGAATATTGCTGCTTAGATAAAGAATGCTTTATAAGGGACACCTATTCAACCGCAAAATTAAGGCCTGAGCATTTTGGATTTTGAACTAAAATTCAGCCATGCAACCTTGGATAATTCCAGTTTTCTTTTAAAATTTTCTTTCTCTATTTGTATAGAGTGAAGGAAAAACATGATTTTAGAATGTTATCATATTGTTTCAAGCAATTTATCACATTATATAATTCGTTCAGACAGAATAAACATTGATTTCAACAGATGTAATAATTAAGGAAGTAGTTATAATAGCTGCTTGATAGAAACAGGAAAATATATAAATAAATGTTAAACATCTGTGTTTTTTTTTTTTTTTTTTTTAAACAAAGAACAGTTAAAGAATTTTATAGAGATTTCAATGTTGTCCTTTTTCCAAAGTATACTCAGGGGAAATTTATGACTACTTGGCAATTGACAAAAATGTTTAGAGAATGACCACAATTACTCAGATTCACTTTGATTCTGAGTAGTGTTTCAGCTACAAGGCACTAGAACTCAATGATCAGAAACAAGTATCTTCAGCTATCAGTCTTTGAGTATTTATTTTTCCAAACATGTAATTATGATCACCACCAGATTATCTACAAAATCCTTTGTAGTCCTTAGAAGTAGGATTCTACTTGTTTAAATTATGATAATTCCTTCTTCAAATGATAATATTTATTTTTAATTTTTAAAGAGTTCACTGTCCCTAAATGAGCAGGTATTACTAACCTAAAACATGGTGTTGAGGATATCCCCACAGTTTTAGGCAGATATGATAAACACAATACGACATTGTATGCTCCTATCTTTCTTAAATAACTCTATTAACTCATTGCAAACTGTTTACTGAGATGGTGAATTCAGGTGAATAACTGTACTTTAGCAATTTAATCAATGTGAAGATTAAGCTATTTTATAATATTGACATATTCATTTTCTTAGGCTAAGAGTAAATGACTAAATCATTCCAAGGGCACAGCACTCAATCTAACTTTGTGAGACTATTATGAATGATACATGAAAAGTGAGACCAGTGTTTTACCATTGTTGGCTTCATGACACAATTCCATGGACAGACAGGGTCTAAGTGAGGAAGAACTTCAAGGTCTGTCCACTATTCAGGGAATTGTTCTACAGGTGAATGGAAAGAAGATAGTCTGAAGAATTGAGTTGGGCTCATTTTGAGTTTAATGAATTATTGGGACATTTCAAAGACCAGTTCTCAAGTTGTGGGGAATCATTTTCACAGAGGTGATATACTGGGTTGAGTAGTGTCTACTCACACAACTCATGTCTACCTGGAACCTGTAAATATAATTTGATTTGGAAATAGGGTCTTTGCAGATGTAATCAAGTGTAGATGAGGTCTTAATGGATGAGGGTGGTCCTAAATCCAATATAATTGGTGTCATTACAAGAAGAGGGAAATTTACACACACACATACACACATGGGAAAATGCCATGTAAAAATAGAGGCAGAGATTGGAGGGATGTATCTATAAGCCAAGGAACACCAAGGCTCTCCAGGAGCCACCAGAATCTAGGAGAGAGGCATTGAGCAAATTCTTCAGCGCCTCCAGACACCTTGCTGACACCTTGATTTCAGACTTTTGGCCTTCAGAACTGTGAGAGAACAAATTACAGTTGTTTTAAGCCACCCTGTTGTGATAATTTGTTATTGCAGCCCTAGGAAACTAATCTAAGGGATAATTGGGTCTGATAGTGAATCGGTTCACTAACAGAGTAACACCGGTGAGGTCAGACCTTGTGTGATATGTTAACACTTAAGGGATGAAAGTCCAAAAGAGGTAGGAGGAAAAAATCAGGGAAGTACCAGAACTAACTCAAACAAGCTCTTCTTTTCAAGAACAAGAGAGCTCAACAGTGTCAAGAGTCACAGAAATTATGAGGATGAAAACTGGAAAAATGGGGTTGGCAAGAAGTAGATTATTAGGCATTTTCAAGAAAACATTTCTAAAAGAGCATCCTCTCTCAATCTTGAATATCCATGAGAATCACACACAGCCCTCGTTAAAAATGCAAGTCCCAAGCTATCTGCAGGTGTTGATTCTGTAGACAAAGAATTGGGTCCAGGACTTTGATTTTGGCAAGCATTCCAGGTGGTTCTGAGGCAGGTGCTTCTTGGATTTTAAGTTGTGAAATGCTGCTATAATGGTGAGGTCAGGGGTAAATCTAGGGTTGTGAAACCTGAAACTAACATGATCTGGGGACTTTTCCTAAGGAAAAAAAATACAAAATTAGGAACAACGCAGATATTTATTTAGCATGAGAAAAGTAATAACAACTAATTACAAATGTTAAAATATTGTAATTATCTCAAATGATAAAGAAGTTTGAATTTTCTACCAGTTTTCTTTATTTCCGTTTATCTGTCTGGCTTACACTGGCATACTTCCTCAGAATACATTGATTTTAATATTATCAAGAATTCTGAAAAATGTATAAAATTAATCTGAGATTAAAGCATGCTCAAGAGCTAACCAAATGCATTTAAACTTTTATTAAAATTGCACTCACACTGTATTAAGCCACACAATTGTGAATAAATTACCTTTTTTTATCCTCACCAAAGGATGATATGTTTTCTTTTGTTGTTGTTGTTGTTGTTGTTTTTTTAGAGAGAGAGAGAGAGAGAGAGAGAGAGAGAGAGAGAGAGAAACATTGATAGGTTGCCTCCCGCATGCGCCCTGACCAGGGATCAAACCTGCAACCTAGGTATGTGCCCTGACAGGGAATCAAACTTGCAATCTTTGGTGTGCTGGATGGTTCTCCAACCAACTGAGCCAGCCGACCATGGTGTGAATAAGTTATTCTTATACTACCACTGGATGACTTCCTAATGAATATGTATAGGGATTTTTCATTGGGATACTTGCTTCTTCAGCCAATTTCTCTGTGTTGGTGGAAATTCTGTGTGTAGCTTTGAGTGGAACATCTAGTCTTTTACCAGTACAAGATATATCAGGTATGCCAAGATGCCACCTAATAACTTCAGATACATAAATAATGTTAATTCAAACACAGACATATTAGCTACTTGTAGCCCTGCCATAGATGTGTATCCTACAAATGGGAATTCTGATTCATTTCATTCATAATGATCTCATTAAAAAAAGATAAAAATGTATAGTGTGTTTATAATTGTATGTCTCAAGTTAACTAAGTACTTTTTGATAAAAGAGAACATTCATTTCGACTAATCACCAGTGAGATTTAGATCTTCCATTTGTAACTTTCCACAGGCTAGTTTCTGACTCTGTACCTTTCGAATCTTGATTCTCCTCCATATCAACATATTTCTGGTGCCAGGTGGCATAAGACACAACCTCTGGCCTGCAACTTCATGTCATGTTGAAAATTTTCCCAAAACATATGTGTACATGAACACTTTACTAGGGCCGATCCAATCCCAGGGCCTTAGATAACAGGCTTGTCGAAGAATGGTGTCCTTAAGCATCAGCTTCATTAGCTTCAGGGGAGATCTGGCACTGAATAGCAGGGACAGGAGCTGGCCTGCAGGGAGTAAAGGAGTGTCAGGTGGAAAGGCCAGGAGTGCTTCTAGAAGACGGAAGTTTCAGGGGAGTTTAGCTGGGAAGAAAGAGGAGACAGAGTGGTGGGTACAAATAGGGTCAGGGTCACATGAAAAGCTTCCATTTGTGGAGCTGTGGATTGCATGATTAAGTCTGAGGCATGAACATACAGAGAAGGGGGAGGGAGAGCGAGAGGAAGAAGAGGAGGAAGAAGAGAGAGCATTAGGGTAGCAGTGTCTAAATGTCCAGTCACAGACACTAGTCTTTTCTTCTTCCTTGGAGTTGGTCTAAATTCCCAAAGGTTTTCTGTGTTGTCCTTGGATGGGGGAGGGTATTTTCCATCCTGTTGGACTCCCCCAAAGGAGCATCTCCTGCCTGCACTTGGATGTCAATTGTTCCCTCTGTGACTAAGGCTGTTGCCAAAGCTTTGTCCCATTTTGGCCGTGGATGTCAGACTCTTCCCTTCGTCCTCTTTCTGCTGCCAACCACAGAGTCTTTTCCTGTCCCACATCCCTGCTGGAGAAACCTCTCAGACAGCAAGGACTGGCTTCGAGGATGGGCACATAACAGGCTGAATAAAAATGAGATACGTAAGGAGCTTAAGGCAGACGATTGCAATGTAAGTATTTTCCCTGGAAAGCAGAACATTAATGCTCTGCTCTCTAAAATCTACTCAACGAACATACACATTTATTTAATGGCCCTGATTTTTGCCATTGTAAGTGTTCAATATAAATTCTTAATCACAATGAATCTTGAAATACTGCATGCTAAATAAGTTTTCTTTGGACATTCAAGGGCTAGGACTTTTAAGATATTCTGGAACCTGATGTCTGAAAGTAACAGCACAATCAAAAGTGCCACATTTGGCTGTGTTCATAAGCTGCCAAAAAAATTCGGAAGAAAAGTGAAAAATTCACTCATTCATCTGGAAGTTTCTAAATATCCAGATGTTTGGCATCATGCAGACTGTTAGGTGACTAATTGATTGGGTTGTTCATATTCCACATGTTTGGCATTGTATAAATAGATTCTGGGTATGTTTTCAGATAGGGAAGTACAATGTGTTTTATGTGTTCACTTGGGACCCCAAGGCTAATGGTGTCAAATGGATTTTTCCTGCTTGACCCCCATGAACACAGTTGAGTTTCACTCATGTTTTCTAGTCCCACAAAAATGCAGGTGCAGATATTTTATGGCTTTTAAATCTCATAAAGTACTAAAAGATTTGAATAAGAAAAAGAATTCTGTTCCAACAGAAAGCATTTCATCCCAAGGAATAAAATTTTCCTCTCTTTATTCCAGCGAATGAACAATAAAAAATACATGAAATCATAGTATCACCAAGTCTCAGAATAAACATCAAAACTTGACTGTTTTCTTTCTTTTAAGGCAGAACTAGGGGGGATGAAATGTTTAACAAAGGCCTTTTAGTTAAATTGTATTGAAATGTACTTTCTTATTTTAATACATCAAGATTTAGAAGAGTTAGGAGACAGGCTAGGTAATTTTCATTACATATAGTGACTCCTTGAATTCTATTTGCCTAGAGTTAATCTTTTGTGCGGTATTTCCCAGATGGGCTGTGCTATTCATTTCAAATTGATTGTGTATTCTATATGAAGCTATAATAGAAAAATGGGAAAACAGAACCAATTAGGGTCCAGAGAGCAACCACAGATGAGAATTCATAGTAATTTAAGAGACTTGGGCCTGTATATGGAGCCTCAATGTGTCTAATGACTTACTTCAACAAATATTGACTGAGTTCCCATTTAAAGAGTGCGCACCTTTGGACACTTGGAGCTGAACAGGATAAAAGTCTAACATTTCAGTTGACCTAAGTTAGAGAATATGGGGCTGAAGCAAAAATAATTTGATAAAAATACTTCTTCTATAGGGTAAAAATAATTCTTGCCAAGTAGAAATTAATTATCAATATGTTGAGACTTAAAAGAGTTAACATCCTTAAGGAAAAGAAATAGAAATTAGGGATAATTTCAGGAAGTTCTTCCTGCTTTTATTTGATACAGAAAACATTAAGGAGAAAATACAGCAAAACAAAAGTAGGGAATGAAGATGATAGGACTGCTTTGATTTCAAAGCATAGGCCAATATTCAAATAAGCCTTCAAGAATTCTAGTAAATTAGCAAGCATTTGAGTGATAATAGTATAAGCACAGCTCAATACAAATGACAGGGCCCAATTGATTTATTCATCCAGAAGAGATCAAACTATTTAAAGATCAAGTGCAAAGGGAAAAATCCATACATATTGATGTGTTGGATAAACTGAGGAAAAGAACCATGTAATAACACGTGACAGCTTAACGTTAGGGTAGATAAACTAGTAATCACGAGACGTGTAATTTAGGCGATAAATTGTGGCAAATGCATAAATAGCATTGCTTAGATTGACTGTCAAGTGTGGGCTGAAACAAATTAATGTAGTATGGTAAGCATGACTAAGAGTATTTTCAAAGAGAATCGCTACATATCCTGAGAAGTTCCCGCGGCGATCCAAGTATCTTTGCTGCAGAAAAGCATATTCTGCTAAGGCACAGCTTTCATAGAGCAGTGGGCGTTGCCCCATCCAACTCTCCAATTTAACAGAAATAAGCATAAAGGAGAATGTGCTTTTAAGAAAAGGAACTAAACAAATGTAGAACTAGGAACATCAACATTAAAATGATCACTATCACAATGACAAGAAACCACTTCAGTAACTGAAATAGTAATCAAAGTCTTTCTATGCTTTATTGTTTGTACAAATAGAAGCGGGTGTGTATAGGTACAAATCAATACAAATGGCCAAATGTGACAGTTTGACTCCACCAGTAGGGACCAACTATTGAAAGATCTAGTGTAAAGAGAATAAAAATCTATAAATATGTATGTATCCTGCTACAGTGAGAGAAACACCACAGCACAACAAGAGGCAGCATGCAGCAAATATTCAGTTCTAGTGTGGGGTTTAACAAGGA
The DNA here is from genome assembly GCA_030848825.1 of Tadarida brasiliensis. Lineage (NCBI taxonomy): Eukaryota > Metazoa > Chordata > Mammalia > Chiroptera > Molossidae > Tadarida > Tadarida brasiliensis. Next base: position 28,011,695 of record CM061272.1, read on the forward strand.
CAATCTCAAGAGAGAATAAATTAGGGTGGTACCTGAGTTGGATTTTTAAGGATAAATATGTTTCAAGGGAGGAAGAAGATAGATCTGTCACAAAGACTTGGAGACTTTGATCAACAACTCTTTTGATCAACAAAACAGGCTTGGATGAGGCATGCTGGAACTCCATGTGTGGGAGGACAAGGGACAGTAGAAAAACTGGCCCCCATACGGTGGTAGACACTCCAAAATACAGTGACGATAGGAGAGGAGCAAGCTTCAGTTCAATTTAAGTACTGAGATCCATGGTGATCTGGTTTGGTAAGTTGTACCATTATAGCAGAGAGACCCACGCTGTAGTCAAATTCAACATCATGGAACGGTAGCTTCGTATTCCATTGTGCTTTGCATGGTTTGCTGTAGGAACCTCAGCACTGGCTAATGGAATAAGAACCACATGCAACCCTAAGGGAGGAGAAATTGGAAGGGGCTAGGAAGGCTCTCAACTGCCAACTGAAGCAAGTTTGTTTTCAAGGAAGAGTCTGGAGACCAAAGAACATATAATTCTATCTACTTCCATCCAAGTACCCCGAATACTGGTTTTACGAGAGCAAAAATACATTTTGTGCACACTGACAGATGGAGACCCTAATGGGCTGCCTGTCTAATGGGATGCGTTTGAGTTGAGTTTGGATGAGATTGTACATACTTAAGGGTATTTGGTGGCTACAGATAAGAACTCAGTAAAATAAGGAAGAAAGAATCAGGCCACATTTGGGGAAGGGGCTATTGATTTCGTATTCAATCCCAAATGCCTGCTGACTATCATCTGTAGATTGTTTTGTAAGTATCTTAAGTTTAAAATATCTAAACTTAAGTTTTGATATTCTCCCACAAACACCTTGCTCCCTATTTCATTTCAGGTACAGGCACCTAGTTGCTAAGGCCTGAAATTTAAGAGCCATCCTTGATGCTTCCATCTCTCTTACCGCTTTCATTCAATCCATCACCAAGTCTTGTTCATTTACCTACAAAATGCTCCCGGTCTCTGTACACTTCTATTTCTGTAGTCAGTCTCTGGTCCAAGCCCCATGTTTTCTGGGATGACTGCCTGCCAGGTTCTCTAACTCTTCTTCTCCTCCTTTCCCAATCCATTCTCCCTGGAGCAGCTGGATCACTTAAAATTGTAGCTCAGATCAAATGACTCATCTTAAAATAACTTCAGAGACCTTTCATGGATTAGCACAAAGTTAAGTTTCTAAGTCTGGGCTACAGTGTTCTGTATGACCTGGCCTCTGCCCTCCAAGGTGTCTTACCCTTCCTCCCATGCTCACCATGCTCCGGGCTCACTGGCATTCTTTAGTTCTTTAATCACACCAGTTTTTTTGTTTTGTTTTGTTCAACTTATGGCCATTTTATCCTCTGTGTAATTCTTTCATTGTGCTTCTAGGCCAAAGGAAGACCTAACAGGTTCATTTACTAAGTAATTAATGGCTACAGTGAACTCACAGGGTGCTCTGAGATATATAGAGAGAAGTACGGAGATACTCAGTATCTTTGGGACACAAAGTGACTACTAATTTTATGTTGTTGACAATTTCAGTGTTAGATCACACTACGTTTCTTTTCATGATGTGATATTTTTGTACAGCAGATTTACAAAAGAACTTAATGAGTATTTATGTCCTAACAACTTAGTACCTATTTTTTAAAAATACATGTACATTGGAAAACAATTTTTTAAATTTATTTTTTATTGAATTTGTTGGGGTGACATTGGTTAATAAAATTATATAGGTTTCAGGTATACAATTCTACAATACATCATCTATATATTGTATTTTTTGTTTACCACCCCAAATCAAGTGAAAACAAACATTTTAAAATTTTATTCTTTTTTTTTATCCTCACTCAAGGACATTTTTACATTTATCTCCAGATAGAGAGGGAGGGAGAGAGGGAGGGAGAGAGAGAGAAAGAGAGAGAAACATCAATGTGAGAGGGACACATCGATTGGTTACCACCCGCTTGACCCCAACCAGGGCCGGGGATGAACTGCAGCCGAGGCACATGCTGGAATCGAACCTGTGACCCTTTGGTCTGTGGGCCGACACTCTAACCACTGAGCCAAACTGGCCAGGGCTTTAATTTTATTCTTAACCACAGTTACTTTCGAGTGGGCTGTTTGAACCACTTGCTCATAGCACAAATTCTCAAACGTGGGAATCAGATCGGATACTGCCACACTCATCCTCTATTCCTCACTTCTTTTTATGTGGTACTCACTTTTTACAGCACCAACTCCTAAAACTTTTGTAAGTCTGCTGTACAAAGATATCACATCATGAAAAGAAATGTAGTGTGATCTAACAGCGAAATTGTCAACAACCTAGACTTAGTAGTCACTTTGTGTCCCAAAGATACTGAGTATCTCTGTAGTTCTCTCTCAAAACATTAAGATGTCTCAGAGCACCCTGTGAGTTCACTGTGGAGCTCCAGGGTGCCTTGGCACACAGTCTGGGAAACACAGCTCTGCAGACTGCGTGGAAGAGTGGCCTGATCTGACTTAGATTTTAACAAAACCACTTTGGCTACCGTGAAGAAAATACTGAAGCGGCAAAGGTACAAGCATGGTCAGTTAACAGCCTCCTACAATCACTGAGAGCTAATGGTGTGGTAGCTGTGGAGGTGATGAGAAGGAGGGCTGCTGAGATCCAGTTAGGACAGAGCTTTACAAGGTACGCTGGTAAACTGGATTCCAGCTATGGGGGAAGGAGGGGAATCAAAGCTAACTGCACATTTGTGGGCCCAATAGTAACTGAAAGAATAGACCAGCAATCTTAATGAGGGTAGAAGATTAGCAACTCTGTTTTCTACATGTGAGCTTTGAGATGCCCAATAGGTATCCAAGCAGAGAAGTTGAATAGGAAATTTGGGTGTGGGGCTCAGGGAAGATTTCTGATCTAGAAGTAAACCCTTGTGGATGATCGTCATATATTCACAGGCAGGAAACTAGATGAGATTTCCAAGGGAGTACGTTATATAGAGGAATTTCATGAGATATAACAGCATGCTTACATATAAACTATAAATAAATTTATCTAGACAGGAGGGAAAACTCATTATTGAACTGTCTTTTTGCCACTGCTTTGAGATAACACCCTTACTGTGTTGTGCTTATATATTAATTAAGTATAATCAACATTTTTCTGATTTTGAGTCCTCTCATTCAAGACATGTATACTTGGCCCTGGCTGGTTCGGCTTAGCAGTTAGAGCACCAGTCCGTGGACCGAAGCCTCACAGGTTCGATTATACCCAAAAGCATGTATCTGGGGCACAGGTTTGATCCCTGGCCCCAGTCTGGGTTATGCGGGAGGCAACCAATCAATGTGTCTCTCTCACGTCAATGTTTCTCTCTCTCTTTCTCCCTCCCTCCCTCCCTTCCACTCTCTCTAAAAATCAATGGAAGAATATTCTCGGGTGAGGATTAACAACAACAAAAGACATGTCCAATTGTACCCTTTAGAAGCGCACTAGTTTTAGTCTATAGTCTAATAAATGGCTTATTAAATTTATTTTAAGTAATTTATATATATTTTTTGTTGTGAATGTGGCCTTTTCTCCCATTATACCTTTTAATCGGTTGGGTTTTGTATATGTGAAAACCACTGACTGGCTGCAAACTCAAGTACAGTGCTGAAAGATATTAGGGGTACTGATAACTTTCTCTTGCTCTTATCCTAGTGGAAATTTCTTAGTTAAGCATGATGCTGATTTAGGTCAAGAATATTTTCTTATCTATACTTATGTTATACATTACTGAAAATTAAGAATGGTTTTGAATTTTGGCTTTTTAGCATCTAAGGTAATGATTATATAATTTTTCTTCTCAGATGTATTACTATGATGAATTACACTATTAAGGGAATTATATTAACAGATTCTCTAATTCTGAACCATTCATGCATTATTGAAATAAACCCCACTTGGTCTTGGTGGATCATTCTTTTAAATGTACTGCTTTTATGTACTAATTTTTACCTAGATAATTTTATTTTATTCACAAGGAAGACTGGTTTGTAGATTTTTTTTTTATTTTTTTATTTTTTTTAGTGTCTTCCAGGTTTTGGTATCAATGTTATATTTGCTTCATAAATAAAAAAGAAAAACTGGAATGTTCTTCCTTTCGAATGCTCTGGAACAGTTTGTATGTCCTTAGAATTATTTGGACTTTAATGTATTATTCAATTCCCTTGGAAACCATCTCAGAACTTTATTTGGAGGGTTAGGAGGTAGCTCTTATCTTTATTTGGTCTATAGACATTACCCTGTTTAGGTTTCTTTTCTGAGTTGTGAAGAAATTATGTTTTCCTAGAAAAGCATTCATTTCATTTAAGTTTTCAAATTCATTTGCCTAGTGCTGAGCAGAGTAGTTTCTTTTGATTGTTTTTATTTCCTCTGTGTTTAATGGTTTCACTCTTTGTAATTCCATTTAAAATTATTTTCAGGCCATTCCTTCTGTGATTATCTTTACTAGTAGTTTATTTTATTGAATAGAAAAGATGAGTGAATTAACTATTTTTTACTATTTTTCTGTTTTTTACCTCAGAGTATATCCTTTTAAAATTTTAATTAATTTCCTTTTTCATTTTCCCCCCTTTTTATTGAATTTATTGGGGTGAGAGTGGTCAACAAAATTATATCGGTTTCAAGTGCACAATTCTACGACACGTCATCTGTACACTATACTGCGTGTTCACCACCCCAAGTCAAGTCTCCGTTCATCACCATTTGTCCCCCCTTTACCCTCCAGGGCCTCCTCCCGGCCTCCTCCCATTCCCCATCCCCAGCAATCAACACACTGCTGTCTGTGTCCATAAGTTTTTTCTCTTTTTTTTCTTTTTCACTCAACCCCTCTACCCCACCTACCAGCACCCCCCGACAGCTGTCAGCCTGCTCTCCATGAGTCTGTCTCTACTTTGCTTGTTAGTTCAGTTTGTTCATTAGAGTCCACATATGAGTGAAATCATATGGTGCTCGCCTTTCTCTGACTGGCTTATTTCAGAACCTGACTTAGCACAGTGTTCTCCAGGTTCATCCATGTGGTCACAAAGGGTAAAAGTGTCTTCCTTTTTATGGCAGAGTAGTATTCCATTGTATAAATGTGCCACAGCCTTTTTATCCACTCATCTACTGATGGGCAGCTAGGCTGCCTCCAAATGTTGGCTACTGTAAATAATGCTGCAATGAACATAGGGGCGCATACATTCTTCTGAATTAGTGTTTCAGGATTTTTAGGATATAGTCCTAGAAGTAGAATTGCTGGGGCGTAAGGGAGTTCCATTTTTAATTTTTTGAGGTAACTCCATACTGCTTTCCACAGCTTGGCTAGTGGTTTATTTATTTTATTGATATTTTTAAAAATTAATCAATTAACTTTTTTTTTTTTTTTTTTTACAATTTTTCTGTTTTCTAGCTCAGAGTAAATCTTTCTTTTATTTTGATGAATTTCTTCTTCTTCTTCTTCTTCTTCTTCTTCTTCTTCTTCTTGGTTTATTTGTTATTCTTTTTCTAAATTTTTAAGTCAGATTTTTAATTTATTTTTCATTGATACAAATTTTAATGCCCAAAATTTCCTTTAAACAATGCTTTAGCTGCATGTTATAGACTTAATTTGTAGTGTTTTCATTATTATTGCTTTCTAGAAATTCTGATTTTGAGTTTTTAAATTTCCAGGTGTAAAAGCCCTCTATTATTTTATTTTGTATTTATCTTCTATTTTTATTGCATTTGAAAAAGGTATATTCTCTATCTTTAAGATGGAGATTCCAATAAATATCAATCAAGTCTACCTTAAATTATGTTTTTTTTACATCTTTTATATTCTTATTTTATCCCCCACTTAGCTTTCATGGACAGAGAAGGGGAAATTAAAATCTCCTATTTGTGTTTCTGTTTATCATTGTATCCTTTTAAATTTCTCCTTTATGAATGTTGTCGCTCTGTTAGTTGGTATTCTTATCTGCAATTTTTAAAGCATTAAATGAAATCTTCACCTGTTGTCCTTTTTTGCATCACAAACTACCTCAAAGCTAATGGCTTCAAACAAATGCTATTGATTTGTTCTGAGTTCTGTGGGTCCGCTGGTCAATGCCTCTTGTCTGGGCCAGTTCAGCTGCCCGTGCCAGGCCTCTCCTCCAGCTGCAGCCAGCTGACAGGTTGCATGGCAGCTGCAGCCTCTGGGACGACTGGCTGTCAGTCACGTGTCAGGGTGAACGGGCAGTGTGTCCTTCACGTGCAGCAGGCCAGCCTGGGTTCTTCACGTGGTGGGCACGGGGTTCTGGGAGCAACAAGACAGAGGCTGCACAGCCGCTAAGACCTGGCCCGGAACGTGTCGCTTCTGCTGCTTCCTGTTGGTCAGAGCCGTTATCTAGGTTATCCCAGATTCACGTGGCTATCCTAAAGTGCAGAGACAGCCTCTTTCTCTCTTAAATGAGAATCTTAACCCTCTTTACTTATTTATATTTTAAAATAGTTTATTGATTTTTAGAGAGGAAAGGAGAGGGAGAGAGACATCGATATGAGAGCAAGACATCCATGGGCTGCCTCCTGCACGCCCACAACCCGGGACATGAGTCCTGACGGGGAATCAAACCTGCAACCTCCTGTTGCATGGGACAACGTCCAATCAACTGAGCTAGGGCCAACTCTGTCTCTTGATGGGAGGAACTGCAACATATTGTGGCATTTTTGTAAGAAACACATTAATTGTGCTGTCACTCTAGAGGTTGAACTGGAGGCTAGAGATGGTTTGCAGGAAGACTCGTCAGGTGTTCAGGAAGCGGATGCCAAAGGCTTGAATTAGAACAGGCAGAGAAATAGTACCAGCTGGAAGTGAGGGAGAGTGAGGAACTGAAGAATCTTTAATTGGTGACTTCTTGCTTAGATGATGTGTGAATGGCAAAGCCACTGTTGGTCACAAGAAGGAGTGTGTCACCCTACTTGTGGAAGCTCATAGTTCCTCCTTCCCCCTCTCTTCTTTTGTTCTGATGAAACAGAGTATGACAGAGTATGTTTATGGATCGGTCAAATTTGAAATCACTTAATTGAGTCACATTTCTAGAGTCACATTTCTGATGCTCAGTGAGACATATAAAAAATAATCCTGTATCAGGGGATTACACTGTGTCGGTCTGTCTCTTGCTGGGGCCTGTGGTCTGGCTTCTGTTGGACTGGTATATTCAGCTTCGTAGTGGAGGTGGGCAGGACAGAACTTTCACCCTCCATTTGTTTAAAGTCTTTCAGGTAATGAGATTCATCCTGCATCCAATACAGTTCCCTGGGAATCGAGGAGTGAGCCCCTTGGTTGCAATAAAGAATCCTTTTGTCTTCTTTGTCCTGGGACGAGACTAGCCGTTGATGTTCATTAAACACTGACAACGTGCCTGGCACCATTCTAAGTGCTTTTTGCATTTTAAACAATGTAAGCCTTATAATAAGGGTCCTAATGGATTATCATTATCATTTTCACTGAACAGTTGAAGAAATTGAGACACAGTGTTTGCCAAGTTGGTGAGCTCCGCAGTCAGAATGGGTTTGGACTTTAGCTCTGCCACTGACTAGCTGCCTTTCTCTTGGCGACACCCAGGGGGTTGGAGCTCTAGTAGAAATAGGGCAGAATTAGGAGAAATGGTTCCTGTTCTCAGAACATCTCAGGCAAGGGCAGGACTAAGCCATGTGAGCCCTCCTTCCCTACTGGTGGCACCAGAAACAGCTCCAGTATTGACACCTGTGACGTGTTACTACTGGTATAGATAGTCTGATGTATCATTTCTGTCCTTCTCCTTCTAAATCTGCCTTGGCCATGTCAAATCACGCCTTATTATAGATATTTCTTCTCTTTTAACTAAAAATAAAATTATGAATATTCACCTGCTTTGGTTTAATGAATTTCTCTCTTCTTGTTTCTAATCCGTGTGTGTGTGTGTGTGTGTGTGTATTGCTGCTCTCCAAAGAAACGTTTATTTTGGGCAACAACTCCTCCCTTTCTGATAAGCTGTTCACCCCCGTGGCTTTGTTTTGGTCTGACTAGATTTAGGCCACAGTTCAGATTTGCTCATTACTTTGGAGGCAAAAACTAAGAACTGGCTCCTCAGTGTACTATTAAATAAAATAAGCTTTTCTTCTTTTGAATAATTTTCCTATCAATAATGCAAAACATGAGTGCACAACAAGGAGAAGAGGAAAGAGCAAGCTTGAGAACGTCTGGGAAAATCCCCAGCCTTTTGTTTGTTATGTTTGGTGATAGAAACTGATTACCTAACTTGCCATCATTTGGTTCAGACTAGAAACAGCAATCAAACAATGGGGATTGGGCCACAGGAGACTGCTCTTCACCAGGGGAGTCTAGAAAAGGGCTTTGGTGTCATGGAGGTTTGATTTTGTATATTAGGAGGTGGCAGGGGAGTAAAGAAGCAGGATAACAATGACGGTGACATTAGGCTTCCCAAGTGCTTCTCAAAGTCAACTGTGGTTTGCCGGGAATCATCTTTCTTCCAGAATCACATTATATAATATCGACTCTATTGTCTTAGTTATATTTTTATGTAGCTCTCAGCATTGCATCATATATGTGGATCCGGGATCCCTTTAGGTAAGCGTGGCACACCCACCTGATAGGGAAGTGTTCCTTGATGGTTGGTCTCCATGAATGAATATGTTAGCAAACAGTCCATGAGCAGTCACCAGGAGGCTTTCTAGTGGCATTCCCCTCCGCCTCCCCATTTCCTCGTCTGTTCCTGGGAGTCGCTGGGGATTTGTTTCATTCACTGTGTTTGCACACTGTAATCCAGATTCTGTGTCTGTGGATGGGCAGGGCATCAACTACTTGTGTGAGAAAATGTATGTGGCGTGGTTCAAAAATGATAAAAAAAAGTCACTTAGATGAGTGAGTATTCTTTTACTGTCTACACTTCCAAAAATACCACCTGGACCAGTTTTTCCTTCCGAGACCGATTTTTCTTCTTTCTTTGAGAAGTTGCTCATTCGGAAGCACTGTGTCAACGTTTCTTTCTCGACAACACACGCGTATGACAGCCTCCTTCTCCTCATTCTAAACAAGATAGGAGAGAGGGAAGCCCTTGGGCCCGTGCCACTGGGCAGGGCCAGCTCTGAACAGAACGTTGGTGTGAAATGATCCCGTTTTCATCACCATCGGCTGCCTTTCTACACCTCTGTGACCAGGAGAACTCGGTGCTCTTTCCTCTGGTTTAACAAATACCATGGGGGCAGCGCAGGGTGGCGCTTACACGTGTGGACTTTGGACTCGGAGTGTCTGGGCTTGAATTCTGGTTGTGCCATTTGCTGACTGTGTGACCTGAACAAGTCACTTCCTGGCCCGAAGCCTCAGCATCTTAAAGTGAAAGTAAAAATAGTCCAACTTCACACGATCATTATTGATAACCATACATAAGTGAGACCACAGACCTTGCACTCTGCTGGACAGACAGTTAAAGCTCTATAAGTGTTAGCAATTATTATTGGACATACACTAGATCTATAAGACGCTGAGGTAGGGCCATGGGGAATATACAGAATTGCAATATCCCATCAAATACTCAGAGTGCATGTTCTTACAGAGGAGATAAGATAAACACACAGTAACAGCAGGAAATGTATGATGGGGGTAGACATTTGGACCACAGTTCTCAGAAGCAGGCTTTACACAGAATCTAGATCTCTAGCTGAGCACTGAAGCAAGGGACCCTTTAGTTGGGAAGTCATTCCTTTTCCTCCTTATCAAAGCCTACTCTCTAGAAAGAGTATTGTATAAACCATCTGTGTATTAACATGCATTTTTAGAAGTTATCTTTTATAGAGTTATACACATTAAAAGACTGTCTTTAGTTATAAAAAACTTTATACTCTTAGAGGCATTACTGAGCAAGGGGTAGAGATTATTTTTGGGCAGAAGGATCTTCCCAGAACTCCTGAAATGACACTACATATTGGTTATGTATTTTATCAGTCTGCAAGGGTCATGCTTAACTCCAGTCAGATTGGAAGAATAGCTTCTACTTAGCAGAAGTGGGTGAGCTAATTTTTCCTTTTTGCTGAACCGGAGTCAGGCTTTGCTGCAAATACAGCCATTTCCCCTTCTGCTGAGGGGTGTTTGTCCTGGGGCCACATGAAGGGATAGTAGGGTGTCTCTCCTTCCCAGTGGTCACAGTTCAACAGGATGGAGTGACTTGGAACTAATATTATGAAGAACGTGTGCCTCTACTGACAAATGCCTAGGCATATCTATGTTGTCCCTTTTTCACTGGAAGGAAAAGAAAACTGAGGTCAATATGCAATTTTATAAAATGATATTTAAAATATGCATATTTTTAAATTACTGATTAAAATTATAATTTGATAGGAAAACTTTCCATAGAAACAGCTTACAAAAGCTGGAAGCTTCTAAAATGTGAAGTCAGGTGACCTAAAATTATACCATAAGCTGAACATTCCAACTAAATTCAGGTTGAATTTTGGATGCTGTTTCTCACTAGGAGACATTGGTAGGTTGTACTGGCATCAGTCAGCTTAGATATATACTTAAGTTGTTCTTTAGGGGACTGAATAGTCATTCATTCATTTAGAGCCAGACACTGTAGTAGACATCATGCATGTAAAAGCATTCCATTGTGTACAAATCCTTTATATTAAAGACATTAGAAAAGAATGACAACTCAACAGCACAGATCACATTACTGAATCTGCAATAGTCTTATGTAGCTGCAAAAGACAGAACAGAGTTCTGCTTAACTCGAATAAGCAAAGTTAACCGTGAAATGAGCCTGAGTCGTGAAATGGGAATATGTATTCTTTATTTGTCCCAGAAGAACCATGCCTATCAGTGGAGAGTGATAGGAGATACCTGATACTAGATCCACATTCCTGCTCCTAGTTTTTCTCGGGGGGACCAGATGTTATTTCTAAACTTGTGTCCAGGGACAGGAGTCTGTAGGTCTGCCTGTCAACACTGGGGACTGGCCCAAATGGGCTTGCTAAGAAGACAAAGCACGGAGGTTGCAGGTGTCTAGACCTGCATTCTCTCATTATTTCTGTGAGGCAAACTTCATTATTCTGAGTATGTCCATCAACTTTCCTTAAAGTCCAGAAACCTAGTCATATTGATTCTTTCTCTTTCAACACCTATGTGGTAAGTCTAAAAATCTATGAAATCTGTATTATCTCCTATGTCCACTGACCAAGTTCAAGCCCTCGTCATTTTTTAGACTAATATGGCAATTGCCTAATGTCTCCTTGAATCCATCCTCAGACTTTCCAAGTTTATCCTCTCCCATTCTAAACACACATTTTCATACACAAGCTGACCAAATCACCACGCTACTTAAAAGTAATCAGCAGTACTCCACCATCTACTGAATAAAGTCACACTCTTTAACATGCATTGTCCTTCATAATCCCTTCCTTGTGGCTTCCTCAGCTGAAAGCATTACTTGCTGTGCTTGCACAAAACCGACAGCAACCCTGTGATACAGTTACGCAGCCAAAAGGAATTTACTCCAAAATCTATAGTTGAATTTCTCTTTGACCTTTAGAGAGCAGTTCAGCAATTTCGATGACCACCTGAGTTCTACACGAGAGACTGTGGCTGATACAACAACACGGGGTGAGCATCGGTCCTTGTTTGCCTGGAACGCTTCCTGTTTACATCTGAAATCACTAACACCCTCTTTTCACTCTCAGTTTGGATGACAAATTAGGCGCCTCCATCATTGTTGCTGTTACAGAGATGCCATCTGGACATGCACACAGGAAACTGTTAGCGAGGAAGACAAAATTGGATGCAACCAGGCATTTATTTTCCTGATAGAACCCTAAGTGTCACATTCAAGAGGGACAGTGAGGGAGGTGAAGTCAGTAGGAACGGCTTTAAATGGGAAGAACCTGAGGCTGGCTAGACAGAGAGGGAGCTGACCTACGATGTGAGGGAGGAAGCAGGAAACAGTCCTGGGGTGGGCACATGCATGAAAATTGTGTGCCCACTCAGGGAACCAACTAGAATGGAGTGAGGACAATGGTTTGCTGGATGAGGTATGCCATCGGATGGCGAAACATGGAGTCTCTGCCTGGATCACAGACTGTGACATGGACTGCACCATCCTGAGGAAACATGGCAACAGTGACGATTTGGAAAACTGGTCTGAGTGGTGAAGGGGAGATGGGCACTCGTCCTGTGTGGGAGGAAAAGTGGAGGTACCGAACTCAGGCGCAGAAACTCTGCCATTACAGAGCCCCCGTTAAGGGGATTCCACTGGAGGGGAAATCCACGTTAGCGATGCTCTGGTAGGTAGTTCTGTCAGCCCACGGGACACAGTTACACGGTACAGGCTGAAGCGACGCCTGTCCTGGGAATGATAGGACAGGAAGTGATTCCGAAGGAAAACATTTGGTAAAAGATGACATATCTCTTCTCTGGGTCAAGAAACTCATAGAGTTCTTATTATTATTACTTATTCACATAGAGGAAGGATAGAAATAAAAATACAGTGATGTGTTCTATATGGCATACTGCTGTGTTTTCCAACCCACTCACAGGTGATCAATCTATTCTCTCTTTTTTTAATCCTCTCCTGAGGATATGTTTTTAATTGATTCTAGAGAGAAGGGAAGGGACAGGCAGAGAGAGAGAAAAACATTGACTAGCCGCCTCCCACACGTGCCAGGACCAGGGAGTGAATCCACAATCTGGGTGTGTGCCCTGCCTAGGAATTGAACCTGCAACCCTTTGGTGTATGGGATGACACTCCAACCAACGGAGCCACATGGCCAGGGCAATGACTAGTCTATTCTCTTGCTCCTGCTATTCTTTGCACACTTATCACACATAAGGCAAGTGTTTCTTTTACTTTTCTAGCTTTCCAACCACATTGTAAATTCTGAGTAGTCAGGGTCTCATTTTAATAATATTTTATCTTCAGTGCTTTGCATAATGTACTCCATGAGTAAATTAGTGAATAATGAGACGATGCTGGACTTCCTGCTTTCGATGCTTGAGTTTTCACTCAAAGAGGTTAAAAGCTCCTCAAAAAATCAGAAAAAGAAATGTGATGTGCTTCTTGGGGGCTAAGCAGAGTCAGGAAGGGTGACTACTTCACTGCTTTGCGCAGGCTGCTGTGGGTTTGTCCTGGATTCGACCACACATTAAATGAGTACCTCCAGGATGATGACCAGAAGATGTCTCTCCTCGCAACTAAGAAGGCACATGATGTTCTTGTTTGGATATTGCTGTATTTTACTTTTTCTGGCAATATTAGTTTTTAATATTACCTAAATCAGCAGTCACTATATACTAAAGTTTAGGTACAGAATCTGTCCTTCATTGCATTCCCTTAATACTTTTCACTGTTCATTGTAGGAGTAAGACCAGAGACATATTAAAAACCTGATGGACTTTGGCGTCAGATGGACCTGGCTTATATTATTCTATCTCACTAACCAGCTATGTGACTATTCAAAAGCCTCCATTTTTATTCTGTAAAATGGGAATAATAATAAAACATACCTCATAGACTTGTAATTATTAAATAATTACAAGTGTGTATTAAAAAAAATCTTGTAGGGAGGTGATGTCATCAAGATGATCTAGTTTATTTTCTACTCTAGTCCTAAAAAAAGACAAATTAACGACTCTGTATAGACAAGATACCACTGTTAAAATCTGATTGCCTAGGGGTGACACCGAAACACCCCCGGGAACACAGAGACTGAGAGGGACTGCATTAGACGGGTAAGACGAGCAATTGCAGTTCGATTCCATTGCCCTCCTCCAGGCTGGTGCAGCGCTGCCCTGGGAGCCGTGCGGCATTGCTCCTGCACCCCACCCTGGCGAAGGTTTCTCCAGTGGGAAAAGGGAGCCTGAAGTGGATATCTAGCTTCCCCAGCACTGTGGGATGCTTCCTGGGAGGCCTACTTAGCTTTCACCTCATGGGGATCATGGGGAATCTGCAAGGCTTGAGCACTGGGGACTGGATAGAGACAGAGAGGGGACAGGGTTCACAGCGGCCAGCACTCATTTCTTGGTGCACCACATTCTGCTTGCAGGAGTGCCCAAGCAGAGCTACCAGCCAGCGGTTCTGCCCAGCTGTAGAATTGAGTTGGTGGCCCCTCTGTCCAGCGAGCTTGGTTAGCAGTCTTGCCTGATTTAGGTCCCTGGTCAGTGGGCTGTATCAATTGTGGAGACTATTTTATGGCTATGCCTGGGCAGGGAAGTAAATTTGCAGCCCTGCCCAACTTTGGAACATGACCTCCAGTCCTGCCTAGCCAGGAAGCCTGGCCCGAGAACCTGGGTGGCTGTGGAGCCCATCCTTCCTACTTCCCTGCTAGGGCAGGAGCCAAGCTGCCAACCCTGTCCAACTGGTAAGTTTAGCCTCCAGCCCCACATAACCAGAGAGCCTAAACAGTAACCATGGGCAGCCCTGGAGTCCAGCTTATCACACCGCCCAGGAGTGGAGGCCAACCTCGCTCAATTGCTGAACACAGCCTAGGTCCTCACCAGGCCAGCAGCCCAGCCAGTGACCCACTCAATCATGAAGCATAGCTTACAGTCCCACCTGACCAGAAAGCCTGGACAGTGACCCCGCCTGATTGTGGAGCACAGTCTCCAGCCCCACCCAACGGTGGGACACACAGCGGGAGGCCCTACCTGACCAGAGAGCCTGGCCAGTCACCTTGCCCAACAGCAGAGCATTGATAGCAGCATACCTAGTTGCAAAGCCCAGGCTGTGGACTTGCCCAACTTTGGGGCAGAGCCTATGGCCCCATCTGATCACAGAGCACCCCTGTCTGACCATGAAGCCCTGCATGAACATGGAGTCCAGCCAGAGGCACCATACATTTGGGGAGCAATTATAGAGTCCAGCTTGCAGCTCCGCCCAATTGCAGAGGCCAACCAGTGGCATCACCCTGCCAGGGAACATAACCTGCAAACTTGTCCAAACACAGGTCAATGTAGAGTCCAGCTAGTGGTCCTACCTGACTATAGAGTACCCTGACCTAGCAGACAGCCTGCCCAGTGGCCCGGCTTGAACACAAAACCCAGGCAGTAGTACTGTCGCATACCCCCAACTTCAAAGCAGTGGCATCACCCAACCAGAGATACCGAGATGAAGCTCCGCCTACCTGTGGATGCTACCAGCAGATCCATACATTCCTCCAGGCTGAGCCGACTGGTGGTCTTTCCCTGCCATAGAGAACCTGGAAAGTCAGGAAGAGGAGACTGCCTACTCAAATGTGCAGATATTATGAAGGATCAGGTAAACATGACACCACTAGAGGAAATGAATAAGGCTCCAATAGCTGACCTGAAAGAAATAGAGATTCCTGAACTGGTTGAATTCTGAAAGATCCTGCTAAAGAAGTTGAGTGTGAGGAGAATATGAGGCAAAAGACATTTTGAGAAAGAACAAAGTGGGAGTATTGCACTCCCTGATATCAAACTATAGTATAAAGCTACAATAATAAAAACAGATTTGTA
Source organism: Tadarida brasiliensis (assembly GCA_030848825.1). Taxonomy (NCBI): domain Eukaryota; kingdom Metazoa; phylum Chordata; class Mammalia; order Chiroptera; family Molossidae; genus Tadarida; species Tadarida brasiliensis. Next base: position 28,027,220 of record CM061272.1, read on the forward strand.
GCTCCATAGTATAGAATAGAGAGCCCAGAAGTATATCCTTGCTTGTATGGTCAGTTAGTCTACCACGAAGGAGGCAAGAACAGTTTCCTCAACAAGTGGTGCTGGGAAAAATGGACAGATACATGCAAAAAATTAAAATTGGACCACTCTCTCACACCATATACAAAAATAAACTCAACATGGATTGAAGACTTAAATGGAAGACCTGAAGCCACTAAATTCCTAGAAGAAAACATAGACATGAAACTTTTTGACAGAGCTCTCAGCAATATTCTTTTGGGTATATCTTCTCAGGCAAGGGCAAAATGAAACAAAGGGGATGACATCAAACTAAAATGTTTTTGAACAGTGAAGGAAACCATTATATATATTTAAAAAAAGACCACTGAATGAGAGAAAATGCTCACAAATGATACATGTGAGCAGGGGTTAATATCCAGAATGTTTAAAGAACTTGTACAACTCAATGCCAGATAAAAAATCCAAATCAATAAAAAAATGGACTGAGGACCTGAATAGACATTTCTCCAAAAGGACATACAGATGGCCAATAGACACATGAAGAGATGCTCAACATCACTAATCATCAGGGAAATGCAAATGAAAATCACAGTGAGATACCACCTCACATCTGTCAGCACTGAAATCCATAAATCAACAAACAAGTGCTGGCGAGGACGCGGAGAAAAGGGGACCCTGGTGTAAAGTTGATGGGATTGTAGACTGGTGCAGCCACTAGGGAAAATGGTATGGAGCTTCCTCAAAAAATTAAAAATGGAACTATCTTATGATCTAACAACTCCATTTCTAGGTATATATCTGAAGTAAACAAGATCATTATGTTGAAGAAATATCTGTACCCTCATGTTCATTGCAGCATAAGACATGGAAGCAATGTGTGTACACACACACATATAATAGAATATTATTCAGACATTAAATAGGGAAATCTTGCCATTTGCAACATGGATGAACCTTGAGGATATGATACTATGGGAAATAAGTTAGACAGAGACATACTGCATGATTTTACTTATAAGAAGAATCTAAGAAAACCCAAACTCATAGAAACAGAGAGCAGATTATTGGTTGCCAGAGGCGGGGTCAGCGGGTAGGAGAAATGAGTGAAGATGGCCAATGGTACAAATTTCCAGTTATAAGATGAATAATATACAGCATGGTGATTATGGTTAACAATACTGAATTGTGTCCTTGAAAGTTGATGAGAGTAGATCTTAAAAGTGCTCATCACCTCCGCCCCCCCACCCCACACACACAAATGGTAACTATGTGAGGTGATGGGTGTGCTAACTAACCTTATTGTGGTAATCATTTCACAATATATACATATATCAAATAATCATCATGTGTATATCTTAAACTTACACATTATGTCAATTACATCTCAATAAACCCTAAAAAATGAATGTTGTACAGTGCCTGACACATGGTTAGTTCTCAGATAATATCAACTATTGTTCATATTAGGTATGAAAACAGGCTCTTCCCAAAAAGTATCTCTCAGTTGTCCTAGAAGTAGCAGATTTGATACGTGGCAGTGGAAATGAAGAAAACTATTTAAGCAAAAATATACCTTAAAGAATGTGAATGTAAACTCAAGAGTGGGGAGAGACAGGAAAATGAATCTATTTTTCTAAAACATTAATTCTCAGTCTTATTTTTTCCTCCATCCTGGTTTCTAATATCTCATGACGTCAGCATATACTGCCTCTTTAAAGGGAACGAGGTTGGCAATGTAAGCAGGTCTTCTTTTATCTAATAATAACTAGACCTAGACAGCTGCCTGGACTAACATAAATGAGAAAAGGGGAAAATGTGAATATTCACCACTCAGTGAAAATGACAGGTTTGGCAGCCACAGACCAGGATGGCTGAAGCCAAACGAGAGTTTCATGTGTTCCCTTGGTCCCTTTCGCTTTTCTAACAGGATTGGGAAGTAGTATAGTTACAAACTAGTTTCTAGAAAATTCAAGTGGTGGAGAGGTAAATTAGGTCATTGAGGCCAAAGGATCTATGTTAGATTTGCCTCTAACTTAATCTTAGCATCTAAGAATCAAGTCTGGACTGAGCTTTGAGGTGCGCCAAGAGGAAAGGCACCCCATCTTCTGAAGGATGTGGGCTGCAGGTGGGGAAGCACTGTTGAAAGACATGCTCGCCTAGGGCGCTTCCAAGAAGTTACATCTTGATCCAGACTCTGGGGTCTTGAATAAGAATGGAGATGTGTGTGCCAAATACCGCATCCAAATTCAATGAACTCTAAATAGGTCATTCCACACTTAGATCATTCTCGTCTCCATGCTGGCACAGAGAGACGACTCCTCTGAAATGTACTGCTTTTGCTGCAAGTTTTCAACTTACACTCCATTTCTTGTACATTCTAGTGATCCCATTGATAAAATATTAGAAAAAGCAACCATGAGAATCTAATGGCTATATTTAAAAATTACTTACTTAAAAAATAAATAAAAATGACTTCCTTAATTAAGTAATTCCTCTACCTTTTCCCATAAGCATTTTGAACAGTTAATAATTAGAAGAGAGTTTACCTTTTCCTATGGAAGTTATTGCTAAAGAATATATGCCTTTAACTCTTCAGGAGTCTGTGAAGGATACACTGTTGGATTTTTGTCATGCTCTTAAGAAATACAATTCCTAGGAATTTTTTCTCCCCACTGGAGTTTGGGGAGTGTCCTATACTCATCCATTTTGAGTGTAACTCTCTAATCATCCATGGGCATAAGAAGAACATTTCTTGGACTCTAATAAAGTAACTTAGGTTGTGGTCTGTCATGGAAATCATGTGGATAGACCAAGTCCGCCACTACTGACACAAATATTATCTTCACATACGCATAAAGACTTATTTTGGTTAATGTGTTCTTACAAACTATTCATCTAGTTAGATGTTTGAGGACCACGATTCATTTTGATGCAATTATCCAATGGGTGTATTTGCTTTCTATTTCTAGCTTACATCCAGTGTACCGATGTAAGAATACCTTACCTGGCGCCAAGGATAACAGAGGACTTGGCAGAGTTGGACGCCTACACAGTGTATCAACAACAGAGCTGATCTGGCACCTGACAGTTGGGTTCATTTCAGCAAATCCATTATTAACATTTTATTAGCCAATAATGAATAAACAGGTTTGGAGCGTTCCTCTCCCCTGTGCTATCTTATTTTATATAATCAGCATTGTGTGGCAATTGTCCTGCCTTTCTGGTCCCGCACTAGTTTTCAAAGTAAAGTAGTCAATAAATCTTCACAATAGACTCACACTGTACCAGAATTATGGGCCCAAGATAGAGGATTATGGATATGTATTAAAAAGTTGAGTAGGAAGCCAATGAGCTCGATCATAAAAATCTTAGTTATTAGGATTTATGAAAAATATGATAAATTCAAACTGAAGTAGCTTGGCCTGGACTAATGGTAGTGTATGTATAACTTGAGGGATATTAACCAGATAGACTGCTTTTGAATTGAGACCTATGTATACTCAGTGATGTATTGTCCTGGCACATGTAAGTACACACAACCACAGAGGCCTTGCATCTTTATAAAGCTGTGCTATGCTAGGCATCTCGGTTGCTATCAGAAGGATGCTTCAGGTTGAGGTACAGTTAGGGTCATACACCTTGTGTATGATAAACAAAGAAATGCACACAACTGTTTATTATGTGCAGCTAACCGGAAAGAAATATCTTCTCCCACATCAGAAGCATTTCAGACGTCAATACTCTACTAAGTGCAGGATATTAGAAAGCAAGATGGTACCCTGGTGAGAAAGATCACTATTTCCGAGTCAGTTTTTATTTATTAAAACTGTATAGCTCCAACAGACATGGAATTGAGATAGGGACAGTATAAAAAGGTAGATTATAATTCAAGATCTTCCTAAAGTATCTGGTAACAACTGGTAGGACCTTAAAACATCTTCTTCTTGATTAAATTACAGTGGGGAAAGATGTTAACAACCATTATTTGTAATACTTGCATAGCCTTTATCTCATTTGATTATTGTAGCTGTATTATTAATACCTACTAATCCTCGGTATTGTAATTAGCCTCGTTTTAAAGATTAGGAAACAAGGCTTAGCCAAGTTAAGTGACCTGCCCAAAGTCACCCAGCTAGTGGTAGGTGGTGGTGCTGGGATTGGAACCCAAGTCTTTAACTGGACTGGTATTCTCTTTTCACTCCACAGTTCTGCCTCTCGTTGTAATCACTAGTTTCTGTCTTTGCTGACAGCTCCGTAAATGGTTATAAAAAATTACACCATTGTTGACAAATAGGCGCATGCTTTGGATCAGTCCTGCCAATGTCCTCCTTATAGAAACCTCATACCCAGTTAAAACTCCTCTCAGATCTCCAAGTATATCAAGACGATTCTGGGAAGAGTGCACCGTGCTTCTTCCAAGCCTGTCTGTTATTATTTCAATCATTGTGCCTCTGGGTTCATGAGACCATTTTCAACACGCCTCAAAGCATTTTTCTTTTTATATAATACTTCTAACCAGAACATTTGAGATAAATGACCTAGGATATTTGTTCATTTGATCAGCTTTGCAAACTTTCCTAAATCCTTTCTACCCAGTATGAACTTTCTCATCAGCTGTTCTAGCAAGGCCATCTACTTTTCATTTACCTATTTAATAGGCTCTCTCTAAAGGAGAACAAATATTTCCCTGTAAGAAGACTCTTCTCAAAATGTTACCAATTCAGGAAACCACACATAACGTAAGTGAAAAGAAAAGGCAGATCTTAGCAAAGACATTTTGCTTCTCGAAGGGCCACAGCATCACATAAAAAGACATATGCTTTATTCTTTCTATTATTTCTTTTTCCTTCCATTCACTCCTCTCCTCTCTCATTTGCTCTCCTGTGCAATCTCATTTTCTATGTTTATTTTAGAATAGGATTTATGGTGTCTTCAAATGGTACACAAAATATAGCAAAGTGACACAATTATACATTAATGAGGAATAAAAAGATATTAATAATTGGAAGAAAGAAAAACATTATGAATTCAATACTTCAAAGAAGGCTAGAACCAAATAAATTGCTTGATAAATAAACAATACTATAGTTATGATTTCAGCATGATCATTTTAAAATGAATACAGAATACTGACACTCAAAGATCTCTCAGAAAATTTAACTTCCTAATGCAGGTGCACATGTGTCATTATTCACAATCTGTGTTTATTTTCTAACCTGCAAGCTTAGAAGGGTAGGGCTTTCTTTTTCTTTTACTTTTTTTTTTTCTTTTTTGATTTTAGAGAGAGAGGAAGGGAGAGGGAGAGAGATAGAAACATCGATGAGAGAGAACATCGATTGGCTGCCTCCTGCATGCCCCCCACTGGGGATCAGGCCCACAACCTGGGCATGTACCCTTCCCGGAAATCGAACTGGCGACCTCTTGGTGCATGGGTTGATGCTCAACCACTGAGCCACACCAGCCGGGCAAGGGTAGGACTTTTACTCACACAAGAGCAGAACAGTGTTCGTGCCCCATCGTATTTCATATACAACTTCAAGACACACCAGCTCACGTCCATCTCTTTGCCTAAGACATGTTTTTTAAGCTGAAGAAAGGCACTTTTCTCATGCAGAGAAATTAGCACCCCTCCACCTAAAGTAACAATGACTGGCGTACTGGTACTGAGCTCCCTCACCCGCAGGCAGTGTGATTCCTGGGTGCGTGTTTCCTGGTGCCCGGGTCTCAGTCCCAGTCACCTGCAGCAGCACCATCTTGCTTTTCTCAGCCGCCTCCTTCTCTCACCTCCCCACTCCTCAACTAAATCAATCGCTTACGCATTAATCCTTGCTTCAGTGTCTACTTTTGCTAGAACCCAAATTACAACAATAATTATGTCCCTAGAGTCTACTTCAGGCCTAACGCAATTTGATTAACTGAAAGATATAATTCAGGACAAACGTACTGTTTAGAATTATAAAATCATATTTATTGCTATTCCCTAAAAAGCAATTTATTTTTACACAAAGGGTTCAACCTTTGTGTCAGGGGTGGGGAACATCCATCCTGTGGGCCATATCAGGCCTGTGAAATCAACACCAGCTAATATCACACACCACACTAAATTAGCCTGACCAAATAGAGCAGGCTAATTATAAATAATTTTATTTTCTTTATTGATTTTTTAGAGAGAGAGGAAGGGAGAGGGAGAGACAGAAACATCGCTAAGAGAGAACATCGATTAGCCACCTCTTGCATGCCCCCCACTGGGGATCGGGCCCACAACCTGGGCATGTGCCCTGACCAGGAATTGAACCAGTGACCCCGTGGTGCATGGGTCGATGCTCAACCACTGAGACACACCAGCAGGGTGAGCAGGCTAATTTTTAAGTTCATAATTTTGTATGGCCCACAAATGATGTTATAAATATCCAAATGGCCTTTGGCAGAAAAAAGGTTCCCCACCCCTGATGGGTATTGCATCCACTCATTTCCAAACTCTCCTTCTTGGGGAGAGGGTGTGAGGTGGTGGTCTGTCTGAGGTGGCCACACTCTAACCTTTGAAGTAGAACGCACCCCATATTCACTTCTTCACTAACAAGGGAAGCAAGAAAGCCTGGCATCTTAGAGGACTTCTCCATTGTCAGGTCAAAGGCAGAGGAATAAAAACCATTTCCAGTGGTTTGGTCCCTTTTGAGCATATTAATTAGCTCATTATTATGTGTTCAAGGTACAGCCTGAGGACACTCCAGTCGCACACTCTGCAGTACAAGTCAGGTCTTTGCCTCCTACTACCCTGGAGAGCTGCAGCCAGCAGCCAGGTCAGCAACATGGAAATTCAGTTTCCCATCACCTACAGTTTAGAGCAAACCCCTCAGCAAACAGCTGCCTGCTTCCTTTCTCTGGTCCATCTGGTTGTTCTAGATCCTCAGTGGTACCAGATATACCAAAATGCAGATTTCTGGCTTCTCTTAAAAATCATCAGAAGACTTAGAATTCTGAGCCTGTGATCTTACGTGGCACTACCTGGCTGCAAGTGGGTAACCGCTGTCCTGTTTAGATGGGGCTTTTATTCTCCAGTGTTCGAACCTGCCTGCTCCCTAATTTTTGTTATCTGCTTGTGATGTGAGCTTGTGATTCCTGGTGGCGTCTTTAAGCTCTCTTGCTCTGTTGTGCAGCCTTTGTGCAGAAGGCTATGCACCTAGGGCAAAAATGGGCCAGCCCTCTCTACCGCCTTCCCTCTGTCTAACGAAGATCCCTTTCCATGGCTGAACATTGTTTAAACTCCGAGACTTCTGCCAAGACTTAGGTCAAGTTTTGACATAGAAAGGTAGGGCTACAGGAGTCGACTAACGGTTAGACTGGGTGCATGGATGTGAGCCATTCAAGAGACAGACACTCTCTTCATTACAGAAGGACATTATGGTTTGAACGCCACTCCTACACGCACCTTTGTGGAACGCGAAGCATTCTTTCACACTGATCAACTTTCTGCCTTGTTTCAGATGAAAACTCCAAACTCGGGCCAATCGCGTAGTTTAAGTAAAAGAAAAGCCAGCTGTCTCCAAATCCCCCCAGGTCATGGCTTGCTAGACAAACCAAAGGTTCAGTTAATTCTCAGACTGGATTCCTAATTACCTCGTCTTCTCTTTGTTTTATTTTAATGAAATAAATCAACCCTCTGTATTGTAATTTTAAGATACTATCAAGTCTTACTGAAACTCCTTTTTTTTTTTTTCCGTAGTGAAGAACCATGTCCTTCTACAACCCAGGAACCCACGTTTTCATCAGCGTCTGTCACCAGCTCACTGGGTCGGAGGACAGAGAAGACTCAGAGAGCTGGATTTTGCAGGACTATGGCAGTGTCTCTCTTCTGGGACCAGAAACAACTGGCTGATAGGATAGTGAGACACACCAGTATCTATTGAATAGCTGCTCTGATAAATTATGTTACCTGGGAGGGAGGTTTTAATAGATGTTTCCTTAGCACTGTCATAGTCATTATAATTTTTGACATCATTGTGACATATTTTGCATATCACATTTATTATTCAAAAAAATATTTTTATTGACTCTTCAGAGAGGAAGGGAGGGGGAGAGAGAGAAACATCAGTGTGAGAGTGAAACATCTTGGTTGTCTCCTGCACGCCCTCCTACCAGGGATCGGGCTTGCAACCCGGGCATGTGCCCTGACGAGGAATAGAACCCGCAACATTTTGGTCCTCAGGACAACACCCAACCAACTAAGCCACACTGGCCAGGGCTGTTGTTATTATTTGTTTTTTATTGGTGAATTGTATAGTATAAAAAAATGAGTCTTTTACCAAATTTGTGGAAGGCATGAAACTGGGCATGCCTTACATTCAACAAGGATCCTGACAGGCCTTGCAAAGAAGGAGTGATGGGGTGAAATGATAAGAGTCACATTTAAGGAGGAAATCTATAGTCTTCTACACTCACGCAGAAGGAAACACAAGTACGTCCAAAACACCACCGCACCAGTCCAGGGTGCAGAAGATGTGGCGTATTAGCTTCATGTTGGAAAAGGTTATAGCTAGCTGAGAACTCAGTGAGAGTCACCAGCGTGAGGTGGCTGCCCCAGAGCAATGCAATCCTACACAGATTAATGGAAATAGTTTTTGTTGTTTTTCAGAAAAAGGCAAATGATGCTCCCACCTTACTAAGTATTGCTAAGACCACACCTGGATCTGGGGCTCACTTCTGATACTGGGCTTAAGTGGGATATTGACAGACTAGAATGTATTTGGAGGACAGGACTAGATGAGGAAGGCTTGGGAACTATGATAAGCCCAAAGACAGAAAACTAAAGTCAGCATCATCACTGTTTTTAAATATTTCAAAGGCTGCCATTGAGAAGGTAGAACAGGTATTTCCTGCATTGTACTTGGAGTGTTGCGGTGTGGTCAGTCGGAAGACATTACAAGTGGAGATTGATACGCATATTTATATTAAAAAAAACCTTTATATCTATACGGGGTGACATGGATACATAATTTTATTTCCTGAAAACTGGACTTGTCCAAAACTGCACTAGGTTAACCCAGGAGATATTTTCATGATCGCTTGTGAGGTATGCCAGAGGAGCATAGATACGTAGATGTAGAACTGTCACAGGTTTTTACCGGATGATCTCCAAGTGTCCTTTGAAGTTCTGAAGATTTTTGAGTCCTATAAGCATAGACACTCAATAATCTCTACTTGGTTTGATTTAAAAATCAGATTTAATTTCCAAACCGTAATTTCCACCGAAGTATATTCAATTAAACCATTCATCTATGCACCTGCTGTCTCATTAGGTTATAATGATCTCCAGTCACCTCCAACCCCACTTGTCTGGCACAGAATGAAGACTGAATTTGTGTTTCTCAGATGAATGCGAATTTTTTAATTACAGAAATCCTTTGGGGATATTACTGTCACCACTAAACAATTTATAAATCCAACAGGAGAGATTCTTTTTCATAGACACTGTAATTTTTAAATTTTATTATCTGTTTCTCTGTTCTCTTGACACTGTGTTGCTCCAAGTGTGGTCTGGATACTGCTGAGGTTCCTGGCTGTGATTTATGGATCATATGTTCTGCAGAAAATTTGGTAGTTTTACAGCAAAGGATAATTATATAATTTTAGTCATATATATATTTCCCATATTTGAAATATAAGAATTGGGATTTTCCTAGAAATACTGTAATAGTTTTAATCATTTCATTTTGAAGAAGCCCATCTACTATAAAGATTGCATCGGTGACTTTATCTCGCCTAATATTTTCATGTAATATAATCAATTTGCAATTATATTGTTGTTAATATTATTTTTGTAATATTCCTTATCCACAAAAATGAATTGGTGGCTCAAAAGCTGTTCATTAAGGTATTAAAGTAGTGATAAAAATACTAAAACAGCCCAGCCGGTGTGGCTCAGTGGTTGAGTGTAGACCCATGCACCAAGAGGTCGCCGGTTCAATTCCCGGTCAGGGCACATGACCAGGTTGTGGGCCTGATCCCCAGTGGGGGGCATGCAGGAGAAGGCCAATTGATGTTCTCTCTCATGGATGTTTCTCTCTCTCTCTCCCTCTCCCTTCCTCTCTCTAAAATCAATAAAGAAAAACAAAAACAAAAATAAACCCTATGATTAATAACTTATAAACTTGAATAGTAAATTTTTACATCATTATTGAATATGAACATATATGGACTGAGTAAATCTACAAGCATTATTGTTTTGCACAAGAAAAAAATAAAAATGTAAATAGGATGCATGATATATATCTAAAATGGGATATTTTTGCAGCTGAGGTCCATTGGTCCCTTGTTTTCAGACTGGTGTTACAAACTTTTGTCACATAGAGAATAAAGCCTTGGAATCTCTACATAATTATACAAAGCAAGGTAGGAGGGGTCTAAAACAATACAAATCAGTGATCTGTAGTATGGAATGTGTGAATTTTGTTGCTACAGCCAGTGATGAGCCCAAACTTCCAGGTAGCCATAGTTGCATTTACCATGGCAACATCCAATACAAAGGATATCATTTCGGAGAAAATGTGAAAACTTGCCATGAAGTTAATACCGACTTCTATGCTTGGAGAGAAAGCAGGGAAGGAATTGGCAAAAACCCTTTATCAAAGGACAGTCAGAGGTTGTGAAATGTCAGTGACACAGTCTGCAAAGCCAGGTCCGTGGTGCTGCCAGCGTCCGAGCGAGGAGCAACTCCTGCAGGTGAGGGACAAGAACCTGATGACTTTCTGTCTCTTCAGCACTAAAGGCCTGTTTCACAGCTGAGATTTTCTAAGTTAAACATTGTTTTGTGACCCATGTCAGATAGGATCAGCAGCTATATAAGGGAAGAGATGAATAAGACAAGTTCAAGAGGGTGACGTAGGAAGGTCCTGAACTCACCCCCTCTCACACACACTCAGCCTACAGCTGTCTATGGAACAATTTCCAATAAAGAAAAACTACAAACTGCAGAGTGACCCCATCACATTGGGCAAATGAGAGGGAAACCACATCGAAGTGGGCAGGAAAGGCTGAGACACAATCTCACCGCAAACCCCATCCCGGCACGGTGACCACGATCAGGAGGGAGCTCAAAACCGGAGCTTCTCTGAGGAGTGAAGGGTTCATACCTCACAACAGGCACCCCGACTTCTAACACCAGCACCTGAGAGTCAAGCCCCACAACATCCAGTTTGAAGACCAGTGGGGCTTGTGTCCACAGGACCTTCAGGTCTGTGGCACACTGAGATTGGCATGAAAACAGACACCTAGATCCATGGAACAGAAGAGGATCCAGAAATAAACCCACAGACATATGGTCAATTCATTTACAACAAAGGAGCCAGGAATATATAATGGAGAAAAGACACTCTCTTCAATAAATGGGGCTGGGAAAACTGGACAACCACATGCAAAAGAATGAACTGTGACCACTATCTTATACCATACAAAAAAATTAACTCAAAACAGATTAAAGACTTGAATGTCAGACCTGAAACCATAAAACTCCTAGAAGAAAGCATAGGCAGTAAGTCCCTTGTTGGATTTGACAGCAAAAGAAAAACTAAACAAGTGGGACTACATCAAACTAAAGCTTCTGCACAGCAAAGGAAACCATCAACAATGTAAAAAGGCAACCTACTACTAAATGGGAAAAAAATATTTGCAAGTCAGAGATCTGATAAGGGGTTAATATCATATATATATATATATATATATATATATATATACACACACACACACACACACACACACACACATACATATATATATATTTCATGAACTCAATAGAAAACAAAAACAAAAACAAAAAATTCTTACTAAAAAATGAGCAGAGGAGCCACATAGATGTTTTTCCAAGGAAGACACAGAGATGGCCAACAGGTACATGAACAACGCTCAACATCGCTGACCATCAGGGAAAAGCAAATCAAGACCACAACGATATTTCACCTCACGTCTAACTAGAATGGCTGCTATGAAAGAGACAAGAAGTTACAAGTGTTGGGGAGGATGTGGAGAAAAGGGAACCCTTGTGCAGGTGGTGGGAATGTAAATTGGTGCAGCCAGTATGGGAAACAGTACGGAGTTTCCTCAAAAAAGGAAATTAAAAATAGAAATAACCATATGATTCAGCAATTTCACTTCTGGGTGTTCATCTACACAACAACAACAACAAAAACCCCACTAACTTGAAAAGCTACCTGAATCCCATGTTTGCTGAAGCATTATTTACAATAGCCAAGACATGGAAACAGCCCAAGTGTATACCAGTGGATGAATGAATAGAGGAATTGTGGTATATATACCCAATGAAATATTACTTAGCCATAAAAAAGAATGAACATACTTGCCATCTGTGGCAACATAGATGGACCTCGAGGGCATTATGTCAAGCAAAATAAGTCAGACAGATACAATATATACTAATACTATATGATCTCACTTATATGTGAAATCTAAAAAATGCAAAAAACAAGCTCATAGATATGAGAACAGATTGGTGGTTGGCAGAGGCAGAGAGTGGGAGGTGGGAGGTGGATGAAACAAGTGAAGGGGGTCAAAAGGTACACACTTTCAGCTATAAAACAAATCAGTGCTGAGGATGTCATGTACTGCACAGTGACTGTGGTTAATGATACTCTATGCATGTTTGAAAGTTGTTAAGAGAATAGATTTAAAAGTACTCATCACAAGAAAAAAATTAAAAAAAATTTTTTTTATTGATTTGAGGGAGAGAGGAAGGGAGAGGGAGAGAGAGATAGAATCATCCATGAGAGAGAAACATCCATCGGCTGCCTCCTGCACACTCTGTGCTGGGGATTGAGCCTGCCCTGACTGGGAATCAATGCAGTAAACTCTTGGTGCATGGGTCGATGTTCAACCACTGAGCCACACAGGCCGGGTGAAAAAAATATTTTGTAACTATGTATGGTATTAGATGTTAAGAAGAACTTTGTGGTTATTATTTCATGATATAGACAAGTATTAATTATGTCGTATACCTGAAACTAATATAATGTTGTATGCCAATTATACCTCAAAAAAAAATACACACACACAAGTAAGTTCTACTTCAATGACTACTCACTGTATTTCCAGATAATGATTGGTGGTCAACAGTATTCTCTCTGTTTTGATTCACTTTTGAAGGAACTAGTAAGAGTCAGGAATATGATCGAATGATGACTAATGAATGTATAGCTTAGCTTTTCAGTGTTCAATGCAACAAATAAATATATCATGAATATATATCTTTGTTTCTTTCACACTGAGGTATACTAGTTTTGGGGGTAAAGGTGCTCACATTATTATTTTTTAAAATTAAGTTTATTTTTTTAGAGCAGTTTTAGGTTCACAGCAAAATGGGGCAGAAGGTCCATAGATTTCCCATATACTACCTGCTATGACATAAAAATAGTCTCCCCCATTATCAGCATCATCCACCAGTGATACACTTGTTATAATTGATGAACCTACGTCAACACATCATTATCACCCAAAGTCTATAGTTTACATTAGGGTTCACTCATTGTGTTGTGTAAGCCATTCAATTGGATAAATTTATAATGACACATATCCACCATTATACTATCACATAGAATAGTGTCACGGATCTAAAAATCCTCTATGCTCCACCTATCCATCCTTCCCTTCCCTACCTGCCTCCAGCAACTACTGATCCTTTTATTGTTTCCATGGTTTGCCTTTTCCAAAATGTCATACAGTTGGAACCATACAGTGTGTAGCCTTTTCAGATTGGCTTCTTTCACTTAGTGATAGGCATTTACGTTTCCTCCATGTCTTTTCATGGCTTGATAGCTTATTTTATTTTATTTTATTTTTTAGCACTAAATTATATATTCCATGGTCTGAATGTACCACAGTTTATTTATCCATTCACCCACTGAAGGACATCTTGGTTGCTTTCAAGTTGCGGCAATTATGAATAAGGCTGCTATAAAATCTGTGTGTAGGTTTTTGTGTGGATATATGTTTTTAACTTCTTTTGGTAAATACCCTGGAACATGATTGCTAAACTGTATGGTAAAAGTATGTTTAGTTTTGTGAGAAACTGCCAAACTGTCTTCCAAAATAGCTGTACCATTTTTCATTCCTATCAGCAATGAATGAGAGTTCCCACTGCTCATACCCTCACTCACTAATGTTGTCAGTGTTTTGAATGTTGGCCATTCTAATAGGCAAGTAGTGGTATTTCATTGTTTTACCTTGCATTTTTCTGATGACATGATATGTAGCATCTTTTCTTATGCTTATTTACCATCTGTATACCTTTTTTGGTGAGGTGTCTGTTAAAGTGTTTGGTTCATTTTAAAAACCAAGTTGTTTTCTTTTTTTTTTTAGTTTTAAGAGTACTTTGTATATTTTGAATTATAGTTTTTTTTTTTTAAATCAGATATATCTTTTGCAAATAATTTCTCCTAGTCTGTGGCTTGTCTTCTCATTATATTGTCCTTCACAGAGGTTTTTAATTAATAAAGTCCAGCTTATCAATTATTTATTTTATGGATCATGTCTTTGGTATTGATCTAAAAAGGCATCACAATAGCCAAGGTGACCTAGGTTTTCTCCTACATTATTTTCAGGAGTGGTTTTATAACTTTGCATTTTACATTTAGGTCCGTGATCCACTGGAGTTAATTTTTATGAAGAGTGTAAGTTTTCCCACTTTTTTATTCAGGTTCTTTGCTTTCTTATTGTTGAGGTTCAAGAGTTCTTCCTTCTATTTTGGATAACAGTTCTTCACAAGATGTGTCTTTTGCAAATATTTTTTCCAGTCTGTGGCTTGTCTGCTAATTCTCTTGACGTTGCTTTTTGTAGAACAGAAAATTTAAATTTTAAATGAAGTTCAGCTTATCAATTCTTCCATGGCTTGCCCCTTGGTGTTTTATCTAAAAAGTCATTGTCAAATTCAAGGTCATGTAGATTTTCTTCTATATTATCTACTAGGAGTTTCATAGTTTTGCTAAGTTTCAGGGACAATTCATATCTGAAAAATGTTTGGAGATCTGTGGTGAGGGGTCATGCCAGAATATCCCCTTTGAAATGAAAGACAAATGGATGCCTCTTGCTCCTCCTGACACAAAGAAGTAGGTACAAACTCTGTTGGGTCACAAGCAAACTGCACGAGAAGGTAGCCCAGACGTGATCCACCATGGTTGGACCAGTGCCCCTTCTTCAGTTTGTGCCTGTGGCCATTTGGGGAGTCCTGTATGACCAGCAGACACAGGAGTAAAGAACCTGAGCTTAATTTCACAGATGGGTCAGCTTGGTATGTGGGGACAGCTACCCATGGATGGTAGCTGCACTAAGGCCTCAGGTGTGGTCTTGAAAGATGGTGGTAGGAAAAATCCTCCTGGTAAACCACTTTGTAGGAAAAGAAGGATGGTCAGAGATTGGAAGATATATAGACCTCTAGTTCAAACTCTGGAAGGGAAAAAATGGGAAGAATAGGGCTGAGGAGGGCCATGAATTAACATATGGGAGCAAACACAAAGTTGGAGATCCTTGTACATGTTACACCTAACAGGGAACATCCTTCTTGCAACAGGCAAACAACCAAGTAGACAAAATCACCTGGCTGATTGATGTTTGCCAGCCTCTGCCATTGGCCACCCTAGTGCTGGATTGATGGGCTCATGAAAGAAGTGGCTGCGATGGCAGAGATGAGGCTATACGTGGTCCCAGCACCATGTGCTCCCAGTCACCAAGGCTGATCTAGGCGCTGCCATTGTCGAATGCCCAATTATTCAGCAATGGAGAGCTTTCCGAACTCCCAATATGGCAGCATTCCCTGAAGAGACCAACTGACCACTGAGGACAAACTGACTGCAATGGAGCCTTCCATCCTGGAAGGGTTAGTGATTTGTTCTCATGGGAGCAGATACACATTTAGGTGTGGAGTTCTCTTCTCTGAACCATTGACTGAAGATATACACAGTGCTTATCCACCAGCATGGGATCCTACATTGCAATGAAACAGGGGGCCTCCTTTACAAAAAAGCAGGTACAGAAGGGTACTCATGACCACAAGATTCACTTCTGAGGTCACGTACCATACCACCCAGAAGCTGTCAGCATTTCAGGAGTTTGGATGTTTGGCTGAAAGAGCAGTTGGAACACCAGCTTGGAGGCACTGTATATGGGGATGAGGCTATGTCTTCCAGGACGCCAGATATATATTCATGCGTATAAGAATTCAGGAAAGATCTTTATTTGAATGCATAACTCTAGTCAATATTCCTTTCCTTTTCTTGGTTTTGGGTAAGGTTAGAGTTTAACTTAATAGCATACCTTATAGGAAAACACAGATTTATGCCAAAAATTATTGTTAGTGGAATAGTCACAGTCTATAAATCAGTCCATTCACTGGAAACCCATTTTGTATTTTGATTTGCTTTATAAAAAGAGAGGTTGGCAAAAGAGCCCAGCCCTGGACAGTATAGCTGTGGACAACACAAATATTTTTTCAACTCACTGCTCTTGCCTATTCAATGGTTCCTCGTAGAATTTGAAGTCTGTGGATTCCTAGTTTCCTTAAAGGTTCTGTTGCTCCCCTGGCCTTTGGAAGGTTTCCAGATGACATATTATTGACTCATGTTAATGGTCTAAATATGTCTACTGTGCAATTTACTAGTTGGATCAAAAACAATAAAGGTGTTTTGTGTTAAACTTAAAGTTTTGTTTGGAAACAATACACCAGCTTTTCTCTCACCACTTGCTAAGGCTGAGCTGAAAATACATTCTTTTGCCAAATTCTCTGTAAAGAAAGGTAAGCTCTTCATTCATTAATTTTATTACTTTTGATTAAACTCAAGGTTCTATAAAAAAATTCCCCCTCTGTAAAATGCATTTCTTATCCAGCTTTCACATTGGGAAAAATCACTTACCCTATATAACTACTCTTTAAAATGTTCTGTGTTGATTTAAGTTGAAATCCCATTTTTACCATGAGAAGAGACTTGATTTCCCAAACTCCACTATCCCGACAGGACTATACATATACCCTCCACGCTTTTTTGATATTCATATATAAACCGTTCCCAGACATTAGTGGCTGTCTGTGTACAGGAGAATTTCATAATGAATTAGTGCAATTATCCAGAATGTTTACATTAAATATTGGGAGAAAGCCCAGATATTTTGGCCTGAATCCCTACAATGATTCCTAGACTGACCAAATCCAGGAGAAGGCTGCTCAATTTTCCATATCATAGAGGCAAAGATTCTAATATTAAAAATCATGCTGTTTAGAGACAGGTATAACTGAGGTTTCGATTGGTCAAAAACTAGAATGTCCCCAGGTCTGGAGGCAGTCGGTCCCCTGCAGATCCTGAGCTAGTTCTCCTGAGTTCTTCATCCCTTTTGTGCAGGCCCTGAGGAATCACCTGCATTTATCTCTCTGCTTGTCACAACCCTGTCCACTTCTTGGAATTTTATTCCCTCAAATCTTGACTGATGGTTCCTCTAGTTCCCTTTGATTCTTACTTTCACCAAAGAGATTCACATGAATCTTCCAGTTTTCAGGGGGACCCTGATCATTAGCTGTGTGGCTTTACACCAGATATTTTACCTTTCTGAAGCTCAAACCTTCAGAGTTAACTAAAGGAAGAGAATGACTACTTCGGAGTGCTTATGAGTTTTAAATGAGATGCCTTGCATAGTTATCTTAGTGAGTATGTAGTAAGTAGTTCTCTCCAACACATCCTTCTCGCTTTGTTCCTATACACAGTGATATCATTTTATATTGGTATAATAACTGATGGTTTACAAAATCTGTTCCCACACTTATTTGAGTTAGGTAAGATAATTATGTATAATTACTACTTTCAGATAAGGAAACTGAAGCCAAGGGAGATGAAAAAGAGAGTCCACATTCACACATTTTAACCCCAGAGCAGCAATGGGAAGGAGGTTTGACACTGAGTTTCTGAACTGCGGTGTTTAGGAGAGACACCCTCTAGCTGGGTTGTGGTACCGGAAACCAAAGGGTAAATCCCGGAAACAATGTCTGCAAGTATTGATTCATCAGAGCCAGGATAAACAATCAGAAACCAGATGGCCATTCTAAATGGCCGGGCAGACTTGGGCAACAGAAGTAGGTGAAGAAACCACAGCCTGGAGGAAACCATTCCCAGGAGAGCCTAGGTTCCACGTGGACACACAAGGTGCGTGCAGATGAACAACGTCGAATGGACGGGACCATTACAGTGCTTCTACTGGGACTATTACTTTCTGTTGTCTAATTCCTTTACTTACTACAGGGTGGGGAGAAAGTAGGTTTACAGTTATGAATATGGAAAACAGAGTTTATTCTATATTATTATTGATTAATTATTGTATCATTTCCACATGAACAACTGTAAACCTCTTTTCCCCCATGTATATGTGTAGATACCACCTAAATGTAGGTTTTTCTGATGAGCATAAAAATCCACTAAAAAGACACTAATATTTAATGTATGTGCATACATGGAAACACTATTTTGGGCTTTTATGAATGACATACCTCTGAATGTATAAGATTCCCTTAATCTCTGCCATCTATTTTTTAAACGATTTTTTATTGACTTTTATTTTTTAGAGAGAAAGAAGAAGGAAGAGGGAGAGAAACATCAATGAGAGAGAACCACTGATCAGCTGCCTCCCGCATGCCCCCTACTGGAGATTGAGCCAGCCACCCAGGCGTGTGCCCTGATCAGCAATCAAACCAGCAACCTCTTGGTGCATGGGACCATGCTCAGCCAACTGAGCCACACTGGTCAGGGCTGCCATCTATTAAATAGATCTTTCTATGTACCTGGGTGTGCCAGTCACTCTGCTAGGTACAGGACTACACCAGCAAACAATGTCATGGGATTTACACCATGACTATGGCATTATCTACTTTGTGAATTTTTTTTTTTCTCTAAAACTTTAGTAGCACATAGACACAAATTCACTTTTTGCCACAATTTAACAACTGTATATGTCTTAATGTTTTAACTTTATATGTTTAATGTCAAGTATACATTATTATTTCTTCTCCACTAATAGGAGCTGTCCTATAGTGCTAAAAAAAATGTATTAATATAATACTAATATAGCAATATACTAATTTTATTTTATTTATTTTAAAAAATATGTTTTTATTGATTCTTTAGAGAGAGAGAGGAAGGGAGAGACAGAAACATCGATGTGAGAGAGCAACATCGATCGCTGCCTCCTGCACGCCTCCTGCTGGGGATCAAGCCCACAACCCAGGCTTGTGCCCTGGCTGGGAATTGAACTGGGACCTCTCAATCCACGGCTTGACGCTAAATCCACTGAGCCACACCGGCCAGGCCTGATTTTAAAT
This sequence comes from Tadarida brasiliensis, assembly GCA_030848825.1. Lineage (NCBI taxonomy): Eukaryota > Metazoa > Chordata > Mammalia > Chiroptera > Molossidae > Tadarida > Tadarida brasiliensis. The sequence continues at coordinate 28,046,598 of CM061272.1, forward strand.
TTTATAGGCAAATAGTCATTGCATGCTACAAACTCCTTTGTTCTTTCTTTTCACTGAAGGTATCCACTAGGTTTCTTAATTTTAAGATCTTTATAATAATGTTATGGGATAGAAGATATTTTTATTATGAATTTATTACAGAAAAGTCATACAGGGGTTAATTTCCTTAATCAAAGTCACACAGCCAACAACTAATTGGATCAGGATTTAAACTCAGTTCTTTTTGATTCCAGAGTATATACTATTTTAAATACCATGTAATTTCATTTCTTCTATAATAACTGTATGAGTACCACTTGAAAATTCTATTATTCTATTATTTTATTTTTCATCTATTTCAATAAAAATAGTTTTATGTTACTAGCAATCACACCAAATCTCTGGATTTGTAATTTAAAATTATTATTAAAAGCTTGCACATGATTGCAGGGAATTCATTTACTCAATAAATATTTATTTATTATTATTATTATTTTTTTATCCTCACCCGAGGACATTTTTTCATTTTTTGCTCAGATAGAGTAGGAGGGAGAGAGAGGAAGAGAGAGAGAGAGAAACATTGACGTGAAAGGGCCACATCGAGTGGCTGCCACCCGCACAACCAACCAGGGCCAGGGACAAACTGCAACCGAGGTACACGCCCTTAGCTGAAACCGAACCCGGGTCTCTCCGGACTGCAGGCCGACGCTCTAACCGCTGAGCCAAACCGGCCAGGGCTCAATAAATATTTATTTACTAATGACCTATTATGTACTAGACATTGTTTTATATTCTGAAAATTTGAAAAATAAAATATAAAACTACCTGGCTATTAATCTTTCCAGCAGAAAATACTGTGATCTAAACCATCTGCCTAACAGAATCTGCATATGTAATTTCTACATTTTCCATATTTATTAAATTCAAGTGGCTATAAATGAAAAATTTTAATGATAAGAAACCTAGGATTATCCATGACAAAGAAAAATAGTCATTCAAAGTAATGAATAATCAAGCAATTTCATACAAAGGGCCACTTTAAGAAATAGGTAAAGGTCTTTAATTAACATTCCATTTACAACTGAAAATAATATGCTAAGATAATTGAGGTTTATTTTCTTCATTAGTTTGAACACTCTCCTTTGCAATTATGTTTGACTATATCATTAATATTCTCAGCAAGCCTCTTCTTTAATATGAAGTAAACTCTAATTGACTGCAGGTCAGATTTTCAAAATATTCTGAATTAGTTGTTGTGACATCTATGTATACGTATTCCTGTGCACAGAATGAATTTTAAATGATTTTTTCTTTGTCTAAGAATTAAAAAACGTATGAACATGGAATCAATGGGGCTAATTGTTTCACTTTACCGGGAGTAGATAATGACCCAGGGAGATTTAATCTAAGTGTTTTATAGCCTGTAATTTTCTTTGCTTTTGTTCCAAACAAACCTGGTTGAGTAGGGGGAGCATAGAGGCCATCAAGAAAATAGCATTCCAGGATGTTTCCTTCGTTATTGGAATCTTTGGGCAAAGCAGACATTTTTGTGTCTGGATGAGCACATTATTCGAGGTACATTCTGACAGACGAAGAGGAAGGAATTTCAGTTTTAGGGGCATGGAGCCCAATTTTTTTAAATCAAATTTAGACTTGGTAAGAGTTTCTGGATGGGAAATAGTAAGAAACATAGTCTGAACTTATTTCCTACAGGTTCCAACATGTTAGAATTAGAAGGGACTTGGGAACCTGACTCTCTAGATCTGAGAAAACAGAAGTCCAGAGGGCATAATGGCTTGTTCAAGGTCATTCTGATGGTTGGTAGTGGATCCAGAAGACAACTCTAAACTCCCTGATGCCCTCTCACAGCCTTTCCATTACTGAGCGTCCTTGGAGGATAATTCAAACCACAAAGGACCTTCCAATACATGGCTTTTCCTTCCTATGAATACACCAACTATAAACTAACCTTTTTGAATTAGCCAGTTAGAGGTGGTTATCTAGAGGAGACAGAGAGAGAAACCATAGTAGACCTGATAGCTAATGGATACATGGCAAACACATTAAATAATGTTGTGCAAAAGTATGCATAAACTATGCAGTTTAAAATATGGATTTAGGTTCATCTCAAAGAGCACAAAGTATGCTCAGCACATTGTGTTAAATAAGTTGGAGAAATATACTACATTTTGTAATGGTGTCTTACAAAAAAAATTAAACATTGGCCCTTAAAATGATCAACTTTAGATTTTGGGAGAATAAACTTATATTGAGAACCTAAATCCTCAGAACTTCTAGATTATTTACATTGATAATAAATAGCACTATACATTTAAAAAGAAAAGGCAATTATTTTAACTTTATATGCACAAAATGGTTAATTATAAATTGGGAGCTTTTCTGCAAGTTGAGTGAACTAAAGCATTGACAGGTATCTGTGAAAAATAATCAGTATGGGTAAAATGGTGGTGTGTTCCATTATGTGTCTGATGTACATCCAATTTTTGTTTTAGAAAATAGGTTATCTTCGATCAGCTGCAGTTCAATTTTATCCAGTTATACACACTGCTACCTAGTAGACAAATGACAAATATTTTGATTTTCTGTGCCATCTCCAAGTGATTGGTAATGAGTTATTTTGCATGCTGTATTCTGGGAGATTTTGAGACTATCTAAATTTCGGGTGAGGGGAGTGCTGTGAACAAATAGCCATGTTTGAAAAAGGCATGAAAAGGGAGAATATTTGTGTCACTTATTTGCAATCTCTGGCTTAGATCAACCATAAACCACATCCTTCTCTATCATTTTAATTTTTATGTTACTACATCTAACCAGTGCTTCTGTGTGCCCGAAGTCGAGCGAACCTTAGTATTGCTGTGTGCTGTAGCGGGAAGAACAGGCACATTGGATTTGAATCTCAGCTTCCCCAAGGACTAGAATTAGCATGAGCAAGTTACTTAATTTCCATGAGTCCAGTTCAATCATCTATAAAACAGGCGCCTATCTTCTATAGAATTTTTGGGAATTAAATTGAAAATTATCAGTGAAAATCTAGCACTTTATCTGAAATTATGTAGTTGCCTTTTTCTCCAGGCAGTACTCATGTGTGCTTTAGATATTGGTTTTAAATGGAATTATTTTGGGGAAAACAAATTTGTTAGAAAATAATTCATACATTCTAAAGAAGGTTTAACTATTGGCCCAACTCTTCACCTACATTAACATAGACAACTGAGAAATGTCTATTTAATTTGCATGCGACATTTATGTGACTTTGGAAAACTGATGTGCAAAGATATTTTATATATTCACTCATATCATAAACATACCTTGAAAGATGAAAGTACAGAGACACAATTTAAATGAGTTAAATAAAAATTAAGCAGGTAATATATAAAACAAGAATATAATATTATAGATTTATTTTAGCAATTCTGTTTACTATGAATGCACAGCTGGTCTTTTACCATAGGTAGTTTTCTCTTGTGCTGGCTACACAAATGAGTTTTCTTTTCAGAACTGCAGCCTGTCCTCGCTCGCCCTCTGCTGGTTCATGTTTTTGGTGCACCAACACCCGGGTCCCAAGAGGAGCCCTAACAAAGGAGGGCCACTCACTCACTCACCTTCAGAGTAAAAGTGGGCATCATTAGAAGGACAGCGCACAGACACACACACAGATTGCATTTCAGATGCCTGCCTTCTAGTGCCTCACAGACACGATTTGCTCTGCGAATTTATTGTTCTGGAGTTTTGTACCACTTCTAAAGGCTTACAGGCAGGATATGCTCATTTTGTGCTTACATTTAACACACACACACACACACAAACAGAGTTCACAGTATGTCAGGTGCAGCTAGAGACAAGGCAGAATGACAGACACAATCTCTGCCTTCAAGGTGGTCACATCTACTGGGGAAGCCCAACAATAAACAGGTGGTTTCACTTCAGGTGGAAACTAGCATGTGCAGAAGAGAACAGAACAGAAAGACAACAGCTCTGTGGGGGGTGGCATGAGTGGCTGTGATTTGGGAGTTCAAGATCTTCTGAAGAGATGATGTCCGAGCTGAGACCAGGGTGACAGGTGCTGAAATCCAGGCACACGGGACAGCAAGGAAAGCACCCTGCCACAGGACAGAGCTTGACATGGTTAATGAAGAGGGAGGAGGGCAGAGTGACCGGAGCACAATGAATGATGAAGAAGAGGCTGAAATTAAGCAGACGATGGGTAGGGGTCAGATCACTACAAGGACCTGGAGATCACTACAAGAATTTTTTCGAGTGGGTTGGGAAGCCATTTGAAGTTTTTTAAGAGGAGTGATGCATTCAGTTTCAGTTTTGAGAATGTGGCTCCGGCTGTCCCGGGGAAATGGGTGTTAGGAGAGCAAGAATGAATCAGAGAGCCCAGCCACCAAGGCCACGTGGGCTGCGGATGACAATGTGTCCCATAGGGCTGGTGGCACTGGAGATGGAGAGAAAGGTTGTTATTCAAGATAGTTCCTTTCCCCTTGGGCAGTCTGGTGAAGCTTATAGACCCTTCTAGAATAATGGTTTAAAATGCATAACGTACAATACCAAGGAATACAAAAGAAACCAATTGTATTAAAATACAGTTACCAAAATATTAAAAACCAAATTCGTGAAATAATACATGTGTGGCTTTAGTAATACATTAAATAATAAGAATTAGTAGTGGGTCTGATAACCACTGTAACTTCAAAGTAGTGACAAACAAACATTACGGCACAGCTGAAATAATGGTCACAGGGCATGAAAATATCTGTAATTCCTAATGGTGATGAAGGCAAAGACACCGCTACTATGTTGATTACATTCATTATGGAAAGACATGTCAAATTGCAGGTAGAAGCTACTGAACAGAAGATGTAATTTTTTTGCCCCTTCCAGGTTACGGATCTCCTGCTTCAATGTAGAGGCGACAAGGCTTTGGATAACAAAAAGGTGAGGAAAAGAAAGGATCTAGGGATCGATGGCATGACTCAGGTGTGTAAATTCCGTGTGGACATGATGGAAATAAAAGTGGCTGTGCTGGGCTCTGGGCAGAAACTTGTGTTTGTCCACTCATGTGAGTGTGTGGGAATTCCATTTCTTGAACTGAAGACAGCTAAAGGGGCAGCTGTAAAAGAGAGCTATTTTAACATGGGCTTCAGCTATACCATAATAGGTCCTTCTGCACAGAAAAGGTCAACTTTTATGTAAAGTTTAATTCCTAAGGATTATTACCCTGATTGGAAAGGTATAAAATAACATTGTGTAGTTCAGTAAGTAGCTTTTTAACAACTGTTTTTAAAAGGCTGCCAAGAAATGGAAATACAAGAAGCCACTAAGGAAAATAAACAACGATGACAAAACAAATCAAAAGTCTTTGGTTATTCATTTTTAATTATAGGTACTTGGGAGGAGAGAGGAGAACACATAATAAATAAAGTTCATGATCATAATAATTAAAATGGAAGGTGTCACTGTTGTAGTTGGTTGCCTCATTTTAAAACATAGCAAGGTTACAATAAATGAAATATAATTTCCTTTAAAAATGCCTCTAGTTGGTCCAGCTTGTTCAAAATACTTCTTCCATTTTGCAAGATAAAGAAAACCAAAGAATTTCACTAGAAAATAGACATGTTCCCTTGGTCAATATGAGTAGAGGGTTAAATAATTAAAATACTAAAGGACAGAGCCAATTTTCTGGGAAAAAATGAACTGCTATTCCCACAATGGTGGAGATTGTTCTAACTTTTGGAAATTACATTTGCAAGGTTAATGACTCTGGAAAAAAATGTTAAGCTAAACCTTTGCTTTCTAAATGAATTGCGAATTGGAATTTCACATAGGCTGAAGGTTTCTGTGTTAATATAATTAGAAGATAGTATTAAAACTTGACATAAAAAAAGTATTCCTTTCAGGCTCCATTTCAAAGGTATTCCTGCTGCCTTTGTGGTTGAATGAGAATTTACTGCAGCAGGAACTACATATGTGGAGCCAAAAGCAATATACCTTTACTGTCCTCGGAGCTCCGTGAGTTCAAAACACATAAAGTTGGACTACAATGAAGTATCTATATGGTAAGTAGTTACTAGAGGCAAGACGAAGTTAATTTTGTTGGGGGGAGGGGGGGGTCAGAGCTTGAATTTCTGCTTTGAAATCCAGATATTGCCTCTTATATCATAGCAAAACTCTGTAGAACAATAAAGTATTGTAGAAAGAACAAGAACAGCCATTTTCTGCTCTTTGAGCCATTTGAAGATTTTATAGGGTTTTCCCTTCTCCGTATAAAATTTTATACTCTAGGCAACTTGTGAATACATAATACTACACATTCATTGTGTTTTTTACATTTAATGAGAACTCCCATCAAAAAAAGCTTTTCATTATTCAATGAGATGTTTTCCTTCTCTCCAAAGATATTGCCTGTGAACAAAAAGCAGAAGACCCACTCACCCAAGTGCTTACAAGGATGGACACTGAAAATGCTGTTTTATTTTTAGAGCTATATATTTTTTTTGATATCTCAAAACAAAACAAAATGAGTATTGGGGATATGAAGTCTTCCAGAGGTCTGTAAGTTTGCCCCTACTCTCCAGGATAATCTAATTCTTCTTCTTTAGTCTTCTAAAATTTAATCAATACAAGAATTTTCTTAAAGTACAATAGCATAGTAGTTAAGAGTATGGGTTAGTAAGTACCGTATTTAGAGACAGACCTGGGTGTCGATTTTAACCCCATCATTTAACAATTCCAGGATTTAGGCCAAGTCACTTAATTTCTCTAATCCTCAGTTTACTTAACTATAAAACGGAGACTACACCTACATCTTAGGGTTTTTATGAGGAGTAAACAAGATCACACACACACACACACACACACACACACACACACCCTGGAATTAAGAGTGCTTGACCATTTAGGAGATAGTCAACAAGTGGTAGATTATATTAAGCTCCTGTTCTCGATTATATCACAGGTAATTGTGGTGAACATTCTTGATACTAACGTGTTAGAAGAAACTTACTCCTGCTACGGTTCCTGAAGAAAGTGCTGAAGTTCCTGAGTTTTGGTTTCTTCTCAACAGGTAAGAATTACACCCTGTTGTAGAGCACATTACGGTTAATTGTTCTATTACATATATTCTCTCATTTGATCTTATTTAAAGCATATGGGCTCCCACTGCATAAGAAGTCAAATCATAGGATAAGAAGGAACATTTCAGTACCTGGTTATTTACCTCATTTTTCTAAGTAATTAGAAAAAGTAAAGGGAGTTTCAGAGAGGAGTAGACATTACAGAATGGTTGCAGGTAAAAATAAAAGATTGCAACCCAATGGGGGACTGCTTGCGAGCCAAACGAGATTCATAGGGATGACTTCAGATGAGGCAGATGTCAGGAATGAAGTAAATGATGTAAACTTTAAGAGTGGGCAATGAAAGCTACATATGGGAAAAAAATTTGTGGAAAAGAATTGAGAACAGATGGCTTACTTTGAAAGAATACCTCTGTGCAGGCCAAGGGAGGAAACTATGCCTTGTCCAGAAGTTCAATGGCTGTTTGAAATGGCTTAGCTAAAAGAAGAATTCAGTATTACAATTTAGTTGAGTAATGTATTGGCAAATTTTAGGTGTGAAGGTAAATGTGAGAAAGTTAGAGGGACTAGGTCCAAATCTTTTGTTATTGTCTAGAATACTTTACTTGAGCTGTAGAGGTAGTCATATACCTATTACAAATGAAAATATATTACATATTCAACAAATGTTTATTAAGCACCTCACCTCAAATTTGTTAATATGTTGGCTCTAGAAAACATGTGAGACATATATAGAGGTAGAATTTAAATAAGTTGGGAAATTTTGTAAGGGAAGCAACAGTTTCTCTAATTACCCAGATTTAGAACTAGATAGCTAGGAAGAAAGAAGGTTCAGGAAGCAGAAATAATCAAACTAGTTTTCTGATTATCTGCACAGACCTGATGCAGGGGAAGATAGCTGAGAGACTATATGTACCACGGGGAAGAAGGCTCATCACATTAGTTAAAGGTGAAAGTGTGAATTTAAAAGAGTAACAATAGGACATGAAAGAGACAGTGAGAAAGCAATTCAGCATGGTGGCAGGAGCGAGGGAGACAAGGAAAGAATTTGGCTGCAGGAAGAGGAGGAGAAAGTACACACTGAGGATGGCTCAGGCTGTAAAGAGTTCCAGGGGGAATTTTTCTAGTCCTGGCTGTTTGCCTAAAGACAAAAAAAAAAAAAAATCCAAAAAAGTGTCCCATTTCTCTCTCCCTTTACAATGAGGGCTGTGTATATGAAAGGCTGAGTGAAGTGCGAAACCCTAAGCTTAGAAAACCTGACCTTTGCCCTAAGGGATTTTGCAGGTATGAGACAAAATTGGAAGGAAAGAAGTAAGAGGAAGTTTGGTGACAGAGATTAAATGAAAAGATAGCAAATGAGCCAGAGGAAGACTTGATGTTCAGTGATGGTCCCTACTTAGATTACATTTTTAAAATTTTCCCAGGGACCTTCAAGAGCAAAGCTAAATTGTTCAAAGAGGAAAGATAAGTAATGATAGAAAATCAGATTAGGTACTATGTAGCAGACTTTGTGTGCTAAAGGAATCACATCGGAAAACTTCCTCTTTTTCCTCAAAGAAATGTTCTTGCTATATAGTTTCTCTATTTTTAAAATAATAAAAAAGCGAGTCAGATATCTAAAGCTAGTAATAATTCACATAAGAGGAAATCATTAGGGACAATTAAAATATCTTCTCCCAAAGTGAAAATCTACCTTAACTCTAACTGTAGGTCCTTTCTGTTCACTCTAATGCTAGGGCTATTCAGAAGGCAGATATTAGTATTTGTTAAGAAGAAAATCATGTGGTAAAATCTAAAATAAAAACAATTAGACAAATTATTTGGAAACATATGTTAGGTGGTAGCAAATAATGCTAACGCAATATCCACTGGAAAAGAGAAAGTAACATTTGCAAAGCATTTGCTCTCCCCTTTCCACCCCCAGTTATTGGCAATGAGGATACACATCAGTGAGAACACATATAATAGATGAATTCTGTTTACTTTGATAGACTTTTGTGGAGCCAAGAGTTCAAGTGATTACATGATCATATGAAAAGACAAGATATAATTCAAAACCAAGAAAAATAATTCCTAATAAACACAGACTCACAAGACAAATGGATGATAGTTAACAGACCTGGACTTTAAAATAACAATGCTTAGTGTGTTCAAGGAAATAAAAAAGCAAAACTGAAAATTCCAGCAAAAGATTAAAAAGCACTAATAAAAGTTAATGAAAACTCCAGAATAAAAAATATCCACTAACTGAAATTAAGACCTCATAAGATGGGTTTAACAGCATAGTAGAGACAGTTGAAGAGGAAATTAGAGTATTAGAAGATAAACCTGAAGAAAAATTTTAGGCTGAAGTAGAGATAAAAAAAAAGGGTAGAAAACACAAAAAGAACATTAGATACTAAAGAGATATTGAGAAAAATTCTTACATACATGACATGGGAGTTGCAGAAGTTAAAATAAGAGAAAAAGTGGGGTAGATGCAATATTTGAAGAGGTAATGAATGAGGATTTTTCAAAGCTAATTAAAAAAAAGCTACACTTTTAAGAAGAGTTAGAAAGCTCTACCAAAACAGTTAAACAAATAAACAAATTTCACCTGGGTATAACATACTAAAATGTCTAAAAATATAAAATAAAGAAAACCTTAAAAGCAGACATAGGAAAAGACAGACTACCTTCAAAGGATCAACAATAAGACCCAAGAGCTCGTTCATCAGAAGAAAGTGGAAGCTAGAAGACAATGGAATATCTTCAAAGTACTGAAAGAAAGTGATTGTCAATTAGAATTTTATACCCAGCAAAATTATCCTTCAAAGAAGAGAAATAAAGGCATCTCCAGACAAACAAAGGTAAGAGAGTTTCTTAGCAACACTCTTACACTAAAGGCAACACCTAAGAGTATTATTCTTCAGGCAGAAGGAAAACAGATGAAAGCTCAGAGATAGTGAAAAGAAAGAGCAATGGAAAAGGTAGATATATAAGTAAATCTGAATAAATATCAGCTGTATAAAACTCTAATAATATCTTGTGGGGCTTATAATATTTGAATTAAAATAAACAACAACAATAGCCAATGATTTAGGAGAGGAGTAAATGGAATACAGTGGAACATCAATTCTTGAACTTAATTCATTCCAGAAGTCTGTTTGAAAGCTGAATAATTTTTTTCCCCTTAGAAATAATGTAAATTGAATTAATCCATTCCAGACTCCCCAAATGATTTCCTGTTTTAACCTTTTTTGTATATAGTATATGTCTAATGTATTGTTTAATCTATAAATAAACACTTTAAAAACAAACAGGACATGAAATATAAATGAAAATTTAACAAAAAGGAAATGAAATGTACAGTAAAAAATGAAAATTCAATAAGCAGCAATAAAAGCAAAAATACTGTGAAAATATTCACAGCACAGTTTTCTGAGATGTTAACAATGTGAGGTTTAGCGGTAAACTGATTCATACTCACACATTCCCTCCTTTGTTTGTCGCCCAAGAGACGTGACTGATCATACAGGTGTTAGCACAAAAGGGTTGTTGGATTGAGAAGGGAATTGTTGGAGATGGGAGACATCTGAGAACCGAGGTTTGACTTAACATAAAGTGATAACACTACTAATTTATCTTTGTCAAGAATGAATGTTGTAATCTCTGTAGTGCTGAAAATAGAATGTCCTTTAATTTAAATTTAAATAGCCACACTTGGCTAATGGTTGTTATTTGACAGGGCAATTTTAGAGTAAAAGCGCACACACATACACACACACACACACTCTCTCACACACAGTAAAGTGACTACTAAATTAACAGAACATATATTAAAATAATAAAATATGACTAAAAACAAATAATAAAGTACTGTATGTAAAACAAGAAAATATAAGGCAAGAGATAAAGAAGCCTGAAAGAGGAGAGAGACAGAAACAAATAGACAGATGGTACATATAAAACAAAATATACCTGTAATTACACTAAATGAATTAGAGATAAAGATTGTCAGCCTGGATTTAAAAACTACACATAAGTAACTATTGTGTACCACACATAAGAACATAGAAAAGTGAAAGAATAGAAAAAACATTGGCTATGTAAAAATTAGAAAATGATGGTAGAAATTAATTAATATGAGAGAAGTAGACTTCAAGACAAAGATATTACCAGAGATAATGAAAATCATTTCATAATGATAAAATGTTTACTCCACTAGGAAGATATAGCAATTCTAAATTTATATACACCTAATAACATAGATTCAAATTATACATAGAAAAAGCTGACCGAACTGAAAATAGTAGGCAAATCTACAGTCAGAGCAGCTGATTTTAACAGAGCTCCTTCATTAACTGAGAGAACAGACAGAAAAGTGGCAAGTTTTGGAAACTTTAAATAGCAAAGGCACATCATTGAATGACTCTGGTGATGGGACTAGCTTAGAAGTCTTCCCTCTTTTCAATATTCCCACATGGTGAATTTTAGGAGGCATTTCTCATTTGTGACTGCGAGACCGAGACGGCTGTTAAAATGTGCTGATCAGCCCTGAGAGCAGATAATGGTGCTGCAGCTAATTTATACAGTTGTTCCCTTTTTTTCAAAGTACTTTTCATAAAATTTTCATAACTGTGATGCTTATCTTTCTTTTGTAGATTAAAAAAATGTTAACTTAGATGGACTAAATTACTATCAGTTCCACAAATAATTGGTGTTTTTATCAGGTTAAGACTCAAATCTTTTGACTCCAGATCATCTATTCTTTCTACCAAGACATCATATAAAAGATGGCTTGTTAAGGACATTGAATTAGGGACTCTGAATTCAATAGGTCTCTGATGCTGCTCATTGAGCACCTGTTCCATGCCCCCTCTTGGAGGGCTGCTGTGTGACAGACTGACATAGATGTGCAGTCTGAAGACCGGGGTCTGGGAATTACCTGGTTGCTCAGGTAAGACATAAATCGTCCTGATTCTCAGTTTCCTCATCTTTAAAGTGGAGGTGATAGTGCCTAGTTTGTACAGAGTGATAAAGAGTCTTAAGGGGATGACATCTGCATTTTCTAGGTCACACAGGAGATGGTAAGAAGAACATCACCAATCAGCATTTCTCTGCCCCTACCCCCGCTCTGTGAGAATCCTTCAATTATGGATGCCACCAGCAATATCTCAGACTCTTTGCTACTTAGTCCTTTTGGAAAACAGAGGAAGTCCCAGAAAAAGGAAGTAATCTGGGCAGGGATATAAAATAACATAAATGAATGAAATAAAATTTTAAAAGATACCGTATATGAGAATAATTTGTAATTTTTAAAGCAATTTACTAAAAAATTGGCTTTCTAGTTAGTGTCTAGGATACAAATATCTGGTCCTGCTGGCAAAATCCTATGTGCCATCTAAAGAAAAAGAATTTGCTCTGAAAAATTTTCTGTTTATTCTGGTTATATATTATATGGTGCTTCATTAGAAAATGCCATAGTAACTGGTAACATTAAGTGAAAAAGGAATATATTAGAAGGATATCAGCTAGTTCACAGCATTGATGGAGATGCTGGAGAATCATGTTCAAGAAACTGATCAGCCTTGGCTAGTGTGGCTCAGGGGTTAGAGTGTTAGCCTGAGCACCGAAGGATCTTGGGTTTGATTTCCGGTCAAGGGCACGTATGTACCTGGGTTGCAGGTTCGATCCCCGGCCCACGTCGGGGTTGTGCGGGAGGCAACCAATCGATGTGTCTCTCTCACATCAATGTTTCTCTCTCTGTCTCTCCCCCTCCATCCCTCCCTTCCACTCTCTCTAAATATCAATGGAAAAAAATATACTCCGGTGAGGATTAACAACAACAACAAAAAGTGATCAGAATAAAAGAGAAGGCATGGCCAAGATCATCTCAGGAACAGTCTGCTTAGGACTGTCCCAACAGCACCAGTTCTGTAGGACCCTGCCCAGGCAGTGTTGGATTCTTGGCTGCCATAAGTGCGACACATAATCTTTGGCCTTGATCTTTGCATCATTCTCTAAACAAGTTTAAAGTCATAGGCTTGAGACTCACTCTGCTGAAATACAATCCTTCCCCTAACAGCTGGACCTGCCTCCCTTCAAGGTATGGTCCTGCCTCCCACCTGCCTCTACAAGTAGGAGGGGTATTTGGATGTTGGTACTGGACAATCCAAAATGGCCAATGTCACTTCTCAGAGAGGATGAACAACAAGGGACCATGCAGTCCAAATGCATGCTTTTGATAAATGAAAAACGTAATTGCCAGAGATGTTATAAACTTGCTAGAGTTTTCATATAAAGTTAGTGGGGAGAGATAAGACTAAAATCCCATTTTTTCCCATTCCCATTCTGTCCCATCTCCTGAATACCTTGAGGACTTTCCCTTCACTGACAATTCATACCTTTAATAGATGTTTAAGAGAAAAGATGAACAGGTGGTAGATTTCAAAAGCCAATGCCATTTCATGGTGTATGTTGTGGATACTATTAGATACAGACTTAGGTTGTGCTACAAAAAAGATGGATCCCTGGGAGAGTGGGATAATGAAACTGAATTTATTTAACCACAAGGAAACTAGCAGTCTTTGTCCTTTGTAAGTGCACTTATTAAGAGGTAAGAAGAGAGATAAATAGATAAAGAGAAAGACGTCTCAATCTTACATTGAATAGGTCATGTAGTTCAAATGAATTCACCTTGAATGGAGTATAGGTGAATTTTGAGTTAAAAACTTAACACTTACAAAATCAGAGGGAAATATTTTATGGTGTTCCTTTAAGAATTATCAAAATAATTTCTTTTTAAAGGTACATGAACACACACTCACGCACAACTATTTCCTTCGTGGCTGAACCTTAGAGATTCCAAGTTATTTTTGGTGCCAGATTTTAACCCAGAGGAAGTTTTAAGGCCGAGTTAAAACCCCCTGAAAGCAAAGGTTACAATGGAAATGCTGACAGAGTCCGTGCCCTGGCAACATTTGTGAGTGTTGTTTTATTAAAACAATAAACAACTTTTGTTCAAGTGCAAGTGGCTGTAAAAACAACAGAAAAAGGGCCCCTTCCTGCGTTTAATGCCTAATCTTGCCCTGTTATCTCCTTGCTGGGGTCCTGGTCCTGAGCTTGTTGGGCTGTGCATGTAATTATTGGTCTGGAATCAACCACGGCACCCCAGCTCCTTTATAAAATGGCCAATGAGACAGCGAGACAGCAGGAGAGGGAGCGGTGGACACTGAGTGGAAACGAAGTGCATACTCAATCAGAGTATACTTACAGCTGGCACTAGAATCCAGGTTTTAATGTCCTAGACTTTGCATGGACTTCTGTGCCAGATTATTATCCAACATATCATATGGGCCTTCTTCTTTATTGTCAAGTAACACATCAAATTCTAACTCATACCTCATGTGGTACACACTGTGCATGCTTGGTGGACAGAGGGAAGGAAATGGAGGCCGGAAGGCTTACCTCCCTGTGTGATGCAGTCAGCAGACCAGGCGGAGCTGGTTAATGCTTTTCACATCTGAAGTTTACAGTGAGAGTCTCAGTGACCCAAGGAGGTGTGGGGCCATGGGTAAAATGAAAGTGCTGTATTCCCCCTGCCCTCATTCTCCCCGAAGTGCCACTGTGCACAGTGTTCGCAAAGGAAGTTAACCTAGCAGGAGAACAGGACCATCCGAGAAACACTTCTCAAGGAAATGAATAAACATCACTGAAGCCAAACTAGACTGTGAAGGAAATGAGATCAAATATGATAAAAATTTCCCCAAAAGACATTGAAAAGAAACTTTGCCTGTACAGAAAGGCACTGAGCATAACAAAAGAGAATGAGATGTTGGAGATGGGTAGGCTGCAGGCAAAAGGTCAGTGAATTGGTGAGAAATTTTCCATCGCCCAGATTAGCATCACTCGGGGCTGAACAGGGGTGACTAAAAATGGGGTGACCATGGCCAGGGCATACCCCAGAACAATTAAGTGAGAGTTTCTAGGGTTTGGGAGTGAGATGTAAATTTGTATTTTTTTAGAGCTCCTATGTGATTCCAGGCTACAGCCTAGGCTGTGGCCCCAGCAGCCCCAGAAAGACTGAACTTTCAAATGAAGAAAAACTACAAATGTTTGTGGCAAGACATTTCCCTTGGGCAATTCACTGGGCCCCTTTGACTGTTACCAGCACTCACAATTTGGTTGTCTGGCTCACAGCCCAATTGGTCGAATGTCTATAGCAGATGTTTGAATGACATTAATAAATGGAAGCTTCCAAACTTTTCCTTGCCTAACAAGTAACAGCAGGACCTTATTTAAATAATGATCAGTAGTGGTCAAGTTTAATCCCCTTAAAATTGCCATTTCTCCTATAAGCTAGTTGACCTTTGGACACACAAAGCCATGTTGTAGATGGCAGCAAGCTGGTTTCCGGACCAATGGAGCAGGCAATTGAATTGCTATGGGCTCCATCTCATTTAGTTATTAAGACTGAAATTATGGAAGGTGGTTGATTATTCCAGCCATTCAGATGATCCCATTCTGAAGGGCTGTTCTGAGTTCAATCAACTCTTTCTTCATCAGCTGTTCTCAGGGCCAAGCCTGAAGAGAGTGGATACATTTGGATTGTGGGAAGGACAAAGTCAAGCCCAACTGGGACTCACCCCAACGCCTGTGGAAACAGTCTTTTCCTCGTGTGCTTTTAATGTTTCATGTTTTAGTCACATTTTCATGATTATAAACTGTTACCTTGGGCAAAAAGTTGTTTCTAAGTAGCCAATGAAGTGCATATATGTACACAGGTGGATGATGGATTCATTTATAGGAAACGTCTTTTAGCCTCCCTGACTCTTACTCCTCCCACTGTTCCTTATTGATACACATGAAGGCGGCTCATGTGTGGGGGCCACTCCGAGCCAGTGGTTGGCAGCCCTGGCTGCACCCTCAGTGGCTGGGGCACTTTAGCAGCTCTTGGAAGAAACTGAAGCAGAACCAGGAGCTCTTGAGGTCCATCTGGACCATGGTATGCTGATCAGCAAATGCCATCAAAGAAGCTGCCCTTCTCTGCACCCCAATCTAGACACAGGGCTGATGAAGCAGGACAAAGAACACATTCAGTTTTCATCCTTCTCAAAGACATCTCATGAAACTCAATAAACAGCTCCCCTCCTCCTCCTCTCCCTTCAGTCCCTTTGGGAGCAATCCATTTAGCAATCGATGGTTCCGAATATTTTGAAAAGTGCAAGTCATGATTACCTGTTTGAACTACCTTAATCTCTGAAGCTTAATTTAAGTGAGGTGATAGACATGAAAGTTTATATTTACCATGATTTACTGTTCACAGAGAGTTTTTATACATGTAATGTCATGTATTTCTCACATTGTTTATGAAGATTTTGGAGCAGATATTGATCGCCCTTCTAGACAGAGAGGGAAAATGAGACTTATTGATACTAAGAGATTTGCCCCAGCAGTCAAATGTGCTTTTAAATGTATTCTACCAATTCGATGGGATTTTGTTATGTGTTATTTTTAATAATAGAGGGGGGTAGCCACTGGGGATATCAGAACACACTATTCTGAACAAAAGAAACCCAGGTAAAATGTGACCTCATGATCATTTGAATTCCTTATAAAGTAATTTTTGGAAGTCGAGTTGAGACTTCCTGTTCAGGGCCTGCCTGCGGCCCCTTGGCTAGCGCCATAGCTGGACTTTGGAACAGCAGGTCTCAAGTCAGCTTCTGTCGCCAAAGGTGTCTAGTTATAGGCTTCCTGCTCCTTTCCAGTGAGCTACCCATTGGTTTAGGTAAACTTTCCACCAAACAACGCCGTCCACATGGGGTCGAAGCAGCTTCACTGCCTTAAGCAAAGGGAGAGCAGAGATGGCATCAAGATCGAGTTTTCCACTGGCCTGCGAGTGGGTAGTGACCAGTGGCTAGTGGGCTTCCCCAAAGCACGTGATCAGGCAGATGGTGGTGAAAGACGCAGCGAAGAAGTGCTAACAGAGGCGGACAGGAAAAGGCGCCTGGGAGGGATTTCCCGCTTCTCTGCACACTCTCAGCATGTGTGCGTCAAGCGCTCACCCAGGGACCAAGCACCATCAGAACCAAGTATGCAGCCCGAGACATGCATGCACCTGTGTCTCAGGAGGAAGGAAGTCAACTGTGAAGGGATTCTAGAGAAAAGTGGATGTGACTAGCAGTGGGGGCCAGGTGACTCGTGTCATCGGAAAATGACGTTTCCTGGAATGGAAGGAGTGGGTATCTCAAAGGTCAAGACTGCCAGGCCCCCTCGGGCCCTGCTTGTAGCTGTTCAGTTTAACTTATTTTAAACTTAGCTATTGGAAAACACTTTGTATTCATTAAATGTATCCTTAGAGTCCTGGAAAAAGGGTGAAAAACATACTTTTATATCATCTGAGAAATTATGTCTGTGTTGTTGGAGGTGATGTGCTAGGGATCCACACATACACTATTTTTTGGTAATTATGATATAAATGGCCCTGGCCGGTTTGGCTCAGCGGTTAGAGCGTCGGCCTGTGGACCAGAGAGACCCGGGTTCGGTTCCCACTAAGGGCACGTAGCTCGGTTGCAGTTTGTCCCCAGCCCCGGTTGGGGTTGTGTGGGTGGCAACCAGTTGATGTGTCTCTCTCACATCGATGTTTTTCTCTCTCTCTCTCTTCCTCCCTCTCTCTCTTTTCCTCCCTCTCTCCTTCCCACTCTATCTGAAGATAAGTGCAGAAATGTCCTCGGGTGAGGATAAAAAAAAAAAAAATGGAGGATGATAAACATACTTTATGAGAAATAATGTTTTTATCTTTGTGATAACAGTGTTAAAAGGAGTTTACTTTGAGGAGTCGTAGGCCCCCATGTCTTTTATTTACTATAGTACTTTAAAATTATTTTTCTAATTCTTCCAAGCCAACTTCCTATTTAAATGAAAAGAGGACTGAACATTGGAACCAGGAGGGGCAGAATAATTTATTTAGGTGAAACTCCTATTTTCAGAGAGCAAACTGAAGGTCAGAGAAATTACTTGATTTGTCTAAAGTCACACATCTGGTTAGAGGCAGGACTAAAATAAAATAAAATATGCAGTGGATTCTTATTTCAGAGTTTTCTTTTCTTTTTTTTTAGTCTTTCCAAATAAACACGTTGAGTGAAAAACATTCATAAAACAGGTGAAAAAGAAGGCAGACAAGGATGTTTGAAGTATAGGGTTTTCTCGGAATGTCACAGACTCTCAGAATCAGCAATGGCCCCTTTGGCTGACCTTGGTCTTCTCCAAATTTTCCTTTGGACATCTATTACAATTCTGGATGTCATCTCTGATGTGTTGGTGCAGCTTAACTGTCAATTTAGACATTTATGGAGTATCAATATTTAACCACTCTTTTTTTTCTGGGAAAATTAAAATGAGAATACTGCATGCAGCCGGTCCTCGAATAATATCATTTTGTTCAACATTTCATTATAACATTGATGAGATGCCCTAGGAACTTAACTCTTATTTAAATAGCCTTTGATAAAACTGGTTTTGTTATACATTAGTTTGCTTAAAGTCACAGAGTCTGTCAATAATGTTAAGTGAGGACTAGCTATATAGATATTTAGGAATTTTATACTTGTTTGTATCCCCACTATTCTGTAAAACTTCATGAAGACAGGAAGTGAATTACCTTGTTCTCTGTTGTATTCCTGGTGCTTGGCACACAGTAAGTGCTCAATAAATACTGGTGCACTTTGCAGGCCTTTCTCAAACTACCTGCCTTGAAAGCCAGTAAGTACTTGGGCATGCTTTTAAAAGATCTGACCACAGAAAATGTTTTCCAGGTCTAGAATAAATATGTTTTTAAGAATATGCCTAAAGAGGTTAGCAAAAGCATTTTCCTTTCTACATTTGTGCCAACAGTTTGAGAGCAACTTTTCTAGTAGTGAGAAAGATGTTCATTCATAGGCATGGTTTCACCTCGAACAGAGTTGTGTTTTTGCAATCATTCAGTAACCACTCACTGGTTATGTTTTCCAAAGTGATTTTGCATGCAGCCTCTTTTGATGTTATAAAATCCATATGAAATAGGTGAGATGGTATTATTATCATCATCTTTAGCTTACGTAGGTGGGAGGTGAAATGATTTAGACCATTTCCTGTCAAAGAGGATGGTAATAAAAAAATCCTAAGTCATTGGGAATATGGACACAGACCTGATTCAAATTCACCAAGCCTCATGCTTCCTCCTGAAGAAAAACTATGGCTTTGGTAAAGTACTCATAATAACGTGCCCCCTTTTAGATGCATTGGAGACCATGATCCTGCTTGTATGCTTACAGGAGACCTTAGAGTTACTCAATAGGGATGGAAAGTTGGCAGATTCATGGAAGTTTTCCCTTTCTCTATGCACTCTCCTCCTTTAACAGACCTTTGATGGCCTCTGTTATATGATTTGATGTCAAATCTACTCCTTCAAAATCTTATAATCCTAAAAATCCCCAGTTAACAACAAGCAACATGTTGGTCTTGAGAAAAACGTATTACGACCAAGTGCTGAAATGATAATAGAATTTGGACAGTTCCTTTGAGTTCACAGTAATAAGATTTTAAGTCAATTCAACAAATAATCATTGAGAACTGTCTATGATTAAGGTAGACCTTGTGTTTACAAATGTAAGTAAGGCACATTCCCCATCTTTAGGAAATATGCAGTTTGAGGGAAGAGACTGACCTAAACAATTAACTTGTTAAATAACCCGCATAACAAACTGCTGTTGAGATACACAGGAGGGATTAATTTTACTTGGTCACATCGGGGTCATTTTACAGGCGATACATAAACTGACGTTTATTTTATTATTTATTATTTATTTATTATCCTCACCCAAGGACATTTTTCCATTTTTGTTCAGATAGAGTGGGAGGGAGAGAGAGGAAGAGAGAGAGACAGAGAGAAACATCGATGTGAAAGAGACACATCGAGTGGTTGCCTCTCACACAACCCCAACCAGGGCCGGGGACGAACCACAACCGAGGTACGTGCCCTTGGCTGGAATCGAACACACGACTCATTGGTCCGCAAGCCGACGCTCTAACCGCTGAGCCAAACCGGACAGGGCTAAACTGACCTTTAAAAGATTAATTGAATTTTGTTAAGCAATAACTGTCATTCCATGTGAAGGATATGGTATGAGCAAAGGCCCAGTGGCACAATAATGTGAAGCTTTTGAAGAAAGGTAGAAAGCTGTTGTAGCTAAAACTCTTAGGAGAAAACAATAGAAAATAAACATGGGAAAGCATATTGGACTAGAGTTTTGAGTCTTTGACTCTCAGATCCTATTTGTGCTTTTGGCTCTTTTAGAGGGGAAATCTGGCGGGCAGATGTAGGTGGTAGGACTTAAGCA
The DNA here is from genome assembly GCA_030848825.1 of Tadarida brasiliensis. Lineage (NCBI taxonomy): Eukaryota > Metazoa > Chordata > Mammalia > Chiroptera > Molossidae > Tadarida > Tadarida brasiliensis. The sequence goes on from CM061272.1 coordinate 28,067,032, forward strand.
TCCTCTCAAACAATGATTACTAACTGAGGTCCTAGGTATGCAGACCATATGTGATTAAGCTACACCCATGCTACTTGATAATGTGATTTTAGCAGAGTTTACAGGGGATGGATCTATGACCTAAAGACCATGTGGACATTTACCAAGTTATACATAATAGATATGATGAAGTAAAGGATCTACTGCAGGGCTTCTTGCCTTGAATGTGCATGCAAATCACCTGGGGAGCTTGATAAAATGCAGATTCTGATTCAGTAAGTCTGGGCTGGGCCCTGAGGTTCTGCATTTTTAATAAGCTCCCAAGTCAAGAGTCTGGTCCATGGACTGTGCTTTGAGTAGCAAAGACCGCCTGCACTGAACAAAAGCCCTGGCTTTTGCAAATCTCCAATGGAACCCTAGTGCTATTTGTGATACAGGGAGAATTATTTAAACTTGCTGAATATCTTGGCTTTCAGGCAACTGTCGTTTTAAGAACATTGCCGTTAAAACAAAAAACTTGCTTCACCTCAGATGATTATGGAAATTAACTCTACTAAAATATTCCAGCATATGATTACAAAGCACTAGATTAAATGTAAGATAAGTGACATCATTTAACATGAGATCTTTTCCTTGGAAGTAAATGCATAGGCACTGAAACAATGGAGGAACTTTGCTTCTAAGCAATGTCTTATGTAGATTGATGCTACCTGCCTCGGTCTCGTCAAAAAATGGACCCCTTCAGTCTAAGAGAATTAGATTTTGCCTGGAAAACCAAAGTTTTAGTTTTATAGTACCTTTTAATTGTGTCATTATTGGAAAAAGGTGTGGAACATCCCAGTCTGATCACATCACTTCAGTCTCTATAAACACCTCTGATTCCCTCGAAGCACCAGCCAGCTGGTCCTCATATTCCCTGGACATCTCCAACTTATGTTCACTAGATTAGTTTCAGGACAATGACTGGCTTTCCTCCTCCACACCACCATTTGCCCGGATTTCCCACTTTTTGCTCTCTCATGAGGGGTACACGATATTCCACTGTGGATTGAATTATTCAGAAAGATTGAGACTGTTGGAAATTGAAAAACAAATCAGAGTTTTGTATCTGAAAATATTTCTGGAAAAAAGCTCTTCCATTGAATCTCACAAGAACAAGATAATTCTATCTTTAAAAAAATTTCTTGTCACAGGATATCTGCTGGCGAAGGTGGTTCACTTTTGATTCTCATCACTGAGCTAAGAATTTAAGACCAGACCATTTTGTTATGGCATTGTTGAGATTAATGTTTATTTTTTTTTTTTAAAAAAAAGCCTGTCATTTATTTCAGCTACCTCCTGCTAATGGGTACTCAAAGACCAAAAAAACCAAAACCCCAAAACAAACATAAAACCTTCCAAGTCATTGAGAATTGGATCTCTAAAGGAATTTGAAGAAATAAAGAGATTATTTCCTCTAAAGAAAACTGTGTGAGTGTCAGTGTGTGTGTGTGTGAGTGAGTGTGTGTGTGACAGAGAGAAATTAGGGGCAGCATTTGTATGATTAAGACTGCAAGTATAAAATTACTTGAGGGTCAAGTAATTGTACATACAAATTTAGAGTAAGGTTTCACCTTTCACAAAATGAAAAAATAAATATTAATTTTCATTTTTTTGTTTGAGAAACACATCCTAAATGTACCAAGCACTTTTTTATGAGTAAGAATTAGTCAGGAAATAAAACAACTCCAAGATTTTCCAACAAAAAAACATGGAAAGAAGTCATCTCTAACCAAAGAACACTTATTCCCAATTCAAGTGTCTTGATATTTCAGTATGTTGGCAGGTTTCATAAGGGGTTTTAAGATATTTTAAAATGAACTCCTCAAATTGTCCATGGATGAGTCATTAAATACTAGTTACATAGGATAAGAACCCCAAACACACATTAAATTTTCCTGAGGAAAAGCAGTGTATGGTCAAATTACACCTGGATGAGAAATCAGAAAATTAAAATTAGATTCCAGGGTTGGCACTAACTGAATGATCTACCTATTCATCTACCTACTTAATGTGTTAAAGTAACCATGGTTGAGTTCTTCAACTTCTCTGATCTTCAGTTCCTCATATTTAATACAGACTGATGCTCCTTGCTCTGCCCTCTTCCAAGGGTTCTTTTAGAGACTACAATAGGACAGGAATGTGAAAATGCTTTGTGGATGTTAAAGTGCTACACAAAACCAATGTAAGACAGTGTTTGCGCCACTATTGTGCAGTTTAGGGAATATGCAGTAGTTTCTATTTGCAAAAGTTCATACATTCATTTTGACAGTAGCGGCAGGTCGGGCTCCATGAGAAATAGATTCTGAAATGGAGAGTAGCAGGCAGGAGGTTTGTTAGGGAGTGCTCTTGGGATCCACACCTTGGGAGGGAAGGAAACAGAATTGGGCTGAGGGAGGAGCTGAGCTGTGGGACCATCTCAGTGGGACCTCAGCTAACACTATGGGAGCTCCGAAGCTGAGGAGATCCTTCAGAGTTGTCCAAGGTGGTGTGTGTCAATTAGTCACTGGGTGTGGGCTTCCTTGTTGAGCTTCAACAGGGTTGCAGGCAGGATATAAATTCATCATTCCCAGCAGAGATTCTGGGTGTAAAATGTTCTTAGCTAAAATATTAGGATAGTCAAGTGTTATTTTATTTAGGCTGTATTGTGTTAGTGTCTCATAGTGTTCTGTCCGATTTCTACTTAAACAGTAAGAGTCACAAAATTTTTTTCCTCGCAAATATGGTTAGAATGGTACTTCCTGAGAATTGATCTTCATAATTCCAGAAAACCATATTTTGTTCCAAATTTTATGATAAAAATTTACATAAGTAGTATTTTTAATTTCTAGCATTAGCTTAGCATATTAGTAAAAATATTTGAACCCATGATTTAAGAATCTTGAAGGACACCACTGTCTTTCCTAAGAAAGAGTGGCTTTGCACACGACTGTGATCTCCATGTCATGACAATGTTGTCACCTTCCACACAGATAGGGTCTTGCTGGACACTCAAGATCAGCTGTGAGGTACTCAAGGCACTACCACTCTTCCCACTTTATAGGTGATCAAAATAAGGCTCAGAAAGCTGACATGATTTACACTGGGTCACAGCAACAAAATATGGCAAGAACAGCATAAACACTCTGTGTTCTGACCTGAGGTGCAATAGTACAGTTCTCCTTTCTCTATAACACATTCTGTCCAAGCAGAGGACTGGCCTCCACATGCGTGGACTTGACCTATGTGCTCTGAGCTTTGCTTAACTCCGTAAGTCAGGGATGGTTGGCTATCACCCCTTCCCTATCTCCTGAAATTAAAGTACAGTAATGTTTATCCATCTGTTCATTTGATCAATAAATATTTTCTGAGTATATATAAGGTAGCAGGGTTGTACTAGGTTCTGGCATATGAACATAGACAAGACATAGCTTCTGCTCTAAAGAAGTTTAATGTCTACTAATTCTGGCCTAACACCTGCTTCGGGGAGTTTTTGGGCATAGAGAGCGTTTCTTTCTATGTAAAAGGCTCTGATGCATACTTTCTTTGTTTTGAAATTTCAAATATATTTTAAAAATTGTGGTGATGCATAGGTTACAACAGTCAAAGAGTGCAGAGTTCACGAAAGTGGAGCTCCATCTGGCCAGTCTCCCTGACTTCTAGGGAGTGGAGGTAAAAGACAGGAGAAATGAAAGATTTCTAGAATGTTCTAATTTTTTTCTGAAAATTAAACAAAACCCCAAATATAAAGATGCATATCTATTGTAATGCAAAGACTGAATGTCTTCCACATTACGTATTATCTTGAGAATATTTCTGCTCTAATGTTTTAGTTTACAATTTGGAAGACGTTCTCACTTTTATTACCTGAATAATGACATGGAATAATGATTCTGTAATGATTATATAACCAAAATACAGGAAGGCACTGAAGAGTGCTAAAAAATTATTACAGATTAAGCGAAATACTATCTCTGAGTAGTTTAAAAGCAAATACATTTTCAATGCCTATTTGTTTTGGCATTATATTTAGAAATTGCTAAAAAATGGGCCAATTAGAGTCACCTGTGCCAATTGTCATAGCTAGAGCTGGAAAAGGCCATTGACTTTGACTCATGTAATGATCAGCAAGGGAGATAGACCTGTTCAAAGTCAATTGAAATTCTGTATACTTCATAGTAACGGGGCCTACACACTGAAATATATTTATTTTCCTATTTGTTGCTGGCTTTTACGTCAGTAATCAGGAGTTAACTCTTCTGCTCAAGGGCTATTAAAATGACTTTACACGAACCAGGCTGACTATATAGTCCTTTTCCAATATAATGCTTTTATATTGGGCAGAACTGGCTTTGGACTGCTAATAAAATGAAAACATATGAGGTAGTAGAGCTGTGTGTGTGTTTTTTAAGGAGCAAATATATTATTCTTTAAAGAAAATTGGGGATGTATGTCATCTTGTTATTTTATTTTTATTTTTTTACTGCTTTGCCTTTTATTTTGATGGCAAAAACTTAGCTTATTACCAGAAGTCCAGATTTGGGAAGTAAAGAGTAAATAGCATATAAAAGATGGTGTAAGTATTTTCCAGATACAACAACCTGAGGACCAGAATAAACTTTTCTGATGGCAGGTAGAGTCTACCATTATGTTATCTAAAGATGTTGCAAGATAAGTTTATAATTAAACAGTATAATGACTTCTTATTTCAGAAATAATCAGTAGATGCAAAGTTACATAAACTAGTAAGTACTTTTTATGGTCAAATCTCCAGAAGCAGATAGTATTGACTGAGCCATAGTTTATCTTTTCATGCTCATAACTTCCTTTATGGTGGCAACAGTTCTATTTGGAATAAAATTTATTTTCGTTGCTATTGGCTTGGGTAATTTAGGCTTAAGACTAGTAAATTACATTGATGTGACCATTTCAGTAAATGAACAGGCATTCATGTTAGAGGAAAAATATATTAGATGTATCTATCAAAAAGTATTCTGTTATTTAAAACTCCAAACCCCTGAGATTAGATTTTAGATTATAGACCAAGCCCACATTTGCCGACTGTAAGAAAAGATAATATTTTAAATATTCAGAAAAGATAATATGAAGAAGAATAAAAATAGATGCTTTTCTGTTTTTGCAAGAAAATATTTTGGAAATTATTACTATTGGACTCTCTTACGGAGCAATTAGATCATTTTTAGCCCATTAGGGTGTGTTAAGAGGATAACCTGTTCTAGTTTTTTTCTTCAAGGGGCCTGATTTTCTCAGAAGAGTCTATAATTCTGTTTGTAACACTAGCTTCAGATATATAGAAAGATGATGATGCCAGAATTCTTACAAAATCTCCGAAGTTACTGTTTAATCACCAGCTTTTAAAAATGTTTTGTATTTTTAGAATAAATACTTTTTGAATGTGCCCATTTTCCCCACTAAAATAGTATAAATTACTCAACAGTTTAAACATTAACTGATTATTTGATTAATAATGAACAATGAACAAGGAGCTTATTTTCAGAGGCAAGGGAAACATCTTGGGCTTCAGATTCAGTAACTAGATTAAATAAACATCTGGACTTCCCCTGTAATATCAGTCCTATTTTCCTGACATGTATTTGTGAATTTATTTAACAGAATGAGATATTCATAGATAATAACACTGGCTAAAAGGTAAGTCCTGTTGATGGAACTACCAACCAATTCATAGTTGTAGATTGGACAGAGGTATGAAATCAGGGCGCTGGGTAGTGTACAGACGACTGGGTATGAGATCTTGTAGGATATTATTGCCTCCATAATCTGGGCTGAAATATTAGGTCAAAGAAACCAAATATCTTTCCCTGGCTGGTTTGGCTAGGTGGTTAGAGCATTGGCCTGAGGACTGAAGGGTTGTGGGTTCAATTACTGGTAAAGGGCCTGTACCTGGGTTGCAGGTTCAATCCTGAATCTCGGCCCTGGTCGGGGTTGTGTGGGAGGCAACTAATCAATGTGTCTCTCTCATATCGATGTTTCTCTCTCTCTCCTTCCCTCCCTCCCTCCCTCCTTCCCTTTCACCCTATCTAAAAAATCAATGGAAAGAAATATCCTCAAGTGAGGATTAACAACAACAACAAAAAGAAACCAAATATCTGGGAAGTTATAAAACATGGTAATTAATTTCATGTAAGAAAAATGCTTGTATAATATTCTTGAGTTATGTATGATGGAAATAGGTAGGAAGGAATAATGCAAAGTTATCTTCCCTGAGTCAAGAATGGGGTAGGAGCCCTGGCTGGCTTGGCTCAGCGGTTAGAGCGTTGGCCTGCAGTCCAGAGAGACCCGGGTTCGGTTCCCGCTAAGGGCATGTACCTCGGTTGTAGTTCGTCCCCGGCCCTGGTTGGTCGTGCGGGTGGCAGCCACTCGATGTGTCCCTTTCACATCGATGTTTCTCTCTCTCTCTCTTCCTCTCTCTCCCTCCCACTCTATCTGAACAAAAAATGAAAAAAAAAAAAAAAAAGAATGGGGTAGGAAGTATTTTCTGATGCCACATGGAACTATTAAACCCAACTCCATCACCTATACAGTGTCTGACTCCTAGGTACTCAAAAAATTCTATTTCAAAAAAAGAGAGAAGGAGATTAGGAAGAAAAACGAAAGGGAGAGAAATAAAGAAACAACACGCCTTCTAAAGAGCCTGAAACCCTGGGTTCTTTTTGTGTTTGCTTTTCATGACCTATGGTTCTTAATTTCTCTGAGTCTCGGTTTCCTCAGCTGACAAATGGGAATGAAAAGATTATCTGTTTCATAGGACAGTCATCTGGAATAATGAGATAATAGGTAGGAAAGTCTTGTAAAACAGCTATTTGGACATAAGATATAATTGGTGTAATCAAAGTTACGACAGCTGGGAAAGTCTTGGTAGATTCCTCCTATCATAACATGCACGGAGAGGAGCTGCTTTGGAGGATTAGTTTCCAAGTACCACCTAATATAAGTACTATGTCAGACCATATCGGTGATGGATGTAGCTCTCTCAGGAAGAGGTGTGCTCTGCATGTTATCTCATCCACTTATGCACCATTAGGAGACCAACAACTTCTGCTGTATACTGGAGACTATTTATTTGGTTTGCTGCCTCTTCTGTTTAAATGCATTGTATTCAGCATCACCAAAATCTGGCTTATTTAGACAACCGGTTATTAACTTGAGATAATTACTTATATTTTTATCTTTAGCCGGGTGTCATGGAATCCCCAAAAGAGCAGATCCCAGACTATCTGTGCTGGTGAGAAGTTTGTAAGGAAACTAACCCACTCCCTCATTATGTGCACGAGATAGCTGGTTATGGAGATAGAGTTACTTACACATGTTCACACAGTCACTCCACAGAGCTTGGAATACAATCCAGGTATATGAACTCCTAATTCATCTTTTCATTAAAACAAGTCAATTCCCCAAAGAATAGAAACCTTGAAATTCTGCATTGGAAAAAATTAGATACTTGCTAGATATTTGAAGGAATATAAACACTACCCTTTCTTTGCTCCAAGATGAATGATGAAGTCCACAAAATAAAAAGAAATTGTTAACTGTGCTTCCCTGGAAAGAAATTATGTACTAGCACCTTGACTTTAGTTTGTGTTATGAATATAATGTTGCTCCTCTTGCTATTTCCAATTATAAGACTAACTGTAAACATAACAAGTCACCCCTGACACTTGAGAGGGTAAACATTATTGTAATTGGGTATTTGGTTGATTCTGACCCACAATGTACTCTCAAACTACATTTTACTTTGCACCTTTCAACTAGAAGACTAAATGCTTGTTTAACTTTGGGGTTTAAGGTCATCCATTGCCCCTGATGTTAAAATATAGCTCTGTCTCCAATTCACAGATAAATCAGACAGAAGTATATTAGAAATAATTGGCAAGTAGTTTGGACAGTGGAAACAGCAGAAAAGGCTTGGCATTTGCTGGATAAAGTGTATGCAAAGATCTTACATCATGGTCCTGGAACCCCTGCTGGCTCAGCAGCCTGTTTTAGTATGGGTTCTGCTATGAGCAAACCAGTATCAGGGCTCTCTCTCTCTCAAAGCTACTCCAATCTGGAAAACATTAAAGCAACAAGATAATTCTAAGGAAAAGAGGAAAAAGCAGAATAACTTCAAGTCAGCACTGTGTCTGGGACCTGATCTTTATAAGCACATTATAAAACATCAAAGCCAAAACTGAATAAATGGAAAAAACATGGTACTTATTGGTTATAGAGAAATAAATTTGACAATATAAACTCTTCCCATGTACATAATGATAGTCAAACATTCTTTTTGTAGCAATTAATAAGTTACAGTGAGATAAAGATTTTTAGAAATAGGCAAAGTTAAGAAATAGGTCCTGAATGATTTATAGAAAAAAAGCTTTTACACAAGGTTTTAATTAATGCCTGGAATCATGTTACTTGACGTTTTAAGATGTTTGGTCTGAACTAAGCAGAAGAGACCAATTTTTCCCCTGGAATATAAGTTTAATGAGGGCAGAATGTTTTTAATTTCTCAATTAGACGATTTGAGACTAATCTCTGATAGTTATTTAGTAATAAAAACATTACATTTTAAAAAATCTTTATTGTTGAAAGTATTACAGATATCCCTCTTTTCCCCCGCTTGAGTCCCTCCACCCTGCTCCTGATGCCCCCCAGGCCTTCACCACACTATTGTCTGTGTCCATTGGTTATGCATATATGCATATAAATTCTTTGGTTAATCTTTTCCTGCCCTACTTCCCCCCTTCCCTCTGAGATTCTTCGGGGTACTTCACATATATCATCTACCCTAATCCTCTCAGGAGCATACAGAGGACAGGCATTGTCATCATCACCACTTTTACATGATGAAACTGGGTTTCGTAAAGTGACAGCTTACAATGGGCAGAATTAAGATTCAAACCCAAGATTCCAGACTCTAAATCTATCTCTTTCACTCCATTGTACTGACTCAATGTGTGCCTTCTCATGCAGGTAAATCATAATTCCTGGGATCTTCTGAAAAATGTGAGGTCATTGATTGAATGTTATACATGCGGTTACCAAAACCAACTTGTGACTTCCACAGCAGAGAGAGATGCTTGACAAGCTCAGTCAAATTGTTTCTATTATAGCCCATTCTATTAACCAGCTGTATTTTCAGAAAGTTGTTCTTAAACAGAGTGAAATGTACCTCTGACTATCACTTGCTGACTGCTTCTAGTTCTGCTCCCTGGACCAGTTTGGGCGAAGCCTGATAACTCTTCCATGTTACCTCTCTTTAAATTATTTAAGACAATATTATGTCCCTTACCCCTCTGACTCTTTTCTGGGCTAAATATCTTCAGTTCACCAACTCTTTCAAAAAAATATGATACGATTTTTCACACGCTTCATCTTTCTTATTCTCCTTATATTGCTCAAATTTGCCATTTTCCCTGTAAAATCTAATACCCCAAATGCAGTAAACTGCTGAGATGTGTCTTGATCAGTAAAGAACATGATGGATTTTTTTTTTTGCCAAGTTTTAAAATTCTAACTTTTATTATTGTGGTCCAGGTTTACACTTTGGCTTTCATTGAACTTAGGGTTCAATGAAAACCTCAGATCTATTTTTCACAGGAAATATTACCAAACCAAGTTTCCAAACATTTATTATTTAAACATTTCTTTGGGCCTCTATTATTTTAGAGATAATTTTGAATTCTGATTTTGCCAATGCTCCCCTATCCTGCCAGACTAAGGAACTCCATATTTGCTCCATTTTTGATATGTCGTCTCCAGTGCCTTTATCTTAGGAATTGATAACCAAGCTGAATAGAAGTGAGACAAAGCCAGGGCATTCTGATACCATAGATGACCAGAGGGTTGAGTAACACTGAGCCCTTTTCTGTCCTCTAGTACTTTTATTCTCTAGATTTCCTTATGGAGCTACCAAGAACAATGGAAATTACCTAGTACTCATTCCTCTCAGCTCTCATTGCCACTTTTAGCAATTATCATAAACATCTGCTTAAGTCTTAGTTTTCCTCCTAGACTAGAAGGACCTAGCAGAGTATTGACAAAAAGTAGGCATAAAATCAATATTTGCAGCTTTGTTCACTTATTTTTCCTTTATCTCCTGCTAAAATAAATGATGATATAATGGTGGATAACCCAGTGTTCTTCTTTGTAGTCCACTATGATGTTCTTAAACTTTCAATAAAAATGTTCAAAATTGAACTCATTATCTTACTTTTAATCCTTTCTTCTTCTTGGTCATGCTGGTTCATGGCCTCACATTCTGACACATTCTAAACCTTACCATCATTTTGGACTCCTTTGTATTTCTCACATGTAATTTGTGCCTGCATTCCTCAGTTTTATTTCTAAACATCTCCCATGTTGAACCCTTATTCTTTATTCTTAATGTTTTTATTTTGCTCAATTCATTACTTCCTTTCTTCCAGATCATGGCATTCATCCATGGAATGCAAGGATGGTTCAACATATGAAAATCAATAAATGTGGTAAATTATATTAATAGAATAAAAGATAAAAATCATATATAATCATCTCAATAGATGCAGAAATCATGTGAAAAAGTTCAACACCTTTTATGGTAAAAACTCGCAACAAATTAAGTTTAGAAGGAGCATACCTCAAGATAATTAAGGCCATATGTGACAAGCCCACAGCTATCATCATATTCAGTGGTGAAAGGCTGACACTTCTTTCTCTAAGATCAAGAAAAAGACAAAAGTACCCACTCTCCCTACTCCTAATCTACATAGCTTTGGAAGCTCCTAGCAGAGCAATCACACGAGAAAAAGAAATAAAGGCATCAGAATCAGAAAGGGAGAAGTAAAGTTGTCTCTATACGCAGAAGACATACTTTTCTACATAGAAAACCATAAAGGTTCCACCAAAAAACTGTTAGATTTTATCAACACCTTCAGTAAAGTTGCAAGATACAAGTTTAACTTACAAAAATCAATAGTGTTTCTACACATTAACAATGAATTATCTGCAAAAGAAAACAATCCCATCTATAATACAAACAAAACCAATAAAATACTTAGGGATAAATTTAACAAAGGAAGCAAAAGATGTCTACATGGAAAACTACAAGACATTGATTAAAGAAATTGAAGAAGACACAAATAAATGGAAATATATTCCATGCTCATGGATTGAAAAAATTAATATTGTTAAAATGTCCAAACTATCCAAAGGTATCTATAGATTCAATGCAATCCCTGTCAATATTCCAACGGCATTTTCCACAGAAATAGTAAAAAAAATTCTAAAATTTGTATGGAACCACAAAAGACCATGATTAGCCAAAGCAATCCTAAGAAAAAAAGAGCAAAGCTGAAGCCATCATATTTCCTGATTTCAAGCTCTATTACAAATTATAGCAATCAAAACAGTATGGTACTGGCATAAAAACAGACAAATAGACTAATGAAACAGAATCAAGAGCCCAGAAATAAAACCATGCGTACATAGTCATCTAATATTTGACAAGGGAGCCAAGAATACTCAGTAGAGGAAAGACAGTCTCTTCAATAATGGTACTGGGAAAACTGGATATTTACATGCAAAATAATAAAATTAGACCCTTATCTTGCACCACTCACAAAAATTAACTCGAAATAGATTAAAGACACATGTAAGGTCTGAAGCCATCAAATTCCTAGAAGAAAACTGGGAGAAAGCTTCTTGACATGAGTGTTGACAGTGTATTTTTGTATATGATGCCTAAAGCACAAGAAACAAAATAAAAAATAAACAAATACCCTCAAACTAAAAAAGTTTTACACAGAAAAATAAATAATCAACAAAATAAACAATCAACCTACAAAAATGGGAGAAACTATTTGCAAACAACACATCTTATTAGGGGTTAATATCCAAAATAAATAAAGAACATATACAACTCAATAGCAAAAATAAATAAATAAATAAATAAAAAATAAATAAATAAATAAATAAATAAAACAAAACAAAAACAAATAATCTAATTAAAAATGGACAAAGGACCTGAGTAGATATTTTCCCAAAGAAGATATTCAGATGGCCAGAAAGGTATATAAAAGGTGCTTAACATCCCTAATAATCAGGGAAATGCAAATAAAAACCACAATGAGATATCAACTCACAACAGTTAGAATGGTCATCATCAAAAAGAAGAGAGCCCGGCCAGTGTGGCTCAGTGGATTGAGTGTCGTCCCATGGACTGAGAGGTCCTTGTTTGATTCCCAGTCAGGCACATGCCCAGGTTGTGGGCTCGATCCCCAGTAGGGGGCGTGCAGGAGGCAGCTGATGGATGTTTCTCTCTCATATCAATGTTTCTATCTCTCTCTCCCTTACTTTCTAAAAAATCAATAAAAGCAAAAAACAAAACAAAAAAAGATAACAAAGGTTGATGAGGATGTGGAGAAAAGGGAAACTTTGTGCACTGTTGGTGGGAATGTAAACTGGTATAGCCACTATGGAAAATAATACAAAGTTTTGCTCCAGATTAAAAATAGTACTACCATATGATCTGGTAATTCTACTTCTGGGTATATATCTGAGGGAAACAAAATTACTACATCAAAGATGTATACACTCCATTGCTCATTGCAATATTATTTATAATAGCCAAGACATGGAAACAACCTGTGTCCAATAACAAGTGAATAGATAAATACATATATATGCATACACACACACACGCACACTGGAATAGTCTTCACCCATAACAAAGAAGGGCATCCTGCCGTTTGTGATAACATGGATGATCCTTGAGGTCATTAGGCTAAGTGAACTGAGTCAGACAGAGAAAAACAAATATGGTAAGATTTCACTTATATGTGGATGTAAAAAAAAAAAAACCAAACCCAAAGAAAAAGACCTGATTATTGATAACTGGAGGTAGGGGTTGGGGAGGGGTGAGGAAACTGGGTAGAGGTAGTCCAAAGATACAAACTTCTGGTTACAAGACAAATAAAAGTACTGGGGATGTAATGTACAACATGATGACTACAACTAACACTGCTATATGGTATATTTGAAAGTTGCTAAGAGAGTAAATCCTAAATTATCATCACAAGGAAAAAATATTTTTTTGTAACTAAGATGAGGGATGTAATCATTTTACAATATATGTATGTAAAGTCATTATGTTATACACCTTAAACTTATACATTGTTGTATATCACTTATAGCTCAATCAAACAAACAAAAAATATTTTTTTAAAGTATAGGCATGGAAAGATATTCAAGTTAAATTTTTAGTGAAAAAAGGAATTTTACAAATAGAAGTTGCAAATAGTATATATCTCAACTATCCATTCCACCATCTCAACTGACCATTCCATTCCCCTTCATTCCACATTATTTCCTTAAGGCTGTTTTCTTGGGTTGATTTAAGAAAATAGGGGACATCTGTAATAATGTCAACAATAAAAAATAAACTTAAAATTAGTATGTATCGTAAGAATCTGTTACTGTGATAATTAGCTAGCTGTTAATATTAGTAATAGGAAGAGAGCAAAGGGAAGGCCAAACATTGTAAGCACGGTCATCTGGGCAGCTTCACTAGGAAGCTGCAACTTCATGCCCCACAGGGAACCACGGGTCCATTCCTTGCAGATCACTGGGGAAAGAGATCCAACAAAGAGGGAAATGGGTGCATGCACAGTGAAGTCGAGGTGACATAGGGAAGGTGTTTGCCTGTCAGTCTAGCCTGGGGAACAAAGATCATTGGCTAGGAGAGTGGAGCCACTGTAAGCATTTGAAATTCTGAAGGATTCATGGATTAAGCTCCTACTTAAAACCCCCAGACAATTCTCTCTTTTTCCCCTTGTTTTGCTCCTGCTTCCTTTCACTCTCTTGCTCCATGACCCACATTAGCCTGCCATGTGGCCCTAGAAGCCACGTGGCCCATGGCTATGTGGAACTCACATGCAATGGAATGCAGCTGGGAACACAACCTAAGCTAGCCAGATGCTGGACTGGACTGTGCTTTAATATGGAGTGAAGACTCTGGGCAGTGGCTTTGATCTTAGCCCTGCTGAAGACACAGTTGGACTTTTTCCCTGGTGGGACGGAGGGAGATGGGACTTTGGAGGGGAACTCCCTTAATGTTGCATCATCAATAAAGCTTTCCATGATACCTCATCCTCTCGTGGGAGCCTAAGGAAATTCTTGTTCTTGCAGTACCCCAAGAGCTCCATTTCTACCAGCAGTAGGTGGGGACACGGAGGGCAGCCCATCGATAACAAATCCACTTTACACATTTTATATATTAGTACCTGGATATAACAAATCTGGAGATACTCTCGTTCAACTCTGAATACTGTTTATCTCAGAGTGGGTGAGTGGTGGTGGTAGTGGTGGGAGGATTATTGGGGCTTTCAATATGGTAGATATGTATATAGTTCTATGTACACACGTGTTTTTAAAGACAGAGAGTGTATGAAGTTTATAAACAGAAATAATTACAACGATTGTCTAAGTATGTTGAACTAAATTATGTACCCTAATACAATCATATCTGGTATTCAGTAGAGGCACAATACAAAGAAATATTAACCATGAATAGAAGAAAGGGAAAGTATTATTCTAGTTACCAATCCCTTAATTTCTTCATCAATTTTAGTGCCTGGGCCTCTGCTTTGTTGCTTTGTCCCCAAATTCCTTCTTTGAAAGCTTGCCCAGAACTTCAGCTCCTCTAAGACTGGAGATGTACATTGCTCTTTCTTAAGATATTGGTATTATGAAGACATATGTTTGTTCTTCCTTGTTGTGATGCATAGAAATGTATGTGCTTTATTTTTTATGCTGTTAGATAATGGCCCAGGGTTTATGACTCTGGTCTATTAGCTTGATGTCTTCAGATACTGAAACATTAAAACCCACAGACTTATTAAATAGCTGCATATATATTTAAGCCTGTTGACAGTCTACTTACTGCTTCTCCATGTGATTTTCATTGTTATATGATAATAGAGATGATCAGCCTATCACCAAAAATTTATTTAGCTTAGTTTTAACACCTCCTGACCCAGTGGGTGGGGTAAAAGTTCCTAATGGGGTCAAAATTCTGTCTTAGGTTTCACAGAACAAGTGAAAAAATGCATAGCCAAGGGTGAAAAAGTAGAAATTGCGATGGAAGGATGGAAGGTAGACCATATCTAACCTGCTTTCCCCCACTATCTCAACTGACCATTCCATCCCTCTTCATTCCACATTATTTCCTTAAGGCTGTTTTCTTGGGTTGATTTAAGAAAATAGGGGACATCTGTAATAATGTCAACAATAAAAAATAAACTTAAAGAAAAAAGAAAGAGATAGAGATGCTTCATTACCAATGGCTCCCAGAAATTTCTGGCTTCAAGTTGGTTCTTCATTCATTCATATATTTATTTTCTATGTGAGCTGTCTGCCTACTTTTATGAGAGGAAAGAGCAGGGCACTGAAGGAGAACTTTTCCTCTCTGCACTCTGGAGGTCTCCTTGTTTGCAACCTTTCAACTCCAAAGGGAAATTATTCTCTTTTAAACCTGATAAACAAGAATCCTAAAAATCTCCATCCAACAGATTGCCTAGGGCATTCTACTCTAATTGAAAAAGGCCCCGTGTTTTTCTATTTAATTGATGCAATTTGCAGAACAATGAGTATAAACTTCCTATGACATTTCTGCCAGTAGGTCCTAGGCTGTCCTTGAGCTGAGCCAGAAAGTTCCTCTTCCCAAGCTGTTTTCAGTTAATTTAAGGAGAGAGAGGAAAAAAAAAAAACATTTAAAGCAATAAGTTTCTGCCCATTGGGCTTCAGAGCATAAGACCCTAAATTGCTGTGAAACTTTTCTTCGCTGCATCTACATTGAAAAGGACAGCTCTGCACAACTCTAAAGCTGTAATATATTGACTCATCCAAGGAGACAAGCCAGGTGCTTTTGCATCTTCAATAAGCAGTAGAGCCATTAGCTCACTCTGCTCTGTCCATTTGATGTGTTGATCTTGTTAATAGATCTCTAGAAGCAACTGTTATCCGATTGGTTCATGAGAAACACATCAAGTGTATCAGCAGACTCAAAGGAACTTTTTCAAATGTTATTTAAAATGTATAGTCAACAAAATTGGTTCATTTGAAAAGTGAAAAAGAGCAAAGTATTTTTGGCTGAGGCTAAACAAAGTCTGACCAATAAACTTGTAAATAAATGTCACCATTTCATTGCCTCTTGTCCTGCACACCTACCACAAACCTTTTCCTCGTTCATGTGAATGACTGCCTTGCAGGTCAAATATCTTCTTTTTTTAAGTCAGACTGGACACTTCCTTTCCTACAATTTAGTATTTCAAAAGACGCAGATAGTTTGATTTTCAGGGAAGGGTAAAGCAGAAGCAAGGAATGGAAGCATTTTTGGCCACTGCTTGGAAATAATAATAGTTATATTTACTTGCATTCTACATCTAGCTCTTTAGAAGATATTGTTCATCCATCCACTGTCAGTCAGTGAATACATATGCATTAGTCTGCTCAGGTTGCTATAACAAAATACCATAGACCTGGGGGCTTAAACCTCAAACATGTATTTCTCATAGTTCTGGAGGCTGGGAAATTTAAGATTAAGATGCCAACAAATTTGATTTGTGGTGAGGACTCACTTCTTGGCTTACAGACAGCTATCTTCTTGCTGTGTCCTCACACGGTAGAGAGAGAGAAAGAGAGAGAGAGGGGGTAAGGTGGGGGCGAGGAAGAGAGAGAGCGCGCGCCCATTCTCTGATATCTTTTCGTCTTCCTATAAGTGCACTAATACTATCATGAGGACCCCACCCTCATGACCTCATCTGGACCTAAATTACCTCCCAAAGGCCCCAACTCCAAATACTATCACATTAGGGGTAGGGATTCAATAGAGGGGACACAAACATTCAGTTCACAGCAACATGTTCAGTGAGTACTCACTAGGTGGTGGGTGCTACGCTGGGCTAAGTGCTCAGTTGTGACCAGGACTCCCTGCTAAGAGTTTAGTGGGAAAGACAAGAAATAAGCCAAGGTGCTGGATCTCTGAAGTATA
Source organism: Tadarida brasiliensis (assembly GCA_030848825.1). Taxonomy (NCBI): domain Eukaryota; kingdom Metazoa; phylum Chordata; class Mammalia; order Chiroptera; family Molossidae; genus Tadarida; species Tadarida brasiliensis. The sequence goes on from CM061272.1 coordinate 28,084,082, forward strand.
GGAGGTCATGAAAACATGTAGGAACAGGATAGTATCCAAGCTGCTTTGTGAAATGTCTGTTATTTCAATCCTATTTTAGTTGTAAAAATATAATAGTTCTCAAATATTTTTCTCCATTTGTGTCTTTAAACTTTTAAATGAATTTATTTCCTATCCCCTCACAACAGGTGGCTTCAAAACAAGGTATCTCATTATATCCATACTTTGTGCCCTGAATTTTCTTAAACTTTGGGTTTTAAGATTCCCAAGGTGCAGACAGGCATGACCTTCTTTCTGTGTGGAAATATAATGTAGTATTTCCACAAACAACAGAACTGCTTTCAGTCTCTCTCTCTTTTTTAAAAAAATTATTATTATTTGTCTTTTCCTTTAGTACTAAAAAACCTCCCAACAAATGAAAGTTCAAGTCCAGACAGCTTCACTGGTGAATTCTACCAAACAGTCAAAGAAGAATTCATACAAATCCTTCTGATACTCTTCCAAAAAACAGAAGAGGAGGGAATTCTTCCAAACTCATTTTATGAGGCCAGCATTACCCTGATAACAAAACCAGACAAGGATGCCGCAAGAAAATTACAGGCCAATGTCTCTGATAAATATAGATGTAAAATCCTCAACAAAATATAAACAAACCAAATTCAATAACACATTAAAAGAATTATACACCATGATCAAATGGGATTTATTCCAGGTATGCAAGGATAGTTTAACATTCCCAAATCAGGCAATGAGATACACCACAGTAACAAAATGAAGAATAAAAATCATATGGTCATCTCAATAGATGCATAAAAAGCATTTGACAAAACTCAACATCCTGTCATGATAAATTTAAAGTGGGTATAGAAGAAATGTACCCCAGCATAATAAAGGCCATATACAACAAGCCCACAACTAACATCAATCATACTCAATGGTGATATGCTGAATTCTTTTCCTCTAAAATCATGAACAAGACAGGGATGCTCATTCTTTCTACTTCTACTCAACATAGTACTGTAAAGTTTAGCCAGAGCAATTAGGCAAGCAAAAGAGAGAGAAAAAAAATCCAAATTGGAAAGGAAGAAGTAAAACTGTCACTATTTGCAGGTGACATGATATTATATATAGAAAACCCTAAAGATTTCACCAAAAAAAAAAAAAAAAAACAACCAAAAAAACAGTTAAAACTAATAAATGGATTCAGTAAAGTTATAGGATTTAAAAATCAATATGCAAATATCTTTCTGTACACTAGTAATGAAATATCAGAGGTATTAAGAATACAATTCCATTTACTTTTACATCAAAAAGAATAAAATACCTAGTAATAAATTTAACCAAGGAATTGAAATACATATATATATATATATACATATATATATATGTATATATATATATATTTTTATCCTCACCCGAGGACATTTTTTCATTTTTTGTTCAGATAGAGTGGGAGGGAGAGAGAGGAAGAGAGAGAGAGCGAAACATCGACGTGAAAGGGACACATCGAGTGGCTGCCACCCGCACGACCAACCAGGTTCGGGGACAAACTGCAACCGAAGTACATGCCCTTAGCGGGAACTGAACCCGGGTCTCTCTGGACCACAGGCCGACGCTGTAACCTCTGAGCCAAACCGGCCAGGGCGAAATACCTGTATATTAAAAATTACAAGACATGAATGAAATTAAAGAAGACACAAATAAATGAAAAGATAATAATGCTCATGGATTGGAATAATTAATATTTTTAAATGTCCATACTATCCAAAGCAATATACAGGTTCAATGAAATCCCTATCAAAATTACATTGGCCTTTTTCACAGAAACAGAACAAATAACCCTAAAATGTCTATGGAACCACAATAGACACTAAATAGCCAAAGCAATCTTGAGAAAGAAGAACAAATCTGGAGCCACCGTACTCCCTGATTTGAGACTACATTAATAAACCTGTAGTAATTTAAATAGTATAGCATCAGCATAAAAACAGACAGATAGACTAATGAAACAGACTAGAGAGGCCAGAAATAAACCACACCTATATAGTCAATTAATTTAGGACAAAGGAGCCAAGAACATGCAATGGGGAAAGGAGAGGGTCTTCAATCAATGGGGTTGAGAAAACTGGACAGCCACATGCAGAAGGGTGAAACCCGACCACTATCTTATACCATATATAAAAATTAACACAAAATGAACTTACAGCTAAAACATAGGACCTGCAATTATAGAACTCTTAGAAAAAAACATAGGTGGCAAGCTCCTTGACACAGGTTTTGGCAGTAATTCTAAAAATCTGACCCCAAAAGCGAAAGCAACAAAAGCCAAACCAAACAAGTGGGACCACATCAAACAAAAAAGCTTCTACACAGCTAAGGAAACAAACAACAAAATGAAGAGGCAACCTACTGAATGGAAGAACATATTTGCAGATCATATATCTGATAAGAAGCTAACACCCAAAATATAAAAAGAACTCATGCAACTCAACAGCAAAAAAACAACAAACAATTTGACAAAAATAGGCAGAAGTCTAAATAGACATTTTTTAAAAGAAGACATACAGATGGTCAAAAGTTACATGAAAAGATGCTCAACATCATTAATCATCAAAGAAATGCAAATCAAAACCATAATGATACGTTATCTCACACCTGGTAGAATGGCTAGTATCACAAGGAAAAGAATTAAAAGTGTTGGTGAGGATGTGGAGAAGAGGAAACCCTTGTGCACTGTTGGTGGGAATGTAAATTAGTGCAGCCACTATGGAAAACACTATGGAGGGTCCTCAAAGAATTAAAAAAAGAACTATTATAATTCAACAATTCTAGTTCCGGGTATTTATTTGAAGAAATTGAAAACACTACCTTGAAATGTTATCCGCACCCCATGTTTACTGCAGAATTATTTACAAGAGTCAAGATATGCAAACAACTTAAGTGTCCATCAATGGATGGATAATGTGGTATATACACAATGGAATATTATTCAGTCATAAAAAGGAAATCCTGCCATTTGTGAAAACATGGATGGACCTCAAAGGCATTATTCCAAGTGAAATAAGTCAGATAGAGAAAGACAAATATCATATGGTCTCTTTTATATGTGGAATGTAAAAAAAAACAAAAATAAAAATAAAAAAACCTGAGCTCATAGATACAGAAAACAGATTGGTGCTTGCCCAAAGCAGGAGTGAGTGGTGGGAGAAATGGGTCAAAGAATAAAAATAATAATAATTGAAGGACATGATGGACGTAAAGTGCTTTAAAAAGTGCTCAGCATATAGTAATCAATAAAAAAATATAAAGTATTTCCATACTCACCTTAAAAAATATATAATTTTTAAAATCTTTTGGATTTTTTTCTCTTATATATTTGTTTAATCCTCACCTGAGGATATGTTTATTGATTTTAGAGAGATAGGAAGGGAAGGAGGGAAAGAAAGAGAGAGAGGAAAGGAGGGAGAGGGGGAGGAGGGAGGAGAAAGAGAGAGAGAGAGAGAGAGAGAGAGAGAGAGATTGATTGAGATGGAGACTGACTGTCTTCTGACCAGGGATTGAACCTGTAACCTAGGTATGTACCCTGACCAGGAATCGAATTTGCAACATTTTGGTATATGAGATGATGCTCCAACCAACTGAGCCACCTGGCCAGGGCTTTTCTCTTATTCTTAGGTATGGTCAATACCCTGCATATTACAGGCATGCCATTAAAGATATTAAAAAAAAAGATTTCCACAGTCCAAGTGTCCACCAATAGTTGAGTGGATAAAAAAGCTGTGATACATTTACACAATGGAATACTATGCAGCTGTAAGAAAGAAAGATCTCTTACCCTTTGAGATGACATGGAAGGGACCTGGAGAAACAGGCCAAGCAGAGAAAAGACAAATATCACATGATCTCACTTATTTGTGGAATATAATGAACAAAATAAGCTGATGAACAAAATAAACCCAGAGACATAGAAGTAGGGTACAGACTGACAAACCTCAGAGGAGGGGGGTGGAGGGGGAGGGGAGAGATAAACCACAGAACTTACATGCATGTATGCATAACCAATGGACATGGACAACAATGCCGTGAGGGGAGGGGGATCGGATCGGGAGGAGGGTGTCAATGGGGGAAAAAGGAGAAACATCTGTAACAAAAATAAATTAATAAAAAAAATAACATGAAAAAGGATTTCCAATAATCTTTGGATCATAATGTGAAAATCCCTTTTCTAGGGCTGTTCTAATTTGCACTTCCATCCAACAAAGCACCCAGCCCTAGCTGCCTCTCTCACAACACCACTTGGTAGACTTCATAGAGAATGAGGTGAGAGCGGCAAGGCTGCTTGGGGTCCTCTTCCACACTCCTGGAGACATTGTTTTGTATGAAGGCCAAGCCCAAGAGGGCCTCTGAGGGTGGCTGGAAAGCCACAGCCCTTGACTCTTTGGGGAGCTCCTGAGGGAAGAACCTGTCTAGGGTTGTTTGAGAGGCACACTGCCCTGCCCCCATCCCCAGTCTGGGAATCTTACTCCTGATGAGTAATACAGAAATATTTTCAACCTGAGGGATTCAGTATATTTTGCTATAAGTTACAATTTTTAGATATTGCTTGGGTAAAGTAAAAGAAGTTATATGTGTTTGTCATGTTAAGAAGGCAGCAATTATGAATGGGTGTGGTGATAAACATCGACAGAGCCTAAAAAGTTCTGCTAAAAAGAAAACCATAGCCCGGCTGCTATGGCTCAGTGGATTGAGTGTTGTCCCATGGACTGAGAGGTCCCGGTTCGATTCTTGTTTGGGGCGCATGCCCAGGTTGTGGGCTCAGTTCCCAGTAGGGGGCATGCAGGAGGCAGCCGATCAATGTTTCTCTTTCACATCGATGTTTCTATCCTTCTCTCCCTTCCTCTCTCTCTAAAAAAATCAATAAAAGTATATCTAGTACACTGCTGGTGGGAATGCAGACTGGTGCAGCCACTATGGAAAACACTATGGTGTTACCTCAAAAAATTAAAAATTAAAAATTAAAAATTAAATTGCGATTTGACCCAGTGATCCCACTTCCAGGAATATACCCTAAGAAGCCTGAAACACCAATCAGAAAGAATATATGTACCCCTATGTTCATAGCAGCGCTATTTACAATAGCTAAGATCTGGAAACAGCCCAAGTGTCCATCAGTAGACGAATGGATAAAAAAGCTGTGGTACATATACACAATGGAGTACTATGCAGCTGTAAGAAAGAAAGATCTCTTATCCTTTGAGACGACATGGAGGGACCTGGAGAGTATTAGCCTAAGCAAAACAAGCCAAGCAGAGAAAGACAAATATCACACGATCTCACTTATCTGTGGAATATAATGAATATAACAGTCTGAGGAACAGGGTAGACCCAGAGATGTGGAAGTAGGGTACAGACTGACAACCCTCAGAAGGGTGGGGGGGAGGGAAGAGATAAACCACAGAACTTATGTGCATGTATGCATAGCTGATGGACATGGAAAACAAAGCTGGGGACGGAGTGGGGGGATGGGGAGGAGGGTGTCAATGGGGAAAAAAGGAGAAACATCTGTAACAAAAATTAATTAATAAAAAAGAAAAAAAAAGTATATTTAAAAAAATAAAATAAAAATGAAACCATAGTACTGGTTCCCTCCCCCTCAGTTCAGAACCCATAGCATTCATTACGAGGACTCTGGGTACAGTCTGGCTTCCTTGCCATCAGTGTCTCATTCCACATTTGCAAGGAACGTGACTTGGCCCTTTATTTAATCCTGTGTCTCGCTTTGCTCATCTGGAAAATGGGGCAATGATAGTACCTACCCATTGGGGTTGTAATCCTTCCTTAAGAGGTTTTTATGAGGATTGAATGAGGTAATGCATGTAAAACACCCAGAACAGTGTTGAGCAAATGATAAACATTCAATAAATATCAGTTATTATGCAAAGGAATTTTAGAACCAATATAAACATTTACCGGGGAATTCAGCTAAGTCTGGTTTTATTGTGGAGCCCTGGCACCCTCTTTTATTAACTGGAGAACACTATAAATTTTCTAATACTATAGTAACCTAAATATTTATCTGGAGTTTTCTAAACTAACAGACTCTGCCCTAAGCCAATGTATTAAGCAGGGAATATTTCCAGAAATTCTTTAAGTTACTTTTCAAAAAACAAAACAAAAACCCTACAACCCACAAAAGCCTCTGGCCCTGCAGGCCCTCTGCAGCAGCATTTAGTCTATGGAGCGCGAGGACGGTCAGTTTGGAACTCCACAGTCATCCAGGTATGTTTTGTGTCCAAGGACCTCTGAGTGACCTTAGTGCTTTCAAGCCCCTACGTTATGAACTTGGTACACCAGATCACAGGTCAGTTTGGAAGAGTTCACATTCATTCATTGAAAGCATAGGGAGGTTTCCTATTCTGACAGCAGCAACAGTTAACAATGGTGAACCCAAGGCTGGGCAGAAATGAAGGAAAGAAAAAAGAGACCGGTTATGATAATAATAGTATTGTCTGAAACAATAAGTTCACAACATAAATCACAATAAAAGATTTTCTATGTCACTACATCAGAGGAGCTCACTGCCCTGAGGACAAGTGGGCCGGGAGGGACCTGTGTACTGCCCTCCGCTTTCCCCGGAGTTATTGGCACAGAGAGCAAGTCTGTGCGAGAGACTTGTCTTATCTCTGAGGCTGAAACCGGAGATGTTCCCAGGAGGACAATCATGGAGAAAAACAAGCTCGCTGCAAGTCCTCTCGGGCTCCCCGGGGGAATTCCTCAAAGCCTACTGATGAGGCAAGTTTACAGAATCCACGCTCCCCCAGCCAGCGTCTGACACCAGCACCTCTGGCAGAGGGAAGCATGGCTGTAACTTACAAGTGTGGCCAAAAGGGAGGGTCAGGAAGGGCTTGATGTGGTTTATCTCATAAGGGAAAGAGAGGAGAGCTCTGACCTCACCCTTCGCTTGGAGGCTTTACAGTGCCTTGGCAGACAGACCCCGGCCTTGGGGTTAAGCTTGCAGAAAGCCCACGTCAACAGAGGGAAACACTGTGACCACCTGTGTACTTTGGCTGAAGCAGTGTGTAGGCAACAAGTGCATGAGGAGGCCTGGGAAAAGCTCGGGGAAGCAGAAGTCGGGGTGGGAGGGGCCGCGTAGATGGCTCTCCTCCCAGTACCTGCAGCATCGCTTAGGGACGAAGGTCAGATGGCTTGGCTGACCTGCTCAGGCTCCCTCCGCAGTCTATGGGGGAGCGTGAAGGAGGGCAACTGCCCATTGGCAAGTGATAGAGAGGAATCTCGAGGTCACAGTTGACCTGGACAGGTGATCTAAGGTAAACAAACAAACAAAATAGGAAAAGAATCTAAGTACCATGGAAGATGAGTGCCCAGGAGGGTTGAAGGTCAAGTTGAAAGTGAAACTGTGAAGAAGAGGACTGAGCTTGAATCCGGAGGTCCCTGACAGGCTGGTAGTTCAGCCGGATGCTGTGAACAGAGGTGCTCCTGACCCCAGTCCCTTCTAATGTGGGGGATGTTTAGTGGCAATGAGGGGAGGAACAGAGGCCTAAAGAAGATGTGCAGGCAAACACCAACTCAGAAACCAAACTTTCTTATCTGCACACTCAGGAGCGTTATTACAACTGACTTCAGTTAGGCAGCAACTGGAAAACGAAGTATAGATTAGGAAAGTAATTACTCCGCTGCCGTTCGTGTCAGCCATCGTTTGAAGACGTGGAAAGGAAATCGGACTTTAGGGAACTTTCCTTTTTGCAATGAAAAAGCAGACTTGCACAGCATGGTGACCACTTCAGTTTTGTGTTGTTCTTGGTTTTGTAGCTGTTGGCTTTTGACAGGTACACAGATTCCACTGCCTTTGACTAACCAATAATAAAAATGCCATTCATTTATAGAGTGCCTTTCAGGGGATCACAGCGTTCTCACTTCCATGACCTCATTTTCTCCTAGTAAGTCTGTGAGCTATTATTATCAATCTAATTTCACAGATGAGGCTTATTTTATGGGCAGGAACACAGGGCTAACAAGTAATCGCTACAGGACTAGAAACCTGGGACTTCACTTCTATTACAGCAAAGATAACGTGTCATTTTCTGAAACTCAAGTTAAAACAACCTCCAATACTACATTTTGGCGTGTCTTATATACTTATTTTAGTTTAGTTGTTTTCTCTCCTTTTTTACCATACTTCAAAAAGATGTTTGTGTGAGTATATGGAAAAAGCACCTAAATATTATAATTTTATACTAAGGACGGACTGTTTGTCAACACCCTCAGCCTACGTTACTCAGGTCTATTTCCTATGTCATTGGAAACTTGTTAGAGTCTGGTGGTCATTTAGAGTTCATTACAGCTTTGAAAGTATTTGGTTAATATTTATTTCACCAGACGAAGTACTGTAATGCAGTTAAGTAGTCATCAGAGGCTTTGAAAGAATTAATGCGCTCACACCCTTTTTTGATGACTTTGGTGTCTGCACTTTTAATACTGTTTTTCTCCAGTATTGGTTTCACCTGATTATGTGTCTTGAGGCACAGTGCTCACTTCAATGGGCAGCAGAGCCCAAGGGCCCCGCGGCACCGAGAGGCCCGTTGCTGGGAGGAGGTGCATTTTCTTCTCTTGGCAATAGAGGTGAGCCTGCGGGTGCGCTGGTCCGAGGCCAGAAACACGGGCAATGACCTCACTGCCTTTGCCACAGCGACATAGCTGAGTGCTGAGGAAATAACTTGAACCACATCTTAAGTCAAGTAAATTCATTTTTAAAATTAGATAGATGCTTTTAGGCTTGATACCAGACCAAGAGAGGAGAGGGCAAATGTTTTTTCTGAAACTACAAGTAGAACAAGACAACTTAAACTTTTGTTATTAGGTGGCACTAGAGATGGGCTTTGGGGTTAAGTCATCTCAGTTAGCATTCTTCATGGTGGTGCCAATAAGATTAAGAAGTTGATTTTAGGTCCCTATTCTTAGTAAGGACATTATGCAGATGGAAAAATGGCTGTTGGGACCTGGGCATGTCTGGAACATCATTCCAAGTTCTGGAGAGCTTAGTCTTGATGGAATGTTGGATGAGACAAGGTGTAAATAAATCACTGGGGTTCCATTTGTGGAACACATACTAAAGGTGCCTTGTCCCTCCCCCACCCCCTAAATGTATCTCTGCTTTATTAAATCTTAGCATCATTTTTCTTTCTTCAGGACTTTTATAGGAAGGCTGGATATTTTATTTGCTTAAGGTACAGCTATTCTGGAGAACAATAACTAGTTATGATTTTTGAAGAAATCAGTTTACCTGATTATTTCACAGACACCTAGCAGAGCCTAAAGATCTAAGAGGTAAAGATATGTCTAGGGAAAATTATTTTGTGGAAGTTTCCAACTGGGCCATCATTTGGGGTAAGAGCAGAACAGGTTCTAGAAAAATGTTAAGAAGCATGAAAACATAAGAAATCCATGGATTCAAGAGGCGAGGTCTGGGGAGTGCTGGAAGATGAGGAGAAGTTGGAGGGAAATGACAGGGACTTTCATTTGGGGTGTCTTGGATGTGCTGGTTTGGGGCGAGACATCAAATTGTGTTGTCTTGCTGCTAACTGGAAATGTTAACGTCTCAATTAGCTAGTTAATAATAATAAAGGAAAGAAAGCAAAGGGAGGCCAGGCATTGCAAGCACAGTCACCTGGAAAGCTTCGCCAGAAAGCTACAGCTTCACACAGCACTGTTCCTCCAAGGGGATTAACACCCCTCCCTTCCCCTATTCAGTATTGGATTGTTGGGGGGGGGGTAAGCACATTCACAGTGGAAGTCAGGGTGGCGCAGGGGAGGTGCCTGCCTGTCAGTCTAACCTGGGAAACAATGGATTGGCTGGGGGGTGGACCCCATCAGAAGTGCGGCGAATTAATTGGTTGGTTTGAAGAAGCTCCTGGTTAAAATCCCCAGAGTTTCCCCTCTCGTTTCCTCTTGCTCTGTGACCTGCACTCCCCATGCATTCGTGTGTTCTGTCTCCGGGGACGTGAGGCCTTAGCAGCCTCATGGCCCATGGCCGCGCTGACTCCACACGCCCGATGCTCGCCTGGGCAGGACTTTAATATGGAGCAGAAACTAGGGGCAGAGGCCTTTATTCTGGCCCTGCTGAAGGCATGGTGGGATGGACAGAGATGGGACCTTGGAGAGGAACCCCCTTAGTTTTACACGATCAGTAAAGCTTTCTCCGAAACCCTATCCTCCCGTGGGGGCCTCAGGAAATTCTTTTCCTCGTGGCATCCCAAGTACTCCACTTCCACTGATAACAGAATTACGGGTCCTGAATTCTGGAGAGAAAGGCATGCTAGCTGGATGTCACAGGCAGTGATGATAGCTGACGTCCAGAGGAGGCCGTTCATGGAATTCCCGCGCAGTGATAAGGCTGGGACTGAACAGGACATGCGGGGTGAGCAAGGGCAGAGGTGTCAGGGATGAAGCGATTCCAGGGGCAGGAAGACAATCAGTAAGGTAGAGAGTTTAAAAGAAGAGAAAAAGGTAAACAATGTAAATACTTCAAGAACGCAAACAAGATAATGGCTGAGGAGTATTGTCTGAATTTGAAGACAAGTGAGATCCTGCATTTCTGCCAGAGAAGCTTCAGGAGAGTTTTGAGGACAGAGCCCACAGCCTAGTGGGAAGCATCAGTGGTAGCTGGGGAAGGAGAGGACAGAGACCGGTGGCTTCCAGTACAGATTCGCAGACCACAGCCCTCAGGTGTGACTCCCAGCTCTGCCATTCAGTGACCATGGCCTTGGGCAGGTTTTAGCCTCTTTGTACTTGATGCTTCACAGCGGAACATGGCAGAGGTCGTGGCTGTCGGGACCACATGCGTTATTTGGTACATGCAGCACTGAGAATTGTGCTGGCCTATGGTAAGCGCTTTCTGTAATTGTCAGCAGTTTTCATTATTATGTTTTGACAAAGCTCATCAGAGAAGGAAGGTTGAGAGGGGTATTACTTTTCCATTGCCACACAATAAATTACCACTAGCTTGAGGCTTAAAACTCATTATCTCCCAGTCCTGTAGGGAGGAGGCCGGGCAGAGCGCGACTGAGTCTTCTGCTCTGGTTCTCACCAGTGTGCGGTCAGGGTGATGGCTGGGCTGCCCTTCTGTCTGGACGGTCTGGGGAAGAGTCTACTTCCAAGCTCATTCAGGTTGTTGTCGATTCAGCTTCTGGTGGTTGTAGGGCTGAGTCCTTTCCTTGCTGGTAGTCAGAGAGGGGCCACTCTGAGATCTTAGAGGTCACATACATCCTCGCCAAGCAGCACTCTCCATCTTCGGACAATCTGTGTGTTGATCTTTTCACTTCAAATCTTTTTTTCATGGGAGAGCTTCGTCCTTTTAAAGAGCTCACCTGATTAGGTCAGACCCATCAGGGATAATCTCTTTCTTAATGTCAAATGTGCCACATAAGTGAATGACAGGAGTGATATTCTGTTCTATTCATAGGTTCCTCCCATACTCAGTGGGAGAAGATTATACAAAAGCATGGGTCATTTGAGTTAATCTTAGAATTCTGTGTGTCATACGGCAAAAGGTCAAGTTTTGTGTGGGTTAGATGGTATGTTTGCAGGTAGAAGGAAAATAACCAGTGGAGAAAGAGATATTAAAGAAAATAGAGAAAAAAGAGTGATTGCCCCTTACCCTCAGAGTAATATCTTGAAAAGAAGTGGTTACTACATCTAGACTGAGGACAGAGTTGGAGGGGTAGCATTGGGGAAGGTTGGGGTCATTGTGAGACATCAGGAAAGGCAGTTAGAACATATATTATCATTGTATTACTTGATGTTTAGCAAAACAATCTTAAAACCTATGACATATAAAAATAACCACTGCTTTCTCATGCATGTGTAGGGTCCAGCTGATTCTGGCCGGGTTCCCTCAGGCATTTGTGGTTCAGCTGGCCCAGTCACACGTCTGCATGTTGGCTCTGCTCCGTGGTTCTCTCATTCTCCTTTGGGTCCCAGTAGGAAAGCCCAGGCAAGTCCTTCTCACGGTGACGGCAGAGGCGCAGGATTTCCTGAGGCCTGGGCACTGATACTCGGCCACTTCTGCTTGCTCCATTGCCCCAGACTAGTTGCATGTCCAACCCAGAAACAGCACAATGACACCCCAGAGATACAGGCAGTGAAGAATGCGCGTCATCAATAGCAGCTTGGCTTGATTAAAGGACATATAAAAGGGACTGGGGTAGATAAAGTAAAAGGGTCATTTGAGGCTAGATCAGGAAGCCACTTAACACTAGATAATGTGCTGGGTAACTTCCCTCCAGACCCACTTTGCATCCTTCTCTCCTCTCTGCCTCACAAGCCCTGTCTGAACCATTGTCTACGGGGCACTTAGTCACTGGGTTCTGTTTGGGTTCAGGCAACAGTAAGCTCTGGGGGTGATCAGCACAGGCAGAGAGGAAGGAGGCCTGAGGTTTATTCTCTGGGTCTCTTTCCCATAGGCAGTCCCTGTATAGTAGCCCAGCACTTCTAGATTCTGGTGATTTCTTCTTCCTCTTGCCTCTGCATGGTTAGGGATACTGAGGCTTTCCAGTCTCCCTAGCCTTAAGGTCCTATATTACATGCTACCCACACTTAGTAAAATTTTTCTGAACTCTCCTCAGTGGTCCAGTTTGAGTGTGTCATCTGTTTCCTGCTGGGACTCTAATACAGTTAAGGACTTGGGACTTCATTTAGTAGGCAATGAGAAACAAGACAGAGTTAAGAGAGGGTTAGGAATGGAACTGTACTGTGGGAATATCAATATGAAAGCCATATATAGAGTGTATTAGAAGGACCATGTAGGAGACTCGCAATTGTCCAGGTTAAAAAGTACGAGGGTCCGGACTGGACACAGGGGTGTGGGGATGGAAAGGGAAAATGGATGCACAAGCAATCATAGATGCAGAATTGGTCAATATCACAGTATTTGGTAAACATTTATATGGTCAGAATGATATTTCCAAAATTTCCAGCCTCGGGAACTAGGAGATTAGTAATATCGTTAGGAAGAACTAGGGATCACAGAGAATAAAACATTCTGTTTTGGACATTTGGAATTTTCCATCTGATGTTCAGTGTCTTGTAATCGGAAATGTTGAGCTTGGGAGACAGACAGATCAGGGCTGGAAGTAATTTGGAAACTGTCCACATAGACTCAACAATTGAAGCCATAAAAGTAGATAAAATTGTCTAGAACTAGATACACAGAGAGAAGAGAGTAACAGAAAAATGCAGAAAATTACGACATTGAGGAATGAGAAGAACAAGAGAAGTCAGAGATTTAAAAAAAAAAAAAGGGTGAGCAAAATTTAGAATGAGAAACAATAGAGTATCATATTTTGGAGATTTTCAAGGAATGTGTTGGTAATTTTTTTTTTACTTAAAATTTTTTCTTTATTGATGTTAGAGAGACAGAGGAAGGGAGAGGGAGAGAGAGATGGAAACATCGCTGAGAGAGAATATCGACTGGCCTCCTGCATGCCCCTCACTGGGGATCAGACCCACAACCCAGGCATGTGCCCTGACCAGGAACCGAACTGGTGATCTCTTGGTGATGGATCGATGCTCAACCATGCTCAGCCGGTCGGGCTGTGTTGGTAATTTTTTAATGTTGTGTCAACTTCAGGAGGGTTGTGGTGAAAGCCAGAGCACAGTGATTTGAAGACTGATGAGAGGTAAAGAAATACAACAGCAAGCGTAGACGACTTGTTCAGGATTCAGGATGTCTGATTACTCAGCAGGGGTCTTGAACCTTTTCTATAAAGGACCAGATAGCAAATATTTTAGTCTTTGTGGGCCCTATGGATTCTGTTGAACTGCTCAACTCTGCCTTGTTGTGCAACATCAGCCACAGACAGTCCACAAACAAATGACATAGGCCATGTTCTAATAAAATGTAATTTACAAAGCAGATGGAGGGTGGGATTGAGACAACTTGTCATCATTTACCGACCACTGGATAAAGGTAAACAGAAAGTTCAGCCATTGTAAAAGAAAGTGTAGTAGTTAGGAAGATAAATCAGGTCTAGGGAAGGGTTTTGTTACGATTATTCTGTATATGAGAAGCAGCAGTCAAGTTGACATGTCAGGCAAGAAGCTGATAGAAAGGAGGGTGCAAAATACATGGTCTAGGCTTGGTTTGGAAACAGTTTCTGAGACTGGAGGGAAGGGAGAGAGGAGAGCAGCAGATACACATACTGTTAATTTTGTTCCAGCTTAATGTTTATTTCAGCCCTTCTTTTGTAAACCTTTTTTTTAAAGAAACTAAATGTTTAGGGATTAGTAGGTTTGTTTGTTATTTTTTCTGTGTTTCTGTTTAGTTTTTAGGGCCAAGCATCCTAACATGGGTTTTGGTTTCTCTCATGAAGACCACGAGGTGCCACTTATTTAAGAAAATTCTTAAGTGCACACATTTTGTTTTTGTTTTTGTTTTTAGACTCCTTTATCATCTAATCTTCTTCAAGTGAAAGATCTCTTGACAAAGTTTTTGTGTGATGTATTTTCACACTTGGGGGCAAACAAACTACTGGAACACGTGGGAGCATTGGCATTCATGTCCACGCAATTCATAATATCTTCCGAGTATTGTTCATCTTGCTTCTTTGCTCATTCCTCAAGGATTTCATGTTAGTCAATCAATGAATGCATTCCTGATGTTATACAATTAAAAAAAATCTAGGTAATGGAACTTTGTATTTAAATGTATTGGAGAAATAGTTGTTTGAAAATAAATTCTCTAGAAAATTCATTTGTGACATGAATCAAGCCCTCTAATTCACCCAATTTGAATGCTTTTCTATCTATAGACTCTTTTTTGAATTGGTTTTTCTTAAATGGAGGACATTTCTTAAATGTCCATATTTTTTTACTTATTCTACTTTTTTTCTCTCCCATTATCAGTTGGGTGTCTCAGGGTGAGGTCTAAGCAGAGAGGAAACTTAAAATGATAAATCAATTCATACTAAACCTTTTAGCCTGTGCTTAAGAACATTTTTTAGCCTTGAATTTCAGATAACTAAATACTTTTGGTGATCTTGGGGTACCAGCTGGGAACTTTCATTCATCACAGATCTATAGTCTATTACTTGGAGCAGTCAATCTAAGATTTTCTTTTTACCTCTCCAGTTTATTTTTATGGGGCAAACTAGCACCAGGTTCCAAGGAGAGAAGAAGCACAAAGAACTGTTAATAATGATCCTCTCACTTTTGTGTCCAGCACAATCCAAAAAGATCACTATGACACACATTTGCTGGGTTGAAGTACAGTGTTACTCTCTACTTCTGTAATGAAATGGCTTTTGTGATTTTTTTCCTGAAGCATCACTTTTTTAAAAAAAATTGATAGATTGATTTTAGAGAGAGAGGAAAGGAGAAAGAGAGTGAGAAATATCGATTTGTTGTTCCACTTACTTATGCATTCATTGGTTGATTCTTATATGTGTTCTCATGGGGGATTGAACCTACAACCTTGGCATATCAGGACGATGCTCTAACCAACTGAGCTACCCTGCCAGGGCTATTGGCACATCATTTTCTAAAACCAATCTTCATTGCTTAAGGTCTTCAGTCAAAGTTTGAGTTCTAATTTAGGAACATGAACTCCTTTGTCATTCTGTCTTGTGTCTATCAGTAGATCTGGCCTCCACATCTTGGGATCACCTTCTTCTTACACGACATGTGGAGTACAACTTAGAGTCGAAACAAGGAAGCATTAAACCATCTGTTGAAAATCCTAAACAATCCAAAAGTGAAAACGAACTAGATGAGGCATTTTGGGTTGGAGTGCACATTCATTTCAAGAGTGAGATAATGTACAATGCTATGTTGAGATTACTTCAGGCTCATGGGACTGGTTGGATCTGGCGAGACTAACTTTAAATGTGGAGTTAAAAATATATTTCCAGATCCAAATTTGTGTAGCAGGTAATATATAGCTAGCTGTGCCAAAACCATATGTAATTTAAAAAAATTCAATTTCAAAAAATGTATTAAGTTTTCCAATGAAAGGTGGTTTAGAACAATGAGAAGGAATTTGTTGTGTGAGCGAATCAGGTAAGACTCGTGAAATCTGTCCCATGTTAGCTTTGAGACCTTGGACAGGAGACAGCACTCTGAGCCTTCATTTCTTTAACTGTCAACAGGATAAATGATATTTTCCTTGGGTACCTGTGATATAGAAAAGTCGAAATGTGATGATGTGTTTGACAAACTATGAACTTCTATATATTTATTCATCAAGTAACATTTACAGAGCACTGTACTAGGATTAAGAGGTTAAGTATCAACAATGATAAATAACACATCTGCCCTCTAAGAATTTCTGATCTTATATGGTCAGTGTTGCGCTGGGGTGGGGTGTGTGTGTGTGTGTGTGGGGGGGGTGGATCAGCATGTAAACAAACAAATACAACCTATTGCAAATGTGTGTGAAAAGAGTACAGTAGAAGTTTTAAGGGGTTGATTCTGTTGGAGGAGCCAGGAAAGGATTTCCACAGAAAGTGATCCCAGTAGGTGTTACCAGACAGGGAAATGGGAGGGGGATGGTGGTGGAGATGCCTTCAGGCAGAGACCAGTGTAAACAAAGGTGTATGTGTATGAAATAGCATGGCTCATCAGGGGAACTACAAAACTATACATGCAGGTTTTCTTTTCTTGACTAATTTGTATCAGATACACTAATAGATACAGTGATGACATTAAGTCAAATATCAGTAAAATCAAGGGCTGATATATTCTTTATGAGAGCACATAGAATATACTGATGTTTATAGCTGCCTTCTCTGCATATATTAAAAAAGGCTACCGATGGTGCAAAGAGTGAGATTTAGAATGGATTTCATGATGTGGTCAGGAGTTACGGCCAGTGTCTCTTAAAAATGCTATGGTGTATAAAATGTGACATTTGTTACATTTGTATAGGAGAGATGTATTTTGGAATAATTTCAAGTGATTTCTTTAGGCTCTCATTTGCCACAACTATATATGTGAGAAAAATATAATTACAAATTTTTCAGAAAAAGTACTCAAATTACCAAAAATAAATTTAAACTACTGTGATCAATATTTTCTCCTACTTATGCAGCTGCTCATGGTGGCTCCCATGAAACAGTCCGAATAGAATGTCTTTTCTTGGTGTGTAAAAAACTGGCTTAGGGTATCTTGTTCGATTGCATCACCTCTCGAACAGGTGGCAAACATTTTTACTTAAAATTCTTTCCTGTGTTGACTATTGCATTTCTCATTCTAGTAATCATTTCTAAGCCTCAGGGGATTCTACATATTAAACCAGAGTCCATTTCTGAAAGAACTAGGACCATATTGTGTACCATCTGTGTTTCTGATCTTCTTTTCCAGAAGAATATTCATTTTAATTTGTCCCCTGAGTTCTGAAAATTCTCCAAGAATTCTCCATCCCCTTATGACCACATATCCACCTACTTATACTTCCATCCTATTACTGCTTCTTCTCTAAACACAGATCTGGTTCTTTCCCATGGCTTTCTACTTGTTTGGGTCACTTTGTCATCTGCCCAGTTTTCACCTCTCTTGGAGCTTGGTGATTTACAACTGAGTCACTGAGTTACTTCCTTTTTCTTAAATATCAAATTGAAAATAGAACCACCATTGGAAAGATTAACTGAAAGAAGAAGCGTGTCATTTTCCAAACTGGTAAGGTCAAGATCTCCCTTAGGGTTTAAAGTCCTTCAAATTCTATTTTCTTATTTTGTTAACCTTTTGAAGATAAAGATAGGGAGAGATACAACTCAAAATTGAGGATGTTATGTGGTAATTACAGTCCCTCTAGTTTTTTTTATTAAGACCTCTTTCTACTTTTATTTCCAAATTAATTTTTTAAAAATATTTTGGAACATTTTGCCCATGTTATAATAAAAATTGTATCAGTTTGACATATTTGCCTCATTGAACTTCTTTATTTGTAAGCCTCAGAAATCCATTCAAATTATTTTTAAAATTGAAAAATAAGGCATAAACTCATCCAGGTGAGCTATTTCATCAAACTCAAGGAAGATCAACTCAGTTTCACAAGGGTCTGCAATCAGGAACTGGAGGATGTCAAAAATCAAAGTTACTTTCTCCGTGTGACATGATTATTTGTTTCTGCTTCTCTTTTGCTTCAGTTTTCTTTCTTCCTTCAGAATGGATTTCTTGAAGTATCTGTATACATAACAGAAGGTGTCTGCTCTGGACCTCCCATGCCAGGAGTATAAAAGAAGCTCACTATGTTATTCTGTGAACCAATTACAACAATGAAAGAGTGTAGATAATTTGGAATTTAGATATGGAAGGGAAGACATAAGTAAGAGAAGAACTGAAAATAGGATTAAAAATTGTTTAACAAGAATAGTAGGTTGCAATAATATGGAATAAATTATACATTTATAAAAGAACATACTCCAAAGCTGTGATAGATAGTTGGACGATGGTTAGGTTTGGTGAGAGTAGGGTTCACGCGAAAGGGTGGTGGTATAATTCTTATAGTCCTGCTTATAGTACATGTGAGCAGAGAGCCAACCAGGTGCTCTACCTGTCCACAGAATAAAGCAGGTGGCCCCATGTGGCCAGGGAACTCGTGTGCAGTTATGCCTTATGTGGGTCCCCAGATAATACATCCATTTTGCCATCTTGCCTGGGCAGTGAAGCTAATGTACAGTCCCACCTACAGCTGATTATAATAGTACCCAGTCCTGCCTGACTAGGAAGTCTGGCCAGAGATTCCTGGCAACTGTAGTGTTCATTCTACAGCTGTGCTTGGGCAGGGCACCAAGCCAGCAGTCCTATCCAACTGTTCCCAGCCATTGGCAACACCCACTTCCCCACCTCAAAGCTCAGGCAGTGTCTGTGCCCTGAAATAGACCCCAATAGCAAGTTCCACCTGCCCAAGGATGCTACCAGTTGACCCATTCAGAACCCTAAGCTGAGTTGACTGGTGAAGGAATGTCTCTACCAAAGCGAACCTGTAAAGCCTGGAAGAAAAGACCACTTACTTAAATGAGCAGATACCAATGTAAATATTCAAAGATAATAAAACAATCAGGTAAACATAACATCACCAAAGGGAAACAAATAAAGCTCTAATAACAGACCCGAAAGAAATGGAGTTCACTGTTCACTGTCAGACAAAGAATTCAGAAAAATCTTCCTAAAAAAAGTTCAGTGCATGACAGGAACACACAGATAGGCAAACAAAATTAAGAAAACGACGCATTATCCCTGGCCTGTGTGGCTCATTTGGTTGGAGCGTCATCTCATACACCAAAAGGTCATGGGTTCCATTTCGGGTCAGGGTTCCTACCCAGGTTGCAGGTTTGGTCCCCTGTTGGGGTGAGTATGGGAGGCAGTCAATTGATGTTTGTCTCTCACATCAATGTTTCTCTCTCTCTTTCTCTCCTTCTCCATCCTCTCTCTAATATCAATAAACATATCCTTGGGTGAGGATAAAAAAAAAGAAAATGATGCATTAACAAAATGAGACAAATAATGCCATTATATAATGACAAAAGGGTCAATCCATCAAGAAGTTATAACTATTATAAATATTTATACACCCAACGTTGGAGTACCTTAATATACAAAGCAAATACTAACAGAACTAAAAGGAGAAATAAACAGCAATATAATAGTTGAGGACTTTAATATTCCACTCTCAACAATGGATAGATCATCTAGACTATCAATAAGAAAACACTGAGTTTTAACAACTCTATAGATCAAACGAACCTAACAGACATATACAGAACATTCCACACAACAATAGAATACATACACTTCTCAAGAGTACATGGAAAATTTGCCAGGATAGACCATATGTGAGGCCAGAAAACAAGTTTAGCAAATTGAAGAAGACTGCGATCATACCAAGTATATTTTCTGACCACAGTGGTATGAAATTAGAAATCAGTAGTGGAGAAAAGCTGGAAAATTCACAAATACATGGAAATTAAACAACATTCTTCTAAATAACCAATAGTTCAAAGAAGAAATTAGAAGGGAAATAAGAATGTGCCTTGAGACAAAGGAAAACGGAAATACAACATGCCAAACCTTATGGGAAGAAGCGAAGAAGGTTTAAGAGTGAAGTTTATAGCTATTAACACATACCTCAAGAAAACAGAAAGATCTTAAATCAATAATCTAACTTTATACTTAAAGGAACTAGAGAAAGAACAAACTAAGCCCAAAGTTAGAAAAAAGAAAGGAATAACATTTAAAGCAAATAAATGATATAGAGCACTGGAAAACAATAGAAAAGATGAATAAAACTAAGACCTGGTTCTTTGAAACAGATAAACAAAATAGACAAACCTTTAGCTAGACTAACCAAGGAAAAAAGGGAGAGGAACCAATCAACAAATTATAAAAGAAAGAGAACATATTACAACTAATACCACAGAAATCCAATGAATCATAAAAGACTATTATAAATAACTATATGCCAACAAACTGGACAGCATCAAAGTAACTGACAAATTCCTAGAAACAACCTACCAAATCTGAATGAGGAAGAAATAGAAAATGTGAACAGACCAATAATGAATCAGAAGATTGAATCAGTAATCAAAAATCTCCCAACAAGGAAAAGCTCAGGACTGGCAAATTCTACCAAATATTTAAACAATTAATGCCAGATCTTCTCAAACTTCCAAAAATGGAACAGAAAGGAACATTCCTAAACTCATTACACTAAGCCAGTGTTACCCTGATACCAAAGTGAGATAAATAGATTACATAAAAATCCAACTCTGGATAAATACTTAAGAATAAATTTAGACAAGGTGGTAGAAGATCTCTATGAAAATAGTAAGACACTGAAGAAAGAAATTGAAGAAGACAAATAAATGGACAGATATCCTGTATTCATGGATTGGGAGAATTACTATTGTTAAAAGACCCATACTACCCAAAGCCATCTATAATTTCAATGTAATCCCTGTCAAGTTTCCAATGACATTTTTCACAGAAAAAAAAAATCCTAAAATTCATATGGTACCAGAAAAAGGCTCCCAATAGCCAAAGCCATTCTGAGAAAGATGAAAGGTATTGAAGCTTTCACACTTCCTGATTTTAAACTATACTATAAAGCTATAGCAATAAAAAAAAGGTATGGTAATGAAATAACAACAAACACATAGATCAATGGAATAGAATTGAGAGCTCAGAAATATACCCCTTGCATATATTGTCAACTAATATTTGACAAGGGAGCCAAAAATACTCAGTGGAGAAAAGACAGTCTCTTTAATAAATGGCGCTGGGGAAATTGGATATTTACATGCAAAAGAATGAAACTTGACCCTCACCTTACACCACTTAGAAAAATTAGGTTGAAATTGATTAAAGACTTAAATATAAGACCTGAAACCATTAAACTCCTAGAAGAGACCATAGGTAAAAGCTTGCTGACATGGGTCTTGGCAATATTTTGGCTGTGATACCTAAAGCACAAGTAACAAAATAAAAAATACACAAGTGGCACCATATCAAATTAAAAAGCTTCTGCAGAGAAAAAGAAGTGAGCAACAAAATGAAAAGGCAGCCTATGGATTGAGAGAAAATATTTGCAAACCACAATCTGATAAGGGGTTAATTTTCCAAATATGTAAGGAACTCATACAACTCATTAGCAAAAAACTCCAAATAATCTAATTAAAATGGACAAAGGACCTGAATAGACATTTTTCTAAAGAAGACATACAAATGGCCAATGAATACATGAAAAGGTGCTCAAAATCATTAATAATTAGGAAAATTCAAATTAAAATAACAATGTGCTATCACCTCATACCTGTTAGAATGGCTGTCATAAAAAAGGTAAAAGGTAGCAAATGCAGGTGAGGATGGGGAGAAAAGGCAACTTTTGTGTAGGTGGGAATTTAAATTAATGTAGCCACTATGGAAAATAGTATGGAAGGTCTTCAAAAAATTAAAACTAGAACTACCCTATGGTCAAGCTATTCTACTTCTAGGTATATATCCAAAGAGATATCTTCACCCCTATGTTCATAGCAGTATTATTCACAATAGCCAAGATAAAGAAATAACTTAACTGTCCATTGATGGATGAATGGATAAATAAAAGGTAGTATGTATATATACATATAATGGAATACTATTTAGCCATAAAAATAAGACAATCCTGCCATTTGCTACAACATGGATGAATCTTCGGGGCATCATGCTAAGTGAAATAAGACAGACAAAGAAAGACAAATATGACATGATCTCACTTATATGTGAAATAAAAATATAAAAAACTCATAGAAAGAGAGATCAGATTTGTGGTTACCAGAGGCAGGGAGAGGGTTGGGAGTAGGGGAATTGGAAGGTGGTCAAAGGCATAAACTTCTAGTTATAAGATAAATAAGTTCTGGGATGTAATGTACAACATGATGACTATAGTTAACAACACTCTATTCAAAATATATATTTGAAAGTTGCTAAGAGAGTAGATATTGAAAGCTTTTTTCACAGGAAAAAAATAAATTTCTGGCTATGTGATGGATGTTATTAATATATGTATACATATATTAATTCATTAGGTTGTATACCTTTAACTTATACAATGTTATAGGTCAATTATATCTAAAAAAATGAAAGTTTAAAAAATAAGGCCATCTAATTTCAAGGACAGTGAAATTTAAAAAGCAAAAGCAAATATAATGCAATAAATGCATCAAAACTGAAAAAAAATTGCTGGATAAATGCAAATCAAAAATGATTCAGGTGCCTAATATCTACTAAATTGCTAAAATGTCCCTTTAATAAACTATGCACAGGAGATCCTTGAAAATGTCAATAGTGCATCTAAGATAATTTTCCTAAAGATATTGAAAACATTGTATATGGCCTCTTCTGAGAAGCTCCAACTTTAAGTCTTTTAACTGCACTGAGATCATTACCTTGGAATGATCATTGACAAGGCAGCGTCATGGGACTCAGTAGCAACTTGTATAGGTTCAAAATGTTTTCATCATTGGCCAAATCCACATTTCCTTCTGGATGAAAGTAGTTGTTTCTCTGACAATCCCCCACCCCCTCTCAACAAGGTATCAATGCATGTTATGGTGAAAAATATATTTTAGTTTAGACAGTGCCATCAAGCTAACCTTCTATTATCACAGGGTTCAAAAGAACAAAGTAAAATGGAATTGACTTAACTTTGATCTCAGCAAACACAATACAAATTAAAAAAAATAATTTGGTCAAAGGTAGAACAGAAGAAATGAAAAGAGAAGCAAGAAACTGGGTAAATTTTATGCCAATAACCTATTCCTAAAAATATGTTTTCTACATAAGTTGTCTTTCTAAAATTCTATTGAATTTGATTTGAAATTTTCAGCATCTATTATGAACAAAGCACATTTTTAATTATTTTAAGAACTATAACAATAAATTAGACATGGATTCTGCCCTCAAAATGACAATAACTTAGGGAAAATAAGATCTGCATAACAAAATTAATGCAAAGTAGATATGTTATAAAATATAAGGTGATATCAGAACATAGAGGATTTAAATTGCCCTGGAAGCATAAAAACAATGAATGCCCCTTGAAGAGATCACCTATGAGCTTGTCTTTGAAAGGTAGTTGGAATTAGGATTGGTGATGAGGCAAGTGCTTTCCAGTTAAATAGAATGAGCAAAGGGGTGGGATTCCATGAGGGGTGGGGGTTGGGTGGGAAAGAATGAATAGTTCTTCAAGCAAACACGGAAAGATAAGGTGGGAAGTTTGATTAGACCAATACAATGGCATGCTAGAGTTGGCTGGTATTACCTTGTGTGAGCTAATTGTTAAGTTTTTAAGATTTTTTTAGACAGCTGACATCATTTCAGTAGCTTAAAATTAGTCATGATTGGTGGGAATATATACACCATAGAAATTGTCAAATGTTACAAATTTGGGCTAGGGTTTTTTGGATCTGGAAATGTGGTTGTTGAACATTTATCCGCACACCACTAGATCCATCTGGCCCTGAATATCACATCCTCCATATAATTCATCTTATAATACTGGGTTTTGATACATGTTTTACTATTTTGAGGAAGACACTTTGGGAAAAGAAAAAAATAATTAGGCACAAGCAAGAGTTAAATGTAAAAAAGCTGCTTGAACACAGGAGAACATTATCAGGTGAGATAAAAGCTATAAAAGTGTTTCCCATTGCACTAAACAGTCCCAAGATGGAAAAGAGGGTAAAAATGGTGATGTAGGGCTCACTGACATGATAGAAAAATTT
Organism: Tadarida brasiliensis; assembly: GCA_030848825.1. Classification (NCBI taxonomy): domain Eukaryota; kingdom Metazoa; phylum Chordata; class Mammalia; order Chiroptera; family Molossidae; genus Tadarida; species Tadarida brasiliensis. Next base: position 28,108,336 of record CM061272.1, read on the forward strand.
ACTAATAACATACATGATTGTGACCTGTTTTGACCATGAACAAAGAGCAATAGCTATGGCAGTGAGTAATCAGGTCGTCGTAAAAGCCTATGGACTGGCCAACACATGGTTCACATCTCTGCTTAGTCTGGGGTGAGAGGGAATGAACTACACAGTGAGTTGTTTCTTCCTAACAGTGACTGAAAGAACTGCCTGCCTGCATGGTATTCTTATTCCCTGATGACTGGGAGAGGCAGAGGGCCAGCTTCTGTGTGCTGAATTGCTCTCTCTCCTCATTGTCTAGAGTTCCACGTAGAATAGAACTCAAATCACAGCTCTGCAGCTTGAAGGAATCCCCAAGAAGCAAAGTTCTCTGTTCCACAGATCATTTCCTATTCCTCTTGCCTGACCAGAAGGAATGCTTTATTAATTGTTTTCATCAGGAAGGAGCTTGTTTACCAGAGAAGGAGGCATTCTATGAATAGCTTAGTTTGAGTGATGTTCCAATAATCATAAAGTAAGCATGAAAAATTTCCCTGAAGTCTTTGGCTTCAGGCATTGAGGCCTTTAGAAAACAAAAAAGAACAAAACAAGAATTGCTATCCATTTTGGATCTCAGGGTAGAGATTTTTGACCTGCATCACAGTGGGGCTTCAGAGTATGCATGGATTCCCGGAAATATAGGCCAAAGTTTGTTGTGTGTTTCCATGTTTGCTTGAAGGAGGATCCACAGATTTTTTTCATATTCTCAATGGGATCTCCACCAATCCTCTTGCCCGTCCAATCTGCCATTCTCTCTGCCACAACCAGAGGTCAAGAATCACTGGTTGGCCATTCATGGATATACGTTTTTAGGAAATAGAAGGAAGATTCATGTCTTCTTATCAATAAGTGGATTGATTTATTACCAGATTTTTTTTCCCCTAGGGACTAGACATGAGGCAGACTTTTAAGTGTTTTGAGCTTGATATATATTTATATATTCTCTTTTTTGATGCTTATGAAATAAGTGAACAGGGTATGATCACTCCTATTATCCTGGATTGAGAAGTTAAAACTCAGTGGTCTTTAAGCTGGACTGCACATCACCATGGAGCTGTCAAAACATTGTGATGGCCAGACCCAGCTCCCAAATATTCTGATTTAATTGATCTGGAGTGGAGCCTGGTTATTTGCATGTTGTAAACATGCATATTGGGATGACACTCTAACCAACTGAGCTATCCTGCCAGGGCCTGTTCTGGTTGGTTTTGGTTGATTGTTTCCTCGTTATGGGTCATATTTTCTCTCTTCTTTGCATGTCTAATAACCTTTGATTTCATTCATGCTGTGAATTTTATCCTGTTGGCTGCTGCATATTTTTGTATTTTATCAACATCTTGAGCTTTGTTCTAGGATGTAGTCAAGTTACTTAGAAACAGTTTGGTCTTTTGGGGTCTTCCTTTTAAGATACACACACACACACACACACACACACACACGTATTTTTTTTAAAAATTCTCATCTGAGGATATTTTCCCACTTCAGATAGAGCGGTAGGAAAAGAGACACACCAATTGGTTGCCTCTCACACAACCCTGACCAGGGCCAGGGACCGAACCACAACCGAGGTACATGCCCTTGACTGGAATCAAACCCATGACTCTTTGGTCCTCAGGCTGATGCTCTAAATGCCTGAGCCAAACCAGGCAGGGCTAAGATATATTTTTTAGCAAGAGTCAGAGCAGCACTTAACCTAGGCCTACTGTTCTGCTCTAGGTACTCTACCCAATGTCCCATGAACTGTGTGAGTTTTTGTCCTGTTAAGTTGGAGGGAACAAGTACTATTTCCAGCCCTGCATGAACACCTCTATGGTTCCTTCTAATTCAGGCAATTTGTTTTCTTTTCCCAATTGATTTCTATTTATGTGTAATTTATACAAGCTTCTTTAGAGCAGAGTCTAGATCTCTTCATCTTAAGTTCATATTCCATTACTGTTTGCCTGCAATCATTCAAGCTTATCAACTTATGTCTCAGAGCATTCCAACTGGGATTTCCTGTCCCTGGAGATGTTCCTCCTGTTCTCATCTTGGTGTCTTTGTTCTTGCTATTCTCTGTAAGAGAGTGTGCCCACACACAATGAGTATCCTGTTCTCCTAAAGAGACCACCCTAAAATCTCATCTGTACATACTGAAATCATCCCATATTTCAAGATCCAGTTCTTCAGGAAGTTTTCTTCACTGCTTTCAGTTGGAGTAAATCTCTCTCAGTTCCTTTCTACCATGGGTGTTCTGTTATAATATTGATCACACATTATGTTGCACTAAAACTGACTAATGCTTTGGACAAATATTTAATTTCTACTATGTATATAAAATCTTCCTTGTTTTCTCTACTAAGTTATAGTATATTTTAGGATAGGAACTGAGTATTACTAACTTTTGTATCCCTTGGAATACAGAAAAATTCCCAGGAAAGCAAACTTTTATAAATATCCAATTTGGTTGTGATCTGGCTTTAGCTGGCTATATTTACTCTTACCAGATTCTGACTGGCTTTTCTTGCATTACTTGGGAGCACCATGAATCACATTAAAATGAACAAATCCCAGCATCTCCTCACCAAGAAGCATACTTCACCGACCATGTGAAAAGTAGATTAATCACAAATCAATGCCTATATTTTGGAACTTCTCTAGTGACTTTTAATCAGTGTTCACATTTGAAACAACTCTTTAATGATTTTCTTTTTGTCACCATGTATTAATAATATGCACATTCTGCCTTTCCCGATCAGCAGTCATGTGGACCCCCGCTGCACCCTAATTTTATTGTTCTAGAGGACTGCTCTTCTTTTTAGATTCTGTAGGGCCCTTACCTCTCTAACCTCCAAAGTTGCATAGTTTACATTTTAGGTATTATAATTTATATACCATTTTTACATGATGGAGCAATAGACAACCAGATGGAATTTTAATATTAATTAGGTATTATCAACACAGACATAGCAAAGTCTGCCCAGGAAGAAACCTTGTTATCTGACATGAGAACTTCACTTCAAACCATGGGCAAAATACAGACACAGGTGGGAGATGAGAGTCAACCTGGAGCCAAGCAGGAAAACATACAATATCCCTGCTCACTGATTTGATTTCTTAGGACATTTCACAATAAGTCATTTAAAGTTTCCCATTCATTGTGGTCTTCTGACATTTAGGAGGGATCTGGAAATAGGCTTGTGAGTTTCCCATTTAAGAGTTCTCCTTCAATTTTATGAGTTCCCTCATGAATTTTATAAGAAAGTCTAAAGTAGGGCTAGTTGAGAAGAAAATACTTGGAAACAAGACCCTTTGAAAGTAATGTCCGTGTTTTGGGGAGCCACGATGAGGAAAATAGCTGCAGTATAACTGAGAGCACATTTCAGCACTCTGTAAATAACTAAGTAATCTGTACTGAGAGTTCCAACGCAGAAAAAGTTATTTTTGACAGTCAAAAACTCAGATTTGAGTGAATAACAAACTGGACTCACACAAAATAATTCTGAAGAACACTGGAAATGGTCATAACAAGAGTAAATATAAAATCTTATCTTCTTATTATTTATATCCTTTTAAAAATAGACTGTTTAAAGTGTAGTGTGCAATAAATAAACAGTATCAATGTTTTGTAAAAGTTATAACATATAAAAAAGTAAAATATATGACAACAAAAGCACAGAAGCCAGGAGGGAGGAAGTGAAAGGATGTTATTATAAGCTTCTTTTGTGATATGTGAAGTAGTATACTATCATCATGTGTAGGTAGACTGCTATAAGTTAAAAATTTAACTATGAATTCTAAAGCAACCATTAAAATTACACAATAAAGAATGTAGCCAATAAGAACAAAAAAGAGATAAAATAAAATAATAAGAAAACCCTCAACTAATCCTAAAGAGGGCAGAAAAATAAAGCAAATCAAACAAAGAACAGATGGGACAATTAAAAAACAAATAGTGGGATGGCAGAATGAAACTCAACTGTATCAATAATTATATTAAATATAAATGACCTAAAAGTCCCAATTAAAAGGCAAAAAATTGTTAGATTGGATAAAAAAGCAATATCCAATTATATACAGCCTATAAGAAACCAGCTTTAAATATCATGACCCAAATAGGTTGAAAGTGTAAAAAAGTGGGTAAAGGTTTACCATGCTAACACTGATGAAAAAAAGAAATCTGTATAATATCAGAAAATGAAGATTTTGGAGCATAAAAATAATACTGGGGATCAGATGATGATTTCACATTGACAAAGGGAGTGAATTCTTCATTGGGGCATAACAATCCTAAATATATATGCACCTGATAACAAAGTGTCAAGATATATATAACCTAAACTGACAGAATAGCAAGGTGATATAGGCAAATCCACAATCTAATCAGGTATTCAACTCCTCTCTCTCAATACTTCATAGGATAAAGAGATAAAAATATCTGTAAGAATATTAAAGTCTAAATAATAATATCAACCATGTTGAACTATTTGACTTTTATAGAGTACTCCACGCCAAAAAAAAAATATATATATATCAGAATACACATTCTTTTCGAGAGTACACTAAATAGTTACCATGTTTGGTGTCATAAATCAAGACTCAATGAATTTAACAAATGATTTTGTCAAAGCACAATTAGAAATTAGTAATAGAAAAACCCTTGAAAATTTGGAAATTATAAACATAGTTCTCAATAAGCTGTGGTCAAAGAAAAAGACAAATGGAAATTAGCAAGTGTTATTAACTGAGTGAAAATGGAAATACAGCATATTGAATTTTGTGAAATGCAGTTAAAACAATACTTAATGGAAAATTTATGAGACTATCTGTAACAGAAAAGAAGAAAGACTCAAATGGATGACTTGAGCTTCCATCTTTAAAACTAGAAGAAAAAGAGCAAATAAATACCAAAGTAAGTATTATTTGTTATAAAAACATAAAGACCAGAGTCAAAATTAATGAATGAAAAAACAAAAAATTGAGAAAAATTAATAAAACCAAAGGCTATTTGAGATCAATAAAGTAAAGTTTTAGCTAGCCTGATTAGGAAAATAAGAGTAATAATACAAATGACCAGGATTGAGACAGGTGACATCATTACAGAATTTATAGATATTAAAAGAAATATTTTAAGGTATGTCAATGAATTTGACAAATTATAAAAAATGGACAAGTATCTGGGAAGACCAAAACTACCAAAGTTTACTCAAGAAGAAACAGATAACACAAATAGTTCCATATTGAGTAAAATGATTTAATTTTTAGTTACAATATTTCCCATACAAGAAAATACAGATCCAGATGGCTTCACTAGGGAATTCTGTCAAACATTTAAGCAAGAAATAATGCCAATATTTATATACGTTTCCAGAAAATTTTAAAAAAGAAAATGTTTCCCAATAAATTCTACAATGCCAGTATTACTCTAACACTGAAACTAGACAAAGACATAATAAGGAAAGAAAATAGCATACAAATATTCCTCATGAACATGGATGCAAAAATTACTAACAAAATTTTAGTCAAATTCAACAATATATAACAACGACAATACACCAAGACCATGTAATATTTATCCTAAGAATGCAAGGTTGATTTAACATTGAAAATTAATCAATCTAATTTACCAAATTATCAGACTTAAAAATTATCATCTCAGTATATATAAAAAGTCATTTGAGATACAATATCCATTACTGAAAAAAATTCTCAACAAACTAGGACTAGAAAGAAACATCTTTATCCTCTATGGACATTTATGAAAGAACTACTGATAATGGTGAAAGACTGAATTCTTTTCCCATAAGATCAAGAAAAAAGTAAGGACACTCACTCACCATTTGTATTTATTCAACATTGCACTAAAAGTTTTAGCTAGTGCACTAAAATAAAATAAAATAAAATAAAATAAAATCCATTAAAATTGGAAAAGAAGTAGAACTATTTTTATTTGTAGACAAAATAATCATCTACAAAAAGAATTCTGTGGAGTCTATGAAAGACAATAGAATTAATAAGGGTTGCAAGAACAATCGATAAAAGATATGTATGGCCTATACAGTGAAAGCTATAAAATATTGCTGAGAGAAATTTTTAAACACCTGAAAAATGGAGAGACATATCATGTTTATAATTTGGAAGACTTAATATTGCTCAGAGATCAAGTCTCTACAAATTGACCTAAAAATTCAGTGTGATCACTATCAAAATCCCAGCAGGTCTTTTCTTTTTTGATAGAAATTGACATGCTCATTTTAAAATTTGTATGGAAATACAAAAAAACCTGGAGTAGTCAAAACAACTTTGAAAAAGAGGAGCAAAGTTGGAGGAATTACACTACCTGACTTCAATATATTTTTTAAAGCTATGGTAATCAAAAGGATGTGAAATTGGCATCACGATAAAAAAATGGGTCCAGAAATAGACACACATGTATATTAGTTTATTTTTGACAAAGACACAAAGGCAAGCCAATGAACAAATAGTCTATTCAATAAATATTGCCTAACAGTTGGAACATCCCTATGTAAAAAAATGCTTCAATGTTTACCTCACACCATGTACAAAAATTAACTCAAAATGGAGAGCAGATCTAAGTATGAAACCTAAAAATATTAACTTCTAGAACAAAACATAGAGGACTTTGGTTTAGGTGACGATTTCTTAGTTACAACACCAAAAACAGGATCCATATAAGAAGACATCGATAAACTGATCTTTATCACAATAAAGAATGACAGCTCTTATAAAGACACTATTAAGAAAATGAAAAGTCACAGACTGAGAGAAAATATTTGTAAATCACATAACTAAGAAAGAATCTGTATCCATAATATATTAAAAAAACTTTCAAAACTAAAAAATAAGAAAGAAAAAGCAATTAAAAATGGGCCAAGTATTTGAAAATGGATTTCACCAAAGAAGATATACTGATGACAAGTAAATACATTAAAATACTAATACATTAAAATAAGTGCAGCCTGGCCGGTGTGGCTCACTGGTTGAGAGTCGACCCATACATCAAGAGGTCACCAGTTCGATTCCCGGTCAGGGCACATGCCCAGGTTGTGGGCCCCATCCCCAGAGGGGGGCATGCAGGAGGCGGACAATCGATGTTCTCTCTCACTGATGTTTCTGTCTCTTTCTCCCTCTCCCTTCCTCTCTCTCTAAAATCAATAAAGAAAAAATATTAAAAAAAAATATATATATATGCAAAATTAAAACACTATGCAATACCATAATACACCTGTTACAAATGTCTAATATTAAGTCTGACCATGCCAGGCTTTGGAGATAATGTGAAGCAAATGGAACCTTCATACTCAGCTGGCAAGAATGTAAAATAACACAACTACTTTGGAAAAGAACTTGGCAGTTTCTTAAAAAGTTAAGCATACATCTATCATATAACATAACTATTTTACCTTTTACTTACTCATGAGAAGTTAAAGTGTATGATCATGAAAAGAATTGTACATAAAAAAAAAGAATTGTACATGAATGTTCATAGTAGCTTCACTTTTAAGAGCTAAAAGGTGTAAACAAACAAAATGTCCATTAACTGGTGAATTGCTTGGTTTATATATATAATATAATGGTCTTCAGAAACGAAAAGAAATGATTTATTCATTCATGCAACAACATGGATCAATCTGAAAACACTCATGTTGAGTGAAAGAAGCCAAACAGAAGAGAGAGTACATACAGTATGATTCCATTTATATGAAATTCTAGACAATGTAAACCTATATATAGTGACAAAATTCAGATCAGTTGTTGCCCAGGGAGTCAGTAGCAGAAGAAAGTGCTAAGCAGAAAAGGGTAGGAAGGAGAGCTTATAAAAGGACACTAGGAACTGTTGGGGGTAGTGATATATTCATTACTTCAATTATATATTCATGACCTTAATTGTGGTAATGATTTCATGGATATATATATATACTTTAAATGTGATGTCCATTGTTTGTCTATTATACCTCAATAAAAGTGTTTTTAAAAAAAGCAGCAATCTTCCAGGTAATTCTGGTACCTGCTAAAATTTGAGTCAAAATCTAGTTCACCAGTTTTGGGTTTTTCAAATGAGTCAATTTCAAAATCATATGTTCATATTCTCATATATGCTTTTTTATGCAGTGATCAAACATTAAGACTAAAATTTAGGCAGTGATTGAAGGGACCTTCAGTGCTTTTGGAAATCCAGTAGGGGAAATATTTTGAGATGTTTATTTCAGCACGTCTCATGTTCTTACATTAGTATAGTGCCTGTAGCTCCACCATTCCTATCTAAGCTCTCTGAGGTGGGAGCCAGGATTCTAGCGGGGAGTCCACACACATCAGCTTGGGATGGGAGAACAGCTGCAGTCGGGTGGGTGAGCGCTCGCCCCTGGTTGCCTTCTGCTTGGACACAGGCCATGCTCACTGTTCCGTAATTTATAGATAACGTGCAAAAACCAAGATGCAATTGCAAGCATGAATTATACTCTGGCTAGCCAAAGAAGAAAAGGGGAGTATTTCTTTTAACTGTCCTGCTCCTTAGGAAGTTTGAAAAATGGACCCTTTGTTAAATGACTTACTAATTTTACCTAAGTCATAGGAATCATTTTATGGTGTTAAAATATATTTCTTTTACTATGCTTCAGTTACGTAGTTCTTTTTCATGTGCTAGAGTAAAAGGAGCAAGAAAATAATGTAAGGTTATCTATTAAAAAGAAAATGTTCCTCTCAAGTTTCTGTGATATCCCAAGGTCCAAAGACACAGGTGTGGACTGGGCTGCAAGGAGAGGCAGGAGGTGATGCAGAGCTGGGGCAGAAAGCTGGACAACCCAGGGCACAGCTGTGCTGTTGGAAGGTGGGTCTCACAGAGGACACACAGCTCTTTGAATCAGACAGCAGAACTCCGAAAAAGGGAACTAAGGGAGGTTATTGTGGATGAAAGAGGCTACGGCTAGATTCCTGGGTAAAGGTACAGGCCCAAGGGCTGTAAAAGCTGAGATGAAACTCTCTGGTTTGAGGTTTGAAGGATTTGGGACTGGAAACTACAAATACAGCAATTGCGCTTCTGGTCCTCAAAATACACGTAAGCACCTTAATAATGACTAGTCCCTTATGAACATCACACGATATTGTAGAGAACCATTAATCTCGGTTTGGTATTCAAGAGTAGTGAGGAATAAAATCACAATCACAGCATTTTTGAGATTTATTATCTTAAGCACAAAATAGCTACATACCATTTGTGAAGAGAAAGTACATGTGTGTAGGCTAGTAACAATGACTGGATCTCTCATCGATATGAGGCACCAGACTGAGCAGGAAGGAGATAAAGGAACGGTCTGATTTTTTAAGCCATCAACAGGGTTTGTTCATCTGGTTTTGAAGTTTTTTATGTGTCAGTCAGATCTAATCAGAAGTTATAGGCTGAGAATTAGGTTGCACTGGTTATCCACTGAATTTTAGATTTTTTTTTCATTCTTTAAATTAATTATTATTTTTCATCACCATTTATCCCCCCATACCCTTTTCCAGCACTTTGAATCCTCCTTACCCCCAGCAATCACCACACTGTTGTCTGTGGCCATGAGTTCTTTCTCTCTTTTTTCTTTCTTGCTCAATCCCTCCACTGCCCCACCCAGACCCAGCCTTCCCCCCACCTGCCCCCCCAGCAGCTGTCAGCCTGCTCTCTCTGAGTCTGTCTCTATTTTTCTTGTTAGTTCATTTTGTTAATTAGACTCCACATGACTAAAATCATATAGTACTTGTCTTTCTTTGACTGGCTTATTTCATTTAGTATAATGTTCTCCAGGTCCATCCATGCTGTCACAAAGGGTAAATTTCCTTTTTTTCTCTCTTTACAGTCAAGTAGTATTTGATGGTGTATATGTACCACAGCTGTTTTGTCCACTCATCTACTGATGGGCACCTGAATTGCTTCCAAATCTTGGCTATTGTAAATATTCACATGAATTTAGTTGATGAAGAAAGTAGTTTTAGACACTTAATCAGTCCTCTCAATCTTTATCAGGGATTTTTTCCCTCTAATTTGAGAAATCCCAGTAAGTAATTTCATATATCTTCCTCAAAAGTAAAATAGAGGATTTAAATAGTTGTTTAGATTATTTAAATATTGTGCTTTTACTGAATTACCTAAACTTTAACATTCTGTATTGTTTCCTCTCCTCTGGCTTAGAAACTGACAACAATAACTTGTGAAGGAACTGCCGTCATACCTGCATAAGGATGTTTCGGTCAGCGATGGACCACATATTCCACGGTGGTCAAACATGATTATAATGGAGCTGAAAAATTCCTGTCATCTAGTGACACCGTAGCAGTTGTAAGGTCATGGAACAGCTCACTGCTCACGTGTTTGTGGTGAGGCTGGTGTAAACATCATAATTTGTGTAAAAGTACAGCACAGATAATTATGTACGGTACATAATACTTGATAATAAACAGCTACATAACTGGCTTATGGATTTACTATACTGCACTTTTTATCATCATCATTTTAGAGTGGATTCTTTCTACTTACATAAAAAATATTTTCTGTATAGCGGCAGCCGTGTTACACTGGCAGTGGCCCCATATGTCTGTGTTGGCCGCGTCTCTGATGGCATCATTTTCTCTTGCGCTTGATTTAATCTCATGTTGTTTTGTGCAGTAACACGCTGTAGCGGTTTGTAGCCTAGGAGCAGTAGGCTATACCATACAGCCCAGGTATAGAGTAGGCTATACCACCTAGGTTTGTTTGAGTGCACTCTATGACATTCACACAAAAACGAATAGCCTAACAATGCATTCCTCAGAATGTACTGCCATTGTTAAGCTGTGCATGACTGTATATATTACTGAATCTTTTCTCTGATCAGCTACTGAGCTCTGTACTGTAAAAATGCCAATTATACGCTCATGAATTTGGTTGGTCCTTTATAGCTATCATTTTTGAATTTTTTTGAAAATTTAAGACACTTTTCTCTGTGTTCACAATTATTATCTTACACCTGTTCTCCAAGGCAGTAACTTGAGTTTTAACAGTGGTTATCTTGTTTCTTGCTTTTCTAATTGATTTATTGGGTCTATAATTGTGCTTTTAAATACTCAATTTATTATCTTATCCTCTTAAAAATAATATGTTTGAGTTCTAGTTTTACTGAATTCATATTCTAAGTTTGCTTATAGCTTAAATTCCTTAAGGGGAGTTATCTTTTATTTTTTTAGGTAATTTTTCTTCAGTTTGGGTTCTTACCATAGTATTTTCCTTACTTCATATTTCTTTTCTTTAGTCCTATTCTAATTTCTACTTCTTTTCTTTTCTTCCCTTCCTTTTATTCTTCATTTAAAAAATGTATGCCACTTTTTAAAATCTAGCAAATTTTAACAATAGAAATGTTCCCAGTCAACTATTTGCTCTGATACAGTGTGGGTGAATATTTCTCATCACTGTTACTACTGTGGATGCATTTAACATATTTAACTGAATATAAACACAGCAGGATAACATACTGAAGCTATGCTCCAAGGAAGTCAAGGCATACTGAGGGATGCAGCAAGGGATAGCGACGGAGGCCTACTGCTACCATCTTAGCAAATGCCATCATCTTTAGGTGTGTGGGTGACGAGGGTGGGTCAATCAGCCACTGCGCAGGCCCCTTGTCTGCTCATTCATGAGATCTCTTTAAATGTTTAATATTCTAGACCACCCCATCCAGACAGGGTATAATCCACTTTTATCAGCTTTGATATATTTTCTCTGTTTAGTGTCCTGGAAAATGAAACCCAGGCATTGATACCCTTCTTCCCGCTGCTGAAATTCCAAAATGGTTTATAGGTCTTTCTATCGTCGTGATGTTCTTGGTATTTCTCTCCATATCCCTGCTCCCTAGTCAAGCCATTTCAAATTGAGTGTATTAGTGAAAATTCTCAAGATCTTCTCAACTCTCTTTCCTCACTATTTCTTCAAAATGATAGGAGCTGGGTAAGGAGCTGACTTTCATCTCTTTTCAAAGGCTATGGCTTATGGCCTTCCTCTCATTGTTTAGAAACTACTTGTGAATTTTGACAGCTTGGTTTCTCTAGTTACTGGGAGAAGGAGTCTCTGTGGGCTGGAGCCACTCTGCTGTTTTTACTCAGGAGTGAGCTTCAGGTCCTTTAATGAACCTATAGATGTCCCGAGTTTCCTTCCAGGTTCAAAGGATTGGGTGAGAAAAGCTACACAGTGGTTCTCTGTCTGCTTCTCTGATGTCCCCTTGCACCTCCATGCAGCAGCATTTACTGCGCATTTCCTCAGTGTAAGTACCAAATCTTAATATCCTCAGTGTAGAACTCGTGTCTTGTTCATCTTTGTATTCCTAGCACTTCGCCAGAGGTTAGACCTTAATATATGCTTAATAAATGCTGAATAAAGAGAGAAGTTGAGGTGAACTGTAATCTTCCATTGTTCTCTTTTATCCTGTTCCCATCACTTTTCATGAATACCTTGGTCTCTCAGGGCCCTCACTAACCGTGTTTCTGTATTTTCCAGTTTTTCTCTTTAGTCTTAATTATCATTTGAATTTTAATCATCATACTATATTACACATTTTTCATAAGCAATTAATCTGGTGTAATAAAAGTTATTAAAGGGCAAGTGTCTATCTTCCCATCATTACAGTCATCTCACCACAAGTGACTGTTTCAAGTCATATATATGTAGAGGCGGGTGTGGGCACGGAGCCTGTTACAGCCACATAGCATCTCTCACAGCCGTTCACATGGCAGACACTTGGGAGATTTTTCTAGGGGATCAATAATATGACATGGTTCCCAGAGAAGCTCAGCATTCTTTTTTTATTCCTAGTGGTTCTGCTTCTCTCCCCGCCTCCCCCCGTATGTGTGTGTGTGTATCATTTAAAAACATTTTTAATGAGTCAATTAGAAGACAATTCTCTGTAATGAATAGTGAATTATCTATCAAGTGACTATACTGTTAATTTAGATACATAAACATAAACACAAATGAAACCCAGTGAACTGGACAATAGGAAACTGTCAGGCAAAGCCTGGTGTTCAGTCAAACCCACGTGCAGAACTGTTCTGTAAGGAGCCATGGGGACGCAGGCAGCTCTCTGTGCTGTGCGGTCTGCTGGCCAGTGAGTTGCACACCTGCCGTCCTTTCTCTCTGTCACTGTCTTCACTCCATTTGGTATTTTGCTGCTCACCATATTTTGTAGCTGGATTTTAATTATAGGTGGCACATCACGCCGCTACAACCTGAAAGGGTTCTAATCTATGTCTGTGCTCACCAAATATCAATACTCTTTCCTTCTAGCGACAGAAATGGAGATAAAATCCAATTTCACAGATCCCTCACAAAGGAAAATTCTGTGTTTCTCAATGACACACATACAGAAAAGACATTTTTATCTTTTTTTTTTTTAGCACATTGAATGTGATTTTTTTTTGCCATGAAAAAAGCTAAACCTTCTTATGAAGCTCTTCTTTAGTACGTTTTAAATTCCTTCATAGCTCAAAGCACTCAAAGGAGAACTGTGATCAAGCTCACGTCCCCTTGGGCTAGCGTACATTTCCTATTCCCTTATTTTCTTCAGTCGGCTTCTGTGGGCTCCCCGCTCCTCCCGAGGACAGCTGCTGTCCAACTGTGGGCTTGTTCACTGCATGGACCAAGCGACTGGGGCAGACAGCAGTGGGAAGGAAGCCAGGGGTGTGGCTGGACTTCCACATGGAGCCGGTCACTGAGACCTGGACCTCTAACCACCATCCAAAATCCAATCATCTCTGATCTCCAACTATGACCTTCTTGCCACATTTTGACTTGAGCACAAACACTGCCGGGAGAGTCGGTCATCTTCACAGAGAAGCTCCTCTCATAGAATCAAAATCACCACAGCTGGAGGCAGCCCAGTCCATGGGGCCCCACCCGTCTTGGAGACGAGGGAAACAGAGCTGGCAGAATATTTGCGAAAGTCACACAGCCAGTTAGTGGTGGAGCAGGGCGTAGGATCCAGGCCTCTTTCCTCCTAGTCCCTGCTAGAACATCACATTAGATGGCATCCTCTCTTTAAACTCAGCAGTTCAAAATGAAATGGACATTTTCCCTTAGAACCAGCTTCTCTTTCAGCTTTTCCATGTTACTGACATCTTCATTTTCATAGGTTCTTTGATGTTTTGATTCTTCCATATTTCACATGTACATTTATTTACCATGTCTGTTAAATGACATGCTTCTACCGCTCTTATCTTCCTCTTTTTCAGAATCACCGCCTCTGTGCTCTGAGGACTTTAGGCCTATGTAACTGCAGAATTGTCCCATTTTCTGTTTTTAAAAAATACTTTAGTCATATAACAATATAACCTAACATCTACTAAGTGGCAGGCACTGTGGCTATATGGTAGTCCTTTATTAATTAAGGAAGGAAAGATGCATTTAAGAACACAGGTAAAGACTTGTTTCCCTGCCTCCTCCCCTCCCACTCTCTGCACCTGCTTCTCTCAGGCTTTTGACGCCCACCACACCACCACCCTGGTCACCAGTGACCTGATCTCCACATTGCTAAATTCGATGGCCAAGTCTTGGTCCTCATTCTGTCAACTAGTTATCATATAACACATGTCACTGAGCATCTTCTAAGTGACAGCTCTGTTTCAGGTACTGGAGCTATAGAAATAAATAAAAGAGGAAATATTGCCTGCTCTTAAGGAGTTTACATTCCATAAGCATCATTTGAAACAGTTGATTATACTGTCTTATTAAATACTTCCTTTCATCATGAGCCTCTAGGATACAACTTTCTTCTTGAGAGTTCTACCTTTCTGACTATTTCTTGTCATTCTCATTTGCTGCTCAAGACTCAACTTCTCCACATCTAAGCAATGGAGTGCCATGCTTTTTAGAACGTGGGTCTCCTCTCTGTTCCTCCACCCGCATCTGTGCCCCAGTTGACCTCACTGTCCCACAGCTTCAGGTACTATGTAGCACCTCCCTCAGGGATCTCTTCTCTCAAATGTTTCTTTATCAGCAGGTATTCTTTGACCACTCTGTACAATATCACACCTGTCCATCATTCTCTGTTCTCTTGCCCTTTTATTTTTTCATAGTATTTATCATTGTTTTCTATAATTTGATTTACCTATTTATCGCTTTCACCTTTCAGAATAAAAGCTCTACGAGGACAGGGACTTGTTTCACCGTCATATTCCAAGTGCTCAGGATTGTTCTTGGCACACAGTAAGCACTCTGTAAATATTTAGCAAATGAATAAGTAATAATAAGGGTCAGAGTATATTTGACTTAATCAGAAATGTCAGTGAAATTTCCCTGAGAGGATGACAATTAAATTGAAGTAGGTAATAATCAGGCAACTTGAGGATATTCTCCAAGGAAGGAAGATGTGCAAAGACCCTGTGGCAAGAAGCAGATGATCAATATGAATAGCAGATGACAGGCTCGTGTCACCAGAGCACACAGAGTATGGGGAAAGCAGTACAAGGTGAGGCTGAAGAGACAGGCAGAAACATAAACTACTCAGGACTTTGTAGGTCATGTGAAAACTTGTTTAATTTTACAGTTTATTGCAAAGAAAATGCAAAGCCATTTAAATGTTTTAAGCAGCTGAGTGATATGATTAAAATTGGATTTCAGAATCACTTTGGCTGGAGTACATAGAATAGACCAGAGATGGACAGATGTGAAAATGGAGACACTGCTTAAGTGGTTACTGCAATTAGGAGAGAAATTGTGATTGTTTAGGCTGGATGTGTGATGGAGGGGAGAAAGGAGAGATTTGAGAGCTATTTAAGAGATAATTTTTTCAGTAAAGAATTAAGGACGTGGAATGATGGACAGAGAAGTATAAGGATGACTTCTAGGTTTCTGGCATGCTTTTTGTTGAGATAAGGAATTCTACAAAAGGACCAGGCATAGGAAGAGATGGGAGAATTATCCATGGATTCAATTTTGGAAGTCCTTTGTTTCTTTTTTGGGATATGTAATAAAATCTTTCCTAATCCCTATTTCTTTCTTCTCTGTTCAAAAATCCCTCCAAAACTTTCCACTTACCTGTCATCTCCCCAAGTCTGGCCCTACCCCCATTCTTTCTCTTTTCCAAACTCCTGGAAGAAGAAGTCTAAATCTGAGATTTCTACTCCCTAGCACACCTAGGTCAGCCCCACGCAGTGTGGCTTTTTCACTGCCCAATTCATTGCCTCCTATCTTGAGTTTAGAGGTGTTCCTACAACCAATTCTACTTCTTTTCTGACTTCTCTGATCTCACCTTTTCTGTCATGTTCTATAGATCATTTTCCTGATCCAAATTGGTGTTTTTCAAGGTTGTGTTCTTGAACCTCTCTTTTGCTGGGTCCTTCAGCAATCCCTTCCACTTCACATCATCACCTTAACCCAGCAGAATCATTTTTTTTCTGAGCTATAGGTGCACATTTCTAACTACCTATTTCATGTGGTCTCAACACCTTCAACTTAGAGTCTCACAAAGAATAATTACCTAATTCCCCTAAACCAGATCCTTTGATTTTCTTCTATTGTGTAATGGCTTCACCCACTACTCAGGCATTTAGGCAGAGACCTATCATGCTTTACTCTCTCTGTCTTTATCTCATCCAATTAGTTGCTACATCCTATTGATTCTCTTCAAATCTCTCTTGCATCCAATGTCTCTTCTCTAGTGTTGCTATTGCTTTAAGATTTCATTTGTCACATTGGGAGTTTTTAAGAACACATCCTAATTTATATTCTTGCTTTTAGCTTATCCTGTTGTCTACCCTACATATTTCTACCAGATCAACCTTTTTAAAAAACATGATTTGATCATTGGTGTTTTCCTATGTACAAATATTTGGTGGCCCCTCGGCCTGGTAACTTCAGAGCTTAATCCAGTATAACTCTATCCTACTTTTTCAGCCTCACTTCATTTATTTCTATTTATTATTATTGAGATAAAATTGACATAGAACATTACATTAGTTTCAGGTGTCTAACATTATGATTCAATTTATGTATATATTGTAACCACAATAAGTCTAGTTAACCATACACAGTTACAATTTTTTTTCTTGTGATAAGAACTTTTAAGATCTACTCTCAGTAACTTTCAAATACACAATACAGTATCATTACCTCGAGTCACCATGCTGTACATCACATCCCCAGGTCATACTTAGTTTGTAATGGAAAGTTTGTAGGTTTTAACAACCTTCACCCATTTCATCCACACTCTCCCCCCTCCTCTGCAAACCACCAACCTGTTCCTTATATCTGTGAGTTTGGTGGTTGTTTAAGATTCCACATATAAGTGAGATCATATGGTATTTTTTTTCTCTGATTTATTTCACTTAGCGTAATGCCCTCAAGGTGCATCCATGTTGTTACAAATGGCAGGGTTTCCTTCTTTTTATGGCTGAAAAATATACTATTGAATATGTGTGTGTGTGTGTGTGTGTGTGTGTGTGTGTTTCTCCATTCATCCACCCATGTACACTTAGGTTGTTGTTTAAATAATGTTGCAATGAGAATGGGGCTGCAGATATCTTTTCAAATAATTGTTCTCATTTCCTCTGGATAAATATCCAGAAGTAGAATTGCTGGATTGCATGGCAGTTCTATTTTTAATTTTTGAGGAAACTCCATACTGTCTTCCATAATGGCTTTTACATTCCCACCAACAGTGCACGGAGCTTCCCTTTTCTCCACATCTTAACACTTCTCATTTCTTATCTTTTGATAATAGCCATCCTAACAATGTGAGGTGATACCTCATTGCGATTTTGATTTGCATTTCCAGACTCCTTAATTTTGCCTTGGCAAAGCCCTCTCTTTTGATCACAGAACCAAGACTACTGGTTTTCTTTTCACAATCCATGTCCACATATTTTGGAGCTTATACCTTTCTTCAAGAATAGCTTTCCTCTACATCTCTGCATGTCAGGATTTTCATCACCTTTTAGGACCCTTTAAACATCACATCCTTCATGAAGTCAAGTCCCAACATAAGGCTTGCCTTATCTCTTCAGGACTGTGTGGTCAACATCCTCAAAAGACATCAAGAAATTACAGACTTAGGGAGGTTAGCAATTTATTCACTATCACAAAGATGTGGGGGAGAAAAAAAACTGGGTATATGACTCATTTCTCTTGGGTCTCAGAATAGAGTTTTTATATTAGGTCTTTATCAAAATTGCAAAATAAACTATTTGGTGATCTATATGAATACTGACTGGGCCAGTGAAAGATAAATCTTGTTTAAGGTTCCTTGAGTTAACAATATTAGAAAGGCAAAGTTTCTAATCAAGAGATTAGAAAAGTACTTCCTTTTACTCATCTTGGGAGCGCTGTAGCCAAGCACTGCCTGCTTTGGTGATACTCCCCATTACGTTTGGCCTCCTGGCTCCAATACCTTTCCAAAAACTATTTACAGCACCATCAAAAAGAGCCAACTTGTGACTAATTGAAGATGTTTTGAGAAGAACTAGTATATATTTGAACTTTGACAAAGATGGAAATCATGGACATTTTGGTCCAACTGACTTTCCATTTTGCTCTGGGAACAATTAGCCACAAACATGTTGTATCGTTTCTAGGGCACCACCAAATGGCCAAATGATTCTCTTCAAATTGAAAGCATATCATTCTTTTCAACATCATTGTTGCCATAGCCAAATTCCTGGGCTTATGTCACTTTGCCCAAAGCTCCAGAAAGGGCTGATTTCACTTCAAGCACGTTATTGATCTTTCTCCTGGGCAACCAGTGTGGTGTGATGAGACTGGCTCACTATAAATACACTGGAGGGCTTTTGTGGAACCTGTCTGTTACTGAAATGAAGCATTCGCTACTAATCAGGTTCTCATACTATTAAGTGCACAACTAGCTCTTCACTTATTTTTTATCTCTTTTTTTAAATCCTCACCCGAGGATATTTTTCCATTTATCTTCAGATAGAGAGGGAAAGAGGGAGGGAGAAACATTGATGTGATAGAGACACATCAATTGGTTGCCTCCCACATGACCGCGACCAGGGCCCAGGATCAAACCGCAACCGAGGTATGTGCCCTTGACCGAAATCGAACCCACAACTCTTTGGTCCTCTGGCTGACGGCTAACTGCTGAGCCAAACTGGCCAGAGCTTTACTTATTTTTGAAATCCAGATTCCCAACTATTTTATCCCTGACTTTTGCAAGAGTGAGGAATTTTCTGGAGTCTATACACTTGACATGTATTTAAAAGCAATATTTACACACTCACAAAAATGCTTACAAATGCATCTGATTAAACTGTTGATATTTCTAATATTGATTCATATTTATAAGGCATTTGCACTTAACATTTCCTTTGTAAGCATGATGGCACTTTTGCGTCTGGGTTCCATTTGCTTTACGTATTTCTGACACTTAACTGCTTTGAGGCTTGTCCTTTCTGATCATAGCTGCCTGTGGGATTTCACGTACGCTCCTCGCTCGGTCTCTAAGATAATTCAACCAGAAATCGGAAGGAAGAAGGAAATATGATTCTTTCTGCACCTTTAGCTGCCATGGAAGTATGCAAGGAGATCAAAGCAAACTGGGTGAATGCAGATGAATGTAGCAAAGGACAAATACATGTATTCTCAAACTATACAGGTGTGGGAATAAAAATGGTGACATTTTCTTTCTTTCTCTTATACTCTGCTATTATGGGACCTGAACATCTGAAAGTGCACGAAAATGATAAAGCACTGAGGTAAACAGGGAGACATTTGAAGACATCTCTACAGTGTTTGGTTACATATAATTATAAAAATGAAAGTATAAAATTTTAAGGAATACATGACTATTGAAATGTCACAAATTTTGGAGAAAATTGAGCTCTCTTTTTATATTTCAGATGGGTTACACGTAATTCTTGTTTCAATGATTAGTTCTCCAAAATCCTGAAGGATACCATCACTGAGAAACTGTTTGCTTAAGCTGTTAATAAATTTAAAAAATGTTTATTCAACCATTTAAAGATTTTCAACAATTGAAATTGCATTTTATGGTAACTTCTTTTTCTTTCACTGATGAGTGTAATGGTAAAGGTTCAAGTAATAATACAAGTTGATTTTGAATCCAGTTGGCCTTTTTCACATTGAGCATTTCAAATGAATGAGGAGGCTATAATTTTCATGGATACAGCAGCCTTGGATGCCTTTTAACGGTACATTAGCCAAAATGCAAAGATAAAAATTTGGGCCTCATTCCCTGTAACCATGACTGCAGGAGTCCAAAAGAGGCTCCTTTCCTTCCCCCAACCCAAGACCACACTCCTGGGCTGCATGTAAGCCTCTTGGGCATCTGAAGCAGGAACACCTCCAGCAGCTCCGTGGCCCCTCGTCCACAATTGCAGCACAGGGCAGACAGCTGCTGAAGTGGGTGTCCAGGCGAACAGCACCTCTCTGAATCACTCAGAACCTCAGACCAGAGCAGCAGTGCTGGGTTTTGCTTCCAACTCATTGCCAGCAGGAACCACTAGACACCCCTTTGGAGCCCACGCCTTTGGGGGGCCTCTTAGGATCTTCAGATGAGGCTCCCATTGGCCACAAGATTTTGGCCCTTTTGTACACCCTGAGGTCGTGATGTGGCTGCAGCAACCTGTGTGCTAACGTACAGACACCGGGCCAGTCTCGACCAGGAGCACCTTCTCTGTGGATGGAAATAAGAGGGTTCCAGGCAAGGATACCAGTTCCTCTGAGAGTGTAGAGCATGTTCTTAGGATACAGAAAGGAAAATTGGACTTAGATCTACTACAAAAGGTCCAGGATATAAATTTGAACCTCAGGGCTCTAAGCAACGAGGTGCTTTACCTTTCACATACTGCTCATTCTTCCACTGTCTCCCACTGATAGAGAAGGCCTGGTCGCCCCCGGGACGCATCCCCTTTTCCATATGCGGAATCATTCAATATTTTCAGGTCTTGCTAATGAGGTCCAAGTCACCATCATTTCACACCTGGACACACCCACATCCTACTCTGCACGCCCCTCTGTACCTCAACACATGCTCAGCACTGCAGCCAGACTGATCTTTTGCAAATACCAACTGGATTATAACACAGGTCTGCTTAAAATCTTTAATGTCTTGCCTTTTTTTTTTTTAAAGGAAAAAGAACAAAAGTCCTTAATATGGCTTTAAAGATTATATGTTTTAGCTTCTGCTTATCTCTCCAGCCTTCAAATATTCCCATCTCCTTCTTGATCCTGGCTTTGCAGCCACCGTGGTCTCTGTCAGGCCTTTGAACTTGACCTGGTCCCTTTTTGCCTCTCAGGCCACCCATAGTCTCCTTAACACTCATTCATCTTTTAGACAAACACCATCTCATAAAAATCCCCAGTCTAGTCAGAGTCTTCTACTTTATATTTTCAAGAAATCATATGCCTTTCTTTTAGGCAACATTATAGTTGATAAGCATCCATTCACTGGTGTGACCACTTGTTTATTATCTGTCTCCCAATCTACTGTAAGTTGCATGAGAACAGGGACATTTCTTCTTTGTTCTCATCATTCCATCCCGAAGACTAGCCTCTGACCAATGGTGGATGAATGTTGTTGAATAACTGAAAATATGGGTTCACGAACATTCCACCAAACTACATTATGATGTGAATAGTTTGGACATTATAGAAACATCTTGAAAGAAATAATGCTAATAGAATAAATGTATCTAATGCCCATTTGAAAGCTTCAGGTAATACTTTCCTATTTTTGGTCTAGATTTACAAAAAAAAAGGGAAAATTAAGGTATTGCCTGGGTCATTTGGATCAGAGATTAAGAAAAGAGCCCAATTATACTTTTACATGAGCTAGGTAATGAAAGGGAGAAGTAAAAGGGAATTTGTCTTGTATGACCTGGATTACTGTGTCATCATCGTGGGTGTCCGTGTGACTATACGTTTGTTGTTTTACATGTACTTGTGATCACTGGAAATCCGCCATGGCATCTGCATTGAATTAAAGTATGGAATAAGCATTTTTAAAAAAGTTAAAATACTTAGTAAAACTATTAAATCTCCCTTTCTTAATGACCTGTTTACATGTTAGCATGATTATAATCAGGGATTTGAAGGATCTGAAAAACCTTTAAGTTCAAATCTATCAAGCTTAATAGCCATGTAACTTTGCTGAAAGGTTGAGTTGATTGCTGGCTTATGTCTCCACATCGTGATAAGAAGAGCTTCCTCCCTTTCCATTAGCGCTGGTATTTATGTGGCCGCGGTGAAAGTGGGAGTGATGCCTTCTGATTGCCTCGTTCTGCTCATTCTCATTGTTGACAGTCAAGAGGAAGAGAGAATAACTCATGTTTGAATTACAGACCAGTTAAAAATTAGAGAAAATATCTATTACAAAAGATTTGGCGCTGGGGCATTGGAGAGAGATGAAGAGATAAGGGAACAATAAAACCAAAGGAAATAAGGCATCTGGAGACCCAGGAACTCTCTTGACAAATGCCTTTGTATGAAAGCTGAGACTAAACTTTTTTCCCCCAAGGCCAGCATGGTCTAATGCAATAACACATTACCTTAAGAAATGAGAGAAAGAAAAAATACTACGATCATTTCTAAATCCAGGTTAAAATATAAAGGTATGCTCATGTGGCTCAGATGAATGACAGAGTTAAAAAATACTGCCAGAGCTAGTAGATGCGGTAGGCTGAAATGGTGGGGGCCCCTCCCGTCACCCTAACTTGGTGTTCCGCTTGAGCTAGTGAAAGCAGTGCACAGGGAGAAGCTTGTGTTCAGTACTTACTATTTTTAAAAAAATAATTTTGTTGATTTTTTTAGAGAGAGAGAGAGAAACATCAATGTGAGAGAGAAACATATACCGGCTGCCTGGGGATCGAGCCTGCACCCTGGGCATGTGCCCTGACTGGGAATTGAACCGGGACCTCTCAGTCCATGGGATGGCGCTCAATCCACTGAGCCACACTGGCTGGGCAGTGCTTTCTATTTCTGTAGATACTTACGATGACAAGTATTTGGGATTAGCAGACCAGAAAAAATGGGGCATTTGGTGGGAGTCTTATTGCTCTGATCTCCACGATTCAGACTCCCAACTGCTTAAAAGATGTTGTTGAATCTTGGGTGATGATTAAGGGTTATCAGTTCTACGAGAAGTGAAGTTGACCTCCCAGGGGTTCAATAATGGGACAAGGAAGGTATTTAGCAGAATTGTCGTTAAAGAAGTTTCATAACACACAATTCAAGGGCAGGTGGTGATACTGTATGATTCTGAAGGAGTCTTTGGTGATGACTTTTCTCTGAAAATTGTTCAAGTACAGAGTAGCTTGTGATGGCACAGGAAATAGAGAATTGGTGGGAAAGAAGAAAAAGTGATATTTTGCTTCGTCGTATAAGGTTACATGGTTTTCCACTAATCTGGGGGTCATTTTATTTGAAAAACATCTGTGAAGGTTTATTAGAGAGAACTTCCCCCTCATTCACTGAGTTACCAAACTGATATTTACTGAGTTTCTCAGCCAGTGCCCTAATTGCTTTCACATGCATTTTTTTCATTAAATTAATTTACTGCCCTAGCATGCTCTTTTATTTAAACATCACACAAACATTTTTAACAAATTAAAGATGTAGGCAAGTAACTTAACTGATGACAGAGACTCTTTCTCCTTCAGGCCAAGGTAAACTATTAAATACATAAGCAACGCTTTAGCTGCTGCTCACTTATTCCTTCCTTCCTTAGCCCTTTTTTACTCATTACTTGACTCGGCAGATTTTATTGCATAAATGTTCCGAGCCAGAAAGTGCCCTTGATATGAGGAATTCCCAGGCACATCAGACGTGTCCGCCATTTAGGAGCACCCAGTTCAGTGGAGCAGCTAGGGGACTGCAAGTGACAAAGAAAGCAGAGGTGTAGGGAGCGGCAGAGGGCACTGAGCCTGGCTGGGACGGTTATTTTTGGAAGGTTTTCTGGAGCATGTGTTGCCAGCCAAGAGTGGGTGATGGTGGAGGTGGTCTAGGGGCACCGGAGAACAAACGAGGGCCTGGACACATGAAACAGCCAGGGGGCCAGACTGTGTCCTCCAGTGTAGGGTCAGGGTCAGCCTGAACCTCTTTTGGATGGGGTTGGTGTCAACTCCAGAGGGGGCAGGGACTGCTGCCAGCCAAGGGTCATTCTCTGGAGGAGGAGAGCAGCTGTTGGGCTTCAGCAGCCGACACTCACGGAAGGCTGGGTGGGGCCCTGGGCCTGGTGGAGGGGCCTGGCTGGGGCACCGTCACCAAATGAACCGCAAGGGTGCTTGAGAAATGAGTAACAGAGACAGCGAATGTTGATCCCGCCTTCAAGAAGCTTGAATATGGGCTTTTCCAGGAAACATCCTTGGCCTCATTCTTACAACTAACATTTCTCCCTGAGCCGTGTCTACTGCTCTCATTTGCAACTCATCACCACCTTCTGGTGATCCCCACACCCTCACATCCAGCCAGGCGTTTCATCAATAAATGTTTGTCGAATGAATAAGTGTACTGAGAGTTCTTCAGCTGAAAGAGGAGAAAAAGTACATTCCAGGCAGGAAAAGAGTTGTTCAGAAGCATGGAAAATGAGGGATGAGCACGAACAATGACTTTCTGGTGGTCGTTCAAATTAGGAGGGGCCCTGGCCGGTTTGGCTCAGCAGTTAGAGCGTCGGCCTGTGGTCCAGAGAGACCCGGGTTCGGTTCCCGCTAGGGGCACGTGCCTCGGTTGCAGTTTGTCCCCTGCCCTGGTTGGGTCGTGCGGGAGGCAGCCACTCGATGTGTCCCTTTCACGTCGATGTTTCTCTCTCTCTCTCTTCCTCTCTCTCCCTCCCACTGTATTTGAACAAAAAATGGAAAAATGTCCTCGGGTGAGGATAAAAAAAAAAAAAAAGAAAAAAAATCAGGATGGGACACAGGTGAAATGTTCTGGTTGTATCTGCTAATAATGCTAAAAGTTAATTTTTTGGTTTAAATCTAAATAATTGTGTGTGTGTGCAGCTCAAAATAGGCACTCTAGATAAGCTCCCAAGAACCCTCTCCTCCCTATCCATTTGGTTGCCAAGAGAGAATATCTGACACATTTAGTTACTTGACTGAAAATCAAGTTCCTCTTTCCTCCTCCAGATGGATGCTGCTGCTGGTTCTGGGTAGAGGGGGCAGGGACTCGGCAGGCTAGGGTTGGTGTCCTGACATCTGCAAATGTCCATCTTTCTGTCCAAGCACAGAGAAGGGGAGAGGCCAAGAGGAAATGATTGAGAAGAAAACCAGGGCAAGCCTTTCCCTCAAGAAAGAGGAAGGAATCTTTAAGGAAAGGACAGAAGCGCAAGAAAGATTTCTCAGAAAAAAATAACAATAAACAGAAGAAGGCACTTCAGTTCACAAATCTTTGATGACAAGGAATTCTCCAGGGACAAACAGCTGGAGAAACATGCGACTGGGCTTTCAGAAACAAGCCCTCTGGAAAGGGAAGGAGGGAGGTTGGCTGGAAATCCCTGGCAGTGAACTAGCTACAGAGAACATATATGGTCTGCATTTTGGCAATCTTCCTTGTGCTGTACTGACCAGTGACACACAAGAAGAGTGGAAAGTGTTAAGGAATTACCACCAGTTGGTGGCTCCTATGTGTCAGTGACTGTGTGGGGTGCTTCAAATATACCATCTCATTTGATCCTCCGACCAACCAGCCAATTATCTTCATCATAAAGATGAGGAAACCGGGGCTCAGAGAGTCAGTAATTTGCCCAAGTTCATACCATTACTCAGTGGCATATTCTTTCATCTGTACTTAAAACTCGTCAAGTATACCTAAAGCAAATACACTACGCCATTTGTCCATAGATGCAGAAATTCAGGGATGATCAGATTTTTCTGAACTGTGATTGGTTATGAAGAAGAAACTTTCATATCAGGGTACAGTGAGGACAGTGAGATCACAGACATGCCCACCCCGGTCAGGGTACCCTCAAAATAAACATGAGCCTTTGGGGCCTAGTGGACTAGTGAGTCCCAGCTTACTGTTGCCCCCTCTGTTTGGTCATATGTGGGATAGGAGGGAAATCACATATGCATCTGCCTCTTTGTTTTCCAGCAATAAATCCTGGGAGAACATTACTAGTTTATAGCAATGATGGTTTTTGGTGGAAGAATAGATGGAAGACAATGTTTGATATATTTGAGTAGTTAGTTCCACTCTTTTTCTGAAAGTTTTATTTTGAGAGTTACTACATTTGTTTTTATTCTTTTTGACACAAATTAGGGAAACATATTTCTATTTCTTCTTTTGATATTTAGGCATCTAAAATTCTTGTATCTTCTCTTACATAGACAATTCAACATATCCTAATCTAATGACCTAATCACACATTTGCTTGTTGAAGACACTTTAACAGCTTTGGTGTAAATGGCCCCTGTGAATTGGTGGAAAGAATTTGGGCAGGTAGAAATAATTTCTCAAAAACCCTCCTATTCCAGAGAGAAACTCAACAGAGAACCCTAGGAGGGTGAGAACCCTGTACATTGTATTGCAGTACCTATGAGGCTGTTTTCCCAGGCAGGCTATGCTCTGGCCTACGTCTCTCTCCTCTTGAGAAGACTCTGGCTTCTCCTGGACCATGACATGGTTGCCCTGCTTTCTCCCAATACTCTTCCTGGGAGTCCAGAGGTTTGGTTTTATGTCACCAGCAAAATTGGTTACAATGGCCACCAGAGCCTGGGTTTGTGATGAGACCTAGACTTCTGCAGTGTTCCCCACAGCTCCTCCTTGTAGGGGAGGGTCTGCTATGCCTGTGTGCCACTCCCCGGGGCCATCAGTGCAGACGCAGTGCTGTAGCTCTCACTGGCTCACGTATTCCCAAAACCCCGAGGAGCTGGGGACTGCTGTTACCTTACCCAGGGATACTACAGCCCATTCACAAAGTCATGGCTGGGACATAGGCAAGGGAAACTTGTGGCTAATACGTAGTGTTTGACAGCTTATAGACAGTCTTCCTGATTACATTCTGTCAAAAATAATCTGGAACTCTTGAAAAATTATCTCCATATATTTTCATCTTCAAACATTTTTGAGTCCTGTAGTTTTAACTACTTGTGGCAATTATAATATTTAATCAGTGCTGACTCATGGGATTAAGTCCCACTGAAGACTTAAGGGGCTCAACAGAGTCAAACATACTTCTGTCACCATGAGGGGGTGTAGGAATGATATTTAAGGAAGGAACATTGTGTTATCGATACTGCATTTATCTACTTTATAAAACCACTTAGGGCCTTGGATTTGCAAATGGCCCAATAAGAGATACCCTTCTCATATCCCCTCTGCACAAAAATAATTTGATATTTATCCCACATTTAATTTAGCCTTTGTGGGAGCTTGAGGGTTAAAGTAGGGGACTATGAAATCCTGGTACAGCCCAAGACTGAGCGACCTGGTGGGAGACATGACCACCCATGAATGCCCTCAGAGCCAGATCTGCAGAACTCAGTCTTGGCCGTGGAACCTGAAAAAGCCCTGGGTCTTGGTTCCATCCCCTTTCACCATGGTCTAGTGCCAGTTCTGCTCACCCAGGGACCCATCCAATGGCTAGGCAGGAGCCCTCCTAGGATATGGTGAGACCTGCATTCATCCATGAACTTGATGATAGATATGCTGACTGAAGACCCAAGGTGAACCCTGAAGCAGACCCTTGTCTCAGTGCCAATTAAGTAGTTAATGAATTCAGTAAAGTTGTAGGTTACAAAATCAACATACAAAAATCAATTGTGTTTCTATATACTAACAATGACCTATCTGAAAAATAAAGAAAATAATTCTATATACAATAGCATTAAAACAATAATGTACTAAGAATAAATTTAACCGAGAAGGGGTAAGATTTGTACACTGAAAAATATAAGACATTAATCAAGGAAATTGAAGATATAAATAAATGGGAAGATATCCTGTGTTCACGGGTCAGGAGAATTAATATTGCTAAAATGTCCATACTACCCAAAGCCAATTATAGATTCAATGTAATCCCTATCAAACTTGCAATGACATTTCCATAGAAATAGAAAAAAACAATCCTAAAATTCATATGGAACAGCAATAAACCCTGAATAGCAAAAGCAATCTTTGAGAAAGAATGATAAAGCTGGAGGCATCACACTTCTTGACTTTATATTATACAGCTGTAGTAATAAAAAATTATGATACTGGCATTAAAAGACTCACACAGATCAGCGGAACAGAACAGAGAGTGCAGAAATAAGCCCATGCATATATGGTCCTATTTTTGAGAAGGCAGTCAAGAATACTCAATGGGGGAAAATAGTCTCCTCAATAAATGGTGCCGGGAAAACTTGATAATGAGATGCACAAGAATGAAACTGGACCCTGAACACACATCACTCATAATAATTAACTTGAAATGGATTAAAGACTTAAATGTAATGCCTGAAACCATAAAACTCCTAGAACATAGGAAAAAGCTTCCTGACATGGGTCTCTGCACTGCTTTTTTGGCTATGATAACTAAAACACAAGCAATAAAAGGAAAAAAATAATTAATGAGACTATATTAATGAGACTATATTAAGAAGCTTCTGCATAGAAAAATAAATGATAGAAAATGAACAGACAACATATAGAATGGAAGAAAACATTTGCAAATCATATATTTTATAATGGGCTAATATCCAAAATATATAAAGAACTCACACAACTTAATAGCAAAAACCTCAAACAACTAAACAAATGAGAGAGGAACTGAATGGAGATTTTCCCCCAAAGAAGATACATACATGACCAATGGGTACATGAAAAGGTGCTCAACATCCCTAATCATCAGGCCACACTGAGATGTAATCAAAGCCACACTGAGATGTCACCTCACACCTGTTAGAATGGCTACTATCCAGAAGACAAGCGCTAACGAGTTGGTGAAGATACGGAGAAAAGGGAACTCTTGTGCACTGTTGGTGGGAATGTAAATTGGTGCAGCCACTATGGAAAACAGTGTAGAGATTCCTCAAAAAATTAAAAATAGAACTACCACATGATCTAGCAATCCCACTTAGGGGTATGTATTAGAAGGAAATGAAGCCACTATTTCAAAAAGATATCTGCCTCCACCCCATATTTATTGCAACATTATTTACAATAGCCATGAAATAGAAATGACCTAAGTGTCCACAGATGGATGAATGGATAAAGAAAATGTTATATATGTATAGACAATAAAATATTATTCAGACATAAAAAGAAAAAATCTTGCCATTTGCAACAACAGGGATGCACCTTGAAGTTACTGTCTTCAGTAAAATAAGTCAGACAGAGAGAGACAAACACTGTATGATCTCATTTACATGTAGAATCTAAAAACAAGCTGAACTCATAGAAGCAGAGAGTAGAACGGTGGTTGACAGGGGCAGGAGGGCCTGGGGGAAATGGGAAGATGTTGGTTAAAGGGTACACACTTCCAGTTACAAGATGAATATGTTTTGAGGATCTAATATACAGCAAGGTCACTGGAGTTAACAATACTATATTAAATACTTGAAGGTGGCTAAGAGAGTAGATCTTAAATGTTCTATAGAGAAAAAAGTAGTAGTTACATGAGATCAATGTGTTAACTAACCTTACCTTGATAATCATTTTATCAGTATATATGTGTATCAAATCATGATGGTCTGTACCTAAATGGTTATATGTCAATTATATCTCAATGAAGCTAAAGGGGGTGGGGACGAAAAAAGACCACTAGGTGCCTTCTGGAGACATTGGCTACTTCACAGGTGTCACAAGGTAGAAATGACCAACAAAACCCCCGAGTGGCTCCATAACTTTATATTAATCATGCCAGATTTATCAATGTTTTGGTGGGACAAATGATTGATTGAGTGACTCATTTTTCAAATATTTATTGCAAGTCAACCAAGGTTCAGGTATTGGCATTGTGCCAGGAATACTAGTTTTATTCAAAGGAGGGAAATTATTCTGTGTGGCACCCCAGTTTCATCTCCGAATTCCACGAGGAACCAGACAAGTTGCAATGATAATGACTTATTAGGATTAGAGGAATTGGGGGATAAAAATGGAAATGTGAGAATAAAAGGTTATAATTGTCTCATTTGACTGAATACCTCAAATTATTCCATATTTGCAAATCACTACATCAGGTACAACAACACAAAGATGGATGATTTACCACTATCAAGAAACTCTCAGTCTAGTGAGTTGCAGTCAACACGCATATAAATAAATCCAATGTGAGATGAAGCTTCTATTCTCTACAAGATATTTGAAAGAGTGAATTTTCAGCTATTGAGGATCTTTGAAGGTTCAAAGGGAAGTGTCATTTGTCCTGGGTCTTAACCACTGGATGGGTTTGGGATCCAGAAATATGGGAAGAGAATTACAAACAGAAAGAGATATAAGCAAAATCACAAAGACAGCAAATGAAAGAACAGAACAGAACATACAGAACAGAATTTGTTCTACTTGGCTGGAGAGTAGGAACGCTGTGGAAATAAGATTGGAAATTCAAACTGGGGCCACATTATAAGACCTCCAATGCCAGGTTGGGGATTTGATCTTTATTTAATAGGCAATGAAAAGTGTTACCCATCAGTGTTGACACATAATTTGTGGCTGGAATATGTAGCTGGATTTTATCAGTCTGTGTCATCATAACCTCTGAAATTAAACCTTTGGTCAGGATTGTATAATGATGTCTAAGGTCTTCAGGATCAACTTCCAAAGGGAAATTTACAGCAAAGCTTTAAGATTTGATTCTTTTGAGAATTTTCCTTTGAGGCAATATAAAAATCTGATGTATTGTGTGTTGACTATCAATTTTAAAATAAATGGTGGAATGCTTTTGGTTTGCCAACTGCTGAAAAGTAAAATAATGACACATTAAGTAATGGAAATGTGGGAATTAAAACTTTCACAGAAAGAGAAAACAAACGCATCATTTCTTTCCTTATCTCTGGTTCTGTGTCAGGCCCCCTTGCTTGTTCACGTCCTGTCCTTTGAGATGTCCTCAGTTGCCTCCACTTCAGACTTTCTGATTTCCACGAGGGGTGAGACACCATTTTGGAATTTATTAAGACAGTCTTGGCCTCGGTGACTGAAAACAATTGGAGTGATTTCATTTTATTTCTTCTAGAGGAAGAATCTGGAAGGTTCACAGGTTGACCTCCGTTTCTCTTTTACCTTTCTGTCTCGCTTACCTTGTTCCAAGTCTTGCTGGAGCTCCAGCTCTTAATGTGTTTCTGACTGTATGGTGTCCCAACAATCCACCGGCCCTGCAAGTTCTTGTCCTTGGATTGAGCATACTTTCACATTTTTCTCTGAAGACAGTTTTAAGCCAGCTGACAGTCTGAGTTAACTAAGTTCCATATATAAATTTATGCAGGAAGGAGCGGGAGAAGAAAATATGCAGGCATGAAAAAAATAGTTGAGTGCAGCAAAATAGTTCTAATCCAAAATATGTCAAGCTATAGTGATTTTTAAAAAGATCTTCAATTCACAGAATAGTTTATAACATTCTCTGCCCAAAACTCTAGGTATGCATCAGTGTCTTTCATCACTTTATGGCTCTGAGTGATGTTTTGTGGCCCATAAATTAAATACATTGTCCAGGTTATCTGTTGTGTGCCCTGAGAGAATCCCCAAACCATGTCTATACACTAATGTGAAGGCATAAGTGTCCCTCCCTGATTTACTATACCTTATCCATCCATCCATCAAGCCTGTATGGAGTACCTTTTATATATCAACCATACTAGGTACACTATGGCTGTACTTTTAGAACTTCACTGTGATAAAAGTGAATTGGAATTATGTCAAGACACTGATTTAGAGGGTCTACATTTTTAACAAGCTCACAGATGTGCTAGTTAGGGGACCACACTTTGAGGAGCAAAGCTCTCTGAGGTTCTCTTTATTAAAGTAACTCACAATATAACGAGGACACGAGGCACGCGGAAAGGAAATAGAAAGCAATTTTACTATAGTGATGCACATGTTTCATTGAGAACAGAAAGGAAGTAGGATTCATTTCGTGGAGGGTAGAAGTTTAGGAAGGTGTCATAGAAGAGACTTCTAATTTAATGGGTCTAGGAAGGTGTGAAGGATTGCAGCAGGCATGGAGGATATTGTAGACAGAAGAGACATGTCAGAATTCATGGATCTCCATAGACTCAAGTGGCTGGGACTTAGGGTGCACACTGAAAAGAGGGTGGATGCCCAGCTGTTGTGGGTCAGTTGTTGAGTGTCAACCCATGCACCAAGAGGTCACCGGTTCAATTCCTGGGCAGGGCACATACCCCGGTTGTGGACCAAATCCCCAGAGGGGGGCATGCAGGAGGTGGCAAATTGATGTTCTCTCTCATTGATGTTTCTATCTCTCTCACCCTCTCCTTTCCTCTCTCTCTAAAATCAATAAAGAAAAAAAGAGAAAAGAGGGTGGAGATAGGACTGGAAAGGAAGCTAGCTTAATTAGCTTAGTTATTATAGTACACACATGTAAACACACCCAGGTACTTTGTAGGCTAGGAGGGAGGGGATAAAAATTAAATAAAATACACAACACTCACACACACACACACACACAAATGGTCCTGATCAAATTGCCATTTTGCTTGCTCACAAATCAATTTTATCTGTAGAATAAACACAGTCAATTGTAACCGCAAATTTTTGTCCTGAAGCCATGTTTTAACTTTATAACTTGGAGTCTCTAAGGGAAATATAAAAGCACTCTTTGAAGAACGTTCATGAGCATCACTTTGAAAAACATACATAAGCTTTTCAAGTCTCTTCTAGGGCAGACTGCTTCAAAGCTGCCACATTCTCCTGCCTTAGGAGAATTTAGCTGCTTTGTGAACAGGTCCCCGTATTTCCTGATAAGATCTACGATTTTTATTATGATCCTTTATGACTTAATTCCAGTTGTTTTCTAGCGCATCTCTTACTGTATTTCCCCTAATGCATTTCTTAGCATAACACT
The DNA here is from genome assembly GCA_030848825.1 of Tadarida brasiliensis. Lineage (NCBI taxonomy): Eukaryota > Metazoa > Chordata > Mammalia > Chiroptera > Molossidae > Tadarida > Tadarida brasiliensis. The sequence continues at coordinate 28,141,317 of CM061272.1, forward strand.
GGAGTATTTATCCTTTATCCATTGAACAATAAATGTATGCAATGCCTTCCTACTCCAGAGGACATTCTTGACTCTGAGTCAATGGTGACACTAAGTAGACCTGTAACCTGACTTAAAGGAGCTTATACTACTATGGGGCTGGCTGATATTTATAAGTAAATGCAACACATTCTGATGAATGTTATGAAAAAATGTAAAATTACCAGAATCTCACACTGAGAATAAGTGTAGACATTTCTGAAGAAGTGATGTTTGAGCTGAGACCTGAAGAAATAAAGGAAGTGAGCCAGGGTGTGTGTGTGAAGGGAGTGGGGGAAGGAAGGAGAGAGAGCATCTACAAAGTGGAACCTACTGAGAAAGCAGAGTCTTCAGATAACTGTTGGAAATTCAACATGTTTGATCCTGGAGCACGAGAGGAAGGGTGAGAAATGAGAACCAGGCAGGGGCCAGCTGCAGAAGGCTCGTGCACTGTGTTAATGAACATAAGCATACTCAGTGCAATGGAAAAACCACTGAAGGGTTTTATGGAGGGAAATATGAGCAACTCCACATTTTAACATTGTCTTAACTGACTGCAGGATGGAGGATGACTTAAGGGGATGAAACCAGAGGTGGGGGACCAGCTCTTGGAATTGCTCAGGTGTGATATGATGGTGCTTTGAATGAGCGTGGTGGCAGTAGTTATGCAGAGAAGATAATTTCATGTTTGAGGACTTCTTGGGGGTAATGGGAATACAGGAGACAAAGAAGTCAATGGAGACACCAAGATTTCAGGATGGGCAGATGGTATTTATTAAGATGGAAAAGAAGCAAGGTCTGAGAGGGGGGGGAAATGAGTTCACATTTGGACATGTGCTTAAGGGCTTTCGGAGTACCTCAATAAAGGTGTAAAGGATACATGTTTGGAGTTCAATGAGGGGAGATCTGCCTTGAAGTTGTAACTCTGGGGGCCACCAGCATATAGATAGCAATGAAATCCATAGAAATTGATGTGATTGCTTTGGGAATGTTTATAGAGTGAGAAAATGAAAGGGGTGAGAACCAAGTTTTGAAGAACACTAACAGTAGGACAGGAGCAAAGAAAAAAAACCCTGTAAAGGAATGTGAGAATGAGCCACTACTGATAAGAGGAAGATAGGAGAGAATGATGACTTAAAAGACAAAAGAAGAGGGTGTTCCGAGAAGGAAAGTATTCCCCTGGGTCAACAAGGATGAGTGGCCCTGAGATACACATCCGAAAAGTGAGGGCTCTGTCTGTAGTGGGTGACCGTGGTCAGTATTAGAAGACCACTCTCCTGCCTTACAGCCCACACTTTCATTGTATTCTCTAACCTTCCTCAGAATTCCGTTTATTTTCTAAGACTCCTGTTAAGTAGACTCTACTGCATAAAAATCTGTTCGATCTTCCAGTTGAGGAAACTTTCTCTCACTTTATGCATGTGTATCTGTGGTTTTATGTACCTCAGGTGATCTTTGTAACAGGCTTTCTATCACTTGGGCATATATCTCCTAATAACCTGGAAATTCCTTGAGGACAGAAACTTTGCCCTGAATGAGAGGATGTCAGTTGAAATTAATCAGGATTGCACAACTGGCCACAGATGGTTTTTACTACTCTCTGTAGGATTTTAAGATAGCTGTCCTGGTATAGTCTCAGGGCTCTGAGAGACAGGAATTATGTTTCATTTCTGTTCATGGCTTTATCTCCAATGTTCAGCTTATGATGTGTAAACATCATCAATTGAAGTGTTGCGTGTTTTCTTTCATATTTTTATTTTTCTCTGTTGAAAAGTGATTTCAATTATGTCCCTATTGGAATTTTCAATATATATATATTTTTTTCTTAACTCCTCACCTGAGGATATTTTTCTATTTATCTTCAGATAGAGTGGGAGGTAGGGAAGGGGAGAGAAGGGGAGAAGGAGAGAGAGAAACATCGACGTGAGAGAGACACATCGACTGGTTGCCTCCCACACAACCCCAACCAGGGCTGGGGACAAACTGCAACCGAGGTACATGCCCTTGACCGGAATTGAACCCATGACACTTTGGTCCACGGGCCGACACTCTAACCGCTGAGCCAAACCCTCCAGGGCGGGATTTTCAATATTTTTGATGAATTGCAGGTTGCATTGTGACATGGTTATTTCTTGATCTTTACCACTTTATTTAAGTAGTAGTAAAGATAAAGAAGCGTAAGAGCCACTGGGCATTTGCATCTATTGTACTAGTCTGCGGGGGGCTGGCACTGGGAAGCACTATATGCTGGTATTTCCTCCTTCCAGTAGCACCTGCACTGGGAACCTCTGGAGCCATGGTAGCACCTGTGCGGGTTTCGCTCGCCTCCGCTCGCCCCCGCTCTCCTCCGCCCCATGGCTGCTGATGCCACAAGCAGTTCCTTTAATGCCTCCAGCTTATTGATGTTCTGTCTCTTATGCACCATTTCACACTTGCTTCTTAAATATACCCTTTGAACAAGGACCTTCTCTCCATGGGGCCAGGGGGAGGTGGTGATTCTCTCCCTTTCCCCACTTCTAACCTCTGAAAACAATCCAAGGACAAAGAGAGACAGACCATAAGTTTTCCAGAAGTTATACCCTGCCCCCAACATTCATCCAGTCGCTTTTCATGTTCTTATAAGGATTTAGGTACAAATTAGGGAAAGTAAATGCCTGCGGAGGACCCTTCCTTTGTACCCTTTCCAGGGAGAGAGATTTGACAGTATCCCAGGCAAAGCTCTCTGTAAACACCCTCCTTTTTTTTTGCCCAGCCATAAAGAGCTCCATGCAGAAAAATAACCACTTGACACCCTTTGCCCCGGGTTCCACTTGTTGCCAAAGCTTTGCCTTAGCTCGCTTCAACAAGAATAAACTGGGGGAAAGGTCTGGAGTTCTCAGGCAGTGTGAGTGCCTGCTCGCTCGTTTCAAGTCATCAAAATCCTGGCCTTTGCCAGGAGACTGAGAGCAGAGCCATCCTGTCCTTGGAGTGAATTGCAATTTTGCTTAGGTCACAGGCTTTTTAGCAGCCAACAGCATCGAGATGGGTCCTCTTTAATGGTGTTAAGTAAAAATACGATTCAAAGGGTGAGTGTGATAATTATAAAGTTGTGCTGATAATGAAGATAGTCTGTGTAGGAAATTGCTAATACATTTACACGCACGAATTACTGAAAATAAAGGCAGCCTTCCCATTATCCTGCCAGATGAAAGAAGGACTTGATATTCCAAATGCTTTTTCTTTATGTATTTTATTCTCTTTACTGAGTCTTGAAAAGCCTTTGCATTTATCCGGGGTGCGCTGTGGCCATGTTCATATAGCCAAAAAGACGTGATGAGTTGCATAATTATCTCGTGAATTAAAGGCTGTCAGTGCAACTTGTTAAGGCAACAAAAGCAAAACCATTTTCAAGTCATCATGGGTTGATTGATTATTTTGAACTGAAACATTCAGTAACTTTTCCATTTGCTTTGGTTAAAGACAAAAGGAACTCATTTTTATCTTGTTATGTTTGTCATTTTCTCTCTGGTGAACTACAGAAATTACATTGCTATTTTTTTTTATTATTATTGCTTGAATAATACTTGGATTATGACTGATTAGAAAGCAAAACAGAACAGAATGCAGCTCGATTTTCTTTTCAGTATGAAAACAATTATAAAAATTGAGGAAACATTTCATGTTTCACTCTAAACAAAAGACAAGCCAACATAATAAAATATCTATTTGTGAATAATTCTGATTCAAGGTGAATGAGCCTATTCATCCTTAGCCCTTTGAAAATAGATTATAATAGTAAAATAAGCTACCTGTAGGTTATATCCAGCTACTTAAAGCATATCTTTTAATGAAAAGCACATTAATAATGTGTGGAGAGTGAAAACATCTAGGCATTTCTTATGGTGCTAAGTGGCCTGATATTCTGCCTCAGTTGACATTCTAGGGGAGGGAGGGCAAGGTCCTGGGGGAGGAGCAGGTGGGGGCAGGGGTGTGCGTGGCTGTGAGGCAGTTAGGGGTGGGGAAAGGTACTGATAGGTGGTGGTGGTGTGCGGGACTGGTGTAATATGTGCAAACAATCTTCCAAAATGTTATCTTATCTCATCCTCCCTTTGATAATGTGAGACATTTTATCATCTTAATTTTAAACAAGAAGACACTTAAAACATTCACCAAACTTGCTCGGGATCTCAAATGGGTAAGTGGCAGTTGGGGTCTGAACACTTTTTCCTGACCCCAAAGTTCACATTTTTTCTTCTAGGTTGATTTTACAGTGGATACTACATGGCGCTTGGCTGCTTCCAAGGATTGGATACTTCAAGAAAATGGAATCATGCCAATGTCTTTTTTAAGTCTGAAGGAATGTGTAGATCCTGGAAATTTTGATTTATATGCATAATTAATCTATTTGCTCAACAAATATTTACTGAGCAGCTACTCAGTGCCAGGCAGTGTTCTAGGAGCTGAAGCAGAAGCAGAGACTCCTACAGACACTTCCCAGGAATGCTCATGAGGACATTCTCGCCAGCTTCTATTTAAGAAGTTAGTATATCTGGGGAGATCACTGTTACTACTTTTAAAGCTGCAGCAAAATTTAAAAACATAGTAGTGATAGTTTATATATTTGCTAGCTGCCAGGAAATTACAATTAAATACAGACAGTAGTATTTAGGACAGAACACTACCAAGAAGTAGCTACCTTGCCTTTTGAGCCTAGCTGTGATCCTAACCCTTTATCAATCCCCAGGTAGGGAGGATTCATAGGTAGTAATATCCAGTAATATGCTCACTCTCAACCTGGATGTCTTTCAAGAGAATATCATTCTTATTAAATCATTAATCATTAATTTCAGTAATGGTCCTCGTCACTATCTGTGCCCTGGACAATGGATTCAGGATTCCATGATTTCTCCCCTAAGTATGGTAGAAAATGTGGTTTCTGGGTCCCCTTCACAGCCACTCAGCAATCTGAAGCTCAGGAGAATTTTTAAAATTCCCTTTAAGACTAGAAATCATTTGAAAGAATGAACAAGTTGAGGGCAGAGTTAACAGAGAGGGGAAAGGAACAGACGTTTTATTTGCCGTTATTTTTAGAAGTCCTGAGGTGCTTTGTAGCTCTCACGGCTTACCTTTCAGCCTTTCCTCTAAGCCTGTTAGCTGATGAAAGAACTAAAGTCTCCAGTGTTTCCTTCACCAGGTAGAGAAAGAAATATTAAATTATTTAAACATCACTGTGTGTTTAATATGGCCCCAGTAAATCTAATATAAACTGAGAAAATGATGAGATAAGATTCGGAATATAAAAAATAGCAAAAGAAATCTTTTAAAATTTTACAGCTAAGCAACAAAGTTGCCCTTTATGGACATTTTTCTAAAGTTAGTCTTTGCCACAATGCAACTCATATTCTAGTAAGGGATTCAAATAAACAAGCAGTCCATGAAATATGGTGGGATTGGGTTTGTGGGGTTGGTTGTTGGGGAGCTAAGGGATTGAGCAAACAGAAAAAAAAAAAAGAAAAAGCCAGGGACACGGACAACAGTGTGGTGGTTGCGGGCGGCGGGGGGCGGGGGGGGGGAGGTGGAGGTGGAAGAGTGTATGGGGGGATAAATGGTGATAGAAATAAAATAAAGAAAAAAATATAAAACAATATAATGGGCTTAGTGCCATGATTGGGGAAGTACAGAATGCTGCAGAAGAGGGCAGGGCGCCTATGCAGACATGAGGATTCAGGGAAGACTTCCTGGAGGAAGTAAGATGCTTACATTGAAGTCTTTCCATGATTACTCCAAGCACCATGTGAAGAGTGGACTGGTGGAGGGGAGCTGAGGCTGGGGGATGACTTAGAATGCCAGAGAGTAATCTAGACAAAACGTGATGGCAATCTGAATAGGGAAGTGGAGAAAAGAGGACAGTTGGAAGAGGTAGGATGTATAATCTATGCTAGTTTTTTGATGGGACATAAACACTGAGGGGGAAGGGACTGTTGAAAGCGATGCGCAGTTTTCTGGTTTGGGCGACTGAGTGGACAGCAGTGCCAGTTACAGAGAGAGCAAATTCAGGGGAGTGATAATGAAGAGATGATAAGTTTGGGTCAGGACATAGTAAATTTGAGTCACCTGTGGGAAAACAAGAATAAATGTTATATATACTGCTGGGTGTCCATGTCTAATGCTGGAGACTCAAATATTACTGTCATCAGTATGAACCGCCCTGAAGTCATAGGAATCAACAGTGCCCACTCTCAGGGTACTGCCAGCTATTGGGTTGCTGATTCATGGTTTAGCTTGCTTTGTTCATTTAAAAGATAATGTTGATAATAGGATTAATACCGATTTTTAAGAAAGAGGGAAAGAAATAAAAATATCTGTGTATTCCAAGACACTGACCCAGGTTTCCTGACCCACTTTATAGAGCTTTGAGTATGTGGTCTGGAATATTTTATGGAAATAACACCTTGAATACATTTTTTTCGTGTCATTTCTTTTGGTGCGGAATTGCATTTTTGTGTGTGTAATTTTAAAATATTTCCCCAAAATAGTGCTGAGATTTTGGTAGTGGGTTTAAAGATTGAATGAAATAAAGATGAAAACAATTTTTAAGGAAATCCTGGGGATATATTTTCTCAAGAAAACAAAGTGTTGATCATGGTCTTTCCAACATGAATATAATGCACACTCACACATGTGTACACACAAATAACATACTGTTATTATTAGATACTGATTGATTATATTAAAAATGCCTTAGTTTCATGCATTTGATTTTCAAAATATTATCAGCCTATAATTTATTTGAAAATATTTTGTATTTACAAAAATACAAGTGTGTTATTAATCCACATTTTTGCCCTGTTAGTGATGCTGTGAGTTAATCACCATGAAATAATGTTCCCATGGGTAGTCTGGGGAATGAATGTGGAAAGTTCACAGATCTTACAGAAGAGTAATTTTCAGGTCAAGTGCTTGTTGGGTTCCGGTGTGTTTATATGTTTATAGAATACTTCACGTTTTTTCCCAAAGAACTCTGTATATCCAGAGATTCACCACAGTTGGTCCTAACCTTCATTACCCCTGCTTTTGTAATTTCTATTAAATACCTTTTTTTGTGTGCATATTTGGAAATATGATTTACATTTTTGGTATGACTGACGTGATACTCTTTAAGTTCACAATAAATTTGATTATTTAAAATATTTCTACAGTAGATAAAATTGTTTTATATTTGATTATATTAGTGGTTTCCTGAAGATTTATTGACATAAATTACACACAGGAAGAGTCACCTATGGAGGGTCTGGGCTGATGAACTTTAACAATGACATAGTTTTGAAACCACCACCACAATAGAAATGCAGAAAGTTCAGAAACGTTTCATCACCGGCTTCAGCCTGTCTCCTCACTCTAGTTTGCCTTTTCTGGAATTTCGCATAAATGAAATAAAAGAGTCTGTAGTCCTTTGTATTTGACTTTTTTGACTTAGCATAATGTTTTTGAGGTTCATTCCTGTTGTGTGTATCAGTAGTTTGTTCATTTATATTGGGGGATGATATTCCAATACAGTCGGCCCTCGTGTATCGCTGTTAATCAGTTCCAGACTCTGCCACGATAAATGAATTTCTGCCAAGTAGGAGTCTTTATTTATACACAGTCGTCCCTTGCCACTTCGCGCTTCAAGTATAGTATAGTATAGTATAGTATAGTATAGTATAGTATAGTATAGTATAGTATAGTATAGTATTTGAAAAACCATGATAGAGTGAAGCCACAAACGTCGAAGCACGAAGTGGCAAGGGATGACTGTAGTATAGATATACCATAATTCTTTTATATATTTATCAGTTGATGGGCATTTAATGTTTTGTTCCCAGTTGTTGCTATTTTGAATACTGCTGCTATAGACATTATAATACAAGTATTTTTTCAGACATAATTGTTTTCATCCCCCTGGTGTAAAAACTTAGGAGTGGGATTCCTGAGTTGTACGACAGTTGTGTAACCTGTAAGGTAGATAGGTGAGACGCTGCCAAGGTGTTTCCCCAAGTGGCTGTTGTGTTTTGCATTCCTCAGCAATGCAAAGTATTACATCCTCAACAACACTGGGTATTGGCAGTTGTTTTAATTTTAGTTATTCTGCTGGGTATTTGTAAAGTTTTAAGTTACGGAATAGTATGTGACTAAAAAAACTTCTCTACTGAAAAAGACAGTATGAAGGTAAATCTTATTTGAGCTCTCAGTCTGCTCAGCTACCAGCACAGACTTGGAATATATATGCCCTGGTTTTATTGTACTAACATACTTTCCTTTTCATAAAGTAAAATATTAAAGTATATTAGTTTCAGTTCCATAATTCAAATGCTGTCATTTTAATGTGTCTCATCATAAATCTATTTTATTGCATTCTGTGTCATCCCTCATACTTTGGACAAAAGGGCTTTTGTTTCCTTTCTGACTTGGAAATCTTGTGTGTGTGTCTGTGTGTTTTCTTCTTCTTGTTTTATGCTTGGAGTGGGTTGGTAATAAATTCTTTTTTTTTTTTTTTGCTCATTTTTTCTTAGCATACTTTAAATTCTATATTATATGAGGCCACCAGAGCTGTTGGGAACTGATTGTTTTAATGATGTATGATATCATCATGAAGCTCTTATATTTTACTTTAAAGATACAGTTCCATTGAAGTATGAGGTGGATGACTGTGTTTGACAGATAACGGTCAGAAGTCTGCATAGACTTCTTTGTGAGTTAAGGTAGCTATTGTCATTCAGTGTGAATATATGATTTTGAAGTGATGGCTTTGTCATAAAAGAGTATAACATTTAACAAATATATTTCTGGATTATTTGGTTATAGAAATACCTCTATACAATGTGTTAATTCTATAAGGAATCTATGGTTTAGTGGAGGAGAAAACAAAAACCAGAAAAAAATACCCTCTTAATTCAAGTTGGTATATGATGCTGAGAGAAATAATTTCTCCCCATTCCTTCTTTAAAAAATTCTTCTATATGAAAAATGCTCAATATTTCTATGTAAGGGACCTTCTTGCTTGTCCCCTGCAAACAGGTAGAGTGAGCTACTCTGTATCGGTCCTTGGTTACCACTTCTTAATTAGATGGCATGACAATACCCTAGGACTTGAACATGGGGGTATGGTTATTTATGCTGCTCTTTCTGACCAGTGGGAAGCAGAGGCCTTAGTAAGTGCAATCAAAGTGTGGACTCAAACTTTCTCTGGGGTGGGCTTCCCAAGGCATGATTAAGAGGGGAGGAAGGTAGCAAGCCCACCTGGGCTTTCTTAGTGAGCTGTCTTCTATCTAGTCTTCCTTAGTGACGATGGTGATATTTTGGTTTCAACTGCTGACTTGTCTGCTTTATTTCTAAGTTGACTCAGAACCTATATGGAGAACAGCATGCCATTCATTGAACCCCTCAAAGACTCCAGTGTAGGGTACATGTCAGGGGCTATGCTGACATGGGCTGTGGCCTAAGTGTCATCTTGTACTAGTTGCTAAAACTTTTCCTCTTGCAGGCTGTCTCCGTCACTGGGTTGTCAGCATGGAAGGCTGTCTTTTCTTGTTCTACGCATTTGGTGTTCCTACCTGTGGGAGCAGGCTACACCCTGCACCGCTGAGTTTAGCTGTGGCCATGTGACTGGCTTTGCTATTGAAATGTGAGTGGAAGTGAGGTGGAATTCCTGGGCAGAGCCAGCACTCGATGGTTCAGATGCTCTCTTCCTTGCTTCTGCAATCACAGAAGCATGTATCAAAAGGGAGCCTCTGTCAGCCTAGGGCCCAGGGGGCAGACCATGTGGAACAAAGCCTCTTGCCAGTCTGCACTGAACATGCAACATATATGACGTATTGCTTTAAACTGCTGAGATTTTGGGGTTTGTTAGCATAGGATATATACTAGGCTGACCCACACACAGTTTCTTACTCCTTGAAAAAGTGTTTACTGATCAAATAGGTCATGACCTTTGATATCAATGAGAGATCTCACCATGTAAGAAGAGCTTTCTCTGGAGTGGGTAGGGAATTTATGACTTCACCAAATAGTAGCATCATCTCAAACTGCATCTGCAGAGGTACTCTTTGAGGGTCTGCTACTTATTGATTAAACGCACCTAAAATTTTTGTGTTTTCATTTTCATAATGGTTTGATTCCTGGCCATGTGACTTCGGGGGGTGGAGTTTATCCATTGATTAGTTTGGTGCTAATTAAAGATTAAGTGATATGCTGTACCATATAAATAAAGGTCCTAACTATGGTTCAGTAGAGAAAGCTGGTATAAGAATGGAGTCCCTAACAGCACACGATATTGCAAGCAGGGTGCATTCAGAGTAACTGTGTTCAAACCACAGTACCATACTCACGGGGAACAGATCACTGTATAAAATACACATGAAATCTGACTCAGTGTGAAATACATTGCAATATTTCATTAGAAGTAAGCACAGTGGTAAATTTACAATGAAGCATTTTTTGGTTCCTCACTCCAGTGGTAATTAAACGTATCATTTAATACACATTCCCACAATGCGACAATATGAACATTGACTTCAAATCAACCAGACAGGCATAAAAGTATCAAGAAATACTGAATTAGTTATTACAGTATTATTGACTATATTCCCTACACTGCATTTTACATCCCTGGTGACTACTTTTCTAGCTGGTAATTTGTACTTCTTAATTCCTTCACATAATAACTCTGTATGGTGTCAAATGGGTACTAGGCTTACCAGGGTGATTACTTCATATGTTCTATAAACGGCTAATCACTATGTTGAACACCTGAAACTAATATAATATTATATGTCAATGGCAACTGAAAAATTAAAAAAAAATTTAAATAATTACAGCAAAAAAAGAAATTCTAAATTAAAGTTGATTGCTGATGATAGTTTTCTTGAAATGTTAGGAATACTATTTGAGTTCTGGTTATCCCAAACTATTAAACAAAGTCATACATTTAATAGTAAGGTAGTCTTACACATGCAAATAGGGGGTACCTCAAAACCAGTCCTTGTCAACTGTAGATGGCCCTACCAGCACCAGGAGGCTCGGGGTATAGAAAGCATTTCTACTGAGAAATTTCCACAGTGCAGATGTGCTTTTCCTTCATCGTGAGTCCGGTGAGAGGGTTCAGGGACCTTGGTGCATGCCCCATGGTTTGGAGGGAAACTCCTTTCTCATGAGAAATCTGCAGAGGAGAGTATGTCTGGCTGGCTGCTTAGATTATGAGAAAAGATGGCTGCATGTTTCCACTATGATAAAGGATGCGTGTTTCCACTGATCAGATGAGGGCCATGTGGTAGAGTTAGACTGAGCAGTTGTCTTTGATTCTGCTTATGAGGAAATACTGGAATGACAAAGTGCCCCCACTAGAGAAGACTGCCCACTTCTGGGCTGAGGGGAGAGCATATAAGGAAATAGTGGAAAGGGGCATTCTCCCAAGTCAAGAGATCACCAGTGCCTGGGAGACGGGTCTTCAAGGACACCCAAGAAAAAGAACCAGCTCAATCCATCAAGTCTGGAGATAATTATCTCTAGATATCTGATAATCCTAGAGAACACTAGTGAAACCTTGCTCCCTCTACTTAGAAGCACAGAGTAGAATAAGTAGGGGAGAGGGGCACCTGTGCTTGGTGCTCATCTATGGGTACCATGAGGATGCAAGTCTGAAAATTCTGGTCCAGCTACTATAGCTTGAGGGAGAGTGTCAATACCCAGGTGCCAGTTATGCTTTCCATGCTGATGATTTCACCTCATCCTCTGTAGGGGAGTGGTGGGTAGGGGTGGGCTATCAGAGTAAAGAGGAAAGAAGCCAACCACAGCTCTTTCTCCAGTTTTAGCTTCCCACTGCAGCACCACCAGACTGCTGGGGTGAGAACGGAATCTGTATGCAAAGTTTAGGGTTTGACTCTTGTGCTACATCACTTCACAACACGCCCCTGATGATAACTCTTCAGTGGCTCTCCTTCCTCTCACAGCAAAAGCCAACAACTTTTTTCATGGCCTACAGCCCTGCTACTCCAAGAATGGTCCTTGGACTGGCATCGTCAGTGCCATCTTGGAATTTATTAGAAATGGACAATCTCAAGCCCGCCTTAGACCTACTAAGTCAGAACCTGTATTTTAACAAGCTCCCCAGGTGATTCACATGTTCTCAGAGTGTGAGAAGCACTGACCTATAAACCCTCCCCTAGTCATCTCTTACAGCTCACCTACCAAAACTCAGTTTTCCACTCCAGTCTCAGTGGTTCTTGAACACAATAGACCCCTTCCTACCCCAGAGGTTTAGCGTTGACTATTCCTTCTTCCTTGGATGCCATTCCCCAAATATCTATACACTCACATTTTTTCATCCTTTACCTTTGTTCTTCTTACTGAGACCAGCTCATAATGAGGCCTGCGTTTGAAACTGCATCTCCATATGCCAGCACACCAAACTTCCCTTGCTCTGCTTTTTTCCCTTAACACTTAGTAGCCTTTAACATACCGTAGAGTTGACCTATCATGTTTTCTATCTGTCTTCCCTGGGAATATAATCCCTGATGGCAGGGATTTCCGTCTGTTTTGCCTTTTGGTATTTCCTTAGTTTATAGAATAATGCCTGCCACATAATAGGTGCTTGATAAATATGTGCTGAATGATTGTGTTGAATCAACTATTGACCATTTTAAAAAATTACCAGCCAATTTCTCTAAGTGCTTCCTATGATTAAAGGAAGGCAAAATCCCTGTAAAGTACATTATTTTATTGGCATTTAAATTTTCACAAAGAACGCCACTGAACAAAATATGCAAGTTATTCTAACCGGAGACTATGAATTATTAGTCATCTCCACAATTTCAGTAACAGAAAGCTTTATTTAAAACAATGTAATAAATTCTTCCATGTTTAGCCAAATGAACTTCTCTCCTGAGACGCTAAGGAAACACACAGAGGTTCATCTAACACGATGTGATCGAGACTAGTGTCTGAACCTTATGTGTAGTGCCTTTTCCCCCAAAGAAGTGAACCTGATCTTTTATTTTCTGTTTCCCTCCAAACTTGAATATTTTGGTGTGTGAGCTCACTTGCACTTGGTGAACAGACCTATTTCTAAGAAAGGCAAACTAGGCTCATGAAGAAAACTCAAAGGACTTCTCGGACAACAAATAATTTTTATAACACAGCATTTTGATGAGTTAAGTGTAAGTCAGTCAGAAACAGATGGATTATATAACTATTGAGAGCCATACGTTTGAAAAACAAGTGAAAAATTTCTTGTGTTTTGTATCCTCAAATATAAAAATATCATGTATAGTTTGAAACAGAACTTTTCCAGTTTTTTCCATGTTTTGACTTTTGAAGGTCATGTTTGCTATGTGCTTTTATGATGGGAAGTCTTTTCTATTTATAAACTTTCTCTTCATAACATTTTCAGGGCAACTGAGTTGCTCTAATCTCTCAATTTTTGAACCAAGGTAAATATTTTGTTAATATAATCAGGATAGTCTAAAGCTATTCACGTTTTTGTCTATTTTTAATATAAAGCATAGCAAAGCTTTTGCTTTGTTTTACTTAGTGTTTTGTTTAGTGTTCTTTTGGTTACAAGGAACAGAGCCACACATAGACTAGTTCAAGAAACAGGCATCCTACAAAGATAAAGAGACATGAAGATCTGTGACTTGGGCAGGGCTTCAGACATCAGCATCTCCACCATCCAGCCTTGGGGAAAATGGAACTGGGAGGCCACTAGAAAATGGCTAACAGCTGATCGTTCTCATGAGGTTTTGCTAATGGCTTCTCTCTGCTCATCTGAATCATTTTCCCTCACTTTGCTCATTACTGAACTCATGAACTCAGCCTCAGCTTCAAATGACTCGTCGTGTCTCTGGCCTGAGTTTACTCTATAATCTTTCTGCCACAGCCATCTGTCACAGTCTCTATAGTTTTGAATAAAAAAAAATTTTTAAATTAAATTTATTGGGGTGACATTGGTTAATAAAATTATATAGGTTTCAGGTGTACAATTCTATAATACATCATCTGTACATCATGGTGTATGCTCACCACCCCAAGTCAAGTCTCCTTCCTGAAGGAGCACTCTGATTGGCCCAGCTCACTTTAAAAAAAATTTTTTTTATCTTCACCTGAGAACATTTGTGTGTGTGTGTGTGTGTGTGTGTGTGTGTGTGTGTGTGTGTGTTTATCTTGAGATAGAGCAGGAGGGAGAGAGGGAGGAAGAGAGAGAGAGAAACATCAACATGAGAGATGTGCGTGCCCTTAGTGGGAACCGAACCTGGTCTCTCTGGTTCGCAGGCCGACGCTCTAACCACTGAGCCAAACCTGCCAGGCCCCAGCTCACTTTTGAACCAGGTTGCTGATCACTGAACCCTGTGGGTGCGCCAGGTGGTGGGATCAGCCACGGTAGCACGCCGGGTTCCCTGAACACAAGGAAAGCGTGTGGGCAGGTGTTGAGACTGGTGCTCAGGTTGAAGTGCACAAAATACAGACTCCAGAATTCGCCAGCTAGAAGATAATTTCCAGCAAAACATTTTTGCCAAATATGTTCATTGGGAAATAAATTATTACTTGTTTCTCTTTTCAAGAATTGAGATGTTTTAGATTTTTGAATTTAGAATGCCAAAACTGGAAAGGGTGTGGATAGCTTTCAAAGTACAGAGTTTCATTTAATCTGTCTGGATTTTAAGAAAACAACAACATCAATTACATAACTGTTTAGGAACATGTCTTTGGAGATTGTTTATTGTACCGTTTTAAATATGGTCACCCTCTTTCTTTTCCTAAGATCTCTGAAATATTCCTTGAAAAAGAAATCTTGGATTTGATAGATGCTGAGTTTATAACAGGGTTTACATAAAAAAAAGAAAAAAAAAGAAAAAGACAGACTTTAAAAATTGGAGGAGATCCAGAGAAAACGTGATAACAATTGGAATAGGTTTTATTTTGCCTGGAGAAGGCAGAGGATAGAATAAATAATAATTCAAAAAATACATAAGTCTGATGTCGAATTTAGACAAAAATCTGCTCTGTCAGCAACTGGAGTTCAGAAAACCCATAAAAGGGAGATAATAACCAGCGTGGGAGATGATAACCAAACAAAAGGGACAGGCAGGCCTGAGTCTGGCCTTGGCTTTGCCGGTTGATAGCTGGGTTGCCCTGGTTCCCTGGTAATGAGAACAAGCTTGGACTGGTGCCAGCGTAGGTCCCTCCCAACACTAAAGAGAAATCTCAGGAAGGGCCATCCGGGTCACTAGCCAGGCTGTACACGTGGTTCACTGCACATTTCTAAGAGTGACATTCAGAAGATTCTTGCCCTTCCCTTTGGTCCACTCAGCAAATACATTTATGTGAAATTTTGGAAGGAACAAGGATTCCTTCCATATCTTGTATCACATTCAACCCAGAAATTAAAGTTCTATCACTCATGTATTGGCTTTAAGCTATATTAAAAACAAACAGACAAACCAAAAGGAAAATCTGATTCAGATCGCCAAGTTTGAACTCGTAATTCAGAAACAGAGGTATATTTTTATACCCTCTTTAAAGAAAACTAGACCCCAAAACGTTCCTATGTTGAGTAGAAACTATTCAAAACGAGGTACAAATCACTATACCTGACTAATGATTAATTAATGAAAAACCACATACTGTGACTTGAGACTAATTACAAGAAAAAAAATGGGCAAATACTGCCAGTGACAAAAATAAAGGTTTATCGATCATAGCACTGAATGGATAGAAACCCTAACAATATAGATGAAAAGCTGCCTTTAGCCCTGGCTGGTTTGGCTCAGCAGTTAGAGCGTCGGCCTGAGGACCAAAGAGTTGCAGGTTCAATTTCAGTCAAGGGCACATACTTCGGTTGTGGTTTGATCCCTGGCCCTGGTTGGGGTCATCCGGGAGGCAACCAATCGGTGTGTCTCTCTCACATCGATGTTTCTTTCTCTCTCCTGCCTCCTGCCTCCCTCCCATTCTATCTGAAAATCAATGGAAAAATATCCTCAGGTGAGGATTAAAAACAAAACAAAACAAAAAAACTACCTTTAGGCTCCAAGAAACACAGGATGTTTCCTCACAGCAAATCATACATTAGGAGATAGTATCCCAGTTTGGAAACAGGAATTCCCTGAAAGCGGTCACAACATCGGCATTTAGTCCTGGCTCTCAGCTTCAAGATTATAATATTAGAGCCCGTCAACTTCTGTTGACTTGAGAAGTCATTTTCTCTCCCACAGTAATGGCAACCACAGGCATCCGTTCATGTTTGTAAATATATCCACTGGATATTTGCCTATTTAGATGTTGCAAGGTCATTGCAAAATCTCAGTCTCTGGAAGAAGGAGCAGGTCCCCTGCAGAACCAGTCTCCTCTGGAAGAGGCAGAGCTTGACAAGGTATGAAGACTAAGGAAGGCCAAACTAGTTTCCATGTCCAAGGAAAGTTGTTATTCAGGTTAAGAATTTTCTTCTTTGGCTTAAAAAAAAACACCCAGATATTTATAGGATGGAAAACACCTTGGCGTTTTAGTAACAATGAGCTTATTACAATAGTTTCCTTCATGATAAGAGGGACTCAGTGTAGTATGGACATTTTTGGCCTCTAAGCAGGGGATGTAAAAAAAAAAAAAAAAAAGTCACACACACACACAAAATCTTTTCCCCTAGAAATGACTCAGATTTTAAAACACATTAGCTATAATTTTATTATTTTAAATATTATATGGATTTTGAAAAATACTTTTTTAAGATGCATGATAGTACCATGTACTTTATTATGCTAGTGTCCAAAGTGACAATCAAAATTATAAAGTAACATAAAATTGCAACTTATGTTAATCTTGAATTATTAAATAAGTCACAAAACAAGATAGTCTACATTTATTGACCATAAAATCCAGAAGTTCTTCAGCATTATTTATCCATAATGACTGTTGGTCATATGGAAGTACCAATATGATAAACACATGTTTAGAGAAAGTGAATATAAACACATGTAAATGATACCAACTGATTTTGCCCAGGAAAAAAATAAATAAACGTCACACCACAGCTCAAGTAATGACAAAGTGTACCGGGTTTACACCGGCACGATGAGTCTCTGACTTTGCTTCTTTGGTGTACATGCCAGGGAGATGAAGAGATGGCCTGTAACTTGTTTAAGAACACCATGATTTTTAAACTGTTTGCTAGAGTTTTACCTATCCAAATTTGTAAAATCTACTGATATTAAAACTGCAACAGAGAATTCACAGACTCTCTTAGGAAATATTTGCTGAGCCAGAATGAAAGTTTGGATGTGCTTGAGACACTTTCTAAACTACGTGGAAGATCCTGGCCAGTGTGGCTCAGTGGATTGAGCATCATCCCATGGACTGAGAGGTCCCGGTTCAATTCCTGGTCAGGGCACACGCCCGGGGTTGTGGGCTCGACCCCCAGTATGGGGCGTGCAGGAGGCAGCCGATGAGTGTTTCTCTCTCACATCGATGTTTCTCTCTCTCTTTCTAGAAAATCAATAAAGTTATATTTAAAAATAAACTATGTGGACGAGAAGCCACTTGCAGCTCTTTCTGTCTGTAACAAGTATTTGTTCAGAAGTAAATCCCACAACAACCCATTTACAAACATCGCTAATGGGCCTGAGTTACTTTTATGAAGAAAATCATTTCAGTTTTACCAAAGTTGCAGAATCTCGGGGGCAAAGAGTAATTTGGTGAACTTGATTTCATTTAATCAAAGAAGTCATCTTTATTCAATGCTGTTTAGGACCTTGGGAAGCACATGGGAAAAAAGAAAAATTTAAGTAGCATTACCTTGGACTATTAGTATTGGGGACTTGGAGTTTTTACAGGTGTGGATGCCCTCGCTATGCTGCGTCCCTGAGCAGGACTGAGAACGCACTGTGCACTCAGCAGCTCAGGTGATGGTGATCAGACTGAACACTGAGCCCTTCGGGGAGTTCTCTAACGCTCAGGACAAAAACTATTTCCTTTTCCATATTCTGCCATGAAAAACTGGCTAGTGATGCAGGTGATGGGAAAGAAGGGTCCTCCTGTACAAGGGACTGAGGTGGCAGCTTCAGGAAAACTTCATTTAATAATTCAGTGGTCTTAACTCAGCATGGCAAGGCTCTGCTTCCCATTACTGATCCAAACATACAGAATTAAAACAACATCCTGGAAGCTTATTTATTTGACTGTTTCTATTCCTTCAGTTTGTCCTTTTCGTCCTATATCTTATCAACGTTCCTTCCTTTCCCTCCTTCCATTCCCGCAGCTGTCTAGATTTTGTGTCTGGAATTTGATACAGCTCCACCATGAAACGTCATTGAAGATTTCTGGTAGAGATTCCTAGTAACCAGACCACAGTGATGCCTCCAAACATAATCTCATTTTGTCTCAAGAAATCAAATGCACCCTCATGGTCTTCTTTTTTTTTTTTTATCCTCACCTGAGGACATTTTTGCATTTATCTTCAGATAGAGCAGGAGGGAAAGAGAGAGGAAAAGAGAGAGACACATCGACTGGTTGCCACCCACACGACTCCAACCGGGGCAGGGACAAACCGCAACCGAGTTACGTGCCCTTACTGGGAACCAAACCCGGGACTCTCTGGTCCACTGGCCAACTCTCTAACCGCTAAGCCAAACCGGCCAGGGCTGGTCTTCTTTTCTTTTACAATTTGTTTTCAAACACGCAGGGCTCCTCTATGCTTTCCTTGTTTAATCTCCCTACTGCAATTTCTGTCTCAATACTGAACACCTTCTCTAGGACATTGCTGGGTTTCCAATCTGCTTCTCTCATCTTCTCCTTAATTTGCTAATATGTTACTCTCCCACATTCTTTTTTTTTTTTTTATCCTCCCCTGAGGATATTTTTCTATTTATCTTCAGGTAGATAGAGAGGGAGAGAAAGGGAGAGAGAGAGAGAGAAACATTGACATGAGAGGGACACATCAACTGGTTGCCTCCCGCACGATCCCGACCAGGGCCTGGGATAAACCGCAACCTAGGTACGTGCCCTTGGCTGGAATCCACCCGGGACTAATTGGTCTGCCGGCCAATGCTCTACCGCTGAGCCAAACCGGCCAGGGCCTCTCCCACATTCTCAAACACAAAATCAACATCAACACTACCAAACATCCATTGATATGCTTGGCTTTCAAGAGAATGACCCATTCTTTGCTTCCTCTCATCAACACACACTCTTTGAGTACTCTACCTGCTCCCTGGCTTCATGTGTTAACATCAAGGTTACTCTCCAGACCTTTGCAAACCCCATGTCTTTCTCACAACTGTAGACTCTCTTCCTTTGAAGGTTACTAATGGTACCTAATTATCGAAATCAGTGTCATTTCTCCAGAATGACACTTCACCCAGCTGTGATATCCAACACTGTTAGCCATAAACTCTCTTCTTGCTATTCACCTGTCTGGGTTTTCTAACCATTCTCTCATCCTCATCACTGTTTCTGCATCTCTTGACTGTCATTTGATATTTACCGCTCTATTTTACTTGGACCATATGTCTAATTTTCCATTCTTACTTCTACTAGAAAATTTCAGGCCATATTGCCATGGTGTACAGCTCACTTTTGCAGTAGTAATTTCTAAATTCATGCAGTTGCCCCTCTATCTCCTCCACTGTTATTTTTCACCTGGACTCGTAATCTAGCCTCTTGGCAATACCTGCTTCCTCTTCTCTCTCCCATAATCCAATCCTCACACAGCATCCAGAGACATCTTTTAAAAGAATAGATCAAATCATATCACTCTTTTACTTAAAACTGTTCAATGGCTTCACACAGCACTTGAAATTAAAATAAAATTTCTTAACACTGCCGTCAACACTCTACGTCCCACGGCCCCTGCTTACTTGTCCAAATTCTCCTGTTTTCCATATTTCCTTCCCATAAACTTCAGAAACTCTGGATAGTCTTTCTCTTTTTCCCTAGTACTTAACATTTTTTCCTAGACTTTGCACCAACCATTCCTCTACTTAGAAAGCAGGGTGGTTTCTTCTTGTCATTCAGACAACAGCAGCTTAGATTTCACCTCCAGACCTCCAGACAGCCCTCTCCAGACCTCCAGACAGCCCTCTCCAGACCACCCATCCAAAGCAACTACCATGTCAATTAGTTTCACACCTGTTTCTAGGAGAGCATTTATTTATGCATTTATCCTGATTTGACTGATTCTTTCCTGGTTTATATGTTTCAATATTGTCTTTGCTTATGTGTAGTCTGCTTCTCCCCCTCCCCCACTAGGATGCATTCTCACTGAGAGCATCCTCCTCCTCTTCCTTTTGTTGTTCTGAATTGGAGTATCCACAGGACCTGGAACAGTCCCAGCACATAATAGCCTCCCTATATACTGACTGAATAAATACTTTTCAGAAATTTTGAATCACTATGGAAAACAGTAGAGAGTTTATTCAGGAAAAAAAAAATAAAAATAGAAATACCATATGATCCAGCAATCTCAGTTCCAAAAGAACTGGAATTAACATCTCAAATTAACATGCCCATGTTCACTGCAGCACTATTCACAATAGCCAAGATGTGAAAACAACCAAAATGCCTACTGATGGATGAATGGGTAAAGTAAATGTAGTGGATAGATATGATGGAATATTATTCAGCCTTAAAAAAAAGAAATTCCCCCACAACATGAATGAACCTTGAGGACATTCTGCTAAGTGAAACAAGCCAGTCACAGAACAACTACTGCATGATTCCACCTATGAGAGCTATCTAAAACAGGCACATTCAAATAAGGGAAGAGTGGAATGGTAGTTGCAGGGCCTGGGGGCAGAAAAAAATGGACATTTGCTAGTCAGTGGGCATGAACTTGTAGTTAAGCTGATCTGGGCCCCAAGGCTAAGGCAACTAGATTCCATTTTATGTAGGCCCCTTGGTAAAGGCGACTAAAAGACTCCATTTTGTCACCAATAGACATTCCTCGATATTCTTCCAATAATAGGTTGCCCAAGATTATAGTTGCCCCATGAGTTGGGAGGTATTTGCAGTTCCCTGAGTATAGGTATTTGCAGGTACTTGTCTGTCATGAATAATGCTAATTTTGACTTCTGTAGTCTCTGTCATTCCCACTATTGTACTGGTTCCCTGAGGGGAGGGGGCAAAAGGAGGAGGGAGTTTTTGTCTTTAAAATGGGACGAGTAAGAAGAATCAGGGCTGTTGATCGGAGGGGAAACTATGCCCTCTGCAGCCCGCCAGCAAAATAAAGTGCTCCTTTACAATTCGGCCATGTGTCTCTGGTTATCTCGCTGTCAGGTTATAACAAAGTGAGATGAATAAATTCTAGAGATCTGATGTACAACATTAAACCTATAGTTAATAATACTGGACTGTAGAGTTAAACCTTGTTAAGAGAATAGATCTCATGTTAAGTGTTCTTACCACAAAAAAATAAAGAATATATCTCTAAATTTCTAGCATTCTATAATTACTCAGTTTTATTCATTTAAAAATTCCAAAAGATAGCGTCAAATTACCATCTGAAGATGGCACAGATTCACTCTGTTAATAGTATAAGAATGTGACTGCTAATCCACATTTTTGCTCATACTGGATATAATCAAACTATCAAAATCTCTGCGTTGACTGGCCGCAACTGGGCAGTTCTTCTGCTAGCTTTGCTTGGGGTTTTTCAGAGATTGTAGTCAGATAGATGCTGGAGTCACTCAGAGGCTCAAACTGGTACCTGGGAAAGCTGGGCCACTCTCCTTGGGCTCCAGTTAATCCACGGCACTTCCTGTCCATGTCATCCATGTGATCTCTCCAGCAGGGGAGCTGGACCTCTTCCATGACTGCTGAGGACCCCCCAAAAAAAATCATATAAGAAGGAAAAATTGCCGGGCATTCTTAATGTCTGCACTCAGAACTCCTGTAATGTCACTGCCTGTCTTGATCAAAACAGTCAGGAGCTCAGCTCCGATTCCCAGGAGAAGTGGCGTGAATGTGCATGGAAGGGGGGATTGTGGGAGGCCTGCTTTGGAGCTGAGCGATCACAGGTGGTGCACGTGGAATAGCAGGAACAGGCAGTGAGGGACAGAAGCCAAAGGTGACACCTGGTTTGAATCAGAATTACCCCTTCCGTGGTAGAGCATCATCATATTTTACAAAGTCACAAAGGGAACTTGTATGATAAGGGACAATGAAGAAAACATAAAAATGTATTTCTGGGAATTTAGCTGGTTCCTAAAATCTAGGAGTTCCGCTTATTATTTAAAGAGCATGTAAATGAATATGACACTATTTAATTTAATAATCAGACCTAAATCCTTTTATTATTTTAAAGTTTCATTTTAACTAAGTCTCTTATTTTTAGTATAATAGAAACACTACTTTATTTATTTTTTTATTAATTTGTTTTTGTTACAGATGTTTCTCCTTTTTCCCCCATTGACACCCTCCTCCCCATCCCCCCCGCCCCATCCCCAGCTTTGTTGTCTATGTCCATTGGTCATGCATACATGCATATAAGTTCTGTGGTTTATCTCTCCCCCCTCCAACCCCCGTCCTCTGAGGCTTGTCAGTCTGTACCCCACCTCTATGTCTCAGGGTCAATTTTGTTCATCTGTTTGTTTAGTTCATTATATTCCACAAATAAGTGAGATCATGTGATATTTGTCTTTCTCTGCTTGGCTTGTTTCACTTAGCATAATACTCTCCAGGTACCTCCATGTCGTCTCAAAGGATAAGAGATCTTTCTTTCTTACAGCTGCATAGTATTCCATTGTGTAAATGTACCACAGCTTTTTTATCCACTCATCTACTGATAGACACTTGGGTTGTTTCCAGATCTTAGCTATTGTAAATAGTGCTGCTATGAACATAGGGGTACATATATTCTTTCTGATTGGTGTTTCAGGTTTCTTAGGGTATATTCCTAGAAGTGGGATCACTGGGTCAAATGGCAGTTCAATTTTTAACTTTTTGAGGTAACACCATAGTGTTTTCCACAGTGGCTGCACCAGTCTGCATTCCCACCAGCAGTGTACTAGAGTCCCCTTTTCTCCACACTCTCGCCAACACTTGTTGTTTGATGATTTGTTGATGGCGGCCATTCTGACAGGTGTGAGGTGATACCTCATAGTTGTTTTAATTTGCATCTCTCTGATGATTGGTGATGTTGAACATTTTTTCATATGTCTCTTGGCCATTTTTATGTCCTGTGTGGAGAGGTGTCTATTTAGGTCCTCTGCCCATTTTTTAATTGGGTTCTTTGTCTTCCTTTTGTTGAGTTGTATGAGCACTCTATATATTTTGGAAATTAACCCCTTATCTGATGCATCATTGGTGATTATGGTCTCCCATATAGTGGAATCACTTTCCGTTTTGATGTTTGTTTCTTTTGCCATGCAGAAGCTTTTGAGTTTGATGTAGTCCCATGTGTTCATTTTTTCCTTTGTTTCTCCTGCCTTAGGTGTTGTATCAGTGAAAATTCTCCTGGGTATGATGTCTGAAATTTTGTTGCCTGCATTTTCTTCTAGAATTTTTATGGATTCACGAGTTACATTTAAGTCTTTTATCCATTTTGAGTTTATTCTTGTGTATGGTGTAAGTGGTGGTCTCTTCAATAAATGATGTTGGGAAAATTGGACAGCTACTTGCAAAAAAATTACCTAAGTCTCTTAAAATACCTCCCATTTCAGGTATGCTACTGTAGGAATCACAAGCATGGATGGAATCCACCTCGTGGTCTGTCTTTGACATTGACTTTTCTGAAGTACTCCTTCTGAGACTTGTGGAATAACTGAAACCTCCAGCAGATAATCTGCCCTCCTGTGTTTATTACTGAGGACCCAAGCCATAGCTATAACCACTGCAACACTCCATTCACTGTGGACATGTAACCCTCAGGAGAACCAACGTCCTTTGATTGTGTTTTGCAACCCTCTGGAGGGGCCTGTGATGGACTGTCTGCCCTCCAAAGGGGGAGTGATGGTGGCAATAAGGGTCCCACACAATGCTGGGTTTGGGTTACTTTGTGATTGATATGACGCCATTTGGGGGCAACAAGTCCAGATGTTGTCAGGCATGGAAGTCAGCAGATCTGGAAAGAGATAACAAGGAGATGTAGGTGGGCAAAGAAAGATTACTGAACTGGAACAAAAAGAAACTGGATAACACCTGTGCAGGAACAGCTGCAAGGTCTGAGGTCAGGGCTGCTGTGGTTGTAGACCGTCTTCCCTGCACGTGTATAGGGAGGCAGTGAGAGGGGCACTGCTGATGTAGAATTGAGGGCTTATGACACGGATGCATTGCTTTTGTCAAATTTTTTCTTCCTGTGTTTTTCTTTAAACGTGACCTGTTTCTATTATATAACAAATACACAAATAAGCCAACTTCTGAAATATTAATTTCTTCAAACTACACATGCCATGAGAATCAAGGTTATCTTTCTTTTTTTCTTTTAAACTGTCTCTGCTCAGAGACTCCAGAAGATACTCAAGGATCATTTGTTTGTTTGCAATGAATTTAGAAAATCGGAAGCCCTACCAGAACCAGTACCATTTTTCTTTCTTTGATGATAGAATGCAGACCTGAATTTGAACTGCATGTCACATGGTTGTAGAATTCTGTCTGTGGCTTTTGGTCTCAGCTTTCTTTGCCTCTCTACCCATAGTTTCTCAAGATTAATTTCATTCAGCTTCCTGTCCTTAAATATCACCTAAAGCTGATAACCCCCTGGGTGGGTGAGGGAAATGTGATGGCGTTGCTCAGATTTCCTTCAGGAATGAAGAGCTTATTATGCCAGCTGCTGGCAGGGCTGTCTCCAGAGCAACCTTAGGTGTCAGCTATGTTCAGGGATCACCTCATCTGCAGAGAGCCACCTCCTCCAACATCACACCCCTATGGTGGGGCATCTGGCAGTATTGACTAACTCGGGTCATGAGTTTTGGAAACCTGTCCTTTCCCTCAACTCAGAAATGTTCTGGAGGCTAATTCCATTTTCAGAACTCCTGTGTGAATCTTAAATTACAATCCAAGCTTTCCTGCTGCCCTCGTCTTCCTCCTTCTCTTCCCTTTCACAGGAGGTGATCAGAGGGTACTCATGATGACCTTGTATGTACAAAACCTGTCTCAGAATCTGCTTCCTGGGGAACCCAACCAGCAAAACTCTTAAATTCACATCTCCAACCTTGGTTTTCCTTGAGCTTTAGATTCATAAATCAAACTGTTTAATCAACATTTCTGCTTGCATTTCTAAAAGTCATCTCAACCTCACCGTGTTCAGAACTGAATTCCTGAGAGCTCCTCCTCCTATCACAGTTGCTCTGCCTAGTGAATGCCATGAGCCAGCCACCTAGATATTTCTACCCCACCCCTAACCATCATCCTTGAATTTGGTCTATTCCTTAAGACCCAGATCCTACTGATCAACATCTTGTCGGTCTCACCTCCCCAATGCACCCCAAATCCAATCACTCTCACCTTTCTACCACTATAGCCCTATCCACACTGCAATCAGTTCTCACCTGGCACATGCCCATGGTCTCCTAACTATGTCCCTGTCTCGCCTCTTGACCCTCTAAATGTCTCATCTTAATGCTTAAATCAAACCTGCTCATTCTCCTGAGTAACTCTAATGGTTTCCTCCTGCAAGAATCAAATCCAGACTTTTCACCAAAGCCCCACATAATAAGCCAGTATTACATGTCTCACATCTATTGATGCCTCACTATTTTTCAGGCATGTTGGCTTTCTCTCTATCTGCTATACACATGGGTTCCTTTTTGTGCCCCCAGAGCATTTGCATTTGTAATTTCTGCTGCTTGGAAGATTCCTGTCTAAGATCTTTGCTGGCCTCCTTCTCCTTCCTTAAATCTCTAATGTCACCTCTTTGGAAAGGTCATCCTGACCATCTAGCTAAAACAACTCAGGTTTTTTTAATCATCTAATTTAATTTTATCCTCTTTACAGCACTCATGGGTCCTGATATTTGTTGCAACAGACTGATGTCTGTCCCTACAAAACTTATATGTTGAAACCCTTACCCCCAGCACAACTATATCTGAAGATAGAGTCTCTAGGAAGTAATTAAGGTTAAAAGAGGTCATAGGAGTGGAGCCCTAATCCAATAGGACCGTCAGCCTTATAAGAAGAAGAAAAAAAAAGATGTATATATATATATTCATGTGTATACAGGGTGGGGAAAAGGTAAGTTTACAGTTGTGAGTATGCAAAGCACAGAGTTTATTCTTGTATTCTTATTAATTATTGCATTATTTTCCATATGAACAACTATAAACCTACTTTGACCCCACCCTCTATATTTCTCTCTCTCTCTCTCTCTCTCTCTCTTTCTCATCATATAAGCATATGGCTAGAAGGTGGCCATCTGCAATCCAGGAAGAACACACTTTCACTAGTACCCAGTCATGCTGGCACCCTAATTTGGGATTTCCTATCTCCCAAACTCAAGAAAATAAATATTTGTTGTTTAAGTTATTCAGTCTGTGGTATTTTGTTCTGGCAGCCCAAGTAGACAAATGTATTTGCTTACTGGTTTATGTGTTTGTGATCTGTCTCCGACCATAGGATAGCAGGGTTCTTGGGCAGGGTATCATCTCCTTGCTCCCTGCTGTTGTCCAGTGCAAGGAACAGGGTCTGTGTGCTTCAGGCACTTAATAGGAATATATTAACTGGCTGGGAGACAGCTGCCTCAAAAAATAGTTAGGTTAGGGGAAAGACAGATGTATGAATTTAAGTGCTGCTATTTCTGGCAGGCTATACATTTAGAGAAACTTTCCTAGCTTAGATCATTCAATAATATAGATCAACTATGAAACATCTACTTAAATTTATACAATTTTTAGAGAGAAACTGAGGATCTAAAATGACTGAAAAATACAAATGTTGAGAGAGTTGGCAACTGCTCTGGGGAGATCTCCTAATCACTGAGAAAGAAAGAGAGAGATTTATGTGTATTCTGCTAAAAAATAAAAGTTAGATAATTAAACAAATCCTGGAACGACTTCTAATATTTATACAAGTGAAGAGAAGAATATGTCAAGAAGTTGGTATAAGTTTATCAGGCATTGATTAAAACAAGCCAACTGGGAAAGGCTTTGAAAAATTCCTACAAACAGGGCCAAGGTTGGAAGGTGAGAGAGATTTTCATATGACTTGAATGCAAGTGAAGATTTGGATTTAATTTTTCACAGCGATACATTTATTTTTTTTCTTCCTCTTCTTCCTCCCCCTCCCCCTCCCCCTTCCCCCCCCCCTCTTTCATTTTTCTTTCTCATTTGTTTGTGGTTCTTCCATCCATTCAGAAGATATTTCATGGCCTCCCTTCCATGTGGACCACCCTCCAGGGGAGATAAATGCAGATGAATGATCCCACTGGCCAAAAGCTTGGGGTCAACTTAGGTGTGTGCATACTTATGTCTGAGTGACACATGTCTGTGGGAGGGGGTATGCAGGGAAGGGGAGTGGGGAAAGGAAGAAAGAAGGTCTTTATGGCGCTGGCATTTAATCGTAAAGTTTATCATTTTCTTTTGCTCTCAGTTATCTATAAGATATCTGGAAGAAACTGCTATGCATTTTGTTTGTTATAACTTAAGTAGACCAAATTTTTTCTATCACTTAAAGGAATCCTGTCATTTCTGGTTGACCAAAATTGATTCTGTTATTTGAGGTATTTTTATACATGTTCTAAGTATAGCTTTTCTTGCTTTGTAGTTCTTGCAAGTCTAATTCTGGTCTTAATAGATAGGTTTCTGCTCAGAAAAGTGGTAGATTTGAGTTCAATAAAACAACTATTATAGGTACTTTCACCCTCATTTAAAAAGTAAGGAACTAAAAGTAGAATTTATGTTCTCTCTCATCTGGAGATATAAAAATGCCGTTAAGATCCAACTGGTCTCCAACCCTGAAGTTAGAACATGGGGCTGTTAGAAGAGGAATTTGCTGGTAACAATGAGTGGACCGAAAACGAGAGAAGTATTGGAGCTGTGCTCTTCGCAGTGGTTGAGGTTTCCTTAATCATGGTCTTTCACGGTCAAAGATAACAAAGCTTTGGTACTGCTCTGTACAATATCAACGCTTTGGACTTTCTGATCTTCTCACTAAGGTTGGATTTTATCATTTTCTTGCTCAGAGATTCAATTCCCATTAACAGAAACCCACTAAGAGGAGTCCACTTTGTGGCTTCAGTGGCCTACCAAACCAAACATTTGCAGGTCAACTCAGGAGAAGAAAAATGATCTCTTTCAAGATGGCTATTACTGCACAAGCAGGAAAATATCAGTAAGCAGGATATCTTTTTATAAATAAATTTTAAGTCAATAGTAGTATCAGTCTTCCTCTATAATCCCTGCTAATATGAAGCACCAAATTGCACTGGCAGTGTGTGGCAACATAGCTCAGATGACTGCTCTAGCCACATACTAATAGAACACATTTATTAAATAATATACTTGTAAGCCCCTTTGTCTTACATTTCTTGGCCTCTGTGCCTCACATTTCCCCAGAGATGTTAGGAAATAGAAAATGTCACAGATGTTATCTAACAAGGAGTGTTCTTATCTGGGTTTTGCAAGTCTAGCGTTTACTGAACACAGGGAAGACACAGTACATTCACAGTGGAGACTCTGAAGCACAGGAATTCAGTGAGACGTGTAGGCGGTTTGTTGGCCTGGTGAATCTCCGCACAGTGTGAGGAAGATACACAGGTGAAGAGGAACAAAGAATATCACACAGTGATGATCAAACAGTGACAGTGATGGGAAGGAGTCTTCAGCTATTTTTGAGCTGCAGGGTAAACAGCATTAAACTGGACTCCTACTCATGACAGTTACATAAGTTTCCAGGAATCTTTTCTGTTGATAGTTCCTAAGATATATAATTGGCCTGCACTCAGGAAAAATGAACATTCAGGTGCTATGTCCAATGAAGTTTCAGGGAGATAGGAAGGCAAACTCAGCAGTCAGCAATTTATAATTATTCAGAATTTACAAATTCACACATTTTAATATCACAGAAGGCCTTTCAGATACAATATTTTACAGTTTTAGCATCTGCTGAATTCTGCTTAGGTCCTGATGAGTATTGCTTGCTAGTGTAATTGAATGAAACTCGATGACTATCTTACACCACTTACAAAAATTAACTTGAAATGGGATGAAAACTTTAAATATAAGGCTGGAAACCATAAAACTCCTAGAAGAACACATAGAAAAATGCTCCGTGACACAGTCTTGATGATGATGTTTCAAATATAACCCCTAAAGCACAAGTGACAACAACAACAACTAAGTGGGACTACATCAAAGTAAAAAGCTTCTGAATAGCAAAAGAAACTATAGACAAAGTGAAAAGACAACCTATAGAATGAAAAAAATATTGGCAAATCATATATCTGGTAAGAGGTTAATATTTAAAATATATAAAGAACTCATGCAACTCACAGGAAAACATCCCCCAAATCCAATTTTTAAATGGGCAAAGGACCTGAAGAGACATTTTCCCAAAGAAGATGTACCAATGGCCAATGGATACTTGAAAAGGTGCTCAACATCCTTGATCATCAGGGAAATACAAATCAAAACCACAGTGTGGTATCACCCCACACCTGTTAGAATGGCCATCATCAAAAAGACAAGGGGTAACAAATGCTGGCGAAGATTTGGGAAAAAGGGAACCCCTGTGCACTGTTGGTGAGAATGAACTGGTGCAGCCACTGTGGAAAACAGTCTGGAGGATGCTCAAAAGTTAGTAGAACTACCATATGATCCAGCAACTCCACTTCTGGCAATATATCAAAAGGAATGAAAACACTATGTGAAAGATATATCTGCACCCGCATGTTCACAGCAGTATTATTTACATATGAATTATATATATGTGGATAATAATATATATATACAAGTTCTTTATGAATATTATTCAGCCATAAAAAAGGAAACCTCGTCATCTGTGACAACATGCATGGACCTTGAGGGCATTAAGCTAAGTGCAATAAGTCAGACAGAGAAAGACAAATACTGTATGAGTTCACTTACATGTGGAATCTAAA
The DNA here is from genome assembly GCA_030848825.1 of Tadarida brasiliensis. Taxonomy (NCBI): domain Eukaryota; kingdom Metazoa; phylum Chordata; class Mammalia; order Chiroptera; family Molossidae; genus Tadarida; species Tadarida brasiliensis. Next base: position 28,171,363 of record CM061272.1, read on the forward strand.
ACAAACAAACAAAAACACAAACTCATTAAAAAAGAGAGAGAGATCGATCAATCAGATTTGTGGTTACCAGAGGCTTGTGGGGAAGTGAATGAAGGTTGTCAAAAGGTACAAACTTCCAGTTACAAGATAAGTAAGTGCTAGGGAGGTCAATCACTATAGTTCCCATGGCTGTATGGTATATTTGAAAGTTGTTAAGAGGGTAAGTCCTAAGAGTTCTCATCACAGGAAAAAATTTTTCTTATCCTTTTCTTTTTTTTATATATCCATATGAGATGAATGGGTGTGATCTTGATCTGGGCTCCAAGGCTAAGGCAACTAGATTCCATTTTATGTAGGCCCCTTGGTTAAGGCCACTAAAAGACTCCATTTTGTCACCAATAGACATTCCTCGATATTCTTCCAATAATAGGTTAATTTCCCCTAGACGGAAAGGAATTTTGCCTAAGATTATAGTTGCCCCAGGAGTTGGGAGGCATTTGCAGTTTCCTGAGTATAGGTATTTGCAGGTACTTGTAAATCGGTAAATAATGCTAATTTTGACTTCTGTAGTCTCTGTCACTCCCACTATTGTACTGGTTCCCTGAGGGGAGGGGGCAAAAGGAGGAGGGAGTTTCTGTCTTTAAAATGGGACGAGTAAGAAGAATCGGGGCTGTTGATCTGAGGGGAAACTATGCCCTCTGCAGCCCGCCAGCGAAATAAAGTGCTCCTTTACAATTCGGCCATGTGTCTCTGGTTATCTCGCCGTCAGGTTATAACAATCTAAACGTACTGTGACAATTATTTAACAACATCTGTAAGCCAAGTCATTATGCTGCACGCTTTATAGTTAAATAGTGTTGGACATCAATTATATCTCAATAAAAGTAGAAAAGGTCTAACTGTAGGCTTATCACATTAACAAGGGATTGCCTTTATCAAAAATATAAATTGAATTATTCAGAGTTCGGTGGGAAAGTCCCACGCTCTGTTTGCCTCCTTACTGGGCCATCTGCTCTCTGGTCAACAGTCATCATTGAGAACACAGCTGCAGGACGGATGATGCCTTTTTTCAATCCACTGGTGACACTTCTCATCAATAATGAGACAACTATTAAAGGAAGAGGAGACAAGAAAAACAACTGTGGGTTTTATTGAGAGGAAGGAACTTCAGCTGTTTGGATCGTTATGTATTATTTAAAAAGGGTAGACTTTCTTACAACATGAATGTAACAGATGTTTGCAAAGGCCTCCTAGCCTGAGGGAAAACAGGGTCAGGATAACCATAAGGAAATGGCAGAATCTGTGGAATCTCATTTCTCTTTCAAGTCCCTCTCTGCTGGTTTAATGAGTCCCTGGGGGCTACAACTGCCCTTTTCTTTTACCTTCTCGGCTGATCCTGACACTCATCACATAGGTCAGGATGTGCTGGACTGATACTCTCTCCCACTCCCAGTGCTGACTGCCATGGCTGGCTGTCAAAACTGGCTTCATATCTAGCTGGTCATCTCAGTGGCACCCTTTTATTAGCTATATGAGCAGATGCACTGAAATGGAGGTAAATACCCTTTCAGCTTGTGTTACACTTTATTTTTAGGGCAGGGCCGATCTACACCTAATTTCCTTCAATTATCTCAAAGTGATTTCAAAAATTTTCATCTCTTAATCCCTGGTCTTGGGCAAGAGGAAAGTTTAAGATACACACTGTAGTTCATTCATATTTGTCCCTCCTTTAAAACTGTAACATGTTTTCTTAGAATAAGTTTGTATAAGTCAGTTCCTTTTATTTTCAGAATGGCCTGATTTCCGTCGGGTACAGTGTCGGATAGGTTAGGTAGTATTTATTTTTTTCTAAATTTTTAATGTCAGTTTTGGGCTTGGGATTAACTGTTATAATCAATCCATCTTCTTTTTAATTTTGGCCATGAAAAATCAAAGTCTTAAACAAGTATAATTGAGATCGGTCTATGTTATTCTTATAGACATTGCTAACATGTCTGAAGTTACACTGAAATGTAGCTTAGACTGGTTACACTATAGATTTTATTTTGCACTAGTCATCTAGCATAGAGAGGGAAAGTAGGATTTATCTCCTATGCCTGGATCACTGTGTTGAAAAAAGACTACTCAGAATGAGTGTACGATTGATTCGCTATCTCTTTTATGGGTGTTGGTGATATTAACAGCTACATATGTGCTACACCCAAGCTAGAGTAATTATCTCTAGTACTGGTTCACCTCCTACTCCTCATTCACTCCACTCCCCTCTTCTGGTTTGTAATGCTTTAGTTCAGTAATTATCTAAAGAACTAGAGTGTCATAATGCTACATAATGCAGGAAAGTAAGGAAACGAGTGACATAAAATTAAATGTAATATAAAAAAGTCTGAATTCTGGTCTTCTAACAACTTATGCACTAATCAGCATGACTTCCATTTCCTTACCAAAGAATACAGAATCACATGAGACTTTAGGTAAGTTTGTCTTTAGTGTTCCCCACCTTCCGTGCCCCTGCAGTTATTCAGTGGTATAATTTATGTCTTCCTGATACACCAAAGCCCTCCCGTCTTTCTACCTTCTGCCTGCTGAAACATCTTAAACCATAATTAAATAGTTCTTTTATCTCAGTAACCAAATGCTTAACAGGTACTAACTATATAGTAGGTAAGTGTTTCAAGTGTTACATCTTTCAAGAATACATACATTTTACATTTATTTTTGTTTCATACTTTAAAAAAAATTATTGAAAACTTCTTGTGTCCCAACTACTTGTCTAAATTGTCAGGCTACAATGATGAATTGAAGTTTTGCCCCCATGGGACTTGTTTTAGTGTGGAAAGGCCAGACAGCAAACAAATAGAAAATAACGGATAGTGGTAAGCACTGTACAGAGCATTCAGTTGGGATGATATGATGGTGTATGATCAACTAAATTAGAATGATTGATCAGTGAATAATTACTTTGAGTGGGGTGTTTTTAGGAAAGGCCTTTCTGATGAATGAACTTAAAAGTATCTAAATAAAAATAAAGATCCAGCCATGCAAAACTTCATAGAATACACAACTTAAGCCTAAGAGCAGAATTTCAGGCACAATAAAATAGACAGGAAGGTACTGGCGTGGGTGGAAACAGTCCAATGACCTTGACAAAAGCCCTCAGTAGTAAATGCTTCTTTAAGTGTATCTATTCAATAAATCTCTAAAAAAATGTATAATATATTAACTCCCTAAAAGAAATTACATCAACTAAAGGAACTATGCTTAGCAGTCCAAGAGGAGGGAAAATCACCTGCAAAGAACCAATTATTCAGACATGAGACTTCTCAAGAACAATAATTAAGTCCAAAGACAAGTCAGAGGACTGTGGAGTAATATCTCCAACGTGCTGAGAAAAATCACTTTCAATTTAGAATGTGAACCCAGAGAAATATCTTCCAACAGTGTTCTTTTTACAAAAACTAAGGCAGGGCGTTGACCGCCAACAGACCTTTATTAAAGGAACCACTAAAGCAAATACTTGAGAAAGAAGAAAAATGATTTTAAATAGAAGATGAAGATGCAAAAAGAAATGGCAAAGAAATTAATAATCAGATATTGTATAAAATAATAATAATAAAATGTCTATTTTTTTGCAGATTAAAAATGGAAGAACTGAAATCCTGGGAAAAATTAGCCTCTAGGTTGCGATTGCTCTCACTTATAGTTAAAATGATATATGTGTTGGATTGCACACATGGCAGATTGCAATATTAATCTTTTGCATGGTAATATTTCAATGGTAGCAATAAAAATTTGAAGTAGAAGATATAAGTTCCAAACAGTAGAAGAAAAAAATGGAATAAAAAAAACAAACAAAAGTATTCAGTCAGTCCAATAAAGATGAGAGAAGAAAAAATAAGCACAGAAAAATATAACAAAATGCATAAAGCAAGATGGTGAAAAAGATAATTCAAATATATCAATAATCACAATAGAGTAGATTAGACAGGTTTAAAATTAAAATATAGGAATAAACAGAGAAGAGAAATACCTAAAATATAATTTTGGAGGATAGAAAATGAAAGGACTTAAAAAGAAGTAGTGTAACTATGTTAATAGCAATACAAAAACATCAGCAGAGATAGAAAAGGTAATTATATAACACTAAAAAAGTTCAATTAAAGATTTCATTTAACCAGGAAGATATTATAAATCTAAATCGTATGCACCCAATAAAATAACCTCAATATGTTTAGAAAAAATTTATAGAGAAATCAACAAGCACATCACAATTGTGACCAACTTCAATACTCGTCTTCACACTCCAAGGTCAAAAAGACAAAAGATAGCACATTGTAACAGTTGAGCAACATAATTAATAGAGTTAAGTCATTAAATATGCATGGAATAATTTATTCCTTAGAGAACATACATTCTTCTGAAGCATATAAAGAACATTTTAAAAAGTCAACTATGTATGTATTATTAACCTAAAAAGCAAATGTCAATAAACATCACAAACCTGATAACATGCAAATCTTATTACACTGGTATCACACAGCCCATCTCAGTCCAGTTATGTAAGAAGTAAATTGCAACAAGACAAATTAACATATCAAAAATTTGGATATTAAAAATCATACTTCTAAATAACTAACAGAACAGGAAAAGAAATTATAATAAAATACAATAATATGGAAAATTGGATAATGATTAGTTTATCACGTATCAAGACCTGTGGTATAAAGGAAAAGAAGCATGTTGGGAGCAATAGATGGTGTAAATACACTAATATTTGAAAAGAAAGGCTAAAAATGAATGTCAGACATTAAAATTATTAAGAAAAACAAGAATAGAATAAACCCAAGAAAAGCATGAAGGCTATAGTAAAAATAAATGGAGAAATTAGTAAGGGCCAAAGTCATTTCTGTAAAAGATTAATTGAGCAAACCTTTTATGAGATTGAGGTAAAACAAAAAAGAAGTATGGATTTTAAAAGATCAAAACTAAAAATAGAGTAAAAATTGAAAATGTATTAGGTTTTTTACAGGAAAATTAATGATAAATGTTTTGTAGCACTAAGAAAACAAATTCCTAGCAAATATACAATACCAAAACTGACCAAAGGGAAAATAGCTTGACTTGTCCTATAATCAGTAACTATTTGAATCTATAGTTAAAAATCTTCTCACAAAGAAAACAACTAGGGGTCTTTTCTGGGAGGAGGCAGTGGGAGCGGCTAGGGCCCAGCAACCTGAGCCCACCAGTGCACCTGGCACCATCGGACCAGTGGACCCTGCTGTGTCAACACAGATCAGTGCACAGTAGCGGTGCTGTCAAAGTGCCTGCTGCCAAAGCTGCAAACAGCTGGGAACCCATCACTATCCCCCACAGTAGCAGCCCAATCAGAGTCAAGAGTCACCCCCAGCAACAGAGTCTTGGAAGCAGACATCCATCCCCAGGCAACAGAAGCACAGACCAGCAGCTGAGGCCCATTCCCAAAAGTTTTAGCAAAGGCTGAGCAGGAGCTGAGCCCCACTAGGCAGCAGTGCTCGCCAGCCAACAGTGGTGGGACCTGGGGCTCCAGTGGGGCCTGTGTGACCCAGCTGCTCACGGGATTGGCAGGGAGTTGGGGTTCCAGTGGGGCTTGTGTGACCCAGCTGCCCACAGTTCTGGCAGGGAGTTGTGGCTCCAGCAGGGCCTGAGCCTTACAGCTACAGGTGTGGCACCAGCGACCAGCGGGTAACACAACTTCAGAGGGGCTCACACAATCCAGCAGCAGCACCTACCAGGACACACCAATACCAGCCCCCAGTAGTCAATCCTCCAGGATCCACAGCAGGCAAGAGGTCACACACAACAGAACAGTCTAGGAGGCACAGCAGCCTTATTTGATATACAGTGAGCTGCCTACACATTCAAACATCCCTCACCGGGTCTAGAGCAACCAGACGGCTAAAATGGGGAGACAAAGAAACAACACCCAAAGGAAAGAAAAAGAGGAATCACCAGAAAAGGAACTACAGGAAATGGAAGAAAGCAACGTGTCAGATAAAGAATTCAAAGCAATGATTTTAAGGGTGCTCAAACAATTTGGTGAGAACTACAAGCAACTTAATAAGAATTACGAAGAGCTCGGTGGGAATTACTTCAGCTTAAAAAAAGAGGTAGAAGCTATGTGTAAAAATCAAGAGGAAATAAAGAATGACATAGCTGTTATGAAAAATACCTTAGAAAGGTTCAATAGTAGATTAGAAGAAGCTGAAGACTGAATCAGCGACTTAGAGGACAAGGTAGAAAAAAACACCCAAATAGAGCAGCAAATGGGAAAAAAAATTAAAAAGCAGGAGGAGAGTTTAAGGGAGCTGTGGGACAATACAAAACGTAACAACATTTGCATTACAGGGGTACTGGAAGGAGAAGAATCAGAGACAGGAATAGAGAACTTATTTGAAGAAATAATGACAGAAAACTTCCCTAAACTGGTGAAGGAAAAAGTCACACAAGTCCAGGAAACACAGAGAGTCCCAAGCAAGATGAACCCCAAAAGACCCACAGCTAGACATATCATAATCAAAATGGCAAACATTAATGACAAAGAAAGAATCCTAAAGGAAGCAAGAGAGAGACAGAAAGTTACCTACAAAGGAGCTCCCATTAGACTGTCAGCTGATTTCTCAATAGAAACGCTGCAGGCCAGAAGGGAGTGGCATGAAGTGTACAAAGTAGTGCAAGGCAAGGGTCTGAATCCAAGACTACTCTATCCAGCAAGGCTATCATTCAAAATTGAAGGAGAAATAAAGAGCTTCATGGATAAAAAAAAGCTAAAGGGATTCACCACCACCAAACCAGCACTGTAAGAAATGCTGAAGGGACTGTTATAAGAAGAAGAAACAGAGAGAGAAAGGAACACAGGCATAAAATAATAATGGCAACTAATAACTATCTATCAATAATAACCTTAAATGTAAATGGCTTAAATGCTCCAATCAAAAGACATAGGTTAGCTGATTGGTTAAGAAAACACGACTCATATATATGCTGTCTACAAGAGACCCACCTCACAACAAAAGACTCACACAGGATGAAAGTGAAGGGATGGAAAAAATTTTTCCAAGCAAATGGAAATGAAAAAGAAGCTGGTGTAGCAATACTCATATCTGACAAAATAGACTTCAAAACGAGGGCCATAATAAGAGACAGAGAAGGTCACTACATAATATTAAAAAGGTTCAATCCAACAAGAGGATATAACCCTGGTAAACATATGCACCAAATATAGGAGCACCAAAATATATTAAAAAACTTCTGGAGGACTTCAAGGGAGAGATCAATAGCAATAAAATCACAGTGGGTCACTTTAACACCCCACTGACACCACTGGATAGATCTTCTAGACAAAAATTTAACAAGGACATACATAGAGTCTTTAAAAGATGAACTAGATCAGTTGGACTTAACTGATATTTACAGAACATTCCACCCCAAAGCTGCAGAATATACATTCTTCTCAAGTGCACATGGGACATTCTCAAAGATAGACCACATGTTAGGACAAAAAGTAAGTCTCTACAAATTCAAGAAGATTGAAATCATATCAAGCATCTTCTCAGATCACAATGGCATGAAACTAGAACTCAATTACAACAAAAACACACAAAAACTTTCAAACACCTGGAGGCTAAATAGCATGTTATTAAACAATGAATGGGTTATGAATGAGATCAAGGAAGAATTAAAAACTTCCTGGAAACCAATGCAAACAAACACACAACAACACAAAATCTATGGGACACAGCAAAAGCAGGCCTGAAAGGCAAGTTCATAGCACTAAAGGCCTACCTCAAGAAACAAGAAAATTCCTAATTGACTTTCTAACCCTACAACTTAAAGAACCAGAAAGTAAACAAAAAGAAAAAACCAGAGCAAGTAGAAGGAAAGAAAGAGTAAAAGTCAGAGCAGAAATAAACAACATAGAGACTAAAAAAACAATTCAAAAGATCAACGAAACAAAAAGCTGGTTCTTTCAAAAGATAAACAAGATTGATGGACCTTTAGCCAGACTCACCAAGAAACAAAAAGAGAGGACCCAAATAAACAACATCAGAAACGAAAGAGGAGAAGTAACAACTGACACCACAGAAATACAAAGGATCGTTAACAAATACTATGAACATTTATATGGCAACAAATTCGACAATCTAAGCGAAATGGACACATTTCTAGAAACACATAGTCTCCCAAAACTGAACCGGGAAGAGATAGAAAACTTGAACAGGCCAGTAACAATGAAGGAAATTGAAGATGTAATCAAGACCCCCTCCCCCCAGCAAACAAAAGCTCAGGCCCTGACGGCTTCACGGGGGAGTTTTACCGAACATTCAAAGAAGAACTAACACCCATTCTCCTCAAACTATTCCAAAAAATTCAAGAAGAAGGAAGACTTCCAAACTCGTTTTATGAAGCCAGAATAATTCTAATTCCAAAACCAGAAAAAGACACTACAAAGAAAGAAAACTACAGGCCAATATCCCTGATGAACATAGATGCAAAAATCCTGAACAAAATACTAGCAAATCGGATCCAGCAATACATCAAAAAAATTATTCACCATGACCAAGTGGGATTCATCCCAGGGATGTAAGGCTGGTACAATATTCACAAATCAATAAGTGTGATACATCACATAAACAAAATGAAAGATAAAAACCACATGATCATATTAATAGCTGCTGAAAAAGCATTTGACAAAATCCAGCACCCATTTCTGATAAAAACGCTCAGCAATTTGGGAATAGAGGGATCATATCTCAACATTATAAAGGCCATATATGAAAGACCTACAGCCAACATCATACTCAATGGACAAAAACTAAAAGCATTTCCCTTAAGAACAGGAACAAGACAAGGATGCCCACTTTCACCACTCTTATTTAACATAGTACTGGAAGTCTTAGCCACAGCAATCAGACATGAAGAAAAAATAAAAGGGATCCAAATTGGAAAGGAGGAAGTGAAATTGTCATTATTTGCAGACGACATGATATTTTATATAGAAAACCCTAAAGACTCCATCAAAAATCTACTAGACTTAATAAATGAATTTGGCAAAGTAGCAGGATACAAAATTAACATCAAGAAATCGACGGCATTCTTATACACCAATGATGAACTCACAGAAAGAGAAACTAAAAAAACAATCCCATTTACCATCGCGACAAAAAAATTAAGATACCTAGGAATAAACTTAACCAAAGAAGTAAAGGACCTATTTGCAGAAAACTACAGGACATTGAAAAAAGAAATAGAGGAAGATATAAAAAAGTGGAAGCACATACCTTGTTCATGGATTGGAAGAATTAACATCATTAAAATGTCCATACTACCCAAAGCAATCTATAGATTTAACGCAATCCCCATCAAAATACCAACGACATATTTCACAGAACTAGAAAAAATGCTTCAGAAGTTCATATGGAACCAAAAAAGACCCCAAATAGCTACAGCAATCTTGAAAAAGAAGGACAAAGTAGGCAGGATCACAATACTGGACATCAGGTTACACTACAAAGCTATTGTAATCAAAACAGTCTGGTACTGGCACAAGAAAAGGCACATAGATCAATGGAATAGAACAGAGAACCCAGAAATTGCCCCAAAACATTATGCTCAATTAATATTCAACAAAGGTGGCAAGAGCATACAATGGAGTAAAGACATCCTCTTTAATAAATGGTGTTGGGAAAATTGGACAGCTACATGCAAAAAAATGAAACTAGACCATCAGCTTACACCATACACAAGAATAAACTCAAAATGGATAAAAGACTTAAATGTGACTCATGAATCCATAAAAATCTTAGAAGAAAATGTAGGCAACAAAATTTCAGACATCATACGCAGCAAAATTTTCACTGATATATCACCTAAGGCAAGAGAAACAAAGGAAAAAATGAACACATGGGACTATATCAAACTCAAAAGCTTCTGCACAGCAAAAGAAACAACCATCAAAGTGGAAAGGCAACCCACTGTATGGGACAGCATAATTGCCAATGATATATCAGATAAGGGATTAATTTCCAAAATATATAGAGTGCTCATACAACTCAACAAAAGAAAGACAAAGAACCCAATTAAAAAATGGACAGAGGAACTAAATAGACACCTCTCCAAACAGGACATACAAATGGCTAAGAGACATATGAAGAAATGCTCAACATTACAAATCATCAGAGAGATGCAAATTAAAACAACAATGAGGTATCACCTCACACCTGTCAGAATAACCGCCATCAACAAAGCATCAAACAAGTGTTGGCGAGAGTGTGGAGAAAAGGGGACTCTAATACACTGCTGGTGGGAATGCAGACTGGTGCAACCACTATGGAAAACACTATGGTGTTACCTCAAAAAATTAAAAATTGAATTACCATTTGACCCAGTGATCCCACTTCTAGGAATACACCCTAAGAAACCTGAAACACCAATCAGAAAGAATATATGTACCCCCATGTTCATAGAAGCACTATTTACAATAGCTAAGATCTGGAAACAGCCCAAGTATCCATCAGTAGATGAATGGATAAAAAAGCTGTGGTACATATATACAATGGAGTACTATGCAGCTGTAAGAAAGAAAGATTTCTTATCCTTTGAGACGACATGGGAGGACCTGGAAACTATTATCCTAAGCGAAACAAACCAAGCAGAGAAAGACAAATATCATATGATCTCACTTATTTCTGGAATATAATGAACATAACAGTCTGAGGAACAGGGTAGTCCCAGAGTCGTGGAAGTAGGGTACAGACTGACAATTGCCAGAAGAGGGGGTGGGGGAGGGGAGCGATGAACCACAGAACTTGTACGCATGTACTCATAACCAATGGACATGGACAACAAAACTGGGGACGGGGCGGGGAGGGAGGGGGAGGAGGGTGACAATGGGGGAAAAAGGAGAAACATCTGTAACAAAAATAAATTAATAAAAAAAAAAAAAAAAGAAGACACAAATAAATGGAAAGATAGTCCGTGCTCATGGATTGGAAGAATTGATATTGTTAAAATGTCCACACTACCCAAAGCAATATACAGATTACATGCAATCCCTATAAAAAATTCTAATGGCATTTTCATCTCACATTTTTTAGAATGCCTATTATAAAAAAGGCAAAACAATAACAACAAATGTTGGGAGGACGTGGGGAAAAGAGAACCCTTGTGCACTGTTGGTGGGACTGTAAACTGATGCAGCTGCTATGGAAAACAGTATGGAGGCTCCTTAAAAAACTAAAAATAGAACTACTATATGATCTAGCAATTTCACTTCAAATCCAAAGAAAACAAAAACATTAGCGTAAATACATAATAAAATGAAATATTATTCAGCCCTAAAAAGAAAAATATCATCCCATTTGTGAAAATATGGATGGACCTCAAGGACATTATGACAAGTAAAATATGTTAGACAGAGAAAGACGAATACTGTACGAACTTTCTTATGGGTGTAGATGCAACCTAAAACCAAACAAACAACAACAAACAAAACCCAAGCTCATATATACCGAGAACTGACTGGTGGTTGCCAGAGATGCTGGATAGGGGGGTGGGAGGAGTGGGAAAATGATTACACTTTTTTTAGTTTTAGTTTAAATAAATTTTTTAAATTACCAGTCTCTGGGTCCCACTACCAGAGTGTTCTGATTTAATTTTCCTGGAATAGTGCCCTGACACTCTTGTTTTTAAGAGCTTCCACATAATACTTAAATGAAGGCTTGTTTCAGAATTATCACTGTAGAGCCCTGGAGTTTTTCTAGCTCACAAATTTTTAATTGGAAACATCTGGATGTGATCCAGGCCCCACCGAAAGGTTTCTTGATAGACAATTAAATAGGCCATTCAACTCCCAAGCAGATATTTATGCTCAGGGTAGAGTAAAAAAATGGATACACCCTTTTGCCCCAATCCATTTTTTTTTTTTATCCTAAGTCCCCAGGATGGTCTTTCAAAATGTGGTTAGCTTGCCTACTTGAAAATCTAGGTAGACCATAAGCTTTGCCATTTGGTAAAGAAAAAAGAAAAGAAAAGAAAAAAGATATAAAATCTATGGATATTGGAAGACAGAAAGCGAAACTATCATTATTCCCAGATCACATTATTTTCTACTTGGAAAACTCAAATATATCTGTAGACAAGCTATTAGAATTCAATGGGCAGTTTAAAATGCTGGCTGCATACAGTAAGATCTAAGTACAAAAATAAATTGCATTCTTACACAAATATATCATTCATAGTAGAGGTATGTAGGAGTAAAGCTAAAAATGGCTACTTCAGGCTTTTGTACAAATGGTTATAAACTTTTATGATAGATGCTAAAGAGATATAAACCAAAGGAGAGATAAAACAATGTTCATGGACAGAAAGACCGATGCCACCAAGATGTCAATTTTCTGAAAAATGTATTTTTAGGTACTGTGCAATTCCAGCAAAATATTTTTTAATGACTTTAAAAAGCTTGACATATTTATTGAAAAATATATATGGGAGAGCAGAGTCAAAACGAAGCCAAGCCATTTCTGCTGAAATGCAGTACAATGGAAGATGTGCTCACCAGAAAGCAAGGCATTTTTGAAGTAATAATAATTAAGAGAGTCTGGTATTAATACAGGGATAAGAATATTGGCCAATAAACAGTGCAGAGAGATGAGAAACAGACCCATACATTTATGGCAATTTAATATCTGATAGAGATGTCGTTGCAGATCACCGGGGAGAGGTACATAATCAATAAATGGTGCTACGACATTTGGTTATCCCATAGGGGGACTGGTCACACTGTATACACAAAACCAGTTCCAAATGGATTGAACATTTTAAAGGCAAAGGCAACCTTCAGATGTTTAAAGGCTAGCATAAGGGCGAGTATCTTTATGAGTTCAGGATATGAAAGTATTTTTAAAGAAGATATGAAATCACTGAACAAAAGAGGAAAGACTGGTAAGTTTAGCTGCTTTAAAATTAATAACTCCATTTTCTCAAACTACATCGTACAGAGAGTGAAAGCAAGTCAAAACCTGAAGAATATATTTTGAAGAAACATAATTTAAAATGAATTTGTATTTAAGAATATGTAAAGAAATGTTACAGATGACTAAAAATCGACAAAATCCCAGTCGTGAGATGGACAGGAGATACGAGCAGACATTTCAACAAAGGGAAAACATAAACATAGGAAAACACATAAAACAGAAAAACTTATGAAAAGATGCTCAACCTTATTAGAAATCAGGAAAATGCAATAAAATCCACATGAGATACAACTTAGCACCCACACGTTGCCAAACATTGGAGAAGCCAGAGTGTGCCCTGTGTTTTGGATTCTCACACACTGCTGTGGTCGAGTACAGGGTAGGGCAAAATAAGTTTCCAGTTGTGAGTACACAACACACAGAGTTTATTCTTGTATTACTTATTAATTATTGTATTGTTTTCGATATGGACAACTGTAAACCTACTTTTGCTCCAACCCATATACTGGTGCAACCACTTGGAACATGTTTTTTTTTCCTTTCTCATAATGCAATCCGATAGATCTACTTCTAGATATGTGAACCTGAGAAGCTCTGATGTACGTTCACCAAGGGAAATGTACAATACTTTTTTATAGAACAATTATTTGTAACAGAACTGAAAACAACCCAAATATCCATAGATGGGAGAATGAATACATTATGAGGTATTTGCACAATGAGATAATACACAGCAGTGAAAATGAAAGAACCACAACCACACATAGAACATGGGTGAGTCCTAGACATAATGAGTTTTAGAAGACTGTATACAGTATGATATTGCTTTTATAAAGTTCAAAGCCAAGCAATATTAAGTACATGTTTGGATATACATATGCACATGTAATAAAGGCATAAAAATAAGGCATGAGAAATACAAAATTCAGAAGAGTGGTTGCATGGGAAGAGGTAGGAAGGAGTCCTCAGGTGTTTTACTATGAGGCTTCACAATGTGTAGATCTGTTATATATATGCTCATGTATATATCAAATGTTACAAAACAAAATCATCTAAAATATTTGTTATTCAGGTTAACAGTTTTAAGAAGAAATTGGGAATAAAGAATTTAGTAAAATATTTTATTTTGAAGAAGACTGGTATTCTCATTAAATCACTTGGTCTTTCTGAATTTCATTAACACTAGTGGCAAATTCAATTCACTCACACAAACTATTATTAGTTACATCATACAAATAACTGTGAGGTTCCTGAAGTACAGTATCCCCTGCTTACTTATAAGCAGCCAATGGAGAACTGGACTGAATTATGAGCAGAGATGGTTCTCCACCTACTTTTGGTGTCAGGATTCTGGGCCTACAGACCAGCACCCGCCACCTCTTTATGTGCAAATCTTCATCTTTCGTGAGTTGTCCTGAGTCAGAAAATCAGCTATTTCCAATTTCCTTAAAAACTTTATTCAAATAGAACGACTGCTGGCTTGCCCAAGGGTACCAGTGTCCTTGAGCTATGTTAGCAGTTAGACCACACTGTGAATGTGTTGGCTAGCCATTGCCACAACAATGCTGTGCAAAAAGACTGCACACTCAGTTGCTTACAACAAGCGCTGGAATTTCTTACTCACATGTCCACTTCAGGCTGTGCATCTGCTGGTCTTAACTCTACATGCTTCCATATTCTTCTTGGACCGAAAGTTACCTCGGGCCTATTCTTTTCACAGAAGATCACAGGAATGCAAGGAGCCAAACCAAACACATTTATGGCCTTTACTGCAGTCATGGCCACTTACATTCCATTGGCTAAAGCATGTCATCCATCAAAGCCCAACATTAATGGTGTGTGTGTGTGTCTGTGTTCTCTTACTCTTCTAGTATATTGCAGATTACATGAGCAAGTAAAGAAATGAGAAGAACTTATGTGCATGTATGCATAACTGATGGACATGGACAACAATGCTGGGGACAGGGTGGGGGGATGGGGAGGAGGGTGCAATGGGGAAAAAAGGAGAAACATCTGTAACAAAAATAAATTAATGAAAAAAGAAAAAAAAAAAAGTAAAAAAAGAAATGATAAGAATAATCCAACTTACCCAAAACACTCATTCTCTGATTCAAAATCAAAATACAAGGGTAAAAAAAAGCATTTAGAGTAAATATAAAATGTTTTTATCTTTCTTTGCTTAGTTACAACTTTCAACCTCATTTCAGAGTTACGTACAAACCATCATTAAGATTATAGAAATCAATAGACTCCCTCGATTTACATACACTTTAGAGGGAACGTGTGTTCAAATGAGATCATGTCAGCAGATAATCAAGACAGTGACTAATAAATCACTGTCTCCTGCCATTCTGACAATAGATTGGAGAGTGATCAACAGTTGAGCATGATGAATGATGGTCAGTGGGGTGTGGTGGAAAGGGCTCCAATGTAAAATCAGACAGATTTGGTTCTGAATTCTGGCCCCTGATGATTGCTAGGTGTGCGCTGGCAAATTGCTTAGATTCTCTAAGACTCACATTCTAGCCTATAAAACGGTGATAATATCATCCTTAAGGTATTCTGATGGTCTTTGAACAGGTATGTGAAATGCTTAATACACTATCTGATAGTTGAATCAAGAAGCTACTGCTATCATTCTGGAAACATAATATACCTTACGGACTTATTGAGACTTTCCTGGATGTCTTTTAAAACAGAATTTCTTTGCTCTAAGATGGTTAAGATATAATTTCACTTGAAAATAGGATGATATCCTCCTGGGAACTCTTCAACATCTATGATTCAATGATTCCAAACAGGACATTATTTATTCATTTCAGAAAACCATTTGCCACACTGCTGCATACTTTCAGATGTGCAAATAAAGGGATCCCAGCTGGTTGCTTTTTCAAATAACTACAAAGGAAACAGTAGAATTTTGGCTTCTTGGAATTTTCCTTTGAAAATTTTCACAACCATGTGTGGTTGGAATCTGGCATTTATCTTTTGCTTCCACTCTGGAAATTTATACAACTCTCTAGCATTTGGTTTGGGTCACATAACTTTTCAATTCTCGGTCCTCGTCTTCCACTTGTACAATTTCCTCCCAGTGTAAAAAACCCAGATACCATAATGCATCTACATAGCAAGCCGCTAAGCGTAGTATTTGCTCATGGATTAAAAGAGTTCACACAGTCAGATTACTCAGAAATAATAAGTAAATGGAAAACTTATATAAGACACTGTTTTATGCGAATGACCAAGCCTGAGTGTATAGGGTATAATCAGTCAAATGAATTTTGTAACAATTGATTTTGTAAGCCTAATAAAATATATAAGCGTATTACAGCTCATATACAGAAAAACATACCAGTTTCCAAATGGCCAGGTGAGTCCTATCAATTCTTAAATTAAAAAAATGTTTGTTGTTCAAAACCAGCTGTTTAAGATCATCTAGGTGATGTGAGATGACATCAGACATTTATTCCTTGACCTGCCAGTCTTTCATTGCATCGAGAACAACAGCTCTGCTTATACTTTGACAAAGAAAAGTGATCTTAGGAAAATGTTTATAAAGAAACTAAATGAAGCTCAGAAGATTTTCTTTCTTTCTGGCTTAAAAACCTTTATTTCTGGTCCTTTGGCTTATATCTTGACTACAACTTTTTCAAAGCTGACTTTAATATTTCTATCTCCTCCTAGGGCCCTTTGCAACCTTTTTAATTCCACAGTCTACTAGGTCTAACTCTGGTCCCTACTGTCTTACTCCTTGACATTGACCTCCTTCCCCCCCTAGAAAAAATAGTACGTGCCTCTGAGCGACATCATTTTGTAAGTCAAATCTTATTTTGTGAGTCCAAAGTCATAGTTATTTTGGTTGACTTGACTGATAGAGAGCATGGTTTATAGGACTTTCTAGCTTCAAAACTTTCTTTTCTTCCTTCCATCCATCCATCCATCCATCCATCCATCCATCCATCCAGGGCCACCTATGTGCCAGGCACCCTTCTATGCCCCAGAACACAGAAGAAAAGAGACCAGAAAAGCAGCAATTGCAGCCTGTCAGCATTTGGATCCAGGCTCTGTCACTTACCAGTTATGTCACCATGGCCAAGTTTCTTGAACTTTCTGTCCTTCAGTTTTCTCATCTGCAAAATGGAAATAGTGCTCAATATCAGAGTTGTTTTGAGGGTTAAATAATACATACATGTATACTGCTTAGAGAATTCATAAATTATTCTGTAAACAATGCTGGTCCTATGCCCTCAGACCAGTCTAGTTACCATTCCTGTCCTGGTCCTTGGCCTTCACCAGATTGACCACATTGACCACCCATTCTGATAAAATCAGAGAGAAATTCATATTGAAAAGCAGTCACAAACACTGTAAAACCCATTAAAAGATAAATTCACAATAATCTGATTCTGGCGAGGGTGTGAAGAAAAGGGGACTCTAGTACACTGCTGGTGGGAATGCAGACTGGTGCAGCCACTGTGGAAAACACTATGGTGTTACCTCAAAAAATTAAAAATTGAATTGCCATTTGACCCAGTGATCCCACTTCTAGGAATATACCCTAAGAAGCCTGAAACACCAATCAGAAAGAATATATGTACCCCCATGTTCATAGCAGCACTATTTACAATAGCTAAGATCTGGAAACAGCCCAAGTGTCCATCAGTGGATAAATGGATAAAAAAGCTGTGGTACATATATACAATGGAGTACTATGCAGCTGTAAGAAAGAAAGATCTCTTATCCTTTGAGACGACATGGAGGGACCTCGAGAGTATTATCCTAACCGAAACAAGCCAAGCAGAGAAAGACAAATATCACATGATCTCACTTATTTGTGGAATATAATAAACGTAACAGTCTGAGGAACAGGGTAGACCCAGAGATGTGGAAGTAGGGTACAGACTGACAACCCTCAGAAGAGGGGGTCGGGGGGAGGGAAGAGATAAACCACAGAACTTATACGCATGTATGCATAACTGATGGACATGGACAACAAAGCTGGGGACGGGGTGGGGGGATGGGGAGGAGGGTGTCAATGGGGAAAAAAGGAGAAACATCTGTAATAAAAATAAATTAAAAAAAAATCTGGTTCTTTTTGTTTGCAGAATCTCTTTTTTCTAGTGGACTTTGAAGGTCAGAGGCAGATACAGTTCTGACAGTCAAGGAGTCACTTATTATAATATATTCTGTGTTAGAGCTAAAAACAGTACAGGCTTATAGGGTGTCAAAATTTTGCTTCACTTGATGATGAGGACTTTCCAAAAATACTGACTTGCTTATGGGGCTGAGAGCTGTGAGCTGGGTGTTCACATGAGCAGTCGTCATATACTTACACTTCTTTGCCTTACATTATGCAATCTTCTAACATAATGAGATCGTATTTTAATAGCAATGGCAGAGGAGTATTCAACTTTGTGTGTTTTAGCAAAATTAAAATGATTTAAATTACTCGTCAAGATCTGTCATCATGATCCAAATATATCACCCTATTTGTATACACTGTATACATTAATTTATTAAGTTGACAAACATTTATTACCATAGATTAGGTACTCAGGATACAGATACAAAAGATACAGATGTAGAAGACAGTTCATGTCTTTAAGAAACTGATCATCTAATGGAAAAGACCAGAGATAAACATTTACTAAACATTATATTAACACAAGTAGAGGTAAACACAGGGCATTAAAGAAGAACTGAGGAGAGGCCGAGAGAATGTGTACCCTTTGTCGTGTTTTATGGCCATTGAGTTTTCCTCTTTGGTTTAGCTGATGATCGATAAATATGGACAACATACTATTGCACAGCTAAGTATACAAGTTTGGATCTTGTTTTTCAAAATGAGAAAACTAATAAGAATTGGTTTCTCATATTTTTAAAAAATTGAAAAAAGAATACATTGTCAATGGATTATTATCTCTACTTTGTATTGAATAAAATATATTTTTTCCCCTAAATTAATCAATTTTTTTGGCTTGTTTCATTCTTTTGATACTGGGTAGACACAACCACAGATATTTGCAGTTCATAATCTGAAAAAGTTTGAGGGGATGTGTGTTTGGGAAGAGGGTTTGTGACAAGTAGGGAGAAAAAGACCTCTAGGATGGGAAGAGCCATCTCATATTTGCAATTTTATGAGAAATCAGAGTTCTTAAGTGATACAAAACAACTAAGTAATTAGGTGGGGGGAGGAGATATGATTTTCATTATAACATGAATTATGTGATTTTCCTCTATTTTTCCCTTCTTGCCAATTCAATTTGGTGTGATTGTGAAACTCTATTATTAATAAGCATTGTAAGCCCTTTTATTTCAGAAGATCATTTCGGTTACCCAATAAATGTTTCATGTAGGACTAAGTGATATGATTTAAGAGCTTCTTTTCCTTTGCCCAATACTATTAGTTAGCTAAGTCTAAAAATCTATTACCAGAATTTAATTCTTGGTATTTATGACTTTATAGTATAATCTTTGGACATTTATTTCTTATAGAAACAACTCCTTTTAATTTAACACTTCTGTATTAAAAGCCCATAATAGGACATTCAGGGTAGACAATTTAAGGAAAGATGAATCACAATTCTTATAGCGTTCCATCTAGAAAAGAAAGAATCACATATGAACAATATCTATAATACATATACAATCTGACAAAAGCGATGACTTCTTCATCCATCAAACAAATACATTACACATCTGCCGTGTTCTGAGCACTATGTGAGAGTCTGGGGATACAGCCGTGAAGAAGGCAGCCCCAGTTTGGTGGGGCTGATAGATATTTATCAAGAACTTTTGAGCCTTCACTATGGGCCAGACACTCTAAAACCAAAGACAGAAGATCCTCCCTCCACATGATGACAGTTTAATGAAGAAGATGGACCATAAATTAAGCAATGACTAAGCGTCATGATCCGGCACTAACAGAGGTGCAGGCAGCATGTTACAGAAGGACAAAGGGGAGGCCAAGGGAAGTGCAGCCATTGTCCTATTTACTAATCAGTTCCTTTTCTGTGTTTTATTATGTGCTGTATAAATATGGGCAACATTTTGTAGTACAGCCAACATCCATGCTTGATGAGACACTTATTACATGCTGAGTGTCACAGAAGAGATGAGAATGTAGAGGAAGAAATAACTAGTGCTCTTTGGTGTCAGCAGGGAGAGCTTCGTGAAGGATTGCTGGTGTTCCAGGAGAGAAGGATTCCACATGGAGAAATCCCTGTGATCTAATGTGCAGAGGCAGGACAGGGAAGGTGTTTAGTCAATGGTGAATAGTCCTACATGGCTAGATTTGGAGTTAAAGAGAGTTAAGCCAGGAAAAGCATTTACTAAGTGCTTTTTCAGGTCTTCAAAGGCCTTGCCTGTCTTGATTTAAAAAAAAAAAAAAAAAAAAGACTTTATCTTGAAAGCAAACTTCAATATGGGAGAAAATAAAATAAAGAGACCTGGCACCTGTGGGAAGGTATCAGAGAGACATCCAGAAAAAACTGAAAAGGAAAGCCCTGGGACATGGGGCAAAGTTTACCCCTAGCAGTTTCACATGCATAACATGAATAACGTTTATTCACGGAATCCCAACATTTTTGTTGATAAATTAGGTACAACATAATCTATGTAAAGTGGAGAGAGAGAAATATAAAATGTTGTATGGCCACAGGGAAGGCTGACGCATTCACAACCCACAGGACCTAAGCAGTACAGTAAGTGCCGACACAGAGGGCACATGGTATGTGAGAAAAAAGGGGTCACAGATCTGCCATTGACCCCAGGGCCTGGAGTGCACGGTGCATTTTCCGTAAACTCATAGTTCCTTGTGGCTTGGATTAAATGGAGTTTCCTGGAGACGGGTTCTGAGATGGAAAGCTGCGTACAGAAGATTTACACAGTAACCCTTTTAAAAGAAAGAGAAGTGAAAAAAGAGAAACTGACCTGTGACGCGATGGCCGCAGGACTCGGTCGATTCTACTGGAAGCTCTGCAGCCCTTCACAGAAGCGCTGAATGGAATTGATGAAGCCCCGCCCCTAGATCAAGGCATCGGTCAGTCAGCAGCAGCTGGGAGCCCAGCGCACCAGGTAGAATTCTGGGCGAGGCAGTGTCCTGCAGGTGGGGGTGATTCCCAGTCATGGACACAGCTGGGTGCTATCAGCAAGTTTAATTCCACAGAAGGCCAGCATGGGAGGTGGAGACCAGAGTGCAGGCTGAGAAGTTTCCTTTACAGTAGTTATTCCCTTGTAGGCTGCAGACAGACATAGAACGAATTTGAGAAGATAAGGTGGCTTCCGTTGATTTTAACTTTAGAAAGTTATTTCTGGTAGCAGTGTAGTAGGTGCTCTGGCCAGGTGATAGATGCTGGCAAGAGACACTGCTTTGAAGGCCACTGGAAGCATTAAGGCCCAATTCAAACCCATGAGAAATTTTGCCAAATTTCCACAAGCAGAAAAATCATTCTATGTACCGCTCTTCTGTAGCTCTTCAGTTACATCTTTAGTTTAGTGCCACCACCATGTGACATCATCAGTAGCTGACTCTGTGTTAGCCTCCCTATTGACTGTGAATTCCTTTTCTGTATCTCCCAGGGGACCAGCATAAGCCATGAATACAATGGGCACCTGATAAAAGTGTTTTGAATTGAACAGTTCAGGGAAGAGAGCATGAGTTTCTGAAACTGAGTCAGTGGCAATGGGGATGAGGGATGCAGGATGAGAGAGACCTGTAGGTCGAAATGTAAGGAATAACTTTTGAGACTATGGTATCGTTTTCATAACATAGAAATTACTTGTATAGCAAATACACTATGGTCCATTTATATTTATGTATATATTTGGTACATTTTCCTGGGCCATTTCTCAAAACATTTTTCCTCTTTATATAAGTTTCTCCAATTACACATCAAAGAGAAAAGTCGCAGTTGTTTCTAACATTTCAACTAATAATGGTTTGTCACGTACTTGCCTAAGGCTTTGAAGTTCAGGTAGTATTTTTGTCTTAGTGGAACTGATTTTGTAAGTTGTTTTGTTTTTTTTTTTTAGTCCATAATCACAATGAATGCCCTCAACTCCTTTGCCAACTCTTTCAAGGTATTATGACCCAAGAAAACTGTCAAGTCTTCTGGAATGTCAAGAGTGAAAGTCTTGCCCTGGGTAGTGTGGCTCAGTTGTTTGGAGAATTGTCCTCTACACCAAAAGGTTGTGGGTTTGATTCCCAGTCAAGAAACATACCCAGGTTTCGGGTTTGATCCCTGATTGAAGTGGGTACAGGAGGCAACCGATGGATGTTTCTTTCTCTCTCCCTTCCTCTCTCTTTAAAATTAATAAAAACATATTCTCAGGTGAGGATTAAAAAAAAAGTGACAGTATTTTCCTGTTTCATGGTATGATTTGGTCAAAAGAAGGCATGTCATGTGGAAGTTAAATTATATTTTGAAAATAGGAGAAAGACTTTGATTCAAATGGGAAAAGTTTTCCAAAGTTGACAGGCAGAACATTTTATCTGTGAAAAAAGACATTATAATGTAGTGGCAGAATCATGGGCTATATCATCAGAAAGTACAGATTGACAGGTTGACCATGAGCAGCTCACTGCCCCTATGTCTTATTTTTCTTGCTATAAAATAGAAATAATACTATTTTCTGTTGTAGCTTATAGGGATAATATAAAGATAAAATTAACTGAAAATAGTTTCTGCATTGTAAAATACTATGTTAAGTCTTAGTTTGCATAATGCTAAACCTCCAAATATTTCTGTTTTGAAATAACCGATACTGCCCTGGCAGATTTGGCTCAGCAGTTAGAGCATCGGCCTGCGGACCAATGAGTCGAGGGTTTGATTCCAGTCAAGGGCACATACCTCAGTTGCGGTTGTACCCGGCCCTGGTCAGGGTCATGCGGGAGGCAGCCAGTCGATGTGTCTCTATCACATCCATGTTTCTCTCTGTCTCTCTCTCTCCCTCCCTCCCACTCTCTCTAATGATAAATAGAAAAATATCCTCGGGTGAGGAATTAAAAAAAAAAAGAAATGATCCATACTTAGAACAATAGACTTCAATACTAGAATACATTGTGGTTGGTATCTGATTAGTTTTAAAACTATAGTTAAAAGTTGTTAAATGCTTACTCTCTTATCAGTCAGTGTGCTGATCTTATTTAATTCTCCTAACCACCCCATGATGGAGGAAAAATCATTTTACCTAATCTAAAGTATATTTACTTTATGAAGGATGAGGGAACTAAAGTATATTTAGAATAAATAACTTTCAAAGATCTGTTAAGTGGCAGGTATTACCTATATGTCCTTAGAGCCTAAACTACTACCATTAACAATATGCTACATTATTACATGCATATCTAGACAGACAGTGATGGGGTGGTTAACTCATGAGCATGCGATGTGTTGTGTATGAGTGTCTGTGCATGTGTATTATATAGAAAGTTGTGCATGCATAAACGTGTATAACAGGGAAGCTTGATCATCAGAAAAGTATGTAGCTACCGTCAGTGTAGTAACTGGTGTGTATGTAACTGAAGATAATAAGCATCCAGCCTTTCATCTGGAGTCATATATTTGAAAATAATGTACTATGTTCAAAACAGCAGGCTCGATCCTCTAGAGCAGTGCTGTCCAATGAAAATACAGTGAGAGCCGTACGTGTAATTTTAGATTTCCCAATAGCCACATTGAAAGAGCAACAAGAAAGAGGTGAAATTAATTTTTATAATACCGGATTTATCAAATGATTTCAATCCCTCTTACCCTTGCAGACACAAAGAAAAAGGAAGTCATAGAAAAATTAAATCACCATCCTATTTTACAAAATCAGGGCTGAATATTCAGTTTCACAAGTTTATACTTTTGATATCGGTGAGCAGCTTTGGGCAATCTACACTAGCCTCGTGATGGAGGGTTCTCATTTCTGAGATAATTGGTTGTGCTTTATGTGTAATCCTTGATGAAAAAACAATAAATTTCTCCTCAATTTTTCCCTGAACTATATTTGTATACAACCCATGACCATATCGTCTGTAGGGACATGGTCTATCCAACTAAATTCCAAAGCAAAGTGGTTGTTAGTTATTCACATTCAGAAAATATGTATTGATTGCCTGCTATACACTAACTAGAGATATAATAAAGAAATAGTTCTTTCACACGTGGAGCTCAAAGAGTAGACTAGAGAAAAGATAGACAGATACACAAATATACATGATGAAATGCAATGGGTGCTTTGTGTCTATGATGTTACAAACAGATGGGCACACTTTTCTTCAAACACTTGTCTCAAACCTGTTACACAAGCGAACACGACACAGTTGCTTAGGCTATAGAGAAAGTAGTAGCCGCCGTCTGAAAGACATGAGGTTTGAGGCTTTGTCGAGGAAGACATTGATAAATATTTAGAATCTTCTGTAAACTCTAATTGTGGTATGTTTTTAAAGATGTTTAAAACTCACAGTGACACATGCAGTCTGTAAGTATCAAATGCGATTTCATCACCGACTTCAAGCTGGTTGGTCAGTTACACAACAGAAATAGTAAAGAGGTTTGTAGGAAAGGACTGGATTAGGACAAGCAACTACACGTCATCATAATGAGTATCACAGCTGTTATTTAAAATGTAGTAAATATTGATTAACTTGGGCCACATGCCTTCCAACTGCCTTTTTTGGGGGGACAGAATTCTTCATTGTGTGGAGGTACAGTAAGTTTCTTCCTCTTATCTCACTGAAGCCCTCTGGTGTTCCAAGGAGGTACTGTCTACAGAGAATAAAGCGCTGGTCTGGAAATTGTGAGGAGGGTGTTAGTTTTCTGGCCGTACGGACAATTTTTTTTTTCCATGTAGACTTCTATTCCATCTCTTCTCAGCAGCTCAGCCTCACCCCCTTCTCCTTCTACGAAATCCAGTGCGTCCAAGCCTCTTGGGGTTTCTGCAGTGTAAATGAACTTGACTTCCTTGGGTATCCCAGAGTATAGACAACTGTTGCTTCATTTCTAGCCCCCTCACTCAGCTACCTCGCTAATCATTCTTTTACACTTTTCATCTTCTAAATCTTGGTTGAATCGTTTAATCCACTGAGATCTCCTACATATTTCGTTCTTTTGACTTGATATACTTTTTCTTTCTTTTTTTTATTAATTTATTTTTGTTACAGATGTTTCTCCTTTTTTCCCCATTGATACCCTCCTCCCCATCCCCCCACCCCCTACCCAGCTTTGTTGTCCATGTCCATCAGTTATGCATACATGCGTATAAGTTCTGTGGTTTATCTCTTCCCTCCCTCCCACCCCCTCTTCTGAGGGTTGTCAGTCTGTACTCTACTTTCACATCTCTGGGTCTACCCTGTTCCCCAGACTGTTATGTTTATTATATTCCACAAATGAGTGAGATCATGTGATATTTGTCTTTCTCTGCTTGGCTTGTTTCGCTTAGGATAATACTCTCGAGGTCCCTCCATGTCGTCTCAAAGGATAAGAGATCTTTCTTTCTTACAGCTGCATAGTACTCCATTGTGTATATGTACCACAGCTTTTTTATCCATTCGTCTACTGATGGACACTTGGGCTGTTTCCAGATCTTAGCTATTGTAAATAGTGCTGCTATGAACATGGGGGTACATGTATTCTTTCTGATTGGTGTTTCAGGTTTCTTAGGGTATATTCCTAGAAGTGGGATCACTGAGTCAAATGGCAATTCAATTTGTAATTTTTTGAGGTAACACCATAATGTTTTCCACAGTGGCTGCACCAGTCTGCATTATTTCTTTAATGTAAGTTTGTAATAACTTCAGGAGGAGGAGTAGATAAGTACATCTTGTCTATATACCATGTTTAGCATTAATGTCCTCACAAACCACCATCTTTCTTTAAAATTTTTTTTTTCTTTATTGATTTTAGAGAGAGGAAGGGAGAAGGAGAGAGAGAGAGAAAGATCAATGAGAGAGAACATCGACTGGCTGCCTCCTGCATGCCCCCGACTGGGGATTTGGCCCACAACCTGGGCATGTGCCCTGACTGGGAATTGAACCGGCGACCTCTTGGTGCATGGGGGGTCGATGCTCAACCACTGAGCCACACCAGCCGGGCCAAACCACCATCTTTCAATAGGCGAGGACAAGCACTGCAGGACTATTAGGTTGTTAGCGCGTGTCTGGAGTTGCCTGTGAGAGAAGTCATGTTCTCCAAAGCACAGGACCACATTGTCAGGGAAACAGCTGCACTGCCGACGACGGTGTGGCAGCTCCATTCTGGTTCTTTTTTTTTTAGTGCAAGTGCCAGGATCAATGGGGCCAGTTTTGCATCAGAGTTTGATGGACTACTGTTAATGTCTGACCCAATTTTGACAACAGTACAAGAAAATCTAGAATATGGACATGCCAAAAGTTTCACAGAAAAAAAATCAGTTGAGTTTTTATGTTTTCTGTAACCTCCTTAGTTAAGTACTTTTGCAGACATTTTTCCCCCCGGTAAAATGAAAAGAACTTAATGTCCTTCCATATGGTTCAAGTTGAAAGTTTAAGTGTTAGCCCTCTCTCTCTACCCTATCTAAAAAAACAAAGAACCTCACAAATTGTACTGGGGCTGAACTTCAGATATTTTCATTCCAAAATTAGGACTTAAGGTTGTTTCCAAATAGCACTACCCTGGTTGAATTTATGGCCTTTCGATGCCCTGGACTGTTCCCTTCTGAGGAAGGGCTCTGCCCAGGACTCTGATCTTTCTGGAGTTGGCCTATGAGATCTGAGGGAGCGAGGGCTCCGGTAAAGCTCGAGAGTGTGCCTGTCGTCAAGGGATACGACCTCAGGCAGAAAAACTGGGGAAAAAAAGACCATGTCAGTTTCTACTTCCAAGAAAAGCAGTTGCTATTTTGATAACAGTAATGCCCCTTTAGTTCAAAGTCACCAGCTATCAAAACAAGTTGCCGTTCACAGCAGACTAATTCCTTTCCATTACGGAGAAGCAGATCCCAGCGTAATTGAGTCCAAATAAAAATGTATTTAAAGAGAAAACTCGGTATGTGAGGAGCAAGGAGAAGTCAGCAACAAGCTGAACTTCTTAAATGTTCAGGCAAAAAAATGTCACCATCTACAGTTGATAGCCACAGGACTAAGAACTCGCTTGAAAAATTATCTTAGAAGAAAGTGATGTTTTAAAAGACGCTTCACCAAAGAGATAGGGTAATAGAAGGCAATCATCTACTAAGACAAAATGCAGAATCACTTCTCTCCGCCCCACGTGTGAACTGTTCAGAGCAGCCCTGCTCCGCGCTCGGGCGGCATGAGGTTTGAACAGGAAGTATTATTGTCTGGCATCGGAGCCAAAGCAGGATCCAGCTTGAACCTCCAAGTCATTTCACCAGGAAGTATGAAACTACAGAACAATGTGGGTGGGCAATGGACTTGACTTGACTCTCATTTACTAAATAAACAGACTTCAGTTGTACTTCTGAGAGCTCCAGCAGTGGCATTGCCAACGTGCAGCAATTGGGGGAGAGGGGTTTGACTCCCTCATAAATCTCCATGAACACCCCCCTCCAAGTCACCCATAATAAACATATAATCTAAGGGACCTAAGTGAAATCAAGCATGCTTGCTCCAGAGTAGTTTCAAGACCAATCAATTAGCCTCCACTTCCAAAAACCATTTCAGCACTAAGTCCCTCCTATAGGGAATTTCTGGAGCTGCCACCCCACTAAATTTTAGTCCATATCTTGAGATTATGAGCAATGTTGGCTCTTGCTGAAACAGAGCACTAGAGGCCTCCTTGCTCCTCAGCCCTCTCGTATTCCTGTTACATTTGCTGGCAGCTAGAGCAGGTAAAGAAAACCATACTGTTTGTGTAGTATAAAAGATGACTTCTTAAAGATGTGCAGACAGCAAAATCCATGCTTGAGCAATTGTGAAAACAAGAAAAACCTGAAAACAGTTAGTGATCTATTTATACACGTAAAAACTGGAATATGATTTCTTACTGTATGGACTGGACAGCTCTCAAATTTTTTCTTCACAAGCTTACTGGCAAGGAGGGACATTCTGGAGAGGAAATCACAGGCGCGGACTTTGTGAACTGTCTGAAGTGGACACATACGGAGAAACATGCTGACTTTAGGTCAGGTTCACTTTCCCAAAATGTATTGGACAGAAAATAAAAAAGAGTACAGCACAATTTTTCACTCCATCACACTCTTGCATTTCTAATTATGGTATTGGTCAGTGTAACCTATGAAAGTTCAATATTTATAAAATAACTACATTCTAAGCTTATGAATTTTCAGCCAATGTTTGAATCAGAGGACTTGTGAATAAAATTCCCTTGGATTTTGATATCTGTCATCATATAAGAACACTTATTATTTGACCTCAATATGTGAAAGATACTCTGCTGGGTACCATGTAAAGCATGTTCAATAGAACTGTGGTATTTGAGGCTGGAAAGAATCTTAAAATCCATTGAGTCTAACTGCCACGTCTGCCCTGGTAAGACTTGAAATCTTATTCAGAGTACACTCCTGCTAACATAGTGATAGACACTTTTGTAACTAAAACACCAGAAATAAAAATGAAATAAGTACAAGCAATTAGGATAATACTTTTGATGTGGTCGAGTCACAAAGATATCAAGAATTCTACATGATCAGATGGAGTGAATAACCAGAATTAGTTTTTTTATTTAGCCACTCAAAATGTTCTTTCTCGAACAATACTGTTACAATAGTTCCATAGCTTTATGTCCTCATAGCATGTGACTATTTGGATTTTTTAAAACTACAACTATGTCTATTGAGCTACATTTCATAAGCTGTTACTGAACTGGACAAAACTCCTGGCCTGACCAGCTGGAGTGCTTTTGTGTATGAGGCATTGTCTGCTTACTAAGCCTTGTCTGTAATTTCTGTATAAACTGTTGAGTGGTCATCTCCTCTTACAGAACATAGAGGTTGACCTAAAAGACACCAGAGATACAATGGACAACAATTCTTGTGCAAACTATGCCATTGTCTGATGCTTGAGATACTATTAAAGAAATCAGATGGAGGCAGGGATGGGACTGACAAAGAGGGCTATACGGTCTTAAAAAGAGTTAGGTCAACTCAGGGGTGCTCATGATCATCTTGAGGATGGACTTTCATGATGTAAAC
Source organism: Tadarida brasiliensis (assembly GCA_030848825.1). Lineage (NCBI taxonomy): Eukaryota > Metazoa > Chordata > Mammalia > Chiroptera > Molossidae > Tadarida > Tadarida brasiliensis. The sequence continues at coordinate 28,200,483 of CM061272.1, forward strand.
CTTGAAGAGAACTTTCCTTGGAAGAAGACAGGATGAAAGGACATTAGGTTCCAAATGTAAATGGAACCCCCTCTCCCCAAAATAGTTAAAACAAAGGGAGACCCAGGGAAGTCCTTCAATCAAGAGATCTTGGCTCTCTCAATCCAGAAACCATTTTTCTCCAGGGGATATGTCCAACCATAAATATTATGAAGAGACCCTGTTGATCTGGCACCATGAGTTGGCATACAATTGAACCCACTCCCAGGTTCTTAACCTTCTCTGCCAGGGAAGTCATCATCTGAATGGGAAAAACCATTGCAAAATTTTCCCTTCATCTAACAAGAATGACTCATTGTAGATGTATCACAAGGAAGTGTTTTGTTCCAAACACAGTTCCTAGAAATAGTGGGGCATTCCAGTCCAACAGACGAAAACCTGCCTCACAAGAACCAAACCAGTGTGTTTGCACCACTTGTGTACGAATTCAAATTGCCTGCTCTCAGGAAGATGAGAAGGAGACGGGACTTCTAAAAGAATGGATAATTTCCAAGTCTCTAGGGATTACCTAGATTGTAGAATATTTACAGCGAAATTTCAATTCCAAGAGATATCTTCCTCATCACTTTTGGACCCATCCTTTCTTGCTGCTCTCATTTGTTAAATGAAAGCACATTTTATCAGGCTAAACAAAGCTTAGTTGAACACTTAAATCTATTGTGTAATTATGACAACTTAAAAAAATGTAATGCAACTTTTGGGTTAATTATGCAGTTATGGATATACAACATTAAAATAAAATTAATACTTAAAAATTTTAATTAAAAAATTCATGGTATATTGGGAAGTTTAAGGAACTGAAGATGGAAAAACTGAGTCTGGTTCTGACTTTCTCAATAACTAGTTTAGATCAAGGGCTTCATCTCTCTATTCATCTGGGTAATGAGAGGATTGAGCTAACTGTAAGTTCTTTCCAGACCTAAAATTCTTTGATTCTAAATATAACATGTTCCTTCTCCTCATATCAGAAATAACCAGCAATATAAGGCAGTGTTTGCTAAGTGCTGAATGACTGCATTAGATAAGGAGAGACATGTTGAATCTAGCCAGCATGGCAGGACACATTCAAGGAGGGTGTGTGATCTGAGCCAGACTTGAAAGTAGGGAGAATTTTGATAAGTGAACTGCAGGGGAGTCAAAGCATAAGGGTGTGGCATAAGCTAATGTATGGAGAAAGAAAACTCATGATGTGTTAAGAAGTCAGGAAGCAGACCGAATGCCATAACAGAGAGTTCCTCTAGGAGAGGGTAGTATGAAGATTAGAGACCAGAATTTTGTGATCTCATTTGTGTTTCATGCTTCTCTGTGATTTTTATTGTCAACTGACTGCATTTGTATAAAATGCGAGGATCGTGCAATGTGATGTCATTGCTCTTAGGCATGGTTTTGGTACCACACTTTTTCAGTAGACCATAAAAGAAGGGTAATGCTCTTTTTTAATGTGTTGATTTTAACATTACAAGGTACTTAAAAGCCACCATAAAACATAGCTTGGTGTTTTTTATAGGGTAATGCGGTAGAAACTTTTTTGCACTGTGAGCCTGTAGGCTACCTACCTCACAGTTCCTGGCCTAGAAAGTACATGAGGTTTTGACTAATAGAGGCTAGTCTGTGTTTTAAAGGATACTGTGGAGTCCATCTTCCGGAATTTATACGATCCTGGGAGATGACCCAGTACATCTCTGTGATCAGTGCTTTCTATCATGTTTCCGCCACTTATCAGATTTGTCAACTTTATCTCTATGAGTTATACTTCAAGTTGCCAATAATATCAGACAAGTAGTTTGAGGTAGGGCAGACAGTTATGAGTGCTGGCCTACCCCAGATGTGGGCAAACTGTATCTCACTTTCTGACCCAAACTGCCCCACATTCCAACGCTGCTCATGGCCCGTCTACTTATTCCAACACTATGCCTCTCTGGGGCTCAGGAGCAATTCATATTTCCCACATTTCCCCCTTCTTCATCTAAATACGAGTTGATCTAAGTGTATTGTGTATTGTTAACTATATACATCTACTAGAAAACTGTATAAAGATACATAATCTGCCTCCCGGGAAACGTCCCTTGGCCCACCTGCTGGGTTAAGCTCTCCTGTCACACTCTTGCATTGCTCTCTGTGCCTGCATGACACTCTCCCAGGTATAATTATGTATTTATGTAATTAGTGGTTTGGGTACATTTGCCCTGCTGTACTGTAAGCTCTGAGATGCAAGAAGAAAGAGATTCTATCCATACTGCTCACTCTTACCCATCTCCTAACACATGTCTAGAGCATGTAGGACAATCTCAATCGTTGTGCTGAACAAACAAATACTAGGCACCTCATAAATGTTGAATCGAATAATGCCTCAATTCACTGTATTAGCCCTTTTCTTAAGGAGGATTTTGAGGAATAATGGGGGGAATTTCAGTCCCAGTGACAGTCACTAGGTATATAGAGATGAAAAAGACCTTGTGTTGACCTCAAAGAAATCATATTACAGTCCACATCCTTCTCAGCATGTGGATGGAGCTGTTGCGAATTTCCAATAACAACATAGGCCCTTCCTCCTACACGTGGTCTTAGGCTAAGGGTGCTCACAGGATTTACTTTATTGTAGACCATGTTGATTTACCCTCACATTTTTATATTACTAACCAAAGGGAGTAATGGCTGGATGTTATAGGAAATTAAAAAGATAAAATTAATCTCCTTTTGCTCATTAAAAGTCAGAATGCCTTTGGTTAAATTAAAGTGGAGATTATAACCACAGATGGGAACCCATTTGATTGCAGAGCAACTGATGACAGAAATGGGCTGAACTCCTACATCTTCCTATGACATGGCACTGAGTGCCCTGCATGACGGTCGCAGCTGGGGGAGCAGACAGCGGCTTTCAGAAAGATCATCCCATGCCTCACCATGACCAGGGTGGTGGGTGCTCTGTTAGGAAAGGCAGGAGAATGTAGCATTTAAGGTGCCGACTCTGAAACCAGACCATGTGAGTTCAAAGACCACACCTGTCACTTGCTATTTGGGATTTTTTCTGGACAAGTTGCTTAAACTCTCTGTGCCTTCTTTTTCTTCTTTTTTGTTTCATCCTCACCAGAGTCTCATTGATTTTTTTTAGAGAGGGAGAGAAACATCAACACAATAAAGACATGTGGATTGGTTGCCTCCCACAGGTGCCCTGACTGGGAACAGGAATCAGAACCTGCAACCCAGGCACGCATGTGCCCTTGACTGGGCATCGAACCCATGACTTTTTGGTGCAGGGACTGACACTCCAACCACTGAGCCACACTGGCCAGGGCTCCTTCTTCTTATCTCTAAAACACAGATGATGGTAGTACCCACTGCCTAGGGTTATTGTGAAGATTAAAGTAGTTAATGCAGGTAAAGTTTATAGAAGAGTTTGCTAGAGTAAATGTTCCCTGAATAATATTTTGATGATGACTAGCACAAAGCGTGGAACTTGGACAGCAGTGGAGGCCAACACTAAGTGCATCAAATAGGACGGTTTCCAAAACTCATCATTCTGGCTACAGAAATTGAAAAGTGGGAAGGAACTCAGGTTAATCTGCATTCCTCAACTTTTTGCAAGAAATAATACTATTTGCAATCTGTAGTACAGTTTGTAGTTGTTAAAGCAGTCTCACAGACATTTCCATATTTAGTTATATACAGGGGATGTATTCACATACCTCTTTAGCAGATAAAGGAATAAAAGATAAAAGGTTAAGTTTAGACCAAGATCAAATGGCCTGTAAGCTGTAGATCAGGGATTAGAATTTAGTTCTGAAATCCAGTCCAGAACTTTCAAACTCACTTCTTGGCCATTGCTCTGAAGCTGTCTAAAATTCAAAACTCTTATATTGTTCTGCCTTTATCCTTTTAAAAATTTATTAATTCTGGTCATTCAACTGTACTTAGGAGTATCTACTAAGCGGATAGACTATTAGTTGATATAATGTTCTGCATCCCATTGGTTTTTTGATCCATATTTAATACATAATTACTAAATATTAAGCACTAGGGATATAGAGACGAAGAAGACCTTGTGTTGACCTCAAAGAACTCATATTACAGTGGGGGACCCAGGCAGAAGATGAATTAAAATACAGTATGCTATGGTAATACTATAGGGAAGAACATACATAAGAGGATGTGGTACAGCGGAAATAACTCCGCTTGAAGACAGGGGCAGTGGTTAAGGACGGACATATGAGCTGCCTTCACACTGAGTTTAAGAGTTAGCCAATAGTATTAATAATACAAAAGCACTCCCATGAATTGATATTTGTCACATGCCAAGCACTGTCCAAAGTATTTCCCATGTGTTAATAAATAACAAAGAAATGCAGCGCTATTAAAATGGTATAATTTTGAATACAAACATTTAAAAATATATCTTGAATTTGTTTGCTCTCTCCATCTTCAGTGCCACTATCATCTCTCTTCTGACAAGTGATGTGGTACCCCACATGCCCCTGCCTGCTCCACTCTTCCCATGGTCCAAGCCATTGCCCGCACAGCAGCTGGAATGCACTTAAATAAGAAAATGGATGTAAAGGCTCCTGCTTGATATTCTCAACGATTTCTTGTTTTATTGAGAAGCCCCAAATTTTCTTCATGGCCCATTAGACTTTGTATGATATAGATCCTTCCCACTCCCCTTTACTCCCTCCCTTCCCACTTCCTCCCTCCCTCCTGCCCTCCTTCCCTCCCTCCCTCCTGCCCTCCTTCCCTCCCTCCCTTCTTCCCTCCTTTCCTTCCTTCCTTCCTTCCTTCCTTCCTTCCTTCCTTCCTTCCTTCCTTCCTTCCTTCCTTCCTTCCTTCCTTCCTTCCTTCCTTCCTTCCTTCCTTCCTTCCTTCCTTCCTTCCTTCCTTCCCTCTTTTGTCCCCCTTCTCTCTTTCTTTTCTTTTCTCATCTTGTAATGCTACCTTTCACAAGTCCCTGTACACAGTGCATAGAACACAGATACTCTGGATTCTAATATGTGATTCTTATAAAAGCAAAATGGTTTCATGTTTACATAGTTTTGGAAAATATTAAGTCAAACAAAGACAGCTTTTGTTTGTTTGGGTTGTTGACTTTTACATTATAAAGCCGTATAAATATTAATTTGTATATCTTGCACTATTCTCCAACCTAACCTTATTAACCAAAAATTTTTTAAGGTGATTCTTATATGAACACACTCTTAGGACATATTTTGGGAAATGGCTCATCCTAAATAAAAGCTATATTAAAGAGATTACCTTAACTTGGGTTCAGAAGGTCAGCGAATTTAAGACTTTCTAAATCTTATCTTTTGGGGAAAAAGATAGAAGGAACATAGTTAATAATCAGTACTTATTTTTGCCAGATGTCAATAAATGTTTAAGAATTCCTAAGAGATATAGTGGAACCTCCTTTACCTTCTAAATTCCATAGCTAGTGCTTCTATCATGTTCTTAACGTAGGTTCCAAGGATTGAAATGAGTCACTCTTTTGAGTTAATTCATTCCAATAAGGCTTTATTGAAGATCACCTAGGATAAGAGTATGATTGGAAAGTTATATAGATCGCTTCAGTGAATTCAGGTGTATATTAAATAATTTAAAAAGACTGAGAGGGAACTGATAGGTGTATGATTTAATGCTAGTGTGGTTTTCTGTTGTTTTTTCCCCCCCTCTAAAACTTTCTGCAATTGTGTGTGCTGGGATTTTAGGATGTGAGAAATGGGATAGTTGATCTAGAATAATTTCTTTGTAATAAAACCTCCTTTTTGGAGGCCTACGTTTCCCTGTGCTGTTATTTTTGTTGCCACCAAACACATCTTCCCCAGAGATGAAAGAATAGATATGAATTTTTAAAAATGGGAGACATTTTTGAAAGAGAATAGATTCAAAGAAGAATGTATTCTTAGACTATTTATACTGCTGTTAGTATAAAATTAACACGATCTTGACCATGAAGCATGAATGAACCAGAGTGCATGAAAAATCCGATGATGTGCAGATCAAGGTCTCTCGCTACTTAAAAGAGGGTCCTGGTGCAAATTACAAAGTCCTGTTGACTTTTAGGGGCCGTGAAATAACTAAAGGAAGATATAGATTAATTTGGCAATAGAATCTTAGGAAATTTTGTTGAGTTTGTACATGGAAGAGGGGCAAAGGCATCTTTTGCCTATAAATATTCAAAATTAGACTCACATCAGAAAGAGGTAAATCTCTTCTTCTTGCCGCTGTGGCCTTACCATGAACTCAGTGATGCTTGTCCTGAAAGATTCCATTCTGTTTGAGATTTGTGAGCTGTCTACATTTGGACACTAAAGTGAACACCTTGGTCATTTGGTTTCTCTCCAATGCACAGATGTCTCTTTTAGTTCAGAGAAAGAAAGAAACATACGTGTCTTTGCTCAATCTATTACTTTACAAATGGAGGTTGTAATTGGTCCCAAGCAAGGATATCTCTTGCCAAGAACAAACAGAACCCCATAAAAACAATTTGCAAAAAAATGTAATGTGTTGGTCCTAAAATATAATCTTTGCACTTGCCAGTGAAACTAGTGGGAAGGGTTATAAGTAAATCACTTATATTCTCTTGGTCCAATCTACTTCTTCTACGAAGGCTCCATGGTGTTCAAATTAGAAATGTCTGCAAAATTGGCTTGTCAAAAGTTTTTACATGCTTATGTCATAGGTAGGGTCCCTCCAAAAACAGACCCTGAGAAAAGGAATTTAATGCAAATAATTTTTTGAAAGATCCCAGAAAGCTCTCGTAGGAGAATGGAGAAGTGAGACCAATACAGGGTAGGTTAATAAGCAGATTACTGCCATGAATGACTGGGGTTCACTCCCACTGGGACCTCTGGGAACAGTGTACAGCATATCTCAGACACATGCCACCTCAACAGCAAGGAAGCTGGTGTAGTCTCCTCTCCCACCTGTCACTGGCTGAGGGTACATCTGGAGGTGTCAGTGCTCCAACACCTTCGGCTTCCCCTACAACGCTGATTGTACATACCATAGAAATCCCTCAGACAGATGGAAATGTGTGCATGTAACAGGAAGTCCTGAGGGTGCACCAGAATGGTGGGAACTGGGGGGATATGGGAAGAGCATCCCCAGTGGCTGCTATAATTGCTTATTATCATGCGACAAGCTTTAAATCTGCCCTAAATTGTGTCTACAGCTGGCCCCTTTATAGAATATTATACTAGTGTAAAGAATTGATGCATATTTTATGTTAATTTAGGTCATTATTTTATGATGGTATGTAATTATGGTATCGTCTCTGTATATGCATATGTATATACACTACTTATTTTTTTAAGAACTTACTTTGGGTTATCTTAATTAAGAGATTGATTAAAAGTAATGCTAAAATATTTGACCTTTATTTGAGGTGGTTATTAAATTACAACAATAAAAATGACTATATGCCTATGACGTTCATGATTATATATCTTGCTATTATATAAAAGTATCTTATAAATACATCATTCTAAAATTTTTAATTTTTATGATTTTATATTATAAAATGTTTAAACATCTTTATAAAGAACAGTGATATATGTTCTTGACTCAATGTTATGTTAGTCACTCTATTTTACATTATTTTGCATATTACAGCAAGAGGTTTTTGTATTTATTATTGGGGCAATAGAAACATTTAGCTCTTGAAGTAACTGATCAAGAATTAGAAAATCTCAGTTCATTGTGATAAAATATAGGGTCTTTATATTCTTTAAACTATCTTTTAATATGATTAGTTTTATAGTGTTTCAACATACAACCAAAAAATGTATTATGACATGAGTCTGAGGAACTATATTAATAAGAATGCAGATTTAATTTTGATAAGGGTGGCTCAAAAAAACAGCCTCACTCTGATGGCAGTTACCTTGTCTTTCATATTACACTCTGAATGCAAGCAGCGCGGGTCTCCTATGGCAACTATGAATGTCAAGGGTAGGCTCTTACATCTTGTTGCTACTTTGTTTCTTGGTCATTTACCCTCATCTTTAAGATTCAAGATGGCTCACTACCTTGCCTGTGGTCCAGCCAGAGGGTAGGAGGAAAGAAAAGGGGGAGGACATATTCTTTTAAAGGAAGAAACCAGAAGTTGCACATATCACTCACAAACCACTGTGCAGAACTTAGTCACATGGTCACACCTAGATGCAAAGGAAGTTGGGAAGTGTAGTCTTTCTCTCTGTGACAAGTGCTCAGCTAAAAATGAAGAATTCTATTACCATGAGAAAATTGATAACTAGCATTTTTTGTTGGGATTTTTCTCTTGGGTCAGACAAATTCATGTACATTGTTTTCTTGTGCAATAGAACATACCTATTCCTCAAGAGAGAAAACCCATCCATTCATAGTATCAGCTCATATTCCTGGATTTCTGAGTGCTGCTCAGTCCTTTCCATTACATTCAGGGGGACTCAAAGGGACACTAGCCTATCAATTCAAAGACATATGATCTGCATCCTCTCCAACACATATCAAGTACTTCATATTACATGGTAAAAATAAAGAGAGTAGCTGTAAGAAAAGGGAAAAATGGAAAATGCATAGCAAGTATTGGTGTGCAGGAAATACTGAATCCTGCTGGGCAGGACTTGAGAAGATGGCCTGCTCATGGCCTGGCCTTCCTTCAGTTAGCAGCCCCTGGCTCTTCTGTCCACCATGGGCTCTTTCAGTGTCCTCCTGGTCCCTGGTTTCATCCCCTGGGGAGTTCTGTGTTCTCCTCATTGCTCCTTGGCCTTGTCTGACGTGAGCGTGGGGAGGAGGCTGTTGTGAGACCTGCCCATCTCTCACAGTGCACATCCTGCTAGGGCAGGGTGGACGTCTGTGCATGGTTTTCTGCATTGCAATGCCCATCAAAACCAAACCCAACTGCAGTCTTTTCCATCTGGTATGTACCATGTGTGGGAAAACACTGCCAATTTTGGTTTCTAGATATCAGTTTTAAGCCTGAGATCACTTAACTTTTACTTATTTGCCTCTGTGTTCAGCCTAGCCTTCTTTTTTCCCACTAAATGGTTGTTTTGAGATCATCAGAAAAAATAGTCTTGGGTGTGAAGGCAACATTCTTACTCTTTCTTTGGTGTCTGGGCCGATTCCTGTTGTGTGATGGAGAACACTTAGCAGGGGTGCTTGAGAAAAACATCTCCTCCCAGCCATAATTCTTATGCTGTTCTTCAGTGTCCCTTCCTCTATCTCCTTACATTCATGCACAGAAATGGTTAGATTTTTTTTTTTAATCCTGTGAGATTTCAAATACCTGAACTCTCAGTCAACTTACATTGCTGATTTAGGCTCCAGTAAAATGACTCTCTCTTAGCAGCTCTGAATTTTCTGTAATATCTGCCTACAGTCTGGCCAGATCGAGCCCAAGTTTCTCTCTCTTGTAAGACCTCACTGAAAGTGACAAGATGTAGCCAATAAACAACAACAAAAATCAAACATTTCCCAACTGTTTTCCTTTAAACTATAAGGTTAGCTATCATATGGTAAATACATCCTGTATCACAAGTGACAGATTTGCCAAAATAGGTGTCTCGCTTTTGGAACAAAATCCACTTTGGTTATGATATAGATTTGACTGTTATAGCAGAGACCAAAATTAATGGTAGCTGAATTAGGAGAAGACGTGATTGAGTAGTCCAGGGAAGGAAAGGGCAGCCCCAGAAGATGAGCATTTCATTTCCACCTGCATCCCTTTAGCCAGACTTTGTCATATACCCACACCTAGCTGCAAGGGAGGCTACAAAAAGTAGTTTTTATTCTGTGTTTCACTTATCTATTGCCGTGTAACAAATGACTCCAAAACTTAATGTGCTAAAATAAGGAGGAATTATTTGCTTATGTTTTTATGAGCCAACTGGGCATTTTTGGGCTCTACATGGTACTGACTTGGTCAATGGTGTAGCTGCTTTCAGCTGGCAGTTGGGCTGAGCTCGAAGGCCTCTCACTATGTGAGCCTTGGTGCTGCTGACCAGTACCTTTGTGCTCATCCATGAGGCTTTCTCTCCATGTGGCATTCATCTTTCAGGGCCTCTCTATAAGGACTCTCTCATGAACAGTAGTCTTCTTAGAGCCTGGCAGCCATATTCCAAGAGAGCAAAAGGGGAAGCTACCAGGACTCCTAAAGACCAGGCCAGAACTGCATAGTTCCACTTCTGCCCTATATTTTGATCAGAGCACAAGTCCAGTCCAGATTCAAGGGGACGGGAAGTAGATCTACCTCTTCATGGAAGGAGGGACATGCGTATACATGGAGGGGAGGAATTGTTGGGGACTACCTTTGGAGACTATGGCCCATATTCTGGATGACAATATTCCAGATAAATATCAGGTCTTTATGATCATGAAAGAAAGAGGAAGAATAGACACTGAGTGATATCTAGCAGCCTCTGACAGAGGGTTCTTTCATTTGGTTTAAGTCACTATCCCTAAAATATTCCTGCATATTCAGAAATTATAAATTATTTAAAAAATATATATATATATATATATATATATAGATAGATAGATAGAGAGAGAGAGAGAGAGAGAGAGAGAGAATTGTTAAAACATTTTTTTCCATGCATCTTGGCTCTAAGCATTTTTGTAGGAATCAATCTTGCAGAAGCTATCACTATTATTTTTTAAGCTATATCTACATTTTTCATATTGAAATGTTTCTTCCACTATAACCCCCTTTCTTTTTGTTATAGAAATGTTTTAAAATTGTGCTATTTTTATATTGATAGAATTTCTTTGACATATAAATCTCTACTTGGCTTCATTCTCAATATTCCTAGGTTTATGGGCTCTTGAGATTGGGACGGAGTTAACATTTGAGATTAGGATGGAGTTATTTAGGAAGGAGTAAGTCACAGCTCTGAGGTCAGATCAGTCTAATTTCTGCACAATGTTTGGGAAGACTGTCGCCCTAAATTTGGCTCACTAGGAATCTTATTTCTAAACAATAATTAAAAGAATGAGGTGGTTTTCTTATTTTTGTTGGCAGGCTTCTAGACTAGCATTATTGCATTCAGCATCCAATTGATTCTAAGACTCTGTACCACTTAAACTTTAGGGAAATTTTATTGTCCAGCAATTAAACTTTGATGAGTTTGTGTTCTTTACAGTCTGATCTCATTCATTGTTTTAATTATGCTTTATTGTGTTCTAATGTGTTCATTTTTAATAAAAATTATGGGTTTGTTCTTGTTTAATTTTAAAGTTATTTATCTCAAATATTGTCTACTAACTGTTAAGTAAGACAACATTTGTCATTTTCCATATTTGTGAAAAAAAAAACACATAATTTAGCAATAGTATTGTTAAACACAGAAACATAATATTTTAATTGGGTGCAGAATGTGACAGTTGCTTAATATCTTTTTTTCACTAGCAATGGTTTTTCTTCTGGAGATAATAGGAAAGATCAGTCAGAAGGAACTTAGAAAAATTTAAAATCATATCTGTGACCTTCTAAGTGTCCCATGTTATGGTGTTTACCTATACTGCTTTGCCAGGAAATTCTATTTATAGAAATCCGAATTAATCAGAAGAGCTTAGCACACATTACATTTGCTTTTCAAAGAGAATTATGGCACCACAAAAAGGTAGTGACATAACACATTCTATATTGATATGATGATACAGATGAGTTCTTCTGAACATGTGGTGTTTGTTATTTTGGTAAATTCTTTAAACATATAATGGAATTTAACTTGTAAGAAGATGTGAATTTCAAATTCCCCCCATTTTGAAATTTCTGGTTTTAAAGGGCTAATTTATCGAAATCTGCTTTTGTTAGTTCTTGCCTTTAAAGTGATTTCTTCTTTCATTAGTTCTTCACTTTAATTAAGTGAGCTGTAAAGAACTTGACTTAAAGTAAAACTGAATTCAGAATTCTAGTATCACATCGACCCCCTCATTTTACAGTGGTATTGTGGATTTATTTTTCTCATCCAATTTTAGTTGGCATTTGTATTGTCCTAGCCAGTCCTCTTGGCTTTCATATCTCTGCTGAAAGGTTCTAAACACCATTATTTCCATATTAGGAAATTGGGTATGTAGGTGTATCTACCCACGACAAAAATACCCAGATCATTTTCAAAGTTCCTTCCTGTGTAGACTACTTTTATGACAAGTCATAATTGGTCCCCTGGTGCAAGAACAAAAAGAGACTAGAATAATATAAAATGAAAGCAATTCCACAAGTTCCACAGACTGGGGGAAATATATATATGTGTGTGTGTGTGTGTGTGTGTGTGTGTGTGTGTGTGTATTTATATTATATGTATATATATTCTGGGTGGCCCAAGTGCATTTTAATTGCTTTTCTTCAGATCAGGTGCCTGCCTTTATATTCTAATTCATCAGGAATGCTAGTCTAGCCAGGTGGGGCAGGTAGTACTCCCTGTTAGTGTGGGGAACTCTTAGGCTAATTCCCTAATTCTATGTATAAGTTTAATCTTGATAACAATAATCAATGTTCAAAACTAAGACCATAATGTGCTTCAAAACTTAGATTATAAAACCATATTTGCAATGGTGGTTCAACACTCTTTTGGACAGAGTGCACCCTTTCCTTCTGAGCAATCTAAAGTTTATGCAATATTGTTAAAACTAAAATAGATGTACAGCTGTGATTGCCAATTATATTACTTTCATGACTTTGAGATCTAAAAACATTATTTTCTAAATCTCTGGTTGTGCAAGTATCCGGCAACTGGTTAGAGACCACTTTTCCTGGATTCTTAAAATCTGTCATGTCCAAGGTAGGTCCTTTGAAAAAGGAGTCATTTCAAGATTTTAATCAAATCTAAAGGAGGGGGAGGAGTCATAAAAAGCAAATGAGATGAAAACCCCCCAGGGCATAAACAGAAATTTGATGGAAGAAACAACACAGAACTGAATTGATTTTCAAAAGCATTCCTTCACCGAGGTGGCTTGGACTCTGCAATGTCCCCTGCTGTCATGTATGGAGCAGGGAAAGGAACCTTAGAGAGCATGGTGTGGGTGGGCTGTCCTGTGTGTGGTGGGACCGTCTGGGTTTCATGTAGAATACATTTCATGCAAATACAGTCTTGTTGAAGAGCAGGGACAGAAATCTGTCCTATGTTTATAGCACTAAGTGACAGTGTTCATGAGCTGCCCAGTATATTTTAGGGGTTTTTGGCATAACTCATGTTTATATTAGTTTTTGGAAGAAACTGGCTTTTACTTTGTTATCTTTCCAATGCCAAGTTTGAATAGAAAATGAACATTACATCAGCTTGTTTCTTGGTCCTTGGGAAAAATTCCAGCCAGAATGGACAAATTCAACCAGGGTGCCAAGGGAAGAGACAGATGATGTCTGTTAAAAAGTGTGGTATCAAGTTTTACACATTTTGTTTGGAATACGGTGTTGCCTCCACCCCATTCTGGACACACACACACACACAAACACACACATAAACACATTTTAAAATTTCAAGTTCAAATCTATTGCATATACACAAGAATAAAGATTTGTGTGAGCATATTCTTGTTCTGAATGTTTGGCAAGAATTTAATTATTCTGTAAAAATCAGCCAATTAGTCATGATTATACTGATTTGAACACGTCTCATTAGGAAAGCAGTATCTAAAAAGTGAATTTTCATAAATTCTTTATTATTCTTGTTTCCAGGGTTGCACATTAACTAATTGTTATTACCTATTTGTTTGAGTAAACTATGAAGAATCTATGGCTCAGTAGACCCAGAAATCAAAAGCACTGTGGAAGGTCACATTCTTGGTAGATTAAGGGAACCAAAGATTCTATATTCAGATATTCTGTGACATGATTACTATTATTTTGTTTTGCCATAATGTGGGCAATTTTGTAATTTTGGTTTGGGAACAACTATCACAACCAAAGACAAGTTCGTGTGCTAGATTTTTAAATATAAAAAATATTTACTTGCATTTTTTCTAGTTTAGCAGTTAGTATGTATCCACTGACTTGGTTAATTACTGAAATCAAGCCTATAAACTTTATTCACAATACACAAGATATGGGAACAACACAAGTGTCCATCAACAGATGAATGGATAAAAAAGAAGAGAGATCCATGTATATATATATATATTATTCAGCCAGGAGAAAGAAGGAGGACATCCTGCCATTTGCAACAATATGGATGAAGCTTGAAGGCATTATACTAGGTGAAGTAAAGCAGAGAGAGAAAGAAAAATACTACATCATGGTATTACTTATATGTGAAATTAAAAAAAAAAAAAAAAGTCCAACTCATAGAAACAGAGTAGAAAAGTGGTTGCCAGGGGCTGGGGTGGTGGTGGGAGAAAGGGAGAGATTGGTAAAATGATAAAAACTCTCTGCTATAAGATGAATAAAGTCTGAGCATCTCATGTAAAATGGGGTGACTATTATTGATAACACTGTATTATATAATTTAAATTTGCTAAGAGGGACAGCTTCAATGTTCTCACGAAAGAAAGAAAGAAAGAAAGAAAGAAAGAAAGAAAGAAAGAAAGAGAAAGAAAGAAAGAAAAACATGTAAAGTGATGTATGCGTTAAATAGACAGTGGGAATATTTTCACAATGTACATATATCAAATCACATATATTAAATATCTTATAAATGTATTTGTCAATTATACCTCAGCAAAGCTGAAAACAAAAACAAACATAAAAAAGAAAAAGAAAAGAAAAAAATCCTTTAAATGGAGAGAAAATACTAAAAACAAAACAATAAATTAAAGAGCTCTGGGTGTGTTTGGATCAGTTGAATGTCATGATTCTTGGGTGTGGCGACACTTACTGGCCTCTCTCCACAGTGTTATCAAGGACCTTGTTCTATATTTCTAGGATGTTCGGCTTATGGCATCTTGCCTCTGCTGTAGCAGGAGTTCACTGTCCTTATAGGGGGAGCTTTCTCACCAGTCATGCACTTATAAAGTGCCAACCAAATGGCTCGGACCCCTCTCCTTTTTTGGTATCCCACACACTATTGCATTGAGCAGTCTCAAGCAATAGAAACTTGTTTTCTTGTGGGGCTTTCTTTGCAATGAGAATCTATAGGAGGAAAATAGTACATATGATACTTGCCCGAGGTAGTTATTTATTTGTGAGTGTCATAACAAATAGTTGACAGTGAGTGGGTGTGGTCGACTGCTTTCTGTCTCCGAGGTAATGTCTACCTTTACAAGACTCCAAGGTTAAGGAGTCCAGATTGAGACAAATGAGCTTGGTCTGCTTTCCTTGGTTTGAGCTATGATGCTATAGCTTCTGGAACCTGAGACTGTCAAAAGGAGTTGGTTGTAGTTTTGTTTGTTTGTTTCTTTGAGTTTTTGGAAGAAATTCCAGACCAGATAGCTAGTCATACATTTATTTACTCACTCAGTAATTACTTAGTTACCATTTTTGTGGGCCATGTATGTGCTAGACAGTTGATATACAATGGTGAGGGATCTTCCCTGTCTTAAAAAGCACGTGGTCTAGGGAGGGATACAGGCCAATAGACACACAATCACAGCAGTTTGCTAAGAGCAAATGCAGGATGCCAGAGAATGCTTAACTGGGGCACTTGACCGCTTTGGGAAGATCAGGGAAGGCTACCCAGAAGAAATGAGAGCCACACAAATAGTAACTAACAAGTAAAAGAGGCGAAACATGAAGGAGAAAAAATAGACTACTCAAGGCAGAGAGTTCAGTTTGCAAAAACCTAGAGATGATCGTTAAGATTCAAAATCTGCTGTGCTGTCCTGGTTAAGTTTCAATAACAAACATTACACACTTTCTTCCCAGTTTTCTTTATTGCTTTGGTCAGAATTAACCTTTATTGCATATTAATTCTTACTATATAGTGTTGCCTTTAGTGGTCATAAAAAGTCACCAGGCTTTTCCCTGCAGGTAAATGGATTTCATTAGGAGCAGATGTAGGTCTAATCTGTAGGGTCTAGAAAACATTCAAGGGATTATTTGGATTAAAGATCTCTAAGTATTCAAGAGAAAAATATTATCATTATTTTAATAATACGTTCCCAAGTTGCAGACGAATAACTGGTTCCAACAATCACATTTCTGTTAACTGTTCACACATTTCAGGCATTTAACAGCCCCACAAAGAAACTTCAACAGAAGAACTCCCTTGTTTTGATTGCTAGAGAGACTCAAAGTTTCAGTTTTAATGCTCAAAATCAAATCACTAGAGCAAAAATTAAATAGGAAGACTGAACCTGAAACAAAGTTCAATGGCTTCATAAAATACGCTTTTGTTATATCTCGTCACATTTAAGACACCATCAGTTGTAAGGTGCACCATTATTTCACATAACATTTAAAAAGAAATAAATAAAAGCACCACCATTTAAACTATGACATGCTATCAGTTGTAAGTTACCCTCCAATTTCAGAGATGTTAAATTGTGAAATAATGTGTATCTCAGAACTGGCAAATTATGGTTAACAACCATGATAAATATTTCAATGGTGAGCTTGATGGTTATTTCTGTCTATATGATTTTTTTAAATTAAAAAGAAAAATAGAAAATTAAGTCAGACATTTTGATGCTTTGTGCTTCAGATCCTAAGTGTTGGAAGAAACATAACAGAAAATCAAATCTTGAAATGTACATCCTAGTCTCCTGTAAAGGAATGTGAAGGACAATTACTTAAGGGAGATTTGCTGCACACTGAATCTGTGGGTTACTGTCAGCTTCCTGTTAACTCCCCCAAGTAGGATTGTACCATCTCATTAAACTAAAGGAAATTCTCCTTGGGCCTCACCACTCTTGAAAGACTTTTGTGCTCTACAGTAATACATGTATGAACATAAAGCTAGTAGTTAACGAAGAGTGACTGTAGGAAAAGAAATAACTAGTGAGAAATTTGGGGAAGTGGCATAGGAATAACCAAAACTGGAAAGTGCACATAAACTTTTATTTTTCTCTGACTCATTTGTAAAGCAAGAGCTGGAGACGAGTTAAGGAGTAAACATCCAAGCCTAATACACAACCCTGACTTCTCAAGCTTCTGCTAAATCTCATTGAAAACCATTGCAAGAATCCAGGTTGTAAAGACGCCTGGAAGAAGATAAGATTGTGGACCCAAAAGATGTGAAGCAAGGCTATGATTTATTCATAAACCCTTGCTTTCTTTCACTTTTCCTTAATAATCTCAGACTAGTTTTAGATGATCAGACACGTGCCCTTCTGCCATTGCAGCACAAAGATAGATTTCCTTTGTTGCAAGATAAAAATGTTACTATTATAAATCAGGGTGCTCTTAGGAGAACAATGAGACAAAAGGTAAATATTCTGTTTATGGAAAGAGCTCCTCCTGCTCAGAGGAAAAAGACAACCCAGACCTGAAATGCACAGAGAGTGAGTAGGCAGGTCACAGACAAAGGGATGCGATTTCTAATAAACATATGAAAAGATGCTCATTCTTACCAATGGTGATCAAGTACCCTGTACACTGAAAAGCTAGAAGATTCCATTTTTGCCTGTAAGATTAGTAAAAAGTTAAAATAATTGATAATATTCAATATTAGTCAAGGTGTGGGTAGGTGTAGATGCTGGTGTAAGGTTTTGTTTTGGGTTTTTGGAGGACAATTTAATATTTAATATTAGAATTTAAAACTTCACCTTGATCAGCAAACCTACTTTTCAGGAACCAACCTGCAGATACACTCACATGAATGACATGGAGATCTGTATGAGGGTAATCACTGAAGTAATTTTATAAATGTTAAAAATTGGGGGTTTGTAATGTATATATATTTGCTTAATTAAATAAAGTTCTTATTGGAGTATAACATAAAGAGGAGCATGAATTGTAAGTGTATACAGCTTGATCAGTATCACAAAGTGAATATATCTGTCCGATTGTTTCCTAGATCAGGAAATAGAAAAGTGTTAGGAACTCAAAAGGCCCCCGTGTACCGACCCCCATTAACAACTCTTCTCTTCAGAAGTAGCCACTCTCCTGGTCTAACATTACAGATCTGTTTCGTCTGCCTTTGAACAGATAAATGCAATCATAGCGTATGTGTTCTTTTGTGCTTACATTATTTTACTCAACATTCTGTTTGTATGTAGCTGCACCTTGATGTCTGTCAATGTTTATAAACATTGAGGTTATACATTGGCCAGGAGAAGGCACATGAGAGACCTCTGACTACAGGGAGTAACACTGACCCGGGCCCATCGTGAGGAGGTTGCTATGTCCACAGCAATTGCTGAGATATCCAAGATCAGATTTGGCTCAGGACACACGACGGGGAACATTTCAAAAACAAAGCCTGGTAGGTCATTATTTTGACTCCCTCCTTTTCCTCCTAACTGTGAGTCAAGGAATCTTATGAAACAGACAGTGACTTTGAAATATGTCAAATTGCCAAAGAGACAAAGGAGACGTGCTGGCACAGGGACAGCCACCACTAGGGCAGCAGCTCTGAGGCCCCCGCAGAGCAGACCCCTGGTCCTGGCCAGAGCGCACAGCTGTCCAGGAGCCCCTGCTGACCCCTGCAGATCTTCTTGGACGCCAGATGACATTTACTGTGGTTTTAGAGGAGATCCGAGAGAGCAAAAGTTTAGAGCACAGTTGAAAACCACACCTATTCTCTCAACTCGATTTAATTTCTTCTTTCCAGTGCTACGTGTGTATGCATTCAGTTCTCAAATAAATTACCTTGGAACAAAAAGATATTGTACCAGATATATTTGTCAATGGCCTGGTCAGATGACGATGGAGTCATCTGTATCTTTGTTCAAATCACATTTTTGCTCCTTATTGCATAAATATGGACCATTTACTTGACGTCCCTCTGCCTCGGTTTACCCAGATATAAAGAAGGCACGAGACCACAATGAAAATACTACAAATAAGGTGGTTGTGAGGATGGGACACAATGTAATGTTTAAAATAAATGCGTAGCCCAGTTCTTGGCCACAGACATAGAAGAGACATGATAACTGTTTGTATTCTTCCTTTGCTCCTGGGCTCCTTTCAGCAGCTCTCAGGGACCACTCTCCTCATTGGGTACAGACATGAACAAGGCAGAATCCTGTTCCTCAAGACATTGTTTACTTCTTACGTGGAGGATCGATTATCTCACAGGCTTTTAAAACTGAAAGAGATCTTAGAAAATATCCAGTCCCCAACCTTCATTTCTAAACAAGGACAGAGCAGTCCAGAGAAAGCAGGTGACTTGTCCAAAGCCCCATAGATAACAGAAAGAAACTTGCTCCAGCACGCTGTCTCACAGCCTACTGCTAGCTATGGTTGTTGAACACTTCGCCAGACGCCTGCCCCATAACAGTGAGGTTTCACAGAAATGACACATTTTCATTGCTTCAGGAAATTCATGATCAAGTATGGCCTATTTATTTTGCTGACTTTAAACATAACTTCATTGACTTATTAAAACGAAAAGTTCCGGGTGATTCTTTCAAATTCTGGGAACTTAAAAATATTAGTCAAGACTCAAATGACTGATGTTGTTTCTCAATTTTGCTTGTGAAATTAAAAAAGATATTGAGAGTTTAGTAGTACATTCCCTGTGCTGAGAATGAAATCCATAGCATCTCTCAGTATAATGCGGAAATTGGAGACAATAGGCAATAGATAACTTGTCCCTTGGACACCAGCATTTACTCTCTTTTTAAATAAGTGATAAGTAACAGGCAAATTTTAGCATACAATTAATGGTATTTTCCCTATACTTTTAGATAATTGAAAGTATCCTCCAATTTTATATTCTGAGACAGTATGAATAACTAATATGCAGTGGGGAGCTGGTAGGGAACCCCAAGTTTATACCTAGATTCACAAACCCAATGGCTGATGAAAGTCTCTTGATCTGTGAAATGTTCCCAGTTTTAGAAACACAGTCCCCAAGTCCCTTGACTCCCAAAATACACTTTTGATCTCTCTATTTTTCCATTGCACTCATATTTATTTAAAACAAACATGGTAGGACAGACTCTTCTACTCACTGAAGAACTATTTTATTTT
Organism: Tadarida brasiliensis; assembly: GCA_030848825.1. NCBI lineage: Eukaryota > Metazoa > Chordata > Mammalia > Chiroptera > Molossidae > Tadarida > Tadarida brasiliensis. Next base: position 28,220,500 of record CM061272.1, read on the forward strand.
TCTGACTATATCGATGAATCTCTAAATGGTGGGCGCACATACTTTAAAAGTACTATTATAATATGAAATTCTATTTAATCATTTTGAAAGAGCCATAAAAAGTTCATCTATAACATTATTAAAAATATGTTTTAGGGGAATGTGAGATAGGGCAAAAAAGAAAAATTTTGCAAAGGCTTGCAGAAATATGCCAAGAAAACAAGAAGTCTATGAAAGTCTATTACATGGGGAAGTTTGTGCATTTCAAGGCTGTGGGAGTCATGGAATTTGTACTCAAATTCTCAAAAATAGGATTGGGAAACATTACTGTTAAGAAGATCATTGCCCAAGAGTTCCATAACTGGTATTTGGTCTAAGTCTGAATGTGTCCACATGGCATCAGAACACCTCGATAGGCAGCAAAGAATTCCATGACATTTCTGGATATTTGGGGTTGGAAACCACCTTGGTCTCTGCTCACTGACTCCCCTCCCCCATTCAGGGGTCTTTCATTTTCTACACTTGGAGGCTCAGGCCTGACCACTACAGAGGCTATGTTGGGCCCATTGGAGCTGTTTCTGAGCCAGGGTAGGAGCTTTATGCTTATTAAGACACTGATGTTTCCTACCTGCTTCTTACACCTCCTCATACCTCTCAGAACCCACACTTTTTCGCTTTATGTCCTCATCACTCATAGCTCAAACTCGAATTCTTTCTTCTCTTGGCCTGTGTTTATGAGTCTACACTCCAACTGCTCAGATTTTCAACTCACTATCTTAAGCCTGATCACAATATTCTTTCATTGACCACCACAAACAACAAATTCTCCAGGGTTTTTGTTTGTTTGTTTTTAAATCCATAGTTTTTCTCCTTGTTCTCCTGGCCCTTCCTGTTCAGTTCTGCCCAATTTCCCCCAATCCTAGCAAAACAGCTTTACTATACAGTGTCAACATGCTGAATATTTGAAAATATTTTGCTGGTTATAGTAAATACATGAGTGAACTTTTCATTTATTTATTTTTTGCAGTTTTCAGGCACATGGCATTCAAGTCCCTCAATCACCCTCCTCCTTCCTGTGTCTGCCATGTTCCCATTTCTCTTCTTTCCAGGTCTCCTCAGCAAGGAGAGTTCTGATCATCACTCCCAGTGGGCATATCTTCACCACCCTGGGTCAGAAGGCTTCCAATACCTTTCTCCTCTCCATACATTTTATTCCTAATATTCTGTCAAGGTGCAATGTAATCTTTCCTTTTCAGTACAAGCATCCATTCAAGTTTGACCTCCTCTGCTCTGTCTCCTCAATTCCTGGTGGTACTTATTCTCTGAATTACTTAGTTCTCTCTCTTTTTTTTTTTATTCTCACCTGAGGACATTTTTTTTTTTTTTCATTTATCTTTAGATAGAGCGGGAGGGAGAGAGGGGGGAAGAGAGAGAGAGAAACATCGAAGTGAGAGAGACACATTGAGTGGTTGCCACCCACACGACCCCAACCGAGGCAGGGACAAACTGCAACCGAGGTACGTGCCCTTAGCGGGAACTGAACCCGGGACTCTCTGGTCCGCAGGTCGACACTCTAACCTCTGAGCCAAACCGGCCAGGGCTTACTTAGTTCTTTTATTAAGTGCCACCCAGAACAGGTAGAGGTCCTCATTAGAAACCTTTTTTAGTAGAAGAAACTGTCCTTACCTTTTTTGCTATACACCATTTATCTGTTGTGTACCCATAACAGAGTTGGTGCTTAATAAGCTTGTTGAGAAAAATAGTCACATTTATAATCTTGTTCTCTACATGCAGAGATTATTTTTGCAAAATGGTGACATATCCCCCAAACTCACCAACTCCAAAGATAGCTCCGTTTTAGGCTCATGAAAAAGAAGTTATTGATTGAAAGTAGAGTAGCTTCCTAGAGTGGGCATACACTGTTAACTTTCTGGAGGAAGGCTAAAACCACACAGAAAACGGTGCTGAGGTTTGCGTACATTTAGCCCAACTCAAGTAAGAGAATGTTGGCCATTAGGAAATCAAAATGTTTGAATTTGCAGGAAACAATATGAAAAAAGACTGAGTAGCTTGTTTAACACTTTTTTCCTGAATACTAGTAAATATAATAAAAGAATGCTGAGTTTTCAAAAAGTTTTAAATTCATTTCAAGGAGGATGTCAATAAGTAAAAATGGCAAACATTCTCTCTGAAGCCAGCCTTTAAAAAATTAGAGCAGTGTGTGTGTGTCTATTTGTTTTGTTGTTGTTTCTGTTCATAACAAGTAATTGATGATGCGTTGGACTTTTTGAGCACACGCAAAGGAACCATGGGATATTTCCTTAGTCCTGTGTGGTTCTTGTGTCTGATATGATGGTGACATCTTTTTGTTGGCATCAATTCTTCAATTCAGGTAATCTTTTCACTGGTTTGTATCCAAGTTGTGAAATCAACTATAAGCTATACTTGCAGCTTGCCAGTGGTGTGGAATTCTTGACATATGAACGCTCCCCTGGGTTTCTCTAAGCCCTTTAAACTCTGGATGCACTCCATAGACAGCTTCTGAGTTGTGATAAGTATCTACCTTTTATTTCTAATTTGAAGGTTTCTTGAGTTATAAAATTACATTTTCTTTGGAGCAGATATTTTAGAATGTACTGGGATGGCAGAGCCATGAATTCCCTTGAACTTTCACAGGAAACGGGGAATGCAAAGGTCGTGTAAATACAGTCATAATAATGTCTTCACTGATTGGGAAAACTTAATAGCAAACACATTTTAGTTTGAGTGCACAGCACAGAAGGAATACATATGTGGGTTATCTTGGAGGATATGGTTCAAAATAAAACTATGTATTTGGACGTCTGATACTTTCTAAGTCAGTATTTGGGACACATCATAAATACAAAAAACAAATGAACTCTGTGTGTATGTGAGAGAGAGAGAGTGTGTGTGTGTGTGTGTGTGTGTGTTGTTTGTACACTGTTCCTCTTGCCATAGGTATCTTTGCCATCAATTCATTTAAAAATGTTTGGGGAAAGGAGTATGATGAGGAGGGTGGCAATCCACTTTTCATTGTTACATTACTTTAATGTTTATATTTTTAGCTATAATTATGCCTCCATGTATTATTTATGTAATTAAAATAATTTTAAAAACTCATACTGTAGTATTATTCAGAATTATAATTTGGTGAAATCCCAGGGAAATTCAAATTGAACTCTGATTATAATTTTTGAAAAGCTATTATCATTTCCTGAGATTATTAATTCTATTTTTGTTCTTATTGATTCATTTTGTTCAATAAACATTTGTTTAACACTTGCTATATACACTGTGTTAGGCATCAAGGATACTAAAATAGGTAAGACCTGGATCCTGCCTTTGAGAAGCTTATACTTTAATATGAAAAACAGCCATAAAGGGTATATAAGTAAAACAAATTTCTGTAACTACTATGATAGAAAGCTAAGTAAAACGCACTTATTAAATCATCTCCATAGTTCATGAAAGAAATGATAATGTGGGGATGAGACACAGTGCATTGCCAAATACCAGATGTAAAGTGGAGTGTGTAGCCAATTCCTCCTAGAAAGAGTCTCATTGCTTTTAGCAAGTGGATCACATGGTCTCCAGATACCTGGTAGTTATGTGTGTTGGCACCGTCCTCAAACTTGAGGTTTGGTTGTAACACTCAAATATATTATTTCCATTTGAATGTAATTAACAAAAGATTTATTTGCTATTCCTGGACTATTTTAACAGTTCAGATTAAACATCTGTATTATAGTTAATTCTCATTATTCACAGAAACATTCCACACAGTTGCTGCAAGCACTGAATTAGCACGTTGGGCACCATGCTCTGCGGGGAAATAGGGTTGGGTTCTTGTGAGCCTCTGATCCTATCTCTGTCAGCTGATTGATACATGACCTTATTTTAGGTGTGTTTCTGTTTATAGATGGCTTTTTATATATGCAAAAACTGCTCATCATCTCTAATCATCAGAGAGATGCAAATTAAAACGACTATGAGATGTCACCTCACACCTGCCAGAATGGCGGCCATCAACAAATCCTCAAACAACAAGTGTTGGTGAGGATGTGGAGAAAAGGGGACTCTAGCGCACTGCTGGTGGGGATGCAGACTGGTGCAGCCACTATGGAAAACAATATGGTGTTTCCTCAAAAAATTAAAAATAGAACTGTCATTTGACCCAGTGATCTCACTTCTAGGAATATATCCTAAGAAGCCTGAAACACCAATCAGAAAGAATATGTGCACCCCTATGTTCATAGCAGTGCTATTTACAATCACTAAGATCTGAAAACAGCCCAAGTGCCCATCAGTAGATGACTGGATAAAAAAGCTGTGGTACATTTACGCAATGGAATACTATGCAGCTGTAAGAAAGAAAGATCTTTTTTCCTTTGAGATGACATGGAGGGACCTGGAGAGTGTTATGCTAAGTGAAATAAGCCAGTCAGAGAAAGACAAGTACCACATGATCTCACTTATTTGTGGAACATAATGAACAAAATAAGCTGTCGACCAAAGGAGATCCAGAATCATGGAAGTAGAAAACAGACTGACAAACCTCAGTGGGATGGGGGGTGGGAGAGGAGGGAGGAGATAAACTAAAGAACTTATGTGCATATATGCACAACCAATCTACATGGACACTAGGCTGGGGAAGGCAGGAGGGGGGTGGGAGTGGGAAGGAGTGGGTCAATGGGGAAAAACAAGGGACACCTGTAATATTTTCAACAATAAAAAAATAACATAGAGCTCTTATAAATAATTAATTTGAGGGGGATTCCAAAATGGCGGCAGAGTGACTGGAAGCTACACAGACCATCTCCCAGGACCAAACTGGAATTACAACTAAAATAAAGACAAATCGTTGGGAAAAAGCAACAGAAAAGCAGCTTGCGAGGACCATACAACCAGGGACACTGAATCGATCCTGGTAGGATTGCAGAGGCGCGAGAGGGGGTTGGGAGCCCACGGAGAGCAGCGGCCTTAGCCGTGAGCAGCGCCTGCCCTCGGGGTTAAAGCCTGAGCCGGCTCCACAGCGCAGAGCTGGGACAGAGCGCTAAAACAGCCACAGCTACTCACCTGGGCTCCGGCAGAGGGAGGGCGGACTGGACTGGAACTGTGTGGGGACACTTGGGATTTGGAGGGCGCTCAGAGCTTTTGCTGAGTTGCGGCCACGCAGGACTGTGGCCTGGCCATCTTACTCCATCCCAGGGCTCAGGGAAGAGGTGGCAGCCCCTCCTTCAGATATTCAGCCACACCCAGGTGGGCCATTGAAATGCAAACTGAGGCTCATTAACTACTAGCATCAGCCCTACCCTCTGGAAATCCTCTCACACTGAACACCTGAGGGAGGTTTTCATTCAACTGAAAACCCAAGGCTCTTCAAGCAACCACGACTAATAGCCTCTAGGCAAAAAGCTAGAGGATAACTTAACCTTTTCTGGGCTTGCAAATATAACCTGGAAAGTAAGACTCCACGGGGGGGGGGGGGTTAACTTGGGTCCTCCCACACTCATCTAAACCCAGTAGAGGGAGCCACAAACAGCAGAACACCAAAATCCACAGGAAAATTTGGCAGGCTCCAAAAACCACTGAGATAGCCAAAATGGTGAAACAAAGAAACAGATCCCAAATGAAAGAAAAAGAGACCTCTACCGAAGATGAGATAAATGAAATGGAGTTAAGCAAGTTAACAGAGCTAGAATTCAGAGCCATGATCTGGAGGAAGCTCAACAGCATGAGTAAGGACATCAACACCTTGAGTAAAGACATCAACACCATGAGCAAAGACATAGAAACACTGAAAACGAACCAAGTGGAAATTAAGAAGCACCAAGAAAAAATGAAGAATGACATAGCAGAAATGAAGAACACATTGGAAGGACTAAACAGCAGAGTAGAGGAAGCTGAGGACCGGATCAGTGAATTAGAAGACAGGGTAGAAAAAATCAACCAATCAGAAAACCAAAAGGAAAAAACAATGAAAAAACAGGAAGACAGCTTAAGAGAACTGTGGGACAACTGGAAAAGTAATAATATTCACATCATTGGAGTCCCTGAAGAAGAAGAAAATGAGCAAGGGTTAGAGAATATATTTGAAGAAATAGTGACGGAAAACTTCCCTAATTTGGTGAAGAAAGAAGGCATTCAAGTTCAAGAAGCACTGAGTCCCAAGTAAGAAGAACCCAAACAGGCCCACACCAAGACACATAGTAATTAAAATGCCAAAAATTAAAGACAAAGAGAGAATCCTAAAGGTAGCAAGAGATAAGCAACAGGTTACTTAAAAAGGAACCCCCATAAGGCTATCAGCTGACTTCTCAACAGAAACACTACAGGCCAGAAGGGAATGGCATGAAGTAATCAAGGTCATGAAAAACAAGGATCTGAATCCAAGACTACTCTACCCGGCAAGGCTGTCATTCAAAATAGAAGGTCAAATAAAGAGCTTCTCAGACAAAAAAAGGCTAAGGGAATACATTAGCACCAAACCAGCACTGCAAGAAATGTTAAAAGGACTGCTGTAATTAGTAGAAGAAATAGGAAGGAAAATAGAACCACACTAAACAAAAATGGCAATAAATAAGTACATATCAATAATCACTTTAAATGTAAATGGATTGAATGCTCTGATAAAAAGACACAGAGTAGCGGATTGGATAAGAAAGCATGACCCATATATATGTTGTTTACAAGAGACCCACCTCATAACAAAAGACTCACATAGGCTGAAAGTGAAGGGATAGAAAAAAATCTTCCAAGCAAACGGAAAGGGAAAGAAAGCTGGGGTAGCAATACTCATATCTGATAAAATAGACTTCAAAATGAAAGCCATAACTAAAGACAAAGAAGGTCACTACATAATATTGAAAGGATCTATCCAACAGGAAGACATAACCTTGGTGAACATATATGCACCCAATATAGGAGCACCAAAATATATTAAAAATCTTCTGGAGGACTTCAAAGGAGAAATCGACAGCAATACAATCATAGCAGGGGACTTCAACATCCCGCTGACATCACTGGATAGATCATCTAGACAAAAAATTAACAAGGAAACAGAGACTCTAAATGAAGCACTAGACCAAATGGATTTAATAGATATTTACAGAGAATTACACCCCAAAATTACAGAATTCAGATTCTTCTCAAGTGCACATGGGACATTCTCAAAGATAGACCACATGTTAGGACACAAACTAAGTCTCTACAAGTTCAAGAAGATTGAAATCATATCAAGCATCTTCTCGGATCACAATGGCATGAAACTAGAAATCAATTGCAACAAGAACATGCAAAGACATTTGAACACATGGAGGCTAAATAGCATGTTATTAAACAACGAATGGGTTACTGAGGAGATCAAGGAAGAAATTAAAAACGTCCTGGAAAACAATGAAAATGAACACACAACAACACAAAATCTATGGGATGCAGCGAAAGCAGTTCTGAGAGGGAAGTTCATAGCACTTCTTGAGGCCTACCTCAAGAAACAAGAAAAATTTCTAATAGACTATCTAACCTCACAACTTAAAGAACTAGAAAGCAAACAAAAAGAAAACCCCAGAGCAAGTAGAAGGAAGGAAATAGTAAAGATCAGAGCAGAAATAAATGACATAGAGACCAGAAAAACAATTCAAAGGATCAATGAAACAAAGAGTGGTTTTCGGAAAAGATCAACAAGATTGATGGACCCTTAGCTAGACTCACCAAGAAACAAAGAGAGAGAACCCAAATACACAAAATCAGAAATGAAAGAAGAGAAGTAACAACTGACACCACAGAAATACAAAGGATCGTTAGCAAATACTATGAACAATTATATATGGCAACAAATTCGACAATCTAAGCGAAATGGATACATTTCTAGAAACACATATTCTCCAAAAACTGGACCAGGAAGAGATAGAAAACTTGAACAGACCAATAACAGCTAAGGAAATTGAAGATGTAATCAAGACTCTCCCAGCAAACAAAAGCCCAGGCCCGGATGGCTTCACGGGGGAGTTTTACTGAACATTCAAAGAAGAACTAACACCCATTCTCCTCAAACTATTTCAAAAAATTCAAGAAGAAGGAAGACTTCCAAACTCGTTTTATGAGGCCAGCATAATCCTAATTCCAAAACCAGAAAAAGACACTACAAAGAAAGAAAACTACAGGCCAATATTCCTGATGAACGTAGATGCCAAAATCCTAAACAAAATACTAGCAATATATCAAAAAAATTATTCACCATGACCAAGTGGGATTCATCCCAGGGATGCAAGGCTGGTTCAATATTCGCAAATCAATAAATGTGATACACCACATAAACAAAATGAAAGATAAAAACCACATGATCATATCAATAGACACTGAAAAAGCATTCAACAAAATTCAACATCCATTTCTGATAAAAACGCTCAGCAATTTGGGAATAGAGGGATCATATCTCAACATTATAAAGGCCATATATGAAAAACCTACAGCCAACATCATACTCAATGGGCAAAAACTAAAAACATTTTCCTTAAGAACAGGAACAAGACAGGGATGCCCACTTTCACCACTCTTATTTAACATAGTACTGGAAGTCTTAGCCACAGCAATCAGACGTGAAGAAAAAATAAAAGGGATCCAAATTGGAAAGGAGGAAGTGAAACTGTCATTATTTGCAGACGACATGATATTTTATATAGAAAACCCTAAAGACTCCATCAAAAATCTACTAGACTTAATAAATGAATTTGGCAAAGTAGCAGGATACAAAATTAACATCAAGAAATCAACGGCATTCTTATACACCAATGATGAACTCACAGAAAGAGAAACTAAAAAAACAATTCCATTTACCATCACGGCAAAAAAATTAAGATACCTAGGAATAAACTTAACCAAAGAAGTAAAGGACCTATTTGCAGAAAACTACAGGACATTGAAAAAAGAAATAGAGGAAGATATAAAAAAGTGGAAGCACATACCTTGTTCATGGATTGGAAGAATTAACATCATTAAAATGTCCATATTACCCAAAGCAATCTATAGATTCAATGCAATCCCCATCAAAATACCAGTGACATATTTCACAGAACTAGAATAAATACTTCAAAAGTTTATATGGAACCAAAAAAGACCCCAAATAGCCACAGCAATCTTGAAAAAGAAGGACAAAGTAGGTGGGATCACAATACCGGATATCAGTTTATACTACAAAGTTACTGTAATCAAAACAGCCTGGTACTGGCACAAGAATAGGCATATAGACCAGTGGAACAGAACAGAGAATCCGGAAATTGACCCAAGACATTATGCTCAATTAATATTCGACAAAGGTGGCAAGAGCACATAATGGAATAACGACAGCCTCTTTAATAAATGGTGTTGGGAAAATTGGACAGCTACATGCAAAAAAATGAAACTAGACCATCATTACACCATACACAAGAATAAACTCAAAATGGATAAAAGACTTAAATGTGACTCATGAATCCATAAAAATCCTAGAAGAAAATGTAGGTAACAAAATTTCGGACATCATACGCAGCAGAATTTTCACTGATACATGACCTAAGGCAACAGAAACAAAGGAAAAAATGAACACATGGGACTACAACAAACTCAAAAGCTTCTGCACAGCAAAAGAAACAACCATCAAAACAGAAAGGGAACCCACTGTATGGGAGAGCATAATTGCCAATGATACATCAGATAAGGGGTTAATCTCCAAAATATATAGAGTGCTCATACAACTCAACAAAAGAAAGACAAAGCAGAGGAACTAAATAGACACCTCTCCAAACAGGACATACAAATGGCCAAGAGACATATGAAGAAATGCTCAACATCACTAATCATCAGAGAGATGCAAATTAAAACAACAATGAGGTATCACCTCACACCTGTCAGAATGGCCGCCATCAACAAATCATCAAACAACAAGTGTTGGCGAGAGTGTGGAGAAAAGGGGACTCTAGTACACTGCTGGTGGGAATGCAGACTGGTGCAGCCACTGTGGAAAACACTATGGTGTTACCTCAAAAAATTAAAAATTGAATTGCCATTTGACCCAGTGATCCCACTTCTAGGAATATACCCTAAGAAGCCTGAAACACCAATCAGAAAGAATACATGTATCCCCATGTTCATAGCAGCACTATTTACAATAGCTAAGATCTGGAAACAGCCCAAGTGTCCATCAGTGGATGAATGGATAAAAAAGCAGTGGTACATATCCACAATGGAGTACTATGCAGCTGTAAGAAAGAAAGATCTCTTATCCTTTGAGACGACATGGAGGGACCTCGAGAGTATTATCCTAAGCGAAACAAGCCAAGCAGAGAAAGACAAATATCACATGATCTCACTTATTTGTGGAATATAATGAACATAACAGTCTGAGGAACAGGGTAGACCCAGAGATGTGGAAGTAGGGTGTAGACTGACACCCATCAGAAGAGAGGGTGGGAGGGAGAGGGAAGAGATAAACCACAGAACTTAAGAGCGTGTATGCATAACTGATGGACATGGACAACAAAGCTGGGGACGGGGTGGCGGGATGGGGAGGAGGTTGTCAATGGGGAAAAAAGGAGAAACATCTGTAACAAAAATAAATTAATTAAAAATAATAATAATAATAATTAATGTGAATTTAAATCCAGGGACTTTGGAGGTCTCTTTGCCGTCATTGTCAAACGAGCTGGTCTCATTGGTGTTGGAAATAGGCTTTCCCAGATAACTTCTTCCCTGTGTGACACTTAGCAATATTTTCAAACTCTACTGAAGCCTACTGATCTTCAGAACCTGCCTTGCCTGCAAATTGAACAGTTTTCATGCCCTATCACCTTTTGAAATGCACAAACCAGTCTGCACTAGCTGAGAAGGGTTTAATCGTTTCCTGAACCTGGGAAAAATGACTCTAAATTTCTTTTGGTTTTCAGCTTCACAACAATGTTGACCACTATGCTTTTCTTTTTTAATTGATGGTCATCTCATAAATCTACAAATTTGGCTTCCTTTTCATACATTTTTAAGCTTTTCCCCCTATACTTTTATCATGAACTATAGATGTGACTTTAGCATTTTCCAGAGCTGCCCAACATGAGATAGGTGAGTTTTCTCTTCCCTTCTCTAGATCTACTGTATTTCGGGTTCTTTGACCTTGACCTCTTGGTCAGTAGGACTAGATCTCACACCTGGGCAAGGTTGACCTAACACAGATATTTTCTCCATGAGGCACATGGTAACCTTCTTGTACTTTGGAACACTAGACACACTTCGGCACTACACTTGAGAGCCATTGTAAATAGCAAAATTGCCAACAAAAAACACAGAAATATGACACTGCATAGACCACAGAAAGGACATTTGTTGATAGTTTGAGAGCTGACAGCAGAAAGGCAGAGCGTTGCCTTGTTCAACCTCAGTTGGGAACACAGGTGAGAGGCAACTCAAATATTTCACTGCTCTGCGTGTCTGAATGGTCATGAAGGTGTGGCAGGTACTGACTTTGGGCTCACAAACAGTAGATTGTACAAAGGAGAAGAATCTGCTGATATGGAATCCACAAATGATGAGGACCATTGTATATAATTTAGAAATATTGCCTTTCTGGTCACTTCCTTTCTCCCAATTGTATTACTGATTTCCAGGGCTCGGAACCAGTAACTAACTACAGGATCATAAAAGATTAATTTAAGGGGGATTTCCTCAAGATCATCCTGTGTTGTAATCATTCCTTCGTCAAGAATGTGCTTCTACCTTTTCTATTATACCACTAGCCTTAATGTTCCAAACAGAACGATGATGAGAGTGTAGATGTGCATGGCTAGTGATGCTCTCCGTAGTTTCATACCCAGAAGTAGCTAATTGTCTTCCCACATCAACAAACATGTTATAACATGGCTAAAAAGAAATGTTTCCTACTTTTCTGTTCATATTTAATATTAGAATCTACGAAGAGCCATATCTGGTTAGTTTTTCCTTGATCTTTGATTTTTGGAGAAATGTTTCCTATAATCAGGCCATACATCTACCTCTGGGTGAGGCACCAACCATGTTAAAAATAAATGAAGTTTTACATTTTTACATCCCAGTCATTCAAAGTCACTGCTGTGGACCCCTTTTCTTGTGAGAAAGTTGCTCCATGCCCTGCCCATCTGCCCTGGAAACAATGACATCACGGAGCTCTCCCTAGTCCTCTTCCTCCAGACCCAACCGTGCTGCTCGTTCTGGATGTTCGCTGTGCTCCCTTCGGTTCTACAGCCATCGTCTCTTCAGATAGAGGCAATCTGCATATTTTTAGGGTTATTATTGGCAAATAATGGTGAATTCCTTGAAATTTGATCAAATGGAAGAGATTTGGGGAGAGATTTCATCCAGAGGTAATAAAACCTGTGTGTTAGTCTGGAATCCCTCTGGGGTCCTGGTGTAAAATTTGGTTGTGGCAGAAAATGAGACATGATGTAAGACACTGAATAAGGTGTAGCTGGGGAGGGAGGAGGATGCCCTCTAAGCGAGAAAATCAACAGTTACAGGGAAACCACAGAATTTCAACAGATAGCAATGACATTTCTGGACACACGGTGAAAAGACTAAAAACCACCTAAAATACTGGATAAAACACAATGATCAATTTTAAAGACTAGGTGAAATCAAATGACAGAAATCACCAGGTATTACAAGAAAATTAAAGACAGGAATCAGAGTGTGAGAGGCCACAGGTAACTGATATCAAGGCATTTCGTGTGCACCTCAGAAAGGGTATAGACCCTAATGACTGGCATGGATTTTAGTAACCAGAAGGCTGGAGAAATGATTGCAAACACTGATAAAGAAGGCATGCTTATCTGAGAGTCTTACATAAAACACAAAATCTCTAAGGACTTCCAGTCCTCATCGCCTAGAAAAAATATTCCAAACAGTTAACCAGTGAAAATGTAAACAGACTTGCCATTTCTCTGGGACATGTGTTAGAAGAAACAAACACTCTGAGAAAGGGAAATGCTGGGTCTGGATCACTGCTGATGGGTCTAAATTTGTACTACCTGGATGGTGCAGGTTAACGTGGTCTGAGAAAGTAACCTTGAAACCTAGTCCAGAATCACTGAAATTCCTTGAGTCTCCAGCAAAAAACAAGCCATAAATCATCATTTCCTAACCTGGGGCAGTTTGGACTCTGAAAAGATTTTAAAAACCAAACTAAAAATAAGCCTACTCTAATAGATTGCAAACCTCACAAGAAAATCACCATGAGGAAGAGTCAGCAGATGTGAAAACAGATGAAATAATGTTACAATTAACACACTAGAACAATCTGAAAGAGATTGTAAGGTAAATGTGTTTTCAGTAAAGAAATTTACAAAAGAAAAGCCATATTAATACAAATAGCTCACATACACTGCTGTTTTAATGTATAGTTTCACTATGCATTGAGGGCTTGCAAATAAGAAATAAACCCATAGCTGTCTTTTAATTTAGTTTAAAAAAAATATATATATATATGTTTTAATTGATTTTAGAGAGATAGGAAGGGAGAGGGACAGAGAGAAAGAGAAACATCCATTTGAGAGAGAAATATTGATTGCCTCCTGCATGCACCCGACCTGGGACAGAACCTGCAAACCCAGGTCGGTGCACGGGACAGCGCCTAACTCACTGAGCCACATGGCCCAGGGCTTTTTTTAAATTTAGTTTTTTGTTTTTTTTAATATGTTTTTATTGATTTTAGAGAGAGAACAAGACAGAGAGAGAGAGAGAAATATTCATGTGAGAGAGAAACATTGATCGACCCCCTAGCTGTCTTTACTGCAGAAGCTAAGAGTGAAAGTTGAGAAAGTCAAAGTTGTTTTGGATATGTGATGAATCTTTTGGGTTTGGTTTTATGTCACAAGCGTCCATCCAAAAAATATAATGAAAATCTTATTGCACCAGGAAAGAAAAGCAATCTGGTCAGGAACTGAAAGACAAATTTTAAAAGTTCAAACAAGCAAAAGTGAAGTGAGAAAAAGAACTATAGGTTAATATCAGTGTCTAATAGAAATGTTTTGGAAATACAAGATGTAGAAAGTGCTCTCCATGAAAAGTTCAATAGTTTAAGACCTTATTAAAAGGAAACAAAAACAATGATAGAAGTGAAATATTGCTACTATAGGACATATTTTCATGACAAATGGTAAGTTAGCATTCACCATTAAATTTCTACCAATTTTTCATTGCTTTACATTTTATGTAGTATACTACCATATAGCTTTTCATTTGGAGAAAGGAGATCGTTGTGTATAAGGTAAATCATGGTGATTTTTTGCCCTGGAGGAAGTGTTATAATAAACATTGCAAAGCTAGGAAAGACAAAGAAAACAAAATGTGTATTCTAGAAACATTGTAGAAATTAAGGAATATCTACCTTCCAATCTTATGAAGGAAAAGCACTGGATGTGGAAGACTACAACTACCCTGGCATTTCCTCACATGGGAAAAGGATTATTTTTTTGAAAGTGTCTTTCAGGAGGCATAGGGGGATAGAGAGAAAGCATAGGGAAAAATGGAAACCACGATAAGTAATAACCTTAGCTAACTCTTTTGCCAAGATGACTATATGCCAAGAATACTTTTATATCAATTCATTTTAGTTCTCCCAACAAACCTATTAATTTAGCACTCATACTACTTTCATTCTATAGATGGGAGGAAAGTAAGACATTCACTTAACTTGCTCAAGGCTACATAGGCAATAAGTGAGGGAGCAAGGATTCAAATCTCAACAGACTGGCTTCAAAGTCCACTTAAACATCATGGGATGGCCTCCTGAGGATGTCATTAGGAAAGTGGTTTTGTTCTTGACTCTGCCATAGATATTGGGAAAATCGATGGATTTGCTAATCACTGAAAAATGTGTCAGACACCATCTTTGTGTCAAACACTGGTAGACACTGCACAAGATGCAAAGTAATGAAACCACTAAAATTAGTTTCTGGTAGAAACAGTTCAAGCATCAGAGCTGTGCATTATCTCTGATTCTCTTAGGTACTTGGAATAAAAGGCTCAGTTCAATTAGACTCAGTTCATTTAAACTGAATACAACTACACTGATTAAGCATCTACATGCCAAACTCAAGGCGGTAGGTATAGAAAGATGAATAATCCAGCCCGAAACTGTAGGTAGGTCATCTCAGTGGGGGGGACAGATACATAAATAATAACCCTAAGAGAAGATGTGTTACTATAGAGGAGAACTTCAAATGTCATGGGAATGCAGTTGGAAAGTTGAAAATTAATTAGTTCTTAGAGGAAAAGTGTATATGTGTGTATGAGAGAGAGAGAGACAAAGACTGACAGAAAGAGAACATACACAGAGAGAAAGAGATGGAGACTATATCTATGCAAAGCAGAAGGGGGTGTAGCATGAGGAGAAGGGGAAAATGGCTAATGGAATTTCTGGCAGAGGAAACAACATGAATTAAAAAAAAGAACCACGGAGAAGCTTGATTCAGGACCAAGGCTGGTAAAGGCTCTATTGCCCAAATAGTTAAATTTGCTCATGTTTGATGGGAAGTTCTAAAAAGGGAATGATATGATCAAGAAATGGCATAGGTAGCCAACTCTGATATTAATTGAAAGCTAAATTGAAGAAAAAAGAAACTGTCAAAAGGAGAACATCAAGAGAACAATTACCATGGTCTTTGAAATTTTTACTTTATAACCTAAGCCTTCTTATATATATTTTTAATCATATGAAAAAAAAAATGGCTAAAGAAGGAATTGATCCCAGGAGCACAGTCTTTGGTAATGCCATTAAGAGTCATTAATCCAGTTTTGGATTTTGTCTACATAGTACCCAGACATTAGCATCTAGATATTTATGAGGATGGACCTACTTTGGTGGAAACAAAAGTTCCATGTACCAAAATTTCTCAGTATATCTAGGTTCAAATTCCAGTTCAACCACTAAATAACATTTCTGACACTTGGGAAATTACTTAAACTCTCCACTTTTAGAAACTTTATTCTTCAGGGAAGTTACTTAAACTGTCTGTATCTTGGGTTCCTCATTTGTAAAACTGGAAAAACAATGGTAGCTATCTCATAATTGGTCCGAGGATTAAACTGCTGGGGACAGAACTACCACCTGGTAATCATTTTACAAGCATTTCATATAATTATGGCTGAGCAAAGTTTTATTTTTTATTTTTTTAATTAATTTATTTTTGTTACAGATGTTTCTCCCTTTCCCCCAATTGACACCCTCCTCCCCGCCCCCCCCCCCCCCCACAGTATTGTTGTCTATGTCCATTGGTTATGCATAGATGCATATAAGTTCTTTGGTTTATCTACCCCCTTCTCCTCTGAGGTTTGTCAGTCTGATCAAAGTTTTAGAAGATGCTTTATGTTTCATTTTCATAAGTTCAAGAGAAAATAACTATTTTGGTTTAAATCAAATAAAAACACAATGAGACTCAAAATAGTAGTTTTCACCAGTTGGAGGACATTAGTTTAAAAGATGAAACAAGTCCCTATATGCTAAGAAAACCTAAAAAGCTGCAAGTACATTAATGGACCAAATTATTTTCTGAAAAACATATTTGGGCATATCTTTTCTCTTTACTTTCCTGGCTAATGTTTACATGGCAGGATCAGACAAAAAGAACAGATGGGCATTTTTTACTAAAAGCTGGGGTATATCTAAATTAAGCAGACTTCACCCAGAAGCTAGACTTTAGCTACATTCTTAGAAATTTTTACTTCCAATTTGGAAGACAATATTTTAGGAAAAAAAAGAAAAAAATGTATTTAAACTGGGCCCAGTAAATTCTATTCAGTCTGATGTTCTTTCTAATCTATCATTTATCTTCATAACACCTTGGGAAGCAGTCAAGTCCTGCAGATTCATCCCTCCTGAAATACATTTCTCTGCATACATTTCACTTTATCACAAACATGACCAGTTCTGCTTTTTGAAGGCTTTTGTTCTCATTGTCAAAGTCTATTTCTGTAATTTTTAATCTCAGAAGTAGCTACAAGGCAATGGTTTCTACTAAAAATGTTATGATTTTTGAGGTATTCTTAAGAGGTACTGTCCCACCCATGTCCAATGCTGAAAGATTGAATAGAAGCCAAAATCAAAGGCAGAAACTCAGTCAGAAGTTGGCTTATTGCCTGTGACTTGGTGGACCTGTTAAAGCGTCTTTGAGGAAAACCAGATTCCAACTATATCAAGCACAGTGAAGGCGTGAGTTCAGAAAACGTGCTCTGGTAAAAGCCCATGAGCGCTGGCTCTGTCCCCAAAAAGGCTGAAAGTCCTGAAGGGCTGCAACAGTCACTGGTCACGCAGGTATTTCAATCTTTTTTGTTGAAAGCCATCCTTGGAGACGAAGAACCAGGACAAAGACAATGTGCCGACACAAGGGTCTCTCAGATGGCCAAATGCCCTCATCCGTGCATTTGTATCGAATCCCCTGCTCTTACATTTACGTTAAGTATGGGTCTGTAAGATTATAAGATTATAGAACGAGGTGTTGCAGTTCATGGCCAATCTGGGTCTTCTCTCTTAGAGCTTATGAACACATTGCAACGTAACTCCTTGAGCGGAAAAGTAGCCATCTAGAGACTACCCAAAGTTTTGCTGTTTCCCTTCTTTGGCTACTCCCACTTCCATGGCTAAAAGTATAGGATCTGTATAGGCTCTGCAAAGAGATATATGTGAACAGATATTTCTTTTCTATCACTTCCATGACTTGACAAAGGCCACCTATGTGATGTTTCTCTGTAGAGAGTAGAATTGTGTTTTCATTATAGTGAGTTGGAGAGAAAAAAAGCAGGTTTGTTGAGTTTTACATTTCAAAGCAGATGGGTCAACTTATCCCTTCTGTATTAATTATGAAACATAGGAGAACATTTTTTCTAAACTTTATACACTAATTAGATGTCATTTTCAGTGGCTTAGCTTGGCAGCTATGATTGTACAAAATGTTTATTATAGTGAATGTACCTGGAAAAAAAAAAAAAAAGAAAAGGTAAGATTTATGAAACATATGCACTATATTGAAAGGTGTTAGGATAAGTGTATAACAAGATGGTTTAAAATTGCACCATATTGTCATTATCCTATCAGCAGACATGTCTTATGAAAATCCCAAATGGCAAAACCATGTTTGTTGATTCTGTAATTCACTTAGATTCTCTTTTATGACTGAAAGCTCTGTAAGGTGAATTATGGACCCAAGAACTCGATCATTGCCCTGGAAGACCTCCGAGGGGAATGTCACCAGTCACCAAGTGAAAAAAAATGCAGTGTCTTTAGTTGAAGTAGATCTGATTAAAGCCAGCTGTTAGGTGATTTTCAAAATAAATGACTGTCCAGCTGGTGAAAATGTCTCAAGATAGTTATCAAGTTAGACATCATAAAGACAGCATTAAATAAGCTTTGTAAGCTATATTTGGAATAGCTTTGACATGCATTTTGAGACATTTCTGAACTAAGAGTCCATTCAAGACTCATACAAACGCATGTCCTTTCTCTCTTGCTGAGACTTCGTAAGTTGAAATGGGAGTTGGTTGTTTCTCTTTTCTCGTAGAGTCACAGATCCCAGTGGAAGGTCAGCCTGACATTTCACTTTGCTGGAACAAGCTTGTCAAATGATTCTTATATTGCAGTGAAAGAGGCTTGTTTCATTTGGGTATAATAATATCAGTTTTAAAACATTCTCAGAAATAAGCATCTGGTCATTTTGAGCTGGTATCTAGCAGTAATATTTTTTACCCAGCAAGTGGATAAGTCATATATATCTTCTTTGTAATGAACTAAATACCTAAATGAAAGTCAAGACTGTGACTAGAGCTTTTCACAAGTAAATTCTATTCTCTAAAGAAGACAATAGCTCAGTTGTGTAGGGCCAGCTGAAAGAGAAACAATTTTCTCAAAGTGAAGATCTTTTTTTCCCCCTTTCTCTGAAAAAATTCAGCATCTCAGTAATGTTGTAATAGTAGATTTTACAACCATCAATAAACCAATCTTAAGTGTGTGTATTATACTTGCCTGGCTAACATATCATAAGATCAGGCCTTGCCAGTGTGACGTTACATATAGAAATGTCAACTTATAGTGTCAAATATTAAACTTAAAACAATAGGTCAAAACAGGAGGAGTTAGGTTGTGTTTTGAGAGCCTTGCACTAATTTGGTCTGAGTTTTTTCTCTTATAAAGGACAGCTAGTGTCAACTTTAGTGTGAGGAGAGTGTCTTCCTACAGTTTCAAAAAAAAAGAAGAGCATTAGAACTTGTTCCTTGTAACTTTATATTTCTTTAGGAATATGGATAAAGTGTAGTTTCAGTAGCTTAAGTACATAAAAAGAGCTAAGAATCAATGACTGCAAAGAAGTGGTAAAAATTCATCTAGCAACATACTTATTATTTTCAGAGATGAGAAAAAAGACAGAAGTTTCCCTCCCAAATTACACAGTATTCACAATACTTTTGAATTTCCACTAAGATATCCTAGATACTATTTTAAAAACACAATCTTCATTATTCAAAGATTCTATATTTATGAGTTTACCTATGAAAAGTTATTTGTAACCTCCAAAGCAATGTTTGAGGCTCTTCTGTGGTGACTGTGGACATGGGATGTGCACAGTGGCCAAAATCTTGAGTTGCCTGATGTTGATGTTCCCAGTTGGGGTGAATGAGGCAACTCTGGGCTCTCTTGCTTCAGCTCTTATACTGGAAACAAGTGTGCATTTTGCAGTCTATTCAATGCTACGCTAGTCCTCATTTTTGTGCTTTTTGTGGGTGATCTTGCTATTTAAAATCGCCTCCGATCATTGTGCTGCTGAGTGTGCAAAGGCTGTGATGTGCTTTACAGAGAAAATACACGTGTTAGATAAGCTTTGTTCAGATATAATTTATAGTGCTGTTGGCTGTGAGTTCGGTGTTAATGAATCAACAACATATATTAAATAAGGGGCCTTGAAACAGACACATACATAAAGCGAGGTTATGTCTTGATCAGTTGATAAAGACGTTGTGACCAGAGGTTCGTAGGAACTTAACCCTGTATTTCCTCTGATTGCAACTGTTCGGTATTTGCTAATTTAGTGTTTGTGGCAACTTTATAGAACATAACTGTCACAAAAAATAAGAATGGACTCTATCACCTTTTTTGCCATAAATTATTTACAAACACAAGCAAAAAGACATCTTATATCATAATTAGATGAACTAAAAGAACTTGTATGTAAATACTTATAATTACAGTGATATATTGAATTTGGGGAAATATTTAGGGCTATGATTGAGAAATGGGCAGTCATCGTAAGTTTACATAGAGATGCTGTATAATCAGAGCACTCACAGTTCAGCTATCACGAAAAATGCTGATTCCGAGTCTTAATTCCCTGGCAGGTTAGCTCAGTTGGTTAGATCGTCGCCCAATATACCAAGGTTCAGGGTTTGATCCCTGGTCAGGGCACGTACAAGGGTCAACTAATGAATGCATAAATAAATGGAATAATAAATTGATCTCTCTCTCTCTCTCTTTCTCTGTCTCTTATTCTCTCTCTCTGAAAAATAAATAAATAAATATAAGTAAACATAGAGAGTTAATTTCATTAATGTGATATAGTTAATATCTTTGTCTTATCTTTTTTTTTAATTCAAGTTCTTTTTAAAAATTTTTTTTTATTGATTGATTTTAGAGATAGAGGAAAGAAAAGGGAGAGAAAGATAGAAATATCGATGAGAGAGAACATGGATTGGCCGCCTCCTGCATGCCTCCCACTGGGGATCTGGCCCACAACCTGGGCATGTGCCCTGACTGGGAATCGACCAGTGACCTCTTGGTGCATGGGTCGATGCTCAACCACTGAGCCACACCAGCTGGGCTCTTTGTCTTATCTTTTAAAGGCTCACTGAATCCAAATACGTTGTCAGCAGACTTTTTCAAAAACTACTATTAAAAATAGTCTAGGATTTTAAAAGACCCATTTCCAATTATTAAATTTAAAATCATAGTTCCTAGTGAAGGGAACTTGGTAATCTTCACTATTGGCTCACATTTGGGAGAAATTTTCATCTGATGCCAGGTGAATTTCATGCATTCTGCCCTCGGTCAACCCAGCTACTATCTCAACACATTTTCTAAACTTGTCCCATTTTGAAGCTAAACTGAGTTCCTGAAGAGTTCATTTGAAAGTAAGTGGGGGAGATATTTTCTCTCTGACTTTTTAGCTCTTTTCAATATTTATGTACTGCGGTTAAAGTGCCTGAGCCATTTCAACAAGCATTTGATTGTACTTTTGTTGAATTTTTTAAAGACCTGAGTCTTGATTGCAAACAATCAGGGACAAGTTACATTATTTGTAAATAAGAATAATGGCAACAGCTTCTTTTTGTCATTTATTATGAACAATATACAAATATGTCAATGATTAATTTTTCTCTTGGCTATGGGCCAGGACTGAAGTTTAACAAACACACTTTTCGTAATATGTAGCAGCTGAAAAAACTTTCAGTTAAAACTGGCTCAATTTGATTTGCCTTTGAACACTGTCCCTGGGAGCATCTCAGATTTACCTGCATGACTTCCTAAAGGGCAGCTCTGTATACGTGGACAGTTAGCTCCAAAGACAGAATGAGTTGCCATGTTACAGTACAAGCCATGCTAAATGGTGGAAGTGAATTTTCAGCTATGAATCTCAGCAGAAGAAACATGCTCTTCTAAACACGTAAGGGTAAGGCACTTAGAAATATTAGTTTTCTGGATCAACTTAAGTTGCTAATCTAAAATTAAAATAAAGTCAAAAATAATTTCAGTTAGTACTTGGTGCATAGGGTCTGAATAAATGGATTTGTAAGTCAAAATTAAAATGGTTGCATTAACTAAGACTAATTGATACCATCACAATATCCTGGTTATTATTTAACAGGAAAGGAATAAAGGGAAGACTAGATAATATAGGCCATTTATATGGCTTTACCAGAAAGCTATAGTTTAATACTCTAGAGGCATGCCCAGTGAGGTCTGAGTGATGTGGGAGGTGCCTACCTGTCTGTCACACTGGGGAGCAGGTCAGTGGCCAGAACAGGCATGGCCACTGTAAGCGCTCAAAACCAGAATCTCTCTCTCTCTCCCCCCACTCTGCTGCCTGTGCCCGACTCCTGGCCTGCGGCGCCCCCATGCCCTGCATTCCCCCACGTGGCTCTTGGACATGGGGACCCCCACAGTGGACTGTGGACTAAATCTGGCCTGATTCTGATCTGAACTCAGCTGCATCATGCAGACACTCTGGACTTTGGCTTTATTTCTAGCCTTGCTGAATCCAAAACGGCCCCTCTTCCAGGACTGGACTGAGGGACATGGGACTGTACAACCCTAGACGCGTAACTCCTCACCAATGAAAACCACTCATTCTCCCGTGGGGGCTTCTGAATATGCTTATTCCGACTGCACCCCAAGAACCTCCTGCCCACGGGTCCCGGAGGGATCTGGCCCCCTCTTCCCTCTGGTAACATAATGACTCTGTCTTTTAATACAGAAACGAACTGCCAGGTAGGTGAGTTCCTAAATACTTTTTTTTTTCACTATATATTGCTAAGATTCTAGATTAGATTTTTACTTTTACTATTGTAAAGTGTATATAGAGGTGATCTTCAAATGGTTTGCCCCAAGAATTTTTAATGATAAAATACACTTTATCAACATTTTAGAAGTTGTAAATGCCATGGAGATTCTCTAATTCCATACTAAGGCTGAAGAATGTTCTAGAAAGAGCTGTGAGACTACACTACTTTGCAATTACGACCCTTTTAATATTATGGAAACTCTTCTGGCCTTGTAATGTTTTTACGCATCTCTCTTGAATGGATTCCTGCTCGCATTTCTCACCACCACCCACCCTTTGTGCGTCCCCCTTACTCTCGGACAGGCTGAAAGCCCTCACTGCAGGTGGCTGAATAAGAAATGCCCTACACCCTTTTCCTCTCTCTGGACTCAGTCATCTCACATGCCCTTCACTTTTTCCAAAACCTCATCCAGTAATTATTCATTGTCTCCTCGCAACTCCCATCTCTGTCTACTGAAAGCTTCTCCCTAAAAATATGCTCTTCTCTGAATGTTTCCGTCCATTCAACAGATTTTTAACGTGAGAGGTCTTCGTGTTGCAGGTATTCCCCTTGGTAATCAGACCCTGCCTACTTCCACTCTGAAGTTTCTTTCTGGGAAAAACAGAGGTTATCAATTACTGCCTGATATCAGAGGGGGATTAACATAGGTTAGCAGTTAAGAATCCAGGCTCTGAATCAGCCTGTTTAAACTGGGTCGCTTCCTGTGGGGGCCAAGTCTCTTAACTCCTACAAGTTGCAGTTTCCTCATGTGTAAGACAGAGGACAGGATAGTACCTATTTCATGGCATGGTTATGAGGATGAAATCAAACAATATGAGTAAGACTCTTAGAACATATACACAATGGAGTACTATGCAGCTGTAAGAAAGAAAGATCTCTTATCCTTTGAGACGACGTGGAGGGACCTCGAGAGTATTATCCTAAGTGAAACAAGCCAAGCAGAGAAAGACAAATATCACATGATCTCACTTATTTGTGGAATATAATGAACATAACAGTCTGAGGAACAGGGTAGACCCAGAGATGTGGAAGTAGGGTATAAACTGACACCCCTCAGGAGAGGGGGTGGGGGGGAGGGAAGAGATAAACCACAGAACTTATGCACATGTATGCATAAGTGATGGACATGGACAACAAAGCTGGGGACGGGGTGGGGGGATGGGGAGGAGGGTGTCAATGGGGAAAAAAGGAGAAACATCTGTAACAAAAATAAATTAATAAAAAAAAGAAAATAATACAGTAATTAATAAATAATAATACAAGGAAAAAAAAAAAAAGAACAGTGCTCAGTACACAGTAAACACCATGCAGTGTCTGTCAAATCAAATACACCCAAGTCACATATTTCTTTATTACCTCTCTCAGTCTCGCTGCAGCATTTCATATTATTGATTGCCCCCTTAAAAAATCTTTACCCTTGGTGAAATTGTGCATCCTGGCTGGTGGACTGGTGGAAACCACAGAAGGTCCAGAGAACCAGACGTGGTAGTTATTGTTTAACTGAATCTTCTGACTTGGCAGTTCTGCTTGGGTGCAGAGATATGTAAAGGGAGAATTGGAGCTATGAATCCGGGACACAGAATTTTGAGAGTTTGGACATCATCATCAGAACAGGTTCTGTGGAAATGAGGGGCATGTGGTTAAGGTGGAGAGGGGATGAGCTGGACTTGAAGAGGCCTACAAACTGTGAAGCTATTGTTTTTGAATGGTTTTCAGCCCCAGATCATGATAGGTGAAGAAGGCATAAACGAGAACTGTGGAGTATGTCTTCTCAGAGGATCCCTGTAAGTTAGTAGGCAATGGGAAGGGAAGGGGGGTACTGGATTAAGTACACTTCAATAACTTAAGAGCTAACATTTCCTGGATTATTGGAATTTCTTTATTATATCCATTATGCTTGCCTCTTGGCCACTGAAATTTTTATTGTTAGCAACTCTTATCACAAACTAGGCAAAGAAATAAATATTAAATCACCCTAAGGTTTTAGTAGCGAATAGGTCTACTATTTTAAAGGGTCACGTGGGAGAATGAAGGGGAATATACATTTAAATGTATCCTTAAACACATTTGTTAAATGTATCTTTAGACACAAATGTATCCTTTACACATTTGGATTCTCTGTCAATTTGATTAGCCATTGCTGTCTTAGAGCTGTCTGTTCTTCGTTCTCATGACGTGCCAGCAGGACACGTTGTGATCCCTTAGTCCACTTTCTGGGACAACCAAACAGACACATGAAGGAGCTTGAGCGAGGTCATCCAGGGGGTGCACCACTGAATCAGCATGAGAACGAACAATTCTAAGTCCCACTCGAACCCCTACATCTTCTAAAGCCCAACAGCCTCCAGAGGAAAATAATTGTGAACAGGTTTCTAGAGAGTGAAGTGGTCTTCAAAAATTGAAATGGCCTTATATTTCAAGAAGTTCAAACACAATTTTATTTGGGTCTTGATAATGACATTTATATATTTACAGTTTATCTGCTGCTGAAACAGCAGTAGAATGGTCTTTGAAGGGATGGGATATGTGTATGTTGGCAGAGTTGCCCATAGACAATGCCAAAAGACTCCTAAAGAGATTAAGTTGTTAACCACAAATATGTGGTTTCAGTTGGGAAGATTTATTTGTCGCTGACCATATTAGCCATTGTAGTTTAACACTGGCTCTGGGAAAATCATGCTTTGGTGATGAGCCAATGTGCGATATTTGTAGAACTGCACTTGAATTTACAGGGTGGATACGGATGACACTGCAGGTTTTCTCAACATCAAGCAGTTAATGAAGAAGTCACAAAATGTTCTTCTGGCTTCTAGCCTTGAAGCTTCTTCTTGGCACTTTGAAGAGATTAAACTCTCAGCTGCACTGTCTCCCAGAGTTCTGTCCATCTGTTTCCCTGTCTTGGTTGCACTTAAAATGTGGTGCTGGTAGAGCCTGTTCCTATGGACATCTTTATGTTTGAGGACTCTTCAGGCAGCCACTTGGGGTAAGAGATAATGCAAATAGGGATAAAGGTGGGGATGGTAGAATTAGAGTGATGTGCTAGGTAATTGGTGTTTAGTAAGGATTGATCAGGTGGCTAGGTGCTGATCTAAGTGTCTATTCCATGTCAGTCCCACTTGGATGGACTGCAATTCAATTCTAGCACTAACTGCCTGGAGTTAGTACTAACCTGCAAGTTGAAGGGTCTAGTCCCCATAAAGATTGCCCTTACTTCAGACATCAGCCACACCTAGGAATCCCCAAGACACCTGCATTTTTGAATGACTGGTTATATACATTTGGAGGTTCTTGCGACCACCTCAGGTTCAATAATTTTCTAGAATGACTCACAGAACTCAGGAATTCTTACGATTTCTGTTTCATTATAAAGAATACAAGTCTGTTTCCTACTGCATCTACATGTCAGGATCATTTCTTCTCTGTGACAGGCTTTTTGTTAATTACCCTTGCCCAAGACATTGGCTTTTTTCTGGATGTGATGATGATGGTAGTGATGATGATCACTAAGGTTTATGAGGGTTTACATGAATTATCTCAGTTAATCCTCACAATGACCTAACCCCAGGGAACAAGTGTGTCCCTTTATTACAAACAGGAAAAGTGGACTTGAGGAGCTTAAGTCATTTGCCACAGTCGTGTAACTAGTGGTAAGCAGTCTCAAAACTTTAACCTAGATCTGATCAACAGCCAGATTCTCCAGTAAGGATGCTATTAGAGCATTTAGAGAAAGAACTGATATAAATATTTAAGAGTCCTTAGTTTTTGTTAGAGCTAAACAATCCTTGCTTAGACATGAGGTTGTTTTACTTGTTGGTTCTGTCCCTTTGAAAGTCAGCTTGTAGCTTTCAGGCCCCTAGTTCTTTTGGGAAAAAAATGAAATGGTCATTCCTTTTTCTTCAAAATAGCAAAAAATGTCAGCCTAACCTTCTAAAAAAAATTGTCAAATGTTTAGACAATCTGATACAGTGTCTGTATAGTGACAACACAAAAAATAATTAAGATAGGGACTGTGTCAAAATAGTCATTCTTCTATGGTCAAGGCCTGCTGACTTTTATAATCTGTTGTATACAGTGAAGCAAAGCTTTATTCTAGGTTCATCTTTCCCAATGTTGAAATAGTCATGCCTCATAGTCAATTTTTTCTTTCAGTAAGCTTCATTAAAATGTAATTCAGCTTCTACATCTTTTGAATATGGGATACTTTGAAATGTAAGGATTTCTTTAATGCTTCACTATATGAAAAATGTTCCAATGTCTTAAAATTCCATTTATTTTCTAGGTTAAAAAAATACATCTCTTAAAAATTTCCATCTTATTTGAATCCAGGATAGCATAAGAAAAAAAATTATCCAGGAAGAACTACAATTAAAATTTCATTGTATATTCTTCTATTCTTTTTTCTAGGCCTATGTGTGTATGTTTATCTATAGATAGCAAAATGATAAAAACACCATTTTGTAATCTGTCGTTTTTCACTTTCTATACATATATTTTTTTTAATATATTTTTTATTGACTTTTTTAGAGCAAGAGGAAGGGAGAGAGAGACAGAAACATCGATCTGAGAGAGATACATCGATTGGCTGCCTCCCGCACCCCCCAACTGGGGATCGAGTCCACAACCCAGGCATGTGCCTTGACCGGGAATCGAACTGGACCTCTCAGTCCATGGGATGATGCTCAACCCACTGAGCCATACCGGCCGGACTCTTTCTATGTTTTTAAACATCCTTTAAAACATGTTACTTTTATGGCAAGTCAGAAACAGCACCCTCTTCATCCATCATTGCAGCTCCCTGGTGGAAGACGGTTGTTCATCAGGGCCCAGGGCCACTAGGAGGGTCACACTGCAGAGCTGAGATGGGAGAACAGCTCTGGGTATAAACCTTTTTCAGCCCAACACCTTGTGTGCTGATCTCAGTTCTGCTGCTGGTGGCATGTGCCAAACTTGCTTCTCCTCCTCCTTTACTTACCATCAAGGTCACTGGTCTTACTTGGGAGGCGATACTTCCCCCCAGCGGATATTTGGCAATGTCTGGGTACATTTTCATCCTCATAACTGGGGGTCAGCTACTCCTATCTAGTCAACAGAGGCCAGGAGGCAATACATCCTATAATATCAAGGTTGAGAAATTTGGGCCAGGTGGATGACACTGTCATTCTCCCAGACTAGAAACGCAACTAATTAGCCAGTAGCTCCTAATAATGCCTATGGTAAGATTTTTTATATGCATTCTTTCACTTTATTGAGCACTTTCTATGTACCACTGAATTATCCTCAGCATTTGGTATTTATGGTATTTATTTGTCTCCTTTGTTAACCCTAATAACTCTGTGAGGGATGTACTCCCATTTTGTCTGTCTTATGGATGAGGAAACCTTAGGTTCGGGGAGGTTAAATCACTTGTCAAAGATGACACAGCTATTAAGTGCAAAAGTTGGGGTTTGAAACCAGAGCCTGTGCTCGTAACTACTGCATTTAAAAATAACTTGCTTTTTCATCCATACAGCTAGCACCCTACTGCAGACCCTCACGCCCATTCTTTCCGCTCTCACACTCATTGCTCCCTGGCTTTCCCGACTCCCACCGTGAATGGTTCAGTCTCTGCTGGTGTCATCTTTCTAAAACACAGTCTGTTCCTCTCCCTCCCCTGCTTATAGTATCCTGAAATACTCCCACAGATGACACTGCCCCACCCTCTCCCCGATCTTAACTCTCACCCACCTGCTCCCCGAGACCGCTGAACCACTTAGGTTCCCAACACTCCCATTTCCGGATTGATGTCTTCACTTGCACCGAGCCCTCTTCCCTTTGTCCACCTGGTCAAAACCTAGCCAGACTACTGGTGCAAATTAGTCCTTTCTTTGGTTTAAGATGTTATTTTAATATAACTTCAGACTTGAAGAAAAATTGCAATAAGAATACAAAAACTTCCCCTATTCCCTTCACTTAGATTCCCCAAGTTAACAGTTTGTTATATTTACTTTATCTCTTTTGACTCAGTTGCAGACACGATGCCCCATTGCCTATAAATCATTGAGGATATATTTCTCAACCACACTGAAATTATCAAAATCAGGGAATCAAAACTGATACTGTAGTATTATTTAATCTACACACTTTGTTACGACCTTTCAAATGAGAAAAATTTAAAAAGTATTAAAACAACAGATTTCAGTTCCTTTTGTAAACCACCCCGTATACCCTGATGATTTCAGGATTGTTCGTTTGAGCTATTAATAGTACTCCCCACTCCCCAGACAACACTGAATTTTTCAAAGAGGCTGCATTTCTTTTTATATGGTAGGACACATATATCTGAATACCATCTATCACTTAAAAACCCCTTAAATCTACAATGGTAAAATCACGTTTCGGGTGTAATTTCAGACATGAGGATGAAAGAAACTGCTCCGGAGAAACTTAGACACAATGACTTATTTAACTTTAATGGTCACGATGCCTTTGGTTCTTCCCTCGATCATGCAGAGTTACTTGTTTAGTCAGCTTGAGTTATTACCCACGTGGAATTAAACCTCTGGACAGTCCACTATGTTTAGAAGGGAAAGCACTAGATTATCTGCCTTTTAAAGAGGCCAGAGGCTGGGGAAAAAAATGATGAAATAAGCTTTTCAGGATGTGAAATATATTTTTAAATGATCTCCCATGCGTTTTTAGAGGTTTCTTAAATCTCTCATCCACTTCTGCTGTGGTGCCAGGACTCCCCAGGAGCGTAAACTGCAGCTACCAACCGCCATTGCTGCTGGTGTAACCGTGATAATAACATTTCCATTTACTGAGGGCTTACTACAGGCTACACGTCAGGCTACGATTTCACAAAGAGAACATCATCTTAGCTTTACAGCTATTTGTATATTATTGTCCCTAATTTACAGGGAAAAAAATAGAAATATCAAGAGGTAAAATACCTTGATCCATGGACAGGTACCTCCCCCTAATATCCGCCCCCACCCCAAGTCCCAGCTCTGGATGACCTGTAGAGACAGAACTAGGCAAAAAGGAGATGTGGATTCTAGTTTCTAGTCTGTACCTGACTAATTATATTGCCCTAACTAAACGTGTTTAGCTCTCTGGACAGTGCTTGCAGAATCAGGACCGGCAAAAATTCTCTCCAGATTCCTACCCAGCGTTAAAAATGCTGTCATCTCTAGGAATACTTTTCTTTTCATCTGCACTCACCATGCATTTTTCCAGAACACTGCATTTACGGGGACTCTACCTTTTTACCATTGTTTTAAAATATATTTGCTAAGTCCAGTGATTTGAATTGAGATGAACTACCTAATCCTTCTGCAATTCTCAAGGGCCTATTCACAAGTATGATTTTGGACTCCAAATTGTTATAGCCTTGAGTAGGATTTATGGAATTAGCGTTTGCAAAACTCTCCTGGTATAGAGCTTGTAGTTCCAAAAAGCCCCATGCATTACCATAATGTTTCATTTATGGACTGTTACTGGCTACACAGCCTGAGTAGCTTGAGAAATGTCCTCATTCCTGCTGCTAGATAGAGGCAAGAACTGTCGGTAGCACCGCACGGTGACGGTGATCACTCTCTCCTCCTCTATCTCCTTCCATCATTTTAATCTGACAAAGAATCATAGCCCTGGCCTGAAAGCCCGCTGGTCTTGGTTGTTATGTGATTTAAGCTTAGAAGGAGTAATCTTGAACTCTGATGTCGGGCTCCTTGGTGGGTTCTAAACAAGGTAGTTTCATGCTGATCGTGAGGCAGGTGTTATTATCCCCACTGTGGAGACAGGCAGGACTGTCCACATAACTGGCTGGGTCAGTGCAAAAGGAAAATGCAGGGCCCTTATTCAAAATTAATATGAAATTCAAGATGACAGTAGCAAAGCATTAAGCCAAGCAAAGCAGCTTTGGACACATAGGGTCCTGTGTGACGGCACAGATCATATGCATATAAAGCCATCCTCACAAAGAGGTAAACTGATGTTTAAAGAAGTTAAGTGACTTGCCTAAGGTCACACATTCAGTGAAGGGCAGAGTAAATACTGTAATCCATGCTTGCCTGATTCCAAAGCCAATATGCCCTCCACAAGACTTCTCATCCTCTGCTGGGTATGGGTGGTATTAGCAAAATTTCTCCTTTTGTTATTTTCCAGCTTGATTTATTTTTCTGTATAAGTATCTCTCTCATATCAGTTGGAACCTCCTTTCTGTTCAAGATCTGGCTATAACTGTCCCTAATCCCAAACTAGGATTGTAGGGCTCTGCTCTGGTTTTACATGGTCACAAGGCTTCCTGCCTCATATTTCTTTCTGCCTGCAGGTGCCTGTGTCTGCACAAAAATCCTAATATACTGACCCCCAAAACAAGGACTGTGAACCCAACCCCTGAGGGTGGTTAGAAGAATTAAATAAATTGATACACATAGTGGATGCAGTATGGTGCCTGGCAGGTAGTAAATGTTCAATTGATATTAGCTATTATTATTATTACTTTATAATTATTTATTATTGGTAATTAATATTCTTGGGTCAAATCTCAGGGCAGTAGACTTCTACCAGATCTGTTGCTCTGCCCCCCTCCCTTTCACTTCTTTCCCTCGTTCTTCAGGCTAATAGTTAGGTTGACAGTGCAGGGCAGGCTTTCCCGTTTCACCCTCACACCTACCAAGTTATTTCTCCCAAGAAAATGTAGTTTCCTTGTTAGAAAGATTTCTGCTGAATAAAGTGTTCCTCGTATGACATGTCTTCCCTGCACATAGAAAATCAATTGGTAGAGAACCTACAATATGCACATTTGTTTCTTCCTTGAAAACTTTTCTTCAGAGCACCCTTTTCCATTTATCTAGATCTAACCTGCTTTTACTTCAGCTAAATTACCAAATGTCAAGGACTTCACATTACTCGTACGTCCATTTATAAAGATGGTACCATTGTACTGGCTGTGCTCAGTAAAGCCTACATTTTGAGTTCTATTTTTCACTGGGGGTGATTTATTTATGTCATTTCTTTCACAGTTTCTCATTGAGTTTGTGTTTTGAACAAATGTCAAAGAGACAGATAGCAAAAGTAGCAACAGCATTTCAATCGAATACATGTTTATCATTGACAACTTGAAAATGCACAAAAAATTAAAACCACACTTCATCTTTTTACTCAACAAATATCATTGTTTTCCTAATTGAATATAGCCTTCCACTCCTTTTAAAAAAGTATGCTATATTCTATTGTGTGTGGTTATGTCATAGAAATAGGATGTTTTATAAACGTGGTAAATTCTCCCTAGAAAAAAATCTACCTAATCAGATTTTGGGGGATATATAT
This sequence comes from Tadarida brasiliensis, assembly GCA_030848825.1. NCBI lineage: Eukaryota > Metazoa > Chordata > Mammalia > Chiroptera > Molossidae > Tadarida > Tadarida brasiliensis. Next base: position 28,252,405 of record CM061272.1, read on the forward strand.
GAGAATTTTGTTTTCTTGCATTATCAATATTCTTGTTGGTTTTGAATGCATCTTTTCAGTAGTTTCTTAGATATTTTATTCAGATTCTAAATATGAGTGTGAATGAATGTGTCCATATATATATATATTCACTTAGTCCACTAATTTAGTCTTTATAATTTATATCTAGATTTGTTTCTGAAAATGCAATAGGTTTATGAGAATAACAATATTGCTATTAACAGCTTACTTGGCCATGATAAACAATAGCACGATATTATAGAAAATGCATTAAAATGTTTATATAGTCTTCTTAATAGCATCTAATTGCCCCTTGCTTTTTCTAAGCTAGTAGTCATGGCTTCCCCCATGGTCCTGGAAAAAATTTCAGAATGTGTGACTTAACAGTTTCAGTTCAGCTCAGATGGTATTCATTCTTTGATGAATAAAAGCTAAAGAAAAACTACTCTCCGGCTAAATAGCACAAGCCTCTCTATTATTCCCATCTCTACAGATTGCTTGAAAAGTGCAGCATATTTGGAATTGCTCTCCTAAGAATTAAGCCTGGACAAAAAAGCCCACACCATTCTAAGAAAGAATCCAGATCGTGTACAGCAAGCCAGGAAGCCAGGTGGAGGAGGCGAGGGAAGGGGTAGAGGAGAGGAATCCAGGCTCCCCTGGGCATGCCCTGACTTCGGAAGCCCTTTAGGACACAGACATAACTCTCTTCGCCAATACCTGCTCTTGCATAGACCTCTCCTTGCTCTTTACTGGCACATTCTTTCCTTTGTGGCCTCGGGTCTTTGACTTTTCTATGCCTTCATCATCAGCATCCCTTTCATTAGAACCATATGTACATTATAAATACAACCAATATTTATTTACCTACTTACAGTCTATAAATGTTTTATATTACTTAGTAACTAATAGTAGGATCATTTCAAAAATATTTATTGAGCACTTATTAGGCGCCAGACACAGTATAAATATTTCATACGTATTATATCATACAATCCCTACAGTGATTCTATAAGATGGTTAAGCTTATTCTCCTCATTTTACAAGTGAAGGGACCGAGATTCAAAGAGGTTCATTTTTTCAAGGTTATTTATCAAGGGATTGACAGAGCTGAGAACCAAACCAGGATTATCTATCTTACCTATTTTATTAAATGTTTGTTAAATTGAATACAATATAAATCGTGTGATAATAGATGGCTCAAATAAGCATAAACAGATACATTTTAGGCAAGAGTTTATTCAACTCAACACAGAGATGTGTATAGGAGCTCTCTCTGTCAACAAAGAGGGGACTCTCTCCTTAACAATCTATTAAACTTCTTTCAAGTCAGCAACTTTTATTGAACATCTACAACATACCAGACACGACATTGGACACTATGAAGAATGCAAAAATATATAAGAATCAGTCTTTCTCTCAAGAAGCTTGCAGAGAAATGAGAGCAGGGTGCTGCTCAAGGGTGCCTAATGTACGAACAGTGTGCGGTCCCAGGGGCTAGAGGCATGGAAGAAAATTCTTTCTGAAGTTTAACCAGTGGTGATTCTGAAGCGAACCATCAAACAAATGTGTATGGGAAATAAATAAAAAGGAAATCTGTTTTTCCTTTCATCAAAGCCATAAATCATGGGTGATTTGAATATAGTATATAATCCTAGTTACTCTCTTTAAAGGACAACCTGGAACCACAGAGTAGTCCAGGGCTGGTCAACCTGAATTCTCAAAGGGACACTGCTGTTTTTATACACGACGATGAATACTGGTGGAACTCAAGTCCTGGAAGGAGAACACTAAGGGGACCAGCAGCTCATTCTGTGTAAGGTTCAAAGATGTGAACAAGGTGAAGCTTATTGGGACTTAAACTGAAGAAGGTAAATTTAGGGTAAATAGCAGAATGAATGACATACACAGTATGTGGTAAGTATATGGATCTTGTTGTCTACCTACCATTTCTAGAAGCAATGTGGTCTGATGGTTAAGAACATGAGTTAGACAGAGCCTGGAGCCTGGGTTGGAATCACTTACTATGTATTTGGGGCAAATAACTTAGTTTCCCTGAACCTCAGTTTGTGTGTGTGTGTGTGTGTGTGTGTGTGTGTGTGTGTGTGTGTGTGTATGTGTGTTTATCTGAAAATTGCAGAAAATAAAACTTAGCCTATGGGCTAATGGTGAGGCAATGTAGGAAACTAGTTAAAAACAGAGCCTCCTGTCCTGGCCGGTTTGGCTCAGAGGTTGGAGTATTGGCCTGGGGACCAATGAGTCTCGGGTTCCATTCTGATCAAGGGCACATACCCCGGCTGCGGTTCATCCCCTGCTCTGGTTGGGGTCATGTGGGAGGCAGCCAGTCGATGTGTTCCTCTCACGTTGATGTTTCTCTCTCTCTCCCTCTCTCTCCCTCCCTCCCACTCTATCTGAAGATAAATGAGAAAAATATCCTTGGGTGAAGATTGAAAAAACAGAACAAAACAAAAAACAGAGGCTCCCTTTCCTTTTTCTTCTTCACGTCTTTAAAGCCCAGCTCTCTGGCTTTCTGTTACTTTGGGTAAGTCATTATACTTTTATGTACTTTGGTATCACCCACTATTACATAGAAATTATAATAGTGCTGATCTAGGAACCTGGGGAATAATTGAATGAGCTAATGTGCGTAACAGAGCAAGTGCTGGATACTACTTAGCTATTATCGTTATAAGGTCACTCTGAAGATTAAACAAAATAATTTTCAGAGCACTTAGCAGAGTGCCTGGTATAGAGTAACTACTAAATAAGTAATGGTTATTAACGGTTATTATTACAAATTTCATAAATAGTTTCAAGTTGTCCTGAATGTTTAACCCAAAGCGTAGCATTTTCTATAGTTTGATTTCTGCACCTCACACACCTCATCTGGGATTACTCTTCTGGGTCATTCACCTTCCACAAGGGCATGGCTTCCCTTTTTTTACCCTCGGAATTCCCCATATTAATTGACCAATGAACACATTTATGGGAAGCTCTTGCTGTCGCCTGAACACCACTCTTCCTGCGTTTGTGGAACTTACAGCCTTGTGAGAGAGGGCACTGAACAACTTCCTTACAAAACAGTATGCATTCCGGCTGGTGTGGCTCAGTGCTTGAGCGTTGACCCATGCACCAAGAGGTCACCGGTTCAATTCCCGGTCAGGGCACATGCCCAGGTTGTGGGCCCAGTGGGGGGCGTGCAGGAGGTGGCCAATCAATGTTCTCTCTCATTGATGTTTCTATCTCTCTCTCCCTCTCCCTTCCTCTATCTCTCAAATCAATAAAGGAAAAAAATTAAAAAACAAACAAAAACAGTATGCAATGGAAAAGAACTGAAAGTAAACAACTTACTGAGCTGAGATAAAGAGAGATGAAAAGAGGAAAAAATGAATGGGGAAAGTAGAGGATCAGATGTTAGAAACTATTTTTAAAATGTGTCAGTTAAGAACATTTTGAAAAACATAAAGAAGGAAAGAATATGAAATGAGAACCATCGTCAGCAATGCAGAATCTCTTGTCCAGTTAGGTTACCCTATTAATGTGGGGAATGAGTAAAGAAAACCCGAATGGTAGGTGGAGGGCAGAGGGGGTGAGGAGCATATAGTACTCTTACAGCTGTGGGCAATGTGACTACATGGTTTGTGGCCAAAACAGTTTTGTTTTACTTTTTTTCAGACCTAATAATATTTGGAAGTAATCTTTAAAGCTAAAGTTAACATTTTAATAGCAGTCTGTCTCCATTGGATTTTGATAATAACACTGCAATTTTCTTTTTTAACATGTATCTTATTTATTGCTTTATTGTACATATTTAGTATAGACACGGGAAATACTTACTGAGGTAGCTGATGATTTTCAATAATGGATAAGCTCAACGAGAGGCTTATGTCTCAGGGCTAAAGGTCTGGAAGGCTCGTCATCAAGAACATGCTTTAATCCCCATGTTCTTAAGAGCTGATGTTTTATTTGAGAAGTTTTTGATTGGCAGGTACAACATCACATGCTTTTTCTGAATTCTCATTTCTGCTCATATTCAGGGAGTGTGTCTATCATGCAGCAGCTTTTGTAAATGATTTTTCTTGTGCTTGATACATGGCAAATACCATTTTCAGCTCCCAGAGATATTTAGTGATTTGTAGTATCTCTCAATTTGGGGGAGAGGGGATACATTACATGTCAGGTTAGCATGTAGCTGATAAGTAAATATTGGGCTCAGGATTTCACTTTGCCTTTACAACGGGCATTAGAAATAAAGATGTTGACTCACTAAATATGGGCAAATAACCTAAAGCTTTCAGTGGAGTATTCCTACATCTGGAAAGTTCAAGGTTCTGGGCTGTACCATCATCACTGGAGTGCTGCCCAGGACCAGCTTGGTTCGCAGTGTGGACTGAGCTCCTGTAGATGGCATCACACGAAGCCTAGAGCCTTGAGGACGACAGGGCTCATACAGACGCCTCGAGCTCCCGTTCCATTCATCGTGTGGGATATGACTCCAGCATCTAATGCTGACGTGAAGATGCTGGCCTTCCTCACAGAGCACCATACCAAGTTTACGGTGGTGACTGCTGAGGTAAAAATGGCTAAAGCAGCAAGCTTAGTATCCCGGGAAAGAAAAGTGATGATTGGGATGTAATGTTTTCCATTGTAGAGTGAGCAGATAAAATTTGACACTTCTTGATGATATCAGAAATTAGAAATTTGCATTTAATAATTGTGGCAAAATAAGCATTACTGCCAGTCTTGTGTTGTTATAATTGTAATAATAAAAATCATTAATGTTATTACATTGCTTTAAGAGTCATCAAAAGCTAATTCTACCCATTTTCCTGATTATGAGTAAGACAAGATGTGATTTCTTTTCTATATTCCTTTTCTTATTATTAAGAGATCGCTTAATAATAATGACCCCCCTCAAAAAAAGCGCTAACATTTACTGAAAATTTTGTATGTGTTATGCATTGTCAACTTACTTTACCTCTCAACAATATTTTGGGGTATGTAATATTATTACACCAGTGCAGAGTTCAGCACTTTATCAAAGGCACAAGTCTCCTAGCGACAGGTGCCTAACAGACCTTATGATTATGACTCTCTTTAAAGTCTGAACAAAATCTCTTCTATCCCAATATGAATGTAATTTGATTTTTTTTACATTAACAACAAATAGTAGAAATAGTGGCAAGGCCATTCTATATGTTATATTCACTCTTTAGAATGCTTTTGAAATAAGAATGAGTAGAACTTGTCGACCCTATCTACAGCTGGGCATTTTTTCATCTTTCATGAGGCAGAGGAGAATGTATGGGAAAATAAGACACCGGTCAGGAAGTTCCTTGTCTAGAACAATAACTTGATTATTGGTAGGACATCAAGTGTATCTTATCTCATAATCAGAAAAATGGATGGAATTAGCTTTTGATGACTCCTAAAGAAATATAATAACATTAACAATCATATTATTACTATTATAACAACACGAGCCAAGTAGTAATGCTTATTTTGCCACAATTATTAAATGTAAATTTTTAAATTTCTAATAGCATCAAGGAATGTCAAACTTCATCTTCTCACTCCACATGTAAAGCATCACTTCCAAATCTCCTCCCTACACACACACACACACACACACACACACACACACAATTTATGTTGAAACAGTCGACATACTTACCTACAAGGAACCATGTAATTTACTTTAAGGTTTCACTCTCAGAAGATTGTCACTGCTATGAAAACAAACCAGATTAATAATTTTTTCCTCTTCAGCCAAAGCATTCTTAACTACTAACCCACGGGCTAATAATATGCAAACACACGACAAACGTAGCTGTGCAGTTTAAATACAAATCTCAGTACCTGTGTTTTTTGTTTTTTTTTAAATGAAACCATAAGCACAGTGAATCTCATACTACTTTGCAACTATTTCATAAGTATTTAGGCTAATGTCCCCACAGCAGGCTGGTGACCCAGACTGAGTGGTGCTTACTATCGTGTGCTGACCCACAAGCCACACACAGTCCCCTCACTGGGAGGGCCAGGGGCAGGGAACACATCGTTGCACAGCAGCTCAAGTGACACTACCTGCTTTAACATTTCTTTCACCAGGCAAGTAATACAGCCATGTTCCATTTCAAAAGGGTAGGGAGCTGTGAGTCTTTTTTGGGAAAAGAGGAGGAAAAAGATACTGGTAAATAATTGTTATGGGTACCTGACCAGCAGCCCTGGGCGTGTCTATGTCTACCTTGTATTGACATTCCATAGTAACAGTGCAGGGCTGTCTATATGGCACCAGCTCTTTCTTATTTAACAGTAGAGCACCTCCCATTGCACAGACGGGGCCCTCCAAGCAGCATCCCTGTTTAAACGTTTGCTTTTTAAATAAGTAATGAAGTTAGTAATGAGACATTGGAAATGACAATCCAACAAAGTAATAAAAATCCACCCACAAACCTACAATTCTCCCATTCTTTAGTAGCAGCTTTCCCCAGCAAAAATTGAGAACGAAGCTGTCACTATCTTATAGTGACCCCTTTCCCCCATGTCTCCATGCTTCTAGCAGCTGAGCTGGGAATCCTGGCTGGTCCACATGATGAGAGGCTATGTCAAGATTTCAAAACGGAAAGTGTCCCAAAACGTCAGTCCAGAAAGAGGAAATACCTGCTGGGCATGTGGTCTATTTCAAAGGTCGACAAATGACTATATTTGCTTTCTTTTTTGTGTAACTCAGCTTAAAGCTGCACACTATTTTTCTAGGTGAGACCATTTTAATATAGCATTTCACTCATTTTTTTATTTAGCCATTAAAATGTTATTGGATTTCTCATTTATGGTTCTTATTTAATTCTGATCAAGAACAGATATGCAGTTAGTTCGTTGTAAGTTAGAATTAGAACCCAGGCCTTCTGGCTTCAAGTCTTCCTATTTTTCTATATCGAGATCTGAAATAAAATTTTAATTGAGCCCTCTATAACTAAGATACCAATATGAAATAGCATTGTCAATTAATGAATACACATGTGGTGAGCACCTCCTTTGAGGCAGATAATGTGTTAGAACTAGAAATATAAAGTTGAGTTACACAAAGCCACTCTTTTTGAGAATTTTATTATCTGATACAGGATTTATATACAGAATACCATAAGGTGAAATAGAGAAATACTGTTTTATAATATAGCCTGAGAATTATCATTCTTCAATATACATAATAAAGGATTTTCATCCCCCGGTATACTGTACCCTCCTGCACATTGATATTGAAATCTGTATTGATCTTTCTTCCTTGGCTCTACATTAAATGCTCATTCATCTTCACTAAGGAAGAAATATTTTAGATATTTCATACTGTTTCCATCTGGTTATGAGCTTATTTCAACATTCCTTTCTTTATTCTTTTCAGCATCTTCTAGAATCTTAACTCAGTTTCTGATTGTGTTTGACGTACTCATTGTCAAGTGCATTTAATCTGACAATGCAAATAGGACTGAGGTGAGCCTGTTGAGTATATAAAATATTTTTTCCAATGCCTTTGACTAATTAACTAGTAAAACATAATGGTGCTATTTTGTTTCCTTATGATCTGGGAATGTGTTGCACATTTTAAAAAATTGTTTTTGCAGTGTCTTGAAATTTAATTCTACAATTACTATGAGTATTCTAACTTTTTCTTTTTAGGCCACTTCAAATTTTGACTAAAAAAATTGCTGAGTGGCTTGGCTGGTGTGGCTCAGTGGTTGAGCGTCGACCCATGCACTGAGAGGTCACCGGTTTGATTCCCGGTCAGCGCACATGCCAAAGTTGTGGGCCTGATCACCAGTAGGGGGCATGCAGGAGGCGGCCAATCGATGTTCTCTCTCATCGATGTTTCTATCTCTCTCTCTCTCCCTTCCTCTCTCTCTAAAATCAACAAAGAAAAAAAAATTTTTTTTAATTGCTCAATGTTTCTTTGCCAGGAGCTCATCGGATTTTGCTGAATATGGGAGGATCCCTGGGTTCAGATGAAAGTTCAGGTCTCAGGATCAGATCTCATTAGAGCTACAATTATCATTTGATCCTCCCTTGTTTTGAGAGATAAATATCATTTGGAAAAATTAAAATGTTTGAAACTCAAATGCATTTATAATATTAAGTTGCCTTTAGGTCAGCAAAAAGGTCAAAGTTGGTTCTCCTTTCACAAATCTTATTTTTCTACTGCACCTAAATACTGGGTAAATTATGTATTTTGATGTTTGAATTCCTTTAAACCTCCTCCCTATCCCGGAAAATTGCCACACGTCAGAGAAATCAAGATGAACATTTTCCCATTTGACTCCTTTCCCTTCTTGGATCTATGTTCTTACAACAGGATTTGGACACTCTAAAGTTTACATTTTTATTTCTTCTCACTCATTTAACTGTGCTTTAACTTTCTCCTTTGCTTGTATTTTTTTTTTTTTTTTTTTTTTTTTTTTTGCTTTGGACCCTAGTTGTAGACTCAAAGTAGAAATTAAACATTCAAGTCAAATATTCAACTCAGTGAAACCCTTTATATTGATAACTCCTTTATACTGATATTGGCTATTTGCTATTGATATTCCAGGAAAGCTAATGGAACCACGTGACTATGTAGCCAACCAATGATTGCTAAAAGGTGCTTTCTTTTAAAAATGTTATTATTATATCAATGATTTAAACATAAATAAATATAGTACAATACTGTATTAAATGCCACCCTACTTAAATGTTCAGAAATAATCATTTCATTATACTTAACAATGGTCAAAACCTTTAAAGTATTATATTCAAGATTGGCAATATACTGTAAAATTAAAGTTGCAAAGGCTGGAATAAAAAAAGATAAGTGGATAGAAAACCAGATGAAGTAACAGATGAAAGAACTGAGCTTCTGAGCCTGAAAGAGAAGCCCTGTGGTAGTTGAGTGGGTGGGATGTGTGAGTCCAGGTGGGTGGAGGAGCTCCAGTGTTCAATTACTAGTCAGTGTTTCATCCCTGTAGGTATTCAAAACATAATATATGTTAAAGTTTTATCAAGAGAAAATTTAGATGGATTTCAGAAAGACCTTGTGCAATCCAAGTGCATCATTCAGGAACATCACTGTAGATATACAAAAATAAATTATAAAATGGGGTGAAAACCCTGGACAGTTGGAGAGTTCACTTGGCCATGGGGAGGGAGGCTATCATAAATAATCTGTAGGTGCCTCTTTCAGCTGTATTTTCTGATAATTAATGAACTGGAAGAAAGAGCGAAATATCTTAGACAGTGGAACTATACCAAAATCATATTAATTATATTGGTACCTCTAGATTACTTTTAGATGGTTGTATATTAAATGCTATAAATTTATTATTGCTATATGCATTATTTATAAATGCTATGAATCAGTATATGCTTTATTATGTTTTGTTAACTAACCTATGGAATGGTTTCTTGCCACCGTTCAGTTGGGTCATGGCTTCTTGAGAAGAGAATCCATGCGTATTCGTGGTAATAGTAGACTGAATTACCCTTTTATTTTGCCAAGAACATAGAAACGTATCGGAAGTAGGTGACCACACAGGAAGAAATGCTCTCCCTGAACCTGATGAGCATGTCACTAATGAGCATGTCACTTTTGGTGAGACGGCTCACGAGGGCCATGTCCTATAGGGTCTGAGCAAGTCACACGCCAGCTATGCCCTGTCCTTCTGTTGGGGTTTGGAGCAAGGACAATGCTTACAAACCTGTATTCCCAAAATACTTTTATCATCTCCACTTTGTATGTGCCTGAATTCAAGTTCGTTGAGGTTAAATACCTTGGCCCCAGCCATCTTGCGATGGAGACGGATTTGAACCTAGCGTCGGAGCTAGCACACAGGTGTCTCAGTGTGGCAGCAAAACCTTATGTGAGCACAGGAAACTGTTGGCACAAACGTGAACACCTGACATAATCAAAGCACTAGTCAGTCCTGTTTCTTACCCCCCATCCAGGGGGATGTTCCCGTAGAAAACTCTCACAGCTTACAAGGGTGCTATAGGCACATTATCTCACAAATACAGTCTTGATTCAGAAATTAAAATGCCTCACTCCGTGTGTGTAACAAACCAAACCACACACTTGATGTTAAGTCTTTCCTCCCCAGCAGGTCCGGCTCTGGGCTGGATGACCTTCTCGGAAAAGGAAGTTGCACTGGCCTCTCTGTTTCCTCACTGAACTTCTTGGTCTCCTCTCCATCTGATTTTCAAACTCCTGCCATGATGGAAGCTAAGGGGAGGAGAGAGGGAAAAAGTGGGGATAGGCAATTCTTCCTGGTGCAGTAAAAGCAGGGCTTTGCAGTGCCTGGACTTGGCCAACTGTGTGGGTCTTCCAGAGGTTCCTCTGGGTCTCTCCCTCCTGCAGTTTCTTGTCCTGGGAACCATGGGCAGATCTGTCCACTGCTTCTATCTGGCAGTGCACACATAGCCTTCCCTCCTGAGGCCTGTCACCCCAGCACAGTCCTGTTCAACAGGACGGAAGATGGCTGTATTCTGGCAATATGTCTCCTCTGTGGCCCACCCACTCACTCATTCTGTGCTCAGTCACCCTGCGGAGGAGGCCATTCCCAGCGGCAACACTTGGGTGGTCAGCACTGCAGTCACCAGCCTTCCTTCACTATTGTCCAGACGTCCTGAGGTCAGACACCTGTTCATCGTGCCCCCAGATTTGAGAAACACATAGCAAACTCTCAGGCAGCCCCTGTCAACCCCTCCCAAGGTCCTCCCCTCTCACCGCTGGGGTGTGTGAGAACTCACAGGAGAGAAGCTGTTCTCCCAAATCCGGTCAGCTCTCAGCATCTGTGGCAGGGATGCTCTGTCAAGTTGCCACAACGCCGAACTGTGGCTCCCAGGGGAAATACAGAATTAGGTTCCTGCATCTCTGGTCAAACATTTTCATCAACCTCTCAATACATAACCTGTTTTATCTGTGCTTCTGTTGAAAGACCCCTGGTTCAATGTACGTTGTTGATTCATTGACATTGAACTCATGGCCAACAAAACCATAGCTCATGCCAGAGCGGAAGACTGTCTAGCTCACGAACTTTCTCCGTCAGGCTCAGCACAGCCTCCTGCACCTGAGGCTAGACAGCACCTCAGCGCTGTGCTTGGGGCCCTCCTAACAGTGAACTCTCCAGCAAAAAGCACGACAGTGAGAAAAGTGTAGCGCTAAATATGAAAAGGTCACTTGTTTACAGTATGAGAGCGCTTTGACCTCCACGGGAAATGTGCTCAGAGGTTAACTCAGTGTTTGCTGCTTCGTGCATTCCAGGGATAACCACAAAAATCCAGCAAGTATGGATTTGGGGGTTACAAATACATTTTAGTGAGTAGCAGGTTTGCAAATATTAAATAACAAGGGCCCATGAATAACAAGGATTGACTGTAAATATTAATATTTTCAACAGTATCTTTACCACATCCTCTCCTCACTCTATTTATTTTTATATTCTTGATCCTACCTATGGTCCCCAGGGTCAGGAAAGAGGCCTTGGGATGCTCACTTTGGAATCTGATATCTATTGTCTTCCAGTGCCTCTTAGAGAAGTGAACTGGTTTTAACATTAGGCAAAATACACATGTGAGATTGTATCAGTCAGGGTTTGCCATTGCAAGGAACAAAAACCAAATCTGGGTGAGTTGAGCTAAATGCACTTATTAAAATGATGTTGGGAACAACACAGAATCTTAGGGAAAGCTGTAGGACCTGGCTTAGAACATAAGTGAGGTTGGGCTGCAGCCAGGACCATAAAGGAGACTCCTGCAAATGAGATCACCCTGGCCCGGCCAGTGTGACTCACTGGTAGAGCATCGACCCATGCACCAGGAGGTTGCCAGTTCGATTCCCAGTCAGGTCACATGTCCAGGTTGTGGGCCTGATCCCCAGTGGAGGGCAAGCAGGAGGCAGCTAATCAATGTTCTCTCTCGTCGATGTTTCTATCTCTCTCTCCCTCTCCCTTCCTTTCTCTAAAATCAACAAAGAAAAAATATTAAAAAATAATAACAATAATAATAATAAATGAGACCAGCCTGCTGCCACTGCCCACTGTTCATTGCTCCTGGATTTGATGGGGCCACCTGCTCCCAATAGGGATTCCTCTTTTACTTTAACAACTCACTATACAAAGTCCGAAGCAGGTACCTCTGACTGATTGACTGATGTGAGATCATGAATTCTATGTCCTCCATGCAAGGGAGGTTGTAAAAATAAGGATTTGGCATTTTCAGAGGGACGAAGGCTCTGTCTCCCACCAAGACTCAGAAAGTCAGACATTTACCATGTGCAGAAAGAGGGATCAAATATTTGGCAGCCAGAAAAACAAATCAACATGAGGATTCATGCCCATAGGCTTTAATGACTTAGAATTGGAAGAAAATGCCAAACTCATCTACTTAGTCCACTCTCCCTTCCATTCTCTTTCAGAATGTTCTGGAAAATAATCTTATAGCCTCTGTCTGGATTTTCAAATGATGGGGAGCTTTTCACACTACTAGATAGTATATTCTGATCCTCTGCAATTCTTGTTTGTAAAATTTTATTATGATTTCCAGTTAACTGAATTGTTCTCTTTTTGGTTTCTTCGCCACATAGTTTGTCTTGAACTAGATGCAATGTATTAGGGGGACTGGAAAGTAATTTTGTTTCTTTACAGTAAATTCAAACAGATAAGTTTTTAACAAGTTTTTATTTTTAATCAATGATGTAATCACCCTCGTTATCAACAACCTTTTGCCATCTAGTGTGCAAATTTTCAATGCCGGATTGATAAAAATCAATTGGTTTTTGAGCAAAATATCTGGAGATGGCATTTTGGACATCATCCAAATTTTCAAATTTTTTGCCACTTAGAAAATATTGTAGCGATCAGAATAAATGGAAATCCGATGGCGCAATATCAGGCGAGTATGGTGGGTGAGGCAATACCTCCCACCCCAATTCATTAATTTTTTCCAGGGTTCGTCTTATGCAGTGCGGTCTTGCATTGTCGTGTTGCAGAATAACGTCTTTTCTGGTGACAATCGCTGGGCACTTTTCAATTAAAGATTGATTTACTCGATCCAATTGTTCACAGTAAAGGTCTGCATTGTTTGTCCAGGTTTCAGCACTTCAAAATGAACAACCCCGCGAATACTCCACCAAACACACAAAAGTGCCTTTTTGGGGTGTAAACCTGGCTTAGCTGTACTTTGTGGCGATTCTTTCGGAGAGAGCCACTGCCTTTTGCATTTTGGATTATCATAGAGGACCCATTTTTCATCTCCAGTGATCAAGTGATCAAAAAACGCTTCTGTATTGTGCCGCTGAAGCAATAAGTTGCATGTAGTGGACCGGTTAGCTTTGTTTTCTTCGGACAGATTATGTGGGACCCAAACTCCTGCTCTGCTTACTGTACCAATCTGCTGCAAATGTTCTTGGATGGTCGACCAAGGTTGGTTAAGAGTGTTTGACAGTTCCTCGATTGTCTGACACGGATTTGCTTCCCCTGCCGCCCTTAACATGTCATTACTTTAACGACATTACTTTCCGGTCCCCCTAATAGTTTCTAACGGTCCTGTTTTGGGTATGATACCCAGACAAGACTATAATATCTCCACATGGGTTGGCAAATTTAGAGGTTATTTATTTCATTAATTTAACCTGAGCAGGTGTTGGCTCGTTCATGTAACCACAGTATAAAGATGACTCATAGTAAGCTAAAACGCTTAGACATTTTCACGTGAACTGCTACCAAAGCCAGTCCTATAACTAGGTCTCTACACTTAATTATTTATATGACCAAATTGAGGTTTTTGCATGTATCTCTCCAGATTTCATCTACTTAGTTTTAGCCCAATGATCTGGTTTGTTGAGATAATTTTGGAATTTAAGTATTTTATTGTTTATGAGAGTAGGGCTTCCTTCTAGGGTTCTGACACCTATTAATTTTTCTGGTGCATCTATATTTTCATCCAAGTTATTGATGAATTATTGAATAGGAAAGGGCTATGACAGAGCACTACAACATTCTGCCAGTCTTTCTTGAGGGTTTACACTTGATCATTGAGAAACCTTTTTTGAATCTCACTATTCAACCATCTTAAAATAAACCTGATCCTGCATAAAAACCATCAATGTCTTGTCCTTGGTCTTTCTATAAGTATGACAGCCTAAACATGGCTCACAGGCATGGCACTGTCCAGCCTGTGCTTTGTTTACTGGCTCTGGGGCCGCTCCCCTTTTTCTCTGTGTCTAGCCACCAGGCACTGCAGATGGAATTTTCCTCTCCTGCTCAACTCAGCCTCAGGTCTCAGCGTGAGCACCATTTTCACAGGGAGCCTCTCTAGCACCACAGATTTGTCAGTTTCCTATTTAAGTCTTCTCATAGAATCAAATTCCATTTCTGTAAAGGTCCCTGTTTGCAATGCTATATTCATTAGTGTCATAATGTGATCTGACTCCCCAACCAGACTTAAACTCCAAAAGAGCATGGGCACAACCTGTATTTGCTCACAATTATATAACAAGTGTCTGGAACACTATATGTTCACTAAAGCATCTTGTTGAATGAATGATAGAAACTTGATGAATAGTGTGACCACTGATCCTACTGAAACAGTAAAGTAGCAAATGAGTGAAATAGCTGTACTTCCCTGACTTATGAGAACTCCAACTCAGAGTTTCTCAATATCAGCACTACTGCCATTTGGGCTGGATAATTCTTTGTTGAAGGTTGGGTGTTTGGTGCATTGTAGGGTGTTTAGCCATATTCCTGGCCTCTATCCCCTAAATGACTGAACCATCACCCCTCCCAACTGTAACAACTAAAAATGTCTTTGGACATCGCCAAATGTCTCGGGGTGGGGAGGGGTGCAGATTAGTGAACAATATCATCCCCGTTGAGAACTTTGCTAAAGAATTTTGTCACATCAAGAAGGATGTACTTTTGCTTAATTGTAATTTTATATAATAATATAAACAATATACAATATATATACAATAATTGTATACAATTATATACAATATATACAATGCAACTATATACAATAATTGTATGCAAGAGACTCTCACAAGTTGGGGGAATTAAGTGGTGCACTTTGCTATTTAGTAGACAAGTATGAGGCCAGACGTTTTCACTCAATATCTTATTATAACCATGTAGCTAAGGTCTGGAAACAACCCAAGTGTCTATCAGTAGATGAGTGGATAAAAAAGCTGTGGTACATATACACAATGGAATACTATGCAGCTGTGAGAAAGAAAGATCTCTTATCCTTTGAGATGGCATGGAAGGACCTGGAGAGTATTATGCTAAGCTAAACAAGCCAATCAGAGAAAGACAAATATCACACGATCTCACTTATTTGTGGAATATAATGATGAACAAAACTGATGAACAAACTGATGAACAAAATTGACCCAGAGACATAGAGGTCGGGTACAGACTGACAAGGCTCAGAGGACGGGGGGTTGGGGGAGGAGAGATAAACCACAGAACTTATATGCATGTATGCATGACCAATGGACATGGACAACAGGGCTGGGGATGGGGCGGAGGGGATGGGGAGGAGGGTGTCAGTGGGGGAAAAAGGAGAAACATCTGTAACAAAAACAAATTAATAAAAAAATTATATCTTATTATAACCATGAAAGTTTTCATAACTACTCAAGTCCAAAAGGATCTCCTATTTCAGCCTCCTAGAAAATCACCTCATTCGACCGTTAATGGAGAAACATTTTATTTAAATCTCCTGTTTGTACTTCATTAAAGAAGCAGAATTTCCTAGGATGTTATATGAATTCTAAGGCATCTTCAGAGTACAAGTTAGATGGCTGACAACTGGCTGGACACTGAGTTGCAGACTGTAGGCTGTGGTAGGCAGTCTTCAAGAATGGTCCCCAAGGTCTCACATGGACTTGTGCCATCAAAAAACTAATCAGACCTCCTTAAATATGAAGTGACTTTTTTTATTTTATTTTATTAATTTGTTTTTGTTACAGATGTTTCTCTTCCCCCCCCCCCCCATTGACACTTTCCTCCCTATTCCCCCCTCCCCATCCCCAGCCCTGTTGTTCATGTCCACTGGTCATGCATACATGCATATAAGTTATGAGGTGACTCTTGATGTTCTTTATATCTTATTGCTTTTAGTAATTGTGGAGAATGACACAGTAAATGCTATGAGGTGAAAAAATCAACAACTAAGCAGGATGCTACAGTTTTTATAACATCCCTGCCTTAATCCTCACCATGAGCCCAGCTGATGCAATCAGGATATTAGGCATCCTACAGGGCATCAGATTTTAATCAAGAGATTCCCAGCCCTCGTTATTGTGAGGAACACTGTTTATTCCATACCAAGCATCAAGAAAGTAGGGCAAGAAATGTTAGCCTATGTGGTGCCATTCATTATGACATATTAAATGACTGTAGAAAGGAAATGATTCATATATTGCAAGGGAACAAAAAGAGTTACTGGCATTGCCCAGCTGAGCGAACTAAAAGCCAGGAGCATATTAATTATTTTTTTTCTGGCCATTCCTGGAAGTATTCCTCCAGAAGCTTGCGTTTTCTCACTGAAATAACAAGAGCTACAATGCTGGCACCATGGCTCAATTACGTCTAATGCATTTTGTAAGTTTATTCTTCCAAGAAAAAGTTGGGAAGGTAGAAACTTTAGAGCCACCATCAAGCATATCCAATTATACTAATGAGGAAACCACGTTACATCTTGAGCTTTAACCTTTGTGTCAATTGGCCATAGGCCATCAGGGTCAACTACAGAGATATATGTGATTTCTAGGTACAAGCTTTGGACTCGTACACTGACATTAAAGCAGAGAGATTACAGAGAGAACAAAAACAATTACCTCAAAAGTAATGAGTGTTAGGTCTCCAAAGGATAGATAAAATATAGAAGGTTAGAAAAATTCATGAAGAGGCCTATGACACAAGTCAAACATGGAGATATCCATTTCTTGACCAGTATTTTTTCTTTGTTAATAGGCCAATCCTTATCAAACCATTCCACAAGTCTAGAAAAGACCGGTGCCAACAGCTTCCTCTCAAATGTCAAAAGCTGGACATAATCTTTAACTCCTTGTTATCATCGTAAACTGGCAAGAATTTCCACACTTTCTGGGGAATGCAGGTGTGGAGCTGAAATAGACCATGACAGGTTCCTGCCAAGAAGGGTAATCCCCAAATGCCATTTGCACTGCTACCAGAAGGTAATGGTGAGTTCACAACCTTCACCCAACACTCTTGCTTGGGTGATGTTACCATAATAATTGCTTAAAATCAACTCACTATTGTGAACACTTAAATCATGACCCCTGTTACCAGGAAACGAAGCTAGTGAAGAAAATAGTTCTTCATACTTGTTAAATAAAAGAATACAGTTTTTGTTTTGACAGTAATGGCAGAGAAATTCACTGTAATTGAACCACACAAACTGTATTATTATAACCTAATTGATTGGTCCAGTGGGAGAGAAAAAGGCCAATTTTATAAAGCACCAGAATTGATGGTTTTAAAAATGGAACTGACTTGCTCATTAACTGGATGAACTAAATGGACTATTTTTTTTCATAGTGTGAATGGTTTGTAAAACCAAAGACTATGATATAGGGAGACGTGAGGAACAACATTAGGAAAAAGCAACATTTAACTAATAAAATAATGCTTATTCTCCTGCTGTCTTATTCTCCAACCATCTTTTGCTTGGAATCAAACTGATGGTAAGTATACTTAAGTCGTGCCGGGGATGGGAAAGAAATTAAACTGCTCCTGTGAAAACATACCAGGAAAGCGTTTGTATCCTCCTGGTCTGTTTTAACTGGGATAACCTTTACAGTTATCTTCTGGGTAAATCTGGGACATTTACAAAAGCAACAGCAACAGTAATATTGAGCTCTCGCTTTGAACTCAGTTTCCTGCTAGGTGATTTATATATGTTATTAAACTTTATCTTAACAGTAAGAGTTAGGTGAACACGATTATCCAAATTTTACAGAAAAGGAAGGTGAGGCTCCAGGGGTTAAATCGCTTGCTTAAGGTAAACAATTAGTGAAAAACAAAGCTAAGACCCAATACCAGATTTATCTCTTACAACAGAAACTGCCTCCATAAAGCTCTGTTTAAACATATATGTATATACAGATGCATATATATGTGCATATACATGTGAATAGATACATATTCCTATGTGTGTACATATATTTATATACAGCTTTATGGCATAATATACTAGAGACAGATAAACACTGTAGCTCTAATGCTAACTTACCATGTGATCTTTTTATATCTTTGGCTTTTGGTTTCTTCAAGCTTTCAAAATTGGAACAACTTGTCACCAAATAATATTTAAACCTCTTTGAGATTGTTGGCTTAGAGTGGCTGTCAAATTATAGGACAAATCAAGGCCAAGGGAAAAACACACCCTGGGAGGAGAAAACAGGTTCCAAGAGCTGAGAAAAGGGGTCGAGGAGGGTGTGTGTATTTCTCCGGCCATAGCAGGACGTTCGAATAGTGAAAGAAAGGATCCGTGTCTCTGTTTTATCTGCTTTGCTCTGCACTGTAAGTATAAACAAAGTAGAGTTTGATGACAAAGGTCTTTCTGGCTGTACTTTTCTTCCCTTTCTCTGCCAAATTCTTGGAGGCACCAATATCTTGGAAACCAGTTTGTAAAACTCAAAGGCCCTACTTGGAAATAAATGGACACAGTCACTGCACGTGTTCAAGGAGGGCCCTTGCGTGTGTTTATTAACCATGATGCTTTCTAAAGCATTAGAAACAGACTCTTCACACAGACCACCAAGGCACTCTGTTTTCTGAAGGCGGGTAGACGACGTTTATCGTTATTTCCCTATTTTCAGTTAAGATGAAATCCAGACACTTGGGGGCTTGGGAAAATACCATGTATGGCTTGTTTTAGTGTGTTCTTTTCTAGGATTCAGTTGCCAGCCTGTAGAGCTGCCCCTCCCCCCCCACCCCCCACCCATGCGTGCACCCTGTAGCCAGAGAGCCAAAAACTATGAGCCAGAAGTATTTTCAATAGAAATACCAGGAAAATGCTGTTTCTTGTGGCATGGAAAAAGCAAACATAATAAAGGCCAACTTTATGCTAATCTCAAATCTAGACCCCTGAAGAGGAAGGTGTTAGCACAGCCCAGTGCAGTGGGGAGAACATTGCTGCTTTCCAACAGGGAACATGTAAGGTAATATCTCTTTTCAGGGTTTAAAAATGAAATACATCCCATTTCGTATTTTAGAAATGAATACCCCTGGAATAACTTATCAGAAATTATATTGAATAAGCATATGAATGTTTTAACCTCTTGGTTCAAAAACTAGTTACTAATTATCTGTTTAAATATGAGGTATTCTTACAGGTCTTTGTTTCCAGTCTGTAGAATTATCACATTATTTTGTCACTGTCTGCGTATACATGTGACTCTTCCATGGGGTAAGGCCTCGTTTGGGGCCAGGGAGGACCATTTCACTTATTGTTTCCATCACTCAAGACATATTTATTCGTTTATAAAGCCTCGGATTCCAGGGATTTAGGACAATTAAATAATTGTGCTAATAAGCATGAAACTAGTTATGAAATATCAAGCCATGTCAGTGGCGTGGCCAGACTGCTTAGAGATAGCTGTGGTGTTGGCAATGATGGGGCATCGGGAAATGTTCAAAACAAAGTGATGTTTACACTGGGCACTCAGAGGGACAGCTCAATAGGTAGAGGAAATAAGAGCCTGAAATAAGAAGAGGGTACAGGAAATAGGGAAATTAATCCTCTTCTGTGGGATGACTGGTCATCAAGTGCAATTCTAAGCACGATCTGAGTTAGAGGGTTACAGTGGAAAACAGCAAACCAGTTTCAGAGTCAGACGGATCTAGCTTGTAAGTGTGGCATTGATTCTTACTAGCAGGGTACTGTCTTAGGTGCACAGCTTAACCTCTGCGAGGCTGACATTTCCGGCTATAAAACAAAGCTATTTGTACTCTGTTGATTTATTATAGTCCCATTGCCTTCAGCATTGCTTTTCATAAATAAAAAAGTCAAAATAAATATTTGGTGAATGAATACTCACCAAAGGAACAAAAATTAATGAAAGTGCCAAGTCCATACGATACACTCAGTAGGTATTGGTTCTGTAGCTTTCTCCTTTTTCTTTTCTTTTCAGAAAAACTATACTGTCTTTGCATTGCACAATCTAGCCTCCATTTACCTTTCCAAATGCATTTCCATTATTTTTCTATAAATTGCTTACATTCCATCCAACTCTATTCCTCACTATTACACACACACACACACACACACACACACACACACACGTAAAATCTAAATTTGTGTCTCAAGCTATCCCCTGTTCCATATTATAGTTTCCTCATCTCTATATGACTAAAATCTTGCCCACTCTTCAAGATCCAGCTCAGATACTCGCATCACAAAGAATTCCCTGATCCAGGCCGGCCAGGTTAGCCTTTCCCCCTCTGAAATTCCTCCACAGTTTATATCCATCTCCCCTTTGACATGTAACCTTGACAGTTTTATCTTGGCAATGTTTACTCATGCACCTGATCATTTTTCCCTCCATTAAGCTCTATACTTCTTGGGACACAACACATTTCAAAATCATCTTATATGTTCCATTAGGTCACACATAGTATTCTGCAGAGAGCAGACGATGAATATGATTTGAGGAGAAGATTTAAAGTTCTGGTAACACTTGAGTCATTGCCATCATATCAGAAAAACTTGAGCTGTGTTGATGGTGTATTAGTCATTGTTCTCCAGAGAAACAGAACCAGTACGATAGTTATATATATGCATAGACATATGTGTGTATGTTGTGAAAGAGGAGATTATAAAAAATTGGCTTTACTTATTGTAATTGTGAGGGCCAGTGAGTGTAAAATCTGTAGGGCAGGCTTGCAGGTTAGAAATTCAGGTTGATGTTGCACTCTTGAGTCTGAAATACTCAAACCAGATCAGCAGGCTGGAAACTTGGGCAGAATTTCTATGTTCTACCACTTCTACATTACAGTCTTGAAGCAGACGTCATTCTTCTTGGGGAACCTCAGTCTTTGCTCTTTGGGGCTACAACTGATGGGATGAGACCCATCCACGTTAGGGAGGGTCATTTGCTTTACTCAACATAAACTGATCATAAATGTCAACCACATCTAAAAAATACACTTACAGCACTATCTAGACTAGTGTTTGAGCAAACAACTGGACACCGCAGCCTAGCCACGGTGACACACAAAATTAGCCATCACAGACAGTATTCGATGGATGGAAAAATCATCCTGGAAAACTGAGACATGACCCTACACTTCTGAAAATGAGTGAGAGATGAACCTGAGCAATCCCCTCCCACCCCTGAGAGCACATCTGAGTTGGAGAGGTGAATGTTAGAGGTGAGAATGTCCTGAGTCAAGTCCATTCCACAGACTCCTTCTGGCCAGTGTTGCCCAGCAGACCTAGTACCATGAAGCAAAGTGTCAATGTCATAAAGTGTCTGTTGGCAATTGTGCCAACACCGTGCAGAGAATTGGACACTGCAAGAGACCACTTTGAAGGAATCTCATTCTTGTTGTGTTAATCCTCACCTGAGGATATTTTTTCATTGATTTTTAGATAGAGTGGAAGAGAGGGAGGGAGAGAGAGAGAGAGAAACATCGATGTGAGAAAGACACATCAATTGATTGCCTCCCACACCACCCAAACTGGGGCCAGGGATCAAACCTGCAACCCAGACACATGCCCTTGACTGGGAATCAAACCTGGACCCTTCGGTCTATGGACTATCACTCTAACCACTGAGCCAAAACAGCCAGGGCAAAGGAATCTTATTCTTATGAGAAGTACATATTGCTGATTATGTTTCATTTAGTTTTACTTGAAAAAGGAAATCTATCTACGATTCATCAGCCTATTCTTAAAGTTTCACAGGAAATGTGCTGAGTTCTATTAGGGACTATGGAGAGCCAAGTAAAAGTGTTCAAGTGGGTAGTACCTCCAGGTTCAGACAAAAAGGATAAATAATGTGCAAAAAGGTCTCCCTATGGAGACACAGCATTTAGTAAGAAGCCCAGCCTGAAGCACTGGCATGGTGTTGCTCATACTGTGTCCAAAGGATTTGACTCTGGTTTGAGAAGATGGAAAGTGGATCTCCTATTACAAATGATTTTAGGAAACAGACAACAATGGAGCAATGGCATTCTCCACAGGAACATCTGATAGAGTTAGATGTTATGAAAGGTAAGGAATGAACAAGAAATATGAAGAACACAGTGGCCAAATGGTTTAACAACAGTGTGCCAGGCTGGATGTTGTGGGAAATTATACTGGTAAACAAGAAGATAAATTCATTTTTTTTCCTAGAACAAAAAACAAAATAGGAGAATAGGGTTAAAATGATAATATGAAGAGCTCAAAGAACCAACATATAGATAAAAGGATAGAAACAATGGAATAAAAACAGCACAGGAATTGCAGAATACTTTTCCAATCCAAAGAACTATTCCAGTTGAGATCCTAACAGCAAGTCCCATCATATTTGCAGCCCCAAGGAAGAGAAAATGGCCCCAAAACACAACCATACATCTGTTGCACCCATGGGAGGGGTGGGGACAGTTGTGATGTCTTCTAAAGCAAGTACACATTCCTAGTATCAGCCTGGGGCAGGAGATGATGGGGGATAAAATATGGATTTTAGACGGGAGGAGAGGTAAGCCTCTTTTTATTTCTCAAACCACAGCCCTAAGGCCTAAAGAGGCTGGTGTGTTATTGGTGGTGGCCAGTGAAAAATGAAATCAAAATAAGGAATCCAGGAATGAGGCAGTCATGCTTGGTATGGTTTGATTGACTGTTGGACCAATTAACCACATAGAGATAAATAACAAAATTACCTTCTATTTTTCTTTTAAGAACAATGCTTTTTTTTTTTTTTTTATCCTCACCCGAGGACATTTTTTCATTTTTTGTTCAGATAGAGTGGGAGGTAGAGAGAGGAAGAGAGAGAGAGAGAGAAACATCGCCATGAAAGGGACACATCGAGTGGCTGCCTCCCGCATGACCAACCAGGGCTGGGGACAAACTGCAACCGAGGTACGTGCCCCCAGCGGAATCCGAACCCGGGTCTCTCTGGACCGCAGGCCGACGCTCTAACCGCTGAGCCAAACTGGCCAAGGCAAGAACAATGCTTTTTTTAAAAAAAGAAAATTTGTGGTATTTATGACTCTGATTAACAAAATCTAGTAAAGGAGGAGGAGCAAAACAACATATTGAAACTATACCTTTTGAAAAGCAGTTTTAAAATTATTTGTATGTTATTGACTTTGACATTTAGTTAAACACAGATTTGTAAAAGGTCTGAAAAAATTATGCTACCCCAGTTAAGATGTCTAATAGTACACATACACACACACACACACACGAAACTAAAAAAATTACAGAAGAGAAAGGAAACATTTAAAAAGAAAATATAATACAAAATGACAGAAAGATAAATGAATATTACATATGAAAGGATCAGATTATTAAAAGTAAAAGATTGTCAGATTCTGTTGATAAATTAAATCCAATATTGTGCTTGCTAAATGAATTAGTTAAAATTTGAAGTTGTTAAATTAAAAAGTAAGATTTTTATGTTCAAACAATTTAACTTTTAAAAATGATTTAACAATCTAGAAAAAAAATACAAACCCAAGGGACACAAAAGGAAGGAAGGCTAAACATGTTTTCATAAAGCCCAAACAAATTGATTAAAAAAGAAACACACAGATTTCAATAAGAAATAGGAAATGGGACGGAATCATGACTATGCAATGTACAAAAGAGGAAATGAAAATAGGTAATATATGTGAGATCCTGTTTCAACTTATCATAACTTAAAGAAATGCAAGTTAAAACAGTAATGATATGTCACACATTTTCTTATCAGATTAACAAGCTTTTTACCAGCACAATACTCAATGGTGGCAAGATTGTGGTGACCTAGCTTTCTAATACAATGCTGATATGATTATAAATCACTTTAAACTTTCTAGAAAGCAGTTTGACAATATGTATCAAGAGGTTTCAACAGTTTTTTGTTGGTTTATAAACTAATTCCACTTCTTGGAAACCAGTATAAAGCAATTGTCTGATATATGGATACCTATCTTTGCCAAAGTTTTTATCAACAAGTTAAACAGTTGAGAAATTATTAAGATATGATGTCTCCAGATAATGACATACATAGTATGCAGAAATTAAAATAATATTTACCAAGGTACTTCAATGACGTGTGAAAAAGACTCAAACTATAATTATCTATATTTAAAAAATTCTTTTCAAGATATTCAGAGCACTCAAAATTAAGGAAAAATAACAATAATTAATAATAATTTTTTCAAAACATGTTTTCACTTGAAGATTAGGTATCGTAAGGTCCTGCCACCATTGCTACACACATCATCTCTAAATGCTTCAGGGTTAGCTCAATTATCCTGCGACATGTGACAGAAAGCAACACATTCTCCTGGCGGCCCCAGGAGTACTAGCCACGTGATAGCACAACTTGGAGCAGGCATGTTGGTGCCAGTGACAATTACCTAGCGACCTGCCCACAGTTCAGATACATTTCCGAGAGAGGGCTTGGGGCTATGGTGTGGACTGACCCTTTCCCCACAGATGCAATCTTCAAATGCAGATGAAATCATGCAAAATGAGTCGAGAACTCGTCAACCGAGTTTGTTGTTCTTGTTGTTCTTAGATTAGAAACAAAATTCCTTGTTTATAAGTTGACCATGCATTCCAATTAGTCCTACATAGTCTCACTTTACATCATTTTCCTGGAAAATTGATAGTGTTCCTTTTTACTCTCAAACGGGTTCTGTTCTGATGACACATTATATGTCACTCTGTTTCTATGGTCTACAAAGTTTAGGCTGTTTGGCCTCAGTCTGCCTCTATAAACCCAGCTCTATTTCTGCTTTTCTGCAGCCACTCTGGCCCTCTTTAAGATGCTCTTATTTATTAGAATAACTTAACAGAGCTTGTGATTTTGGGTGGGAGGGTGGAGGTATTATATGCTGCTGTGAGGGTGATGAAGTTAAGCCTAAAGAACAGGGCAGGAGAGGATTCATTTCTGTTATTACCTTTGATTGACTTTGGGAAGTAAGATACACTGTTCTGAGTTTGGAGCAGGAGAGGCAGGGCGGCTACAGTGGAAAACATAGAGTTACACATGTTCCCTACATACAGGTATAAAAATTGATACAGTATCGCCAAAGGTCTAGGTGTGTGGATATGATTAACAGGAATACACAGGAATAAGTTATGGCAAGCCCAGCCTCAGTGATTCAGTTAGTAGAGAGAAGTGAGAAGGAAAGAAAGAAGAAGCCAGTCTTATAAAGGGCTGGAAACTGACCTATCTAAGGGGCTGGCCCTAATAGGAGCAGCAGATGGTCAGTTGCAGAAACCACAGTGAGTATAGGATTTCAGACCTTGTTCAGGCTTCCATGAATATAGGAAAGATCACTGGCCATGGAAGAGCTTTCGATTACAAAACAGACTCATAGAGGCAACATGCTATATTCAAATTTATACTCATGGTGATGGTAGAATCCATTCATTCACTGGAAGAGACACAGAACACAGAATCTAACCTGCTAGGGGAAGAGCCTACCAACACCAGAAACAATCTAAGCTCAAAGTGTCTTCATTCTTGAAGGGTAATGAGCTTGTCAGTCAAGAGCATGAGTCAGAAACTATGCTCTGGGTCATAGTGGAGTGGAAAGAATAAATCCAGACTCTTGAGATCTAGGGAAAGAGTTGTTAACTAGTATTCACCATTGTGGGCAACAGATCTAATATCAAGACCCATCAGATACAGAATGAGGGGCTTCTGGAACGCATTTAGGCCCATAGATAGAACTGAAAAAGAGATCCTACTGAGGGCACCTGGATAAGCAAAAGAAAAGGAAACACAGCAGAGAGTGGCAATGGAGAGAAAGGAAGGAAGAGGGGACAGGGATTTAGGAAGCTTGAGGCTAAGGGAGACTTCCTTCACCTAAAACAAAAGTCCACAACTTGTAGAAACTAAGCAACAGGAGAACTGCTTTTGATCCTATATGCCTTTGCTTTATTATTTAAATACAAAATGTCTTGCTATGAATACTAAACAGAAAAGGCCAGTCTTTTTCCCAGTATTGTCATAATAATCATTTTGAAGCACAACATTAGTGGAGATAGGATAAAATAAACAAGGTTTTTTGAACAGATGTTTTTTGCTACTCTGCCTGGGAACAGCTGATATATATGAGGGTCTAGTCTAAGACCCAGTTCAAAAATAATATTTTAGTTGGACCAAAGACTCTTGTGATTTACACCTAACATTGCCCTTTACTCTGACTAAAAGCCAACTTTTAGCAACAAAAAAGAAAACGAGTGTAATTTCCTGGTTCTGAGTAGCACTGAAAAGCTTAGAAGGAGACTAATCTGAGATCTAAGGGAGCCTTTCCATCTGTCATCAGATGTCTGTGGGTTGATAAACTGTGGTTCTGACTCTAAAATCTAGAATTTCCCAGGAATACTGCTAATCCATTTAAGATAAGTAACTGAGTTACAGGAACGAATCATGTACCTCCCCTCACGAATCCTTTGAGCATTTTCAATAATGCTCAGGAGAAGTAGAGCAAGCTAGACTTTGAAAATACTAAACAATTCCTAGCTTTTCTCATGAGTGCCTCATTTTTCTTATTCTTGAGGTTTCATGTAGTCTCCTGAAATTCTAGGCTGTTATACATGCTCTTTGGTTTTCTCTCAGGACTTTCCCTAATGTGAGCACTTGTTCTTTGAGAGCTTCTGCAACCACCACTTCATTAAGTTTTCACACTCAACTCAAATATGTGAAGTTATTTATTAAATGTGTTTTCTGTGGGAAAATCTGAATTCTTTGTTTGGGCTGGTCCATTCAGGAAGCAAACATTCAGTTTAATTACTTATATAAGAAATAAGAAAATAAACCTTTTACCAAAAAACAAACAAAAAAAAACATTCAAAACAAAACAAATGTAAAGTATTACCTCAAATGTAAAATATTTTTGTACTAGTCACTGTATGGATTAGGTATAGGACAGCTCACTGCAAATATGTGAATTAATTAAACATATTGAATTATATCTCTGCTTTACCATCAAATTAATAAAATATATGATTTTCCCCTTAGGGAAAAATGATGTTCATGTTGAACTCATAAGTTACATATATCTGAGGAAAATAGTTAGATGTTAATTGGCTTTTGAGTAGAAATTAGCATGGCCTTCTCCCAAGTGCTTTCATAATGTAGTGTCAGAAGAAAGTGTAAACAAGAAAGTAAGTCAATTGAAGGGGAAAAAGAGAGGAAAAAGAATCAAAGGAAAGATTGAAAGAGCCAGATAGAAGACAACTTTTAATGCTCAAATAATGCAATGATGATATCGCATGTGGGTCTACACTAGTAGAACATCAATTTAAAAAAAATTGTAGTGTTGATCTTTTCCCCAGCATTTCATTAGGGTTTTTGTTTGCTTGTTAAGAATTGCATCATGGTATTCAGGTGTAGACATGGTTTTGAAAGTAAGAAAACATTTATTGGTCCATAGTTATTTATTCCTACAGTCTCTGAATTGCATTTTTTAAAACATCAATTTGATTTTTTAAAAAACAACTCATGAATTGATTAATTTGATATATCTAAGCAACTGTGATAAACTTGAATATTCTCATCCCCATTAGTGAATTTTTGAGGTAATTTTGGTGGCCTGATAATTATGTTTGCTTTTTAGACTTTGACCTCATTACTCTTCTAGATTCTGTCTACTATAACCATCAATTCTTTAAAAGACCCAAGAAGAAAATTCTTCTGTTTCATTTAGACTATATTGTAAAGTTGGTGCAATTTTTCCTTACAAATTGTAAATGTTTGTTCTTAATACTTTATTTCTAAACTCCTGTAGAATTAATCTTATGCAGAAATTTTAGGTCTAAATTAATTGCAGATGTTCCTAGTATTTCATAATTTATTTAAATTTTTGAAAGCTGGCAATAATTATTTATCAAATAAGTAATTGTTTTTTGACTAAAATTTTTTTCTGGGGGCAACTAATATTCTTTGGCTATACTATTGCCTGTGTCTGTGAGCACATGCAAAAACCCAGTTGGGAAATGTAGCTTCCCAACAGCAGAGATTTAGGATTCTAAAGATGTTTGGAATACGTTAGCAGGCAAGGTTCTCATACTTATCTAAAACATATCAAAACAATCTCTCTTTTTGGCATCAAAAGAGACTTAGCCATCTAAAAAAGTTTTCCAGTTATACCCAATCCAGCAGAATATAATCAGAAAAAGCACTGAACTTGGAGTCCAAATAACTTGGCTGGAATCCCAGCTTCAAATTTATTAGCTCATTTAATCTTTGACAAGTTAATTTACCTTTTGAAATGTTAATGCACTAGAGTGTAAATTTAGGATAATAATACCTATCTTAAAGGGCGAATTCAGGACATTCCTGGTACAGACCTAGTAAGTATTAGGTGCTCAATATATGGCAATTTAATCATATCTGATGCTAAATTGACATAATGGCAATATCCAATAAGATTGATAATAGACCATCTTATTTTTTGTGTACTATGAGTCTTTACTTTGAGTCATCTGGAATATTAAATCTCAACCCCAAATTATTTTGATTCCAAAATTAATATTATTCGTGTTTAGTTTGGAGAATTAAGAATAGTGGACGTTTGTTTGAACTTTTCTAAATCCATGGGTTTTGGATAGATGACTAATCATCTCTATTGTTTTAAACCTTTCCATTACCTTTTCCAGAATTTTAGAAGCTTTTAAGTACTTTTTGTTTCTTACATCTATGTTGGTGATAAAAAAAAGTGGACCAGTATTATTAATAATTATATGAGATCGTAAAGTGAGAATCATGATATTACACATTGCTAACACCAGATAGCATTACATCAATTTTATTTACTGAGATTGAAAAAAGGAACACCCATTTTAAGAGAAGATCTTAGATCAAGACCTGCCTAAGGAGCAAATGGGAAAATATTACTGACTTAATGTCTATCCAAATATTTGAGTTTTCCTTTTCACATATTTGTCCCTTCTCTTCCTTCTTTGCCTCAAAAATATCAGCATCACTCCTCTATACTAAAAGGGAGAAATAGTTGTAAGAAAGCCAATAATCAACACCTAAACATTGTTCAACTTTATTATTCTCTGCTCTACTCTATTCCCTTTTGCTAATTTTTTAGTTTCTGTAATTTTTCAATAATATTTAAAATTTCTATATTATACTGACTTTTATAGCCTATATTTCCTTTATATTTTCTTTATTTCCATTTATGTTCATTTCTTGGGGCTCACTTAACTATGGGTCTTCACTGGTTAACTCATTTCCCAAAGCTGACTTGACCATTTGTTATTACTATTATGTTAGGCAATGTCAGAGTCAACAAGACTAAGACCATGTGATTTCACCAATGTGTTTACACTCTGATAGGGAAAATAAGACATATTACCCAAATAAGTATCTGTATTTTTAAGGATTCTTTAAAGAAATAGAATCAATAGTATATACATATACATATTTATATAGATAGATAGATAGATAGATAGATAGATAGATAGATAGATAGATAGATAGATAATGACAAGGAATTGGTTCACATAATTATGGAGGCTGGCAAGTCCCACGATCTGCAGTTAGCAAGCTGGAGACCTAGGAGAGGGGCTGATGTAGTTCCAGTCTGAATGTGCTCAGTCTGAAGTCCCAGAAATAGCCAATGTTTCAATTTGAGTCCAAAGGCGGAAAAAAAACCTGATATCCCAGCTCAAAGCAGTCA
This sequence comes from Tadarida brasiliensis, assembly GCA_030848825.1. Taxonomy (NCBI): domain Eukaryota; kingdom Metazoa; phylum Chordata; class Mammalia; order Chiroptera; family Molossidae; genus Tadarida; species Tadarida brasiliensis. The sequence continues at coordinate 28,282,293 of CM061272.1, forward strand.
GGCTAGTCAGAGTTTCCCTTACTAGCAAGAGAGACAGACTTCTTGTTCTATTTGGGTTTTCAACTAATTAGATGAGGCTCACCTGCGTTAGGGTGGAAAATCTGCTTTACTCAGTCTACAAATTCAAATATTAATCACACTCAGAAAGACCTTGACCAACACACCCAGAATAATGTTTGATCAAACATTTGGGTGCCACATGACCTAATCTAGTCAACATAAATGTAACCATTATACCACAATATAGGGGAGAACGCAGTATGAGCTAAGCAGCGTAATTCACTTATTAGTTCTGGGTAAATGATACTCAAATCAGCATTAGCAGCCCTGACCTCTGTGCCTCACTTCCTATAAAACACCTCCATGTAGATATTCTCTGTTCACCATAAATGCCTTATGTTAAAATAAAAATGATGTTGGAATCACTTTCCAAGCTCTATCAATGTATTTGTAAGTGGCACTATTAATCTTTTTGTTTCCTGGCTTTACATACCCTTCTGACATTTTTCATAGAAATAATCCCATTATCAAACAACCACCAAATTTTATTGTTTTTCTATATATGTCTCTTGTATATGCCTATGTATTCCCACTTTCATGCTAGGGTCATAGTTTTCTTATGCCATACCTGAATTGTTGCAACAGCACCCAGATTTAATAGTGTCACTAGTTCCTCTTACCACCAAACTATTTGCATTTCAGACCAGACTTCCTAAAACACAAAGTCTCCCCTGTGGTCTTTTAGCCCCAGGACATACACGGGGCTCACAATGGTCTAACATCACATGTCTGATCCCTTCATTAAATTATTTGAGTTTCTCAAGAATCAGACGTGATCCATTTTTCTCTCCAACCTTCCTAACTTAAGCTTTTTATATCGTCTTCACAGTTTGTCTCTTAGCTTCTCTTTCTACCCTCCCTGTGTGACTTTCACACCCTTGCTCATGCCACTTTCTGGCCAAGTCTTTCCACTTTAATCCCAATCCAAACTGTAATTGTAATTTTTTAATTACACCTTTAATTAAGGCCAGCCCTTCTCTGTCTCAATGAAAACGCTGACTACTCAAGATTCTCAGTTATATCTGAATTTTCACTGCATTTATAACCTGTGTTACTTAGCACTTGGTCATGTTTCTGTGTATTATTGCATTATCATGTCATGGTTGCTAGCTTTGCTCCTCTTCAACACAATGTCTAGGTATTATACGTAATAATACACATAAAGATTCTATGCATTCTGCTCAATAATACACATAAAAGTCTTGATTAACTGGTGAATATATTCATTCTACTTTTTCAATATAAAATATCACAGACTTTTCCAAGGATAATTTCAGACTTTTGGACTGTGGTACAATTGTTATTTTAAGCCTTTTAGTATTCTGCTCCCAAAATATAATACTTTAGCGGGAAATGACCTACAGTATCTGTGTATATAGCTCATGAGTCAGGGAAGATATGAGGTAATTTCCCAGCAGAGGGACAGCAAGACGAATTATCCACGTCTGGGATTTAGTTAGTAAATGAGAGAGAGAAGGGAGGTGGGAGAAAAACTGGACACCTGTGTACACCCCGCTTTCCCTCCAGGAGGTCTAAATGGATGAGAGTTGCACATGATATACATATTTTTAACCAGTGGAACACATCTAAATATATCCTACATTTTATATTCTAAAATGTTTCTAAATGAGTTTATAAGATGAATCAAAAGTATAAGCAACACAGAAAAAGAGAACCATGAAATCCCACTTCTGATTAGACTTGGGAGACCAGGCTGAGGATTTCCCATTTAAACTGAAGGAGAAAAGGAGCAAGTGAGCTGTGTGAGTGGCTGAGGCACTTTCTGCCCTGACAGGCTTCCTAAAATCCTGTGTGAGCTCTTGCTCCCCAGCAGCGACCATTCCACTGACCCATCTAAACCTCACCCAAACATAACCTTCCTTTCTTTTAGAAGTGTATGTGCTGTGGTTTCTTTTATCTTTTAGAGTATTCATGTTTTGTTTATATAGTAATTAATAGTTTAGTTATATTGATTATTATTAACTCTCTAGTTAAGTTAGATAATTCAATGAAAGACATTTTGCCATGAGATACCTTTTAAATTTTTTATGAGTTTTTTTTTTTTTCCTTTATTGATTTTTAGAGCAAGAGGAAGGGAGAGGGAGAGAGAGAGAGAAACATCGATGAGAGAGAACATTGATTGGCTGCCTCCTGCATGCCCCCCACTGGGGATTGGGCCCACAACCTGGGCATGTGCCCTGAACAGGAATCGAACCGGTGACCTCTTGGTGCATGGGTTGACACTCAACCACTGAGCCACACCGGCCGGGTTACCCTTTAAAATTTTTAAAGATGAGGTTTTCTCATTCAGTGAGCTTATTTTCCCTTACAACCCACAAATGAAGTGACATTACAGATTAGTTTAATTATATTAGTAGATGGTACATCTGCAAACATATATTCTATAATGTAATTGTTTGGTGTTTATATGTGAATTGGCTAGGATACATGGGTACTCAGTAACAGTTAAAAGATGAACTAGGCTTAGAACTCAGTAGAATTTAACAGTGTGTGGTAAATAAGGGGTCTGACCTATTCTCAGTATGAAGAACTCCTCAAATTCCTGCCTCAAAGGCCATTGTAACATTTCTGTCATCTTTTGCGCTCATTTAAAATACAGAGAGCCGCTGTTTCCTGCACCAGGCCAGGCTTTTCCACCAAAGTCCTGAAAGTCACTTAGGTTGCTCTTAAGCTAACCAAAGCACAAAAATAAAATATCTTACAGTCTTTGACATCTGATCATGTATGGATTACTTCCTGTGGTTGCCTGAAGTCTGGAGCTTTGAATATAATCTACATTAAAACTAAGAAGGCAGCAGGCAGATCCTCTATAACACTGTTCTTGGGCTTGGAAATTCAGTCTCATCGGCTTTGTCCCAATCTGCTTTTCAATCTCTGATCTAATTAAACATTTCATAGTTACCGTGTGGAACATCTGCATGGTAAAATAAGTCATATTTGTTACGTATCTGTTCATTAAAAAATCTTCCCAACTCCACTAACTCCAAGAAAAAGTCATTGAAAATGTTATAATGTTTCTACCGTTGTTTGTTGTAAGTTCTTAGACTCCAGAACCATATTGAACATTTCCAGTGTTTTTCCCCTTCCTGTAGATCTGAGATTCTGTCCAGCTTCACTCCTCTTTACCTTGGAGAACCTCCTTTAGTATGCTCACAGTGCCGCCTACTAGAGTTGACTTCTCCCAAGTTTCTTTGATCTAAAAACATCTTTATTTCCTCTTTATATTTGAAGGATGATTTTATTAGATATATAATTCTGGGTGTTTTTTCCAGCACTTTAAAGATGTCATTCCAGTATTGTCCTCTTCCCCTTTAAGTAATATCTTTTTTCCTCTGTCTCTGGCTGCTTTTAAGATTTCCCCCCTTATCTTTGTTTTTTATCAGTGTATGATATGATTTTACATGGTTCTCTTTGTGTTGATCTTTCTTAGGGTTTCTGGAGGTAGAAATTATTGGAGTTCACGTTCTCACCACTTTGGTCCACTCCTATGGATAAGCAGCAGGATGTGATTAGTTAAAAAAATATTTCCCAGAATTCACCCTGGCTGGTTTTCTCAGTGGTTAGAGCGATGGACCAAAGAGGCATGGGTTCAATTCCGGTCAAGGGCATGTACCTCGGTTGTGGTTTGATCCCTGGCCCTGGTTGCGGTTGTGCAGGAGGCAACCAATCAATATCTCTCTCTCACACATCTATGTTTCTCTCTCTCTCCCTCCCTCCCACTCTATCTGAAAATCAATGAAAAAATATCCTCAGGTGAGGATTTTAAAAAAAATAATGTGTCCCAGAATTAGCCACAAAATCTAGCTTTATAACTGACAAATAACAGTAAAGAATAATAGCAATGAAAAGGACAGTAATAATTTTAAGTGGTTAAATAGGTGGGACTCTAATATTTTTTAGTCTGAACCTAATGCTCTTCACAGTATAATCCAAGACTGAGTTAGTTTTATTTTTCTAGCAACACTTTTGTTTCATACATTTTGAAGATTTTGCTACATGAACTGTTGTCAAATGGGATATTGGAAATTAAGATTTTTGACATGCAACAGTTCCTGTTTGACGATAAGACAAAAAATGTGAGACTGGGAATGGAGGTTGTGGAATGGGGAACGAAGGTGAAAGCGGCTAAGGTCGGAGTAAAGATACTAGATTCAGTCAGAATTTTTTATGAAGACACGAGGATGGATTTTCTATGAGGATGATAAGAGTCTCCGAGAATAATGTCAGAAATTTGAGTGAAAAAAAAATGACAATAGATCAAGTATCAAATTGTCCATGATTGAGGGTGAGTTACCAGGAGGCCAGAATGGGTGATGAAGGGACAAGCCACATAGTTCTCAGTTTTTAAATCACTTTTATCACTAGTTTTCAATCATCTCTTTATCAATTGATATACTTAGTGGGAATATTCTAAGAGTGATCTACTTTTTATTTTTGCTTCCTTCTTTATACTAGTTTTTCCCTCCTATAATGATTTTTTGGGTGGTCTTCTACCCTCAGCAAAGTTGCCCCTTCAACATGATTTTATCTTAAATGGCGTGGCTCTGCTGAAAACGTATGGATAACTTTCAGATCCAATATTCTGCTTAGTAGCTTTCTGCCTACTGACACTCTAGCAATCATTTCTTTTCATCTGGTAACACCTCATTCCACACTCTAAGCTAGAACAAAAATTAGCAACTTATTGCTCATTATTTATCATTTGTTTTCCATCTCTCTGGGTCATGAACATGCTGTCTTCTCTATATGGAATGTCCCCTTAACCTATGACTAAATCGTCCCCAACTCCTTAATCTGAACTTCATGTAAATTAACATCTTTCCCCAAATATTCCTAGACTAAACTCCAACATCATATTACATCAAATACATTCTGGTCCCCAAATTACTCCAGTCTCCTCTCAGCACCATGATCTCCCATTTGCTCAGGTCACATTGTTTTGTCTGAAACTGCTATTTCTTTGGAGTGCATGGCTTGGGGTTATATCTTGGCTTTTCTTCTGCCCCTTATATAATGAATGTGTGATTGCCTTATCAGTCATATCCCACCTATAGATAAAAATGAAGCAAACCTTCAGAAGCTTCCGTATAATTGATTTTTCCCACTTATTAACATTTATTGAGCATGCATTACATTTAGTGTTTTATATTACAGAGAGAAATTTAAATAAAATTGGGTGGAAATGTTTGTTTGCCTATTTCCCAAAGGAAAATTAGACAGGGTAATTTCTAAGATAATTTTCTGCTCTCACATATAATTGTTGAGGGCAAATGCAAAGCAGTTTTTCTCTCTGAAAGTACAATAATTTTCCAGTTTTAATTTAATGAAAACAAGCTCAATAGCATCAGCTAACCAGCTATTGTCTTCTGAAACTTATTATTGTCTGGACTAATTTTGTCTCTAATTTATTTCGTCTGAGCTGCCTTTTTCAAATACCTTATTGAATTTAAATATCCCTATCAACCCCACTCAAAATAATTCTCTTTAAGATAAAATATAAAGAAATGATGTATTTGACAAGCAGGTCCAAGAATGTGTTACCAGCCTGTCTGTGGTACATCTCTCAGAAGAAGCCTTCATCTGCTGCCTTTACTTCTGCTCTTCACTTGAACTCACTGTAATCTGGTTTTGACCACCAATTCACTGAGACTGTGTCCAGAAGTGTATTAAGAAGTTCTTATTTTTATGTGCAACTGTCCCTTTTCTAACCTCACCCAACTTGATCAAAACCAAATTCTGATATCCTAGCTCCAACTGGCTACTCCCCATGCATTTCACCTAAGAAGTGCTATCTTCTCACTCCACTGTTCCTTGACATCTTCCCTTGTTTTTATTTCATTTTTCAGATACCTTTTTGTTAAATCAACTCTACCTTCAATCAAGTTTTGTTGTTGATTTTTTTGGAGTTTGTCCCACTGAAAAGCACAATATTTACTCTCTTGGTTCAATCATTCATAATCGCCACTTGGACTATTACAATAATTCTTTAAAATGCCTTCTTGCCTCTCTCTCTCTCCCTCTCCATCATTCCTATTGTGGCATGAGTTATCTTCTTTAACACAACTGTCATCATGCCATTTACTCACTCAAAACTTTTAATGGCTCCTCACTTAGTGGAGTTCAAGTTTCTTAGCTTAATAGTAAGGTCCCTCTCTAGTTGGACCTGATATAACCTTCCATCCTCGACTGCCCTTCCTTTCCTCCTCTATTAGAACTTTACATTCTAATCACCTCATTCAACTTTCTATGCCCAGAACACTCCCTTAAAGCCTCTTGCTTGTTTCTCTTATTGAGCCATATCCCCTACCTGTTGAAATTCTATTTTTTTTCCTCAAGATTAAGATTAAATGCTTCTTTGCTATGAGGCTGTCCCTATTGCACTAGTTAGAATTTATCACTCATATAATGTATCACACATAGTGTTATAATTTTACTATTTTAAAAATTGACCTTTGTTTGACCTTTGACTATGGTGTTTCCAAAAGTAGAAGTGGTTTGAAGTAAGGGACAGGTCTACCCATGGTGTAGCTCCAGTGGCCAGCACTTACTTCTAATTTATAGAAAGTTCTCAATATATGTTTGCTGAAGGTGTCCAGTTGCCATTTAAATGATACTTTTGAAAGATATCATATTCTCAATATGTACTAAGCATTTTTGCTAGCCATATATTAAAGCTCTCCTTTCCTTCTTTGTAATTTTGCTATTTCCTTATTTCAGTCATGGACCATGGTAATCCCCCCCCCCAATAGCATTATCAATAGAACATCATACACAAGCAAAAGGATGTCAACTGCCCTTCACAGTGACCACTGCTGACCAATTTCCTCTGGCCGCACTTACACATGTTTAGAACCATGAACACAACCCATTTGGCTAAAATCTTATTAGAGATCACATCTGACGTGAGGCCCAACCTCAGCCAGAAGACTGATTTGGGACACTTCCAGGGATTAACTTGTCCTTTGAATATTGAGGAAGGAGCGGTTGGGTGACCCAAGGTGCTGGAACTTCTTACTATCCTAGAGCTCACAATCTCAGAGCTTTTGGATCAGAACCTTTGCCAGAGTGAAGTTGTGGTTCTCTGAGAGATGGGGTCATTGTTATTATTCTTCCAGCCTCCAAGGCAAAATACATCGTGTGACCAACCATGTAGGTGGTGCCAAAAACCACCTGGAAAAGACCCATAGTTGTCACGGGGCCATGTTGAAATGTGAATCATTGAAACTGCTGACCACTACAAAACCATGACAATTTAGTTTTTTACCCTTAGCCAGATGATGGTTAAATAAAAGGACCAAAGAGAAGGCATTTAAAGGAAGAATTCAACTTGCTAAAAGTGACATTTATTTTCTTCTGACTTACTATGGCCCACATGATGTTATTCTAACTGACCTATTTAGAAATATTTAAGAGTAATATAACAAGCAGTTGGTGGAGGATTGGCAATTTTCTTAAGCTGGTTCATGCGTCACTCTGCTTTTGTTTGTCCAGCTGCCAGGATAAATTATGATCTGTTGAAGTGGATCTTGCTTGGCACCCTCTAAAGTTGGCCCGAACATTTGGACAGTCACATGTATCTCTTTCTGAACAAGTACATCATTCAATGGACTCTTGCAACTCAGATGATGCACAGATATTCTGTAAGCACAGAGGCAATCACTATTGGTGGGAAAGTGAAACAAGGAGAGAGACCAAAGGACTTTTGAGTCTGTCCAGTTCTAAATGTTACTCAGTATGCTAGGACAGTGTGACACCAAGACCTCACTGGTATGCCTGGCCACCTGGGCTTTTCCAGACAGTCCAACTGAGTCACTTCACTACCCATGTGCCCTACATACTCCTTTCCTCCTTATCAGCTCTTTCCTCCACCATTTCCAATCCGAAACTTCTTCGGGATTGGGCATGGGCTCCTCTGGCAGTTGACCGAGACTGAGAATGGCCCTTATGAACAGCTGTGGGAGACTGTCCCTTAGTGACAGTGGTTTCCTTTTGACCCCCTTTCTTCTCTTTTCCATTCCATTAAATTCACACTCATTAAACCCAAATTTGATTCTATTATTCTCTTTGATTATCTTCTCAACTATATACCACTTAAAGAAAATATTGTAAAAACATGTGTCTTTTTTCCTTTTATCAAGAATCTAAACAGTCTCCTTTCCTTAACTCCCTTGTCCTCCCACTTCTGTACTCCCACAATTTCCTCCCTCTTCTCAGGGTTCTTGGGCATAAGCAGAAACGCCCTAAATGGGCTATGGCAAGTGTGTGTGTGTGTGCACTATATGTTTGCCACAGGTTACTTCTAATTCTCACAAGTAACCTGTGAGTTAAGTTATTAGCCCTCCTCTAAAGAGAAAAATGTTTAGGCTTGAGAAAGCTCAGTTATTTTGCAGGTAATCCGACAGCTGGGAAGAGGTGGAAAGGGTTGCATGCTGGGGGCAGCTGTGTTTCCAGAGGACATGCTGTCCTGCTGTGTTGTCCACACTCTCCCCCATGATACATGGAAGCTCTGTAAGGAGAGGAGGTGGCACCTGTACAAGCTTTAGGTTTTTAGAACTGGGAAGAGATTAGAAGGAAGAAGACCTACTGTATGTCTGATGGCTTAATTCCTACCATTTTCTGGATAGGAAAAATGAAATTTTCTGTGTTGTATGAGTTTTAAGTTCTTGGGTACCACTTGTTACTTTTCAGAGCCTTGAAAAGTGGACTTGAGGATATGGCCCTAGGCCAAGAACACAGCCGTGGTGGAGGAGTTAAGGGATTACTCGGCTGACGTTATACTGTGGTGGGAGTGTGTACATAGCAAAAACTGTTTCATAAACAACTGAAATTTGCAAGGAAAGTGAGTTTGGAGATGATTTTCCCACCACAATGTTGGGAAATTGTTCTCTTTGCTTTGGTCAATGCTAGTCAGAGATAGAGAAGGTATGTCTTTTGTGCAAGACAATTTTGGTGCAAATGTTAAAGGTTAGTCACTTAAAAAAAGGCACCTTTTCTTTGTCTTTTAAGTTTATATTATTTGCAGTTTAAACCTTTTTATATCATTTTCTTCCACTCGTAGTATGAGATGTACTTCACAGTAAGCTAAGCTATGTTCTTTTTGACTCATATATCTAACTCAACAGCTAAAAAGTATTTATTGAGTTCATATTACTTTTCTAGGTACAGTGAGGCTGCTGATGATAGAGTCCTTGTCCACAAGGAATTTATCATTGTGTATTAGTTAGAAGATGAATCTACAGAAGACAGAGAAGAAATAATAAGGTGTGTAATCAAATATAGAATCAAATGGTATCAGTTATGGATGAGGTAAATGTTGGCTTTCCTTCTTCATCCCATCCCCAAAGGCATTGAGACAATTTGTGGAAGTAGTCCAGGAGCCTGCAGAGATTTGTAGAGGTGATTAAGGTGTGGCCCGAAACACCAATCAGAAAATATATGCATCCCTATGTCCATGGCAGCGCTATTTACAATAGCTAAGATCTGGAAACAGTCCAAGTGCCCATCAGCAGATGAGTGGATAAAAAAAAACTGTGGTGCATTTACACAATGGAATACTATGCAGCTGTATGAAAGAAAGATCTCTTATCCTTTGAGAGGACATGGAGGGACCTGGAGAGTATTATACTAAGCGAAATAAACCAATCAGAGAAAGACAAGTATCACATAATCTCACTTATTTGTTGAATCTAATGAACAAAATAAAATGAAGAACAAAGGAGATCCAGAGACATGGAAGTAGGGAAAAGACTGACAAACCTCAGAGGGAAGAGGGGTTGGGAGGAAGAGACAAACCAAATAATTTATATGCATATATACATAACCCATGGACACAGACAATAGTGCAGTGAAGGGGGGGGGGTGGGAGTGGGGAGGAGGGTGTCATTGGGGAAAAAAGGAGGGACATCTGTAATACTTTCAACAATAAAGATAAATTTTTAAAAAAGAGGGTGTGAATCTATGCCATCGGAGACTCATCCTGAGAAGAACCACAGAGGCTGGAATAGGCATGAACATTGCCTCACGTGGAGGCAATTGACCTGGTCTGCCTAGTGTTAATGGGAAATAGGGATGGATAGTATGATGAAGAAAGGGTTCATATTCAGGAAGTAAGAGTCATTTGAAACTTTAAATAGAGGAATAATAAGATGTAAAGGTATTTATAAAATTCTGGAAATAACAGGTTGTTACATAGACATTGGGAAACAGTGAAGTCAAATAGTTAATTAAGCACTTACTTAAGCATCCCCTTTCCAGAGTGCCTAAGATGGGGTGTTCTAAGCTCAAGTGGAGAGAGAAAAATGGATATTCATGTTTCAAGGGAAAACTGGTAGGTTTTGGCTACATTACATTCTAGGCATGATAGGAGACCAATGGTGATGCTCGTAGGGACAGAGGGAGAAAGAAAATATTTTATGAAGCATGTAATAATTAGTCTATTCTGGTATTGTTGACTTTGAAGCCATCTACTAGAAGGTGGTGTGGAGTATGAGGCTGGGATGTGAGTGAGAGGTTCAGTCTGAAGGGAAAGACCTCGGGGCCACTTTCTTAAGGAGGTACTGTGGAAAGGTAAGGGACCCAAGGCCTGGGACTGAAGGCATACCCAAATTTGCAAGGTCAACATGGAGGGGAAAGGTGGACAAAAGGGTTAGGAACAATACTATTCAGAAACTGTTCTAAAAGAAGCGGACATGTGCTAATTTTGTGTCAGGGAATAGTAAACAGGTACAGAAAAAACACTGAAAAGCCTGGAAGGGGAAAAGATGAGATGGCGCACCTCCAAAATTATACTTTTCAGAAAAGTAGGAAATTAAGCAGCAAATTTGAAGATTTAACATTTTCGAGAAAGATAGCTCTTATTCTAAGAGTAGGAGAGGGGGAAACTAAATTGGAGAATAGGCATACACATAAAAAAAAGCAATGCCCTTACATAGAAATGAGGGTAAATGCATCCACCCATCTATTCATTTATGCGGCCCAGGTTTATTGTTGCATTAGGTAGTAGGTCAGCCCAGTGGGAGGTCAGAGATGAACAAGAGACAGTCTTCTCCTTACCTTACTGTCTAGTATTAAAGATTAGTATGAAATTAACTACAACTCTAACTACACAAATAACGACAACCTTCTTCTAAGTCAGTGGTTTTCATAGTATCATCATGACCAGAGAATATGTTAGAAAAGCAAACTCTTGAGCCTATCCAGTCCTACTAAATCAGAAAACTGGAACAGCAACCTGTGTTTTAAAAGCCCTTCACGTGATTCTGATCATATTCAAGTTTGAGGATCTCTACTCCAAGAAAATTGGGAAGGTAAGGGGAATTATGAGGGTGTAGGAGCTCCCAGCCCCTGCATGCCTCTGGGGGTAGGGTGGGGTTGGGAGGCCCTTGGGGCAGACCATCTATGCCTTTCTAGAGGTAAATAGCAAAATCCATTAGGATATCAGTGTGCTAATGGGGAAAGAAGATGAAAAGTTCCTTTTAGGTATCATAAATGCATATTACCATTGGCCTTTTAGACATATATGCCTTGCATTTGTTGCATATTTTAATAGGGATTCTAAGTTTGGGCATTTTCTATCAGAGAAGGAGAAGGGGGTTACACCATAGTAGAAAGTGGGAAGATTAAGTAGTAAGTAGAGTCCTGAAATTTCTTCAAAACATACATTATAATCAGTCACCATTTTTGCATGGAACCCAGCCCTACACAATGACATCTTCGAATTAGTCATGACCTTTATTTTCTAGCGTATTTGATTGTATAGCTTATTACATTATGCTTACCCATTTTTATATAAACCGTAAAGGCAGATAAGTTAGAGTGAAACAATGTGTACAATCACAGCTAAAAGAATGCCAGCATGGTTCTTCTCCTTGTCTTCATCATTTTCTCCCTAACATTTCCTAACACCTCTTGTTTTCCAAGGACTGTTCTCTGTCCTATATATTTCTCTCCCTACCATTGTGTCTTTAAATGCCTAGTACACTTTCAAGGATTTTAATAGCATCTCTATTTTGAAGATTTTATTTACTTCCAGACTTCTAAGAATATTTTTAAAGGTCTAGTGCTCCTTTTTGTAATCATTTAGGCTACTAAATCTCATGGATACAGTCTTTGTTAACTTCCAAATGTACACTCTTACTAACCACCCACCTATAGGTAGCAGCATATAACTAGGGCCTCAAACAAGAGATTGTATATTCTGGTTTTGCTTCGCGCCCCCATTTATTTCCATTTCTTCCTCTCATTGCTATAGAGTTCTCAAATTTATTGCCGCTTCCTTGCCTGGACTAAGAAGATATGCTAAGTTACTTATATACCTATTAACTAATTCTCCAGTATTGATTGGTTTGTGCACAGAACCTGACCTGCAGTATATTCTATGTCCTGCTCCCATCTGCCCCAGTGTCATGAAGCCTAACTATTACCCAGTTCCCAGTACTGTGGCTCCAAATCCATGCCTTGATATTTCCAACTGGATAGCATTTCAAACTCAACACATACACATTAAGCTTCTCATATTACTCCTCAAATGGGATTTTCTTCCCAAATTCTTGGTCAAAAATAAGTTTTCCAAACATCCTGGCTTAGAACTTTTGAGACATTTAAACCTTATTATTGATCTACTTATTAAACCCCATTTCTTGACTATATCTAATCCCTCTGTTCTGCAAAAGTACTATCTTTTATTTTTTCCCATGCCTTATGTGGAAGGGAAAGGCTCTGTGAAGGCTGTTTCACCTCCATTAATTTTCTTCTTAGCCAACTTTTATATTCATCTTATTTTCATTTCTTGACAAGAAATCCCCAATTAACTTAATATTTGCAGGCTTCCTTTCATTTAAAAATTCTAGATGACTTTATTCTACTACATAGTACAGGAATATATTTAGTTTTAAGTTCAATTCTATAATTTTTAATAATTCAATATATGTCTTATTTCTACACAACTAATATATAAGAACCTTAAGAGCACAGGCTGACTGAGTTTTTAAAAAACTATTTCTGTTGTTATCTTTAGTGCTCAACAAAGGATTGAAAATTGAATGAGCATTGAATAATTGTTTACTAATTGATCATTTATTTATAGAAAACTCACTTTATTCTAGAATGATGATATACTATAGAAAGTAAGATTTCAAACTTTGCCCTCAGAAAGATAAAAATTTGTATTTCAGGGCAAACATTTTCTAGCTCTGTGAACTTGAAAAAATTGACTAATTTCATTAAACCTCAGTTTTCTTGGCAGTAAAAAAGTAATATATGAAAACTTTCTTATAGGTTATGAATTGTTGTGAGGATTACATTTTATCTTAGAAGAGCTAGTCTCAACATATCATGGGATATTGGATGACATTTAAAAGTGAATTTAAAAAATGAATAAGAGTAATATTAAAGGAAAGGTAACAATTTAAAATGATGGCTAGCAAAAGTACAAATAGCCCATGGACATATAACCAGAAGGGTACACAGATATGCAGCCCTGGCATCAGTGGTGGGCACTGACATTGACTATCAGGGGTCCGTTGACCCAAGCAGAAAGGAAACAATCAATGACAAGGTTGGCAATGGTTATAAAGGAAAAATATACAAATTCTGTCATAGAAATGAAGATTGTCCTATTACCTGCAGGAAATTAACTTTTCATGCTGGGACTTGTGGTGGAAATACTGGACGGTGTGGTTGACAACACTGTTACCAGTATCCCTGGAATTACTGAGAGTGTACTGTTCTCCTCTCCACACTTTCTCACCTGTGCACAGTACAATGCACGAGTCAGTGAGAGTGGTACTGGAGCAGGCTCAAAGAAATGTGGCTCTCTGCTGACATCCAGAGATAACACCAAGACAGTCCAGATGGGTCCTCCAAACAGCCCTACAGAAATATAGATAGCCTATTTGAAAGTTAGCTTCTTTCCTTTCTCCAATCTTCCCCCAAGGCCCTTACCCTGCTAGTTAGATTTGGGAGCAAACACATCCTTAAATTTGTCAAATGAGGAAATCTCAGATCCCTCCCAGGTTAACTTCATGTGTTTTGGGTAAATGTGCTATAGTTCAGGGTTTCTCCTCCAACCTCCTACCCAAGATGACATCAAGGGTAGAGGAAATCTTGGATGACTTCATGAAGATAGAGCTTTTTAATTCTGTGTCTGTCTTTAGATCTTCTGGAAGCTAATTTTCTTAAGTGTCAAAGTCTTCTGCATGCCTAGTAGCTGAGCATTATACTAACGTCTGCTCCTGAAACTGTAGTGGGTGAAACTTGAATATATCACATAGGACAGTCCAAATCCAATGATTTGCTGATTTGCCCTCAATTCAGCTCTAACTGGTGCCACAGGTTTTCTGAATTTCAATAAGGTTATTCTTTTCCACTTATTATTTGGGCTCTCCACCTCTATCCACCTGCAGCTTCTGTTACAAGGTTACCTCGTCCTCCATTATTGCCCCTCCTCTGTCCTCCAAACCTCTCTGCTGCTGGAGCATGCTGAAGATTGCTTTCTGCAATACTTGTGATCAGAGAGAAATTTATCACATGCTACATTTGTTCTTCTCTCTGCTGAAATGTGGCACACGACCAATGCTACCCTTTCAGCAGCTGTGGGAATCGCATGTTGGTGTGGGGCACCCTGTAAAGTGCTCTCCTAAAAGCCCAAATTAGAAGTGAGTCAATGCCCTCCTACACTTGGCTTTCTGTTTTGCCATTATGCTTTATCTTTTGCCATCATGCTTTATCACCCAGGATTGTGACCTGAGGTGATGAGTTAGGCTGCTGCATCTCTCTTCTTGTTTCTCTTCTTACTATGTTCTCAGATCAAGGAAGGCTTTCTTTGTCTGCCTCTTCTGTCTAGAAGGGACATCTCTTATGGGATAACCTGCTCATCCTGGATGGTCATTAACCTGTTCCCTTCACTGGGTCCCTGGTGGCAGACAGGCTTTGTGGGAACACAACTTAGAGGAAACATAATAATTATTTCAGTTTATTATTTTCAGAATATTAACCCATTATGTATAATTTTGCTCAGCAGACTTTTTCATAACTGTTGATTACCAGATTGTCTGAGGTTACTCTCAAATGTCCAAAATGGCACATTTTCAAGAGATTTGAGTGCACTTTCCATCACCCTTCACAAGGGCAGCCTGGTTGCACACCTCTAATCATGGTCTTTGTGAATGACAAATGATGGACTTTGTGAAAGATAATCTGCCTAATGGCTCCAGGCATCCTAATACCACCATCTCTTATCTGAATTTCTAATTTTTTTTTTTTTACTGGGAAGTTAATGAGAATTTCCCACAAAGTTTAACCAGACCTTCTTCACAGTGAAAGGACCAAAGAGAATTGATGACTCTGGCCAGAGTGCAGATGGCTTTTGGAGAGCCCAAGTTTTTTCTGGCTGTGTGCTAAGGCCCTGGATTAGAAAAAGGCCATGCTGATACAGCATTTGTTCATTTATCATATTTAACAAACATCTTTTGAATGCCTACTGTAGGCAAAGTTTGAAATGATGCCATAAATAAGTGCATTAAAATCTCTCAGTCTACTTGACCACAGCATGGACCTCTTGGGCTTTATTTTGATATATTCCTGGCACATGGAAAATAAATATCCCATACTTGGGTCACTGTCCTACTTTTTTTTTCTAGCATCTACTTTATCCTAAATATTAGGGGGAAACAATTTGGTAAATAAATAAATAATTTTTTTCTAGAATAGAACTGTAGGGTTTTTTTTTGTTTGTTTGTTTGTTTTGTCTCAGCAGGGTAACCACATAATTTCTGGAGGATCCTAACACCCAAGTTCTTTTTCCTTCACTAATTAACCAATAGCCATACCCCAGCTCCAACCATTTCCCTCTAAAACATATTTTGTTCTTCATGTGTTTCACCAGATATAACCAATATTTTACACCAGAATTTACCAATGGAATGTATGTCTTATTTGCTTAGCATGAATATGATTTTTATGCTTTCTGGAGCCAGGTGGTTATACATGTAATTATATAATCTTTCAGACCCAATAAATTCCAATAGATCTGTACCCTCTTAGTAGAGAACAACAGAACTTTCTAACTGGTTGTTTGGCTGATGCTCACACACACTAGCTGTTTTAAGAGTTCCTTCATGCTTATCCTGCTTCAGGGCTGGCAAAGTCCATTAATGAATGGATAAAGTCTAGTTAAGCTATGAGATTCACCTTTATCCAAGACATACTTTGGTCTGAAGACTGTCTAGAGGAGGCAGAGAAAAGTATGTACCCATTTTCAGGATTGATTCGGTAACTGAGGGGGAACATTACTGACCCAGAAGAAATCATGGACTATGGTGTTCATGCACTTGGTTTTAAGGCAACAACACAACCCTGAGATGAGAGTTAAGGCCACCTCCTCTTTATCTAGGGTCATGAAATATCCAGAATATTAACCCGTGATATCCATAGCAGCAACTGCTACATACATGTTCACTCAGGGCCTCATTTGCTCCATTGAATCATATGAAGATGCAAAAAACCTCAAATTCACTAAGGAAGGGAGACAAGGACCCTTTGAAACATAGGAGGTTTATTCTGGAGTGAGAGTATTGCATTATTAAAATGAAAGGCTGTAGTCAGAAATTCCTGTAACATAACCAACTCAGTGAGAGGGATCCTAGGAAAACTTAATGTGGTTTCACTTTATCCACATCTCCCGTTTTGCCATTTGTTTGCTCAGTAGATATACTTTAATCTGCATGGTTTACCAAATTAATTTTAATCAATTAGTTAACTTTCAGCTCATTCAGGTTGTAAATATATATACTTTTAAAAGTCAAAGAGTTCTATAGAGTTAACATAAAAATACAGTAATCCCATGTTTCTCACTTCCACCGGAACCAACTGCTTTAACCTCTTTTAATAATTTCTTTTTGGTAGTTAACTCCTTATTTCAAGTCATATGCACACTTCTTGATTTAAAAAAAATTAACTACTTTCTAAAAATGTCTTATAGTAGCCAGACTTCAGGATGATCCTCAATAAGAATTCTCACCTTCTGGTTCATGGCCTTGCGAATTCTCCTCCCACAATGAACAGGTCTGTGTGTCTCGTGTAACCAACAGCACATTGTGGAAATGCTGGTGTGTGACTTACATAGGTCAGCCCTAAAACACTGGATATTCTACCTTGCTCACTCTTGGATCGCTCACTCGGGGGAAGCCAGCTTCAATGCTGTGAGGACACCCAAGCAGCTCTATGGACAGGTCCATGTGGTGAGGCCCATGTGTGTTGGCCTTTTGCCAACAGCACCAGCTTGCCAGCCAAGTGAATGAGCCATCTTGGAAACTAATCCTCAGTCCCATTTAAGTCCCAGCCAACATTCTGACTACAACCTTATGGAGACCCTGAGCCAGAATACCAACTGAGCTACTCTTAAATTCCTGACCCACAGAAACTGTGAGATAATAAATATTTGTTGTTGTTTTAACTTCTAAGTTTTGGAATAATTTGTCATACAATGGTTGATAAGTTATACTACATTTCCTATAATAGAAGGTGAGTATTTAGCTCCCTTTTAAGTCCTGCCCAATTCCGTATAAACATACAAATTCTCACTTTTTTCTCCATCCTTCCAATAGAATAATTTCATAACTTTGGGTTCTAGCACTATTTATTATTTATTATACATATATATATTCATAACAGAGTCACTTAATATCCCGTGATTGTATTTCCTTCTTCCTGCAGTGCTTATAAATACACAATATGTTATATGTTTAAAAAGTATCATGAAAGCTACCAATTTCATTTTCCCCCTTGGAAACACTCTAGACAGAGGCTCTTTGCTCTTCTGTTTCACTACAGGCCGGCTCTTCCTAGGCTAATACAATGCTTTTGCCTTGAGAATCCCCTTCATCATAATCATGACAACTCACTGTTCTCATGTTGTGGCACCAATTTCTTGGATTCCACATCTACCTGCTTCTTGATTTTTTCCTTTGTTTTGTTATAGCAAATTCTTCAATAGTTTTCCATAATGAGTATGTGAATGGCAAGGTTTGAAAACCTTGTATGAATATAAAACAATTTTATGCTACTCTTACATTAAACATTTCATTGAATAATTATTCTTTATTATTTTGTATTATTTGTTTATTTCAGAATCAAGCTGTGTCAGAGACGTAAAACAACTGCTTTGGAAACATGCTTTGCAGAACCATTTCCGATGAGAACGCTCAAGTTTGTTCACACTTTCAAAAGTATTAATTTGTATACTTTTTCACTACAGAAAACCTAAAAGTGTTTATTTTAACTTGAAGAAAAATAAACACAAAGAATTTGGAATAACCACACAAATATCATTATGTGATATTTAGTTCCTAATCACTTTTTGTAAAAAAGACAAAAAAAGAAGATAATGATGAATTAAAATACAGATACTTGAATCTTGTTTCACAATACTATGTAATAAAATAAATTAGAATATATGCACAAATGATATTATATATGTGCTTTATAAAATTTTAAAAATATTTTGAAAATGCAATATTTTGATATTACATATCATAATTACATATTTGTTATATAATATATAGAATGTATATGTATATATAATATATAATTATATGTAGAATATTCATATGTATTAATTAACAAAGGGCTTGAAATTTTAAAATATTTTGTATGTTTATTTTGCATATTTTATTTCTTTTTTTCTTAATAAAAAGTCTTTCAAGAGTTTATTTGAGCCAAAATTCTGCACATTTTCTAAATCCAATAAATTCATGATCCTCTATTGTGTATTTCTACTTATAAACTTACAAAGTAGAAATACACATTAGACATCGAAACTCTTTACCATTCTCACAAAGCTTCCATCTTGCATCAAATTACCCCCTATATATACTCCAGATTGATTAGTGGCTATAAATGGCTAAGTAGGTTAAAAAAATAAATTTGCAAAGTTCTTTTAGACATCTGTATAAGTTGATGACTAAAATGCTATATGAGACTTGTAATTAAGGAATAAAATAATTTATTAAAGATAGGTTAATGCAAAACCAATGTAATTGTTATCTTACTGTTTGCTAAGCTCTTTTTATAATACACAGTATCAGAGGCAAAAAGGCTGCCACCTACCCAATGAACAAACACACATGGGCTTGTGAACTTACTGAAGCTAACAGAAAAAAGAGTGGTTAAATGGGCATAGGTGTGGCTGGAATAGAGAAATAGATAAAGATGGTTGCAGCAATAAGGCTTAAAAGGTAAACTGATTATGTTCTCAAGGACTTTGTAAGGCCAGTCAATGCACTTGAACTTGATCCTATGGGCAATGGAGAGCCAACAGAGAGTTATATATAAATGAGCAAAATGGTTTGATAGGATTTTAGGAAGGTAACCAAAAACAACATTGATAATGCATGAGAGGAGAGACATTAGAGTAATCCTAGAAAAGATAATGAAATGAACTTTAAGCAGTCATAATAATGATAAAAGAAAAAAGGGTTAGATTGCTGAGACATTTCAGGGATAAAAATCCCCATGTTTTACAGAGCCAGTGAATTTATTAAAAAACAATATGAGAAAGAGTAAGGAACAGAGGACAATTTGGGCTTGTGTCCCAGGGATGATGAGTGAAGTTATAGTTTCTGTTTATATGGCACATCACAATTTATAAAACACTTTATTTATACTGCTCTCCATTGTTTCAACAACTCTGTGATAAATTAATATGTATTAAATAACAAATAGAGTTTATACAGTAATCTTAAAAAGGCTGTGATCACTGCTGAGTCATTTCTTTGGGAGATGCTATGTGCAGTCATCGTTTTTTTCTTTATGAAGCAGAGGTTGACTTGTGTTCCCCTCTTCAAAGATGCTTGTGTATTCCTATATTGTCTTTGAGTCTCCCCATGATACTAGACAAATGGACATTTATGAAGAACTTATTTACGCGTCTCCGAAAAAAAATTTAGACAGCACTTCTCAAACTTCGAGCATAGGGATCATCTGAAGATTCTGATAAAATGCAGCTTCAGATTCAGTGGGTCTTGGACGAGGCCCGAAATTCTGCATCTCTAACAAGCTCCCCATGATGTCAATTCCAGTGGTCCATGGAACACATTTTGATTAGAAAGAATTTTGACTAAAGCCACATGCTCATCTGTATACACACACACACACACACACACACACACACACACACACACACCAGAGTACCTTTCCTTAAGCAGGTATGCCATTCTGAGACAATTATAATGTATCTGATTTCAATTTTAAAATCCCAATCACTTTCTTACGAGTTTCAAGGTGGACATAGTTGCTGCCAATCGTATACGTTATTTCCTTTTGGTAATATAACTGCATTCCACTTCTGTCTCAGTTGGCAAACACTTCCTTGAAGGTTTCTAAGCATGTCAGGCATCTTTTTCAAGAAGGGATCTCATAAAGAACCACCTCATTGTTACTTGTTCATTAATAGTTCTTTTACTGACAACTTGGATGCATGCCTCTTAATTTTGCAAGTATTTTTAAATTAAAATTACTTTGAAGCATTTTAAATACTTCTGGCAATAACATCTGCTTGGAAGCAGAATTGTTAATTCTTAACTCTCCTCCCACAGGTCTTTTTTTATTTTATTTTTTATGATTCCATAGCCTTGTGGGTTTCCTTAATAGTCCAAAATTCCACAATATAATCCATGTGTGTTGAAAGACATCTGAAATCATTGACATGCCTCAGGGTCTTAAGATTAAGCAACTATCAGGTCTGCCCTCATGTAATTGGCCATGTTTAGGTCTATCTCAGAAATTACTTCTTTCTTTCTCCTCCTCTTTCCGTCCACTTTCTTTTACAGGAAGCCCATTTATGGTTCAGACAAGTTTCTCAAGGAATGCTTTTTTCTTCACACGGAAGTCCCTCAGGTCAAACCCTGAGAAATAGACAATACCTCTGTGTGTGCATGACAAAGATTTAACCTTAAAAGCAACGGTTGATATTTATGAGATTCTAAGCAAGAACTCAGCCACCCTGGAGAGAGAAAGGCTCGTGTCTACTGCTTATGCATTAAAAGTCCTATTGTCCCTGTATGCTGGTTGGTTATATTACATATGTTGAGAAGTATAGGCTAGTCAGTGCTATCACTAATTTCTCAAAAGGTCCTAGGACCTTTGAGCTGGACAGCTCACAGAGAGTATATTGTCTAACTTCCTATTCGATTCAGAAATCTTTAACACAGCATGCTTGAGATTCATTCAAAGCACCATAAGTCCTTCTGAAGGGGTGAGACCCTAGCTGGACAGCTCCAGTTGTTAAACATCTGCAGCTGTGAGCGGCCACTTGCATTTCGTCCAGCTGCTCTAATGTTTCACACTGTTCCTACTAACCTCCTGCCCTTACATGGTCTTGCCTTTTCAACACTAGCGTTAAATCTTGTTTACAGCTTTCAGTATTGCAAATTGAGCTCTCCTAAAATGACTTCACTTCAGTTAAGAGCTTGATGCTCATCAAAATATAACAACACCTGAACTTTGGCACAGGCTATCAATATCCCTCACTGCATCTTGTCACTGGACTTTGAACTTCGGTGGCACTTCCTGTTTCAGACATTCCACTGCTTTCCTAAAGAATTAGATGAAGTCATTCTCACCATAGAATATGCACCTTGCCCCTCCCCTTTTTAGATGCACTAATAAAGAGTTAAAAAAACATGCATCGGGCCACACATATTGCTGGAGATCCAACTGGGAATAGAGCCCAGGAAACTTGGCTCTCAGTCTAGAGTACTTCTAACCACATGACCATCATTTCTGATGACTGTAAATTCACGTAGTACTCCTGCAGAAACGCACAGGAGACAAGCACAGCGGCACGCTGGACAAGTTGGCGCATTGTTAAGTAAAATGAATAATGTATATTTTCCAGGATTCCTGTCGCCATCCACTGTGACTGGGCCACCTTTTGTTAATGCTCACCAGGACACATGGCATTTCTGAGGGTGTTTTTATTACAGATTGTCCCTGATATTCGCATTCTTGGCTCTTGTCTTGCCGGACACGGATTTTGCTCCAAAGTCATCTTTCTAAGAAGGCACTTCTCACTGCTGGCGGCGGCCGCTGCTGCTAAATTCTTCATGGGCTCTGTGCAGTGCCCTCCAATACACTTCCTGAGAAGCTGGGCTATTCTCTGCTTAAAATTTTAACTATATGCTTCTAAACCTGAAACAGATGTTATTTTGGCTGCCGTCATTTGCCATGGGCTTGTCTATTTGCATTACATACAGGGCAGGTAAAAGGCAGGTAATTTGCTGCCTCACTTTGTAGAGAAAGAAAAAGGGGAGATGGAGGATAGAACAAAAGAGAGAAAGAATAAATATAGAAATTAGAGGAATAAAGCCACATGGAGACAGAGAACAACCACTTGAGCATCTATTATCCTAACATCATATGCTATAGTCTGGCTACTCCTGATTAGCCTGGCATCCTTCTTGGATCAAATTTGTGGCCACCCAGATTAACTATGTGAGCTGATCTTTTCATTTAATATCAGCTTGTTCTTTTCAGCTCCCATGTCATTGACTGTCTTTAAAAAATGTACTCCTTGTTACTCAGTCATCTGTGTTTTCAAGAACTCACATTCTTTTTCTTTTTTCTTTCTTCCTTTTGTATGGGAACCAGGAACTAGAAACTATTAAATGAGGGAAGTTAACCACTCAGAGTAAAGGTGGAAGCCCAAAGAAAAAGAGGTTTGTCTTTTATGGTTTGTACTTTGTAAGCTGTGGGTGTAACTCAATTTCCTCACCACCCACATAAAAAAAGGTTGCCACCCAATCACTGTTGTTTTTTTTTTCTATCCCAAACCCCTCCCCTTTGATTTTGGCTAGGAGAGACCCTAAGAAAGACTGCCCTTTCTGGACGTTGCTGACTGTGACATATAAAAGCTGTTAGCTGTTCCCGTAGCCAGCAGCATTCAAACCTTGCAGACTTTTGCTCTCTGAGAGCTGTAATAAGACACACTCCTCTTACAGGGGTTTATACTACAACCTAGCAAAGAACTTTAAATTTTTGGAAGAACAAAATATTCATTTTGGCATTGTGCAGAGGTAAGCTATTTAGCTCAACCAGTTTATTTGCATGCATTGATTTTAAAGTAGCTCACATTAAAAAAAAATTTTTTTTTAACTTTTAGAAATGAGATTGGATGGTTATGGCTCTTTTGTATGTTTCTCTCACTTGGTGTCCATATGTGTCTGGGAGACATTATCAGCACATTCTCTGTTGTTACCTGTGATGCATTTTTTCCCCTCTTCCCTCTCAAGATGAATTTTAATTCCTAAAGATTTCCCTCTGAAAATACCAATGGAGCAATGCATTCTGTGGTGCAGACACTGGGGACAGACGTCCACATTTATTTTAGGGTTAGTAGTCATGCTGTTCATTTTTCTCTGGCTGTAGGAGATTCCTCTTAGGAATCCGCCTCGTAACTCCAAGTAAAATGCAAAGAGACTCTATAGGTTGTCTCCTAGGCTTGAGTTCAACATGTGTTTGGAAATTTTTGGAGAAAATCAAATCAAGCAATGCTCCCAAACAATAACTTGTAAATCCATACTCTCTGGCCCAATTCTTTTTTTTTTTTTTTCCCCTTTCATAGACCCTAATTCTGCCTTTCGATTTAAAGCAAAGTGAACTTGGTGGCCTGTCCTCCACCCTCAAAATGACAGCAAGCTCTGCCGTCAGCAGCGCTCTTCTGCTCTCCCTTCTCTGGGAAGCAAGTGCTGTTGTCTTACTCAATTCCACTGACTCATCCTCGCCAACCAATAATTTCACTGATACTGAAGCCGCTCTGAAAGCTCAGCTCGATTCTGCGGACATCCCCAAAGCCAGGCGGAAGCGCTACATTTCGCAAAATGACATGATCGCCATTCTTGACTATCATAACCAAGTCCGGGGCAAAGTGTTCCCACCAGCAGCAAACATGGAATATATGGTAAGAGGACTTTTTCTTTATGTTCTGAATGAGAATGCTTGATTTAAACCGCACATTAGAAGAACCTAACGAGTGCTTGTGTGTGGGGAGATACGGGGGCACTTTTTATACATTTTAACTCAGGAAAAGTTCCTGTGTGCCTGGTAAATGTAAGCACTGTCCCATTACAGAATTAAAGAGGAGGGGGTCTAATCATCTTTTGTAAGTTCCCTAACCACTGACGAATCAGGTCTTCTATAAGAAACATAGGTAAAAAGTGAGATGTGTTGACTGATCACACTTGGAAGGTGCAATTTTTTTTTTTTTTAATTCACATGGAAAATTTTGAGGGGCTTTGTTTAGCTAATAGTCCTATTTATCAGTTATAACATTTCTTGAAAATAGTTTTTCAAATTATAGGTTTCGTGTGCATGGCTTATTCTCTGGCTAGGCGTCTTTTCCCTTTCTTGGACAAAGCTTTCTGACGCTCACCTACTTGTACTCTCAGAGAACATGCTGACTTTTCCTCCTAGTGATTTAATGTTCTGTCGCTCAGATAGCAGGGAAGCCAGCGTGTCCTTCCTTGCGTGCTCTTCCAACTTCTTATGAACACATTCTTTGCTCTCTCTTAAAATAGGCTCTGTGTTTAAATCACTTTACTTAGAACGTTTGAAAAAAGATGGTACTGAAAGGATAAATGTCTTTTTAGAGTTTATTTTTGGTTTTGAATTTATGCAAGGTTATGGTTTAAATTCCAGTACCTTCTAAGAGCACAGCTTGGGCTATTTAAGGCAGCAAAGACCACCAGTATGGTATTTCTAAGATGGGGTGGGGGTTGGCGGTACCACTAACAACTTTTCACAAGTGCTGATCTAAAATTTTGGGATTCCTATCAGATTATAAATTCATCTGTTTTATTTAAATAAGCTTTTAAAGTTGGACTAATTGCAGATGTTAGTGTTACAGGAAAGACAAAGGCTTGATGAATGTGGGAGAGTCATAGTTCATAGACGTGCAATTTGGACTCTATAAAAATGCATGTTCCTCGGATTTTTAAAGAAAGAGAAAAAGCCTGGCTGATGTGGCTCAAGGTTTTAACATCGTTCCGTGGACCAAGAGTCGCTAGTTCAATTCCCAGTCAGGGCACATGCCCAGGTTGTGGGCTGGATCCTCAATGGGGAGCATGCAGAAGGCAGCCAATTGATGTTTCTATCTCTCTTTTCCTCTCCCTTCCTCTCTCTCTAAAAATCAATAAAAAAATATTTTAAAAAAAAAGAAGAAAAGAAGATGCAATCAGTCCTAATGTATAAGGGGCAATATAACTTTATGATTAAGAATATGAGCTCTGGAATCTAAATGGGTGGGTTCAAACCCCAGTTCTGGAATATAAGCTGAGTGAATTCACTACCTCATTCATTTGCATCATCTCTGATATGAAGATAAAGGTGGTACCTGCCACACAGGGTTGTGATGAGGAATGTATGAGTTGAGTGGTAGAGCAATTAGACCAGAGCTTACTGCGAAATATAGGGTGTCCCCCCAAAATGTATACACGTTTGAAAAATTATAAAGTCAGTGTTTATTGAAATACATTTCATTTTCAAAATGTAATAGAATCTACAGACACCCTGTATACATTTTTTTTGGGATATCCTGTAGATGTTCAAGAAACATTAGCTTTTATGGGTTTCCATGAACTTCTTGTGAAAGGTGCCCAGAGAAAGAAAACCTACTCAAGATCCCAAAGTAGCATCAGTTATACACACTGAAGAGGTGTTTCTAGAAGGTGATGTACAGACATAGAAAGAAGAGAAACGAATATGTTTTCAAAATTACCCGAAATTATGGAGTAACATGCGTAGGATTCTATGTGAGCTCTGAGAGGTATAATATCCAGCTTGGGCTTTAGGTAGGGGATCACATCGCTATGCAGACTAAGGTGAGTCTCAAGACAACCGAACTGTCTCTGGAGACAAGCTTGTCTGGGTTGAAATCCTAACTCTACTGCTTACTTTATGGTCTGTGTAAGTTACTTAAGCTGCTGAGACTCAATTTCCTTATCTGTAAAATTTACAAAGGGAATGATAATTTACATAAGAATTTATCAGTATATGATGCAATTCACTATTTTAATGATATGGAGGGAAGGGAACCATCATGAGCAAAGGCATAGGTGGGGTACCACACAGTAGAAACAGAATGAAGAAGCCACATTTTTCTAGTTATATCTTTCCCCACTGATCAAGAATTAATTCATTCCAGATGTTATTTATTTAATTGCTTCTACGTGCCAAGGACTTGGTTAATTGTTTCCACAGATGACCTCATTTGATAGTTCACATTTTCCCTGTGAGGTTAAGATTGTGATCTTCATTTTACACTTGAAATCACTGAGACCCAGAGAAGTTCACGAATAGGCCATGGTGGTGTGGATCATTTTCCACATGGAACAGGATCACTGGGATTTGCATTCCGCTCTGTGTAATTTCAAAGCCCATCCTTGTACTGGGAGCACCTATTCACTCAGATCTAGCAATTGTTTCTTGGGAGGCAACCCCTGGAGATGTCGGGATAGCTTTGTTTCCTTCTTTAAATTGGCAGCTGAAATCCTATAGCATTCATATTTTATTTGTCATTCCCCTCTTGTTTTTCAAATATAGGAGCTATTACATACTATTTGTTTTTTAAGAACCAGATACAGCCCCGGTTAGATGGTAAATGCTCTATAAATTCTCCTTAATTCAGTCAAGTTAATGAGAAACAGTAGTTAGAACAATTAAGTCCTATAAAGTAACATATGACTGTCTCAAATCATCATATAAATACTGCATATAGCCCTGGCCAGTGTGGCTCAGTTGGTCGGTCAAGCATCATCCTGTGCACTGAGAGGTCCCGGTTCAATTCTCCGTCAGGCACATGCCAGGGTTTTGGACTTGATCCCCAGTAGGGGGCATGAAGAAGGCAGCAGATCAGAGGAGATCGATGTTCTGCTCTCTCACTTATGTTTCTTTCACTCTCCCTGTCTCTCTATAAAATCAATAAAAACATATTAAAAATAAATACTGCATATAGTTCATTTGCAGAAACATTAATTTAATATTTATCAAGGATTTACTATATATTAGGCGCTATTCTAAGCATTAGGGAAACATTCATGAATAAAATAGACACTCCTTGGCCATTTGGGGTGAGGATCAGACAATAAACAAGATAAATATAGAAAATACAGAGTACATCAGAAAATAATAAGATTATGCAGAAAAATAAAGCAGATTGTGGTGAGGTTGTGCAATGAATTGAGGTGGTCAGGGAAGAGCTCAGTGAGAGCGACTTGGACAGAGGGGAGGGAGTAAGCCACACTGATAGGTGAGGGGAGACCATTCCTGGCAGAGGGAAGAGCGAGGAAGGGCAAAGGCCCTGAGGCAGGAGAAAATTGATTAGTTCAGTTAAAAGATATGCTTAATGTAGTGAAATTGTAGAACTCTCTGAGTAAATTGACCAATTGAAATAATTCATTGGATACCTCATGAAGACTCAGAGAAACTGAGGGAAGTATGATATAATCGGTAGCTTGTGGGTTATAGCACAGATGTCAGTAAATTTAACCTCTAGCCCAGGGGGAAAATAACAGATCTCAATTGAACATTGTTACCTTTATTTTAACTTGTTCAACATTGATTTCAATTGTGAACAATTTGAAAATGAGTTCAGTTCCTAACTCTACTATGTATCTCAAAAACTTGGGACACTTAGCTCACAATGGCCACCAGCCATGTGTACAAATTGTCCCCATCCGTGAGTGATATCACCCTGGGAGCCTTCTGGAGGATTCAGCACCAGCCTGATTTGTAATCTCTCTCATTCCCAACGTTTCTCCCCAAACCTTTTCCCAGGTCATTTCTTCTCTTTCTAATGTTGCCTCATTAATGCCTGCCATTATCTATAATCCTAACCTTGTCAGAATGTGTGTCCTTTGTTGCTATTTCTTACTATCACAACCACATTTGATTTCTCCATTTGAAGCCCCATAACCTATATGTCTATGATACTGCTCTCATCAAACTCAAACTAAATTTACAGTTATTTGTATATTTCTTGCAAGCTTCCTCATGTTAAGCTTTCAGGGTGGTAAGTCTATGTTTGTATCTCTATTTTAAAGTAGCATTGATTTGGACATGACAGTCAGCTCTCCATATCCATGGGTTTTCCAACTGTGGATTCAACCAACAACAGATCAAATATATTAGAAAAAAATCTGTTATGTTGTTGCTGACATGTACTATGCAGTTAGACCTACTATGTACAAACATTTTTTTCTTATAATTATCCTTTAAACAATACATGATAACAACTATTTACATAGCACTTACATTGTATTAGGTATAATAAGCAATCTAGAGATGATTAAAAATATACAGGAGGATGTGGGTACGTTATATGCAAATACTAGACCATTGAATATAAAGGACTTGAGCATCCATGGATTTTGGTATCTGTAGGGGTCTTGGAACCAATCCCATGCACATACCAAGGGAAAACTGTATTATTTATATTTTAATAGAAATTTTATTATTGTTTATAATAATATTTTATCCCAGGCACCCAGAATAAAAGATTTTCATAAATTCAAAAAAAAGTAATACTATAGATAGAGCTTAAGATATGCAAGTCAAACTCCTTTCCTCTTGGCTTCTGTTCTCCAATTAGTTTATTGACAAATTTCCAGAGCTCCTTGGAAACCAGCTGCTTTTCATTCTTCCTAAGGGCAGCTTAAACCATGACTCTAAACCACAAACCACACTAGTTTCTTAGAGTAAGAATTATCCCCAAGAAAGAATGAAATTGCAAGACTCACACATGGAGTAAAATTTGTAGGATATTCTTTGAATCCAAGTCAATTGAATAAATTAAATTTAAAAAATCTGAAGTCCCTCGATGAGAACAGGAGATCCAAAGATAATAAAAATCTTTGTCTTTAAAGTGTAAACAAAACAGTAAAAAAGAAAACAAACAGGAAAAAACAACCCACTAAGCATATAATTCAGTACAATACACTGCTGCATAAGACTGATGTAATAAAAAAGGTCCAGATAATACCATGGAGAAGTCAAACAAAGAAGTGATAATCTCTAGTTGGCGAAATCAGAAAAGGCTCCTGGGAGGAGGGGCATGGAGACTCATGACCAGAAAGGAAGGGACGGGATTGGCTGTTATGGTAGGCAAATTGAGGCCTGAACAAAATGGCCAGGAGAGCAAAAGCATAATCCATAAACTAGATTTTGACAGAGTCTGAAAGAAGATTGAGAATCATTTAATACAAAAGTGTTTGAGAGGCTGTGGAGGTTTAGAGCAGGGTCAGAAGTGCATGTTAGAAAGAAGGTCCTGGCAATTAATGGAGTTCAGACTGGCAGTGAAAGTGACAGGAGAGGTGGCGACCACTTAGTCAGTGATGCCATTTCCTTAGGTGCAGGTATGGGGGAGCCCGGCACTTACACCTACACACAGTGACGGTAATGAACAACTAACCGAAGTGCAGTGCACGAGACAGCAGTCTTCACATCTAGTCTAGAACGGTGGAAAGGCAGGTGAGCGGCAGTGTGAAGGTAAGAATGGATATGAACTGAACAACTGAAAACTGGAAATAAAGGTGTAATGTAATTTTAAGAAGTCAAAATCGCTATATTGATAATATGGCTTATTGCATTTGTTTGGTGTCTGCAAATGTTATTGGCAGAGCTAAAGGAACACGGCTTCCTATGCTTTCCTGGAAAAGAGAAAAATACTAGTTACCAAGTCACAGCAGGTAGTAACATAACAGAAAGCATGCCTCGAATGAATGAATGGAGAATAGATTAACCCACCCTCGGAAATAGCCAATAAACTATTTGCCTACAATAACTTATAACTTGGGAATAATGAAAAATGCTGATCTCATTTATTTGGGTTTCATATAAAAGAGAACGTAGATAATGTGAATTACTTTTTTTTCTTTATTCAATAGTTGACTAAACACTGATGATGTCTATCCTTATTATTTTGAAAAAATAAAACTAAAAACCTAATGGTGCATTTCCTCTCATTTGGGAAGGATAACTCAATTTTCTTGTTCTAAACATGAGAAATTTGGTGAGTCTAACCTAAATCTTTTCAATGAATGCTTTTGTGACCACTAGAAAGCCTCCTGAGAGCCCCTGCCAGCCAGCAGGGAACCGAGAGAGATTGCTGACAGGAAGGCATTTCTCCAGCACTCTCGGAACTCCGCATTCCTGTTCTAGATGGACAACTTTTCAAGTGTCTTGGCTTCCAGTGGAGACTGGGCACATTTTGTAGGAATTTTCTTTCAAGGTGCACATTGCTTAGTATCACTCAGTGTGGTATACGCATGTTCAGCTCTCCATGTATGGAGCCAGTGGAATGAAGGTTAAGAATATTTTGTTTGAGACCATTTGAATACAGGCTCCAACAAGTGCACATGTCAACACACAAATAGGATGTGATTCAGAACGTCACCATCGTGGAAGACAGGAAAGCTGTGACAGGATATCACACAGAGGCCACATATATGTTGGCCATACTTCCCAATATTCAACACTGCCTTTTTTTGGTGGCAAATGATACTTGAGCACACACAACAGTGCAGGAAAAGAATTTGATTATATCCCTGCTGAGTATTGGTAGAACGCAGCATCATACCTATTCCACAGAGAATACTCAGTGAATACCTGTGGAACGATTAAATGAATCACTTCTTAAGGACATGTGTGTAAAGAGGGTGAAGCTATGGTGCTCTGGTGGGCAAGAGTCATTCAGCATTCACTCACTCATCCCACAATATCTAATCAGGTGCCTGGCACTCTGCTGAGGGGATTGAATGGGGAGCTGAGAGATGCCTTTCCTTGGGAGTACTGTGCACAGACAAGTGAGTGGGCACAGCAATGAGCTGAGTGCTAATGGCAGCTGTGGGATCAGGTGGGGTGTACCTAGCCCAGACTTGGACTCAGGATTGACAGGCTGGGAAGGCTTCTAGAAGAAAATGATTTCAAATATTAAATATGAAAAATAAATAAAAGTTACACAGGAGGGAGTTAACATAAAAGAGAATGCACTGTAGGTGTGAGAACATGTTCCAAGAAGGTGCGTGGTGTGTTGAAGGCAAGGATAAAAATTCAGCATGGCTTGGATGTAATAGATCAAGGAAAAAGTGATGTTTGATGAGTCTGGGGAAGGCAAGCAGAAACTTGTTGCATTTATTCTAAGATCAGAGTTAGATAATGAATTGAATGTTTTAAGCAGGGAAGTTATATCCTCACTTGGCATTTCAGAAATGTCATTCTGGCTCCAGCATGAGGAAGGGATGGGAGAGAAGCAGCAGCAGATGTGGGGAGCACGGTCCAGAGGAAGTTATTATGTTTACTTTGTCAAGCTGCGTGAGGGATAATGGAAGCCTCAACAAAGTTTAAGGCCATAGGGAGGTGACAAAATAAATTTAGGGATCAAATCAATAGGAGTAAGTGATGTATATGATGAAGACGTCAAGGAGGCTGCCTTCATTTTTGACTAGGACAGCTGGGTTTCTCTGAGTTGAAGAACTCTAAGTAAAGAGTGGTGTCAGTCTATAAGTGGCTGCAGGTGTACAATCCAGGTACACACCTACAGAGATGGAAACAAGAAGCTAGTGTGTAGGAGGGAACATTCTTCCACTATAGCAATTTTCTTTCCTTTCTTAAATTCACTTTTATTGATTTATAGAGAGAGAGGAAGGGAGAAAGGGAGAGAGAAATAGAAACATCAATGAGAGAGAAACATCATTTGGCTGCCTCCTGCACTCCTCTCACTGGGGATCGAGACTGCAACCCAGACACATGCTCTGACCGGGAATCAAACTGGTGACCTCTTGGTGCATGGGTCAACACTCAACCACTGAGCTATGCCAGCTAGGCTACTACAGTGATTTTTAAGCAGTGTGCCGTAAGAATTTTTAAAATATGCAATATCTGACTATTTAGTCAGAGTCACTGACCTCTTCCTTTATATTGTCAAATAAAAAAATGACAACAGTCAACACAACAATAGCCGTCCAGGGTGAATGAATCAAAATTATACCTATATTTTTGTCAGATCAGCAAAAAAATATAATACATTCTTTGGTGTGCCACAAAATTTTAGTAATTCGTTTATGTGTGCCATGAGATGTAAAAGGTTGAAATTCGCTGTCCTACTACAAAGAATTGTGGGTGTGCATATGCTTTGCTAATCAAAACGGACCACTGCGCATGAGGGCTAGTATCCATCCAGCATGAATGGATGTTTTTATGTCTGGGAATCAACTCAAGAATTTCTGCAGGAAAGCTTCATGTATTTTTTTTTTTTTTTAAGACTAAGTGCTGAGACTTAAATCAACACAAATTCACATCTATTTCAGGGGCCTAAATAGCACCAGGCCCATGGTGTCCTTCTGACACATTCAGAATAAGGTCTTTCTGGAAACTAAGCAAAAGACTTCAGAAAAATAGAGGCTGATTGATCTGGCTGGCCTGGTGTCCTGAGTTAAGTATATCTGAAAACCATTTAACAGTCAGTCAGTGGCCATTAAATAGTTTTAAACCTGAGATGTTTAATTGTTTACGAGAATTTCTTAAGAATCGTGGGGAGGGGCATTGACAGGAAAGACTAACAGCTCCAACTGGTTCAGAAAAAATATTTGGCGCAAAATGTATCCTAGAGTGAGGTCTGGAGGGATGGGGTTCCAATGTTTCCACTCTGTGCTCCCCATAGTGTCTAAAATCAGGTATCAAGCATTTTTTTTTTTGACATAAATCTGAAAGAATGCCTAACAAGTTGTGTTTTCAGACTAAACTTCTCATGACTTTTAAAATTTCACACCACATCCTCCAAATAGAAACAGTCCAGAAATGTTATTTAAGGACACACATTTTTTTTCTCCTAAAAAGTGCATCAAATTCATATTTCATAATTTCATTAAATATGAACATTCCAGGGAGATCAGGTTTTCAGCAGGCTGTAGGTAGGCGGAAAGGCATTTGAATTTTTCTGACCAAGTGGGCAATGGCAAGAGGGGGTTTCGTGTATATCACAGGAGAGTTTAACAATCAAGAAATCAGTTTTTAGATTATTGTAATACTGAGTTTGCGAAAAAAAAAATTAACCACACGTGAAAATGTCTTCCTGTCTCAGAACTCCAGTATTAAATGGTAGCTGATGGGTGTTGTAACTCCCCAGAGAGAAGAACTAGAATCCATTGACAACTGGTCTTAAAAGTTAAAGATAAAACAGATGTGAAAGAGGGATTTAAATTGGGGAATTAATAAGTTTTAAAACTTCTAAAGTGTTCCCTAATTTTTATCTTCGTCTGTCTGATGTGATTTTTCCCTGGAAGCAAGTTCCTTGTTATCTATACACAATTCTGCTTCTGATTATTTATTTGCTTCAGGGTTTGCTTGGCTTTACCTTATCTGATTACATGCATAGTTGAGATTAAAGCTTGATGTCTCTTAAACTTCAGGCTGGCAGAGAATGTGATCACAGGGCACCTCACTGCTTCCCATTTTAGGTGCCTTTTTAGTTCACTGACACCACTACCATCCAGGGCCTGAATCCCAGTACTAATAGTATCTACCGTTACATACACCCTTGTCCTGCTAGAGCTGGGCTCTCACCTGACCTGCACGACAGTCTTGAGAGATGGCAACAATTCTCCTCATTGAGAGACGGGGAACCTGAAGCTTGTACAGCATAAGTCAGTTGGCCAAGGTCATAGAACAAGCAAATCAAAATGGTAAGAATGCAGGCAGGTCTTTCTGACCACAGAGCCCGTGCTTGGAAAGACTACAATACACGCTCCCATTCATGTGTGCATCTCCTGCTCTAGGGATTTTCCCTACATGCATTTCATCTGAGGACATCACGGAATATTAGAAAGTATTTCTTCATGCGGAATCGAACCTTGCTCCATGTACTCTTTCTTGGACACCGTATGGGAAAATTCTGCATTATAATAGTGCTTCAGGTTTTTGAGGCTGCGTCTTACACCCCTGACCCCAGTCACCCAGCTCTTTCTTAGCCTCCAGCCCTTTTGTGTTAAATACCTACTGTACACACCACTTCTAAGCATCCAGAGTGTTGTCTATCAGGGAAGACTGCACAAAGAGATTTGCTTTCTGGAAATCCTGGAAAAGGTGAAAGCTGTGTCATTAAGGAAATGGAGACTCGAGGTACTCCCTCACCCCTTGCTCCTGGGAAGCAGCGTGGCTCTGGTCGAAGACGCCCTTTCACCTGGTGTCATCCCTGGCTGGGCTCCCACATGTGTTATTCTGACAGGGAGGCGCCTGGACTAGATGTGACATGACCAGCGCAGAGTGGTGATGACACATTTGTGTCCACTTGCTCTGCTTCTGTGGGTACAGCCTAAAGGGAGGCTGGCAGATGTGGTCAAAGGCTCCAGCTGGTTCACATGAGTCTCATGAACTATGTCGCATGTAGGTCAAATGCGTGTTTTAATACAGGTCTGATGTTACAATGGAAAGAGGTCGCCTTACGTTAAAATTTTTGAACTCTTTTTCCTCTTCAAGTTTTTAGATTTTTCAGGAAGTGACGCCTATAGTTTTTCCACATGTCACTTTTGATACCTCAGTTAATAAAGCCATTTAGAGCTCCCGCGATTTCTAATGGGCACTATGAACACCACCTGTTATCTCTGTATGTTTCCATGGAGTCAGAGACCACAGGTTCCCTTTACTGGACTTGTCACTCTCAGAATGGGTGACGTCAGCTTATTTGTGCCACAGCATACGGGACTATTTTCTGCTCCTCTCTCCCATAATTCTGTCTTCCATGTACACACATGGCGGACGTCCTCACTGAGTCTGGTACCCAGAGTGTGTGACAGCAAGATACTTTCCGGATGAAATGCAATTTTTATCAAACCTTAAATCAATAACAGACCAGAGCTGAAAGGAAGGATACTAATGTAAGCACTTGTAAAGTGAAAATGAGCAGACAGAACTACCAGAAATGCCCTGTTCTTCCAAAGCCCTGCAAGTGCTGATGGGTGAGGGAGAGGGAGAGGGGAGAAGGGATGGCAGAGGAGAGGGGGCCCAGCGTTCCCTGTGATCAGAATGACATATCACCAACAGGGCTTTAGGTCGCTTGTTAACCAGAGGAGCACAGCGCCACTTTGCACAAACACATTCCAGCCCCCCAACTCTGGTCCAGGGTTGGGCTTGGCATCTCTTCTCAAAAGTTCCCCTGGAGATCCTGGAGTGATTTCCCAAGTGAGAACTCAGAAACGTGCTTTAAGAATGATCTCAGGTCATGGTTCAGGACACAAAATTGAACTAAATCTTCTGTAGCTCAAATATCCATTTATTGATCAAGAGATTGTTTACTGAAACAATGACGAGGCTAAGCCAAAAGAAGAGTTATTGCAGTGATAATTTCTGTATTATCACAACATTTCACTGCACAGTCACTCAGCACCTGTTTCCTGACCACATCATGTGGGCACCATGGGTGAGCTAAAGATGTCCGCAACACGGACAATGCTTCTGTGGGAATGCACCTGACAAAGGACACTTAGAAAGAAACAAACTTAGAGTAGCACCTGGTCCTTTCCGAGCTTCTTTATATAATGTGTTGTCTACGTTATACAGGAGTGGACAAAAAGTAGGTTTACGGTTGCGAGTACGTGAAACAGAGTTTATTCTTGTGTTATTGTTTATTAAATTTGTATTATTTATTTGTGTTACAACTGTAAGCCTACTTTTCCCCACCCCTGTATATGTATAATGTATTATATGATAATGAATTTATACAATTTACTATAATTTGCCATTATTTACTTATTTGTTTAGTAGTTTTTTTGTTGCCTGTCTCTTCCCTAAACTGTAGGGCAGAGTCCATGTTAACCTTGCTGACAGATGAATTCACAGTACCCGGGGCCTCCCAATAAATAGTCACTTCCGAGCTGCCCAGATGAATGGGTTTCCTAGGATCCTATTGGTTAATATGGAAATTTGCATTTCTTGCACTTTCCATTGTTGAAGACAAAGCAGTCACCCCATGTGGTAAGTTTATTGTAAGGAGGTTTGAGCCAAATGTGGTCCAGGGCGACTGTTTGCTGCTGTCATCCATGGAGACGCAGCGGGCAGAGGACACACGTGTGCAGGTGGAATGGTGACAGAGAGCTCATAAACTGCAGGCCGTCAACCATCTGAGTAGTAGGTATCTTTAATTTGCTCTGCACAGTATTGAACTGTACAGAATCTGACATTTTTAAAAGTTAATTCCCACATGTAAAAGTTGATATGTTTCACATGCATATCAGGATTTCTGGATTATCCTGAAATGGTAAGGTCTAGAGACACTGAGCCCTCTTCCTACTTGTCAGCAACCACTTAGAGAGGATTAGTCTCTTTGGGTGGGACAACTGACTCATTCTGAGTGTCTCTCTCTCTCTCTCTCTCTCTCTCTCTCTCTCTCTCTCTCTCTCTCTCTGTCTCTCTCTCTCTCCACACACTGTCCAGAGGCCAAGCAGCAGGTACACTTTGTCATCTGATACCCAATACTACTTTAGTCGTCTTCATTACTAGACCACCCCCTGACACAGACACTATCATTTAGTTTGATTATATTTACATAGAGTTTTGGTGTTTTCAAAGCACTTAGCTGAAGTACAGTTTTACAGTTAGCCATGCATAAATTTAAAGCACTGAAAATTTTTCCATTTTTTCCCTAATCACCAATCTTATTTAAATACTTATATCTAAAAATCTGAATTTTTTTTGCCTTTATCCATGCCTTTATTTATTTATATATATGAAGCACACCCTCAGTTAGAAGTCTCCCTCCGTAACCCAGATAAGGAATGATGGTGGCTTTGCCCAGGTGTGGCAATCGAGGTGACAATCAGTGCTTATCTTCTAGATACACAGCAGTTTGAAGGCAGGATCAACAAGATTTGCTGATGGAGCAGATAAAGATTATGGAACAAAGAAAGCACAAGGATGGCTACCAGATTTTTAGCCTGAGCTAAACAACAGCAGCCTCTGTAGCATGGAGACAGCCACAGATATATAGGAACAGGCAAGGGGACAGACTGGTGACCCCTGAACTAAAACTCGGGCCATGCCCTTTGCTGATAGGAGGAAGACTGCAGGACCAGCAGGTTATGGTGGGGAGTGGGGCAGGGTCCTGAATACATGGAGCTCAACTTTGGACAAGTTGGGTTGAGGTTTAAAGTAGTTAGATGGATAACTTACTTTGGAATTCAATTGAGAGGTTTAGAGATATAATTTGGAGGAATAATACTATGAGCATAAAAATGGCATGTCAATCCATGAGACTGGATGAGATTATGTAGGCAGTGAATACAGATGAAACAGGAGAGAGAGAGAGAGAGAGAGAGAGAGAGAGAGAGAGAGAGAGAGAGAGAGAGACATGGCCTGAGCCCTGGGACCCCTCCAGCATGTAGAGGTTGGAGGGATGAGGAGGAACCAGCAACTATGGAGACTCAGCAACCAGAGATCAACAAGGCAAGTATGGGGTCATGAGACCAAGGAATGGGGGTGTGTCCAGGAGGAGCAAGTAGCCAGGCATACCAAAAGCTGCTGATAGACCAAGGAAGTTGGTGACCAGGAAATGGCCATTGATGAGAGCAGTTGGGTAGAGCAGAGGTGGGGTGGTGAACGTGGATGGGGTGCTCAAAAATGAATAAAAGAAGAAAAATTGTAAATTCTCAATTAAGACAACTCTCAAGGAATTTTGTTGTTATAAGGAGAAGAATGGTGCAATAATTGGAAGATAAAAAGGGGTCAAGAAAGGGTTTTTTGGCTTGCTTTTAAGAAATGTATGCTGTTGGCAATGATCTCCCCCCAAAAAGTGCACCTTACATCATGTCTTTACAGAAATGTACCTTTTTCATCTACATGCAAGGTGGCGCTCATCTTACCTAAGGGAAGTCTTCAATATCTTCTTTTAAACATTTAACAAATGCTTAGGATCCCACTTCGATATTTTATGATATAATTTGGTCCCATATTTTATAGTTATTTTTGTGACTTGAGAGAATTCTTTTATCAAGTTTCTTTCACTCTCTACTTCTCTTATAGAGCAGAATCAGTTTAAAATCATTTGGTCAATCTAATGAACACCAGACCCCGTCCCTCTCCAGCCTTCCTTCCCAGCACTCGTTTCTGCCCTCTGGTCTGGTTAACCCCGGGTCTTGTATATTTGGTTCTGAGTTTTCTTTATTGGCATTTCACATGCATTTCTACCCAATGAACAAAGCCATCAATTTCAAAACAGAACCGCAATCATGCCCATGATTTAAAGCTGTTTTAAAGCATCTAAAAGCTTTGGCTGCCCTCAGGGGAAATAATTTTGTCATCACTTAATTACTTTCTAATGGTTCTTTCTCACTTCTGTAACTCAACACTCTTTTCCCAATTTAAGTAACCCAGGAACAGATCAAACAGTCCTAGCTAAATTATTTTTAAAGAACTCCAAAACTTGCCTATCTAAATGGACTTTGCTTTTTATCTTAATATACAAGGAATGACCACATAAATGTCCAGGAAAATAATGCCTATAGCACATGCCATACTGTCTCCAATACCACTACCATAGCCAGTTTAGAAATATGTCTCCCAAAACTCAAAGTGTGATGTTTTTATTTAACATTTTATGTCTTTGAAGATGGATTCCAACTACATAATACATATTTCAAGAGGTGACTTGTGCTTTTAAAAGTAATATTGCTGGTTCTTCCTTCATTTACTTTCCATTCCCTAATCTTTGGTCCTATTCATACACTTAGCAAGTTTTGACAGTCACGTGTCTTTAATGTTTGTTACTAATAAGTTTCATAAATTAAATTTCTCGAAACAGCGTTTATAGTTTTAATATAGTTGATTTTTATAAAGTATTTCAATTGATTTATTGAAAATAATAATTTCCTTATATTTAATGTCTTAAAAGTCTAAGAAATACAGTGAGTCTTAAGTTTTAAATTTTGCAACACTGTTTGAAAGATTTAACAAGTTTTCTAATTTTCAACTTAAAATCATAAACATAAATAATTACTCATTGATATATTTATGTTGAAATTACAAGGCTAACCTGTTACTTTAATAGGCCACATTCTCTTAACCATTAAAAATCTTAAGAATATCAGATATGCACAGACTATCCAGAAATATCTATCGTTTTTAATATCTTCCAATTTAATTCTTTCAATCACTTCTACGTTTAATTCTTATGTTTGGAATTAAAAGATGTTATCCACTTTAAAAAATCAGTATGTCACCTCAAACAATGTTGGAGGTATATTCCCAAGTATTTTAGGTGCCGTCCAGTTAGACTGAATTTCTTGTTGTGTAGAGATATTGTCACTGTGCTCCCTGAATCTGGCTGCCACTCTGTTGTGGATACCAAACTTACAGAAACTGCCGATAACACAACCTCATCCCTGGCTGGAGCGTATCATTCTCTGACTCTTCTGTCTACTCATGAATGTCAACAATCTTCTCCATGCTGCACTCTTCTTTCACTCGATTTTGTATTTCTTTGGCTCCGGCTCTAAAGACCTCTGAACTTAATGAGAATCTACATTCTTGTCACATCCCTCCTGTCTCTTGGAGCCACAAGTCTTTTAGATATTTAAATGACATCAGTTTGAAGTCTGGATCGCTCATGGCTTAGTCCAGCTATGTGGTTGCCACAGACAAGGCGCTGACTTTATAAGCAGAATAGCTCATGGTGAACATTTGAGTCCAAAGCTCTCTTAGTTTATGAGCTGACCAACTAAATGGCTTTTAACAACCAAGAATGGAAGAAAACCACATGGGTCAATGGGGCACACCTACAAGCATATGCGTGCCCCGACAGTGTCTTAAGCTATCTTTATTTTGTGATTTAAATAATTTAATTATAATATCTAGCTTCTAGTGGATTCCATGCATATTCTTGATTTTTGCCTCATTTTTATTTTTTTGTTTATTTGTTAATCCTCACTCCAAGATATTTTTCCATTGATTTTTAGATAGAGTGGAAAGGAGGGAGGGAAGGCGGAAGGTGGAGGTAAAGAGGGAGAGATAGAGGGAGAGAGAGATGTGAGAGAGACACATCAATTGATTGCCTCCCACATGACCCCAACTGGGACTGGGAATTGAACCTGCAACCTAGGTACATGCCCTTGACCCAGAATCAAACCCGTGATGCATTAACAGCTGAGCCAAACTGGCTAGGGCTTGCCTCATTCTTAGGAGGCAAGATCAGATTTTAAGTGTTACAACTAAATTATCTTGAAAGCATCTTATCCATTTAGAAGGAATATGGAATGTTGACTGTGGTTGAATAACAGTGAAGTAAGTATCCAGTGTTCAGTTTTTCCAACAACAGGTAATAATAATGTATTGTACACTTACTAGGCACTCCACAGAATGTGGAGTCAGTGCACATGTGTGCCCTTCTTTGTTCTGTTGCTGTGTTTGTAGGGAATAATATTAAAGTCATTTTAAATCAATATCACAGATGCTCAGAGAAATTCAGCAGAAATATATATACCAACTTAAATGCATAGCAGTTTACAATTCACTCCCTGAAGTTTTATAAGTTGTTCACATTCTTTCACATGGTTACACTGGTGATATCCATTGCAATTTAGAGCTTCTGCTTAATGAAGAATAGATCATAGTGGGCCACTCCCTACAGCCCCCAATTATTTTGCTGAAATTTCCTGTTGTTATTAAATAAAGTA
Source organism: Tadarida brasiliensis (assembly GCA_030848825.1). Taxonomy (NCBI): domain Eukaryota; kingdom Metazoa; phylum Chordata; class Mammalia; order Chiroptera; family Molossidae; genus Tadarida; species Tadarida brasiliensis. The sequence goes on from CM061272.1 coordinate 28,323,080, forward strand.
AACATTGCTTGCTATTTTCAAACCTCAAAGACCTTTAATCAAATCAATACATTTAAATACCACTGGAGAGTAACGGGATACATAATTTACCCTCCTTCTCGAGGGAGTTGTGACCAATGAAGAAAGACAGAGACACAAATGCAGATCTCAATTTTACCAACAGATGTGATTGATGTAATCCCCAAATTCCAGCACTCCCTACACAAGCTGGATAGTCCCCTCTGCACAGATGGGTGTGAGTACTGCTTGGGGACAGAGAGGCAGGGAGTGCAGGACCTCTGACTTACCCTGTAGTGGACATCAAAGGGACAGTTGATCATCTCTTCCACAGGGAGGCAAAAGGACCCGCTGTCTGTGTGGAACCTGCCCAGTACCCATCAGGCTTCCAGCACCTTCCTTCAGGGACGTGGAGACAGGCAGAAATCCCTCCCATCAGTTCCCTAAAAGTAAACAGCACAGAGAGAGAAAGACAGTGGTTATTCTTCCTCCCCCACAACTACCTTCTCTGAAATTTTGACCATGACTTTTGTATATAAAACACCTAAAATAATAATAATACATCAAAATCTCACATCATAGCTAACAAAGAATGCTCATGTTAGATATTGTTCAGGCATAAACTTTTAACTTATCTTTTTGACATATACAATATATTTTTTAAACATGTGAATGACTATAAAGACAGAATTATATATGCTAAATTAATTCTTAAATTCTTAACTGCTTTACATGCTTTTAATAATTTAGAAGAGAAGTTTTACTCTCTCTGTGGTATAAAAGGGCTAGAACAGAGTAAATCATAGACCAATAGAACATAGATCTTCCTGGCTCTATGCTGAGGATACTCAGCTATATTAAGTCATGAGAAGTTGAAGATGAAAGGTACCCTAGAGATGACCTCATCCAATCTTATTTTATAGATGAGTTAAGTGGGAGACAGAATAATTAACATGCCCTCAGTCACAGATGATCTTAGCAGTAGAACAGGGTTAGAACACAAGATTTTTTTATTCTTAGGTCAATGTTATTTGTGCATGCTATGCTGATATTTCAGGACAAACCTCTAATGAAATGTTTTTACCAGTTATTGATCTGAGTGCACACTGTATTTCAATATGTAAATAGTACTTGGATGTATTTTTTTCTCAAGTGACTACAGTTAGTTAAGAACACTCTAGGGGAAAAAAATGGGTTGATGCTATTCCATCTGGAATCCCTTTGTGAATTAATTGTGTTGTTTTGATTTTGATGAATTGTAACCCATATGGCATAAATCCATATTTTATTCAAAACCATCAGAAGAAATTATAAATTCACTATCAGCCAAGTAAGTGCTTTTAAAAGTTCAATTCAGTCCTAATATTCTATGATTTTCATTATACATTTATTTTATAGTGTTGATATAATTTACCCAATTTTTACAAACAAAACAAAGGAGACGTTTGAAAAAATAATTCATAAAATTTCTGTCAAATATTTATTTTACTGAGCTAAGTAATTGACTATGAAAGAAAGTAGTACAAAACTTTTTTCATGATTGTAAAATAGCATGATATCAATTCAGAGAAAAAAACAAATAGATAGACACCAGCTCATAAAATATCATAGAATGAGTATTATCCATTTTTGATAATGTATTTACTATTGATCATTTATTAAAATGGTATTATGTAATATTCTGCCACATTTAATTCAATTCACAAAATGGGCAAATTAGATTCTGGACAACTAAAAGTGTGCATTTCTATAGCTCCTTGAGCAATTTTTCTATGTACACAGGCAAAGGGGACTTGACGTTGTCACCTTAGAATTACTCCAGATCTTATCTAAATTATTCTGATTTTACATAAATTTTCTGAGTTTATTTTAATGTAACTCTAGATCAATGTATGTGTATGACTTTGTTTTTCTAATTTAAAACAACTTGTGAGAGTAACTAACACATGTCTTTTGAGGGCCGCTGCTATGGCTTCTATGTGACAATATCTCTTGAAGAGTTCACCTATTATTATTGGGTTTTTTTCCTATTTTATTTCAAAGTCACTAAACTAATTTCCTTTCACTTAAATACATTGTTATATTAAATAGATCTATGTATCCCATTATCCTTGAAAATTATGCCTGTTCAGTGTTATGGTCAAGCAGTCCCATGAGTTTGCCTGAAAGCTGTTCACCCTAAGGTAGGGGAGCCTTGCTTAGCTCTGCACAGCCTGGGGGAAGAGAAAGTCACCAAAAGGATGATAAGAAAAGGAAGACCAGGAAAAGGAGGAAAACAATGATTAGTAGAAGGACATCAAACATGCCTCATATATGGAGCTTCAAGTGAATTTGAGTAATTTAAAACTGTCACTTTTTTTCATATACTATCTTACCTTCTAAAATATGCCGCTGTCCACTGTCTAATCACAATTTGAACAAAATTTTTCAGTTATATCCATTTTTAAATAATTTATAAAATAATGTCATGACATTGAACGAAAAAGATAAAAATTAAAATCTTTTTACAACAGATAAATACTTCAGTATATTATATTTTCACTAGGGAGACATTTTGAAAGCATTTTTTTTCTATATTTCTGTACAGGAATTATAAATATTCTCTACTTTGTGCTTTTTAACTTGTAACTCACTAGAAAAAAATCATCATTTTAGTGTTGCCTTATTGTTGGCAGGTCCACAGAGGCTCAGAGCTTGATTTCCCATACAGCTTTGGAGATGAGAGTGTCAATCCATCTGGTAACTAACATAAATCTGTACTCAATCTAAGGCTCATTTCAATTTTACCCCACAAAATTTTTAACTATGGAAAAGTTATTATACAGCAATAGCACCCTCATCAATTTAAACACCTTCCTTTTCAAGAATAATTACTATTTTTTAAAAATGTATTTAATTGAATCATAATGTGCTATTTTATAGGAGCCCCATGTAGGATGGTCAAGTTACCTTTTCTCATCGTTTGTTTCCAGTTCATACCAACTAACACTACTAGTATTACTACCAAAGGTTCAAATGATATAAAATTTGAAAGCTCCATGGGATTTATTACATTACAATATAGCTTGACCTTTGAAAATTGCAGTACACTATTAGATATTATTAATTTTTGATAAACTGGTTTGAATAATTTTGATCATATTAGTTTTTAAGCTATATTAATAACCTGGCTCGTTGTTGCTGTAAAGAGGCCTCTAGGGAAATCAACTAACTTTGATGGATTCAAATTTCAGGGGTCGGTCTGAGGTGTCCCCGGGTGACATCTAGATAGAGCATTTTTGTTAACCAACCCTTTACTAAAACTGATGTCTGGACTTTAGTTCTAGGGCCACTATAAAAACAACAATTTTTTTTGTGTGTGGTGTAATCATCTTACATTATAGAACTTCACATGTCAATGGTCTGAATTTGCTTTGTTTTAGTGAAAACAGTCTCAGGAACCAGCGTTGAAAGAACTTTAGGACCTAGTAGCACCATTTCTTTCCTCTTACTTTTTGTTTCTTACCAGCAAACCTGGCAAAGCTGAAGGCTTTTTCCCCTTCACAGGTTTGGGATGAAAATCTTGCGAAATCAGCCGAGGCTTGGGCGGCGACTTGCATCTGGGACCATGGACCTTCTTACTTACTGAGATTTTTGGGCCAAAATCTATCTGTACGAACTGGAAGGTAGGGGGCAGTTTCACGGACACCATTTATCCACACCACTTCATTGCTTTTGGACTCCAAAGGGCAGGGACACCAATTTCAAGTCTTATCAGCAACTGTTGATTGAGTGCTTACTGTATGCCTGGCACGGATGCTTGACCTATGACTATGTCAGATATCTAAAGGAGGATTTGATGGGTTCAAAGGGCCTAATAAGACCAGTTTCCCCTTTTACCCTCGAGGCACTCTCCCTTAGCCTGTATTCTTCCCTATGTCCCAGGATCTTTGAAAGGATCAGGCACGTGCTAGGACCTGTGTCCCATCTCTTCTACTTCGGGAAAATTCCCTGACTGTGGCAGAAGCCATTCTTGTGTATCTGTAACTTTCTCATTATTTTATATATCTGTGTGTGTGATAAAAATTATATATATTTACATATATATGTGAACACACACACACATAAATATATACACAAGTATATGAAATTATGGAAAAGTTGTTTCCCGTGATGGGATAATTTTCCTACCGCTGTGGAATGTCATCATCCAACATTCCAAAGACCCAGGTCTCTTCCAGGTAGGGGAGGAACATCAGGTGTGCTATTTTTAAAATAAAAGTGATCTAAGTTTAAGGGGAAAAAACTCACACTGAGTACTAGCATTGCAATGCCTTTTAATATACCAATTCTTAAGGGTGTATAAGATTCTTATGGAAGAAATTTTTGACATGGATTAAAAAAACAAAACAAAGGTGATGATTCCTGAAATATCTGCATGTCTGATTTGAAATGACTAAACACATACTTGCATGAATATGGGATCACTTGCTCCAGTCCTAGGCATTTTTATGTTGGCCCTGTACTTGAAGGAATAGAGGATTCTACGAGGTAGTGATGGTAATTGTGAGGGGTGGGTATGCTCTTGATTCATCATGAATAATCTGCATAACAAACAATTAACTTACAATTTAATGAGCCTACTGTGTATTACCACTACTGTACTCTAAGTTCTCGTTCTTTTCCTTGGTATCTAGATATCGCTCTATTCTCCAGTTGGTCAAGCCGTGGTATGATGAAGTGAAAGACTATGCTTTTCCATATCCCCAGGATTGCAACCCCAGATGTCCTATGAGATGTTTTGGCCCCATGTGTACACACTATACACAGGTATTTCAATTGTCTTATTACTTTTTGATTCATACTTTTAGAAAATGGTCTTCACTATTTTGGTGAACATGCATTTTTTTGTAGCTCTGACTTCAGGAACGGTATATCGGTTTATTTTCACAGATGGTTTGGGCCACCTCCAATCGGATAGGATGTGCCATTCATACTTGCCAGAACATGAATGTGTGGGGGACTGTGTGGCGACGTGCAGTGTACCTGGTGTGCAACTATGCCCCAAAGTAAGTCCCAGGTGGCATGCTACTTCCTTGAGCCTTTCATGATGTTCAATATCTTCATTCTGATAGGTATTTTAATCTTCATAGGACTTAAATACAATGGCTTCTGATCTTGAATCCTCCACTATTCCCATATACTGAAAAGAGATGAGCTGAAAGGTTTCTTCTCACAAGGAAAGGGATTCTGGGCTAAAATTGGTGGCAAAACAATCTGAGTACGGAGATTCATTAAATTCTCCTCGCGATCTTTCCTCCGTCATGGTAATTGTAAAATAAACTCGTCCTTCCAGGCTTTTGATAGCTGCCTAAAAAGGCATCAGAACACAATCTTCTAGGGAGTTTATTAACACCACAATATTCCTATCTGTCTGTGCTGAAATGTCAACTTACATCTTTCACTAGGAAAGAAAACAAGCCTTTCTTCCTTCTTTGTTTTAAGAGTAAAATGTAAAATTATAGTTTATTAATTCCATAGGTGGTTAAGGAGGCATTCAATATCAGAAGGGAACATTTACAATCTATGACTTCTTTTTAACTAGAGGCTCTGCTGTGAGTTAAATTTCAATATTAAAAATTATTTAGTAATTTCATCTTATGGCATACATAAAAAGTATTGCGAAAATTTATTAAAGATTCTAAAATATAGCCATATTTATGAACAGTTTTTACAATAAATAAGCATGTGTTAACATTTGATAAAATGCCTTCTTGATAACAATAACTCTTCAGATGATAAAAGATTGCAGTATTTATTCATGAGTCGGTTCCCATTTGGAGTAAATACCAAAATGTGCAAAGGATTTATGACACTCTTGGTGTTTTCCAAAGTAAGTCCCAAACAAAGACTTTCTCCAGCATTGCCAGTATGGGGAGGGAATGAGAAAATGTTTCACAAACACTGCATTACTCATTTATATGGTAGTATGCCAGTGTTTTTGTAAAGTTAGAGAAATAGTGATTTCCCTGATGGACCCTCTTCACAATTATTAGAACAATAAGATCCGGAAAGTAGAATGTGTCTGCATCATGGACAGCATGAAACTGTGCATTTGTTTGATGTTTTCAGTCCCACTCCTTATATTTTCCTGTTAAACTTTTACCCTTCTTTCTGACATAAACAGGCCGAGGAGTCCCCAAATGATGAAAGATATTTTTATTTCATTCATTTAGCTTCTCTGTTTTTGGCCAATGACTAGAATTTCTAATACTATTGATGAAAGATTTGATTCTTTTATGGGTCCAAGAGATTAAGATATTGTGTTTAGATGCTATATCTGTTGTAATAAAAAACCATTATTTTGAAACCTAGGCAATGAAGAAAGTTTTATAATCCTGACTGATATGTGAATCTGATTCTTCCAATGCCAGTATGAAGTTATCTCCAGCCTAACTGTTTTTCAGGGGGAAAAGTAGGAGGCGGGAGGGAGAAAGAGACAGAGACGGTGGTGGGGGGGGATTTAATTCCATGGACTAGGACGAAAAGTAAAAGAATAAATAATATGTTTATTAATCGATTGATTGACTACTGAATATAATTAATTATTCTCTATTCAATAAACATCAGTGATTTATCTAAACATTTATAATACAATGATTACATATAATAAAATTATATTTCTAAATTTATATTACTAAAAATATGTGCTGTATAATTTCAAAAAATATATAGAATAAATAGAAAAATATAAAATAAAAATAGCATAGACTTGGTAAAGATATAGCTTTGGGTAAAGATACATAGGGAAATATGATTTTGAGTATAGAATGGGAGAAATTAGGACAAAGGAGTGAGCTACACTCATAAGAGAATGGGCCTCCTCGAATGTTTCTGAGCAAGCTTGTGACATTATCAAAATTACGCTTGAGGAAGCTTATCTGCAGGTCAGAGTGTAGAACAAACTAGATAGGGGTGGACAGCCTTGGAATCTTACCTCATTTTGTAATATGAAGAGTTAATCGGCATGTTTTACATGTGTATAGATAAATATTTTATAGAATCAAGTGTGAATTTTTCACTGACTGATTCAAGCAGGTCCCTTCATCCCTGTAGATACACGTTCTGGGTTGCTGCTTGGTCTGACTCAGGTCTCAAAAAAGATGAGACCCACCTGTCTCACATTCCAGCCTCTTACCTACTGTTGTCTCATCTTCTACCCTGACTTTTTATTATTGACAACCAAATTTTCTCCTGACCATTCAATTTCCTTCACGTAGTTAGCTATATTTCTATTTCCTAGTACTCTAGTTACTAATCACCAGGCTACTGAAAATACATTAATTACTCTCTCCCTTAGAACTGAAAGAGCTACATAACAGTAAAGCAATGTGGCCGTTTTTAACTCTCCTAAATACTGATTTGATTATTGTTTTGATCGTGGTCACCAATACAGATAAAGAAAAACATTGAGAACACAAAGTAATTCAGTTAAATGTGTTCATTATCGAAAAATGAATAACATTATCAGAAGAAAAGACTCTGAGTGTCCATATGGGAAAAGGTTTAGAAATCACCTTTAATTGCTTCTGTGAGTCATTATTCTCTTACTATGAGAACTTTTCCATATCTCATTTTATAAATAATGAGAATCTACAATATTTTATAACTTTAGAAACAAATCTTGTGAACATTTGTAACTGTTCTTTGTGCTTTTGACAACTTCCTGCTCATTTCATTTCTTTTTTTAAAATCTTTATTGTTGAGAGCATTGCAGATGTCCCTCCCTTTTCGCCCCATTGCCCCCTCCACCCAGTTTCTTCCCTGCCCCAGGCCTTCACCACCCTACTGTCTGTGTCATGGGTGATGCATATATGCATATAAGCTCTGTGGCTAACCTCTTCCTGCTCCCCCACCCCCTTCCCTCTGAGATTCCTCAGTCTGTTCCATGTTCTCATGCCTTGGTTCTTTTATATTTATCAGTTTTTGTTTGTTGGTTGGTTCATTAGATTTCAAAGGATAAGAGATCTTTCTTTCTTACAGCTGCATAGCATTCCACTATGTACATGGACCACAGCGTTTTTATCCACTCATCTACTGATGGGCACTTGGGCTGTTTCCAGATCTTAGCTATTGTAAATAGCAATGCTATGAACATAGGGGTGCATATATTCTTTTTGGGTAGTGTTTTGGGATTATTAGGATATATTTCAGAAATGAAGGAATGAGCAGGAAGTTGCCCTAAGCACAAAAAACAGTTATATATATATACACACACACTACCCTTAGAATATCATTGGTGTGAGTTTTTTCACAGTGAATATAGCCTATGTGCTCCAGAAGACAGTTTAGGAAAGAGACAGATGTGGTGGCTGAAATGAACATTGAGCCTGGTGTCACATGACTAATCATTTCACCATTCACTGCATTGCATCACTTCTTATTTGTAAATTAACTCAGAGGGAAAATGTTTTAAAAGTAAGATATATATAATGAGTTACTGTACAAATAAGAAATGGATATAATTTCAGTGCTTTTCAAAAATGACAAACTTCTCCCAAAGATCATCACGTCAATACATGTGATCATGTGCTTAATGACAATCAAAATTTTTTAAAGGAGCAAGTAACATTGATACTACCCTTTTTTTTTCTTTCTAGGGGCAACTGGATTGGAGAAGCACCATATAAAGTGGGGGTACCCTGTTCAGCCTGTCCTCCGAGTTACGGGGGCTCTTGTACCGACAACCTTTGTTTTCCGGGAGTAACGTCAAACTACCTGTACTGGTTTAAATAAGCTCATCTGCTCCTCCAGGAATGGAATGGTTTCTGGGAATCCTGGGTCTATATATATATTGAGTTTTGCACATATTATACATATTTTATAACAACCTTGTCTTCCTTTTATTATTCATTGTATAAATTAGTGTTTGTCTAGTATGTTTGTTTAACCTTTGAGGTCATAGGACCATCCTTTTCTCTTTTCTGACCTCTAAGCCTAAATTAAAATATTGTATATGTAGTATTGACACCGTTGATGCATCCAATTCTAAAACTTGCTTTCCAAAAGAATTATATTATGTTCCTAAGGAATGAAAAATATATTTGACCTGTAAGGTATGTGTGTGTGTGTGTGTGTGTGTATGCATGTATATGTATTTGCATGTACATGTGTATACACACACACACAAACATAATAGATGATGCAACACACAGGTAATAATGAGTCCATAGTTAACTTGAGGGAAATTAAAAATATTATATTCAAAATATATGTGAGGTGGTGGGACATCTCCAGCACCCACCTCTATACCCACAAAATAACAGTTTGCAAAATAGCCTTCAGTGATATCTGGATATAATAATTTAACTAACAACCACAGAGTTCATTCTGGAGACATTTTATCTTATTTGGCTGCACAAAAGGTTATGCTCCAACTTATGTAAGGTTCGAATCCTGCCTTTTGCTGCTGGTTACGTTCTGATAATGCAAAGATGGTGAGAGATGGTTCCTGCCATCAGGAAGCCCACAAAAACATTCAGGAGATAATTCAGCCCAGTGGTTTTGCTGTACAATTATTTTTTTTAAACACATTCATTTTCATGTTGCTTTGAGAAAGTGAACACAACGCTGTTTGCCTGTAGGTGGAACAGGTCATAAGCCACGCTGTGTAATGTGTACGCTTCTGGTGAGCGTGAAATCTTTAGCTGTGGTGCTCAGAACCAGAAGAGGCGGGGAAGAATTAAAAACTGGCCAGAAGTGACTGGATTAGACTAGATGGTTGTGGCTTTGGAAGGCAGAAAGCCAGACCCTAAGAAAACTGGAGGCCCAGGAGAAGTAAGATTTGGGAGACAGGTATGAAAGTCACAAAAATAGGGTTATTGCACAAAAATACCAGGTGCAGAGCTTCAGAAGGGCCTATCCTAAGGGTCTAGTATATCTTGAGGCCTATCAGCAGGAGGGGTGCCAGAAAGAAACACCAAGGTGCCAAGGACACCGCCACCTCTTCATTGTCACTATCTGGTGAGAAGCAATCCAATCATCGTGAGTCTTTGGGTCTCATCTGAAAGACCCCAGTGTACAGCACAGACAGTCACGATTTGTTAAACAGCCCTCTTCAGAAAACATGCTGAGAACTAATTGCCAAATTTTATTTCTATGTCTGTGCAGAAGAATACATTTTAGTCTCAATTTAGTGTGATTGTGGAAGTAAAAATTACCGTGAAAATTTTACTCATGCGATTTTGGAAATGCAATCTTTCCTTATCCAGGAAATCGCTTTCAGAGAAAACTCAATTATCTGGGTCAAGACACTTAATGCAATATACTGTGTGTGTGTGTGTGTGTGTGTGTGTGTGTGTGAGAGAGAGAGAGAGAGAGAGAGAGAGAGAGAGAGATGCTTGGGTTTTGTAATACTGCCATAGAATTATAGAATAAGTAAACACGGCTGTTTCCAGAATGCAAATAACAGAAGGAAGCTACTTGTTGAAAACTCCCCAAACATTTGTAGTTTCTTAAGGTGGATGCACGGAAAGAGGACAGATAGTTAATTAAGGCCATTCCGTGGGAGAGAATCCCCCATCTGCAGTGTAGATGTCCATGATGACAGACAATTGGCCTGATTCGTTTTACAAACTGGATATGGTGACCAAATGTTTTGATTATACTACTTTGCTTCTGTGGGCACATATACAGATTTTGTTAAAAATAAATATTTTTGGAGACTTAAGTGAAAAAAATAATTATATGATTCAGGCCTCAATCCGAGTTTTATCTGACATGCCACAGGCAACTGGAGAGAAATCTCCGTAGTAGGATATTTGCTTGATTTGTGCAGAACGTGTTTCCATCCTTGCTGTTTCTGTACTAGGTCTATAGAAGTAGAAAGTTACTATCAAACTAAAGGCGACTATTCTTACTTCCAGTTCTGTTGCTGCCTTACTTGTGTGGCTTGGTTTCTCGGTTCTAAAAATGAATAATGATATTTGCTACCTATTTCGTGGAGGATTAGGAAGGTAAAATTACCATAGTAATAGAATTTGTGAAGATTAAAATTATCATTATTGTGAAGCTTTTATTTAAGATAAAATTTAAGTTTTTAGGAGCTTTTCCTTGGCAGAAATTCTAATTCTTTGCATTTATCTCAGCTTCTTATATGGTGGCTGTAATGTAATAAATGTTTATATGAACAGATTTTTAGAAATAACTAAAACCTCTAGAACTGCAAAAATTCAAAGGACGCCCACCTTTCCATGTTTCAGTAAGACAAAAATGTCTTCGATACAAAGCTTTGAATGTATCAAAAATCCAGATGAATCATCAGACATATCAGATTAAGGTCTACACACTTATAACTTATTCAGCAGTCTGTTCCAAATCACAACTAGAACTAAGTTTATTTATAATCTAACAACTCAGCTGAAAATATAACGGGTATATTTGTTAGTCTATCTGTACTTTCTAAAGTTAGTAATATAATGTGGCCATGTGAAATGTTTTATTTCCCAGGCTAAAGCAAATGACAGTTTGCTAGTATAAACACAGCGTGTCATATTTTCACAGCATGCGGCCATGGTGCTAAGATAACTATTTCTCACTGTAATCCCCAGAGGCAGAAAGGGCCTGGGGATAAGCTATTTCATAAGAGCAGCTTTAAATAGTCAGTATCGAGGTTTTCATTTCAAAAGGTTTCATTCAAGGCATAGTCATTGGCACACATACTCTACAGCATAGATCCTCTCTATGGTACAGATTTTTCAGACCACCCTCTTTTCAGTAGAAAACTTAAAAAAAAAAAATCTGTCACAATAGAGATTTTTTTGGCTTTCATGCCATCAAAAGACTGGGGAAATGATAATTTTCACTGTTAAATGGATGGATTTCTTTATAGAATTGTAGTTGAATTGCATAGGCACAGCCTTAATGTTCCTGGTGAGGATAGATCAACTTGCTTTTAAAATGTGGCAGAAACTATTATTATCCTTTTTGCTTTTGTTCAGTAGTCTAAGTATCACCACTTTTTTGGGCCATCAAATGCACTTGACCGCAAGGTCATGCTCACTGGGAACCACTCATTTGAAAGTTCCAGGCAGCTTTAGCACAGAGTTGGCCAAACGCTAAGGCAAGTTCAACCAATTCAATTTACTCGGAATATTTGAATTGAAACTATATATATATATATATATATATATATATATATATATATATATCATTAATACATACTTACTATGTTAAATCAACTTACAACATCTACATAAGCAAATCTCATACACATTTAGGCCAATTTAAGCATTTGTGTTCGTACCCTGCTTATTGTATGAATGCATAAGCTGAGCAGAGAATTTGAATGTGTCCATGAAGGAAAGGTAGTGCTGAACCTGAGGTCTATGTTCTCTGCCTTGTGTAACAACATTCCCAGGTCCTGTAGTATCACAGGATGAAAATCTTGGTATGGATGGAAGCCTTTATCTACTGAGGTGTTTAAGGAGAGTCCAGTTAGATTTCTATCACTCTAACATTATCTTTGCTTATATGTGATTTTTTATATTGTCATTATATGTATGGGGGAAGATGTATTTAAACACATGCAAAATGATTTTTTAAATGATTTCATGGTGCAACTTTGACTTATGAGAGGCCAATCAAAAACCTAGAAAGTTTAATAATTAACTGGCTAATGGTGCTGAAAATGCATTACAACCACCAAAATTGCTACAATTTTGAGGTTTCTTTGCAATTAAAATTTTTTATTAAGTGTGAACTATCATCTATTTTGGTGCTAAATATATGGTGCTAAATGAATTGTTAGTGTTCACAATTTTAGTAATGTTCTTTTTAGTCATTATGAAAAGTGTTATCCATTTAATTCCAATTAGGAAATAATTATAGAATACTGTTAAATTAATCTTAACCAGAAACAGGCCAGTGAACTCTATTTTTAACCTTACAGTCAAAAATTATTTTGGTGTTACAGAATGCAAATGTATATTTTTAGAAGTAATTAATTTTCTTTTAAGGTGTTTCTTAGCTTGACAATGTCCAAATTCAAATATTGCCTAAAGGTCAGATAACACCTACACCAACCATACAGCAGGCACTGGCGCCCTCTGGTGGTTGTAAAAACAAATTCTGGATGGCTGGCCTGAAACAAAAGCCCTTTCTCTGTTTAATAAAAATTTAAATTGCACAATTTTATGATTCTCAAATACTCTCTAAATCTGACAGCATTTAAAAAGGCTTGACTCTTTTGAAATATTTTTCAAAGAGTATAAGAGCGATATTATATCTTGGTATCCACTTTCCTCAATGACACTGTTTTTCATGATTTTGCCAGTTCTGAGGTGCTTATTACAGTGTTTTTCTTTTTAACTAGGCATTACTAAAATATTTTTCATCTGGTTTACATTACAAATACAATTAGAATTAAAATGAGCACACAGAATTATGTGTGTTTTACCTTCAAAAGCAATAATTTATTTTTATTTTGCAGAGTACATAAGATAAAAAGGAGATAGGTTAAAATAATTCCATATAGAAAAGGATTACCTTCCCACCTTTACTTGTTGGTCTGTTCTATGATAATGCTCTTTGATCACACTATTGAGCTAATGATAAAATCTTATTATTCCATGCAAAGCCCTTTTAGCCTAACAAATGTACATAAAGTTTAGAATCCCATCACCTGTATTAAAGGCCATATTCTTAGGTAAACTTGCAGGTGAGGTATAACTGACTGGTGTGATCATCTGTTTTGAAAGAGATGTTTCTTAGACTATGTTAGCAGAAGCCAATGAAATATGCTTTGAGTCAATTTTCCAAATTACTACTTTCAAACTTTTTTTTAAAGCAATAGAGTCCTTTCCATGATCTCAATTATATACAAAGCTCTGACTTAAGACAATACACAAAAAACAGACCTGCTCATTCCCCACACTTTCCCCAGAGCCTTGGAAGTGTCTTCCAAGAGCCCCAGGATTCTAAAAACATTGATCTAAATCATCCCGTCTCCCCCTCCCATTGTCTCTCAAATAACCAGCTAATTAAAGAAAAAAAAATTGAGGTTCTAAATTATTTCAATGGTTCTTTTAAATACCCACGTCACTTTGCATGTGTTAGAAGCCCCTTAGTGTGATGGAGAATTAAATGCTGACTTTCACCGGTGCTTGTTACAGATTACATCATCTTGTGTTACTTGACAAACAGAATTTTGCTACCATACTATTTTGAGAATTAGAGATAATTGTGATGCACATATGAAAAGAATGTGTTTTTAAAGTATCTAAATGTTTCAGATATGTACATAAACCTAAAATAGACTGTATCATTTTAGATATTTTTTATTGAAAAGGTTCGTTTGGATGAGTTTTATTCATTACTTGCCACTGTGCGAGCACGGTGCCTGCATGTTGTGATATAATGTCATGGATGTGTACATACATGGAAGCCGTGTAAACCTCTGTCCTTCTAAAGCTTAACACATACAGCTTTTGGAGCTCAGCTATATTATTTTTCTTTCAATAAAAGATTATAATTAATTGTTTTGTTGTAAAATGTTTTTCTTGTTTTCAATCGAGTTTTAAAATACACTCAGAACTAGAGGGTGTGATAATTTTGATAAGAAATAATCTATTTTTTCTAAAGCAACAATGATTATTTTTTTTAATGTGTTACTGAGATATACCAAATCTCTCCCCTCCCTCCTTTTCTTTCTTCCCTTCCTTGCCTCCTTCTTTCCTTCTTCCTTTCTTTTTCCTACCTAGATCCAAAGTAAGTATCAAGCAGTTCTGGCCGAGGAAATTGCATCAGCTGAACACAGATATTTTAGTGCTTCCCACACAGAGGGCCTCAGGAGAAGCCGCTGTGTTCCTGGCCACCAGTTGGCCCAAGGCCAGATTCCCAGGGTCGCTCTGCCCTGTAGCAGAGTCACTCCTGTCTGGTGTGATGGTAGATCCCACAGGCCAGTTCCCTGAGAAGGAATAGAATCCAGGTCTGTCAATTTCTCCTTACCGTATCTCACACAAGGCGAGAAAGCCTCACTAAGGAGACTTTTCAGAGGTTTGGCCCCAGGAGGCCTGTGGCTCTCGCTCAGCTTCTCTTCCTCTGGCTAGTCCTCCCTTCTCACTTCACTTTCTCCTCCCAAGACTCCAGTTCCACACCCACATGTTTGGAAAGGTCCACTGATCTCCACAGGAGACCGGGCTCACTGGGGTGTGTGTGTGTGCAGCAGATTCTAGCCTCAGATGAGGCCTGATGGATGCAATGAAGTCTATGCTCCTAGACTTGCACACCTGTGACGGTGAAGACATGGGGGGTGTGGTGGTACCTGGTCCCGTCCCTTCTTCTCCACCAGTGACAGCTACGGAAGACATGTGCATGAGAAGCAAACACAGCCTGACAAGGCAAACACGGACTTTTCCAGAAACAGTGGACTCCGCTCTAGGGAACAAAGCCTATCCCCACTATTGGTGACTCTGACCCAGTTCCTTCTGAGACAGCCACCTGGACATTGTGGTGTCAGGGGCACTGACCCCTTCCTGAGTCATGCTCACCCTGTGAGCCAACACTGGCTCCATCCTAGCCAACCAGAGACATGTCATCAACCCCGGTTGAATCTCTCTGGCCCCAACTCTCATCCTTGATGAAAGAGAAGCAAGGTCATGGCATGTGGCCTTCAACTGTCACATCGAGAATTTACATATGCATTACCCTTTACTTAACTCCTCTTCCACAAATCCATTCCAGAGGTACTCTGGCAATGTATGGAAATATGCATGTTAATCATTATAGTATCATTTGTACTAGTAAAGGGCCAGAAACACTCAAAGGTCCATCAGAAGAGGGTTGACTGAATGGTATGTCTACATAAGGTAATACTATGCAGTTGAAAAACGGAACAAGAAAAACCTCTATAAACTGGTAGAGAGACGTCTCCCAGGATGATACTAAGTGAGAAAGCATGGTGTAATCAGAATGCTACCCTTGTGAGAAAGGTTAGGGGGAATCATGCACATCTACACACATGCATTTGTAATACATATCTGTTTATATTTACCAAAAGAAAAGTGGAATTGTAAATTTAAAAAGAAAAAAATTATCACTTTTAGGAGTAAGAAGGAAACAGGGTGCAGGGGACAAAAATATTTCCAATGACTTGGAAACAATATTTTGAGTGTACATCCCTAATGGAGTATATTGTAAAGACGGAGCTGCAAAGAAATATTTAACTTTCTTCAGCAGTGTGTCGTTAGTATCATTAGCCAGGGGAGTAGTGGAAGAATGAAAATAAGAAATTAAGCTATTCATTTTTAGACTAAAGTTTTCAATGTAAGCAAAAAGAGGTACAGTTTCAAGAAAGAAAAGTTATTATTAACTCAAGATACTTTCTTTGTGAACATTAATATCTGTTAGCTTTGAACGGCGAAGGGCCCTAGGTGCAATGACCTTCAGGTAGTGGTAAAAGCCTGTATTGCCCAGATTTTTGTCTCTAATATCATCCACCACTGAGAGCAATGGTTGGCATCCCCTGGGCTGCATCATCCTGATCGAAGCTACCATCATTTCTCCCATAGATTAGTGGTGTCCACAGTGGAGTTTGTGCTTCCAGGAAGCGCAGAAGAACCATTGAGAGAAGTGCTTTAAAAAATGCAAGAACTTCTGTTTATATTTAATGTTATCGAGGAAAGCAAAAAGACATTATTAAAACATAGAACTTATATGCATGCATGCATAACCATGGACATAGACAACAAAGCTAGGGGCAGGGGGTAGGGGGCGGGATGGGGAGGAGGGTGTCAATGGGGGGGAAAGGAAAAACATCTGTAACAAAAATAAGTTAATAATTAAACAAAAAAAGATTTCCCACAGGACAATAGACTGGCCCCAGATGGATGCAGCCAAGGGCCATGTGGCTGTCAGCTTTTAGGGCTTTTTCCACACAGTGCATTTTAGAGACTCAACTAAGAGAATCAATTAATTTTGAAACTCAGCCTCTATTAAACACTGACAAATGTTCTTAGAAAATTCCTGCAGAAGTGAGATTTAAAATGATTTGATAATGAAAGCACAAGTTAACAGAAAGGAAAATTAACAGTTGATAATCACCTTGCTTGTGATAGGAAGCTTGTTTTTCAACCTCATTATGAGGGCAAATAATAATGATCTAACCGACTGGTGAAAGAATTAAAAATTTTTAAGACTATTTGACATGAATTATGCACTAATAATGAATATTTGTCTTGATATATTAGCTGGTGACAGTTAAGCTAATATTTTTTAAATTGATGAGCAAACATGTTTAAACCAGCATAAACATAAAATGATGCTTTAAGTCAGGTCCTAAATAAAACTCTTCAAAATTATTAAGCACATTTTGTAGTATGGCTCTGATAAAAATTTTAAATACTAATAAAATTTAAAATTAATGTTTCAAATGATAATAGAAATATCGACAGAATGTTTTGGTGAAGGCAAAATGTTTTTACAAGAATGATAAAATAATTTAAAGGTTTTTATAAATTTTACTGTACATATTTTATTTGTTATTTTGATTTCATAATGCACATAATATATGAATGCCTAGGATAATGTCTAATATATATTAGCATGTAGTAAAATTTATATTATATAAAGTGGGTGCAAGAAACAAAATTATTTACGAATAAAGGTGTATGACCAAAATGTCTGGAGGCGGCAGGTCTGAACACTGGCAGCTTCCTAGCATATCTCTAGGCTTCTCCTCTGACAGCCTATGGCCTCCCCACCCTGGACTGACCTTTGTGAAAGTAAAGCACCTGCCTGGCCGGTGTGGCTCAGTGGTTGAACTTCGACCCATGCACCAAGAGGTCACCGGTTTGATTCCCGGTCAGGGCACATGCCCAGGTTGTGGGGCTGATCCCCAGTGGGAGGCAAGCAGGAGGCGGCCAATCGATGTTCTCTCTCATAGATGTTTCTATCTCTCTCTTCCTCTCTCTAGACAAAGAAAAAGAAAGTAAAGCACCTGCAGTGACTTCCCTGCACAAAACCTCCGATGACATTCCAATGCACTCCATAGCATCCAATGCTTTATCTGCTTACTGGATTCTATGGGGCATCCTTCTCTACTTCTCTCCCTGCAGCTCACTCTGCCCCGTCCACCTTGGCTTTCCTTCTGCCCAACTCACCCCCTCCTTCAGCTTCTTCACATTGACCTCCCAGATGGTCCTGTGATTGACACTGTTTTCACCTCCACGTCTTAGGTCGCCCTTTTCACCTCCACCACTCTCATCTCTTGCATTTTTGCCTCCTTAGCGAGGGCACTATGAAAACTGAGCTGAACTCTGTGGGAGTGCATGGTGATAAAATGCAACATATTGGTCTACTGGCTGTCTTGCCCCCTAGAGACAGGAGGTCCCACTAGAGCTACCTGAGGATAGGGACTCTGCCTCGTGTATTGCTATATTTCCAGGGCCTAGAAACGTCTTAGTATTTTGTAGGTGCCCAAAAATATTTGTTATGTAGACCAATGAATGAATGGAGTTACAAATATTAAATGAGGCAACCCACGTAAAGCATTCCATACACACAATTCCCAGTAAGTAATAAACAAAAATCATGATTTTTACCATTTTTTCCCCCATAATGTTCTGAAAAATAACTGGGAATCTGTGGGATCTCTATCCTTAGTGAGTTTGTACTAACAGAATTAATTGACTGTAGAAGCAGTTAACCAAGCCTCTTTTCAGAATATTAGTATCTTTCATCTGATAGTTATTTAAATCTGCAGCTGTAATCAGAATTAAATTAATATCCTTTTGGAACAGGTCCATATAGTCTGAATGGTCAACTTATGACACAGTCGCCTAGGGAGACATTTTTATGGCGCCCGATTTCGCCTTTATATGGAAAAGAATGAGGCGAGCACTGCAATGCTGAGAGAACAGCACCGAGTTCCTCAGCTTCTCCTGCACTGTTTGCACTTGGAACGAGAGGCGGCCACAGAAGAAGAAGAAACAAGTGCAGAGAAGAGTGTTGCGGGCTGCATTCGCGCAGTAGTTTCATGCACGTCAGATAGGGCAATCTGGAAATGACCGAATTAATGATCACGTTTGAAACCTGGGACTTTTCCCCATAGCACTTAGTGAGTTCTCATACACAGAACAGTGAGAAAATGAGAATTCTGTTTCAAACTGATTCATGAACTTAAGCTATGAATCCAATTTGAAGGAGAAACATATTCATACAGAAAAAAATGACCCTGCTAGTGTGGCTCACTTGGTTGGGTGTCATCCTATGCACTGAAAGGCTGCCGGCTTGATTCTTGGTCAGAGCACATGCCTGGCTTGCAGGCTGGATCCCCAGTGTGTGTGTGTGTGGGGGGGGGGGGGGGGGGAAGGGTGCAGCCAATCAGTGTTGAGCTCTCACATTGATGTTTCTCTCTCTCCCTTCCTCTCTCTCTAAAAATCAATAAACTATTAGAAAATAATGAAGTCTAAGAACATAAAATATCGTTTTGGAGATAGAATATAAAATGATAAATCATACTCTATAACAATTATATTAACCTATGATTATACTAGTAAGTTTTCAGATAAATTACAAATCCTCCCTGAAGTAAAATACAATGTCCATGTATTTTTAATATTTTTTCTATTTATTAATAAACTCACAACAGTAATAGGCAACCCTTCTGAATTATCTTTATAAATAAGGAAGAGGAATTTTTGAGTAGTGTTCCTCACTAGGAGTGATGTTGACATTTGGGTGGGAAAATACTTTATTGCGAGGGACTGTCTCATGTCTTAAAAGGCATTTATCATCCCTGGCCCCTCAGAACACTAAAGAATGCCTATACAACCTTGTCCAGGTTCTACAGAATGGTGACAACCCAAATTAGCAGTATACACTGTCGCAGCAATACCCCTGATTGAGAACCAGTGATAGAGACCTTCGTGAGTCAACAGTCAAAACCAAACCAGTCTGATTAATGCACTAAACTCTACTATGGCTGCTCATTCCTGCATTTCATTGCAGCTATAGTCATAGCCACCCAATTTTTTCACAATATTTGTTGGAGTCCTAACCATGTGTCAGACTCTATTATAGGTTTGGGTGAACAACACAGATAACACTCTGTGCCTCGTGGAACATTCCAGAGGGGAAGAGATCGACAATAACAAATGCAAAGACAGGGAATGTGTCAGGGTGGTAAACGCTGCAGAGAAAAATTAAGGTGGGATGAAGGATAGGGAATGCGGGGAGGGGAACGTTTCAGCGGAGACACGAGGGTTTTAGGGAGACAGCCCTGGGGAGCCTCTGCCTGTGCACATTCAGCTGGTCCCCACTTCTGATGGTTCAACTTCGCACTTTCCAACTTTACCATGGTGCCAAAGCCACACTCAGTGGACACCGTCCTTCCGATTCTGCGCGTTGACCTCTGCCTGGCTAGGACACGCGGTGCGGTCGTCTCTGGTGAAGCTGGGCAGCAGCCACAGCTCGCCACCCGCCCCGCGCCAGCACCCTGCGTCGTCACAGCGTGTTTGGGGTCCTGTGTTCAGAGCACATTGCAGGAGGCTAGGCTAAGTGCTGATGTTCAGTAGGTTAGATTTATTAAGTCACTTTCGCCTTAATGGCATTTTCAACTCACGATGGATGTATCAGCCATAGCCCACGGTGAGTGGGAGCATCTGTACCATGTGGATGTTGGAGGAAGACGTTTCCAGACGGAGGAAGAAGGGAGGACAGAACCCCCTGCAGGACCAGGCTGCTGTGCCCACAGACTTGCAGCGGAGCTGGGGAAGAAGGCCGTGTAGGAATGAGGTCAGGGAGGTCCAAAGGGCCATGATCTGATATTTCAGAAGGATCACCTTGGCCGCTGTGTTCAAATAGCATAGAGAGGCGGGGGGCACCTTCATTAAGACAACGTTCTATCCTTCATCCTTTCTTTCATATTTTCACTCTTCTTCTAAGTCCAGAACAGCAAAAGAAACAGTCATGGTGCTATCTGCCTTTTAGCCCCTCACTACTCAGATTCATAAACATGTTACCTGTAGTCACTGATCAGGTTACCCACTCAGTCCTTGGGGTCTCTCAGTTCATTCATTTATGCCACAAATATTCACTGAGCACATTTTACATGTTAAGTACTCTTCAGGATAAAAATCAGACAAGGTGTCTGCCGACCAGAAGCTTACATTACAGTGGTGGTGGGGAGGGGGTGGAATAAAGAAACCAACACATACACAATCAAATGTCCAGTGGATGTAATTGTTGTGAAGACCAGTAAAGCTGAGGAAGGAGCTAGAGGATGAAGGGACTATGGGTACTTTAGATGGCGGTGGTCAAGACAGGTCTCACCGAGGAGGTGACATTTGTGCAAATACCTGAATGCATGTTTTTTATCAAATGAAACCGCCTGGAAAGGTTTTTCTGATCTATTTATTGAAAATGGTTCGCACTTCTTACAGTCCTCAATCTCCCTGTTGCACTCAGGCAGTAATTCACTCCCTCTTCTTGAACTTCTTCTCCTTGGGTTCTGTCCTCTCCTTGACCTCTGTTGTCTCTGGGACTTTTCAGTGGTTCCAGGGAGAGATAATAGGTTCTTAACTATGATTGAGAAAGTGAGTTTATGGCATTATGGAATTTATCTCAATGCTAAATCTGTTTTTCTGAGAGGCCCACTCTGACACAGAACTCCCCTCTTCAATACTTTCTTTTGCTTCTTGACCTGCACAGAATAAATGTAATAAATGTAAACAATCTTTCCTCACATTTAATTTCCCCTGAGATGAGACCTCATATTTCAGGTTTTTCCTGCTATGCTTCATGCACCTTCCCTATAGATGAACAAAACTAATTAATATCACTGATACTCTAACCTAAACATTTCAACATCTCTGTCTACTCTCATATGCTTTATTGGCTGGATGTGTGTTCGTATTTGTGTGTGCATGTATTTGTGTGTGTATGTATGTATGTATTTATGTGTGTTTGTGTATATATTTGTGTGTGCGTTTGTGTGTATATTGTGTGTATTTGTGCATGTGTGTCCTTCACGACACAAATCCTTCTCACATGGTGTTAATTTGACCTCCTTTGGGATTCTTTGGTTTCCCCATTTGCAAGCTTGTTCTCTTTCGTCTGAGCCCCAGTAGCCCTTTAAATGTATCTCTGTTATTGCATTTACCTCCTTGCCTCCCTTACTGCATATGCACAAAATTCTAAAAATATTTTTATTACACTACAAGTCTGTGCTAGGGTCATCTCTGCATCACAAAGTACTAGCACAGGATAGCCGTGCTCTGCTGAAGCAACTGATGCTTTTGTGCGAGATGGTGGTCAAGCTGCCACATTTCTGCCGTAGTCACATATGCGCAGGTTCCGGACTGACCAACAGAGGCCACTGTTGCAGCTATCTGCAGTAGCATCACTCTTGACAATTTATAGGAACTTAGAGTTATAGCACAGAAACATTTAATACTTCTTTTGCATTACTTATACTACATGTAGAAGCAATAGTCAATGAGTGTTAACAAAATCTATGCAGAGAATATGTGAATGATTTTAAGTTTCCCAACAGGTGAACAGGCAAATGGGTGGTGATTTTCTTGAAGATATTTCAGAATGAAGTTAAAGAGAAACACTGACTAATTAAAAGTTTTAGTAATTGATATAAAATTGTAAATATTTCAAAGCTAATTGATGATAGGTAATTTCTACTTAATAAAAATTTAGAAACTAATTATATTCTAAGAGTTGAACCCCTTGTTAGGTAAATGGAATTGGGGGGTATAACTTTGTAATGTGAATAATTAGTTCTTAATCAACTCTAGTAATTAAATATTATTTAGGGCATTTTAAAGCACCTATTCAATTTTCTAGTTTAAAAAAATTTTAAATAAACAAAATACATAAACAAAAAACTTCAATAAAAAATATATAATAGCATAATAAAATCATTTTCATATGTTCAACATACCCATTTGTACATATTGAAAGAAAAGGGTCCATATTATTTTCATTCTGCTCATTTTATTAGTGAAAAAGATAGTTACAATGCAGTACGGAATGTGCTAAAATGCAATGTCTTAAGAGAGGACATCTAGGGGAGACCTAGGGATTGTGAGTGAATGTGGGCTCTTAAAAAGCTTTCTGAGCCCTAGCGGATTGGCTCAGTTGGTTGAGCATCTTCCCATGCACCAAAAGGTCACCGGTTTGATTCCCAGGTGGGGCACATGCCTGGGGTTGTGGGCTCCATCCCCAGTATGGAATGTGCAGGAGGAGACCGATCCATGTTTCTCTATCAATGTGTCTCTCTTTCCCCTTACCCTGCTCCCTTTCTCCCTCTTTAAAATCAATAAAAACATTTATTTTTTAAAAAAGGCTTTCTGAAGATATCTGAACTAAATCCCCTCCCTCTATAACCTCTTTCTATGATCCATAATTATAATCCAAGTTATATATTCCTCTAATTTACTGAGATTTTCCCAAAGTGATGTAAGACTTTTGCCAGCAGATTTAAAAGCTCTACAAACCCAATCATAACATATAAAAAGAAAACCACACCAAAGCACAACATAGTCAAAGAGCTAAAAGTAGAAATGAAAGATCTTTATTTATTTATTAAAAATTATTTTCTTTATTGATTTTAGAGAGAGAGAAAGGGAGAAAGAGAGATAGAAACATCGATGAGAGAGAACATCGATTGGCCACTTCCTGCCTGCCCCCCACTGGGGATTTGGCCCACAACCTGGGCATGTGCCCTGACTGGGAATCGAACCGGCGACCTCTTGGTGCATGACGTCAACGCTCATCCACTGAGCCACACCGGCCGGGCTAAATGAAAGATCTTTAAAGCAACTGTAAATAAAGGTCCAAGGACATTAAGGAAACAAAAAAAAGACTGATGGGCATTTTTCAATAGAAACCCTGGAAGATGGGATGCATGGAAATAAGGTCTTGAATGTATCAAAAGGAGAAAGACTTCAAGCTAGAATTCTATACCTGTAGAAGCCATCTTTCAAAAGTGAAGATAAAATAAACATAATTGCAGATTTTTATAAAAAGTTGAGAATATTGTTGCCAGAATACCTATATTTTAAGAACTATAAACAAGAGTTTTTCAGATACTTAAAAGGTGATCCTCGCAGGAGTAATGAAACTATAGGAAAGAATGAAGAACACTAGAAAGGTAAATATGGGAGTAAGTACAAATAAATATTAACTGTTTAATATTACAATAATAATGATGTTTATAATGCATACACGATAGTATATATGACAACAATAATGCAAAGTGAGGTAAGTAGAATGAACTGTTGTAAGGGTTTTGCATTTATCAGGAAATGGTAGCAGTATTAACTTAAGAAATCATATTACAATCTCTAGAGCAATTATTAATGGAATGATAAAGGAGTATAAAAATAAAAGCCTAATAAAACAGGAAAATGGAAAGAAATCGATTGATCCAAAGAAGTCAATAAAGAAGGAATTAAGAAAAAAAAAAGAGATTGATAAAATAAAAAATAAATGGCTGGATGTTAGTTTAAAAATCCAACTATGTCTGTAATTACATTAAAGATTCATTTTATCTTGATTCCACCAGAAGATACAAGAATTATGGATTTTATGCACCAAATAACATAGCTTCAATACCGAGAGATGACTGAACTAAAAGAAAAAAACAGATACTTCAACAATCACAGAGGGGAGTTTTAACACATGTCTGAGTACATAACAGAATCAACAGAAAAAAAATCAAGGAGAACATGGAAGATATGATCAATATCTTATTTGAGACATACAGAAAACTTCATCCAATAACTGTAGGATAATGTTCTGTTTATGTGTTAATGGGCCATTTGCTACATTAGACCATTTGTGGGGCCAGAAAGCAAGACTTAGCACATTCTAAAAGACTGAAATCATACAGAGTATGTTTTTTTTAAATAACAATAGAATTGAACTAGACAAAATAAGGTAAATATAAACAGAACAATCCTAAATGTTTGGAAATTAAGTATTTTGTCAATGAGTCAAATATGACTTATTATTTATTTCCATATTATTTACATGGAAATAATAAAATGTTTTATTTTTTATTAATTTATTTTTGTTACAGATGTTTCTCCTTTTTCCTCCATTGACACCCTCCCCCCATCCTCCCCGCCCCATCCCCAGCAGCATTGTCCATATCCATTGGTCATGCACACATGCATATAAGTTCTGTGGTTTATCTCTCCCCCCCCCAACCCCCCTCCTCTGAGGCCCGTCAGTCTGTACCCCACCTCTATGTCTCTGGGTCAATTCTGTTCGTCAGTTTGTTTAGTTCATTATATTCCACAAATAAGTGAGATCATGTAATATTTGTCTTTCTCTGCTTGGCTTGTTTCACTTAGCATAATACTCTCCAAGTCTTTCCATGCCATCTCAAAGGATAAGAGATCTTTCTTTCTCACAGCTGCATAGTATTCCATTGTGTACATGTACCACGGCTTTTTTATCCACTCATCTACTGATGGACACTTGGGTTGTTTCCAGATCTTAGTTATTGTAAATAGTGTTGCTATGAACATAGGGGTACATATATTCTTTCTGATTGGTGTTTTAGGTTTCTTAAGGTATATTCCTAGCAGTGGGATCACTGGGTCAAATGGCAGTTCAATTTTTAACTTTTTGAGGAAACATCATAGTGTTTTCCACCAGTCTGCATTCCCACCAGCAGTGTATTAGAGTCCCTTTTTCTCCACACCCTCGCCAACACTTGTTGTTTGATGACTTGTTGATGGCGGCCATTCTGACAGGTGTGAGGTGATACCTCACAGTTGTTTTAATTTGCATCTCTCTGATGAATAGTGATGTTGAGCATTTTTTCATATGTCTCTTGGCCATTTGTATGTCCTGTTTGGAGAGGTGTCTATTTAGGTCCTCTGCCTGTTTTTTAACTGGGTTCTTTGTCTTCCTTTTGTTGACTTGTATGAGCACTGTTTTTAACTGAATGATAACAACATGGCATAGATGCTGGTGATGAAACTAAAGCAGTGCTTAACTGTAAAGTTACAGCTTTAAATACACAGAGCAGAAAATAACAAAACTTAAATATTAGTGATTTAAGCTTCTATCACAAGAAGCTAACAATGAAACAGCAAGGTATAAAGTCGATTGTAGAAGGAAAAACAGTAAATATAAGAGCAAAAATTTATTAAAGAAATCAGGTGTATGATAGAATACAGACAAATCAACAAGATTTTTCTTTGAAATAATTATTAAAAAGTATGCACCCTTAACAAGACATATTAAGGATGAAACAGTAGAACCCACTAGTATTTTGTAATTTTTAATTTGTTTTATGTGGCCAGCATAACCTTGATACCTCAACTTGACAAGGGCATTACAAGAAAGAAAAATTATTGGCCAATACCTCTTAAGAAATAAGACACTAAAATTCTGAATAAAATATCCAAATATAATCCAGTAATATATATATATTATAATATATATAAAATGTTGTGCACATTATGACCAAGATATATTTAGTTTAGCAATTTAAAGTTGATTTACTATTCAGAAATAAATCAATATAATTATCATCATTATTAGATTAAAGAAGAAAATTCATAAATCACCTGCATAGAAGCAGAAAGGTCATTTGATAAAAATCATCACACTATCATTAAGAAATAAAAATCTCATTGTTTTGAAAAATAAGTGCACTTCCTTAATCTAATAAAAACTATTGACAAATGACTTACTTCTACCACCATTTTTAATCTAGTTGACTATTGAACAATTCCCTACTGATGTTAAGAATAAAACAATGATGTACACTATCCTCACTTTTATTCAACATTGAGTCTTAGCCAGCGAATTATGACAACGGAAAAAATAAACAAAGAAAAGAAAAAAATTAAAACTGTCCTTATTAATGCAAGACATTATTGAAGATAGAAAATCCAAAAGAATTTACAAATAGAAGTAATAAGTAAATTTAACAAGGTCACTAGCTATACAAATGCCATCTTGAATTTCTTCTTCTTATCAACAAAAACTAAATGAAATTTTAAAAATTCATTTTCAATAGTACCAAAATACCTAGTTATAAATTTAATGAAATATATGCAAGACATTTGGCCCAAAAGAGTACAAAAAAAAAATGCTGGAAGAAATTTTAAAAGTTCATTGATTGAAATTTATATATATATTTTTTATGTATTAGAAAACTTGATATTTTCAAAGATGCCAATACCCTCTAAATTGATCTACAAATTCAATGCAACCCCTATTTAAGTTCCAGTGTTATTTTTTTTGTGTGAAATTGACCAGCTGAATCTATAATTTATATGAAAAAGCAAAGAACCTGGAATAGCTAAGAAAATCTAGGAGCAAGGTACCAGAGGAAGTACATGATCAGACCTCAGGACTGATTTTACAACTACACTAGGTAAGTCAGGTGGTATTGGTACATGTAGAGACACATAAAAATGAATAGGGTGTCCAGAATCAGTCCTGTACATATATGGTCCCAGATTTATGATACAGTCCCCACTGCAATTTCATTTGGGAAAGGTTTATCTTTTCTATAAATGGTTATTTGTCATTTTGATATCCATTGGGGAAAAAATCAATACTGTATCCTACCTCACACGATATACAAAAAATAATGGATGGATTCATAGACATATAGGTAAAACATGAAACAATCAAGTGTCTAAAAGAAACCTAAGAGAACATCTTCATAACTTTGAGGTAGACAAACATTTCTTAAACAGGACAAAATAAACATTAATCTTAAAAAAGTAGATTAGTAAATGAAAATACATCAAAATTAAGACCCTTTGCTTATCAAAAATGGCATCAAGAGAATAAAAAGACAAAGCGGAACTAGGAGAAACAGTATATAGTGCCCTTCTGAAAGTTTTTATATCCATAATTATTGAGGAAATCAATAAGGAAAAATACACAATTATAATTCTATAAAATGACCCAAAATTAAGTTTTTATTTTCAAAGATATAATTGGTTTGTACTTAAAAGTGCTTGGTTATCATTTATAGTACCTCATTTCCTCTATATATTTATAGGCTTCTTTTATTTCTTGAAGAAATGAAAAGTGCCTATTTTATGTTCCCTATATACTTGTTGCTGATATGTTTTTGTTGGATTTTTGACAGAGAGCTCCCCTCTCTTGCCCGACTACCTCCGACACACAACCGGGAAAGCTGTAGGTAGATTATTTGAGTCCTGAGTTGAAGCCCAGTTTCTCTAAGAGGAGCTTCTTTGCTTCTGTTCGTCCCATAGGGATTCTACCAACTTTAAGTTCCTTGATTCAGATTTTTCAGATCACAAAGACATAGTGGATTTGGACTGGATACTCTAGGGTGTAAGGGCTAGTTTGTGGTTACAAATTCTCAAGGATGATTCCATTTTCTTACCATCTAGCGCTAATATCAAGTCAGGTCAGGTTTCCTGCTGTCCCCTCCTGGGTGATGGGTTTATTTCTTATCTTTTTGTACATGGATGGAGTCTAGCTTTGTTGTGAAATCTCTGAGACTACCCACCCACTTCCTGTTTTACTATAACCTTCAGATTCCATCCTTTTGTGTCATGTCAGCTCACTGATACATTAAAGCAAATAAGTATTCTACACAGAATTTTAATAATTTAAAGTATGAGGGGTTTTCAAAGTATTTATTTTACCACACTGCTAGAAACAAGATTGTATCTTTACACTAACTTTAAACCTGAACAGGGTTTGAACAAATATGTATCTAGCTAAGCAAGGGGATCTTCAGCTAGTAAGAGGTCCAGCCAGGATTGGAACCCAGGGACATTAACTACAGACTGTGCTCTTAATCACTACTCAATTCTGTATGTAGATTTCTTGACACAATGACTAAATTAGTGGAAATTTGGTTAATATTGAACAATGGCATTGCCCCTAGTTAATTACTGAATAATTAGTTGTAAATCATAGCTATTGTTATTAAAGGTAATAACATGCAGGTGATTATAGAAGTGAAAGTAGTTGGAGTAAAGAAAACCAAGAAACCATGTTTGCATGGATTCTCCATGTTTCGATCTTCACCCATAATTACAGCAGGAGAAATGATCTGGCCCAAGGATCCACCATTTGACACTAAATCATCAAATACTTTTGCATTATGGTTTTGCTCTTTCCCTAAGTTAAGAGTTTTCTTCTGTACAATTTAATTTCTGATGTACTCATATTATTAGTGAATAAAACAATTAAAATTTTTGACTTTCCTCATTCTAAATAAAAATAAATTTTTCATTTTTTTGCAATTTTAATTTTGTAAAATATTCACGAAACTACCAGGATTCACCCATATTCTCAATTGAAATATCGGTAGGTCATTTTGCTATTTAACTTTCTTTCTTTTAGAGATCACATGGAATTTTTAACAGTGGTGTCAAACAGAGATTTTTCTCCCACAAATTTAAAAGAATGTATGTTCCAGTAAATTTGAGCTGGTGTTGATAGACGGTTGAGAAAAAATTCCAATATATAATATTTCCATATGATAATAGAGAGCATTCACATTTATGGACAGTTAAAATCTTTAGCATTTAGCATATATAACACACAAAATAACATGGTTTTAGTTGTTTTGAATACCTTTTTGAGTGAATAGGTATAGTTTCTCAATCCACAATTCTAGATGCTGAAACTAACCAGATTCCGATATGAATATAAAAATAGAAATAATATATAATTTAAGTACAATGCAATAAAATTTAGGTGGCTTTAGATTTTTGGCTAAATGCAATATTGTTATTTCAAAAGACTACTTGAATGTTGGCAGTAGACTGAGAGCTGGGGAATATTAAATACAAGTCAAAATATACGCAAGGTAACATTTTTATAACAACAACGAAAAGCTAATGGTAACCCCTGCTCTACGAAATAAGTTAACATTTTCTCTAGAATACTTTTTATTGGTTTCATCATTAAGTAGAATTTTTTTTACTGGTTATCTAAGATTCACAGTTACTTAAAGAAAGAGCTGAATCTGAGGCTTCCTTTAGTTTAGAGGAGCTACATTTTATATTGATGAATAACTCTAACAAATACTTTGATCGAGCAACTGATTTGAGACATGATGTAAGGAAAGAACACAAGATACCATAATTCCTATGATTTTATGTTATAAAACATTATTTCACTACACTTCCATTTCAGGATTTCACAAGGACAAACAAGAAAAAAATTCCAAGAGGTTTCCATGAAAGATTAAGACTTTAGAGAAAAATTGAAATTCCTGCTAAAAAAATATGTAACCAAGAGATTGTACCCAATGGAGGAAAGAGGAGCCTATTAAACTAGAAAAATACTAAGCACCTCGCTCAGTGGGAGGAGTCAGTAGAAAAGCCACCTTCCTAGTTCTAACCTGTAGTATCTGCTTTTTCCACCCGCACCACCAAATGGGAACCAACATGGTGCTTGGCATCATGGACTATGAATGAAAAATAGCTCCTGCTATTTCCCCTTCATATGTAAGCCAACCTGTTCCTTAGCAAGATCATGGCAGTACCTGGAAGAGATCCTTCTGAGTGGCACTCAGATGCTAAGTTGAAAAACCAGCCCTGTGTATGTATAGTTCTGTTCCTGGTCATATATATAATGTGATCGTTCTTCTTCTGGAAGCTGAAGGAGCTGGATTTTTTTTTTTTTAATCACCAAAATGGTTTTCTTTTTGTCACAGACAACAAGCATAACACTGTGATTGTATCAATACTTTGGTATCTTTAAATATTACTTAAGTATGCATTAAAAATATGTTTACTTTTAAGAAATGTAACATATTTAAACAGACCCCTTTAAACGTTACTCCTCAATATGTTTTCTTGCTTTGTTTCATACATAAATAACTTAATCTACAAAGTCATAAATAATTAAACTATGAACTCTAATGGCCTAAAAGTATGTACAAATTTTGGAACTTGACAAAAGTGTTCTATGATTTTATAAATAACAATGTGCAGCATCTCTTAGCAAATAAATGACTTATCATCACAAGTTCTTATTGTCTTCCAACCAATTCTTCCAATAATAGAACTTCCACCACTTGATAAAGAAGCCATGTTTTTAAAAGTCAAAATAGTCAAAAGACTAGATTTTTAAATAAAAGGTTGCCATTTAAATATTACTAAGCCTTACTGAAGAACAAACTGAATTACAAACGTATGAGCTGACAGGCTCGCACTTGAAATAATTATCTTTAATTTCCCCAACTAATTCCTTCGCTGCCATCAGTGAACCTGAGGTTAAGAGAAGTAACTCCAAGAAACAACTGCCAATCAAGCACCATTATCCACTGCAATGGCAGCAAGTCCAGACCATAAAAGAATTTCCAATGTTTGAAATCAAAATACGGGGATATGAAGATTATTTTCCATTCAGTCATTATTATCTTCCCTGGATTAAAAGTTTCAATTTCAGCAGATTCCTCAGATCTGCTTCTTTTTAACATTTTGTTGAAAAGTTGCCTTTTTTCACCCACCAGCTTTGCTTCCCAGAACAAATAAACATTTCCACTAACCACGGCTGGCACTGCGGCTGCTTCTGGAGCAGAGGTCTTATGCTTGCACAAAATAATGTTTCAAAAGGTAGAAAACCAGCTTCTGGCCTGGGGGAACTTGGCAGGGGGGATAGTTTGTACTCCTTTTGACCAGCATTAGACATCTCTGCCTTCAAGATATCAACCCATGAAGTCCTTCTTCCAGGACTTAAAAAGCAAGGACTCCCCCTGTCTCTAGGCTGCTACGCCCGTGGGCTCACCTGATCATATACGGCTCCCCTCCCGCCCTCTCTCCGCCACAGTGAACAAGCATCTGGGCAGCGGCTGCTCCAAGTGCCATCAGCTCTTCGTGTTCTTTCAGAGCCATTTGCGATATCGAAGCAGTGACGGAAGAAGTGTTCCAGTGCCGAAATGATGTGCTCTGTTTCTAAGTGTAAAGCTGATGCTGAGGCCTCGCTCAGGCATGAGCGGAGTGCTGTGCCAATGATCCTGTTTTCCTTTTCCACTTGGTATCGTTGTCCGTGCTGGCACGCTGCTTCTAAGGAGCAGGGAGATTGTCCACGCTCCGCAGGTGATACCCTTGTCTCCTATTGGACTCGATGCACACACAGCTGTCTTGGGACGTTTCAGTGGAGCTTTCTGCAGTCTCAGCTCACAGCAACACAAAAATAACTAGTTTGGGTGTTGTGGATCCAGAAGGGAGTCAGGGAAGGGTTTCTTGGGGGTCTGCCACACTGACTGTCTCCATGAGAATTGGCGAGAAAAGTTTTCTTGAACACTTTGTCCTTTTTCCACGTGGGTTCCAACACCTAATGGGGTGTGCAAAAGTAGGTTTACAGTTGTTCATATGGAAAAATAATAAAATAGCGAATAAATAATAATGCAAGAACAAACTCTGTGTTTTGTGTTCTCACAACTGTAAACTTACTTTTGCCCACCCCTGTATGTCAGGACAAGTGGAGGAAAGAATGGCCTGGACATTTCTAGAAAGTGAGTTGGGATGAGTGACAGAAAGATACTATGAGTCATTGTGATGTCCCCTTGTCCTAGTCATCTTAACGCTCTCAGGCTGCTTGGTCCTTTTACTTCTCTACTCTCAAAATTTTGGCTTAGATCCATTCAGGAATATCTAATTGGCAAAAGTTTATGTGTTGTGTGCAATCATCCTTTTAGTTTATTTTCTGTTTTCCTTAATTTTTCTTTTAATTATAATAACAACAAATTCTCAAGTCAGTATGAGAAGTGAAAATAAAGGTGAACATTGACTTATTTTCATTCGCATTATAAAAATTTTTAATTTCATCCAAGCATGCTTAAAACGCTAGATGTTCTAACAGAATACAGAAAAGGTTGACATTAAGTAAGTATGGAATAGAACACCATAAAACATTTTATATATATGGAGAGG
Source organism: Tadarida brasiliensis (assembly GCA_030848825.1). Taxonomy (NCBI): domain Eukaryota; kingdom Metazoa; phylum Chordata; class Mammalia; order Chiroptera; family Molossidae; genus Tadarida; species Tadarida brasiliensis. The sequence goes on from CM061272.1 coordinate 28,355,974, forward strand.
GAGGGAGGGAGAGAGAGAGATCTTTAACTTGACCACTAATTAAAGTATTTACTGTGTCTGTTTTTCCTCCTATTTGTAAGAACCCGGCTTGGGGAAGAGTAGTCAAGGAGAGTCCAAGGGATGCGTTTGTCTCTCCGTTGGCTTCTCTGAAAAGATAGCCTCACAGGGTACATCCCATACCTGACACACAGTGGGTGTCAAAATATATTTGTGGTTGGTTAGCCTCTGCTGTGTTACTCTATAATGTCATCTACTCTTTCATAAGTGTGACACCTCTCAGATGGGGCCAGCTAACACACAGACTAACGCTGAAGGCCGCAGGCTTTCTGCCTACGCAAGACAATAAAGGAACTTCGATGAATAATAGGTTAGCTAATCTAATACTACTACTCAGTTAGGAACTTGGTATTCCAATTCTCTAGTCCTTGATGGTGTCTTTTCTCCTCGGACTCCCTTTTTGCCCTCAGGCCTCCATCAGCTAGGTTCCTAACTTGTTCTTCTAATTCTCCCACTGAACAAAGTTCCATCTCTGAACACTCGCCATCTTGTGACTACGTGGCCATTATCAACTGGAAGAAATCTGTGAAACTGCATGTAAACAATTAAACTTGAAACCTTAAGGTTAATTGTCTGCCTTTTTGGCTCAAGCCACCACTGCTAGATGGAGGAACTTCGGGTCACCAGAAACTGAAATGCTTTATTAACCATTTCTGTGTTTACATGTCTTTTCCTCTTTGAACTGGTATTCTGGTTTTATCTCTCCCTTCAGATTTATACCTTCTGGACTGATGGACTAACACTGACACTCAAATCGTTTGTATCCTCAGTCCTGGAGGGGAGTGTGGAAGGGAGGGGAGTATATGAACGAGAGAGGCCTTTGTGGAACTTTTGTCCATCACAAAATATCCTCTTCTAGCCCATCCCATTACTGTCCTGGCAAGCTTGATTATATTTCCACAAGGGCTTCCTAGAAGCTCTAGAACATAGAGGAGGCAGAAGAGCATAATGGTATGGATTCTGGAGATAAAAGACTTGTTTAAATCTATTAAATGTTCCTCATCTATAAAATGAGGGGAGTAACTACTTAGGATTTGGGGATGATTAAGAAAGCTATGCATAAAGGCCTGCAAACAGTGCCTGATGCATAGAAGTCTGTTAAGAAGTGTTGGATATTCCATATGGTCTTTGTTCTCCAAGAAAAGATACTCATTTCATGGGTAGATCTGCCTATCCCATGGCATTCTCTAAACTAACAATAGTGGAGAAATTTGCTTTAGAGATTTTTCTTCAGTTCCAGACCTATTCTTTGCTTCTGCCTGTAGTTCTCTTTGCCTGACTTTTGCATAAATTATCTTTCATCATTCAGAAACCCTGAAATAGTACCTCTTTTAAGAGACCTTCCCTGGCCATGTTTTCTAAAGTTGCTTCTGTCTATTTTCTAACTTTGATCTTATTCATTTGCTTCCTCATAGCACAATTGATGAATATCTTATTAATTGGATAGTTAACTTTTTGTATGTTTCCTCCACTGGATAGCACATTTAGTGAGAATGGAGACCAAATTTTAGAAAGAAAAATGGATAGATATTGCTAAATATTGAAAGAATGGTGAAATATTGCAAGACCATTCAAAATTTCAAAAAAGAAATATCCATGTTATACTTGCTTCCTTGAGGAAAACTGCAGAAATGCAGATATTAGGAAAATCCTCAAAATAATGTTTATCTGCTTTTCCTCAAATAACCCTGTTTTGATTCAGTATTTTATAGTCTTGTTGGTCTTTTTGAAATCCAAACTCTAATGTTGTTATACTTGAGCTTGAATGGAAACTTGACATCACATTGCAGTGTACCTAAGTCACAGCCTAAAATATGATCATTTAGCAAATTAACTTCCACCCCTGACCCAGGAACACGTGGAACCCATGGAAGCAGTCTATAGGCAATACACGCTCTTCCTTAAATGTGCAAATGCATCTCAACTTCTTCATACTCTTGTTCTTGGGTCAGTTACCTGCTTATAACAAAAGAGAAAAGCTAGAGGGGATGATTTGATATCTTACATTCCACCAAGATGATGGAGTCACTGAATGTCTCCAAACCCTTATGTAAACTTCAAGTCAATTCAATTCAGTGAACATTCATTAAGTGCCTGGTCACAAGCATAATGCAGTTAGCCACCAAGGATACAGGTGAATAAGATGCAGTCTGTCTCTGCAATAAAGGATAGAGTCCAAAGGGTAGCTAAATACACTACAAAGATAATTAAAATACCTACCAAATATATTATGATAATTATGTAGCTATTCAAAAGCTGAGAAGCAACATTAAAAATATTATTTAACTACCATTTATTGCACACTTTGTACAGAGTCATTGGACACTGTTTTGTTTGTTTTTACTTAAATTGTTGCACTCAACATTTAAGTCTGGTTCTTGAAAAATGCTTTTCCCAGGTGTATTTTGTGGCTTGGGATCAAGGACAGCATAGGAGTAGGGATAGATCTATTCAAGTCTGTAGTACATCTGTGAACAAGCAAGCAGTTGATGTGATTGAAGCAAGAGTTCCGTGAGTGACAGGTTGCATCCAGGGCACAAGAGACATTTCATAACAAGGAATCAAGCACCTTTTATTGGCCAAAAATGCATGTGTTAAGACTATACAACTTTTTAAATAACATTATTAGTATTATTATAATATACTGTTGGTAATACCTAGGAGTGTGGTTACTGTGTTGTATGGGAAGATACGTTTAGTTGTGTAAGAAACTGCCCAAATGTCTTCCAAAGTGCTTCCTTTATTTTATAATAGTTACTTATTATTTAAATGCCATTTATCCACTCAAATACTGATGGACACTTGGGCTACTTTCAAATCTTCTCTATTGTAAGTAACGCTGCAATGAACATAGGGGTGCATACATTCTTGTGCATTAGTGTTTCGGGTTTCTTCGGATAAATTCCCAGAAGTGAAATCACTGGGTCATAAGGCAGTCCCATTTTTAATTTTTTGAGGTCACTCCTTACTGCTTTCCACAATGGCTTCACCAATCTGCTTTCTCACCAACAGTACACGAGGGTTCCCTTTTCTCCACATCCTTGCCAGCACTTGTTATTTGTTGATTTATTGATGATAGCCATTCTGACAGATGTGAGGTGATATCTCATTATGGTTTTAATTTGCATTTCTCTGATCATTAGTGATTTTGAGCATATTTTCATATGTCTATTGGCCATCTGTATGTCTGCTTTGGAGAAGTGTCTATTTGTGTCCTTTAACCATTTCTTAATTGGATTGTTTGTCTTCCTGGTGTTGAGTTTTATAAGTTCTTTATAAATCTTGGATAGTAATCCTTTATCAGATGTATTGGTGAATATATTCTTCTATTCAGTTGATGGTTTCCTTTGCTCTGAAAAAATGTTTTAGTTTGATGTAGTTTCATTTGTTTATTTTTTCTTTTGTATCCCTTGTCCAAGGAAATATATAAGAAAAATGATTGCTAAATTTCCCAGATTTTACTGCCTATGTTTTCTTTTAGGATTTTTATGGTTTCAAGTGTAACATTTAACTCTTTAATCCATTTTGAGTTTATGCTTGTGTGTGGTGTAAGAAGGTGGTCTAGTTTCATTTCTTTGCATGTATCGGTCCAATATTCCCAACACCTTTTATGGAACAGACTATCATTACCCGATTACATGTCTTTGCCTCCTTTGTCAAGTATTAATTGACTATAAAGGAGTGGGTTTATTTCTGGGCTCTCTATTCTGTTCCATTGATCTACATGTCTCTTTGAAGGTGGAGGGATTAAGCAAAAAAGAAAAAACAAACTCATGGACATGAACAACAGTGTGGTGATTGTCATGGGGAGGAGTGAGGAGAGGTGAAAGAGGGTACAGAGCGGATAAATGGTGATGGACAGAGACTTGACTTGGGGGGATGAACACACAATACAGTATACAGATAATATGTTGTAGAATTATACACCTGAAACCTGCATAGTTTTGTTAACCAATGTCACCCCAATAAATTCAATAAACAAGAAAAGAGTAAAAATAAAAATAAATAAAAACAGTAAAAAAATGAAAGAAAAGAAAAACAATGGTATACCCCCTGCAAAAAATAAATAAATGTCATTTAAACCAATTTTAATAGTCATTTGAAGAATGCTAATTTTTTGTCTTGTCTTTCTTTGTGAATTGCACAATTTTGTGTGTGCGTGTGTGTGTGTGTGTGTGTGTGTGTGTGTTATGGTTGTGATCCGTGCACAGCCCCCTCCCCATCCCATCTTCCCATCTTCCCTTTCTTCTGGAACCCTTCCTTGGGCCGCAGCTAAAAAATTCACATGCGTCTTAAAGGCACTGCTTATAATTAGGGAGAAGAAAGGATATAACTGGAATTCTCTCATAGATGATTACTTCTCAATTTATATAGCTGCTTGATTTAATTTACGGTCGCAGAATATACTCTAATTATTAAACTATTAACATTTTGTATGTTAAGCTTGACAAAGTGATTGTGTTTATTCAAAAATAGCTACTTATTGATTTCCTACAATATGTCAAACATTGTCTATTTATACACCCTTTAATTCATTAGATTAAATGCTAGGTTTTGTAAGACTCTTTGTGAGTCTCCTACAAAGCAAAATAATAATTATCATGAGTAGGGATACAGTCTACTTGACCAATACAAAATGCAGTATTTTATATCTGCATATAGGCACAGGTAGACTGTGGTCTTATTTAACATAAGAACAAAAGAATATCCATTCTCGGTTATATTCCTTGTTCACATAGTACACCATGTGGTTATCTCAGTGGCATTAAAACACACAGAAGTGTGTGTGTTTTCTTCTTGAAATTTCCTCTGCTCTTGCTCTGTTGCTTCCCTTCCCTTGTGACAGTAGTTGGCCTCTCTTCCTCTGCCTGCTTTTCAAATATCGTTTCCCATATTTCCTGTCTTTTCTTTCTTAAAGTTACCATTCCTCCAAATTTTACTTCACACTGACAGATCATGAATTTTTTAACACCAGTTTCTCCTTTCTCATCCTCTAGACTGGAATTCCATCTACTTACTGAAAAGTTATCCCTGGAGGTCCTGCAAATAGCACATATTTAACGGGTCTAAAACGTAACTCATTACTTTCCTCCAATAGCTGCTTCCTTCCTTACCTCCCTCCTTCCTTTTTTCTTTCCTTCCTCCCACCCTTATTTCCCTCCTTTCTTCCATCATTTTCTTTTCTTCTTTCTTTTCTTTCTTTTCTTTCTTTCTTTCTTTCTTTCTTTCTTTCTTTCTTTCTTTCTTTCTTTCTTTCTTTCTTTCTTCTTTCTTTCTAAATTCATGCACATGTTAAAAACAAAACATAATACAAAACAATTCCTCAGAGGCAACCGTTCTTGCCACTAACTTGTGTACCATCCTACAGACATTCGATGCAAATCAAAGCATAATCTTGGGGCACAAGTGATGACATGTGCACATGCTGCCTCTTGCCTTTTCTCATTCAATATATTTTGGAAATCAGCCCATATCAATAAATACAAGCCTGACTCACTACTTTTAATGAATAAAAAATGCACACATTTATATGGATTTATACAACTTAACCTACTGATGGATATTTCACTTGTTTCCACATTTTGTAAGTATAAAAATGCTAAAATGAATTCTGAAATGCATACTGTGCATTTATCCACAGATTGCATATATATAAGTAAAATTATTAAACCAAAGGGGAAGTACACTTAAAATTTTAATAGTTTTGCTTAATTTATCTCAAATCCACATCCACACACCCTGGCCAAAATGTTATTTTACCAATACCTTTCAGTTTTTGAATATTTGAGTAGAGAAAAATGATATCCCATTATACATTAATTTTTACTTTGCATCTTGTGGCTGGTATAAATATTAATTTAAAATAATTTTAAATGATTACCTCATTGTCTATTTGGTGATTGGTTTTTCATTTCCAAAACTGAATAACCTCTTTGATTATTAAATGTATTAGTACTTTGTTTGGAGTATCTATTTTTTTAAAAAACCTTTTCTTGTACTTTTTAATTAATTTTTTGCAAATATTTTTGACATTGTTTTCATGTAAAACTTGCTAAACTTTTAGAAATAAAATTAATGTCGGGAGATTCCAAAATGGCGGCGGAGTGAATGGAAGCTACACAGACCATCTCCCAGGACCAAACTGGAATTACAACTAAAATAAAGACAAATCGTCGGGAAAAAGCAACAGAAAAGCAGCTTGCGAGGACCATACAACCAGGGACACTGACTCGATCCTGGTAGGATTGCAGGCGCGGAGGGGGGCTGGGAGCCCACGGACAGCAGCGGCCTTAGCCGTGAGCAGTGCCAGCCCTCGGGGTTAAAGCCCGAGCCGGCTCCCCAGCGCAGAGCCGGGACAGAGCGCTAAATAGCTGCAGCCACTCACCTGGGCTCCGGCAGAGGGAGGGAGGACTGGACTGGAATTGTGTGGGGATACTCGGGATTTGGAGGGTGCTCAGAGCTTTTGCTGAGTTGCAGCCATGCAGGACTGTGGCCTGGCCGTCTTACTCCATCCCAGGGCTCTGGGAAGAGGCGGCAGCCCCTCCCTCAGACATCCAGCCACACCCTGGTGGGCCATTGAAATGCAAACTGAGGCTCATTAACTACTAGCATCTGCCCTACCCTCTGGAGATCCTCTCACTCTGAACACCTGAGGGAGGTTTTCATTCAACTGAAAACCCAAGTCTCTTCAAGCAACCATGACTAATAGCCTCTAGGCAAAAAGCTAGAGGATAACTTAACCTTTGCTGGGCTTGCAAATATACCCTAGAAAGTAAGACTCCATGGTGGTGTTTAACCTGGGTCCTCCCATGCTCATCCAAACCCAGTAGAGGGAGCCACAAACAACAGAACACCAACATCCACAGGAAAATTTGGCAGGCTCCAAAAACCACTGAGATAGCCAAAATGGTGAAACAAAGAAACAGATCCCAAATGAAAGAACAAGAGACCTCTACCGAAGATGAGATAAATGAAATGGAGTTAAGCAAGTTAACAGAGCTAGAATTCAGAGCCATGATCTTGAGGAAGCTCAACAGCATGAGTAAGGACATCAACACCTTGAGTAAAGACATCAACACCATGAGCAAAGACATAGAAACACTGAAAACCAACCAAGTGGAAATGAAGAAGCAGCAAGAAGAAATGAAGAATGACATAGCAGAAATGAAGAACACATTGGAAGGACTAAACAGCAGAGTAGAGGAAGCTGAGGACCGGATCAGTGAATTAGAAGACAGGGTAGAAAAAATCAACCAATCAGAAAACCAAAAGGAAAAAACAATGAAAAAACAGGAAGACAGCTTAAGAGAACTGTGGGACAACTGGAAATGTAATAATATTCGCAACATTGGAGTCCCTGAAGAAGAAGAAAATGAGCAAGGGTTAGAGAATATATTTGAAGAAATAGTGACAGAGAACTTCCCTAATTTGGTGAAGAAAGAAGGCATTCAAGTTCAAGAAGCACAGAGAGTCCCAAGTAAGAAGAACCCAAACAGGCCCACACCAAGACACATAGTCATTAAAATGCCAAAAATTAAAGACAAAGAGAAAACCCTAAAGGCAGCAAAAGATAAGCAACAAGTTACCTACAAAGGAACCCCCATAAGGCTATCAGCTGACTTCTCAACAGAAACACTACAGGCCAGAAGGGAATGGCATGAAGTAATCAAGGTCATGAAAAACAAGAATCTGAATCCAAGACTACTCTACCCAGCAAGGCTGTCATTCAAAATAGAAGGTCAAATAAAGAGCTTCTCAGACAAAAAAAGGCTAAGGGAATACATTAGCACCAAACCAGCACTGCAAGAAATGTTAAAAGGACTGCTGTAATTAGTAGAAGAAATAGGAAGGAAAGTAGAACCACACTAAACAAAAATGGCAATAAATAAGTACATATTAATAATCACTTTAAATGTAAATGGATTGAATGCTCTGATAAAAAGACACAGAGTAGCGGATTGGATAAGAAAGCATGACACATATATATGTTGTTTACAAGAGATCCACCTCACAACAAAAGACTCACATAGGCTAAAAGTGAAGGGATGGAAAAAATCTTCCAAGCAAACGGAAAGGAAAAAAAAGCTGGGGTAGCAATACTCATATCTGATAAAATAGATTTCAAAATGAAAGCCATAACTAGAGACAAAGAAGGTCACTACATAATATTGAAAGGATCTATCCAACAGGAAGATATAACCTTGGTAAACATATATGCACCCAACATAGGAGCACCAAAATATATTAAAAATCTTCTGGAGGACTTCAAAGGAGAAATTGACAGCAATACAATCATAGCAGGGGACTTCAACACCCCGCTGACATCACTGGATAGATCCTCTAGACAAAAAAATTAACAAGGAAACAGAGACTCTAAACGAAGCACTAGATCAAATGGATTTAATAGATATTTACAGAGAATTACACCCCAAAACTACAGAATTCACATTCTTCTCAAGTGCACATGGGACATTCTCAAAGATAGACCACATGTTAGGACACAAACTAAGTCTCTACAAGTTCAAGAAGATTGAAATCATATCAAGCATCTTCTCAGATCACAATGGCATGAAACTAGAAATCGATTGCAACAAGAACATGCAAAGACATATGAACACATGGAGGCTAAATAGCATGTTATTAAACAATGAATAGGTTACCAAGGAGATCAAGGAAGAAACTAAAAACTTCCTGGAAAACAATGAAAATGAACACACAACAACACAAAATCTATGGGAAGCAGCAAAAGCAGTTCTGAGAGGGAAGTTTATAGCACTACAGGCCTACCTCAAGAAACAACAAAAATTTCTAATAGACTATCTAACCTCACAACTTAAATAACTAGAAAGCAAACAAAAAGAAAACCCCAGAGCAAGTAGAAAAAAGGAAATAGTAAAGATCAGAGCAGAAATAAATGACATAGAGACCAGAAAAACAATTCAAAGGATCAATGAAAGAAAGAGCTGGTTTCTTGAAAAGATAAACAAGATTGATGGACCCTTAGCTAGACTCACCAAGAAACAAAGAGAGAGAACCCAAATACACAAAATCAGAAATGAAAGAGGAGAAGTAACAACTGACACCACAGAAATACAAAGGATCGTTACCAAATACTATGAACATTTATATGGCAACAAATTCAACAATCTAAGTAAAATGGACACATTTCTAGAAACACATAGTCTCCCAAAACTGGACTGGGAAGAGATAGAAAACTTGAACAGACCAATAACAGCTAAGGAAATTGAAGATGTAATCAAGACTCTCCCAGCAAACAAAAGCCTAGGCCCAGATGGCTTCACGGGGGAGTTTTACCAAACATTCAAAGAAGAACTAACACCCATTCTCCTCAAAGTATTTCAAAAAATTCAAGAAGAAGGCAGACTTCCAAACTCATTTTATGAGGCCAGCATAATCCTAATTCCAAAACCAGAAAAGTTCACTACAAAGAAAGAAAACTACAGGCCAATATCCCTGATGAACACAGATGCCAAAATCCTGAACAAAATACTAGCAAATTGGATCTAGCAATACATCAATAAAATTATTCACCATGACCAAGTGGGATTCATCCCAGGGATGCAAGGCTGGTTCAATATTCGCAAATCAATAAATGTGATACACCACATAAACAAAATGAAAGATAAAAACCACATGATCATATCAATAGACACTGAAAAAGCATTCGACAAAGTCCAGCACCCATTTCTGATAAAAAACGCTCAGCAATTTGAGAATAGAGGGAGCATATCTTGATATAATAAAGGCCATATATGAAAGACCTACAGCCAACATCATACTCAATGGGCAAAAACTAAAAACATTTCCCTTAAGAACAGGAACAAGACAGGGATGCCCACTTTCGCCACTCTTATTTAACATAGTACTGGAAGTCTCAGCCACAGCAATCAGACGTGAAGAAAAAATAAAAGGAATCCAAATTGGAAAGGAGGAAGTGAAACTGTCATTATTCGCAGACGACATGATATTATATATAGAATACCCTAAAGACTCCATAAAAAATCTACTAGACTTAATAAATGAATTTGGCAAAGTAGCAGGATACAAAATTAACGTCAATAAATCGATGGCATTCTTATACACCAATGATGAACTCACAGAAAGAGAAACTAAAAAAACAATCCCATTTACCATCGCGGCAAAAAAAAATAAGATACCTAGGAATAAACTTAACCGAAGAAGTAAAGGACCTATTTGCAGAAAAGTACAGGACATTGGAAAAAGAAATAGAGGAAGATATAAAAAAGTGGAAGCACATACCTTGTTCATGGATTGGAAGAATTAACATCATTAAAATGTCCATATTACCCAAAGTAATCTATAGATTCAATGCAATCCCCATGAAAATACCAGTGACATATTTCACAGAACTAGAACAAATACTTCAAAAGTTCATATGGAACCAAAAAAGACCCCGAATAGCCACAGCAATCTTGAAAAAGAAGGACAAAGTAGGTGGGATCACAATACCGGATATCAGCTTATACTACAAAGCTACTGTAATCAAAACAGCCTGGTACTGGCACAAGAGCAGGCATATAGACCAGTGGAACAGAACAGAGAATCCGGAAATTGACCCAAGACATTATGCTCAATTAATATTTGACAAAGGTGGCAAGAGCATACAATGGAGTAAAGACAGCCTCTTTAATAAATGGTGTTGGGAAAATTGGACAGCTACATGCAAAAAAATGAAACTAGACCATCAACTTACACCATACACAAGAATAAACTCAAAATGGATAAAAGACTTAAATGTGACTCGTGAATCCATAAATATCCTAGACGAAAATGTAGGCAACAAAATTTCGGACATCATACGCAGTAGAATCTTCACTGATACATCACCTAAGGCAACAGAAACAAAGGGAAAAATGAACACATGGGACTACATCAAACTCAAAAGCTTCTGCACAGCAAAAGAAACAACCATCAAATTGGAAAGGGAACCCACTGTAAGGGAGAGCATAATTGTCAATGATACATCAGATAAGGGGTTAATCTCCAAAATATATAGAGTGCTCATACAACTCAACAAAAGGAAGACAAAGAACCCAATTAAAAAATGGGCAGAGGAACTAAATAGACACCTCTCCAAACAGGACATAGAAATGGCTAAGAGACATATGAAGAAATGCTCAACTTCACTAATTATCAGAGAGATGCAAATTAAAACAACAATGAGATATCACCTCACACCTGTCAGAATGGCCGCCATCAACAAATCATCAAACAACAAGTGTTGGTGAGGGTGTGGAGAAAAGGGGACTCTAGTACACTGCTGGTGGAAATGCAGACTGGTGCAGCCACTGTGGAAAACACTATGGTGTTACCTCAAAAAATTAAAAATTGAATTGTCATTTGACCCAGTGTTGCCACTTCTAGGAATATACCCTAAGAAGCCTGAAACGCCAACCAGAAAGAATACATGTACCCCCATGTTCATAGCAGCACTATTTACAATAGCTAAGATCTGGAAACAGCCCAAGTGTCCATCAGTGGATGAATGGATAAAAAAGCTGTGGTACATATACACAATGGAGTACTATGCAGCTGTAAGAAAGAAAGATCTCTTATCCTTTGAGGCGACATGGAGGGACCTGGAGAGTATTATCCTAAGCGAAACAAGCCAAGCAGAGAAAGACAAATATCACATGATCTCACTTATTTGTGGAATATAATGAACATAAGAGTCTGAGGAACAGGGTAGACCCAGAGATGTGGAAGTAGGGTATAGACTGACACCCCTCAGAAGAGGGGAGGGGGGGGAGGGAAGAGATAAACCACAGAACTTATGCACATGTATGCATAACTGATGGACATAGACAACAAAGCTGGAGACGGGGTGGGGGGATGGGGAGGAGGGTGTCAATGGGGAAAAAAGGAGAAACATCTGTAACAAAAATAAATTAATAAAAAAAAATAAATAAAAACTAAAATCAATAAAGGAAAAAAAAATTAATGTTGGTACATTTTAATAGCTTTTAGTGCCAATATTATACCATAGTTATTAAAAATGTGAAAGTTTTCCTTTTTTGCAGTACTCTGAAATAGTGTAAGTAATAGTAGAGTTACCTCTTTTTGAAGTTCTGGTAGAAATAATCTATTTTGCCATTTGGGCCTGTTAGTTGTGTGTGAGGGGTAGAGCTTTATGTATTTTTTCTGCAATTATTGGTATCTTTCAGTTTACTAGCTGTTCGTGGGTAGGTTTTGTAGAAAAGTTTTACTTTAATTACATAAACTCAAGCATGACAATGTCTTACACTTTTAATTCCCAAGTATACATGATTACTCATTCAGCATGTGTATATTGTATATTTGTATATCTATATTTGTTTTTTAAACACTTTGGAACTTTCAAAAACTACTCTTAGAATTATATTTTTGTTACTTCTTAAATTCATTAATTCTATTTTATCTTCACATTTTTCTTCTGTGTTTTTGGTTCATCTTGTTATTCTTTTTCTTAGTCCTTTACTTGAATTTTTATTTATTTTTATGCATCTTGTATTTATGGGAATGATTAACTCTATTAATTTTCTCAGACTTTTCTGTATTTGGTAGGTTTTTACATACAGAGTTTTCATTAATGTCCAATTCTATACATTTCTCATTTAGTTTATTTCCACTTTGATGTATTATTTTTTAATTTTTAATTTTTTTTGTCCATCTCTTTTTTTAAACTTATCTTTATTGTTGAATGTATTACAGATGTCTCCCCTCTTTTTCCCCCATTGATTTCCCACCTTCCCAATCCCTGCCCCCCCTCCCTGCCATCCCCACCCTATTGTTTGTGTCCATTGGTTATGCATATATGCATAGAAGTTCTTTGGTTTATCTCTTCCTGCCCTCCCTACCCCCTTCCCTTTGAGGTTCATCAGTCTAATAACCAATTTGTACTTCTTAATTCTTTTATCTTCATTACCCATACCCTTAGCCCCCTCCCATCTGGCAAGCAACAAAAAGTTCTCTGTATCTATGCGTCTGTTTCTGTTCTGCTTGCTCATTTTGTTTGTAGATTCAACTGTTGATAGATATGTATTTATTGCCATTTTATTGTTCATATTTTTATTCTTCTCCTTCAAGAAGACCCTTCAACTTTTCATATAATACTGGTTTGGTGGTGATGAACTCCTTTAGCTCTCTTGTCTGGGAAACTCTTTATATGTCCATCGATTCTAAATGATAGCTTTGCAGGATAGAGTAATCTTGGTTGTAGGTCCTTGCTTTTCATCACTTTGAATATCTCTTGCCACTCCTTTCTGGCTTGCAAAGTTTCTTTTGAGAAATCGGCTGACAGCCTTATTGGAGCTCCTTTGTAGGTAACTAACTGCTTTTCTCTTGCCGCTTTTAAGATTCTCTCTTCATATTTAGCCTTTGGCATTTTGATGATGATGTGTCTTGATGTGGACCTCTTTGGGTTCATCTTGTTTGGGACTCTCTTTGCTTCCTGAACTTGTATGTCTGTTTCCTTTACCAAGTTAGGGAAGTTTTCTGTCATTATTTTTTTCAAATTGGTTTTCAATTTCTTACTCTCTCTCTTCTCCTTTTGGCATCCCCATGATGCAAATGTTGGTACGCTTGAAGTTGTCCCAGATGCTCCTTACACTGTCCTCATTTTTTTTAGATTCTTTTTTCTTTTTGATGTTCTGATTGGGTGTTTTTTGCTTCCTTATATTCCAATCAATGCTTTGCTTCTTGGCTTCACCTACTCTACTATTGATTCCCTGTAAATTATTCTTTATTTCAGTTAGTGCATCCTTCATTTCTGACTGGTCATTTTATTATGTTGTTGATGTTCTCACTAAGTTCCTTGGAGTTCTCCTTAAGTTCCTTGAAGGTCTCACTAAGTTCCTTGAGCATCCTTATAACCAGTGTTTTGAACTCTGCATCTGATTGACTGCTTATCTCCATTTTGTTTAGTTCTTTTCCTGGAATTTTGTTCTGTTCTTTCACTTGGGACATGTTTCTTTGTCTCCTCATCTTGGCTGCTTCCCTGTGTTTGTTTCTATGTATTAGGTAGAGTTGCTATGTCTCCTAGGCTTCGTAGGGTGGCCTATTGTTGTAGGTGTCCTGTAGGGTCCAGTGGCACAGCCTCCCTGATCACCCCAGCTTGGGCCCTCTAGGTACACCCCTAGTGTGGACTGTATACCCTTCTGTTGTAATTAAGTCTTGATTTCTGTTGGCACATCAATGGGAGGGATTGACTCAGGCTGATCAGCTTCAAGGACTGGCTGTGCCCACTGACCACTGGCCTCTGACTCCCTTGGAGGATCAGTGGTATAGGGGCCCAACACACAGAGCAAGACTTACTTCAGCAGGGCTCTGGTACCCACTGAGTACACTCACTGAATCTGTCACTTGTGGAGGTGGTTAGGTAGTGGTGCTTCATTATGGTCTGAAGCTGTCCACTGGATGTGCTGGCTCTGGAGCAAGGTCAGCAACTGCCTGTGTTCTACCCAGGGCTACCTGGCATAAACTTTAAAGTGATCTGCAGATGGCTGCTTCTTGTGCTGGGCTTGGAGGTGCCCAGGAAAAGCCAAATTGTGAACCAAGGTTGGCTGCTTCTAGTGCCAGGCCTGGGCACACTTAACTAGAGGTATGGGGCTCGCTGAGACCAGATGATGCTTGTTTGAGAGATTTTAGGAAAATCTGAGGCAGGATCTAACACAGGCCAATCCTATGGTAAAGCCACTGGAAACAGCTTGGGTGGGCCCGAAAGTTGGGTGGGACAGGGCCTCAGGGAATCATCAGGGCAGGGCAAACAGTGTGAGACAGGTTGCTGGAGTCCCAGATGTGGCTGCAGTCTGCTGCCCCAGGAAAGGGCTCACCAAAGGAACAAGGGCCTCCCACAGCAAGTCTGTCCAGGAGAAAGCTGCCCCTCCAGCTCTTGCCCCAGTGCCGAACAATTCAGTTCTTCCCTGTATGTCTCTGGTGCCTTTCAAGCTGCCTCCCCAATGCTGGAGCCCAGAAGGAGCGAGTCCGAGTAAGGAATTGCTTGGGGCTCCAGAAGCCTCAGCCTCCCTCAGCCTCAGTTCCCCCTGGTTTTACAGCCAGAAGTGGTGGGGACTCCTCTTCCTGGCACTGGAACCCTGAGCTGGGCACCTGGTGTGGGACAGGGACCCCTCACTCCTCAGGGAGGACCTTCACAGCTTAGGTGTCCCTCCTGATTTATTTTTATCCTCCGCAGAGGGTTGAGACCAGCCTGTCCGTGCCTCTGTGCCTCTGCTCCTCCTACCTGTCTTGATATGGCTTCTTTAATTTCGTAGTTGTAGGACTTCCATTCAGCTCGATGTCAGGCGGTTCTGAATGATGGTTGTTCTGTAGTTTAGTTGTAATTTTGATGTGGTTGTGGGAGGAGGTGAGACCCCGTTTACCTACCCCACCATCTCAGAGAATACTTTCTTTTCAATTTGCAGGTGGAAGGTTGTGTATTGTTTGTTTTATCTCATTTTGCTATTAATTCCTATTTATATTTTCTTATGGCTAGAAGATTATGCATACTATTTCTACTCTGAAAAAAATGAAAATCATCTTTATAATTAGTTTTTAACTCTGTTCATTGTAACTATGGAATCAACCCTGAATTCCCCCCCAAATCCTCTTCTCTTGCCTTTCACCATGGCTTATGGGGAATTATTATGTGACCTGAAACAATTATGACAGGAGTCTCTGATGTGTGTCATCATTTGTTCTTGCTGACCTTTAATAAGGAAAGATCTCTCCGGTAAATCTTCAGCATTAGTCTTGATCCTTAGTGAATTTTGTGAATATCCATAGTCCTGCCATGGCCTCCACTTGTCATATTCACATATACTCAAGGATGTCATTGAAAGTCATTGGTTGACTTGAAATAGGAATAGATAGCTAGATAGCTAGCTGGCTAGATAGATAAAAAAGAAGTACTACAAATTCAAATAAAAACGTATCAGTCTAATTGGTTAGTGAAGAAAAATAAGCATGGAACTATGAGACCCAAATGTAATAATTAACAATTAATATCTTTTCACTAAAAAAAACCCCAAAACATAGTTTTGTAGTAATCATGCAAGATAATCCATAGACAACTTCATAGCTAGAATAAATGAGAGCTCAGAAATCCTTAAGAAATAAGTTGTGTTCAACGAGAGAAAAATAAAGAACAATTCCAATAGTTTAAGAAAAAAAAAGTGTGTTTTTTAAATCATATATATTGATTTTTAGGGAGAAGCTTAGAGTTCAGCCTGGTCCTTGAGTGCCAGAGCTGCTACGTCTGTGGGAAATGTCTCGAGTGTAGGCTGACAAGTTTCAGCCTATGCCAGTAAGTTGTAGGGAAAACACTGGGGAATTCTAAAACCCTTTGAGCAAGGTGTGGAAAGAGCTTTCAGGGCCAGAAGAGAAGAAATAACCATTCACTGGGGGAGAGGAGGATGCAGAGCATGTGGCTCTGAGAAGTGGGGGCTGTGGCAAGACTATGGACATTGGCAGCGGATGCACTAGGAATAGAGGTCACTGAGCAAGTTGGGGTTACAAGCTGAAGCCAGGAAGGACATGTGAGGCCCACAGAACAGACACACTTCCCTTGATGCCAGGGCAATTTACAAGAAACCTCACCTCCCTCTCTGCTTCTTCAGGAGGTATCCTGAACCAAGAATCTAGATCACACCCTTTTCCTGGTAACAGGGAAGGAGAGGAAGTAGGAGAAATCCTTGAAGAGCCCAAATAGTTACTAAGATCTAACTGGTGAATAAGATCGAGTTGGTTCCGATTGCATTACATTAGAATAGCAAGGTGACATTTTCTATTACACCTAGAATTGAAATCGTATGAACAAAGGTGACTTCAGCTAGGGAGAAATAAAGGAAATTATTTTTGGCACATCTGACTTTCTGACTGTGTAAGGGATATGCCCAGCCTAATCCTCTAGGTGTGGGACCTGCTTTGGAGAAACATGCATTCTGTTGATTCTTTCAGTGTCTGCAGCAGCAAAATGACCTCACCCACATTTCCTAGTCTCCATTATGTAGGTCACCAGCCTCTCAGTTACCCTTGTTAGAAAGCTTGGAAATTGCTATAGAATATGTCCCTTGTTCTCCGTATCCAATTTTTCATGAAGTGTTGCTGATTTTATCTCAGAAATATTTCCTGAATTGGATCTTTCTCTACTTCCACTGCCTCTGTGACCCTCATCATGTCTCAAAACTATTGCAACAGCTATTTATTATTCTGCATTCCAGAATTCTTTCTCTTCTCTGGTGGTGCCAAGTATCTTTCCAAAAAATAAATTTAATTGTCTTTCTTTTCTGTTTAAAACCCACACTAGCTCCTTACCGACCACAATGCAGAGTTCCAACAACTCACCCTGACATTCAAGGCCATCACCACCTGTCTGCCCCATCAACACCCTCTGATCCCACCACAGGGGACAGCCCACTGTTCATTGTCAACAAAATCTCTTTTCCTGTCACTAGGGCCGCATGTCCTCTGAGTTCCTCGTGGCTAATTGTCTGCACTTCTGTTCCATGTATTTAACAATTAGCTACGTGACTGTATGTTGAAGTTTTATAGAATTTTTGAAATAAGTATTTTTATCAAAACTTTTGTTTTGGTATAGGTATTTGACTGAAAAAGCAAACATTATTAAAAGGCTTCTTTTAAAACAAACTAAAAACCTATGCTGTACACTTGAAACTAAAATAATATTGAATATCAATTGTAACTGGAAAACTAAAAAACCAAAAAAGAAATAAATAGCATCCACACAATCTTGCTCCCCAGAGGGAACCACACATAACTTTCTTTCCTGCTATTACTGTACTTACCCCCATTTTTATGTAACACTGTACGGTGACCCCACTTCTCTTTCCTGCATCATCACAAAATAATTACATCACATTTTTTTTTGTTAAATGAAGATCCAATGCATTATTATAATGTGAATGTTAAAATGAACACCAGAGGATATATTATTATATTTGATTTCTTGTAAAACTACTTTGCTATAGTATTGGTTTAAATTTTGATGTACCTAAAATTCATTTTAAAAATATTCCAAGAGGTCTGTCAAATGCCTAGCAATACATTTTTCAAACAGTCATAATCATTTGATAACCCTCCTCCTCCTCCTTCCTCCTCCTCCCCCACCTCTGCTTCCTTCTCCTCTTCTTCTGAGTCATTCCCTCATTCAGACCCACCTTTCAAGGTACAATCTGCTGTCCTTGATTGCATTAACATGTTGAACACTCATTTACATACATTTCTAGCACATTTCCACTTTACCATCACGAATCCCTTGCGATAAGTATATTTCTACAGAAATTACACTTTCACAAATCTCTAATAGTCTCCCAATCTCCAACATCAAAAAGCCTTTTTCTCAGTTTTTGTGTTTCTCCACATCTCAGAAGTACTTCCAATCGCTGTCTGAACTTCCTTCTTTAAACTCTCGCCTTGATTTTAACTGACTCTGTGATCTCCAAACTCCTGGACTGAGGGTGTCCTCCCAAGACATGCCTGGGCGTTCGGCCTGAGCACGTGCCTTTGTTCTCTATACTGCTGTCCTTTGCGATCTTAACCACTCTTGAAGTTCTTACCCAAATAGGCTGGTCTCATTTCCATCTCTAGTATTTGCTCAAGCGCCTTTATGATTGTTTCCCACATCTGGAAATTCCTTACTTCTATGTGTTAAAATTCTCGTCTGCCTTTCAGACCATCACACTTGCTGCTTACGTCCAGAACGTACTTCATCTCCACCAACACTGTCGCATGGCTTTCCGCCTTTGGCCATAGCCTGTTGCCATGTCTCACTGAGCGACTCCACTTTATACTGTAATGGTTTTTAGTCATCTCATCCTTTGCCTCCAAAAATATGATAAGCTTCAGATAGTCAAAATGATGACCTACCCAGTTGGCATTCCACATACATTGAATTGAACCTAATTTACTCGAAAAAGAGAAACAGAAAAATACAGAAAGTTTCTAAATTGCCAAAATGTCCCTGGCCCACAAAGAACAGTGACGCTAGATAGTGGAGTAATCCCTTAGCCTCAAGATTTAAACAATATTAACGAAGTTGCAGAAGGGATGTTCCGATTGCCTAGGTTCAGAGAAATTTTCCAGGACAGGGCCTTTGTAGGCTGAGACAGGTTAGGGTTTTTTATCTTCCTTTCCTTTGAAGGAGTGACCACCTCCCACTTACTATTTAGAACAATGCAGAAACTGTTTGATTTCGCTTGAGTGAAGTGCTTCAGTTAGCCATGGCCAGAGAACATGGTTGATGAAAACAAGTTGGACCATCACCATGTAGTTATAGACAGAGTCCCTACCATTTATTGAATCACTGTGTAGTGGGCATCCTATTTCACACTTAATATACATTCTTTTATTTAATCTTTAGAATCCTGAATGGCAAGATTTTAAAAGAAAGCAACTCTATTCATAAGGTCGCTCTGTTATTACTATTACTGCATTTTAAATGATTGGTTGTCTGATTACAAAGATTAAAATTGTACAACACTATTCTTCCAGCCAGGACCAAATAGAAAACCTGGGAAGTGGGGCCAGCAAGAGCTTGAGTGGATGGCATTCAAAGACCATAGATCTTCTATTATCAGCACAGGGTTATAAAATTTCAAGCATGTGAGGGTCTGGGGAACTTGGCAGAAATTCTTAGAGAAAAAAAGGAGTCTAAGAAGAGAGAAATACAGAGTGTTCTAATATTCCTATAAAATGAGGAGGTAATGGGTCAGTTCAGGACCCTTGAAAAAGTATGCCTGATTCCCTGCTCCACCAGCCCACCTACCCCATCCCCACACCAGTGACGTGGCAACAAGGAGGGCTGGCCAACGAGGCCCAGATGCTAACTGTGAACACAGATTGAAAGGCTTTCTTTGCCCACTGGTAGAATTAACATTACATAATTTCCTCTGAAGCATCACTTCTCAAAGTGTTCTCCATTGAGAAAAAAAAAAATGTTCCACCATGAAATGATTCTAGGAAATGCTCAGCACTTCATCCCCACTTTGGATGTAAACATTATACACTGAATCCCTGAGTAAGTCTGCGGTTTAACTTCAATTAACTCAGTTTCTCCAAACTGATTTCATCATGGAATCCTTTCTTCCTGTAAACATTTTGTTTTATTTTATTTTTTGCATTCTTGATAATTTGAGAAACACTGGCTGAAAAATACGTTTCAAGCAAGCCAACCAGTTCAGTAAGAAGTGAGGGACCAAGAGTAAGGAAGACTGTGGGGAATAGTGAAAGCAAAGTCGCCTATGAGTTGGGTAAAGAGTGATTTGAAACTTGGGGAAGAAAACTAGGGACCAGGAACGGAGATACCTTTTATCTCCTAGGTTGCTGACGAAGCTGAATGCAGAACGACACTGAACCCTGAAACGAGCGTGTCAAATCGATGTGTTCATATCCATGAAGCAATCCCACCGTCATTTCTGGGAGGGTCTGTGATTCACAACAGCCCCTGTAGCCATTCCAACTCGCTGGTCTCATTACCCTGGAGTTTCAACCAAGTCAAGCCAATGACTGAACATGCTTGTCTAGTGTCAGCCAGGAAGACAGAGGTGACTTTTAAATTACCTTAGCATAGCTATTCTGTGCTCTGTACACCACTGTTTCTTTGTTTTTACATATTTTCTTTATTTCAATTTGTTTCCATCACGGTTTCACTAGTAAAATCCTTTGCAAACTGCCAGTCTACCTGGCAATAAGAAGGATATATATTTTTTTAAGTAAACTGACTCTAGAAATACTCAAGTGTGTGGTGGTGTTAGTGGTGGACTTAGCAGTCTGACTTCCCCCCAAAACTGGTGGAGCCCTACAATATTCTTGAGGTCAACCGTGTGGACCTGAATTGTTCGGAAGAGGTATGTCTTCCTCCCGCAGGGCCTGGCTCCCTGTGTTTCTCCCCAGGTGGCGGGCCAAGTCACACGCCCTCAGTTAAAAGTATACGACCGTAAAATATTATTTCACACACGCTGTGGAACTAAAGGTTTCTTACTACATTCCTACATGTTATATCCTAAAGATACAATTTCTTAACATGGAATGTGTATTTTTAGTGCTAATCACACCTTTATGTACCACATGTATTTAAATAAGACTAAAATAGAGGAACATATTTATTTCTCTGTCAATAGACGTCACAGAGTTTTTTGTTTTTTTTAAGTTCATACTTTTGGGGGAAAGAACCAAAAAAATGGAACTCCTTTTTAAGTATAATAAGACTCTTGGAAAATTTATCCAATATAAGAAGAAAGTAAAAAAATAAATAAATAAATAACCCACACAACCTCCAATTTAAAACATTCTAGTTTGATTTCCAATATAGAATTTGTGTTCATATCTTTATTTAGCAACATTACGGTTGTTTTTTTCCATTTGCTGTCCTCATAATTTCGTAGTTAACCTTCTTGTTTTTTAAAAAGAAGTTCTGCCAAAATATGCTGAGCGAGTTGTTTGTTTCTAAACCCCAAGAAATCAAAAGTAGCAAGTGAACTTTATTATTATGACATTTTAATTATGAGTGCATTTATGTATTTTTTCTTTTGATCTTTGAATCACTTTATGATCCTGGAGTTTAAATTTGTGAACTTAGGAGATCATAATCATTTAACTAAAGAGTCATGCTAACCCATGTTTATATATAAATAAAGTTATATAAATAAAAGTGATTCCCTACTCTTCAAAATAATATTAACACTTTAGATTTATGTAGTGTCGGGACTTTCGTATATAACATTTCATCTGATTACTGAATAGCTTGCTCTTCCCGAGGCTTCTCGCCCCTTTGGTTTGTTGGCTTGTTTGTTTGCTTTTTTCTAAATAAGAAAACTGAAGCTTACAGACAGAAAATGATTTCTCCGGAGTCATACAAACATAGGTGGTTGTTCCAGATCTAAAGCTAAAAATCTCATGTCTCTTCCCATAGCACTAGGCTCCCTTTCAGCATTTAAACAGTTTAACTCAGACTTGAAAGGAGTGAAATGAAAAATGTAACTGCTCCTTCCTACACTGGCATTAACTCAAAGAAACGTTTTAATGGTGGCAGAAACGAGCCCTCTATGTTATAGGGGGAAAAAGCAGCGAGATGGAGTCGTGGAATTGTGATGTCATGCCTTTTTCAAAAAAAATCACTTCATAGGAACCGACTGAGTGATCATTGTGCACCCAGCTCTCTGCCACATGCTCTGGATACAAAGATAATGTGACACAAACCCTGGACTCGAAAAGGTCACACTCTGCATAACTACAATCCACACAGAGATAAGTATCTAAGGTAACATGTGGTAAGTTCCTTTGGCTGTACAAAATTCCATGGGACAATGGCAGGACAGATCTCGTTCTGTGAGGTGTTATGATTTGCATGTTTGGGTCCTCCCAATATTCGTGTTGAAATCCTAACTCCCAATGTGATGGTGTTAAGAGGTGAGGCCTTTGGGAGGTGCTGAGGTCATGAGGGTAGAGCTCTCATGAATGGGATTAGCGCCCTTATAAAAGAGACCCTATAGAACATCCTCTTTCTCTCTCTCCCTCTCTCCCTCTTTCTCTCTACCCCTTTTCCCTCTTTCCCCCTCTCCCCTCCTTGTGAGGACAAAACCAGGAAGAACCCTTAGCAGGAACTGAATCAGCCTTGATCTTGGACTTCACAGTCTCCAGAACTGTGAGAAATACATGTCTGTTGTTTAGGCCATCCATTCTAGGTTCTCTTTGTTATAGCAGCTGAACTGACTAAGACATGGGGCCTGAGCTTACACAACTTGATAAGTGCGTGGGAGTGAGGGAATGGGGAGAAAAAGACTATAAAAACTGTAAATATAAAATTATGTACAGGGTCTTGGAAGGGCCTGTGCAAGAGAGAGTCCCTGAAGATTAAGCTTCTGTAGTGTCCCAGTGACCTTGACAATAGAAGAGGAAGAAGATTTTGAGCAGAGCCATCATAGAGGGGAGGAGCTTGCCAAAGAAAAGACCTGGTGGCACTAACAGCTTAGAGGCCATCGAGGAGCAGCTGAGCATCCCAGGGAGAGGAATGAAGACAAATTGGCCTCTTACAGAAAGGCCTCAATGACTCTGTCAACCACTCATGGGTTTCTCTGCTATAGAAATTATTTTATGTTTAAAATAAAATGGATATACTGAAGCAACTACAACCATTTTTCCAGATTAAAAAAAAACGACTTGTCACCATATTATAAAACGTATTTTTAAGAAGTGATATCCCCAAGATATTTTATTTTTAAAATGTGAATTTAAAATAAGTGTGGATGGAAATAATGAGAATGTTCTGCTGTGCGTAATAGTCTTGTTTCAAAAATACGATGAATGCAGCACAGACAGGTAGAGGATAGAGTACAGGTGAGCCAGCAGCTCTGAACCTGTGATATTAACTCAAAAACAGGACAGACAGAACAGAGGAGATGGCACTTTCTAATGTTATTCCTAGTTAAGAACTCATTCATTCATTTATTTATTCAACAAATAGTCATTGAATGTTTACTAGGTGATGGGCCCTGTTCTAAGTGCTAGAGACACTATCTAAAACCCTTGATTTCATGGACTTTAGGGAGAAAAAACTGAGGAAAAAAATCACAAATAAATGAGTAAAATATATAGTATGCTGAATAGTGGTAACTCTTTTGGGGGGAGCGTTAATATATTAATGAATAAAGCAGGAATACAGGAGAGAGTTTTCTGGGCAGGTGAGTGCTGATATTATTTAAAGAGTGCAGTTAAGGGAGGCCTCACTTTAGCACCAGACTGAGCACAGGGAGTAAGAGAAGGAGCCTCCCCAGGAGAGGGAAGAGCTAGTGACCACTTGTGGGAGAGGGTGACAATTTCCACGGTAAGAATATATTAATAACAAGATTTCAATGCATTTAATTTGCAGCTTAATAGCTATATGTGTGTAGAGATATAGACATACAATACAGAATATAGCTGATAATAAATTGGCATAATTATAATTGACTTATGTTTCCTTTCATTATTATTTTATTGAGGCACAATTGACAAAATTGTAAGACACTTAAAGTGTACACTGTGATGGTTGAATGCACGTATACATTGAGAAAGGAGTCCCCAATGGGTTAACACATCCATCTAATGATTAGGAATAATTCAAGTTCAAATGAGTGAATTTCTTTAACAAATCAAATTCTTTAATTTTGTCTGAATTATGTTCAGCAATCTGGGAGAGTAATTCCTTAAACTCTCCAAACCTATCTCCAGTTTTGATTTATTTAGTCTTGAAACAGGCTCTCTTCTAGGTATTTTAAGTTTTTAAACAATCTGAATATCAGCTGGGGATTTGAGATTTGCAAACAATTAGTTTAAACTCTCTCTCCCCTGTTCCTTCAGGTGTTTGATCTCCCCAAATTCTAGGTAGCTGGTGATCTTTCTCAAGTTCAGTTCTTTCTCCAGCTTCCTGGCACCCTCCCGGTTCCATTCTCAGTCGAGTCTCGTTGCATCCCATTAACGGTACTCTTTTTGTTCCTCCGTGGCCAGATGTGGTTCCCAATTGCCCCTTATGTTGACTTCCACATACAACATTCATGGTGTACATTTTCATGTGCAAGAGCACCTATTAAGTTTGGGTACAATAAGATTACCTTGCATCACTTCACAGTTTTTTAGAAATACTCATCCCTGGAATTGCTCAGTCCTGGTGTTTTTCCATAGATCTCTGTGGCCACCCAACTCATCACCTAAACCGTGTTCTTGGTCCCACATCCACCTCCTTTCTTCTGTGCTCTCCTGTTCTCCAAAACTTCCACTATTTTCTTTGTGCAGAGAAGTTCAGCTTTTCTTCGCTTTCCTCTGTGCAAATTGTCCCTTGAGTTTTTCATAGTTTTGCATCTAGAGGTATAGATAAAGTCACCTGGAAAGAAATTATACACTCCTTTTTTTAGTCTCAGTTTTGAATTTTAAAATATCATTTTTCTCCCTGTACACTTACTATAACTCTTCAAAACAAAGATAATCATTGTTATTATTTTGCAGGGGAGAAATCCAAGGCTTAAAGAAGTATTCTACCCAAGGCCACACGGTGGGTTCTAAGTTTATGTGTTCCCAAGTTCTGTGCCCCATGTGAACTCACTGGCACCACACAGCAAAGTCGTGGCCAAGTACAGCAGGGAGCCTTCTTAGATGGGATTCTGGAAAAGCATATGCTATCTTATTATTGCTCATCTAGAATATTTTGAGCAGGTCATGGATGGCATAGAGAAAGTGGACTCACTTTACGGTAGTCTAGTGAACACGATAAAGTGGATGAAGGGTCCTCATATAGGCAATAACAGTTTTTAAGTGAAAAAGTTATGGTGGTTCAGTGATCTCACCCAAGACTGTAGGATAGAAATCCTGTAAATAGTGTGAACATTAACTTTTCCAAATTTGACCACTGTATATTAAAATTAGTATGTGGGAGTTGAGATAAAGCTTGAGAAGTTATATTAAGGTATAAATTTAAGGAATACTTGATGATATGGAAATTGATAACACTGATGTCTTCATCATTCCAAACAGTACCATGAACTGTCACTGCAGTTTTTAAATGTTTAAAGCAGTTTTAAGGTTTGACATCATGACATGCAACCCGACTCCCCTGAAATCCTTCCCAGTATGAATCTACAGATCTCATCTGTCATTTCTTATCCTTTTTGTTCTAATCAAATGAGAACTGTTTTTGCACAAGTTACATATTCTAATAAACATTTCAATACAGGAAAAAGCTTCGGTGAACGGCTGACAAATGAAGAAGGTTTTAATGCATTTCATATAACATGTGGGAGTGTTAACAGGTAATTATGCAAACCCGAAGTTAATTCAAACATGAAAATGAGCAGTGATTTCTAGTGTCTGGTTCCTTTAGTATCCTTAGGGCAGGGAATTCTTGTGGGTTATCCTGTGCCAGTAATTAAGCCAACACATCCTTTGAAGTAAACAGTAAATCTGAAACCTGAAATGCATTTTGTTTAAGTCAGACAGTGCTTCCCCGTTTGCTGTAGTCTGTTTGTTAAAAGCAAGTCATCCGGCCAGTGCACACTCGAGAGGAGGGACTGACCTCCGGGATCGTCTGGGACCATCTTAGCGTCTGGCCACCACAGAGACAATGAAAGGTAAAATTTGCTTCATGACAATTATAAGAGGAAAGGCATTTTACACCCTTTGTACTCTTTGGCAATACTTACGGTTAAATTTTCAATATAAGTAAAATAATAACATGTTGTAAAAGTAGCAAATAGAGCCTGGCATATTATAAATGACCAATAATGGTTGGTTGGTTGGTTGGTTGGTTGGTTGTCTTAATATGCTATAATTCTGCGATTTTAGGGGTTATCTGGCAGGGCTGCTTGGAAAGCCATTTACCTCCTTTCATATTCTGTTTCATTATCTTATCATTTCTGTTGTTACTGTTGCATTGTATCCTGCTGAAACTCAACTTGCAAATTTGACAAGTTATATCTTTCTGTCTTATTTTTTTTTAGTCTATATCAGTGATTTTCAACCTTTTTCATCTCCATGGCACACATAAATCAATTATTAAAATTCTGTGGCACATCAGAAAATATATTTTTTGCCAATCTGACAAAAAAAAAATAGTATAATTTTGATTCATTCACACCAGACAGCTATTGTGTTGGTGGTTGTCATTTTTTCAAAAAATTTGACAATCTAAGGAAAAAGAGGTCAGCGCCCCTGACTAAATAGTGAGGTATTGCATGTTTTAAAAAGTTCTTGCTACACAGTTGAAAATTGCTGGTCCATATCATTGTTATTTTTTCTTTAATCCCTTTCCTATATGACAGGCCTATTCAAAATAAGAATGAGATGATATATGTGGACATTACATTAAGCTCAAAAGTGTGAGGCACTATATAAGCCCAAGAATCTCCTAGAGTATCACAAAAAAGTACAATAAAGGTAATACATACTTGAAATCATCTCCGAAGTGTGAGATAGTAAACCTCAACGGCACACTCGGGTCTCTATTCTGATGTTGCTTACCTATGTATAGTTTAGTAAACAGAAGCGTGACCTTTAAAAATGATATTTGAGAGGAGAAATACACATTAACCACTGTGTGGTCATCAGAAAACAGTGGGCAGCCAGGAGCTGACACCCACACACTTACCACCACCACAGGGTACAAACTGGGCTGAAGCTCTTTGTGCTCTGCCGTTGGTCACTCTGGGGACAAATTCTATTAACAGCTAGGCCTTAGGTATGATGTTGGGTTGCAAGTACTGAACACTGACTTGTCCCTAGTAAGGGGTTTTACTATGTCAACATTCTAATTAGCATCCACATGGAAGGTGCCTGTTATTGTTGGCTTAGTTGCCTCCGTAATCCTGACAAACCATTCGATTGAAGAGTACTGTTGATGTAGTGTATGGCAGCCTGTGGCTTTCTTTGAAAGGGTATATTAAAGCTGGATCCAGATTACAAATGTTTAACCTGGCAAATAACACTATGACCTCTAAAACAAATATTGTGTCATTAATATAGCAGTGTCCACAGATGGGACTGGCAACCTAAAATGTGCTGTCTGTAAACATTTTCAAATTATATTTGAGGTCCTTAATTAACCCTATTAGGCTCACAGGTTGAGACAACTGCCCAATCATTATAAAAGAACAATCAAGTAAAGATAGAGATACCATTATTTTTCATATATATTATAAATTCTATGGAGGCTGTGGTTTTAAATCAGATTTAATATTACTTGAAAATTACCCTTTTTTCACCCTCAGGGGTCAAAATGTTAACATGTCAGGACAAAATAGAATTAGATAGAATTAGGAATGATTAAATCCATCATTGCATCATAGAGTAAGTTTAAACTTGGAAGTTACCTTAGAGTTCACCTATGCTGACCCCTTAATTTACAGACGAGAAGACTGAGATCCAAAGTGACTAAGTGACCCCACACACACGTTGAAATAAGAAACCATAATTAGACTTTTATGCTCAACAAATTATATATATATTATATTAAAAATATATAATATATATTATATATAAAATTACATATATATTATATTAATTATATATTATATATATAATATATATTAAAAGTTTTCATTATGGACTGTTAAGTCAGTGGGTTAGAATTTTCTTTCCAGCATTAAATGTAAGCTGATGGTTGGTATTTTAACCTTGCGTTATCTAAAATTTTACTGAATTATTATGAAAACTAGGGATGGAGCTAAAATTTGAACCATCTATAGGCAGATATGCATGTTGGCTTTGCATCTGAGATGGACGCCGTGGGATTAATAATGATTTCTACACTGTTTCAGTGTTTCTTTAGTGTTTTTCTCACTAAAAAATCTTTATGAAAGCCCTCTGGCTTCTGGTAGTAGTTGTTCATTTGTATAACCTGGCATCATTTCCTGCTCTGACTTTTTTCTCCTGGACTATCCAGGCTTGGCCTTCTTGGCCTGCTCTGTGCTGGGTCAGTTGGTCTGCAGCTGTGGTTTCCTGGCCAACTGCAACTATGACCCACAAAGTGAGTTGTGCTTCATTGTTTTTTTCTTTTTTGCATTTTTTACTTTTAATATTTTTAAATTGATTTTTAGAGAGAGAGGAAGGGAGAGAGATAGAAACATCGATGTGAGAGAGGAACAAACACCGATGGGCTGCCTCCTGCACACCCACTATTGTGGATCTAGCCCGAAATCCAGCACGTGCCCTGACTGGGAATTAAACTGGGACCTCTCACTCCATGGGACAACACTCAATCCACTGAGCCACACCTGCCGGGCTGTTTCAGTGTTTCTTTAAACAGCATTTCTTCTCTCTGCCCATCTTCCTTCTGTTTGATGGTCCACTTGATTCACAACACAGCAGCTACCCGAATCTCTCCTGCCATCCATTATTCATAATGTCTGCGTCAACAGAATATTATTTCACTGGGCTTTGCTTCAACAATGTATGAAGTATTACCGTTTAAATTTCCCTCGCCATTCATTCATTCGTTCATTCATTCATCATCCAGCCATTCAAAAAAGAAATGTTAGTGAGGACCTATACCTTCTCCATCAAAGCACAACCAGGTTTAAACGTGAGAGGAAGTGAGCTGTGGTTCGGGCTACAGGAGACCCTTTGATTGTCTTATAGAAAACACACAAAAAAGACTCAACCTCTGAATTCTTCTCTATGTATCTCAACTTCTGGACTTCACACTCATTCGTTTATTTTTTTGACACCATTTGAACAACAGTGTTGTTGACATATTACTTCAGATATGTTGAAAAGGCAGCCCTGGGGAGAGTGTATCCCAGAGAAATGTGCTCCTCTCCTTCCCTGCGCTCTGTCCCTGTGTGTGCTCCTTGCCATCTAGTGAAGCAAACAGAAAACTGAGCAACACAAATACAGTCCCTCAGCACAAGGAGTTCTCCACGTAGGAGAGACAAACTGGACAGGCGATTACCCCACATGTTCAGGTGAATGCAAAGGTTGCCATGGGAGCATGGGGGAGGAACTTCTCACACAAATGGAGTGACAAGCCATGCGCTGAACAGGAGGGTTTAACCACGGGGAAAAAGAGGAAGATTATTCCATGTTCTAGAGAAATGTATACAAAGGTTCCGAAGCATGAAGAGGCCTAGTAATGAATTCTGAGCAGGCCGGTATTGCTAAAAATGAGTGCATTATGGACAAGTAGAAGCTTGGGCTGGAGAGGTGGGCAACTACCATAATGACCTGGTGAGCAATGCTGAGCAGTCTGCATTATATCCTGAACGCAAAGGAAAAGTACTAAAAGATTTTTGAACACTATTATCTGATTTTATTAATTTTCTGATATATAAAATATTTAGTGTAGAAATGTGGGAAACTACAGAAAACTGTTAAGAGAGAAAAACTGCTTATTACCCTACATTCAGAGAAAATCAATATTTGAATATATTTCCTCCTAGTGTATTTTTGTTTGTATTTTATATGGTGTTTATTACATTTGTCATATGATTTTAAATCATTGTCAGTCTTGCTTTATTCTCTTAATGTGTTAGCATTTTACTTTCCATTGAATATTGGTTAGAACCACAATTTTGAGCATTCTGATTTGGCTTTTCTATAAAGTTATTTCATCATCCGATTATTGTTGGTTGTTGTATTGTTTCCGATTGTATTATCACTATACATAGACATGACCCATATGTCATCCGAGGGCTCCCCGCCCTTCCTTTTAAGATGTTGGTAAGTGTACTCCGGTGACCTGCTAACTCCATGGCCCGTGGAAGACTGAAACCCTCCCAGATTCCTGCAAAGTCCTGGGATTCTTTTGCTTTTAGAGCAGAGATCGATTCTTCAAGTGTGGACAAAACTGTTTTTGTGGTATTAGTAAGAAATCGTAAGTCTTGTCATTCTCATTGTCTCATGAGGGTACAGTGGACTTTTCCAGGTGCTACATGACATAAAATGACAGTATCCTTCTCAGGGCTGATGGGATATTTGATTGTACTGCCTTGATGCTTAAAATTTTCAGGTTTGATTTTGAAAACAGTAAAGAGGAAGATACAACACACAGAGCAATAGCCCATGAGGGTCCGGAACACATTTTCAGCCATGAGATGAGAAAGCGTAAGAACCACTATGTTAGTGCAACAAGGCATTTTTCCAAAGCAAGAAAACTTTGTCTCCAGAAGTTAATAGGGTACAGACTCTTTTTAAAGAGTTGTCTCCATACCATTACATAGCTACTATTTAGATGAAAATTCCTGATGGTTTAACTGTGGGGAGGAGTGAAGAGTAGAGTGTGGCATCCTCATATTTTTGCTTTAGAAAGTTAGTGGAGAATGTGCAGAAATAATATGCCGAGACCAGTTAGGAGGCCTGTAAACCAGGGGACAGCAGCAGCGGGGTGACAGCTGAGGGCAGGATAAAGAGATGTATGAGCACGACACAATCCTGGGCAGGTCTATTATCTTCATGTCACAAATGAGAAAGCAAGGGACAAAGTGGCGATGTAATGGCCAAGGTAGGCATTGAAATGGATCTCCTGGCTCCAAGTCTCTTGTCCTTTCTGCCACAGTGGAACTCTTCAAGGCCTGGTTGCCCTTGAGAAAATACATTTCTTGTTGACCTGACACAAAGGTGATGCAAGTCTAAAAACTCACTCTTTGCAGAGCCTTTTTTCACTAGTCTCTACCTGTCCGTAACATATTCACTAACATGTGAATATTATCTGCATGGATTGTGCGTTTGATGTGGTTCTCATATTTTGTCTCTGTCTCTATCCCTGTCTATTTTTCTCTCCCTCTTTTTTTTTTTTTTAATCCTCACCTGAGGACATTTTTGCATTTATCTTCAGATAGAGTAGGAGGGAGAGAGGGAGGAAGAGAGAGAGAGAAACATGGATGTGAGAGAGACACATCGAGTGGCTGCCACCCACACGACCCCAACTGGGGCCAGGGACAAACTACAACCGAGGTACATGCCCTTAGTGGGAACCGAACCCGGGACTCTCTGGTCTGCAGGCCGACGCTCTAACCGCTGAGCCAAACCGGCCATATAATCTTCTTAAGACTTCTTTTGAATGTGTATAATTACTTAGTTCCACAACAGCTGCATCTGCCCTTCAAGAACAATCCTTTGCAAAATAGGACATGGGCAAGCGTGGCTTTGTTCATAACTTCCCTGTAGGAGTGCTAATTACGACACCTGGCATCTCTTAGAGCTAGAAAGTCACCTCCAATGTTAGTTTGTGACGTCTTGTTTAGTGTAGCTCCCTGTAGTGATATGGAAGCCATTGATTTGACTTTGACACTATGAAGACCGCCAAAGACATTAGGTCATGTACATAGAATATCGGGTGTTTGCCATCCCTACCGCCTTTTTGGAAGGATGTTGTTTTCCTCTGAAACATTAATTCTGCAGTCACTGTTTCCATTTAATTATTTCAATTTTTACTCCATATACCTTTCTATTAAATTATTAATATCGAGGGGGAAAACTGTGAACCTGTGTGTACCTATTCTGTATAGTGAACTACAGTAAATATATTTCCATAAATTATGAAGACTTTATGTCCAACTTCAACAAATTTCATAGTTATTAGCATTCCTAAATACACTTTAAATAGTCTATTTTCGGAAAGAAAGAAAATACTTTTAAAAGATCACGAAAGTCAAAGAAGGATTTCAGAGAAAGAGAACATGTTTTATTCTTGCTTAAGATATTCTGTTCTTTCCTGGCTCTCTCATAATGAACATGTGCACATACTGAGAACTGACGTATTGTCATGTTTCTCTGTGTGAACAGTCGTGGAGAGTATACGTTCACCAACGTTAGAAGCAAATGAAGCTTTAAACTAGGCAGAAACAGCGGGAAAATGAGTAAATTGGGGGTTTTATATTCTTATGAGGCTGTTAAATGTGTTGCCCAGTGAGGATGCTGTGCGTTGTTGGCAGCGCTGAGACTGAAACTACAGAAGTAATTTTCTGTAAGGGTACATGCATTTATCGCTTTCCACAGCTCACCCTCCATTTTAAGAGTTCTTGGTACTTTTCCAGACTCTTCTTCAAATAGGAGATTTTCTGTTTTAATGTAATCACATGTTACTTCAGATCTAATCATTGCTCATGATCCAACATCTTGTGTTTCAGATGACTTCTTAATTAGCTTCAGGGCAAAATTTATTTCCCATGAATGCTACCCCCAAAGTCAAAACTGAAGACATATGGATGCCAGAAATGCTACAGCTTAGGATAAAAGTCCATCCCTTCAAAGGTGTAATGTAAAACCTAAGAAATGTAAGATAGTGGGCACTTTTCATGTCCTTCCCTGAAAACATGGACTAATGCTGTACAGCTATCCTTAAATTCAATTCGAATGTGTGTAACACCCATGCCAGTAGCAAAGGGGACATTCTGAAGAGAAATTAGACGGCAGTTTGGATAACCCATCCTGAGCTAAAATATACTTATATAAGAATATCTCAGTCATTATAATGATCCTCATCCGATTTTGAGATACATTTTTTCCAGTTGCAAAAATCTGTAATATATGGGTCTCCCAGCATTGTCTGGGGAAGATGTTTCTAGAAGTTCTGATTAGTCCAGTTTGAGCTACTTACACAGGTGCTGGCTCTGTGGGAACAACCTGGCTCTGGGCGGAGGGGTTGGGACCACACTCATCACTGTAGGACAGACTGTATCTATTTGTTTATATGTGTATTTCCTTCCTTCCTTCCTTCCTTCCTTCCTTCCTTCCTTCCTTCCTTCCTTCCTTCCTTCCTTCCTTCCTTCTCTTTTTCCTCTCTATCTCCTACCCCTTGTCTCTTCTTCATTCCCTTCCTCCTTTTAATTCGTTTTGTCTGTGTGATCATTTTATTAGCCTCTTAGTGCCCTATGGAGAACGGATGGTTCCTGGCACACAGTAGCACTCAAAGCAGGAAAAAGATTTAAAGAACAATGCAACGGTCTTATAATACTGTTTAAACAACAGTATACCAACATTTGTCTTCCTTACTCATCACAGGTCCTTTCAGCAACGCCACATTGCAAATGTGACAGGCACTGTGCACTTTTGTGTGTTTCCCCTATGAAATGCTGCAGAGGCACAGTTTTGTCTGTTTGATTCGCTGACCTGTCCCGGTGCCTGGGAAAGTGTGTGGCTCATAGTGGAGGCTCAATAAATGTTAATTAATTTTCTTTGTTTTTCTTTTCTTTGTTGATTTTACAGAGAGAAGAAGGGAGAGGGGGAGAGAGAGAGAGAGAGAGAGAGAGAGAGAGAAACATAGATGAGAGAGAACATCGATTGGCCGCCTCCTGCATGCCCCCCACTGGGGATTTGGCCCACAACCTGAGCATGTGCCCTGACTGGGAATCGAATCGTCGACCTCTTGGTGCATGGGTTGATGCTCAATCACTGAGCCGCACCGGCCAAGCTCAATAAACGCTAATTAAATTAACAAAAGTTTTGTTTTGTTTTTTTCTTTGTCCTTTTCCTTTCAGAACTTTCTTTCCATTTGCTTTCAACAACTTGTCTAATTTTCCAAATGGGGCTGAAGTGGGTACATAGGGCAGGTGACAGGAACAGGGATAAAAAAAAAAAAAAAAAAGAAAGCAATTACAATTTACATAGATAAATGGAACACACACATACAAACACAGAGCCTGTCTTTACATACACATACACACACACACAGTGAATGTCATTAAAGAGATAGCAAAAGAGTAAAAATATTTAAAATACAAGAAACATGTTTGTAAAGACATATTTTGTGAATCAAGTTTTTATAATTTTGTGATTTTATAATAATTGGTGGAAAATAAGATTGAATTATTCAGCGCTTCAGTTCGTTTGATGAGAATAAGAAGTGGATCATGAAGGGACTGTCCAGCAGAACTGGTTGATATCCATGAGACTTGCTAGGAGGAGCTCCACCAGGAGACAGGTGAGCAAAATCTGAGGGGACTGAGTGCATTGATCAGGGGCAACTACCTGGGAAGAAGGGCTGGCAGGTGCCAGGAAGGATGCAGCTATCTGAATCCCTATGACCAAGAGACACATTTGCATTTCAGTTCAACTCAAGCTAAGGCACTACTTGAGGTCACTGAGCTGACAAAAGAGGGTGTGAAAGCAGGAGGATTAATTCATCAATAGTGTTGAGATGCCCTGGCCCCTGATGCTAACAAAAATACTAAAAATAGTTTTAGGGAGAGCCAAGCAGGAGGAGCAGATAGAGCGGTCTGGGCACTAGTCCAAGCAAACATCTAAAATAAACCCTAGAGATGAAGGTGAAATCTGCATTCCGGTCAGACAGGTCGGTCTGATTTGTGCAGGTCAGCAGAGGCACCACGATTGATGCTGTCTCAGGTAATCTAATATTACATCCCTGTCACTACAACTACCTTCTAGGGATATTTACCTTAGAAATGGCAGACTGTTTCCAGATCTCTCCCAACAGCAAGAAAGGGCCCCCATAATTGATCAGTTCTGCTTTACATTAGCATAGTGCTCTTCCTTCAACCAGACAGTCGTCATCATCTGCAGAGGGGCGGGACCGCAGGACATAGAAGCTGGCATCTGGGAAAAGGTTGATATTTGATGTATACAGAATTATTGAATAACTGAAGCCATTATCCCTTTGTGTTACTATTGTATTACATTCCATGCTGTGAATACACTATCTGCCCATTTCATTGATGGAAACTTGGCTGTTTCTTTTTTATATTATTATTATTATTATTATTAAGAATAACACTGCTCTAAAGACTCTATTACATGCTTCCTTATAAACATGTGAAATGTTTTCTACCAAACTAAGAGACAAATTGCTGGGTCACAGGGTATGCATATCTTAGCCTTACAAGGTAATGCTAAATTTTTTCCAAAGTGGTCATCCCATTTGTAATTCCAAAAGTTGCGCATGAGTTCCCATTGATCCATATTCTTACCAACACTTAATGGTGATAGATTCTTAATTATTTCCAATGTGGTAAATGTGTAATAGCATTTTGTTAATATTTAATTTGCATTACCCTGATGATTCTATATCTCAGTACTATTAATATTAGAATGAGCATTTTTCATGTTTTTGTCATAAAGATATTCTCCTATATTATATCTAAAAGTTTCTAAGGTTTACCCTTTGTAATTAAGCCCTTGACCCCTTGATCCACCTGTAATTTATAATTTTACTCACCTTTCAAATTCTGGATTAAAATAACTCAAGGACTAAAACTTTAGGATTCAAAGACAATGTCAATAGCTCCTTAACAAATCTTAATGCATTAGTCATTCCCGCATGATGTGTGTAAAATGGCATCTGGCCTTGGCTTGACTGCTTGCAGTGACAGGGCCCTCATCATTTCAACTATAATAAAGTTCTTTCTGAAGACTAGCTGATGTGTCTTTCTATTTTCCAACAATTAACTAGAGGTTTTATCGTTAAAGAAACCCCAAAGAAGACTGTGTTAGATTGTAAAAATGTCCCTGATCCTTTAGACATCACTGCATCTACCTCCCTTGCATCTCTTTCCATCAAGGGGTAGGAGTGAGTTCCCTACTCCTTAAATCTGGATTGGTCTTGTGACTTACTTTGACAAACAGAAAGCTCCAGAAACAATGGCGTACCAGTTCTGAGCCTTGGCATCTAGAGGTCCCCCATGCATTGGCCAGCTATCTAGGGACCCTTGCCTTGCCATGAGAAGAAACCCAAACTAGCATGTTAGAACATAAGAGACCACCTCCAGCTGAGATGAGTCATCCCAGCAGAGCCCATCCTAGCCCATCAGCCCACAGCAAACCCAGTAACCGATGATCAACACATGAGGAGTCCCAGTGGAGAAGATCTGAAAGCAGGAGAAGTGACCATCTGAGACCTGCCTACATTGACTGACCGAATTGAGAGCTAAATAAATTGTTGTTGTTTTAAGCTGCTACATTTTGAAGTGGCTCATAATGCAGCTGTAGCTAACTGATATAAAGACATTTCCTTTCTATACAACAATCCTTACACCTGTGCTGTAAAAACAATTCCATGGTGACTTTACGCAGAAAAACACCATTTAGTTCAATAACATTACCTTTCAAGTTTGATGATAGTATCCTGTATTCATTTCACCATAAATGTCTTTGAACAAATGATGTAATTGTTACCTATGAAATTCATGAATCAATGTCAAAATAAAATACCATGGTAACAGTACAAGTAGAATCACTTTCCAGAGATGAAGAACCCAAGAACACATTCAAAAGCAGTCACACATATATTGAACTTGCGGAACCACTTAAAGTAAAAAATTAGAAATGTGGAGATTAATGTGTAACTCTAAAATGATTCCTGTGAGGTAGGTAAAACTAGTATCACTTATTTTACATACAGGTCAAACCTGGCTTAAAGAGATTAAATGATGTATAAAAGTTCACTGAGCTAAGAAGTGGGTAGAGCACAAGTCAAATCCCAACTTTCTCTTTCCAAAGTCCATGGTCATTACTACCATGCCAGGGGTTCTCAACCCTGGCTGCATATTAGACTCATTTGGGGAGCTTTTTAAAATGTCAGTTCCCAAGACCCCTTCCCGGAAAAATTAAATCAGTACCTCTGGGAGTCTGCAGGGAAATGGGTTATTATTTTTTGTTTTAACTCCTCAAATACTTATAAAAGTGAAGAGCTAGAGCTGAAGTCCATTATGCTTTGCATTTACAATGAAATCGTTAGTTCTTACAGAGGGCTCTTCCTGGCTCAATCCCTGTCCATCTCCAGACTCCTCTTGCACTTAGGCCCCTCCCACAGAGTATTAGCATTATTTAAATAGAGCATCAATCTTCCCAGAACCATCGAGCTGTGATATGATTTAGAATTTATAAAAGGACCCTTGAATAGTGTTTGTTTGACTCTTGAATTTACCACAAACTTGTTCATGTAACCTCAACCGAGACCTTTAATGTCACGAAGACACAGCATCATAATGGACTCAGCAGGTTTAGAGCTATTTCTTATCCAAGACCGTACAGTATTTTTTAAACATTATCATTCTAAAGAGAATCTACAATTTCACATATCCATCCCTCAATCCATTATTACTCTCGTTTTTTCTTCTCATTTTTATTGATGCCGATATCAGTGCACATCTACCTAAATACTTTAGCATTCATGTCATTAGCTAGCACTCCACATTTGTTTAAAATTATGTATAATTTACATATAATTTATGGGA
This sequence comes from Tadarida brasiliensis, assembly GCA_030848825.1. Classification (NCBI taxonomy): domain Eukaryota; kingdom Metazoa; phylum Chordata; class Mammalia; order Chiroptera; family Molossidae; genus Tadarida; species Tadarida brasiliensis. The sequence goes on from CM061272.1 coordinate 28,393,716, forward strand.
GATTTTCATTGGCAGTAGACTAGCCGCTTACCACTGAAAGCATTCAAGAAAGAATTCAAGAATTGGTGAATGTTTTGTATTTCACTGCCATCTATTGGATTTCGGCTGTATCCAAATGTTTTAGGTTGTTCATATACAGATCAATTCACTTTAAACAGCCCCGTGTACTTTGAAGATGAAGGTATGTGCCCTTTTGAGTAAAATGAGATTTTCCTGTATTATCACCTGAGACTAAGCCTATTGAAATGACTAAACATTCTATTCAGGAAATATATCTGTAGACTTCCATTCTTGCTATCTATAATAATGATAAGTTCATTCACCACAGTGGATGAAGGCCAAAATAGTAAATGATGGGAAAAAAATAGCCAAGGATCTTCTAAGTCAAGATTGAGTGGAAATGTGTTACTAAAGTATTCAAATATTTATGTAATCAATAATTTAGGCAGACTTGCCAATATTAGTACATAGATTTTTATTTTGGGCAAAGATGTAAGTGGGGCAAGAAATGTGAACAATGGAAAGGACCAAAATATTGAGAAACCACTTTGGAAAACATTAAACATAGTTGCTCACATGTACTAGTGTACTTTAGAAGGCATCCTCTAACACTTGGAGGGGTAGCATGCAACCTGGATCTCTGTCTGAAGACAGACTACAAAAAATCCTTTCTTATTTTTTTGCTATACCTTTTTTCAAATTATGATACATTCTGAGACTAGAGAGTTTATTCTTAATAGGAGATATATTGTAGCTAATATTCAGCATCAACTTTCCCCAGCATTTTATGAAAGAAAATCAAATAGCAGTTGACAGACTTTTACAGTGAACATTTAACCATAACCTTGACTTAGTCATTAATATTTTACTACACTTGCTTTATCAGGTAACCATCCCTCCATCCATCATTATTCTGTCTCATTTTCCTCATTTTATTGATACTTCAGCATTCATATCATAGCTAGAATTCAATATTTAAAGTTATGTAAAACTTACATATAAAACACATAAATATTATGAGGAAATTTGCTAAGTTTTGACATATATATACCTGGGTAATTCTATTCCTATCTAGATACATAGAACATTATGATAATGCCCACTGCAGATGAAAGACAGTCTTTTCAATCCTCAGATGAGAATCCATGGATGCAGAGGCTGGCTGTATGCATTGTTCTCTACTGTTTTATCTAAGAATTTGAGCATATTGAAATTTTGGTATGCACGAGGTGGCGGCAGGGGTTGGGGTGGGGAGGAATATCCTGGAATCAATCCCTTGCAGATATCAAGAGAGGACTGACATTTGGGGGGAGTCAAAAATTATATGCAGATTTTCAACTGGGGGGGGTCGGTGCCCCTAACCTCTGTGTTTTTCAAGGGTTACCTGTGCTTATATATGTAATTATCTATATCTATATTAATCTAAACAGAAGTTCATACTGATGTCTCTAATTTTAACCCATTAGCACATGAATCATTCTAGCCTTCCCCCTTGCTTATCTATAATGTCCTGATCTCAGAGTGAATCATCTGGCCCCCAAAATCTGCTAGTCATTTCCTTAGCTTTAAATCACGGTACACATGTGTAGCGCTATCACACTTGTTAAGCTGCACCTGCGTGGCCAACAACTTTATGAACTAGCATGCTTATGTGCTCTGAGTGCTTACCTGCAATTCGTTTTTCCTTTAGTTTTACAAAATCCACTCAATTCCAAAGCTACATAGGCGTCCATTTTCCTCTCATCCTTCAATGGGCTTGTTTCATACACAAGTGATACAGTTAGATACTTTCTGAACACCTTTAAGTTATCTTCTTTAATTTGCATACATTGAAGCTCATTCTTTGTGCTGAAAGTTCTGTGGGTTTTGAAGCTGGCATGCTGTCTTATATCCACCACCACATTATCATACAGAATAGTTTCACCATCCTACAAAATCCTTTTTGCTTCACAAACCTAACTCTTCCCTTCTTTCTCCAAACCCTGGAAACCACTGATCTTTTTACTATCTCTATAGTTTTTCTTTTCCAAAATATCACATAAATGGATTCTTACACTATATAGCCTTTTAGACAGCTTTCTTTTGTTTAGCAATATGCATTTAAGTTTCCTCAAGGTCTTTTCATATCTTGAAAGTTCATTTTTTTTTTAATATTGCTATAAACTCATTATATGAATTGTCACAATATGTTTATCCATTTACTTGTTCAAAGACATCTTGGTGGCTTCAAGATTTTTGGTAATTTTGAATATTCACATGCAGATTTTTGGGTGGGCATAAGTTTTCAAATCAGTTGGGTAAATACCTTCAAGTGTAATTTTTAGTTCATATGATAAGAGTATGTTTAGTTTTGTAAGAAACTATTGATCTGTCTTCCAAAGTGGCTGTACTGTCTGTATTCCTACTAACAATGAATGAGAGTTCCTGTTGTTCCATGTCTTTGTCAGCCTTTGGTATTGTCAGTTTTTTGGATTTTAGCCATTCTGGGTGGACATATAGCTACAGAAAAATTTATACACAGATGTTCATTGAAGCATTATTCATACTACTCAAAAAGTGGAAATAACTTAAGTGTCCTGAAAGTAATGAGTAGATAAATAAAATGTGGTATATCTATACCATGGAATATTATTGAGGCATAAAAAGGAATGAAGTTCTGATACATGCTATGATATTGATGAAGCTTGAAAACATTATGCTAAGTGAAGAAGCCAGACACAAAAGGCAATGTAATGTATAATTCCACACAAATAAAATGTCCAAAAATAGGCAAATCTGTAGAGACAGATGGTATATTAGTGATTGTCAGGGAATGGTCGAGGAGGGACTTGTGAGTCACTGTTAGCAGTTATGGGTTTCTTTCGAGGGTGATGAAATGTTCTTGAATTAAGTAGTGGCAATGGTGGCACAACCCTGTGAATACTAAAAAAACCTGAAGTGCACACTTTAAAGTGGTGAATTTTATTTCAGTTTTTAAATGCAGAGAGATAAAAATATAAATCAGAGAAATACAAATTACAATCACAATGCGTACCACTACACTTCCACCAGAACAGATAAATGAAAGAACTGATACAACATTTGCTACAAATGAAAGATTCCTGAGAACTTCCCTACATGGCTAGTGATAAATTTTTTCATATACTAGGAAAACTCTGTCAGTATTTACTATCTAGTGATCTACCTATCTATTTTATGTGTATATTATTATATATTAATATATATAGTAATGAGTCTAATACAATGTATACAAGATATTCTTGGAGAATGTGTAACACTTCACATAAGAACATGAAAGTAAAACTTGTAGGAGAATATTAAGTATTGTGAAGGTACCAACTTTTCCAAGTTTATTCAATCCCATAAAAATACCAATATAATTTTTCATGTAAATTTAAAAATTGATTAAAATTCATATAAAAAAAATGGACCTGACCAAAAATTTCCAGCAAAATTTTGAAGACGAGTAAGAAGGAGGCACTTTTTATTTCACCAAATAATAAGACATTGAAAGCAGTAGTAATTAAAACATTTGTGAAAGAATGGGCAAATAAGCCAATGGAATAGCAAATAGTTAATAAAATGATTTACACATATATGTCCAAGATGATATTGTCAAACAGTGGGGAAAGAGTAAATGTATCAATTTCTAGACATATTCTATAACTAAGTATAAAAAACAAAATTTTAGAATGCTTAGGAACAATGTAGAAGAATTTGTTTATAACCTTGAAATAGGCCCCAAAGCATAAATCATAAAGCAAAAGATTGAAAAATTGATATCTTCAAAATGCAAAAACACATATATAATAAAGACACCACTAATTATGTTTAAAATATTTGCTGTATTTTTTAAGCAGTTAAAGTATTACCGTTTTAATATACCTAACAAATTCTTAAACATCATTCAGAAAAACACAAACCTCAATAGAACAATGCCAAAAGTCATATATAAATATACACTCCAACTTACTAATAATTAAATTTTCAAAAATAAGGAATCAAAAGTTTGGCAATTCCAAATGTTGGTATTCTTGTGAGGAAAGAAGGTCTCTACTGCTGATGGGTATGTAAATTGCTGAAACTCTTTGGAAATCAATTTTTTCAGCTATAGAAATATTGAATGCCCTAAAACAAAGCTATTCCACTTTTCAGCGCCTATCATGGAAAATGCATGCCTAAGCTCAGAAGACCTGTGAAAGAACAGCTATTTTTCTCTTCCTTGTAAAAGGGAAAATCTGGAAAGAATATAAATGTCTACCATGGGAAGAAGGGAAAAGTGTATTGGTATTCCTGAAATGGGAAACAACACAGCCGTTAAAATGAATGACCTAGAGCTACAGGTGTTGGCAAGGCGAGATGTTAAAATATAACACATGGTGCGGGGCTGGTTGCTGAAAGCTATGTGCAGTGCCGTCCCACTTACAGAAAATTTTACGTGATGTAACAATTATTTAGATGCATGGATAAGTGACAAAAATTATGGATTTAAGGGTTATGTGTTAGAATGCGGTTGCCCCTGAGGAATGAAGGAGGGGAACAGAGTTGAAGAGATGAAGTAGAGAAGGTCCTAAAAGTTTGGTGTAATTGTTTTCCAATCAAAAAAAGGAAGACAGGAATTCTTGCTTTAATAAAAGAAGTTTTAATTGCACAGGGAAGCAGTGCTCTTATTTTTCACTAGAACAGCGTAAACAGTGAAATCAGAGGCAAAAACACATTTATGCTGCTAATAAGAAATTTCACAAGGCAAACTAAGGTCATGTCTTTCAATAATTTGAGCAGCACAAGCAGATGAATAGACCAGCTGTGGCTGAGGTGGAGAAAAGCAGCTGGCCGATGAGAGAAACGGGGAGACTGAAAAACACCTACATGAGGGATAGATATATCATGGAAGGCACAAGAGAAGGCCTAAGCAGGGATTTGTCAAAATAGGTAGAGATACTTCGAATATGCCTTCCTTATTTTGAAAAAAGAAAGTCAATTTATTTAGACAATATGTCTAGTTGTCAATCCCATAACCCCAGACCTATTTGTCAGAATAGGGCCTTTAGCCATCTGGTTCTAATTACTCCTGTCTGCCCAACTTTCTTTTCTCTTGCTGAAGGCGTCCCAGGAGATGAACCATACGCCTAACACCACATTGTTCTTCCTTATTTGCTCCCCATGTCACTGAAACCCCCTTACAGAACCCATTGGTCACGTGAGTAGAATAAACGCAGTTTTATGAAGGCAGATAGGAAACCACCAAAAACCAAAGGATGTTTGCTGGTAGTAGGGAGGAGAAAAAATAGCATTTCCCTCTCCTCCCTTCTCTCCCTCTCTCTGTCATTGTCATCATTAGAACAGTTGCTTTCTGTGATCTTCTAAAAAATTAGAAGCTGATTTCCTAGGATTTCAAACATCGCTATGAAAGCTGAGAACTCTGATTTAAGACAATGGTTACTAAATGAAGGTGAAAAATACCCGTAATGAGTCATGTACACCCTCTTGGTGCTCAAAGTTGAAATGGGAACTCATATATTTCTGCCCAAGAAAATAACACTGGCATAAATGATGTTTCTACACCTATGCCATTGCATGAATGTCCTTCTGTAATTTTAAGATTATAAAATCTTCGCCCTGGCCAGTTTGGCTCAGCAGTTAGAGCGTCGGCCCGTGGACCAAGAGTTGCGGGTTCGATTCTGGCCAAGGGCACATACCTCGGGGGCGGTTCGTTCCGGGCCCTGGTCAGGGCCGTGCGGGAGGCAACCAATCAATGTGTCCCTCTCACGTCAATGTTTCCCTGTCTCTCCCTCTCTCCCACTCTATCTGAAGATAAATAGAGAAATATCCTCCAGTGAGGGTTTAAAAAAAAGGTTATAAAATCTTTATAAGGGACTAAAGAATTCAGTGAATTCATAAATATTTGAAGTTTGTCAACTCTGTAGGAAAATCCTAAGGATTGTTTGGGATTACCTTCTTTTGATTAATGTCAGCCAATTAATCATGCTATCCTCTTATTTTTATTCTCATCCCTCCTTTCAAAGGGCCTTGGCCAAGACACCCGCCCCGTTCCCACAAGCCTGCTAAGAATCCCCTCTTTGGGATCAGCCTTGGTAGCTATGATTCAGTTTAGGATTCCTTTACAGGTAAGCGTACACCGGAGCCATCTACAGTCCCAGTGTGTTAACTGAGCGTGCTCTCTAGATTAAATTTACTGCTGCAAAATTATCTTTGTGTAGTGTGCCCATACAGCTTAATTTTTGGTGATCTCCATCCACATTTTTGGCCTTGATGATCTTATCCCATATAAATAGCATTAACTATCATCTATATTCTAATAGGCTCAAAATGTATATGTATCTCTATTTTAGAACTCTCCCCTGAACTCTTGAAATATTTATCCAACTGCCTCCACTTGGATGTGACATCTGAACTTGACTATTTCTATAACTGAGCTCTTAATATGTCCCCCCAAACTGCTCCACCTTCCATCTTCCCAGTCTCAGCGGACTCCCCATCATTCAAGCAGTTCAGAATAGAACCCTTTTGGACTTCTCTTCCTCACACCTCCTACCTCCAAACTGCCAAGGACGTCTCATGACTCTACCATTAAAATACAGGGTGGGGCAAATGTAGGCTTACAGTTGTGAGTACACAGAGTTTATTCTTGTATTTTTATTTATTAATTATTGTATTATTTTCCATATGAACAACTGCAAACTTACTTTTGCCCCACACTGTATATCTAAAATCTGACCACTCCTCATCACCTCCACGATTGCTAAGCTTATCGAAGCTGTCATTACCCAATGCCTGGTTTCCTGGAATTGCTTCCTACTGTATCCCAAGCTTCTACCCTTCCACTTACAGCCCCCCCCCTTTTTTAATTCTCACCTGAGGACATTTTTGCATTCATCTTCAGATACAGAGAGAGAAACATCGATGCGAGAGAGACACATTGACTGGTCGCCACCCACATGACCCCAACTGGGGCTGGGGACATACTGCAACCAAGGTATGAGGCACCTGCCCTGAGCGGAACCGAACCCGATCTCTCTGGACCGTGGGCCGACGCTCTAACAGCCGAGCCAAACCGGCCAGCTACAGTCCTTTTTAGTACAGCAGGAAGAGGACCTTTCAGTATCCAAGCCACATCATGTTACTTCTTTCAAAATGCTGCAGTCTTCCCATTTTGCAGGGCAAAGCCTCATGATGTGGCCTCTCTACTTCTCTTGTTCACGTCTTCCTTCTTCCCCCTGGCGGTGCTCCAGGTGTGTTCCCTCTGACGACCTTTCCTCTGATTGTTCCCAATACCTGCCTGGAATCCTGTGTCCACAAGTATCCACTGGATTAGTCCTTGACTTCCTTAAATTCTCTGCTCAACTCTCATCTTCTTAATGAGGTTCACTTTATTGGCCTATTTAATATTACAACTCACTTCCTTTCCCTGATTTATGCTTCATTGTCGTTTTTGTCTCCAAAATACTATATAATCCACTTATTAATTATATTATTTATTATCTGTGTCATTTCTCCTACCATGTAATACTGCCGAGAGAAGTTACCTTGATCTGTCTCATTCGCTGATGTATCTCTAGGAGGCTAGAACAGAACCTGGCATATGGTAGACATTCAATAACTATTTGATGAAAGTTCTCTCTATCATGGTGCTCTTGTTAAAGTAAACATTGTTACACAAATGCCATGGATCATTTAGCTCTACCATTGTTCAAATATCCTGCAACCCGTCCCTTTATCCCTCTACCCAAATAATAGTCGTTTACTGATGGAGAATAATCACAAGTGAATGTATGACTAGGTTCAGGCACTGGGAAGAGGCAGTATATCTGGAGAAGTACTAGTTATTAACTAGTACAGGAAGTTACCTTACCTATGTATACATGTGGATATAATTTGAGAAGTCTTGGGTTAGGTCTCTGACCAAAATGATTTCCTTTTCCGTTTTATAATTTCAAGTACTATAATACTCTCCAGGTTCCTCCATGTTGTCTCAAAGTATGTTTAAAACTATGTTTCTAAATTCATTTTTAAAAACTGCTTGACTTAATTTTTTAAAGATCATCTGAGTAAATGTTGTTTGATAAATTCTTGGATAATCTGGATACTCAAACGCATCTTAATTTTATCAGCAAATGATTCAAAATATTTTATTTCTATATAAACACATTTATTATGGGTTTATTTGCCATGTGCTATGTCATCCACTGGAAATAAATAAATACATATGTTTACATAAAGTCATCTACTGGGAACATATACGTATACATTGCCACTGTTTGAGGAAGCGGTCATCTGGCCACATCATCTAATGAAGGAATAAAATCAGCAGGAGTGCCTGTGACATGGCAGGTGCTGGGACACATTATTCACTTCTCAGCACAGCCACGGAGATATGACTTATTTTCCCTATTTTGCAAGAGGGGACATGAGGTACAGAAAACCCAGGTGGTTAATCTAACAGAGTGCTATGATCTTAAGTCAAAGTCCTGAGTCCCAGACCAGGACTCCACAGCCACCTCCCCACTCCTGACCCCACTGCTGCCTCCCCGCTCCTGACCCCACGGCCGCCTCCCCACTCAGCCTCTAATTCTTCCCCCACTCCCACTGGAGTGATGTCACAGTGGAAAGTAATAAATGGTGACTCTGCTCTTTAGTCATCTCATGTCAACCCTACTAACAATAAAACCTTTCATGAAATGTTAAATTTGTTAAATTTGGGGCTCTTTGGCTTCCCACTATAATTCATAGCTCACCCTCTTAGGGAATTCACGCTGAAATGAATATTAGCTCATGCATGATTCAAAAACATACCAGGGAATGTGATAAAGCGAGTATTATAATATCTAAGATGGAAATGGCTTTCCTTCAAATTTTGGGATACAATTCTAAATAAACACCAGCAAGTCTTGAACTGAGAAAAAAGAACCAAAGCCAAGTAAAATTCATGATTAAAACAGAAATGTGGAGTAGTAGTCTCAAGGGGAAAATCAGGCTCTTTTATTATGAACTAATAACACACAGTTTTCCTAGAAGTAATTCTTAGATGACACTCTTCAAAATTTAAGTTATACGAAGGTGAATTAGAGAGCAGATTATCTTATCAGTTTCTAGAAATTTCCTCAGTCATATCTAAGTGACAATGAATTTCTGTCTCATTCTTCTGGGTAAGGCAAAATAATTAATTAATTAATTAATTAAAAAAATAAAAGACTTACCTTGATTGTTGAACTTGAAGACATGAAGACATTTTAAAATACCTACTAAGTACTGTACACTTTGTCTAAACAAATCTTCCATACATTTTCTCAGTCCTGCCCACTGTCTTCTAAGGTTTGAACAACTGTTTTGTCCAGTCATTCAAATCATTTTAGAGCTTCCTTTAAACACTTTCTGTTTTTGCTTTTTAACATGAACAGAAACCTAAAAATTAATAAGATAATTTTTTAATATTTAGAATCAGTTGCTGATAAAATCAAGATGCATTTGAGTATCCAGATTATACAGGAATTTATCAAACAACATTTACTCAGATGATCCTTAAAAAATTAAGTCAAGCAGTTTTTAAAAATGAATTTAGAAACATAGTTTTAAACATACTAGTATTGTAGTGATCTTTCTTACTGAAAAGTTGATCTGTCAAAAGTTAAACATAAAATTACCATACAACCCAGTAGGAGATACCTGACATTAAGTATCAAAAACGCAAGAGAAATGAAACATGTTCACACAGAGATGTGCAAATAAATATTCATAGTAGCATAATTTATAATCACCCCAAACTGGAAACAACCTACATGCCCATCAACTGATAAACAGATAAATAAAATATAATCTCTAATAGCTTTTCAGTTGACTTTTAGTCTTTTTACGAGGTCATCAGTAAATAATTATCATTTTTCTCCCTTCCTTTTATCATTTTTAACTACATGAGATAGTTGTATTAGCTAACATTTCTGGAATGATGGTTCAAAAATGTGATTAGAAGATAGCCTTGGCTTGTCCAGAGGGGCTGAGACTGCTATGCATTTACCAAGCTCAATTTCCTTGTCTTCTTCTGGACACAGACTGCATTATCCTTCCTCCTTGACTGTCAAGTGGGACCCTATCATTGGATGGGGTCTGGGCAGAAGTAATGTACATCACTCCAAAGCCTGCTCCCTAAAATCTTCCAAATTATTTTCCTACTCTTCCTCTTTTCCCATCTGAGTCTAGAGGCCAGACGTGTGGATTCCTTAGTGGATGTTGTGGCCCAAAACAGGAGGAGCCTGACTCTTGAGTCAATACTCAGAGGACAGCTGCTGGGAAGACTGCCAGACTGAGAAGTCTCACATCGAAATTTGCATAAGCAGCTTTCACTGGGAAAACCAGTATAAGTTGGGGGATGCTTGTTTCGGTAATGACCTTACCCTGATTATTACACCCATTTTAATGGGAATGATGCTATTCCAAACTCCCAACGATCCTGCCTGTTAGTCTGAAATGGATAGAATTTTCAAAACCATCCTTTGATTCCTATTATATTAATAACTTTATAAGTCTAAAATTGATCTGAAGATTTGTGAAATAACTTTTGGATTTTATATGATTATGAGATCATTTTAACTGTCTTTTTTTGGTAATGAATTATATCCATAGATTACCCAATATTCAATCACACCGAGTTCTTAGAATAAAATTCTCCTGACCATACTGAACAATTTCATGTTAGTATATTGCTGAATTCAATTTGTTGAATTTCATATTTGATTTTGAGTCTCAAATAATCAGTGATATTGACCTGTTGTTTTTAATTTGTCCTTTTTTTTCATCTTTTTTCCGCTTTCTTTTCTGTTACACTTTTTTGAGGTATTTCTGTAATGTTTATCAGGGTTTTATTAACTTTGTACATATCTTCAAGAAGAAAATACATTTTTATGGATCATTTTTAATAAAATATGTACATTTATTGCCTGAAAGAATTTTACATTAAAGTCATCCTAACTCAGTGTTTTTTTGTGGGGATTTGGGAACTATTTTAGTGTCTCCCACGGTCACTTGATATTTCTAATATTCTAACTCTGGTCAATTTGTGACATTGTGATTCTTCTGAAAATTACTCATGTTTAGAATTAATATATTTATCAATTCTATCTTTTTCCTCAATATTTGAACTTACAACCTGAAATCAAAACAATTCCATTGCAGGTTTCAATGGCATATTCTAAACCAAACCTGTTTAGACTTATTTTTCCTAAATGAGACAACCATATATAGTATTCATTTGGACAGTCCTCATAACAATCTAACTCTTAGTCTCTAAGGTGAGGCAATAATAGACAGAACTTGGAAATATTCCTAATCATGGTTGGAGCAGAAAACAAGTAGAATTACACTCACATGCATATGAGAGAATTTGTGTCAATGGAACAGTACCAAATCTGAAAGTCAAATACTCCTCAGCTCGGTAGATAGATGCTCAATAATTATCTGCTGAATAAATAAGTGAATGGGAACCCAAATCACTGCTGTCCATTGTCTCTTGGATATTTCTGCCCACTGACTGAGAATTGGAAAAGAAAGTAGTTTCAGTTTTTAAACTTCAATATATTAAAAAATGACAAAACATGGTTGATATAGAATATGTAAGTTCTATAGGAGGAGATTCGCTTAAATGGAGAGGGTCCACTCTGTAACTCTGCCCCAAACTCAGAATTTGTTCAACAAGAGTCTATTTGCTTAACTTTTATCAAATGTGGTCCACATATATTTACTAATAATATTTTATTATAAAATATAGCCTTTCAAAATATCTCTATCCTAATAAAATGCCCTATCTTATGAAATGGGAAATAGACCTGTGGCCTAAGGGAGGGGGGAGGATTCCCTTTAAAAAATCCCCTAGATATCCTTTTATACAATTTGGAAAAATGAAATCTTATTTAAAGCTAGTTTGGAAAGTTAAGTGGTTAGAGATATCGACACGAAGACTCAAGAACAAGTCTTCAGAGCTCTCTAGCAATACGAGCTTTTCATTCACAGCATTCCATCGTGAAACACCCACAAGCTAAGCAGATGGTGACAACTTGAAAGAAAATGTAATGTTTGTAGCACAAAGAAATCTGTTGTCTCAACTTTTTTTTTTTTTTTTTTTGCCAAGGACATGCCTTTGCAATGCTTCTGACATGTACCAATTCCGATTGGGATCACAGGGGTGAAAGACGGTGGTTCCACACATTTACAAGTGCGTCTCCATTCCACTTGTTCTCACTACTGCCCCTTAGTCTAGAAGTAGCAAGGGTGCCCTTTGTTGACAAAACAGAGTGCACCAAGACTGACTTTCTTCCACTCACTGAGTAGAGGTAGCCCATCTTCTGTGGTTAGGTAGGGGAGGCAATTCTCAACACAAACAGGTCAACGTGCTTTTGACCCTTTCTTGACAAGGACAAAATGAGAGGGAGAGAGAATATGCCACACAAGTTAATGTTCAACTGTAATACATGGTTCAGCAATGGCAAGATAGCACTTGGTTTCTGTTTTTCTGAAAAAACTTTCAACATATACCCTGCTGTAAATTTCTTGCTTCCTCTGTCAGAAAGGTAAAGCTTTACTCTCACAACTGCCTATAAATTTGTGGGTCTAATTCCATATTCCAAATCTCTTAACTTTTCCCTAAATGCACATGTTGTAAAAACAATTCCCTGAAGTGATGAGTAATTTAGGACAGGGAAGTCCAGCCGGGTGGCTCAGTGGTTGAGCGTCGACCCATGCACCAAGAGGTCACTGGTTCGATTCCTGGTCAGGACACATGCCCAGGTTGTGGGCCTGATCCCCAGTGGGGGGCATGCAGGAGGCAGCCAGTCAATGTTCTCTCTCATCGATGTTTCTATTTCTCTCTCCCTTTCACTTCCTCTCTCTCTAAAATCAATAAAGGAAAAAAATATTTATAAAAACGTAGGACAGGGCAACGTGTGGATTTTGGAAATGTGTGCTCTTTGAAGAGTAATGGTGAGACAATTATGTATGAGAGCATATGATCCTGGCTGGAAGCTGTGGGTGTCTGCACAGTGTATACAAGATACTGCAATCTGTTTTTATACTAACCATGAATGAACAAGAAACATTTCACCTTCTTTGTTCATAGTCAATGACAGATAAGTACATCGAAGTGCAGGATTGGTTAGTTTACTTGATAATTAAAATTATGTAACAACTTTCTTGAGGTTAGTGATGTATAGAGAGTTGTAAAAATCATATTTTGTTGTTGTTGTTTTCTGAAGGGAGGGCTTCCTTACTTTCTGGCAAAACAAATGCTCCAAGTTCATCTTACATTGACCATGTCCAGCCCTCAATATGACAGTTCTCCAAGAAGCCCTGATTCCTTTCATTGGATTATGTTACTTAGAAAACAAGATCTATGACATAATACATTTTTAAATAAACATTTAAGAGTAGTTTGAGATTTTTTAAAAATTGTAAACATAGTACCAAATTACCATATACCCCCTAGTTAGTTTCTTGTATTTTTTACACTTTATATTAATATGACACATTTGTTACAATCAGTAAACAAACATCAAAACATGATCATAAACTAAAACCTATGCTTAATTCCAATTTTCTGCATTTTGACCTAATGTCCTCTTTCTGTTCCCAAATCCCATCTGGGATACCACATTACGTTCAGCATCATGTCTCTGAGACTCCTACTTAGGCTGTGACCTTTTCTCAGATTTTCCTTATTATTAGTGACCTTGACAGTTTTGAGGAGTACTGGTCAAGTCTTTTGTAGAAGGTGCTTATGTGAGATGTGTCTGGTGTTTTTATTATGATTAGACAGGGGTTATGTGATTTGGGGAGGAAGACCACAGAGGTGAAGGGCCATTTTCATCACATCACATAAAGGGTACATACAGGGAACATGGTGTTGGTATGGACCCTGATCACCTGACTGACGTGTGTTTGTCTAGTGTGTCCACTGTGAAGTTTCTCTGTTTATACTCCTTCGCACCCTGCACACCTCCACACATGCTTCGAAGACATCTCAACACACAAGTTCGCTCTGAAGGAGTGGGGGTGCTGTTCCCCCTCGCTGAGGGCAGGTTATCCACACACAGTACTCGAAATTCCTCAACAGAGCTCTGGCTATTCACCCGCACTTATTTATTTATTCCATCAATTATATTAGTATAGACTCGAGGATATTTATTTTATGTGTTGAGTCATATTTAGATCTACTTTACTTTCTTGTTCAAATTGTTCTAGCTTTTGGACAAATAAATAAATAAAACTCCACAATTTCACTCAACCTATAAATACAGAGTTTAAAAATAAGTCCTCTAAATGAACTGTCCTCATAATAATTAGCGACTATTATTGTGTCTTTCTATAAGTGAGAGGCGCTGCAGTGAATACTTTCAACAGAGTGTGATTCCTGAAACACCGCAGGACGTCTTCAGGTGAGCAAGTAAGGCCCGCGCTTAGCTCGCTCTAATCTTCTGTGTACACATTCGGGTTCACCCAGCTATGTAAGACATGCTTCAAATGAGGTATGAAAAGTAACAAACAAACAAAAAACATTAATTAGCTTGCAGATTTCGTTGCATGAAACCAAACTGACAGCCAGGGAATTCCACATCAGTTATTTTTTGGTAATACTGTCAGTTTCTTTTAGTTCTGAAGTTAATAATTAAAACTTTAAGTCACTGTGTAATGATTACCTATATCAAATATAGACCCTTTAAATTAAACATAATGAGGGTAAAAATTAATTAAAGAGTAGAAAAGAAATTCGATATAATTTAGCAGTTTGTCCACCACATTAAAGAATTTTTCCAGATCATGTGTACCTTGCAAATATACATGATCTGAAATACAGACTTTCAGATAGGTGAAGATCCACTTATAATTATGTGAACTAGAACCTTTCTTTTTGATACAAACACAGAATACTTTTGCACAGTTTTCGTATACACTGAATTTTCCAGAGATGTGACTACTCTGAGGAGAGGTTTTGGTCTGAACTGAATAAAGAGTTGTTTACCTTTCTAAAACCATGTTTTTGTGTAAATTGATACCTTGTTCTTTTAACTGTTGGTTAGCATCCCACATCATTTAATTTCCACTTGACATTTAATGACTAAAAACTAAATATGGTTTCCTCATTATAACAGTAAGAAGAAATAAAAGAAAAGTAATTTATAATAAAACTGTATTACCTGTCTGTCTGTCTGTCTGTCTATCTGCACATCTATCTAAAGGAAGAAGGTCACAAACAGTGGTAAGCTTCTTAACCTACGTTTAAAAGACTAACATGTAGATGTAGTAAATGCAGCTGGTTGAAGAAATCATTATTGTAACACCTGGAAGGAGGGACATATTTTGTTTAGAAAAGCACTTTGAGAGCCCACTTTGAATAAGACATTCGTGGCTGTCTAGCATCCCTGGCTACTGGCCACCCAAGGACAGGAGCCTTTCCTTGCCCCCAAATAAACCAAGAAACCAAATTCCCCAAACCCCAAACCCTAACAAATTTCAAGAATGGTCCTCTAGAGGGCGCCAGCCACCTCATGACTTCAGAGCAAAGTTGGAGAAGACAAGGGGATTTTACAAAAGAAATCACTTTCTTAGAAGTTCATTCTGCTGACTCTGGGATGGTTGCTTTGCTCACCTGTCCCAAGGTTCTGGTTTTCTGCTATGTCGCACAGGCTTTCTCTTCCTGGTCTCCCAGTTCCCTACTTCACAGCACATTTCAGATCTGGTACTTCTTTGCCAAGTAAATTCTCAGGGCCACAGCTTTTCCTCCTGCAAAGGAGCCTCTCCAGGGACTTTCCTGAAGGACTTTCTCTCCATACCAGGTGGTAAAATAATAATCTCTCATTTCTCCTACATTTCATATGTATTGGACTTGTAAATAACTATTAGAGACATTAATGACCATTTGCAGCCTTGCTTCGGGGAGGGGGGGGGTACAAATCCTAAATCAATGATTTACAAATTGACTTTAGATGCAATCCATTCATAAATAAATGACTCTCAGTAATGACCTAGCATCAAGCAAGACAGAAAGAGGAAAAATAACAAAAAGTTAATTTTCATAGTTTGTTCCAAAGTTCTGCTTTCCTTTGATTTTATACTTGTTCTGTCACGTGATCCTCATTCCCGAATTTGCCCTGCTGAGCAAGAGTCAACATTAAATAAATATGACCTCAGGGGAAAGCGTCCTGGTAATGACTTCTTTTGGACCTCTTTGTAAAGGAGCCAAAACGCATATTTCTGCTTCAGTGGGTTCCTCTCTCGTCCACCCCAAGACAGTGCTTGCCAGACATCTTGAATTTAATCTGAATCAACATTATGTGCAAGAGTAGTGGTCAGGGACTACTTCGTGTGTTTTTAGGGTAAAATTTTTCATTGTTTACCAAAGGCAAAAAAAAAAAAAAATTACCTTTAGGCCTTGGAGATCCTATTTTAAAGTATCTTCAATAGTCTCAGTTTGGGGGCTCATCTAATGAATTATAATCTATTTTTCATAGTTTACTATAACATTTGTTTCTTTGAATGATTAAAACTACTCTAAACCAAGAGCCACTTGTTCAATATTTTGTTTGAAATATATTGATTTGCCAGAAGAGGGAGCAATCTATCTAGTCTCTAAATTCTTGATCGGTCTGCCTTTCTCTAATTTGTAGAAACATGAAACTATTGCATACTAGCGACTGTTTTATGTGAATGTGTTTTGGCACTTTAACATTTATTCTGTACTTATATAAAAGGTAAGAAAAATTAAAGTTTCTAAGTTGTATTAAGAAGCTGCAATGCATTTTGAGGAACAAATCACTTTTTTTTTTATCCTCACCCGAGGACATTTTTTTGCATTTATCTTGAGATAGAGCGAGAAGGAGAGAGGGAGGAAGAGAGAGAGAGAAACATCTACGTGAGAGAGACACGTCAACTGGCTGCCACCCACACGACCCCAACTGGGGCAGGGGACAAACTGCAACCGAGGTACGTGCCCTTAAGGGGAACCGAACCCAGGCCTCTTTGGTCCGCAGGCCGACGCTCTAACTGCTGAGCAAAACCAGCCAGGGCAACAAATCACTTTTTAATTATCTCCCTTTCCTGAAGAAATTAAATGAGTTATTGATACAGTTAGAATGAAACCACAGAAAAGAGAGAATGTCAGAAGACAGTTTAATTGCTACTCATTTCTTTTTTCCATTGTGCTGATGCCATTTTTACCACTTAACCACTAACAGATTAAGCGATGTTGGATGATGTTTTCAATTTACTTTTTTGTTTTTTCAATAGCTTAATATATATAACAGGTGGAAATGGATTAATAGCTGATATAAAATTATTTTGAGCTGGTCACTTAATGATTGGAAGAAAGGGATAATAGTAGATATAAATATTCCTTATTTTTTTCACTTTTCATTGCCAATTATAATATTCAATGCATTGTCTCAGATGACCCTGTTGAAAAAGTGTCAACGATAATTTTTCAACTTAAATGATGAGAAAAATATTTATTTCAGCCTGGTTTGTCTCATGACTAGGTAAAATACTTTTGAGATTAATTTTCTCTACATTTATTCTTAAAATAATGAATTACCTGACTGTGTTAAATATTATAATTATGGGAAATAGATGAAACATGCAATCATGAATATACAGGTGTAACATAAAAAGCACCTGTTATATTTATTATTTTTATTTTATTTACTTATCTGTTTTTGGTTAATCTTTCACCTGAGGATATTTTTTCCATTGATTTTTTAGAGAGAGTGGAAGGGAAGAAAAGGGGAGAGAGAGAAACATCAATGTGAGAGAGACACATCGATGAGTTGCCTCCCACAGGAGTGCACCATGATGGGGCTGGGGACCAGGGATCAAACCTGCAGCCCGGGTAAGTGCCCTTGACCGGGAATCAAACCCACGACCATGACCATTCGGTATTGTGGGCTGACGCTCTAACCACTGAACCACACCGGCCAGGGCAACACCTGCTATATTTAAATACAGAACTGATTTTTCCAAAGGCTACATGGAGGGAAGACAAATTCCAGTGACTCTGTATCGTGGACATACTATCATGCCTATGGTTCGTGAATCAGGAAGAATTAACCTGCCCTTTCAGAGCTGTTCCCCTGGTTCCTCTGCCCACAAGAACCAAGAGCTTTGCCATATATCTGAGTCTGTTCCTCAGTGTCTCTTTTGAGCAAAAAGGCACTCCTCAGCTCATTGAGTCTTGGGAGAGAGCCTTGGGAAGAGTGGACGCGATCCAAGGGTGTTACTGGAATGAGGGCTGCACAGGCCAGGTTAGTGTGAGCATGGTTGTGGTTTGGTTTTCAGAGTTGTTGTGTGTTTTTTTTTTAGTTGCCTTGTGAAGCTGTCCCCATTTGAACCTCCAGTTGCCTTTTGCTCCTGGCCTGGATGGAAAGGGAAAGAGAGCTGGATTTCACATTGAGCCCTATTTTCCTCTATGCCAAACATACCCTCTGGTTATAACAACATGTATGTTATGCCACTCACGACGGTGACCTAGGCAGGCAGTCATGCTTCAAACCGCCAGGGTTCCATGTGTCACATGGAAAGAAACATTAATGCTGACCCCACGGGCAATCTAATTCACATGTGTCACATCCGTCCCTCCCTTCGGTGCGCGATTTAGCAGCACAGATCCTGTCAGACCTTCCCAGCCTCAGACTGTGGAAGCGTCCTCCTAATACATTAGCGTGGAGTAACAGAATTCTCTCCAAAGGCAATAAAAGCCATTTCTGTCCAGCTAAGTTACTTTAAACATCAATGAAATGGCGTTTTGATTTTAATTTCTTTCACAGTGGAAGACCATGGGCTTTGGCAGGAAGCTCATATTCTTTTCTCCAATTTCCACTGGAGAGGAGACTTGAAATTCTGGCCAGTTTTCAGGGAGGCTTGAAAACTCGCCTCCTTTCCCCACCCTTTATCACCAGCTTCCTCCCTTTGCACTGCCTTGGCGTATCTCCCTGGGTGGGGAGAAAGTGAAGAGGCAGATTAACCCAGAGGCCGATGAAGATCAAGTCCTACTCCAACACACTTTGCCTTTGTTTTTGTTTGTTTGTTTGTTTGTTTGTTCACTCATTCATTTATTCCACTTACTGAGTACAAGTGTAAGCAGCTGGGCTAGCTGCCACACTTTGCATTTTGCAGGGGGATGTTGACACGGTCCCAGGGATTAAGTAAATAGGAGTTGAACTGGGCAGTTATCCATCTAGTTTTGAATAGATGGGATATATTTATCTAGTTTACAATCTCTTCTAGGTATAGTTAAGTTATTGCTGGCTGTCTGTCTTAGAAATGCCTTCTTTGATCAACCGTGCCGGTGGGAAGACTATTATCTCTTCAGGAAATATTACAAGATTGTTGTCTTATGATGAGGAGATCAAAGACTATTCACCCAAAGCCAAAAGATGAAGTATTATAGAAGTGTTTCACGTAGTAAGTGATAAACGCATTGTTCCTTTTCCAGGTTTTGTGATATTCGTGGTGTTTGTTAGCTTTTTTTTAACTTGCATTTTGTGGTGAATCCTAATTTACTTTCTTTGCACTGGAATGAATTTCAACAAACCCACAAATGTCAGCCTGGGGTCCTTTGCTCATTGTAGGGTGATGTGTTTTTATGGGTCGTTGATATAGAGAGCTGCCAATTCTGCTTACTTCTAGGTTTCTGTGTGGACTAGGCCAACATCATCATCAACAAATACTTATTGAATGCTTGCCATGTTCAAGTCCTGTACTAGACAAAGGAATTTGGGGATTGCCAATTTCTAATCAGGAGAAATTTTTTTCTTTTTTTGCATTGATAAAGTATCTTATCTTTTCTTTTTCTTTTTTGTTAATCCTCACCAGAGGATATTTTCCCATTGATTTTTAGATAGAGTGGAAGAGCGGGAGGGAAAGAGAGAGAGAGAGAGAGAGAGAGAGAGAGAGAGAGAGAGAGAGAAACATCTGTGTGAGAGAGACACATCGACTGGTTGCCTCCAATATGACCCCAACCAGGGCCCAGGGATGGAATCTGCAACACAGGTACATGCCCTTGACTGGGAATCTAACCCACAACCCTTTGGTCAGCAGGCTAACGCTCCAACTGCTGAGCCAAACCAGTCAGAGCTGAAGTACATTATCTTTATTTATTTTGGTTAATCCTCAACTGAGAATATTTTTTCCATGGATTTTTAGAGAGTGGAAGGGAGAGAGGGAGGAAAGGAAGAAAGGAAGGAGGGAGGGAGGGAGGGAGGGAGAGAGAGAGAGAAAGAGAAAAACATCAATGTGAGAGGGATACATCAATTGGTTGCCTCCTGCATGTGCCAGGCTGGGGATTGAACCTGCAACCCAGGTACATGCCCTTGACCAGGAATCAAACCAAAGATGCTTTGGTACACCGACTGGCGCTCCAACCACTGAGCCACACTGGCCAGGGCAATAAAGCATATTATCTTTAGCATCACATTTGACCCACACAAATCTTTGCAGCAACTGTTACTGAAGTTCTTTTAGAGATGACGATCAAACTAAGGCTCTGAGAACCTCAGAAAGCTTATGTGACTTTTCCAAGTTCATGCTGCTCATAAGTGGCAGAGCTTAGGCTAGATCTCCTCTCTGGACTTCCCACCATGGTCCTCTCTCTTTGCCACAGATGCTGCCCACCAGTGTGCCCCCTGGCTCAGTGTTAGCCGTGGCTGGTGAATGGCTTGCCAGGAAATTTTCTTGGAGCATATCAGATCTGGGTTCTAATTCTGA
Source organism: Tadarida brasiliensis (assembly GCA_030848825.1). NCBI lineage: Eukaryota > Metazoa > Chordata > Mammalia > Chiroptera > Molossidae > Tadarida > Tadarida brasiliensis. Next base: position 28,414,473 of record CM061272.1, read on the forward strand.
TTCCCTCAATTGCTATCTTTGAGCAAGTCAGTTAACATCTCCCAGTCTGTTTCATTGTTAAGGGGAATAATAATAATTATCTTAACTTTCTGTGAGCATCTGTGGAGATCCTAAGAGCATGAGTTCTGGGATGAAACTGCTAAAGACAGAGGTGAGGAGGTGGCAGAATGCACAGATGATCTAACAATTATCTTCTTGGCTCAGATATCTATCTCTCTGTGTCTCTCAATTTAAAAGGTGACAGACAGATGCAGACAAAGCTTATTTGGAATTGTATTATCTAATTACATTCCTCTATCATTCTTAGTCAAGGCAACCTCTATTCTAAGCTGGTGAATATCACTTCCATGCATGTGGCATAACTTATTTACCCATATTTAAATTTGTATCAGTAATACTATGTTCCTAGCAGAGTTTCTGGCATATAGTAAGTCCCAATAATGTTAGTGTAAGAGTCTCTCTTTTTCTGCACCATGGTCAAATATCAATATAGCCAATCTGATGAATTTAAAATGGTATTTGTTATTTTAATTTGCACATTCCTCATTACTAATGAGGTAATGCATTCCATACGTTTATTAGCCATTCAGTATTCTTTTTCTCTTCTTCGATCATTTTCCCTGGCTTTTTCTTTAGTGTTTTTCTTAACTTTTGAGGTTCTTTGCTTATTCTAAATACAAATCTGTGACTTATGTAAGTTATAAATACCCTCTGTTAATCTCTGATTTGTCTTTTAATTTGGTTAATGGTTCTTTTATCAGACCAAAGCTATTAATTTTTATCATAGTTAATTATATCAAGTTTTCTTTCAGATATTATAGTTTTTCTATCTTGTTCAAGAAATTCTGTCCTCAAAACTGGTATAAAAAGATATTCCACTATATTTATTCTACAAGTTTCAAGTTCCCCGTGATAAATATTTTTAATGAAACTGATCTCGTCTTTATTTGCAATGTAAAATAAGTGAACACATTCATTTTTCACAGCAATATTTATTGGATGATCTAGTCCCATTTCTTTACATATAATGCCACATCTGTTATATACCATATTTCCAAATGTGCGGGCTTTTTGTGTTCTGACCCAATGGTCAAATAGTCAATTCCTAGACCAGCAAGCATTTTCAATGATGGGTAGAGAGAACTGTGTTATGGAATGTAACTGACCAGAGGCTCTGTAGCCAAGCACATGGACAACGCTGGCTTTTTTTCCTTCGGGTTATACTTCAAGATCTTTAGCACCGCACTTCTGTTATACAGACATCACGGGACACTATCTGCAAAAATGGCTCCCTGCTGACTTACTGCTGCCTTCTTGACTTGCTGATCACTTTCATGGGTATTAAAATCCTTTAAAAGGACACATGACAGTGACCCAGCTGAGCTTCCTACCGATCATGGTGCTCACTCATAGACGTGATCCCTGGACAGAAGACGAACTTGGAGAGACAGAATCATAGAAACTCTGCTCTAAGTGTTCCTTTTTCAAACACATTCCACCAAGTTTTCTCGACCATGGTGTTCCCACTTGTGGGAGTCAGCATTGCTCTTTCTAATGCCCAGTCTCTTGACCAGGACAGAAGGGTGCCTTCGAGTTAGCTTCTTTGGTCATGAATCCAATTGTTTTCTACGTTTTCCAAAATCCAAAAATTCTAAAATTTTATGAAGCTACAGCTCGAATCATTTTATTTGTTCAAGATTTGTCCTTGGGAGAATTGGTGTCTCTGTAGATGAACTTTATTCTACTTTGTGCTCAGAAGTTAAAAAAAATATGGTTTACTTTATGGGAGGAATTTAAATCCTCATTCATTTATGAAACTTTCAGCCCCATTAATAAGGTTCAATTAAAATATGTCTGAAAAGCTTCCTGGACAGAAGAATGGAGTGAAGCCCATTGGCTCTAGTTTTATAAGCAGGTAGTTTACCACACATCAATGTTATCAAAACCTTTTCCCCATTGGTGTTTTCCTCTCTTCCCTTATCTCATAAGCACCTGTGGCAGGTGAACTGTCTGGGGCTGATAGTAGTCAAAGGCCATCACTCTGTCAAGGCATGCCTGAGAAACCCTTCTGATGCAGCCTCAAGGTGTAATAATTTTACTAGACGCTCAATCAAGTGGCAGGTGCCTTGACTCAGTCCCAAGCATTTAACTTTTAGACAGAATAAATACAAGTTGCTTGATTGTGTTTGTTTGTAAGCTATTCTTCTATGCAGAAAAGGAATACCTTGGCTATAGCAAATAAAAATGGGTATAGAAAATGTCCATGTGTTTTGAGTTCCCCATTCTTTTGAATTCATTCAGTTATATTGGTTGAACTAGGATTCTGCCAGATTTCAGTTCACTAGCAAGGTTATTTCTTGAACTCAAAATCTAGAAAGAGCTATGAACTAAACAGAAAATAGTCTTAATACATTTGGAAAAATAGGTGGGAATACTATCTCAGAATATAGAATCAATGTTGTTACTTCTTAGCAGGTATGATGGCTTTTGAGTTTAATTAAATGCATATAATAATAAAATTGATATCTCAAACACTTCTGTCTTTTGAGGTATTATCTTCAGTGGTTAAACCCCAAGATTAGACTGACCTTTGATTTTTACTATTTTCTCATAGTCCTGAAAAACATGATTCTTCTACTTGAGAGCAGACCAAGTCAAACCAAATTATGGCATTTTCCTGGCATAAAAATTCTAAGACAGTGAAGTATTACTTTTTAAAAGTTGACAATGTTTCGCCAATAATTTGGCTTAGTAAATGTATAAACAATAGTGAGTGGTGATTCCTTTTTTTGAGCTTTCTCTTCAATAAATATAAAGAAAACTCTTTTAACATGGCTTTTAAAATATCATTATGCTAATAATAATGAAAAGTTGCTCATTTTTATAATCACCCAAAGGTATTTACCAGAAACAAACGAGCAGGTGAGAACTAATCTCATGAATAAAAGACACGTCCAGGGTCTTGTGGAAGCTCTCTGCAGGTATTTCATGGTGTTGATTACCAAAGGAAAGCAACCAAAGTCAGGTAGGCTTAGGAATCAGTAAGTCATAATTACAGAGTATTCATGAAATGCCAAGACAGACTACCTCTGTTTGAGATGATATTCTCCCTTAGACAGTCCTGGTACTAAAGTAATGCCAGGCTTTTGCCACAAGAAGATCAAGTGTATTTTACTAACTTAAATATCTAAAAAAAATAATTAAAAAAACCACGATTCTTAATGAAATGCATAGTTAAGATCTAAACATGTTAACACGAAAAGTAAAATGACATGTCACCAAAAAAAAAAAAAAAAAAAAAAAAAAAAAGCGTAAAAGGAGAACTAGCAGATAGAACAGTAAAAAGGGAAACGGTGAAAGAAAGAGTACATTGTAGAACTTGGAATTCTTTCTCTTCATGTTTGCGTTCCTTTAATTCTCTTCCTATCCCTTGGTTTAACAAAGCAAGCCAAGGGCAGACTTTAAACAAAATGTGAGTTGCCAAGAGTAGAACAGGAAATCTGCTCTGATAAGATAAGGCAATTTGTTCAACATATGGAAGCTTCACCTTGTTCATACATGGTCTGTGAGCTGAATAGTTACTAACAGATAAGCGATTAATTTCCAATAGAAATTGAATCCGTCTTATGGGATTTGCAGAAGTAATGGTTTTTCTTACATATTCTTTTCCAGATGTTCTTTTTATAACTACAGGCAACCTTAATTTTCAAATATTCCAAATGCATAATTAAAGTTACAATTTCACCTCCAATTTAAAGTATTAAATCTTGAATAAACTTGGATAGACTGCTGCCTTGGCAAAACGTGTCTTGAATTCCTCTGATTCCTCCTTCAGCCGTCCTGTCTGCCATCTGGGCAGAGACATTCTCCACATCTCAAAACATACACACCTACTTCTTCCTCCCTGGCAGCAGCACGAACCTACTTTCAGAACATAACTTCTCTTATATAATATTGTCGAGGGCAGAAAGCCTTTGTACTTCATTTTCCCTTTTCCAATATCAAGAAATATGTCTCCCCTTGGATTTGAGCCTATACACTTCCTGTTGTTCATTTCTTCTCTCAAGTGAATATACTCTTTTGTGCCGTCAGACCCTTCCAAATTCAAGAATCCTGCTCAGGATGGAACCACTCTTTCAAGGCGGTTTTTCCATCATGTAGAAAAACATAATATTTTTAAAAAATATAACATTATTATTTCTTAAAATATAATATTATGTTGGCATTGGCTGAAACAAATTCACCTAATGCATTTTTAAAGTGAGAAATTCTTCAGAGGGGTGATGCTAGTCTTCATAAGAGGAGCAATCAGAGTTGCCGAGAGTCGTGCTAAAATGTCATCCTGTCACTCCAGCTGGTCGGATCACGTACACACCGTTACTTACACATATTTAGTTTGTTAAGCTAGATCAATCAGCATTTTGCCAAGGCCCACAAAAAATGTTCTCATGTGTTAAAAGTTCAGGAATGAGATTTAGAAACTTCGAAACAGAATGCTCGTCACATCGTTTTCTGTTAACCTGCTACTTCTTATCTCTTGTTCCCTACTTCTAATTTTTGCATTTCAACAGATTATTTACATGCATGTGGGGAAAATAAAGGAGCAGTGGGGTTCCAGCAGGTGTGGTGGCAGGGAGAGGGAGGTCATGGTCGACAACTTAGCCTTGAGGAAAAGATTCATCATCAGATTCTGTGCCGGTCACTTCTTTCTGAACCTCAATAACATATATTTCAAAGGGTTGTTATGCTGATACATTAAATGTAAAAGTATCAGTCTTTTGCTGTGGTTGTTTTGTGCAGCACACAACATTAAACTCTTAGACAGTTATAGAAATATTAATTGGTATTCAGGGATCTGACAGGTTGGCTCTGGTTCTGGCTGGCCTCCGGGGGACTAGGCTGGACTCCTGGGTTTCGATTGGTTCAGTTCTACCAAAACGAAAGGAGCCACAACCACCAAGGAAAGACCCTCTCATGACAGAAGGCAGAAGCTCCAAGGGGTGAGTGAAAATTTACAAGTCTCCAAAGGCCTAAGCTCCAAGGGGTGGGTGAAAAAAATCTAAGCCTACAAAGGCCTAAGCTTCCACCCACATTCTATTGCGCAAAGCAAGTCATATGGCTAAGGCCAAAGTCAATGACAAGAGAAAGATTTGTTGGCAAATAATTCAATCTAAGCAACTTATACTATTCTTAGTTTTCAATGAGTGCTTAAAAAAAGAAAAGTCACTTATTTTAAAATGTCACATTTCTATTTATACCTGCAAAGTCAAATTGTATAACTAAATTCTAGCACATATATATTAAATTTAATTTTGCTTATTATGAGTTTATTATAGGTTTAGATTGGTAAGTATTTCTTTTATGGAAAAGAATTTCTATTTTAAAGATCCTAATATCTGGACACCATAAATAAGCCTTCCACTTAAAGATCAAGGTCTTCTGAAGTCTAAAAACACATCTGACTCTTAATCTTAGCTTTTCCTCAATGTTTCAGGGTCCATGGAGATTTTAGAGTATAGACAGAATACTTCCATACGAGGACAGTTAGGATGCTTTCTTGGAAGAATTAGGATTTGAGATGAAACCTTGAAAGGAAGGGGCAGAGAGATACATGTAGCAACTGAGAACAATGTTATAATTTGAGGAAGCACTAAGGCAAAGGGCGCAAAGAGAGGAATATTTAAGAGGCAGTGAGATGCCAAGAATGAGTACCTGAGTTCAGGCAGATGGCACTTTGTGGGGACACAATGTGGGGTTATGAATGTTTCATATCTATTTGCAAAAGCTGTTTACATAAATATACTTCTTATTTGTCCATGGGCTCTCTGTTTATTATTTATAAAGTCATTATTTACTAAAGCCATTATGTTGTAGTTATTTCCTTTTTTTTTATTTAAGAACAAAGTATTTCTAAAATCTCTATTAATTCCTGGGCTTATTCTCAGGAGAATAGCTAGAGGTGACATATGGCAAAAGCAAAGTTGCACATTTTTTTTCCAAATTTGCAATGTTTCCCCCTGTATTTATTTAATTAAAATGAAATGTTCTTACTCTCTCCCGTTAACTAGGGAAATACTACGTTTAATATTCAAACACTGCCCACATATATACACATATATATGCTTTTCATATATATAATTTTTATTTTTATATTTTATATATAATTGTTTAATTGTGGAGGGGGTGTATTTGTAGGAAAACACCAAGGATTTTAATTATTTCACTTTTGTTAAGTATAGGTCTTTACAATTGCCACTGAAGATGGACTGCAGGTTTCTCCCAAACCATTTCTGCATGGGTTAGCTTTAACTATAAAAGCGAATGATAGTTGAGAAGATTTTCTTCTTCTGTATATTAGGATGGAAAGCCTGTCTCTGACATTAATTCTGTTGATGAAAGAGTAAATACTTTTCCTTTTACAGTGCTGGCCTTTCAACAGCCCTTCCACGTGAACCTGAAAGGCGCCGTCTAACCCAGGCGCACCTGCGGCTCTCCGCAGCTCCAGAGACAAAGTCATCATCAAAATATGAAGCCGCAGCCTGATTTCCCATGCCACCCGGATGTACTTCAGAGGTACTTCTTTAATTATAAAAGCTTTCAGCATTACCTACTACTGATTTAGGTACACTCTGATTTAAAGAAATTAAATACAGTGTTTCAATCAGGATGAACAGTGTGCATCAAGGAAAACCTCAATTGTGCAGCTACAGTTCCTGCTGTGATTGACAATGTTGCCGAGCTAACACTGCTCACGTGGGAGACCTTAATCTGTGTTATAACCAAATTTATGGAAATATAAGTAGATAAAACGTACTAGCAGAACATTACCCCAGTAGAGCATCATTCTGAAATACAACATTTAATAACTATTTGACTTCTCTCTTTTACTTTAGGAAACATCATTTTCCTATGACTGTTTAGAAATGATACACTGAAAAGGAGTTCAGAAGTGGATTGCATTCTTCTTTTTTTTTCCTTCAGAGTTCACATTCATAACTTCTTGCAATAAATGGCTTAGGGCAGTGCTCCTCAAACCTTTCCAGTGAAGAACCATTATTGGTAGTGGGTCTGGAGATATTGTAGAGAACAGTTATGCTGAGCCTGGTTTTCACTTTAAAATTAATCTGAATTGCCAGTCTGCTTTATAGATCATTTACGACATGCGTGTTTGTTTCAATATGAGATGCTTCCCCTCAAAAACAAAACAAAACAAAAACCTTCCAGGTGTAGTCATCTCTAGCATGACTGGCTTGGTTTACTTTGTGGATTCTAGTGCGCCTGCCCACAGGTTTCTATGGCCAGAGACATGTGTGTAATTTTCTGAGAAGTGCAGAATACAGCAAAAATCTAAATTCAAACTTTTCATTTAACATACATTGTAAGTTAATATAAAGGCCACATAAACATGATTTCTTTTCTCAAAGAGCTTTTAGCATTGTTGGAGAGAGAAAACAGTACATGAATAGCTATTATGCATGTAATAAACGACTAATAGAATACTTTTATGTGGAAGAAAATGGAATAGAGATAAGAGCTGGCTGGGGCAGTGAAAATCTCTGTGGAGAAGAATGGTTAGAGTGTGGATACTCAGGAAAGAATGAGTGGTAGAGACTTCAAGCAGTGAAAACAGTATCAAGAACAACACAGAAGCATGGACAAAAATTGTTGCATGTTTTTTTTGTTTTTTTTTTCAAATGCAGAGAGGGCAGCATCAGTGGCAGAAGATGACTTAAAAATAAGTCATTGCATTTAGTGACTGCAGATCAGTCACACTTAACCGACAAAGCAGGTCCTCAGCAAATTTAAAAATAAGCGTAATGGCTTTCCTATATATCAGGAAACGGAGTAAAGAGTTTGCAGGTTTTGGGGTCAACATGGATCTCAGCATATATATTTTAGAATAATCTGATCGAAGCATCATAATAACTCTAGATTAAAGAACAAAGCCATTTTCCATCTCTCAATTCTGAGATTTATACTTTCTCCAGAACAAATTTATAGAGTTGTATAGTAATGACTACAAGAACTACAGGCCTTTAATGTAGTCATTGCGACCTTTCTTTAAAAATTCATTTACTCCCTTGTCATAATGTGATGCAAACATCGCTTCCAGAGAGAGGAGAGACCTGATCATAGAATGTAAAAAATAAAGCTAGAAGATAACATGGATGATTTTTCCTCATGACTTTGAGATAGACAAATATTTCTCCAACAGGTCACTCACATCATTAACCATAAAGGGAAAGACTGAAAAAAATTGGACTTCATTAAAATTGGGACATTCTATTCATCAAGACACATGATTAAGAGAGTAGAAAGGCAAAGGAAGAAGAGGAATGAGATTTATAATGTACTTTATGTCTAAAGAATACATGTTCCCAACCCTTACAAAACATTCCTACAAATCAGTAAATTAATATGTTAGGACCCAGAATTCTACTCCCAGCTAAAAGCCAATTAAAAAAAAAAAAGCATAAATACAAGGTAGGACAAAAGTATGTTTACAGTTGTTCATATAGCCCAGCCGGTGTGGCTCAGTGGTTGAGCGTTGACCCATGCACCAAGAGGTTGCCGGTTCAATTCCTGGTCAGTGCACATGCCCAGGTTGTGGGCCCGATCCCCAGTGGCAGAGGCGGCCAATCAATGTTCTCTTTCATTGATGTTTCCATCTTTCCATCTCTCTCTCCCTCTCACTTCCTCTCTCTCTAAAATCAGTAAAGAAAACAAACAAACAAAACACAATGGTTAGAGTGGTGGCTCTCCGACCGAAGGGTCTCGGGTTTGATTCCTGGTCAAGGGCATGTACCTGGGTTGCAGGTTCAATCCCTGGCCCCAGTCGTGGGGGGTGGGGGGCAACCAATTGATTTGTCTCTCTCACATTGATGTTTCTCTCTCTCTCTCTCTCTCCCTCCCTCCCTCCCTCTCTTCCACTCTCTCTAAATTCAATGGAAAAATATCCTTGGGTGAGGATTAACAAAATAACAAAAATAACACAATAATTAATACATAATAATACAAGAATAAACTCTTTTGCATACTCACAACTGTAAACCTACTTTTGCCCATCCCAGTATGTGTAAAGAAGGACATGTTACAGGAACGTTCTTAGCAGGCTTATTTTGAAAAGTCCTAAACTGGAAACAACTCTACATATTCAGCAACAGAAAGAGTAAATACATTGCGGTAAGTTCATCAAAGGGAAAGAACAAATGACCACTATAGACAACAACATGGGTGAATCTTGACTAAAAGACACACGAACAAAAGACGCCAAGCAACGGCACTGTCCACTGCATGATTCCATGTCTGTCAAGATTAAAAGCAGGCTAAACTAATTTTAGATAAGAAGCTGAAATAGTGCCTACCTTTGGAGAGGCAGGGATTGAACCTGCAACCCAGGTACATGCCCTTGACCAGGAATCACACAGGCAGGAGACACACAGGAGGCTTCTCCTTCTCTCTCTGGACCGGAGTGGTTTTCACACAGTTGTGTTAACTTTGTAAAGTCTCAGTGAGCTGCACACTCATGAAAAAGACTGTGTAGCTTCATATATACGCATACATATATATACATATATCCATAGTTGACGCTTGAACAACATGGGTTTGGCTACTCTGGTTCACTTACATGCAGATTTTTTTCAATAAATACAGTCGGCCCTTCCTACCCAGGGCCTTTGCATCCGGGGATTCAACCAACTGCAAATTGAAAACAGTATTTTTGCATTAGTGACTGCAGACTCCCACCCGTGAATTCCAACCACGGCTGCTTCCCACGTGTATATTCCCAACTGTAGATTGAAAACAATACTTTATTATTTCCAACCGCACATTCCCAGCCACAGATTCCCACCCGCGGACCAAAAATACTGTTTTCCAACCGCGGTTGGTTGAATCCGCGGATGCAAAGGGCAGACTGCAGTTAAGTTTTGAGGGAATCAAAGTTATACTGGGATTTTCGACTAGGTGGGGGTGGGCGCTCCTAACCCCTGCATCACTCAGGGGTTAGCTATGTGTTTAGGTCGTTGGATAAAAATAGAAACAGTCCAGTGGTAAGAAGAATTGAACACTGTATCACCTGTGAGAGGAAAATCCACTATGTATTGCCAGAGACATCACAGATAGTTTTTTGTCATGTGTATAGTCAATTACTTCTACTTAAAAGTTAAACTTTTAAACTGAACGGTACTTTGATTAAAGCCCATTAACTTTATAAAATAACATTATGAATTCTATTCGTTCCTTATAATGATATTTAACTCTTATCAAGTACCCTCTACCTTTTTATGTATTAACTCACAAAATGGCAAAGTGAGATAGCAACTATTATTATGTCCCTTTAAAGAGGCTCATCGAGACCAAGTAGTATAATCACAGTCCCACGACCAGTGACACGTCATGAAACTAATTTGGGCATCTTAGTTTAAAATTACATGCTTTAAAACATTTCACTACACTGATTCTGCCTCCCAAAACAAATTCCATTTTTACATTCCCCAGTGGAGGATGTACTCACTAACAAAGTGGTCCCAGAACTGCTAGCACCTGGGCTCGAGAGAGAGGTTTGGGGTCATGCGACTACACAGTGGATGAAATGCCTAAAGAGGAATATAAACCCACTTTTGCAAATACACAGATGGAAAACACACCTGTGAATCTATTTCAAGATAACTCCCAAGTATGCACATGAGCAGGAAATACTAGCAGCAGCAGCATGGAGAAAATATGACATTGCCAGAGGAATGTATCTTCTTTGTAGAAATACATCAGTTAGGAATCTTTGAGCTGCAGGTAACTGAATACCCAAGTTGTTGTGGCTTAAACCCTACATTTACTGTCTCTGACAACCAGAAAAAATGGAGGTGTTCAATGACGGGTCCCCGGCAGGAAGATTCAGGCACCACCTGCCTTTCTGCTCGCCAACATGATGGGTCTCTGTCCTTTTCTTGCCCAATAAAATCTGCATCTTTAAATTTCGCAAATGTACACATCAGCACCCGAGGGGACGTTTTCTCGTTTTGCATCTCTTTTTATCACAAAAGAAAACACTTTCCAACCCTCCTCCTCACCCTCAAGTTCATTTCTTCCGGTAGAGGGGATGGATTGCGATGACTTGCTTTGACTGACCAACCTTCACCTTCGAAGGATGCCAGTTTGACAGCCCATGCAAGGAGGAACACCCCCAGCAAATTGGGAGCTCTGGGTTTGGAAGAAAGGGGTGGAAGGCTGGTTTGGGTTAGGCAACCAACCAGTGTCTGCCACAAGAAAGTACTAATGCTAAAAACAACCATGGCCTTACAAGTAACAGCCTTAGCCACAAACCAAAGTGCCACTTTTACATGAATCCTGTGTGGAGATGTTTTCTTCTGTCTACATACATATTTCTCAACAAGTAAAAATGTGAACAGTAGCATCTTTGAGTATTTGAGAATATTGTGTTTGATCACTCTTTAAAATGACATTTCCAAAATATATATTAATTCAGGTATGTTAATGTTTAATATAGTGAATTTTTAAATCTTTTTTTTTTTTTAACATAAAAGTATGACCTACAGTACCATATTGGAAGCCAACAGAAACACTGAGACAAGGAATATAAACTTTTTTTTTTTCTTGCCTGGGGAAAGGTTTGGAATTAAAACTTTAAAACCAAATCTTATTTTCTTTAATGTAAGCCTGTAGGTGTCTGATGTATAAAGTGTATACAATATACACAAAGTTTATAAAGGAAACATTCAAGAGTCAGTGCATTTAATTTCATTTCTTTATCACTTGAATTGCCTTCTTCCAAACCGAATTCTCTTTGAAAATGTTTAAAGCAATGTTATTACTTTTAATGCTTTTTGATGCTCAGTATACTTTATAATACCTAATCAAAACTGCAGTATAGAAATGTGCTCTTTATCTGCTGTGATGAATGGTAGTTCTTTGAGCATGAACTTGGGGGTCTTCCGTCACTTTTCAGGAGGGAAAGTCCGTTTTCTGAACACTGTGCATGAGGGTTATAATTATTTGTAAACTACAACTGTAACAGTATTCTTGTGCTTAAGCTGCTATGAAATTGCAAAATTACACCTTCTACGAAAGTTGTATGTCACCAAAACCTTTCACCCCTGTGCCCTTCTGAGAGGTGATGTTGCCCTTTTCTTCATTTGATCTGAATTTTTAGGTTTGATGAAGTGTAGTTGGATGGTGGAGACAGGAAGCAGCTTGCGATGATTTGGGAGTTACTATCAGAATGTTTTACTTTACTTGATCACAAGCTACTACTCGAGCATTTAGAGATAAAGAAAATTCAGATCATGGATCACTACAGGAGGGAAACAAAGGCAAATTAATTAATTGTTTCTTAATTTAAAAAATGTTCCTGTAGAAGCCATACCACACTCAGTAGGGTGAGACTTTGTGTGAATTTAAAATTAGTAATTTTCCTACTCCAGATTATAGCATGAACAACAAGGAAACTCACACACTCATTTCACCATGAACTCCAGGTTTGGGTTTTGAATTCTTGTCGACATAGCTCTGATAAATTAATTGAGGGTACACTTTATATCAACTCCATAAATGTCTACACCATCAGGGGGGGAAAGTGCGTTGGTTACCTTGTTAAGCGAATGCCATATATTTTCTGGATGAAGTGGGCTCTCAACTGTCAGGCAATCCTGAGTCAGGCATCACCCATCACTCTATGAAACCCCTTCCCCATCTGGTCACCATCAAGGTTTAAAGGGGCCAAAAACAGCAACTTCTGAATTCTAGACAATGGCTCTTGGAAACAAGCGACCCCTTTGGGGGAAATAAAAGGAAAAGCCCTTCTCTCCTCATTTCCCCCGCCCGCCGCCCCCTAGTTCCTCTTCTGCATCTCCAAGCGCGAAGGTGCTAATACCACCCCTCTCCCTTCCAGCTCTCCGGAGTAGCTCCTTTCTGAAAGGGTTGTTAAAACCATGTTTGCATCTCATTTGGAAAGGACGGGGAGGTGGGAACCTCGAAGGGAGGAGGAGTTGGGGCTCTCCTTGCACACACTTTCCACAGGGTCTCCACACAGGCCGAGCGTCCTGGTTCGCTGGGCCCGGGGAGAGGCGAGCAGCTGCTCCTCGCTCCACGGCGGGCGCCGGTCCAGGGCAGGGAGAGCTGGGGGTGGGCAGGGAGAGCTGGGGGTGGGCAGGGAGAGCTGGGGGTGGGCGAGGAGGGCGCTCACGTCACGTGCGCGCGCAGGAACCGCAATAAATGCCCGGGGCTGGAGCGAGCGGCGGAAGCTCTAGGCGCCCGGCTCCACGCACCGCAGCCACACGGAGCAGGAGTCCCAGGTCGCCGCCTGCCTTCGCCGCCCGGCTCGGCGGCTGTCCCCGCCCCCAGCTCCTGCAGAGAGCGCTCGGAGACGCTGGGGCGCGCACCCCGGCCAGCCAACTAGGCGGGTCCCTGTGCGCTCCGATTCAGGCTGTGACTTTGGAGAGGGTTGCCTGCTCCTCGGTGCAGGTCCTGCAGGAACGCGGAGGCCCAGGCTCGCGTCCCGCTGCGGTCGGCGCCCGGGTCGCCCTGGACGCGCGGTGCCCGGTCCTTCCCGAAGTGGACTCGCTGAGCGCGGTGGCGTGTGGAGCGGGGCCGGGAGGGCGGCCGGCGCGTTGGACTCCGCTCTCGTAGGGGACTTCACACTGGAGAGGTAAGGACATTTCTAAAACCCCTCGCTCAGTGGTCACGCATCCTCCATTGCCTACTTACCTTTATCTTCCTAACCCCTACTTTTAAATGAAACGAGCTTGCAGAACAGGGTCAGACCCGAGTGCTGGCTGCTTGGAGAGCAGCGGCGATGGAGACTGCGGAGAGCTGGTTCTTGTAAGAGACTCTGAGTTTCACTCCCTCTTTCGGGCGCGCGCTTTTCTTTCGGGTGAAGGGAGCAGGGTGCGCTTGGGGCATGTGGCCGAGAAAGCTCTGACACTGCGTGTGAATTGTTGGTGAATTGTCGGTTCTGTCGGGTGCCGGCCACCGGTTAGGCACACTTCCCAGGAAATAATGATAGAGTTCTTGGCTTGCGTCTGGGCAAGAAGAGACTTTCTCCAGTGACCGGAACCATTCATTCGCACTTATTCCCTGGGCCCTCTGTTTGCACCCATGGATATATATACGTGAATAACATTTTGTACTTTAAAATAGTCACCTCAATTTCAGAATGTCTCGGACATTCCGAGTGTCTGTAGATAGGACACTGGGATAAAAACAATGCCTTAGATCACAGAGAAACATGGACCTCTACATTGATGTAAAACATTCTAGGTAGGTAATGCCCTTTGCAGGCTGTATGTAATTATAGCCATTTAAAGCCTTGTAATTCGGAAATTATTTTCAAGCTTTGATTCTTTTGGGCTACTTTGCCATTTCTTTTTGTCCTCATGCATATTGTCTTGGAAAACGTATTGTCTGTTTTGTGGAAACAATACATTTCATTGTGTTAAGTCCTCTGGAGGAAAAATTAGGTGGGATTAGTTGTTTCAAAAGTGCATGTCCATTCACTGGCATTTTATATAGACACATCAAACTAGTACACTCCATTTGCAACTGTTGTTTTACTTTTATTACTAGAAAATTAATATCTGCCTAGAGTTTCATGCTAATCACACTGCATGTCCTTATAGCCCAAAGGAGTGGAAGAGCCTGTCTTGGAGGTTTTCCCAGGGAAATCCTGAGATCATTCATTATGAAGTGTACCACGCAGGAGTGGCTCAGAGTGACCACAGTGCTGCTATTCATGGCTAAAGCAGTTCCAGCCATGGTCGTGCCTAATGCCACTTTATTGGAAAAACTTTTGGAAAAGTACATGGATGAGGATGGTGAGTGGTGGACGGCCAAGCAAAGAGGAAAAAGGGCCATCACAGACAATGACATGCAGAGTATCGTGGATCTTCATAATAAATTACGAAGTCAGGTGTACCCAACAGCATCTAATATGGAGTATATGGTAAGGAAATTTTTCTAATGGTATGTACAAAGAAATGTTTTTTGATGCTTTTAGCCTGCCTGGTTATATTCACTGGTGCTGTTATTTATTTATTAATCTTTTACCATTTATCCAGTATGACATAAACATGTTTGTTTGTTTTTTCTTGGAGAGTATCTTCTTATGCATATATTAATACTTTAATGAGTATTTATTTCATTCTAAGGGCTTTTTGAATTTCAGAGCAGAATTAAATACCTTTAGATGTCAATACTCCTACTAAATGCTCTAAATTCCACTCTTACTGGGAACATTCTGATTCTGAATATATGAACAGCTGGTGTATTTGCTTTTAAGTGACTTAGTAGAACAATTACTTTCTAATTCTTAACTAATGGAACTTTCTTATGAATGGTGGATCTGAAAAATCAGGGACCAATGATATGAAGAAGCTTTCTGTATTGCTGCTGATGATGTGTGTGTATAATTTTTTTCAAATATATTTCTTATAAATATGTAAATGACATATTGTAAAGGGTACATTTCTGTGGTGGCTTTATGTTGAGTGCTTGGTGATGGCTTTTTTCTTCTTCTGGATTTATTTGTGACCTTTGAAGTGTGCAAATCAGCCTGGGAAAAGGATTAAATAAAAATATGTGACCTATCCTTAATAACCTTATATGTGTGCTTACAGTAAAGTAGCAAATTTGGGAAACAAATTATTTTTAAGACTACTAGCATGTAACTTACTAATATACTACTTCATACCCTAAATATTTTTTTTAAATTTCAAATATGTATTATACTACTTGCATGAATTAAGAATGCACCATCAACATCTGATAATACATAATCATTAGTGATAGTGAACTTACTTAATGACTATTGGGAATACCATTTCTCCTTAGATACATTGCAGGGTACAGTTAATTTCCATGCATTCTCGTTTTTCCTTTTTTTCTGCATTTACATTAGTTTTGATGGGTATTCTCTCTTGAGGTAACGTTCACCAAACATGAGAGTTTAAAGCTCCCATTACCCGTGACAAAATATGGCATTATATTATTTTAACTTTCACTGGAAAAATATTTTACCCAAAAGAAAGTAGGTAGCACTCAATGTAACTCAGCGGAGATTTAGAACTGGGGCCTGGCCATCAGGCTGTCTGCATTTAAAGGTTGGCACTGATACCCTTTAGCTGTGTGGCTGTGGACAACTTACTAGTTTCTCTCGCCTTCAGTCTCCTCATGTCTACCCAGCATGTGTACTCACCTCTGAGGGTTGTTGTGAGCACGGAATGAGATAACACGTATAAAGTTTAGCTCATTATCAGACATACTGCAAGGGCTCATGAAATATTAATAAGACAATTAATTTTATGTCTCTACATACTGTTTAAATAATATAATATCTGAGGAAATTGTTAGCTCTTTTCAAAATTCTATGCAGAAAATGACATCAGTCAGGTCTCATAGTTCCGCTTTTTGTGTATTTTAAAATGTTTGTCCAAAGTAAACAAATCCATGATTTCTTCATCTGTGAGCTTTCAAACAGAAAGAGCCAATTTTGGGGTCTTTCCAAGTCAGCCACCGTATGCTTATTCCACATGGAGAAGTGTTCAGTTGCTTGTTAATTTAAAATAAGGAAGAACTTGGGAGTTCAGACCCACACAAAGAATCTGAGAATATTTATGTGTGTTTCAAGTAATATGGAAATAATGAAAGAACAGTTCTGTGCTTCGTTCTTATGTCTGACTTCCAAAGATAATAACTGTCTATTGTATGATGTCTGGTCTGGGTCGTTTATCTGAGTATTTTGTAAGTTTCACTGATTTATTCTGTCCTTGAAATGTAGATTCAGAAACCAGCCAGGGCACTGGGACTTGGCCACGAGCTGGGCTGCAGAGGAGTCTGGTGCCCAGCTGGAATACTGGACCACGTTTTCTAGAATATATACTTAAGGGGAAGTTAAAAGAGCAATACTATTTTATTTAAATACTGTTGATGTATGTATTACATAGACTGTAAGTACAGATGTTTATTAACCTTGTGAAAACATAATTTATTCAAATAGTTATTTAAAGTGAATTTATTCTGAGAAAAATCTAAACACTGGCTGAAGAGCTGTTTCCTGTAAAATCTGCACTTCTCTGTGGTAAATGCCACCACTTTTGGCCACTTTAATCTGTGTGTCCAATGACAGTAAAAGTGTGAAAAGTCAGTTACCTTATTTACATTGGTTTTTGTTTTGGTCTGTCCTTGTCCTTGAACCTATGGCAGCTAAGCCACATCCACACTTCTTAACATCACATCCCTGCCCCTGCTCTGACACTCATTTAATTAGTGGGGTTAAAAAATGGACTCTGGAAAACCACACCTTCCTTTGAAGAGCTTACAGGCTGATTGAGAAGAACAAATAGACACATTTGAAACTCTTCAAGTAAGCAAAGAGAACCAAATTCTGTGTCTGTGTATGAACAGTGCCAAGGAGGCCCAGACTAATGGAACAGTCCCAACGGTGAGAGTTAATAAGGGGGGGAGATGAGAGGTATATACATACATCGTTCCTGGAAGGTGCCCAGGACCACGAACCGGGCAAACGGTGGAGGGCATATCTCAGGTAGAGGATGAGGAACAGGCAGAGGTGGGGTGGCAGGCTGGTTGTTGAGAACTGGAGGCAGTTCGGTTGATGAAAGCACAGACCTGTGGCAGGATCAGGAAGGGAAGAATGAGCAGTGATCCTGAGGAGAGCGATTACCCACAGTGAATTTAGGGTAAATGGAGCTTTCAGGTCATCGAGTGAAGTTGTTGCTGAAGAAGCCATGGATTTTAGAGGAAAAAGTACTGCCTTTGGACAGAGGGAGAGATAGCAGCAGAATCACCTTTTGTCTGTGCTGCTTACTGGTATGTGGACTCCGACAGTCGGCCACCACCTGGGCTTTGCTGTCTCATTGTAAAATTGGTGCAAGGATGTAAACCCCATGGGCTGTAGTGAGATAACACGTTTGAACCGCTAAGCATATTCTCTTTCTTCACACCTTCCCTTTCCATGGGTTTGAAGACTCCGTCACTTGGTTCTTTTATTTTTCTGGTTATTTGGTCACACGTTCTTGTTTGCTGCTCAGCTCTTAAAACTGTTCCCCAGGTCTCCCCTCTTGGCCTTCTCCCTTCCTTCGGGGCATTATCTACTCCTTTGACTGTAAACACCATCCATTTATTGATGGCTCCGTAGTCTAGATCTCCATCCAGCCATCTGTGAGATTCATTTTCATATTCCTACCGCCTGGGTCATGTCTGTGTCATATTACTCATCAGTTACTTCAAGCTTAAAATGTCTAAAAAGAAAGCCAACCATCTGACTCCTTTCCTCCACCGCTGCCTGTCCACCAACTTCCCTTCCTGGATTCTCTCTCACAGACACCTGCTCAGTCCTCTCTAAGCCAACAACAGCAACTACAACACCCAGAAAATCGCACACAGGCTCAGCTCCTGCCTTCTCTCCACCCACCTCCACACAACACACACGCACATGCCTGAATGCACGATTACTTGCCAATTCTGTAGATTCTATCTCGGAAATGTCTTTTGACTCCATCTCTTCTACTTCATCCTAACATTTGCTCACTCCGAGATCTGTACCACAGCTCCCAGCCAGCAGACTATCCCAGTCTATTCCTATTTTATTTCTACTTTAGTCCCCCTTCCGCACTCTTATTAAATCTCTCTTTTCCCTCAAACCAGTCTGGGGTGGTTACTCAGCTGAACAAAACGTGTGTTAGCTTCCTGCTGCTTACACTTAAAGCCCATGCTGATGAGCTTAGAAAACGAAGCATGGCCAGTCCAGCAGGCCCCTCACCCTCAACTGACTTGCGTATATTTGAATCTGTGTTCACATTGAACTACTCACTGTTCTTAGATGGCAGTGCTTTCTCATGCTCTGTGGCTTTCTCATGCTTTTTCATGCTCTGCTCAGGTTCCTCTGGTCCCAGAACGCCTGTGCTTCCTGTCTCCTCCCCAGCTCTCCCTCAAGCCCAAGTACAAGTATCTTCCTGTAAAACTTCTTGGTTGCGCCCACTCCCCTGCCCCACTCCCTCTGTGCTCCTAAAGGATTTTATTCAAGCCTATCTAGTATTAAAATGTTGTTGTAATTAAATATTTACATGTCTGTTTTCCTTTCTAAGAATTTTGAATTCCTAGAAAGGTAAGGTCCTGATACATAGAAGTACTCAGTAAATATGTGTTGATTAAATATTATCGAATGTTCAATAAATAAGTGTTGAAAGAAGGGGTGGATGGAACAGTGGGGGAGATTATATATGAGATAAATATGGGGGTAGGTAAGAAAGAGCGATGAAAATAGTAAAAGGTATGGCAGGTAGGATGCCACCAACACCAGAGACACTGACGCGGGATTTGGAAACGCTAGAGATGAAGTTGAATAAATGCTTCAAATAATTCAGGAATTTTTCCTACTTTTTGAAATAGTCATGGTATACTATAAATTGTCTAGTAATACAGAGCCACTGAGATTCTAGGAAAAATATTCTGGAATTTAAATAATAAAATGAATTAATAAGTATTTTCCTCCTGCTACAGATTTTTAACACAGATAACTAAATTTTTAACATAGATGATTAAAATCTGAAATAGTTCACTGTGATACAAAAAAGTCTAGAACGTGCTTTAGCAACCAGGACACTTTGCCTAAAAAGGACACACGGGACAATTATAAGAGCCATTTTCCACTCTTATAGCTTTTTCCATGTCTTGTGGGGAACAATGATGGCTGTGTGGGAGGGGGCGTGGCCTCCCTGTTTGCTCTTCCCCCACCTGTGGGTGTGGCTGTGGGGGAGCCTTAGCACACACATTTCCAAATGTAGAACACAATACAGCCTGTACCCCAACTTTTGCCAGGCAGCCGAGGCTCTGAGCCAAACAACCAGTGGTCCTTGTGGTCCGTGGTGCATGCCGATGGCTTGGTTCCAGCTGGTCACCTACATTCTCTCTAAGGCCATGCTTAACACTGGAAATGAAGCTGCTGCTTCTGAGCTTCAGTACAGCAGATAATTCCAGAAACTGGGCATGGGACAACCTGGTTTGCCGAACAGGGTGATGCTAATTGGGTTTTGCCCTATTTCTGACTGTAGCCTGAACCCAATCCTGAAAAAGTGTTCTTAGTGTGTGAGTTTGTCTGTTTACTCTTGTGAATCCATCTTCCGACATTATTTGATACTAATGACCTATATTCAGAATAAATGCAGATAATCAAATGATGGCCTCACGACTCATTTACTGAAAGCTCAGGGTTTACACATTTCTTACCTTGCTAAAAGTGACAAGAATTCAATACAATTGAGGTTTTATTGCAACTCAGTTTTTAAAATAATAGTTTTCTCTTTGCATATGACACTAGCCTGGTAATTTTCAAAAATGCAAACATTTAAAAATGTTTATATATATTAAATTATATATATAATTTACAGTAATTGAAAGGTACTTGAAATATCTTTCTGGGCTTAAAGACTATTATCACTATTTGAAGTTATTAAGGCTTTTTAAAATTCTCTATTTGAAATAGCTTATCTAATTTTCCTAAAGTAATATTAGTAATATTGTTTAGATATCATGAAGTTCTGTGTTAAGTATCTTGATTACAGAATTAAAAATTTAGAAACCCTTTATTTGAATAGATAGGTTTTCTTTGTGTGTGTTTTTAAGACTAACACATTCATGTTAATGTATTTTTCTTTGTGGACATTGTACTGGAGGCCGCAATACCTATAGGAAGAAAGTGACATTGCAGTCCAGTTCTATTGAATTTAGTGATTACCCTGGAGTTCTGGGAGATTAAAGTTTCTCCCTTAAATGTAAGCAGCAAATCTAGGGTCTTAGCAGGGCAGGAACAAAGTAGTAGTTTTAACAGAAGAGCGAACACCCAGAGCCAGAGAAATGCCACAAAATGTTGACATTTCTACTGTTGCTTATTCCTTCCAGGAATTAGGAGTTTACCAAATGCCAGGCACCATCTAGAGCCCAGTAGCACACAACAAAACATCCTTCCTTGCCCCAGTGGGCGTGAAAAACCTTGACTCTCCACGCTCAGCAAGGGGCCTGGGTGGCTGAAGAGTCCGGGTTTGAAACAAAGTTGGGATCTGAATGAGGAAGACAGATAAAGATCACTGTAAAGGCTCACTTTCAGTCTGAGTGATGAAAAGACATTTAAGCTTTTTGAACAGATGAATAGCATGATCTTACTCAGAATCATTGTGGCTTTGTTGAGAACAGACTTTAGGTGGTAGGAGGTGGGGCAAAGGTGTGAGCAGGGTGACAGGCTATTTGGATACTCCGTCTAAGAGCTGATGGGGGCTAGGAGCGGGGTAGTAGCTGTAAAGGTGGTGATAAGTGGCAAGAGTGTGAATACACACTAAAACCCCTTTGCAATCACACATCAGTCTCAGAAAGTTCAAGGAGGCCTGTTGCAGGACTAATGACATTGCCTTTGTCAGCCAGGCAGCCACTCGCCTGGGAGTTCTCACCTCTGGTGCAAGTCTAAATGCACCCAAACCCTGGCTGCGGCTTTTTGAAAACTGGTGGGAGTTTCCACTCTGGTTGAAATATCAATAGGGGAGATTCTGGATCTTTCAACGTGTAGTGACTTCTAGAATAGGTAGAGAGATTCCAGAAATCACCTGGTTACTGGATACTCATTTTGCCAACCCAATTTCAAGGGATTAGAGGAGTTGGAACCCACCTCTGCCTCCTTACTTCCCAGAATAAGGATGCCCGCTGTTCCTCCCAAAAATCAGTCTACTCTCACTCCCTCCATAAGCAACAGAAGATGAGAACTTTAGCATGAGAAGCAGAACAGGACGATGGCCCTATTCCTGTTCAGTGATTACCGTATTCCTCTTACAGTAGGCTAGGCTCAGCTGTGATGTTCAGTAGGTTTGTGTTAAATGCATTTTCCGCAATGATACATTAAACTTACAATGGGTTTATTGGGACATAAGTAACCTCATACTAAATTGAAGAGCATCTGTACTTAGAGCGGGGTGGAGAGAGGGGGGAAGAGAGAGAGAGAAACATCGATGTGAGAGAGACACATCAACTGATCACTAGCCACACGACCCCAACTGAGCCGGGGTCAAATTGCCACCAAGGTACATGCCCTTAGTGGGAACCGAACCCGGGACTCACTGGTCCACAGGCCGATGCTCTAACAGCTGAGCCAAACCGGCCAGGGTGTAAACCATATATTTTTAAACTATCACCTTAGTCATTATTTAATTGTTGAAGTAAACAAAGCTAAGAGGCATATTCCTAATGGATGTCTAAAAATCTAATTGAGAGTGCTATGGGTATAAACTAGCTTTGAGCCTCTTAGCAGCTGGAGAAAACAGGAAACCATATGGCTTCCATAGCTTCCAGTGACTGTTTGGAAGAATAACAGTGTATCATTATTGAGGCAGGAATTATTAGTGAAAACTCAACACCGATTTCTCAATCTAGGAACAATGAGCCACTTAATGCAGCAGTTTTACTAAAAGTATATAAACATATGCATTTTAATGTTTGTTTTAAATGTTAGCCTTTGGTTTAAATTGCTGTTCTGGTGTTAAATTGTAGGTTTCAGTGTCTATGTGTCCATAAACTTTTTCTTGTACTAATTTGTCTAAGTTTTTCATTTGCCAACCCCTCCTATTTCTTTTTGAGAATTGGAAAAGCATCCCTAAGTACAATCAATAGCAACAATTAATACTTTATCTTCCTTTCAACACCCAAGTTATTTTTATTCTGATATTGAAATGTAAAATATAAACTAATGCATAAGTAGATACTATAGAGTGATTTGTTGTGAGACTGTCTTTCCAATGCTGTAACCACTGAGCCAGAGGGGCCAGTGCCAGAGTCTGCATTTTAAAAAGATCTCCTGATGTCCTGTAAGTTCTTTAAAGGTCCAGAGGCAGCTGTGGAGTAGCCCATGTTGAAGAGGGGAGGGACATAAATGCGTTCGGTAAACTATGGCCAGCCTGGGCCTTGGCAGTGAGGTGGGATAGGGTGGATTGGCAGACATTCCGTAGAAACGCAAGGGTCTGTCCGGTGAGTGGCTCTGCTGCCCCAGGAGGACCGTCTGCCCTGCATCACACAGTCTACCCTGCATCACACAGTGTTGTACAGCCTCTCTGTGCAACATTGACATACTGGCTTTAACCGAAATCTTCTTGTGAGTTTGCCCGTATGTTACATTTCCATTTCAAGAATTATTTTAATTTTAATAAAATGAAGAGGCAATGTCCTGAATTTTTTGACTGCTACATTTTTAAGGTTTTCAGGCCTTGTTTTAAAGTGGGGTTTAACTAAAATACCGCCACAGCTGCCTCATGTCTCTAACTTTCAGGAGACCCCAATAAGTACATCGCCCCAGGTAATGCTGCTCCCAGTACCCGGCAAGGCCTGTCTGCCCAGTAACACAGGTGTTTCCTTTGAAATCTGAGTCTTGCGCATTTTCCTCGGAACTACAAAGTCTTTTCAAAACAGGTGAAGCAGTAGTTAAACACCTGAGGTCATTTCCGAGTTGTCAGGAATGTATTACTGTTTTCCATAGCGCTTTTTATGCCAGATGACTTGGTCACAAAACATCACACACTCTTTCAGCAGGGATAGACGGATTTATTTCACTGATGTCAGTTTCTCTACAGTTCTAATAATACCACCAACAGGGCGCAAAGAAGGTGGCTTTAAAGATTTCATAATGAGGCACTGTATTTGGAATTTAAATCTGAAATCTCGTGAACTGGCAAATGTTTTGCTTCTATAGAATAACAAATTCGTTCTTGAAGGTCAACTTACTGCTGTTGAGAGGATCTCATTGACACTGATTCCGTTTGGTTCTTGAATTGCACTTTCTCATTTAAATAGGAAAACATAACAGTGATTTGGGAGGGATTTCATTTTGACACAGGATGGATAATTTGCAAACCTGTTTTTCCTAGAAGTGTTGGCCCAGCAAGAATTATCCTTTAAAGGTGGTAATTAGAAAGAGATAACTCTATATGTCTAATTTTCTTCAACTACTTCTATTCATGATCTGCCTGAAAAATCCTGCTCTTCCTTGTACTTGTAGAGGAAAATTACAGGAGAAAACTGCTTTATTTCAAAGATTATACCATTGGGTTTTAGGACTAAACTGGAGAGGCCTGTTGTTAACTTTTTTTTTTTTTTTAATCCTCACTGGAGGATATTTTTCTCTTTATCTTCAGGTAGAGTGTGAGGGAGAGAGAGGGAGAGAAAGGGAGACAGAGAAACATCGAAATGAGAGGGACACATTGACTGGTTGCCTCCTGCACGACCTCAACCAGGGCTGGGGACAAACCGCAACCGAGGTACATGCCCTTGGCTGGAATCGAACTCGTGACTCATTGGTCCACAGGCTGACACTCTACCGCTGAGCCAAACTGGCCAGGGCCTGGTTTGAACTTTTTACTGAGAGTATTTTCTTGTCTTATTCAATTAAGTTTCCATTGTATTGATCAGTTTTGGATGATATTAGGAACAGTTGAGCTCTGCTTTAGACATATAACTGGAAGATCTGAGATGTTCTTGGTTTTACAGTCCTGAAAACCTCAAAACAGCCTTTGCTTCTTAGTTAAGAAATGCCTTTAATTATCAATAGAAAGCTTATTTTACAGTTTGTATTGTTTTAGAAGTTCTATGGGGCATTTGATAAGACACTATAAGTATAAAACAATAGAGTTTTAAAGCTAAAAGAAATTGAAGAGACTTATTCCAGCTACCTAATGTTACAGATAAGGAAACAAACCAAATTTGATAGAATCAAAGAGATAAATTTGAAAAGATACAATTTCACTAGCAAAGAAGACTTCCAGGGTATATTAATATGTTTTAATTACCCATAATTTGAACAAGTGCAAGTGTACTTTTATCTCTGTTTATGTAAGAAAGGAGAGGAAAATGTATCACTGTTGGCCTCACCTGCAGATGTCCAGGAGACATAGCCCTAGGGAAGGGGATTCTCAATATCATTGAAAGCTGGAGTTATTACTTCCAACAACTCAATATGTGAGGGGGTGCCCAGCCAGTGTGACTCAGTGGTTGAGTGTCGACCCATGCACCAGGAGGTCGCCGGTTTGATTCCTGGTCAGGGCACATGCCCAGGTTGTGGGCCCAATCCCCAGTGGGGGCCATGCAGGAGGCGGCCAGTCGATGTTCTCTCTCTTTGGTGTTTCTATCTCTCCCTCTCCCTCCCTCTCTCTCTAGGATCAATAAAGGAAAAATATATTTTTTAAAAAGATGTGTGTGGGGGGGCATTCTGAGTTAAGTGTGCAGATGAATATACATTTCAAAAGAGGGATGCTTGTGGAATTCATTTTTCAAAATTTTTTTCAAATTCCTAGATAGTTTTTTAAAATAATTTTATCCTGCTCCTTACAGTTTTCAGTAGTAGGGTGGTAAGACCACAGCTTCCAGCCTAGATCTGACTTCCACCGAAACTGCCTTTTCAATACCACTATGGTTTCATGTTATTACTTTGCCAGAGAGCAGTGCACAGTTTAAAAGTCCATATCAGATAGAAAATTATATCATTTGAAATCACTTAATCATTTTTAAAAGAGAACACTATTTCCATGTCAAAGAGAAAGAAAAATTACTATGACTAATTACTGTTTTTGCGTAGTGTACAGTACTGGTTTTGCCTAAAGTACTGGTAAACTGGCAATATTAACTGTTTTAAATGACATTGTTGAGTGATTTCCGACCTTCATTGATGTCTGTTATTAAAGCAAGATAGCAGGTATTCTGGTAGGAATCAGAACTATATACTTATTCATACTTTCCAAAGTACAGCAGTCAATGGAATTGTCTGTACATGTGTAGATAGCCACATAATTTCCAATTTTTACACGTATAACATTTTAGTACTAAAATTACTATATAGTTCTAGGTTTACTTTTGAAAGTCCTTTGGTAATATTTAAGATTTTTTACACACACACACACACACACACACACACACACACACACAGATTGAGCCTCCGTGTTGAACTGGCTTAAACATCATTAGAGACAAAGACTGTCAATTGCTTTCTAACTGTTTCTTTTAGTAATAAACTTCATTGCACGCTTTGTTGTGCTCTGAGAGGAAACAGCTTAGGATGTAGGTGGAAAATAGAGTGTTTTTCATTTGTACACACCTCAAGTACCCATCTTATAAAGAAATAGTAATTTTAAGTGCGGTTTAGCTTTAAATTAGTGCTGGGTGAATAGTTCAGAGAGGGAAAAAAGCCCTTCAGGCCATCTTGATTTAATTTACAAACCTGAATTTAAGTGGAAATGTGTAGAGACTAACCTACATTTAAATGGGATTGGTATGAATTACTGGTGGTCTTAAACCCTGAAATATAATGTTGTAACATAAAAATATACATTCCATGCTGTTGTGGTAATATTTCCTTTAGGGCAGCTGTATTTTTAGTAATTTTTTTAAAAAAGAATCTTCTTGATTTATATTATTGAACTTGACCTAAACACCTATGCTTGATTAGATTTTAAATAAATAATTACATTAAAAATGGTCACTAATTGCCTTGGCCTGTTTGGCTTAGAAGTTGGAGTGTCAGTCCGTGGACCAAAGTTAGTCATGGGTTCAATTCCCGGTCAAGGGCATGTACCTTGGTTGTAGGTTTGGTCCTGGCCCTGGTCAGGGTCATGCAGGAGGCAACTGATCGATGTGTCTCTCTCATCTCGATGTTTCTCTCTCTCTCTCTTTCCCTCCCTCCCTCCCACTCTATCTAAAAAAAAAAAAAAAAAATTAATGGAAAAATATCCTTAGGTGAGGATTAAAAATAAAAAATTTAAAATTGTCACTAATTATTATTTATTAAATGTTGATAGTAAATTTTAGTTGCAGGCTCCTTTGCCTCAGTTCTTAAAGTACTGCATGTCCCTAGTTTAGCTTTATTATAGTTCATTTGAGATATTTCCCTCCTTATTTTTAATGGGTTAGATAGAAAACTTGTCACACCATAAAAACAGCTTATCCACAGTGTATACTTGATTGAATTTTAGTCCTTGAAGGGGCCTGAGTTATCTTCTATTTCAACTGACACATTTTACAAGTAAGAAAACTTAGGCTAAAGGATTTGAATATGTTTTAGATTTTCTTTCAATGTCTATACAGCAGATATTTAAACAAATTATAACATATTTTGTGAATTGGGGATTGATTGTATGTATATCATTTCTAAAAAGGATCCATCTTCAACTTCATAGGAAAAACAGACGTCTAAGTTTGTGGCATCATGTGCAAGAAAGAGTAAAATGACCTTGAATAAAGGTCTTCAGGTCTCTCCGAAGGGCTCAGCTGGGTGGTTCTCGCTGGGTCTCTCGCATGTTTGCAGTGACCTGAACTTGCGCACTGACCGATCTCGTGCCTGGGCTGGGAAAACTCAAACCAGGAACTCCTCCTGAATCTCTCTGTCTCTGTGTGGTCTCTGCACGTGATCTCTCCGGCTACTTCTGCAGGGCTCCTCATTGTGGGCTCAGGTGTGCCTTAAAAGAGGAATAACCAGGTAGAGGCTATATTTCCTAACCCAGCCTGAGAAGTCTCACAGTGTCATTCTGTTCATCAGAAAGGAGTCACTATCCAGCTCAAATTGAAAGGAAGAGGATGGGATTTAACTCCACCTTTTGCACTGTAAAATCATGACAGTGGTTTCAAGCTTTTTTAAAATTTTTTTATTTAAGCCATCTAAAAACTGTTTGCTTTTCTTCTGGTTCTTGGCTATTCTTTGAATGTGAGGTTGCTGGGTTAGAAACCTATGGGTAAGTGTAGTTTTACTGTACCTATGACCAAGTGCTTGGCAAGAACCTGGTTTCCAAGATCAAGAATGTGTTTGTCTCTTTAGGACAAATGACTTTCCAGGGAGCTCTACCTGGAAACCTGCTTGCTTTTGAGGGATGACTCTACTCTCTCACCAACCTCCTGGGTACAAAAGGAAATCAGCATCGTGCTCATTTTCTGGAACTATGTAGCCAATTTTTTTTTCTTACCTAATTTGTTTGGGTAATAATGACAGCAACTTGAATTATATCTTTGTATAATTACATGCAATATTTAATTAGACCTAATTTAAGTAAGGAATTTAAGAAATAGTATGCCCATGATTGGCAAATAAAGGACTTGCCTGATAAATACTTATAGCATACATTCCTGATGTCTGTATCACAAAATCTGTCATCTTGAATATTTGACATTAATTCAAAGTAAAATTAAAGCTTTCACGAAAATCAACTACTGTAGCTGCTCTCAAATTTTTAGTTAATGTAGAGATACATTTTTGTATTTTTGCTAGATAATAAAGATGTACTATAATAAGAATACACTTATTCTAATTTGGTATAAATTTTACTTTTGGGCTTTGAAAACATGAATATATGTATTTCAGATTCACAATTGAATGAGGAGGCATGTTCATTTATACAAATTTATATGAATGAATAAACAAACTTCTCCCCATACATTCTTCTTTCCTTCTCTCCTTACAGTCTTTTCCTTTCAGCCTACAGTCATGATTAGATTTCTGCCATCCTTTAAAAATGAAAGCCAGCAAACACATTCTCCCTAGACCCTGGCATCTTAGCTTTTTAAACTTCTGCTCCCTCTCTTTTCTTCCTCTCTCAAGTATTACTAACAGAGAAGCCACACTTGCTTTCCTGATTTTCTCTTTCCTGTCACTTTAACCCTCTGTGTTCCTGTTTCTCTGCTGAGCTTTGAGCTGAAATTGCTCTTAATCACGGATGAGCACTTAGCAGACCTCATCCTTCTGGGTTTCCTCTCTGGCATTGACCTTGATGCCTACTCTTCCTGGAATCGCTTGTCCCTTCTCTTTTATAATTTAATCCTTTTTCAGTTTTCTCTGAACCTTTCGGATCCCATCTTTCCTAGTTTATTTTACTAACTCATTGCTTTTTCTCTCCTTCAATTTTGATATTCCAGGATTTTCTATCCATTTCTCTTCTCATTCTATATCATCTTCCTGGAGAAATTCATCTCTGGATGAATAACCTCAAAATTCATATGCTCTGAGGATATTTCTTCTCCCAGAACCCAGTCATGTATTTCCACCCTCTGTTTGACATGTACAGTGTGTGTAGCACAGACCCCTCACCCCTCACCCTGAAATGTGCGTAGCAGTACACAGACATTTCCACCGCAACAAGCAGTTCCTCTCTCTGTATTTTCTTTCTCTCAATTTGCTAACTCATCAGTCTACACTCCCCCCCCCCACCACCACCAAGTTCGGTCATCCATCAAGTTCTAGGGATTTACATTCCTAAACATCAGTGCAGTCTGTGTGCTCTTTTGGTCTCTTTGCTGTCCCTTAGGTCGTTTCCTCATGTTCTTGTTCCAGGAGTATTTTCTCTCCTCTTCACATGCCCAGAGTCCTGTAATTGATCATGCCAAGACTGGACCCAGTTCTACCTAGCTCTGTGTTTTTACCACCACACTCACTACACTGAGTGCCTTTCAAGTGAACACATTGAATATTAAACCCAAAATAGGCAAGATCATTTCAGTAATAATTTTTCAATTTTAAATATTTCTTTATAAATTGTGTTTAGAGTATGAATTAATCACCCTCATTGAATTTTGTATTTAAAATGCATATACATTTTATAGGAATCAGATTCAACCATTCATGTATTCAACAAACATATATTAACCACATTGTCCATATGACACAGAAAATAGGCCCAAGACAACAGCATGACTTGAATAACTACCTCGAGCAACTCACAGTCTCAAGAAA
The DNA here is from genome assembly GCA_030848825.1 of Tadarida brasiliensis. Lineage (NCBI taxonomy): Eukaryota > Metazoa > Chordata > Mammalia > Chiroptera > Molossidae > Tadarida > Tadarida brasiliensis. Next base: position 28,444,237 of record CM061272.1, read on the forward strand.
GAGATAAACATATAGACAAATACTAACATTGCAGTGTAATAGCTGCTAAACAAAGGTGTGTAACAAAGTTTCAGGAGCCCCAAGAGGGAATAGTTGGCATCTGAGAGAATTGGAAGGGTGTCAAGAATGTATTACATAAAACTGGATTGTGAAGGAAGAGTAGGGATCTGTCTGACAAATAACTGAGAGAAGGATGTTTTAGGCAAAGGAGACAATGCCAGGGAAAGCAAGGAATAATAGGGTTTGTGTTGGGGGACAGAGGGACCAAGGATCTTGGACTTCACGGTTGTGGGGACTTGTTGTATATGTTCAGACAGAGGAATCACTTAAGTGTATTTGTGTTCACTTGGATAATTCCAAGCACTTGTTAGAGCACATTGGAGGGGTGAGAGATGAGGCAAAGATGTTAAGTAGGCTAGTGCAAACATCTTGGTGAGAGATGGTGAGCATCCAGACTAAGGTGTTGACTTTACAAATAAGTAAGAAGGGAGAAAGCATAAGAGCTAAGAAGCACTATATTTAGAAGAAATGTCCAAGTTATACATATACATTAAATGTTTGCATCTGTGTTTGCTTTTGTTTTCAACTGCAGACATGGGATGTCGAGCTGGAAAGATCTGCAGAGTCCTGGGCTGAAACTTGTTTGTGGGAACATGGGCCTGCAAGCTTGCTTCCATCGATCGGACAGAATTTGGGAGCACATTGGGGAAGGTAGCTGAAAATGTGACTCTTTGTTTCTGAAAACATGTTTGAAATGAATGCTTATTAATTCACGTAGCACATTTTCAAAGACTTGGCGCCTTCAAGGAAAGCAAGTAATCACACCAACACAAGTAATAAAAAATAAATAATAAAAAATAAGTATGATCAGCAGTATTTGAGACTTATTTATTTATTTTATCCTCATCCGAGGACATTTTTGCATTTATCTTCAGATAGAGCGGGAGGGAGAGAGGGAGGAAGAGAGAGAGAGAGAAACATTGATGTGAGAGACACATCGAGTGGTTGCCACCCACACGACCCCAACCCGGGCCGGGGACAAACTGCAACCGAGGTATGTGACCTTAGTGGGAACCGAATCTGGGACTCTCTGGTCCACAGGCCGACACTCTAACCGCTGAGCCAAACCGGCCAGGGCTTATTTTTGTTTTAAATCACTGGTATAATAGTAATGTAATGGGCAGAAGTATTTAAGATTAATAACATACAGAAAAATCTCTCTACCCTGCTTTATCAATCTATGTGCTATATTTGTCCAACTTTACTTGCTCTTTGTGCTCATTTTATTTCAAATAGATATAGGCCCCCAACATTTCATGTACAAGCATGGTATGATGAAGTGAGAGACTTCAGCTACCCATATGAACATGAGTGCAACCCGTATTGCCCATTCAGATGTTCTGGTCCTGTATGTACTCATTATACACAGGTATGCTCTGGGTATGTTATACTTCATTTCTCTAAGTTGGGAGAACTTAGGCTACTGAACTTGTGTCTTATGTCTTTTGTTATGGTTATTAATTATAGTTACTGATTTATGGAGAATAAGCTTAGACATTTCTATAAACAATAAAGGGAATGATTAGGAAAAACTCTCCAAAAATATACTTAAAAAGACATTATTGCAATTATTTTACATATGAAACAGTTTTAATATGGCCTCAATAAATGCAAATGGGGAGAAATTTACTATCTTCAAATTCAGGTGTCATTATTTTTTTATTTTCCAAATAATAAAAATAATATTTTCTTTACCAATGATATTTGGCATTTACATGTCTGTAGCATGTGTCCTTTTTTTTTTTTTAATGTTTGGTAGTGGGTATGTTTTAGCTTTGAAATCACACAACTGAAGGCAGATTCAAGTAGATAAAGCTCACCTCAGTTCGAAGTTTCCAGAAGATCTGTGGGTGGTTATTAGGGAATATAAAGCAGATAAACTGTCCCATATGCCTTTGCATGTGACCAGACTAAGATCAGTATTGAACTCCCTAATAACCAGTGGCCCAGTGAAAATACTACGTTGTATAAGACATTGAACACCTAAATTTTGCTCTAGTGTTTTCTGTTTAAGATGAGAAATTATGTTCCTTTGTTAAGTAAGTTTCTTCAGAGAAATATTAATACAGAATTAAGGTTGGTGAGGAGGTAACTTTTGAATTATTTAGTAAATTCAAAATTCTTACGTCTGATAGCCAGATAGAGTTATTGAGCTGTAGCTCTGTTATTTTAATTGAATTAAGCACTTCCCCAAGTCTCAGGGAAAACATCCTTTTTGACATTGCCTCATTTTATTTTGAATGATAAATGTTTGCTTCTCAAGTTCAGGTTTGTAAATTTTCTCTCATATATGTTGTGTATTACCTCATCTCCACTTGCCTTTTCTGAGCCGTTCTTGTTCCTGCTGTAGGTCGTGTGGGCAACGAGCAGCAGGATAGGCTGTGCCATTAACTTGTGCCATAACATGAACATCTGGGGGCAGATATGGCCCAAGGCTGTCTACTTGGTGTGTAATTATTCCCCAAAGTACGTAGACAAAACACTCCTTTCATATATAAATGTTTCTTGATAGCATGAAAATAACTTTATATTCCTGACTTTTTTCTCATTTTCAGGGGGTATTAGTGAGTAAAGTATATTGTTTTAACTCAGTTTACTTAATATGACAATAATTATGGTTGCCTGATGTATGAAATCAATACTTAAAAGGAATAGAACATTGAAAATAGGATCTTTGTGAAGTCAGGAATCATATTTATGCCTTCAGTTTTACTCTGTTCATTGTTACATTGCATAAATAGTCAATAGTTTTGATTTGTTAAAGGTGAACAACTATAGATTGACTGAGAAATATACTTTTACCTATGTAAAGACCATTTAAATGATTACATTGAAAATATTACACAATCATACACAGGGTCAAAGCTAAGTCTAAAATCTGTTTTTGTTAAAACAAATGGAATATAGATGAATATTCCATAGCAGAGTTTGGTGTTCTACAAAAGTTTGATTTTGTAATTTTCATCACTATGCGTAACAGATTATTTAGTATATTTCAAAAGAACGAGGCAGCAATTTATATTTAAACCTAGTAACCAAAATATTGTGTGATAAAAGATATAAATGCCTTAAATCTAGATGTCAAAATCATCACTCAGAAGACCCTTAGACAGTAGTATTTTGCAATGTCTTATAAATGATGCTATTAGATTACCTGTTAAAAGAGGACTGATTATCTCTCTCAGGGGGAACTGGTGGGGCCACGCCCCCTACAAACACGGGAGGCCCTGCTCTGCGTGCCCACCTAGCTTTGGAGGAGGCTGTAGAGAAAACCTGTGCTACAAAGGTATGCGCTATTGTGTTGTGTATTTAGTTTGATTGACATTGTAATCTAACTTATGCATTAATTATTGTTTTAAAAAACAAATGTGCATTTAGTTACCCAAAAAGTTTCCAGAACTCTATTTCAAATATTTTGAACATGCCATTTTGAATTTTTAAAATTATACTTAATATTAATGCCCTTTATACCAATATGTATTGAGAGGAAGGTTTCATGATTATTCTAGATAACTTCTAATTGTACTTGGAATTTATTCCAGAGTGACAAGTATATTTACGTTCTTAGAAGTCGTCTTGATATATGGTTGACTGGAGTGATTTCTGTAACTAATCATTTTTGAAGGATTTAGCAATTTAACCCAATTTATTTTTAGCACTTTAAAAGCTTTTGCCAAAATCCCATGATTCTTACTTGAACTGTGCTCAGTGAATTGTACCAGTTCTCTGCTCCTCAGTGTAGGGTATACAATTTCTCATGCCAAAATAACAAAAAGAGTATGATAGTATTGTAAAACTATTGTAAAAGCAGTGCTCTCAAATGCATTGGATTTCCTAAAGGTAAGTACAAATATAGTGTCCTCTTTATAGCACATGAAGATAAATGTATATGACAGAGCTCTGTGCAAGTCGTCATGCTTTTGTTGGGCATCTATCCACATGAACATTTTTTACTCTTGTGATTTTTGTTAATGATGACTAAATGAAGATTAATGTAGACTAAGTGTATTAGAAAATCTATGAATAAATGCATCCCCTTTTCAGCATTCAGAAGGAGTTATGCCCCCTTTTCCCCTTAATGACTCAATGCTCATTATAATAAGCAGAAAGGAAGTGACCATACATTTCACTCTGTTATATGAGCCATTTTTAATTCCTGGAAGTATTTTTCATTGTGTGTGTGTCTGTTTTCCGTCCCCTTTCCCCCCAAAACTCCAGCCTACTTACCCCTTCGCCAATGGTCACTGTATTTTACTTAAATGCAACTTACTCTGATTTCCTTTTTCTGGGTTCTTGAGCCCTTACACACACATGACATGACACAGCTCTCCCAAATGTGCCTATGTCAAGTCCTTGATTTAATCCAACCTGGAAAACATATTAAATTCAAAGTTTGAAATTATTCTTCTTTGTCAAGTTTAAATTTTTTTTTCCTTTATTGATTTGAGAGAGAGAGAAAGGGAGTGATAGAAACATCAATGAGAGAGAACATCGATTGGCAGCCTCCTGCATGCCCCTCACTGGGGATTTGGCCCACACCTGGGCATGTTCCCTGACAGGGAATCGAACCGGTGACCTCTTGGTGCATGGGTCAATGCTCAACCACTGAGCCACACTGGGCGGGCTCCATTGTCAAGTTTAAATTTCTGCATATTGAATTTGCTTCTGAAAGAGAAAAACAACAGCCACCTTTTCAGGAAAACTGATACTGTAATAAATAACAAGGATATGTAAATCCTTCTGTAGGCTGAATTTCCTTACAGGAGAATTTTAAACGTCATCCTCCTGAAAATATTCAGAATATGATTTCATTTGGGAAAAATTTTAAATTCACTAAGCCCTGACTTTATTAGATCACTGTGTAGACTTCATAATGTCTTACGAAAACCTGTCACTGATAACATGTTAAAATTCAAGCAAAGTTTAGAGATGACTCCATTTAACATTAGCCAAACAGTAGCATCAATCAGTCAAGGGCTCTAAGGCTGATGTGTGTTTCATTTACTCCAATGTAGTGCATAAGAGTACCTCCTTCAGTCAACACCTGCGCTAAAAATAGTACTGATTTTTCTAGTTTTAAATGTTAAACAGGCATGTCAAGATTGATCGTTATTTGATCATTTGTGCACATCTACAAGATTCATATTTCTTAACTCCTTTCTCTCTGACAGAAGGATCTGAGCGGTACTACACTCCCCGAGAAGAAGAAACCAATGAAATTGAGCGGCAGCAGTCACAAGTCCACGACAGCCACGTTCGGACAAGGGCAGATGATAGTAACACCAACGAAGTCATAAGCATGCAGCAGATGTGTAAGACTTCTGCATTATTTACAGAAATTTTAAGGTTTACATAGGTAGCATACCCATCTATATTTTATTAGCTTTCATATTTTTAGAATGATAAAGGCTTGGCATTAGACTGACTGAAGAATTGTAGCAGCTTTTACATGATCTAAATTAATTTTTTTTCTTTCAGCCCAAATTGTTTCTTGTGAAGTGAGATTAAGAGATCAGTGTAAAGGAACAACCTGCAATCGGTAATATTTATTCTTATTCTCAAAATTGACTGACAAAATGTCAGAAATATTTTCATTTTATACTGACATTCAGAGAAACTATATTTTGTCCCATTTTCTTTCATTTAGATATGAATGCCCTGCTGGCTGTGTGGATAGTAAAGCTAAAGTTATTGGAAGTGTATATTATGAAATGGTAAGTATTATAAATACAATTATTTGGGGGTAAAGTCCTTTCACATAATACTTGATATTTTAATATGAAAAATAATTTATTTATTAAGTATAGATATTTTGCTCAGAAATCTTTGTCTAATCAAAGTCATGTAAATAGTAACTAGTTGTGTTTTATGCAAAACTCTAATATTTTGATATCTTTTTCTCCCCTCCTTTTCTCCAAGCAATCCAGCATTTGTAAAGCTGCAATTCATTATGGTATAATAGACAATGATGGTGGTTGGGTAGATATCACTAGACAAGGAAGAAAACATTATTTCATCAAATCTAATAGAAATGGCATTCAAACAATTGGGTAAGTACGTGAATGATATTTTGGACCAGGTGATTTTAAATCGTAACAATGAGGTAATAGATTATTTTGGGGCAAAGCATGGAAGAATTTATACAGAGAGAAGTTGGTTATTTTCAAGGTTCAGTTTGGCTACAACATTTCCATAGACAAAAAGAAGAAAAAGTATCTAAATTAAAGTTGAATGCTTTTGCTTCCAAAGAGCGTGCTGAAACTAGAAATTTTCTAGTGTTTCATCAAGAATGTACAAATTTACAGTGATTTTTTAATGTGAGCCAATAAACTTTTCAGCTATGACAGAAAATACTGCAGAGAAGGCTTATTGATTTGTATATTCTCCCTGCCCTGTTTAGGGAGAATAGTTGTGTTTTTGTTTGTTTGTTTTCAACAGTAAATTTGTTAATAAACTGAGATTAGTAGATAAAAGAGCATTTTGGATATTGGATTTAAAAACATCCTATTTATTTATTTTTTTCTCTTAACTTAGTTTTTGATTATGGAAACTCTCTTGGAGTTTGAAGGGTGTATCATTGAAGCACCATCACAAATAAGCCTTACTTTTTACAATAGGTGCTTTTCTGAAAATGTGTTATAGATAAACCAATGACATTTTTTATATATAATGGTGTATCTATTCTTATTCCTGTTTTTTAATAATGAAGAAGACTGCATTCACTTATTGTAGACATTTTACTAAATCCTAGAGGGATTAAATAAAGCACACTCCTATAAGGTACTTATTATGTAGTATTTTTACAACACTGTCTTGTATTTACTATTGTGAAAGATTAAATAATTTGATTCTATAGTGACAGAGAATAAGTATATTGAGAGTTTTAATTATAATGGGAAACAAATAATATATAGATATAATGTCTTTTTTGTCTTTTGTTTTCTTTAATCCTCACCTGAGGATATTTTCCCATTGATTTTCAGATAGAGTGGGTGGGAGCGAAGGAGGGAGTGAGAGAGAGAAATATCAGTGTGAGAAAGACACATCTACTGGTTGCCTCCTGCACGACACCAACCTGGGCCAGAGATTGAACCTGCAACCCAGGTACATGCCCTTGACTGAGAATCGAACCCACGACTCTGGTCTTCGGGCCAGTGCTCGAACTGCTGAGCCAAACTGGCCAGGGCTAAATGTGTACTGTTTTGTGATATTCTCTATACGTTTTTGAGATTGGTAATGAAGAGATCATTCTCTAATATTAAGAATGGTACTGATTTGGTTCATCCTTTTAGGTAATATGGATTTAACATAAAGTAGATGATCTTTTATTACTACTTATTTAGATATTTAAATAAGAATGTTTAAGAAAACTAAAGTATTCGTAGACCTAAAACATACCAGATGTTATGTGGATGATGATACTTGTAAGTAAAAGATTGACATTTTGTGTTTTCTCCTTCAGCAAATATCAGTCTGCTAATTCCTTCACAGTCTCCAAAGTAACAGGTTAGCACTTTTTTTCACCTTCCTTTCTTACTACCATGTTGCGTGGAATTGTTTCCAAAGCGTGTGCTCCGTGTTTGTGTTTGGATTCTGCAGTTCAGGCTGTCACCTGTGAGACCACGGTGGAGCAGCTCTGTCCGTTTCATAAGCCGGCTTCACACTGCCCAAGGTAATGTTTTCTCAATGTTCTCTTTCTTTTTCACCAGTGAGTATGTAAGGTGCTTTTATCCTGTGGTAACTGCTTTAGCCTGAAATTCTGGTGTCTCTAGGTCTCAAAAGGTGTGCGATTTCAAACTGCTGGGCAGCAGGGAGCAATGGGCCGTCACGGAATCCGTGCAGTCCAGGCATTCCTAGTGTTCTTCCTCCAAATGCCCAGAACCCTGTGCTGTTCTGGGGCAGCTGGGCTCGTGCATATAATCCGTGTGGTCACATGAGCTGTGAGAGTTCTGTCTCAGTCTGCTGGGGCTGCTCTAAACACACATCCAATGTTTTTGTTATAAAACTATCTCTTACTAAAGCTTTACTCATTATGCTCTTACCAGGCTCACAAATTCCATGAAAATCACGGTGTTTTATAATCTTAGAAAATTTTGTAGAATTTTTTTTCAGATATCATAAACCCTTATACTTATAGAGCATATTTTTATAGAGAGAAAAAAAAGATTGCTAGTTAAATCTAGGAAATTTTAACATTGTGATATCGTGGGGGGAAAAAAGGAAGAATTTTAGAATTTTTCATTGATGTGTTGATTAAATACCTACTACACACCAGTATTATGCTAGGCCTTCTCTCAGCCATCTGACGAGGTTTATAGGGCTGAATGGTAAGTATCAGTGGAGATTTTCAGCATAAAGCCTCCCTGTAGGAGACGCTCGATAAATGGCGATTTTGTATCTGTGGAACAATCTATAGCAATATTGTTCCAAAGGAAAAGATCATTCAAGTAAAATATTAAGAAATAAGTTTTTTATTTCTTTGCTTGTTTCAGGAAGGGAAATATCTACCCCTACCCCAAAAGGGAAATTATATAATTTTTTAAAAATTAACTTGTACTATCACCAGTATAACAAATCAGTGGAAATAATGATTTATGCATAATTTTCTTTTCTTTTTTTTTTTAAATCCTCATCCAAGGATATTTTTCCTTTTTTTTTTTCAGATAGAGTGGGAGGGAGGGGGAGAAAGAGAGGGGCAGGGGAGAGAGAAAGAAACATCAATGTGAGAGGGACACATTGACTGGTTGCTTCCCACACGACCCCGACCAGGGCTGGGGACTAACTGCAACCGAGGTACGTGCCCTTGACCGGAATCGAACCCGCAACTCATTGGTCCACGGGCCAACGCTCTAACTGCTGAGCCAAACCGGCCAGGGCTATGCATAATTTTGACCTTAATTATTCTGGAAAGCTCCCCCGTCCCATTTGCTTTTATAGGCCAGTGAAATAAAGGTTTCTTTTTTTCTTTCTCCATATAAAAATTTTAACAGTTTCATAATTTACTTCATAGTGGTATTATTTATATGACATTTTATGACTCTTAGGGAACCATGTTGACCGTACATTTGTTTTAGTTTCTATCACTTAAATAAGTTGAGGCATACATCTATTCTGGGGGAAAAAAGGTCAAGAGCAGATAAATTAGATATTAACTCAAGATGAGCACGAAGAAACAAGATTTGCCTGGACGTTGTGTCCTTGAGAGGTTCTATATCTGGCAGATGAACCCAAAATAAACTGTCTCTAATATTTAGTACCATAACCTTGCAGAAAATGTACGTGTGTGTGTGCCTGTGTGTGCATCACTGGCAATCTTAGCCCATTTTACATATCTGTAAACAATTAGATATTAAAACCTGTCGCATGCTCCCACAGTAAAAGCAGGTGTCATTAAAATGTGTCAGCATTTTCATTCAATGCTCACAAACAATTTGTAGATAAAGGAATGTTTACTAGCTCACTATCTACATTCTCAGTAGTAACCAGGTGTTAAAACCAGAGATTAGAACACAATGAAGCAAAACTGTCGTCCCATTTTTAATTTTTTGAGGAAACGCCATACTGTTTTCCATAGTGGCTACACCAGTCTTCATTCCCCGCAGCAGTGAACTAGTGTTCTCTTTTCTCCACACCCTCCCCACTGTGGAAAACGGTATCGAGTTTCCTCAAAAAATTAAAAATGGAGCTGCCATTTGACCCAACGATCCCACTTCTGAGACTATATCCTAAAAACCAAGACACCAATCAGAAAGAATATATGCACCCCTATGTTCATAGCAGCGTTATTTACAATAGCAAAGATCTGGAAACTGCCCAAGTGCCCATCAGTAGATGAGTGGATAAAAAAGCTTGGTACATATACACAATGGATTACTATGCAGCTGTGAAAAAGAAGGATTTCTTACCCTTTAAGACAGCATGGACCTGGAGATTATTATGCTAAGTAAAATAAAGCAGTCAGAGAAAGACAAGTACCACTTGATGTCACTTTTTTGTGGAATTTAATGAACAAAATGAATTAACCAACAAAATATAAGTCCCAAGGCATGGAGGCATAGAACAGACTGACATATCTCGGGGTGGGTGGGGGGAAGATGAGAAGAAATATACCAGAGAACTTACATACTTACATGCATAGCTCACGGACACAGGCAATAGTGTGAAGGCCTAGGAGGGGTAGGGGCTGGGTGGAGGCGGAGAAAGGTTGGGGGGGGGATGGGAGACCTGTAATACTGTCAACAATAAAAATATATATATATATATTTTTAAAATAAAACTTCCTCCAGTCTCTCTTTGACCTGAAATCACCTAAGTAAAAACTAATCCAGTTTGGAGCTACTGACCTGGGCCTTCCACAAAACAGGTACTAAATGAGGTCAAGGTAGAGCCCACACAGCGTGATCCTAAAGGCAGAGTAGGTAGTTTTACCATCATAGGGTAGTCACTGAATACCCAACAGTTCTTAACTACAAGGAGAAAATTTTACAGTCTGGGGACACCTTCCTTCTATAGAAACCCCCAACAGTGTCTTTTACAAAAATCAACTCTTTAGTTCAAAGTTATAAAAACTCAAATTCATTTATATGTAAATGCTTCTGGTTTAGATGTTCTGGGATGTACACTCTAGATTGTAGAGTGTTATGCACATTTTAGAAATAAAAAATTTAAGTAAGAAATGTAGTTATTTCCTAAACACTTCAGTTGGTAAAGGTAGTTGCCACTGGCGTTTTTAGAATATTTTTAGGAAAATCTTCAATACCTTCATCAAAGAATGGTTTTAGTCATTTTGTTGAAACTAATTTGCTATGTAAAGTGAATTAGGTTTTTTACAGTTTTGTGTATGAGAGAGAGAGAGAGAGAGAGAGAGAGAGAGAGAGAGAGAGAGAGAGAGAGAGAGAGAGAGAGAGGAGGAAATGAACTCAGCAATTGATTGAAAAAAAAAGGTGCCGGTTGACAGTTTCTTAAACTCTAGGAGTAGATATTTTAATATCATGTAATTGACTGAACACTGATAATTGATCCCTATTTTTAAATAAAGAGCTTTGGGAACATTTTAAACACTAGATAGCAGTAGGGCAGCCTGTAGGATGTCTGGAGAAAGAACACTCCATGCAGAGAAAGAGACGTGAAAAGGCCCTGAGGCATAACCATTCCTCACATAACCAATGTGACTGGATTTCGGTGAGAAGGTGGAAGATTGGATATAAGGTCAGAGCAGAATTGGGAGGACAGTAGGCAGGGCTATTGACCACGTAAGGATCTTAGTATTCTGAATGAGATGGAAAGCCACTGGAGTACTTACTTAGTGCAGTGGGGATGACAGGATTGAACTGTGTGCTTCAGTATAAGTGTGTGGAAAAAGTAAATTGGATGGGGCAAAGTAGGAAGCAGGGAGGTCGTAGGAGAGCCTTGTGCAGTAAGCCAGACATTACATGAGAGTCCAGCATTAGAGTGGTGAGCTGCTTAGGAGTGCTCTGGTTTTGGATACATTTTAGTTTATAGTCTTTAGAAATTGCTGTTGGGTTGACTGTAAGGTGTGAGATAAGGAGAGAGATTTAGAATAAAGGTTTTTGGCTGCAGCACCTGGAATAATGGAGTTGCCATTTATTGTCGGAAGCCTACAGAAAGAACATATTTAGGGACTGGCAGAGGAGAGTAGGGACTTGGGTTTAAACATGCTAAGTTTGAGAAGTTTATTAGATCTCAGTGAAGATATGGCACAAGCAGAAGGACATACACATTTATTATTAAATAATTTAATTATGGTCTCAACTCTAGATGTAAATTTGGACATCAATCATTTACAGATGATCACTAAAACCGTGAAATTGGATAAGATACCCAAGATGTGAACACAGAGAAAAGAAACTATGAGATTAATGAGTCAGTGATTGAGATTTTGCAAGTTATCTGCTTAGTAAATTCTGCAGACACTCTGGGTACCAAACACCCAGACACTGAGTTACTTTTGGATGCTTCTTTCTGCTTTGAATCCCTACAGTAGAAAGCTTCCTGGTTAATTTTTTTTTTTTTAAAAAGAGAAGAAACACATTTGTTCTAAAGGCTGGAGGTGGCTGGTGTAAGCAGAAGCAATTATGTCTAATGCCTGGCTTTTGCATTTTACCTGTTTCAGAAGGAAAAAAAAAATGAGTAAGGTTTAGAATGCTGAGCAAGACTGAAGTAAACAGCTACTTACTATTAATAAATAAATTTTTATTTTCAGAGTGTACTGCCCTCGTAACTGTCTGCAGGCAAACCCACATTATGCTCGTGTAATTGGAACTCGAGTTTATTCTGATGTAAGTATCCTAATTTATGCGGCTCTCAGCATTCATGAGTGTGTGTGCATGTGAGTGTGTGTGTGTTTAGATTCCATAGGTCCCATACATGTACACACATGCACACACATTTAAATGTGCATATGTACATTTTCTTGATGTATTAACTATTTTATAGAAGTTTTAAAAAATACAGTGACATTAAAGGCTATATGAAGCTATCTGTTTCAGCATTTCCTTACATTGTCCTCATTCTGAGCGCTCTCATACACTGCAGTAGTTTCCCCACTTTATTCATGGTTTCACTTTCCATGGTTTTAGTTACCGGCTGCCAACCGTGGTCCGAAAATATTAAACAAAAAATTCACAGATAAACAATTCGTGTGTTTTAAATTGCATGCTGTCCTGAGTATCATGACGAAATTGAATGATATCCTGCTCTGTCCCACCCGGGATGTGAATGATCCCTTTGGCCAGCATCTCCATACCGTAATGCTCCCCTCCCGTTAGTCCCTTAGTAGCCGACTCTGTTATCATATCAACTGTCAGGGTATCACAGGGCTTGTATTCAGCTCACCCTAACTTTACTTCATAATGGCCCCAAGTGCAAGAGTAGTGATGCTGGTGACCCAGACATGCCCAAGAGAAGCCATGCAGTACATCCTTTAAGTGACAGATGAGTACAGGACAGTAAGATATTCTGAGGGGGGCGGTGAGGAGAAGGGGAGGAGACAGAGACCACAACCACATTTGCACAACTTTTTTTACAGTATATTTTTATAATTGTTGTATTTTTTTTTTATTATTTCTGTTAATCTCTTACTGTGCCTAATTTATAAATTAAACTTTATCATAGTATGTATGGGAAATTCATAGTATATATAGGGTTTGGTATTGTCTGCCGTCTCAGGCATTCACTGGGGTTCTTGGCACACTAGCTCCCTTGGATAAGGGGGGACTGCTGTACAGAATAAGGAAATAGATTCTGCACTGACGTGATTTCTCGGAAGAGTTAACTATGAATAATACTGAAAAATGAATATCAATATTTAAATCTGGGTGCACAATAATTTAATTTGATTACATTTTTCTTTATATCCTACCCATATATCTTATATCAGGCACTTAATGAAATAGTCTGGAGGCATTTGGGGAAGGAAAATGCATTTTGCTTTTCTTTGCTCTTCCTTTTGGTTCTTCAGTATTTGAAGTATAAAGTGGATAATTAAGAATTTGTCAAATGTATGAACAATATTTTCACTGCCAAAGGGGCATTTAAAAAGTAGCATAGAATCACAAACAGATGATACCCTAGAATATGAAAGGAAACCAGGGGGGATGCTGTAGTGGATGACATCCCTGGGAGTGGACAAGGAATGTGAGCTGGGATGGCTCCGGGTTTCAAGCATGGCTTGGTCAGGAGGATTAAGGAACACATTCCAGGTGCGGCGAGTGGCATCCTTGGAGACATGCAGGGGGAGCACGTGAGCTGCAAGCAAGCGCAGCACATGGGTTTGCTAGTCTGAGCTGGTGAGAATGGAAGCTCAAACGGCCGCAGCCCATTTAGTGAGATGTGTAGAAGGATCCAGCTCTTGAAACATAAGTGGAGAGTCTGAATGCACGCTGATGAATGGACTGTAGATGGCAGGCATTTAGAAACCGTCACAGATTTCTAAACCAGAGAGTTACAAAATCGCACTTAGGAAATAATACTCTTGAAGCACATATTCAGTCGAATACTATGGAAATATGACTGTGAAGAGAGGTCTGAAATACGTACGTTGCCACCTTATTTCTCTTGGTACGTTCATTTAGATCCAGGTGTTTCTTTCACTTCAGCTTTACCTTTGAAATTATTCGCCACACCTAACTCTCTCCCAAGCTCCAGCTTTGCAGTGTTCTTACCTGCAGCTTGCATGTCCTGTGGGTATTTTAACTTGCTAGTCCTCATGTTTGTTTGTGTCTTCTTGTTTCTGTTTAAAAACATCCTTTTCTGATTTTCTGCCAGTCAAAATCATAGTCATTCTTCACATCCTAAACTGTGGCGACTCTTTCTCTGAAGCGTATTGCTAGACCTCCTAATCCAAGGATAATGTCACCCTTCACTCAACCCTATTACCTTGTTTTCTCCTGTTAGCACTTAGCTGATTCTGTTAGGTATTATTATTGTTTCCCCACTTCTATTAATTAAGTCCCTTGAGGGCAGCAGCTGGACAATTCATGCATCACCTTTTCACCAACAATTTGATGGGTGCTGAGCTGCGAACAAGACAGCCTGGCTTCCTGACCTAGCAGAATTCAGAGCACAGAGGAGCATCAGAAACTAAGCAAACACCTTGCACATAAATATTTGTTGAAAAAATAAATTAGTCAGTGAATATGAATGAGCATATCTATATTCGTCAGAGAGTTCTAAAGAAACCATTCTTTCCAGATTGTCCATTTAAGCACCAAAACTTTTAATTTTAGTTATATCTGGCGAAAATCTTTCAAAATATCCCACCACTTCTATACCAATGTAACATCTCTTTGCTACAAGGAAGGGTTTGTTAGAACTTATATCCTGAGATCATTTTATCTTTCTGCTTCAGTGAAATGGATAGATAATTAGGTATTATTATGTAGATCCTTTTAAGAATATGTTGGAAATATAAAGATTACTATTACTGGTAAGCACAGAGAAAGATTCAACCATTACCTGCCAATCTTCCCATCACTACAAATATATTACCTCTTTAAAGACAAGATATGAGAGATGAGAATCAATCTACCAACTTCCTTCCTTCTTTCTCCCTCTCCCCTCCCCCACCTTCCTCTCTCTTTCCATTTGTAGAGTTACAACTTATACATTTTATTGCTTTTAACTTTTATTTCCCATTTGTGACAGATGGAGTTAATTTCTGCATTCATTAAAAATGTTTCATTGTTATCACAGATAAAGTCTTTTTCCCCCATTATCTATTAATGCTTATAAAATGTGGGCATGAACAGAAAATCTCTTCTGATCTTTGAATTCAAATCAGAATGCCTGCTGACTGCATAGTTATGGCAAAACAATTGTTTCAAAACATACTAAGAGCTTGGATTTAGTGAATGTTATATCTAAGCACTTTTATTGCCTTGGGAAAAATGATGATAATGCCTTTTTTAATGGAGCAAGATAAATACTGAAATATGTATAGAGTTATTTTTAATTCCATCTGTTATGAACCATATTGGATACAAATATTAATTCAGTAGGGGACTTAACTGGTGAATAAAATGCCCCCTGAGAGTAAGGATGTGAGGTTTTAGATATATGGCATTTTGTGATAGAGCAAAATGGGAAAAGGATTAACCAGCTTGGCGTTCAGGCTCTGTGATCTAATAAATCCTGACTGAAGCCACAAAGTTCAGAGCACAGGAATAAAGCAAGGTCGTGTAGATGCACAGGCTGACGTGGACTTTACAGAGCACATACGTCCCTCACATGTGCATGGAGATGAGAAAAGCACACCAGTGGGATCGGAGAAGACCCGTGGGGAAAGGAGGTGGATTCCTTTGTCCAGAACCAGTCTGTGCTCCATTCTATGGGATTTCCTTGGGCTGTACGCGGCTATCTTGACAGATTTCAGCAGAGAACTTGTTGATGTGCCGAAGGAAAGAGTTGACTTCTAGAAGTCAGTCATTAAAAATTTGAGTATTGGACCTGAAATAATCATTTTCTGCTCCATAGAAATCCCATTCAGTTCAGATTATACAACTGGCACAATGCAATGATCATAGAACCCTCCTAGTCCCTCACGACACGCCATTCAACCCAGGGTGGCAATAGGCATTGCATATCTGGGTGGAAGCCATGGTGGTTCTTCATAATTTTTGGGGGGAGGGGGTACTCTTTTGGGCAAATTTTCTCTGAGGAAATTATATTACTTAATAGGGAACCATTCCCCATTTAATATATACCTGTATCTTGGAAAAGGGACCGTAGAGATATACAGAGCTATGTTTGAGTTTTTATAAGTCAAAACTGAAGATAAATGAGGTACCAATAATCCAGCCTGTGAACATAAGGTCAGAGTGACTCCAGTAGGGACTAGCAAAGGCTGATACTTGAGGATGATGAATAGGCCCATGAAGAGCTCAAAGGAGCTGATTTGCATTTGATTGCTTCAACAAAAGAAAAAGCCTACTGTTTGGACAGGCATGTGTTCACTAGATTAGATGGGAAGGGCATCTCACCACGGCACCCACCCTTAAGCTCTTCCCTCAGACTGGCTCAGAAGTGGCTTTACCTTTTTGGTCTTTGAAACATTCCTTTCTGCACAAAACACCACCGTCCCATTGCTGCTCACTGAGTATCTACAGAGAGACAGAGGTCAGTGACTTCAGTCTAGCAGAAGAGTGAGCTGGACCCATTCAGCAGGAAGTTCCTAACGGCAATTCTCTCCTTGCCCCTCAGCTGTCCAGTATCTGCAGAGCAGCAGTGCATGCCGGGGTGGTTCGAAATCACGGTGGGTATGTGGACGTGATGCCTGTGGACGAAAGAAAGGCTTACACCGCTTCTTTTCAGAATGGAATCTTCTCAGAAAGGTATATTTAAAATTGTATATGCAGTCTGTCCTTTTATGCTTGCTTTACAACCAACTCGCTTCCGTGTGGGTGTGAAGTTTCATGGCTGAGTGGCGTTTCCTCTGCTGATTGCAGTAGATTTTTCAGGGATGGGAGAGGCTGTAGTACCAGAGGTGCCTGTCTCCTGCGGGCTTACAAAAATCAAAACGAAAATCGGATTACAAGTCAGAATTAACTCTTTTGTTAATTGATCTTATAATAAGGAAATATTTTTTATCCTCTTTTGGATTTTCTAGATTAAGATTTTGTATATAATTCTTTCTAGGTGAGCAAGGCACTGAATATTTCTCTAATCCAGTTATGTGACAAAGTATTTGACAAAAAACAATAAGTCTAATTTTCCCCAGAACCAAATTTCCTTTTTGATTGGATGTCGGGTGTCTAATATGACAAATGAACTCTTTCAGGTCGTCTCATAGGATCTGGCTCATTAGTATCATATATTGTAGTGGTTTGAGAGCATTCATATGGCTTACTTTATGAAGTATCAATAAGAGACAAGAGAAAAGAACCTATAGTAACTTTTCAAATCACTGGTATTTTTGGAAGTAATATGAAGTCCCATATATTTTGTATAGATACAGAAAAACCCCTAGCTTTTAGATACTTAGTGAGTTCTTCCAATTGTTAACAGGAGGTTTATATCACAGTAAGGTTTGTTTAAAGGACACCAAAGGATGTGCCCTGCAGGGTATCAGGATTGCCTTCCACTAACCATCTAGATGCCGTCTCCATAAACAGGCAGATTTGTAGTTAGCATCTGTTTTCAGATGACACTATATCAAGGTGACTTCTCTGCAACCTGGCCTATGATCTCCTCAAGCAGATATGATATATAAAGTAGATTCTTGAGTTATAAGATTCTGATATGCAGTTTTATAAGCTAAACTGAGTGATGTGGTTTCATTTACCTGTCATAATTCTTCTTTTTTTTTTAATCCTCATTTGGGGATTTGTTATTTATTTATTTTTTTGAGAGAGTGAGAGAGAGAAACATCAATGCCAGGGAGAAACATCGATCGGTTGCCTTTCATGTGTGCTCTGACCCGGGATCAAACCCGCAACCTAGGTATGTGCCCTGACCGGAAATCAAACCCACAGCCTTTTGCTGTATGGAGCGATGCTCCAACCAAGCCACCTGGCCAGGACACCTGGATATTTCTTGAACATATTTAAAAACAGTAAGATGATAGGTAATAGCTTAAGAAAACTGAGAATAATTATTTCTGAGAATCAACTGTGAATTTTCCAGATGCTGCTGGGCACTGTAAGTATATTAACTCAGCTCCACCAACAGCACTGTGAAATCTGTTCTGTCAACCCTGATCTTCAGCTGTGTTAACTGAGGTGCAGAGAGGTTAAGTGGTGTGCCCCAGGCCATATAACTGGTCAGTGTCAGAGCTCGGGTTCAGCACGAGAGCTGTAGGCTCAGAAATCTGCGTTTTCCCAGTCGTGTCTCTGTGTACAAAGAAAACAATACACTTCTAGAACAGTCAGTGTCCTGTAAGTAAAATGGCTTTCGAGTGGCCATCAGCTTGTGTGGAAAGCCTGGCACATGTGTTCACTGTGTGCGCACATTTGTGATATCCTTTTTCACTCTAAAATTCTCCCCTTTTTAATCCGTGAATCAATATATAAAGGGAATTGTACTTTATCTCCCTCTTAGCATTTATTGTTTTGGTCTCCAAAGTCTTTTTTATTATGAACAAAAGAAAACTTTATGCAAAAATATGTAAAGACTGCAAAAGTGTAAATTTGATTAGAATAAATAATGATTAATGGCATTATTAATCTGTTTTAAATTTTAGGCATTTAAACAAAACATACCTTGATTGATATTGTCAAATAAAATATAAGTAATTTTTAAAAAATAAAATATATGTTTCTATATTACTTTTAACTTGTTTTAAAATACCTCCAAAATGAGATTGAGTGCTATATGTGTGTTTTCATTTTAATGAAAACATTCTTAGGACCTCTCAGATTTGAACATTAAATTTTCTCCCTGAGATTTTTCTTGAAACATAGATGTTAAAAACATTGAGTATGATAGCAGTGAAATTTAAATTTTGTCAGACTTAGGAAATGATAATGTTAGAACTCCAGAGTATTGCTTAAATATCACCATCCTTTTAACTTGCAGTTCATTTTTAACCATGTGGGTCAGGCAGTGGACCTGGATCTCAGTACTGACTGGCAGCATCTCAGTATTCCCCCAGTGAAACTGATTTGCAGTTGTTAACTCTGCTCTGTTGGAACCAGAGTTGGTAATATATGAAAACATGGTCTGGAATCAGTGAAGTTCTATATAAAATACGATTATTACCACTGTGCACCTTAAGTTTTTTTTAGTGAACTTGCAACTCAGCATACAACCAAGATTTGAAGAATTATGCCATCCTCACTCAAGCTTTCCAGTAACTATAAATTACAGAAGCATAAGCAAGGTGACCATCTGGCTTCACAGAGCTGCTTTCTTGACCGTCATAAGAAAGCATGATTTGTTTGAGGGATTATATGTGGAGATGACATCAATGTACTGTTTATATTTTTGCAGTTTACAGAATCCCCCCGGAGGAAAGGCATTCAGAGTATTTGCTGTTGTGTGACACGAACACTTGGAAGAGGAGCATAAAGGCTATTCCATAAATGCCATATTTCTGAAGTTTGTATAAAACTGTAACATTACTGTACAGAAGACCACAACTATTTTCAGCCCCCCCAAAAGTGCCAAATGCATATAAATCTTGATACACAAAGTCTGTAAAATAAAACATGGGACATTATTAGCTTTGGAAAAAGTACTGAATATGTAATGGTTTAGAAATCCTGTGTTAAATATTGCTATATTTTCTTAGCAGTTATTTCTACAGTTAATTACATAGTCATGATTGTTCTACATTTTATATGTTATGTTATATGGTGCTTTGTACATGCCACTAATAAAATGAATATAAACATTGAATGTGAATGGCCCTCAGACAGTCATCCGGTACGTTTAAAAACAATAGTGACAAGAATAATAACTCTAAAAATGAGAGGAACCATATTACATTTCCCCCAGTTTGATGCTATGCCGTTACCTACTCCAAATAATCTCAAATTATTTTCCACTTATTACCTGTATAGTTTTTCTCTTGTGTTTAGGCATATAGGATATGTACTTCTTCTTTTGTATAAAATGATCCTTAATGTCCAAATGAATCTGCTATAATATTTGATTCCCTGGGAATGGCTTTAGTAGTAGATGCAATGAGGTCAGAGTGGTGGCAGGAAGACATTCCTCGTGGCCATACAGTAAACAGAGGGGTAAGCATGGGCAGCCAGAGCTTTCTGTGTTTTGTTCACACTGACGTCACATTTTCTTTTGTATCCTGGCAAATACTCCTGCAGGCCAGGAAGTATAATAGCAAAATGTTTAACAAAGATAAACTAATGTATTGCATCACCATTGCCACTGATTTTCTTAATGGTAAATGGCTGTGTGTATAAATGTTGCCATATTATGGTACCTATAATGGTGATATATTTGTTTCTATGAAAAATGTATTGTGCTTTTGAGACTAAAAATCTGTAAAATGTTAATTTTGGTAATTTCTTTTATTTTCTGCTGGTGAATTTACTCTTTCCCTATAAACATATTAAAATAATCGTGTTTCAAAGTATTATTTTCAGTCTCCTTTGTATCCTTATTTTGACTTAGAAATCATTCTTAATCTCCAAAATTATTATCTTTTAATTTTGTTATTGACATTAATATAAATAGCATCCTTAATACCAAAAGTCTGTACCGTCAACCTAATTTTGTAGGTATTTTTATGTGAAAGGGGAGACAATCATAAGTTTAGAAGCATTACATTAAGGGAAATTCTGAATAAAATGAGAGAAATGAATTTCTAAACTCGAAGGAAATAATGTGAAAGATATAAAGTGATTATGAAAGAATCGACAAGACAAAAGGTACTTCAAATATTTTTAGAAAGTAAATGAGTAGGTGTTTAGGAGCAGATAATAGAGATAAAATACATGCAGAGGTCAGGGAAAGCAAGAGAGATGGATAAAACAAGACAGAAAAGAAAGGAGGGGCTTGTACACACAGCTGCTCCAGAGCAAATTGTGAAGACATGAATGTGGTGATCAGTCAGCAAGTACTGGCCGGAAATTAGATGGTTCAGAAGATCAATAACCAAAGCTTAAGCACTTATACGTTAAAAATTTCAAAACTCAAAGCAAATTTCGTGGGAACATTTTTTCCCAAATGATGCGTTACACTTTCTTAAATAGTGTGATTGAAATTTAAACTTTGGTCAGATTCATCTTCTATTTCTCACTTCTCGCCCAGTAGGAAAGCCCCATCAGGCAGTCAGGATTCTAGTATTGTCCCTAGTTCAGATGGTCTCTCATCAGCTTCCCGTATTGTTTTAGTGTCTCCACTGGAGCCTCCTCATTTTGTTCCTCTCCATTCCTTTTCACTGTGTGCTTAATTTTTTCACTAGAATCACTCTCTTCTATAAGTGGCCATTATTTAAGAAAACCAAACCATCTTACAAACGCAGTTAAAGACCTCTGAAGTCTTGTTCCATATTGCTTTTCTATGCTCTTCTACACAAGATATAGTTATGAGTGAGCTACTCAATGACCTCACCCGAAAAATGGGACAAATAATACATCATAGGGATTGCTCTAAGAATTGAGATATTATGTATAATGTACTTACAAGAACATCAAATAGAGTGTTTTGTTTTTTTTTTTCCTTTATTGATTTTAGAGAGAGAGGCAGAGAGAGAGAGAAACATCAAGTACATCGATTGGCCACTTCCTGCATGCCCACCACTGGAGATTTGGCCCACAACCTGGGCATGTGCCCTGACCGGGAATTGAACTGGTGACCTCTTGGTGCATGGGTTCACGCTTAACCACTGAGCCACACCAGCTAGACAACTTATGTTAGTTTTTTAAATATCATTATAATCATTTTTGCTGTTACTTACTTTGGGGAAACTAAACCTCTATCAACTACACTACTTATTCTTCAGCACTTAACTAAAGGTGAAACTCCAGAAATTTCCCCTGCAATTATCCTGATAATAATTTAATAATACTCTTTACTATACTCTTTTAAATTGACCATATTAATTTTTTAATTCTCATCTGAGGATATGTTTTGATTCTTTAGAGAGAGGAAAGGACAGAGAGAAACATCAGTGTGAGAGAGAAACATTAATTGGTTGCCTCTTGTACACGCCCTAACCAGGGATAGAACCTGCAACCTAGGAATGTGCCCTGACCAGGAATTGAACCTGCAACCTTTTGGTGTACGGGACGATGCTCCAACCAACTGAGCCACACTGGCCAGGGCTAACCATATTAATTTTTAAAATTTTGCCTTGTATTATATTTAGTCCCTTAAACTTAAGGATAAGCTCCATGAGAATAGTAATACTCTTTATCAACCTCTCCACCCCAGAGACACAGTGATTTTTTTCTGTCTGCATTGTGGGTCAATATTACTAAATGAATACTTAATAATCCCTAATTTTAATCTTGATGACATAAGTGAATATTATTGCATTATATCACAGCAAAAGATACATTATTACAGCTAATGAAAGTAGTTTTTTGATAAATATTCTAAATGTGTATTTAAAACAGAGGTCAATGTATATAAAATAGTATTAACATAATTAATTTAGTTTTCAAAGTTTATCAGACCACATTTTTATTATTTCTTTAATGTTTTATATCTAATAAAAGCAATCTCTGCATTTAAAGCAAAGCAGAATTCTCCAAAATTTTTCTCTCATAATCTGTTAGATAGTTGGTATATTATAATGTACGCTTTTCTATTCAATATTGTATTTTGAAATCTTGAATGTTTCTAGCATTTCTAATATTTTTTAAAAGGAATGTAAACTGTTTTTGAAGAGCACAGTGGGCTAAGCAAAGCAACAGAGCTATCCTTTGCAAAATAACAAACTTCAAATTTGGAATTTGAGCTAATTTATTGCACAAAGAATTATGTTGTTTAAGTTAAAGTACTTATCTGAGGTGATACCTCAACCCTGGCACCATAATATCCAGGAGCTGAAGAAATAGTTTAACCAAATAATCTGATCCTCTTTCACTAATTTGTTGGAATTAAAGGCTAAATTATACTAGTCTGAGATTTTGAAAAGGCAGGGAAACTCTTTAGAACTCTGTTAGTATGCTTAGCAACTAGATACTCTTTTCCTCTTATCAACCAATCCTTATGTCACATTCTACAACATAATCAGAGTGTAAAACAATGACAATAAGCAAACGTCTTTGCACTAGACCATTAAATTATGAAAAAAAGTCAATAGTTGCTAAAAATTTTCTAATTAAAAACATAATTGTCAATGACATTTATGACTATGCTGATGAAGATGAAAAGCAGAGAGCCTATGGACGGCCGTACTTGACAAGCTCAGTTTTAAGAAGGAACGTGTATAAAAAATGAAGTAGAAGTAAAGAATAAATATTTAAAAGTGCTAGAAGTGATTAAAAATAACATCAGAAACATAAAATACCAACCTGATTGAACTCTTAACTAACCCTAAAACAAACAAACAAAAAATTGTTTTAATCCATATGAGAATAACTTGGTTAGAAACAATATAATGAAAAACACAAATAAATAAATAGCACCTCCTGAAGCTTTCTGCTTTTATTCATTCTAAAAATACTGAATTCCTACAATTTGCTTATGGACTGGCTGACCACTGTAGATATGCTTACAAGCAAAAATGCATGCAGAAAATTAGAATCTTATAAACAAGACAGATATTAAATAATCACAGAAATAATATGATTACAAACCATGAAGACTGTGGTACTGCATAGGTACAAAGAAAATGTTTATATATGGTGGGAGTATTTTAAAGTGGGACTTGACCTAGTTGGGAAGAGGGAAGATGACTTCACTGTGGAATTGACATGAAAGCTTAGATCATAAGGATGAGGAGGAGTAACTATGAAGGGCTGGAGCTCAAAGAGACGCCCAAATTGAGTAATACTATGACATGACACATTAATATGTTCAAAAGACACTCAGGTATTTTACAGTTTGAGCAGAGAAGCAAAATAATCAAATACATCCTATAATAGTACCAATCTTAGAGTTTTAGTACATTTAAAAATAGAGAGCATTATGGCTAAGTGAAATAAGACAGAGACAGACAAATACCATATGATTTCACTTATATGTGTAATCAAATAAACAAAATAAACTAACAAAATAGAAACAGACTCATAGATACAGAGAACAGACTGACAACTGTCAGAGGGGTAGGAGTTTGGGGGGCTGGGTGAAAAATCGGAAGGGATTAAGCAAAAACAAACAGACAACAGTATTGCCAGAGGGGAAGGGGGTGGGGAGAGGTAGAAGAGGGTAAAATGGGGATAAATAGTGACAGTGATGGAAGGAGACTTGATTTTGGGTGGTAAACACAATGCAATATACACATGATGTATTAGACAGTTGTACATCTGAAATCTATCTAACTTTATTAACCAGTGTCACCCAATAAATTCCATGAAAATAATATAAAATAAAGTGTTTAATATTCTTGGGATCTAAAAAGTTTGATTCTTATATGATCAACATGTCTAAAGCATGGATTACTGATGATGATACGAGAAAGGGGTGTGGGGATGACATGTACCAAGCACCCAACTATGTGTTAACACTGCTTTACATTTCATATGTATTATTCGATTCTCACAACAAACCTGTGAGACAAGGTTATTTTTCCAAACTTATGTATTAGTATATGCAGATTCTAAAAGGTTAAGTAACATTGTCTAGGGTCTTGAGTTTGAGAAATGCAATTCAAGTCTCCATTTATCTAATTCCAAAGCCCATGCTCTTGCTACTAGATCACTCCTGCTAGACATTTCCATGGAAACTGAATAACTTCAATAATTTCTCCCACACTAGGTTGAAAAGTACTACTGCAGAAAATGTTATAATCCTTAACTATGCCCCAAACTTTTTAGATTTGGAAAGATCTGCAGAAGAGGGACTAGGGCTTCAGTTTTCTTTAGAAGTGGCCTATAAGATAAAGAAGAACATTAGTTCAGGGAACACCAGAAAAAATTGAGGTTTATGTTCTATCAATTTGGAACTAGTGGACTACTTTTACAAGACAATAGATTAAATACTTCCCCTCCTCCAATTCATTAAAAGGATAGCAAGGAGGAAGAAAAATAATGTACTCAAAAAGGCAATAATATCCTGAAAATGGATGACAGTTGGAATCATGGTGATAATTGATTCAGGGCACAGAGACACTCAGTTCAGAGCCTACACAAGGAAGGCTGCAGTGGACAAGAGGGCCTCTCTTAGCGGTAGAGCCATGCAGCAAAGTGACTGAAATGAGCTTACTTCCATTCAGTTGGTTTCCTCAATTTCATTCTTTACTCTCCAACCCCAACCTGCCCACATGCCCTCAAATGACTCCAATGATCAACATTTTACCACACACACAGAACTTTGTCAGACCTTTCCCATTCAGGAGACAGGTTGACAATAAGAAATATGTACCTGTTAATCAAACCAATTCTTCAAACTTATATATGAACAGACAAAATGTTCCTCAGACATTATGCATAGATAAGCAAGTATCACATCAGCTGACACCAGAAGAAGCAGATATTTCAGAGAAAAGAGAAGTATCTCTAAAAATATGATCACTAATATCCTTAAGGGCAGTTTAGAAGATACTATAACCATAAAACAAGAACAGGTTAGCACAGAAAGAAACAGAACAAGAAAAGTACCAGGTCTTAGAAGAGATTAGAACACCTAAGGGTTAACTATTGAACTCCAGGAAGTAAAAAAGAAGACATGCTTCAAAATTGTTATGTGGTCTAAAAGCAGGAGTTTTAAGAGATGTATAGAAATGGAAAACACAACAGAGATATTTTAGCTATTCAACATGTGTGAAGTGCCATTTCGTGCTTTTACTTTGTATATACCTGATAATATTGTTGAGCATCTTTTCATGTATCATTTGTATATCTGCTCTGTGAAGTGTCTATTCAAATCTTTTGCCTATTTTAAAATTAGACTGGTTGTCTTTTTATTTTTTTATAATTTTTTTCTTTATTGATATTTAGAGAGAGAGGAAGGGAGAGGGAGAGAGAGATAGAAACATCGATGAGAGAGAACATCTACTGGCTGCCTCCTGCATGCCCCCCACTGGGTACTGGGCCCATAACCTGGGCATCTGCTCTGACAGGGAATTGAACCGGCGACCTCTTAGTGCATGGGTCAAAGCTCAACCATTGAGCCACACCAGCCGAGCTGGCTGTCTTTTTATTTTGATCTATAATAGTAAAAGTTTTTAAAATATATTTTTATTTAGGCCTTTGTCCTATACATACATGCATACATGTATGCATATATATGTATTTCAAGATTAAGTCTATGACCATTTAAGTTTTGTGCATTGTTTAAGGTGAGAGGAAAAGTTCATTTTTTTCATATGAATATCCAATTTTCCAAGCACCACTGTGGAAAAAACTCTCCTTTCCCATTGCATTACCATGATACCTCTGTTACAAATTAATTGATCATATATATGTGGATCTATTTGTGGACACTTTATTCATTCCAATAATGTCCAATAGAAATTTAATTTATAAGTAATATACTTATATATATTTATGTAATTATGATAGATATAAACTATAATTATTAAATACATTACTTTCCACAATTAGTTAATAATTTACATAATTATTAATTATATTTGTATTTATATAATTAAATTATATGAATGATGTAATTTAATGTCCAATTTATTTAATTTATAAATTTACAAGATCACTTATATGATCTTAAATTTTCTGATAACCACAATGATAGAAGAAAAATACATTTTATTTTAATAATACATTTAACCAAATGTATCAAAATGATCATTTCAACATATAATCTATATACAAGTATCTGATAATCATTTTGTTCAGGAGACTACTCTATTTGCTATTAATATTACCACTCCAGGATTATGATAGTACTTGAATTATAGATTTTCAGTCATCTGATTACTTTTATTTTGCTCACTCAAAATTTATTATTACAGGTGTTCTTCAAAAGTTTTTATTTCGCTTTCATTTTTGAGGAGTATTTTAATTGGATATAGAATTCTTTGTTGACATTTGTTTGCTGTTAGCATTTTAAAGGTGTCATTTTATTGACTTCCCATTTATGTTATTTTCTGAAAAGACCTTTACAATCCTTCTATTTGTATTCATCTCTACACAATAGTTCTTCCTGTGGCAGCTTTTAAGATTTTCTTTTTATCGCTATGTAGAGATAGTCTAACCTCATACTATGGTCAGGTCTATCTGGATTCTCTATGATGTGTTCCCAGTGATACAGGAATGTGCACTCCAGCTAATCAGAGCTTGATTATTTCCTGAGGTCTGGAAATGGCTCGATTTATTCTCAGACTGCTCTTTTTCAGTGTCTTGGAAGTTTACTTTATGTGAATAGGCTGGTGTTAAGCAAACACTGAAAAGTGACCCCATGAAAATTTCTGAACCTGGGCGAGCCCTGCAGGCCATTCTCCTGGGGCCGGTGGTTCCCCACAGCACTCCGAGTGTGGAATGGGGAAGGTCTTTGGGCCAGACTTCTTACGGCCTGTGCAGAGAAGACACCCAGGGCCTCTGTGGGCGTCTCTAATCAGCAGACTTCCCGCAAGGCCCTGGATGACAGGACTAAGGAGATCCCCTGAGATCTAGTTTCAGAGGAACAGGCGTCTCTGATTTGTATAGGGCTGGACCTTGGCATCACGGTGTGTCCCCAGAAATCCCTGCCTGAGGCCCCATTTATCCCTACAAGGCCCAGGCCCAGCAGACTGCAGGGAAGCCGGATGCTGAGTCTCCCTGGAAGCTGGAGAGCAGGAGCTCCCCCACCTAGGCATCAAGCCCTCTCCCTCCAGGACATCTTCCTGGGGCCAGCCGTTTGTAACTCCACTCCCCATCGATTCGGAGTCAAAGGTGATTACTGTCATACCCCATCTGGTCCCGCGGACCTAATGGAACTAGGGGCCTGTCTGGCAATTGATCCGCGACTACCTCCTTTCCCACGTGGCTCTGGTCAGCCCAGGAATGGCTTCGGAGTTCTCACGAGATCTGGCTCAGAGATCCCGCGAGATCTGGCTTCAGCGGAAGCAGCATCTCTCTTCCGCAGCAGGAGGACCGTGCAGCGTTCTAGGGTATCCTGGAGATGTCCTCGCCTGTGGCCCTATACTGCGCAGGTCTGACGCCGGGACCGTCCCAGGAATCCTGGATACACGTCAGCAGGACACGCATGCGCCGTTCAGCAGTTCGCTCCAGCCTCACCTGGGCTCCAGCATCCAGGAGTTCGAAGCCAGCCCAGCGGGCCATCTCCTGGGACCAAGCGGTTCCCCCACTGCACTTCTAGTGCGGAGTGGGGGAGGGTGTTTGAGCATCTCCTTTATGGCCGGGTGCAGGAAAGACACCCAGGGTCTCTGTGGGGTTCAGCTCTCCAGGTGTCTCTCTGATCAGCAGACTTTGCGACATTGGCCTGGATGGCAGGACTAAGGAGATCTGGCATTAGGAGCACAGACACCTCTCTTATGGGGCAGGGTGGACCTTGGCACCACAGTGTGTGCCCTTGAAGTCCCAGCCTGTGGCCCGATCTATCCCTCCACTGACCACACCCGGCTGGACGTGCGGCACGCTGGACCTTGCAGTAAGAAAAAGGAGCCAAATCCTGTATTGGCACTTGTTTGAGCAGTGAGTGTTCATTTATAGCTGTTAAGTCCAAATAACCTTTATTTAACGTAAATAATTCCACCAGAAGTCTTTAATGGACTTCAATTATCGTACAGAAGAGGAAGAAACGAAAAGACTGTTGTTACTGCTTAATAATAAGACATTTGCTCCTACTTGGCTTATTGCTCTGGCACTGCTAAGATGTTCAATGGAAGGAAATAATTATGATAATATTATCCAAAACAGATGTGCTGGATAGTGTCCCATAACTTTGATATGGTTTTAATCAACAAAACAAAACAAAATCTTAGGCTCCTTTGAGAACTATGGTTGGACAACTTCTGCCTATTTTGTGTGTGAGTTTATGTATGCGTATAAATTTACATTTTTCACAGATTGATGGTGTGTTAGATAAATGTTCATCTAACTACCATTCATTCTGTCAGTTTGCAGATGGAAAAAATGGAATACGCACTTGACTTGGCCAAAGACACAAAGAGCCATAACTAATTTTAAATAAGTTCAGATTTCCAATAATATTTTCTGTTTCCCTGAGATAAAGCCAGAATAAGAGCACAAATCAAATGTTAGAGTCCTGCCTAAATACTTTAAATACATCCTCAAAAACTTAAGAAAGTATCATAAGCTAGTGATTATATTACAAATACTCTACATGTATGAGCACCATGCTAATAGAAATATACCCAAGTAGGTAGTTCATTTAGTAGGTGTGTTAATTTAGAACCATGTTGTTTGTTGTATCAGAACTTATTTTTTTAAAAGTAAAAAACCCCCAACTTTACAACATATACTCTCTAGGATGTTAAAAAGATACCAGACAACTGGTATTTCTGTGTGAAATACTCAGAGGCCTATCAAATGCTTTTTAAAATAGTACTGATAATAGCTATTTTTATATAGTACTCATTTTGTACCAGGCATGGTCTAAACATTTTATACGTAAAGTCACACAATCTACATTATAATTCAGTGAGGAGAGTACTGTTATTATCATGTTCATTTTATATATGATGAGAGGAGTTCAGTAACTTCCTCAGAATCACCCAGAGAATAAATATTGGAGCTAAGATTTGAACTCTTAAAATATGACTCCAGATTCTTTGCTTTTATTATTTCCCCTCCCACAGCCAGCATCTTTTTCATTTGGTATATAGAGGATCTAATCTCTGTATGAAAATATACTTTTCAGAATTGGTACAAAGTATGTGGATATTTTTGTCAAAAGCAAATGCCCAGAAGAAGTCATCTACTCAGAGGAGCTTCCAGTAACCAGGCAGACAGGCTCCCCACCGGGCTGCTAAGAGACCTCACCTATAACAGGTAAGTCCCTTACGTGATACCCTGGCATCTTGGTTATATTTCCTCTTTCTTCCCCACACCTCAGCCTCTGATCAGTCTTAATTGTGAGAGACCTCTCCATGCAAACCTGTCAAGTGTTGCCCAATGAAACTGTGTGTGCTCCTGCCATCTTGTGCATCTGTGTTTTTCCTTGATCAGCTCTGAAATTCCTTGCGCCCCCTGCTCTTGCGATATATTTTCCATTTGTCTGTCTGTTTTTGTTTGTTTGTTTTTTTATTCCTCTTCTCTTGTCTTCTTTGGATGAATTGGGTATTTTTAATTATTATTCCATTTTTTTCCTTCTCCATTTTTAACTTTGTATTCTTTTAGTTTTCTTACAGTGGTAATTTCCAGAAACTGGACTATGCATTTTTAATATATTACTGCCCACCTTCAGTTAGCACATTTGTTGCTTCTCAGTGCAAACAGGCACCTTCAAGCAGTCCAACTCCATTTCCCCATTCCTGGTTTTTGTGCTCCAGGGTCATCATTTTACTTCTGCTGTTGTGATCTGCCTTACAAGACATTATTGTTCATTGAAGTAGTCAATTTTCATGTTGTCCAATGTTTGTCTTTATTTCTGAAGCTCTGTTGCCATATAGTGTCATATTTATTTAATACGAGGAACTATCTTCTCATGTGCATGAGTGCAGGCCTACTGATTGTGTATTTACTCAACTTCTGTTTATCTGGTAGATCTTGACTTCACCTTCATTTTTGAAGGATATTTTGCTAGAGAGAAATCAAGGTGAATTGTCTTTTCTTTTTGATCACTTTAAATCTATTTCTTTGTCTTCTGCCTTCCATAGTAATGATGACCATTAAGATGTAAGTTTTACTTTTGCTCTTTTGAAAGCAGTGTGTGATTTTCTCTGGCTGTTTTTTTGTTTGTTGTTGTTTTGTTTTTAATTTATCTTTATTGTTGAAAGTATTACAGATGTCCCTCCTTTAAATTTTCTTTTTATTTCATGTCAGCCTGACTGATAACTAACGGGTATATAAAATAATTAAGTCACTGGTATATTTCTTTTTTTATTTTTTTTTTCATCCTCACCCGAGGACATTTTCGCATTTATCTTTAGATAGAGTGGAAAGGAGAGAGGGGGAAGAGAGAGTGAGAAACATCGATGTGAGAGAGACACATCAACTGGTTGCCACCCACATGACCCCAACTGGGGCCGGGACCAACTGCAACCGAGGTACATGCCCTTAGTGGGAACCGAACTCGGGACCCTCTGGTCCGCAGGCCGATGCTCTAACCGCTGAGCTAAAGCGGCCAGGGCTATTTCTCTTTTTTTCTTGGATTTTTTTTCTTTTCTTTTTGTGTGTCTCATATGTTTAGATTGGGTGAAAATTGTAGAAATTCTAAATGATGTTACCTTCCTTCCTCCAGATGGGATCATTTTCTTTTGGAAAACAGCCAGAGGACTGACTGGTGGATCACCTGGTCCTATTAAGGCTTGCTCTTAGTCTTTCTCAGGGCTACTTAGTTTAGTTTTGTCTTTATTTCCAAGGTGTGACCTTCACTATTAGAGTAGAACCCTTCTGGGATCTCAAATTAAAGCCTTGGGTACTTACCAAAGCCACCCCCACCTTGGCAGGGTTGAACTCCAACCTTTCTCTCAACGCCTTGTGGCTGCGGCTGTCTCTGACTTAGGACTCAAAACTCCCACATGCTATTTCTACTAAGTTTCAAAAACGTTTCTGAGTCTTCCCTGCAAGTGCAGTTTAGGATAGCAGTCAGCTGATGATTTAGGGGAGAACTGTACACTAATTTTTGAAATCCATCTCTGAGGTTTCCTCCTTTCCTGGTGTTTGCTCAGTATGGCAGTCCCCAAATCTGGGCTCAGTCTTCCTGCTCATGCTCTATTTCCCTTGTCTGATATTTGGAAAATGACTTCAGTGAAGTCTTGCCTTCCAGAAAGAATGTGAATTTCACATTACATACTTCATTGCTCTCAAGGATTTTAGCCCTTCAAGCCCTTCCTATATTGGATACTTTCCAAAACCTTTAAATTCGTGTTCTATAAATTTTTCCAGCTTTTAAGTTGTTTTGTGCTAGAGGGTTAGTTTAAAACAGGCTATTTTACTATGGCTGGAACCAGAAGACTACAGATGTTTATTTTTATAAACTGAATTTTATATAAGGTAACATAAGCTACGATAGCAATTTAAAAAATTCAGAAAGTCAAAATATATATGATGAAAAGTATATTACCTAGACCCCCGTTATTCTTTATAAATTCAACTAAGCTTTATATGCATTTACAATCACAGATATGCACGTGTTTGTATGTATTTATGAATTCGTGCATACATGCATGTGAACTCATAACCATTATGCCATTCTATCTAATTAAGAAATTAACACTTCCTTATTTAAAACACTTTTGCCAGTCATTTTTTTTTTAAAGTTTGTATTTGTATGTTCCTTACTGATTTCTGAATTTTGTGGCATTGTGCTTAGAAGGGCCATTCTTACTGAAAGCATATTTAAAAAAATTTTTTTCAATATTTTCTTAAAGCCTTTTAAGGTTTTCATTGATTATGATTAAATGTTGGATCAATCAAAAGTTTATTTTGTTATAAGGACTGAGGAAG
Organism: Tadarida brasiliensis; assembly: GCA_030848825.1. NCBI lineage: Eukaryota > Metazoa > Chordata > Mammalia > Chiroptera > Molossidae > Tadarida > Tadarida brasiliensis. Next base: position 28,476,918 of record CM061272.1, read on the forward strand.
GAGAAGTCTAACTATGTTTTTCCAAAGGCCATTTATATTTTTTCTAATACTGTTTTTTGAATAATTCATTTTACCCACATAAATTTGAAAATGCTGCTGTATTTGAACTAAATTTCTATAAGTATTTGATATGATTATTGGCTCTGTCTTCTGACCTACTGATCTAGCTACCTATCAGCAAGTACTAACGTGTTCTATTAATTTGCTTTGTAATATATTTCAATAATTAGTGTGGCTTACTACACGTGTTTAAAAAAAAATTCCCAGCTATTCTCACATGTTTAAATTTTTATAAGAACTGTAAAAAGCCATTATTTGGTCTGCTAAATATTCCAGTTTTGCTTTTAGTTATAATTAAAGTTCCTGCTATCGTAATTTCTGTACATTTTTAAAAAATGGACCAATTGTATCTGTAGAGCCTATGACATGAAGTCATGTGTCATATGCATTCCATAGTGTGGTGGCATGTTCCTGCTCCTCCTGCACATGTGCTTGGCACCCCGCAGAGTCCCTCCAGGAGGGGATATCCTTTTCTCTGCTTTCTTTTTTTTTTTTTATCCTCGCCCGAGGACTTTTTGTTCAGATAGAGTGGGAGGGAGAGAGAGAGAGAGAGAGAAACATCGACGTGAAAGGGGCACATCGAGTGGCTGCCTCCCGCACAACCCAACCAGGGCCGGGGACAAACTGCAACCGAAGTACGTGCCCTTAGCGGGAACCGAACCCGGGTTTCTCTGGACCGCAGGCCAACTCTCTAACCGCTGAGCCAAACCGGCCAGGGCCTTTTCTCTGCTTTCTTTTACAAAATTAACCCTAGTCCATCTAAGTAGGACTTAGATGGCATAAACGTGTGAAAGATATCTCAAAGAAGTTCTTGATGTAGATAGGCAACAGGTTGTAGTTAACACCAAAAAGAATAACAAAGTATGTGTTTCAACATGGATTTGTGTAATATTCTCAGTTCTTCGCTCTCATTCTATTGCTAACAAATACTCCTTGCATATTTAAAAGGATACTTATAAATAGATTTATCCATTTCAGTAACCTCCAATATGTGTTTCAGCATTAGGCTGTGCAATGAACTTAATGTTCTCACTTAGTTCCTAGCTCATTTTATCTGCTACATGTATTCATTGCATTGTTGTAAATAATAATTCTTCATACAGTGCTGCATATACACAAATTCGAAAACTTTGCCGCTCATATCTTTTAAATTGTATATTTTACGAAATCAATAAATACTATAAAACTCATTTAATATTAACATGTTTCTTTTAAATATTTTAATATATGAAAGTTTGCTATTCTGCTATGTTACAATTTATAAACTTTTTTCACATATAGTATTTAATTGGATTTTGACAAAAACTTCATGAAGTAGAATTTGTTTTTCCAATATTCACCTAGGAAAAGCAAAATGCAGAGATGTTAAGTGATTTTAGACTCACCTTCTATTCACTGTACTTCGAAATGACTTGAAAATAAGATAATTTTGCTTTAAATGATTATTATTAATTTGTTTATTTAAAAATTTATTAAGAACCTAGGGAAGATATTCTGGACTTCTCCCTGCTTTCATTGAAATAGTGAAATACAAATTTTATTTTACCTTTTACTAATATCATAATATTTTATTATCATAGAAGGTTCAAATATGTCACTTTTTCCCCAATCTGCAGCCTATGAGATTTTTTTACCAGAAGAGTAAACCATTAATATTCACAAAGACAAAGAAAAGTATTTTACCCATACACTTTGATAAATGATCGAAGACAGAGGACACTTGGTAGATTTGTGTTTTTTTTCTGAGAGCTTTATATTAGAGACTATTTTAAATACCCACCTATGCTTGGAGGATAATCATCCATTCATTCGATTGATACCAAATTGAAACACAGGGCTTCTGAAGCCACATAGGTAGGGCAGACACTTTGAATTGAGTCAATGAGTCATCTAGTTTTGCTTACAACAAGCTAAGAGTTGAGAGCTTTCATAGTTTCAGGTCATTTGGGGAATCCAAAATCTGGAAGATCCAAAAAATAGTGGGAATAAGTTTTGGTTGGTAAATTAGGCTATAGTCTAGAAACCTAAAGTTAATAAACCAAGGTAAACATAATAGAAAAATGAAAACAATGAGGATGCAGAAGAGATTAAGAGTCTGGCTAGGTTTACCTGTCAGTGAGGTCAAAGAGAAATGAACGTATGGGACAGCAGCCCTGGAGGCTTGCGTAAGATAGATACCACAGAGGTAAGTGTGTTAATATAGATCTTGTGTACATTGCTCTAGGAGAGTTTGTCACTCTTCCTTTTCTTGTTGAAATAGTATAATCAGTTGAACTGCCTGACCTTCTGCTTTATATAAAGAAGTAGTAAGACTTGTGATCTGGTGTAGACTCGCCTAGAATTATCTAAGGGGATGTTAGTCCATGGCAAAGCAAGATGTATTTTTAATGTATTACAGCCTTTATGTGACTTGTTGCATTATAAATCAGGTTTAATTGACTAATTCCATATTTTAATCATTTCAAAATATTTTTATTCATAGGATAATGTTCGTAAATACTCGCATATTTTTATTTATGTACAAGAATGCACACACACAGTATATGCATATTAAGATCCATTTATGTATGATCACAAGACAAATAATGTAAGTTTTATAATATGCATTATTTCTTTTTATCTGCACATATTCTACTTCCTCACAATACCATAAATGTTAAAATTATAGGATTCAGCCTGCTATTACACTAAATGTATTTTACAAACATCTGAAAATCCAACTATGAATAGGAAATCTTTTATTTGCTCTTTTCCAAAAAGCACTACTAAATATAAACTTTATTGCATATGCTGAATTGTTGTTCCTTCTTTGTACAACACACCTTGTTTAAACCATTTAAACATTTTCTTTATGTCAACTGAAGAAATACAACAATCCTGAAAGGAAAAAAGGAATGTTCCTTTACAGTGAAAAAAAAAAAAAAATTAGACCAACCCACAGATAATTTCTGCTGATTCTAATGGCTCTTCCCCAGCTGTTTGGTCAATATGACGTTGTGTTTGACAGTAGTCTCCAGTGTAGCACTGCCAGAGAAAGCTAGCCTGGGCACGCACCAGCCAAGTATTCTTCCACGTTCTCACACGCTGAGTAAACCTTTGCTTACTGGCAGCCTTGCCCGCTGGTTGGAGCCCTTGCCTGGAAAGGAGGAACAGATATAGATGTGAAAACTTGGGCTAGGGTGAAAGAGGAGAAATGGAAAAATTCAGGAAAAAAACAAGGGGAAAGGATTTGAGAATTCTTTTCCATAAAAAAGAAAAATTAAAATTTTTAGAATGATGAATCAAAGTGAGAAATGTTCATATATAATTCATAGCCACCTAACCATTGCTTTTATGGACTTTTAAAACACTATACACTGAAAAAAGTATTTAACATAAAAGTATTGTTAAAGAACAAAATGCAACCAAGTACAAACTTAGGTCCACACAAAAACCTGCACGTGGATGTTCGTAGATTTATTTATAATTGCCCAAACTTGGAAGCAGCCAAGATATCCTTTAGTCAATGAATGGATAAGTAAACTGTGATACATCCAGACAATGGAATATTATTCAGAGCTAACAAATCAATAAGATAAGAATGAATCATTTAGAGGGTGTTGGGAGAACTGATTTATGATATGAAAATTTAAAAAATGCATTATAACCTAACTTAACATTTGCAGATGAATGTAGATTAATGTCTAATGGCCTAAATATGAATGGTAAAATACTGAAGATATGAAACTAAAGGAGAGAGCATATCTTTGTGACCCAAAAAGGAGAAGTACTCCTTAAAACTTAAAAATCACAAACCAAATTGATTATTTTAATTATACTCAAATTAAACTTTTCTGTTTAACAAGGAATACCATAGGAAAAAAGCAATAATCAGGATGAGATAAATTATTTTTAATATCTAGAATCTATAAGAAATTAGGTAAAAGATCAAGAGAATTTACAAAAGAGGAAATCCAATAAGCCAACAAAAATATGAAGACACACTCCAACTCATAAGTGAGAAATACATATTCTAAGAATAATGAGATATCACTTTACATTTATTGAAAAAAATAGAAAACGGAAATGAGTGTGGGCAGGAGCGAGGATATGGACCTCTGCTGGTGCAAAGATGGAGTCTTGCAGCCGTTCTGTAGAGCAGTCTGGCAGTACTCAAAATTCCCATGTGTACTCTACCTGTCCGTTCTTCCTGACAGATTTCTACTTGCCTCTTTAGAGTTGGAGTGTTGATTGTCTTAATTTGGTACAGATTGTGAATTAAGGAACATTGCATGTTTACCACTATGTGTTTACTCACTTCCTCTTTACTTTCTCTCTCTCTTTTTTCCCCTCTTCCCATTCTGTCTAACCACAATAAGACATGCAACTTCTGCATTCATTTATTTTGCACGAACATGTCAACCCATGGTCATAGGTGCAATTCAATGCCAACAGGAATCCCAGATTTGGGGTGTGGTGAAAATGGAAACTACTCAGTGAAAACAGCTCCATTGTGATACAACACAGCTGTGTCACAGCTCAGTTATGAAGCAGCCCGGCTGGCTGTGGAACAGCATGGCTTTGAGGTGGCCCTGGGGGGTTGGAGATCTGAGGCGAGGCAGCTCACTTATGAGGCTCCCCTCTGGCTAGACAATTCTGCTCTGTCCTGCTCTGCCTGCTCTGTTCCATGTCAGTCTGCTCCACTCTGCCCTGCTCCCCTCTGCCTTCTCTGCTCTACTCTGGTCTAGGAAGACATCTTCATCATTTCAGCTTTAGCCAGAGAAAGGCAGTCTTCAGTCTTTGGTGGAAAGGGAAAATGAGACCCTCAAGCTGGAGGTAAGCAGACTTACATAGACAGAAGTCTTTGCCTGGTCCTTGATTGGGCTTTCTTATGCAAATGAAGACTCCAGATCCTTTCATTGGTCCCAAAAGCACTGTCCTGACTGGTCAGAATTGAGCTGCTCTGATTGGTTGGTGAAGATGATGGGGATATAGCTGTACAGCTCCTAGTGGAGGGGGAAATTCTCAATCCTATTGGTTGAAGTACAATTCCAGGAACTCCTTTATAAAGGCTGGCTCAGAGTGCAGGAACACAGTGTAGGCAGGTAGTTCAGTGTGGGAAGCAGGCAGTTCAGTGCAGGCTTCTCCCTGAATCATAGTTTACATAAGAGGCCCCTGTTTATAAATGGCTGCTGGGCTTTGTTTTTAAATTTGAGCCCAGTTAGCCACCTGGAGTCCTTCTTGGTGCTAATTCTTTGTCAGGGTTCACAAATGGAAAATTAATGTTAAACATTTGTTGGAGGAATATTAGAAGTTTGATCTGGTGCAGAACAAACCTGGTCACTGGTGACATGACCTTGTTGCTTGGTTTCAAATGAAAAAATAATTTTTTAAGGTAATTTAGATCGTATGGAAACTATTTCTAAAATAAGAGAGGCTACAAAATTTCAGTTTCTTTTTGGATTCAGCATGTATGAAACTATTTTCCATTCCTGGAGGTTAAGGAGCTACAGTGGTAGAGGTTGTTTTTATTTTGTTCTGAAAAGTAAGTATAAATGAGCAGAGAAGGTTAAGGTTTTAGATTCTTGCCTCATGTTAACTTATAGTCACTATAACTAGAAATCACATAGTGGTGTTTTTTGTTTTTTTTTCCTGAGAAATTTATGTCTTTTTTTTAGATTTAATTTACCTTTATTTTTGAAAGTATTACATGTCTCTCCCCCCCCCCCCATTGACTCCCTCCTTTCTGCTCCCACACCCCCATACTTTTTGAGAAAAATATAGTGCCTGGGACAATATCAATGCCACTTTCACTAGTAGAGGGTGGCCCTCTAGGGAAGTAGTTCTGCTTCCTTCATTGACCAGGGTACCTGTTGCATCCTTGTTGTTTAGCTCTTTTCTGGGCTGATTCCTCATCAGTGTGCTTGAATCTATGTCCCTGCTGTGAACACATTTTAGCCCATGTGAAGGGGAAAGAACAAAGATGAGGATAAACAACCCATCTTTCAAATGATAACAAAGACATTATCCCCATTCCTGTTATTCACATTCTGTTAGTCTGAATGGTCCCTAGCCTTGTGGAAGCTGGGAAATAGGATTTTTTTTTCTTTTCTGAATGGCAATATGCCTGGCTAAATATTATTATGTGTGGCAGGGACTGGTTAGCTAGCTGTTCAGCGAACCCGTTTTCTAATATTTACTAATTTAGTGTGGAAAGATAAAAACACTAACTAGATGTGGGCAACTAGTAGTCGGAAATGCTGTATATTATTTATTGTGAGCCTGGATATAAAAGCAAGTTACAACCATCTACTGAAACCCACCTTAAACACACACACACAACTATATTAAAGATAAATGGATGGGAAATATGTCATGTAAACACTAATCAAAAGATAGCCAGATGGCTACATTAATATCAGATAAAGTAAACTTTAGAACAAAGAATAACGGTATTCATATAGTATGAGATAATTCATACTGATAAAGGGTCAATTCATGAAGAGAATATAGAAATTGTAAATGTATGTTTATCTAATAATGGAGCTTCAACATACATGAAATAAAAACTGATCTAATAGTATGAAAAAATCAGAAATCCAAAATTATGTTTGGTATAAAAAATGCATCCTTTTCCCCTGTGGTTGGGAGCAAGGCAGTGTTATCTGCTCTCACCACTACCATTCAACTTTGTACTGTTTAATGCTCTTGAGGTCGTATCCAAGGAATCATTCCCCAGACCAATGTCAGGAAGCTATGTTTTCTTCTATCTAGTGGTTTTACAGTTTCAGGTCTTAGCTTTAAGTTTTTAAGCCATTTTGAGTTGATTTTTTATATGGTGTGATATGGGGGTCCAATTTCATTCTTCTGCACGTTGTCCTAGAATAAAAATAGGGCAAGAAAAGATGTAGAAGTCATCATATTTGGAAAAGAAGTAATACCATTTTTGTTCAGAGGAGTCATGATCCTCTGTGTTAAAAAAATATCTTAAGGACTCTACACCAAAGCTATTATAAAGGATAGACTTACTAATCACGTGCACAGTGAAAACTGCAAAATATTTCTGAAGCATATTAAAGGTCTAAGTACACGGAGAGAGGCACCCATTCTCCCACACTGTTGTGGTCCTCACTCTGGGACCCATACTGCCAGAGTACTATCTGAACATGCTGCTGACTCTGCTTGAGAAAAGAGAGAATGCAGTGAAATACTTTGGCTCTTAACACTTCTAACTACAAAGTGACTCATGTTACTTCTGCTCACATATCATTAGCCAGAGCCACTGGCCAAGTTTATTTAAAGGATGCAAGGAAATATAATCGTTCCCCAGGAAGGGCACCAGATATTGTTGAACAGTAATATGGTTATCTCAACATCCAAGTTATTGATCAAAATAAAAAGGGGAATTTGCTCTGGGATTTAAGGGTTGCGGTTTTGGCACTGGAACTAGTAAACTGTGTTTTCGTTTTGGGAAGCAAAATCCTCTAGGTTGACTTTAAGGTCATTTCACACATTAGGGTAATTTTCAAGGAGTTTCTTCATTTATCCTGTAGATCACAGGTTTTGCCCATTTTTTAATTGAATCATTTATTTTATTTTTTTGGCTGTTAAGTTATTTGAGTTCCTTATATATTTTGGATACTAACTCCTTATCAAATTTATGGTTTGCAAATATTTTCTCCCATTCCGTAGGTTGTCTTTTCACTGTGTTGATTGTTTCCTTTGCTGTGCAGAACCTTTTTAGTTTAATGTAATCCAATTTTACTTTTTTCCTGTGCTTTTGGTGTCATATCCAAAAATCATTGCCAAGACCAATATCAAAAGTCTTTTTCCTATGTTTTCTTCTAGTAGTTTTGTAGTTTTAAGTCTTACATTTTAGTCTTTAATTCATTTTAAGTTGATTTTGTATATGGTGTGAAATAAGGATTCAGTTTTATTTTTCTTGAATATTGGATATCTGGTTTTCTCAGTACCATTTATTGAAGTGATTGTACTTTACTTATTGTATGTTCTTGGCACCACTGTTGAAGATTAATTGACTATAAATGTAAATTTTTTTCTGGGCTATTACTTCCATTGGTCTATATGTCTGTTTTTATACCAGTACCATGCTGTTTTGATTACTGTAGCTCTGCAGTATATTTTGAAATTAGATAGTGTGATGCCTCCAGATTTTTTCTTTTTGCTCAAGATTGCTTTGGCTATAATGAAGGATAAAAATTATATGATCACTTAAGTTTTTCAACTGCAGGAGAAGTATTTAACAAAAGTCAATACTCTTTAGGGATAAAAATAAAAACAAACTCAACAAATTGAAAAATTCTCAATATAAAAGATATGTACCTCAACATAATAAAAGTCACCTATGAGGAGCCCACAGCTAACATCATACTCAATGGTGAGAAGTAAAAAGCTTTTCCTCTAAGATCAGGAACAAGACAAGGATGCTCACTCTCACCACTTCTATTCAGTGTAGTTCTGGAACTCCTGGCCAGAATAATCAGGCAAGAAACAGAAATAAAGGGCATTTCAATAAAGAAAGAAGGAATGAAATCATCCCTGTTTACAAATAATATGATTTGAATATATAGAATATCATAAAAACTCCACCAAAAAACTTGAGAACTAATAAATGAATTTAGTAAAATTGCAGGATATAAAATCAATACAGTGAAATTACTCACATTTCTATATACTAACAATGAACTACCTGAAAATAAATTTAAATATTAGTAATGCAAATTATGCTAGCATCAAAAAATATTTTGGAATGAATTTAATCATGGAGGTGAAAGATCTGTACATTTAAAACTATGAAACATTGATAAAAAAAATTAAGAAGATACAAATAAATGGAAAGATATCCTGTATTCATAATCTAGAAGAATCATTTTCATTTTTTTAATCACTTTTTTCTAACTATCCTGATAGAGAAATTAAAAGAAAATAGTGTTTGAACATATCTGCCTTCTTTTTTTTTTTTTTTAGTATTTTTGCTTTATTGATTTTTAGAGCAAGAGGAAGGGAGAGGGAGAGATAGACACATCGATGAGAGAGAACATCAACTGGCTACCTCTTGCATGCCCCCCAGTGGGGATCAGGCCCACAACCTGGGCATGGGCCCTGACCAGGAATCGAACCGGCAACCTCTTGGTGCATGGTTCAATGCTCAGCCAGTGAGCCACACCGGCCAGGCAGATCTGCCTTCTTTTTGATCTTCTTCAACCACTGGGCATTTCCTTTGCTTGTTTGTCTTATTTCTTAAAATATGATCTCAAAGCTTTCTTTTTTCTGTAGGGAATTAAAAATATTAATCTCAGGTTATTCTATGTTCAATTTTATTTGCAATGTTCTTATATGTTCATGATTCCCCCCCCCCCATTTATCATAATTTAAAGATACTCCTTTCTATCTTTTGAATATATTGAACTACATTTTTATTCATCTTAATTTTCTGGTTCTCTTAATTCTAAACAACATTTTTTTACAAGTATAATTCACTTTTTGTACAAAATGTATAAAATTAAAACAAATAACTATTAAAATCTTGAATTTATAGCATACAGAGTGCTCCAAAGGCTCTCTTTTAAACAGTGCGGGAGAAGAAAACTTGGGCAGGACAGCCTCATGCAAGGCAATCCTTTCTTCCTGGAAAACAGTGGGCATTAGCAATTTCTGATATTTTCATTAGTTGAAAGAAAACACCAAAGTCATCCTTCTGTGGTTTTGTCTTTTTAAACTTAAATCTGAGTTTCCATTTTTCTAGGCAGCAGTTTCTTGCTCCTCAGTACTTTACTCTGGCAGGGCTGCTAGGCCTCTGAAGAAAATTTTGAATGAAACTTCTCTGGTATTAGATAACCAGAGGGTTGCTAATCCTATTAGAACACTGATTCGTGAGGGATCTTTTTAAACTGTATAACTATCCCCCTCATAGACACGTTATCCACAATGCCAGTGGTTTTACTAAGTCATACATCTGATATATCCCTTTCCTGCTTAGAACGCTAAGACTCTCTATTGCCTATTGGATGTTCCAAGCTCCTTCTCCATCTGTGTAAAGCTTTCCATCTCCATAAAGTGAGTTCTGTCCAATTAGCCTTCTTATTTACTACTCTGGCCTCAGAATTTATGGTCAAACTATACCAAAGTACCTTTAGACCTCCACAATTTGCTTGATGCTCTCAACTTCTGCTGTTGGTGTTAGGAAGTCTGTTCCACTGGAATAATAATAAAAAAAAAACCCACCATTTTAATTGAAGTCATCCATTTAAATCTACATGATATTAGAATAAACTTGGCTCAAGCCCACAGATCTATATTCTGTTTCTGTACCTGTAAGGTTGGGAACAGTATTTCAGAGTTTTCACTTAGACTGCAGTGTATTGGAACATCGTATTTCTTATGGTGACTTTGGATCCCAGTTCAGGTCCCACTGAATGCTCAATTTTACTCATGCCTCACTTCCTGGGACTGTTTTCTTCACTTTCTTCCATATCAATATAGATGTGGGGAAAACATCGCTTTTCTTGAGTTTCCTAAAAATCTAAAAAATTATATGCATGGCAGACTTTATCTCAGTCTGGAAAATGGAAAGATTTTAAATCAAAGCAGTAAAAATGATTCAGAATTGATTGTAAATTCCTGTTATTTATAGTCCTTTAGACATCACATTACTTGAACTTCTCAGTATGTATCTTTTCCCCATGGGCTTCAACATCAGCCATGTTGCTTTACATTTTTAGACCTTGTTATCCCTCTAATCCCTTTTCTAGACTTTCTAATCTACCAGGAGACTCAAATCCTCTCACCTTAGAGTGTAAAGCAATTTGCACATGATCCTTGACTCAGAATGACTTCTCATGAGTTCATTTACTTAAACAGATGGACTTACAGGTTTTTAAGTTTAGACTAATTTTTCCCCTCTATCTTCAACAAATCTCTGTGTTTTGAAGTCTAGACCTATATATTCCATTTGCTATGAATTAGGCTAGCTCTCATAGATGCACAGAGGAGAAACAGTACACTTAGGATTTAAATAACCAACTCTTTTCTCTCCGTCGACCCTTACACATATGCCCTCCCTCTCTACGCACACACAGTTCGAAGTATCATTCAGCAAGATGGTAAGCTCCCTGAAGGCAGGGTGTTCTGTTTTTTGTTCACCATATTTTAAGTGCTTGAATATTGTCTGATATATAGTGGCAATCAATTATTTTTAATTAAATTATATTTTGGCTAGTTGCTGCATTTTTCTGAAAGTGTTTTACTTCTTAAAGTTATCCTAAAGCTTGAGTTTAATGGCTATTTAATTATATTACTGAATACAATATCTTTTTATTTATACAGAACTTTAGTCTTCCAAAAGCACTCTGATGCAATTAGTTTTGCTTAATCCTTACATGAACTTTGTGAGGTAGATAGATAGGTAATATTATTCCTGTTCTTCGGATCAAGACACTGAGACATAAAGATATTATTGTTTTTCTAAACAATAGTAAGTTGGACTCCAAACTTAAATTGATGTCTTTGCCTAGTATTTTTTTTTCTAATAATAAGGGGTATACATAAAATTTTAAAAATTGGAATGTCTTGTTTTTGCCTCTAAACTGCTTGGTAGATGAAGAAACTATAAACAGAGCTGTTTTATAAAAGTACACCACAATGCAGAATTGCTCCTTTCAATTAATATTTTAAAATTAAAATTTTCTGAGGTTACCAATTTTTAAAATTCATTGAGGTGAAAGTCACTTAGCATAAAATTAATCATTTTATAATGAATAATTCAGTAACATTTAATACATTCACGGTGTTGTGCAACTACCACCTCTATCTAGTTTCAAAACATTTTCATCACCCTAAAATAAAACCTCATGCATATTAAACTATTTCTTCCCATTTTCCCTTACCCCTATCCTTTGGCAACCACCAGTGTTCTTTCTGTCTCTATGAATTTACTCTCTGGATAGTTTATATAAATGGAATCATACAATATGTGACCTTTTTGTCTGGCTTCTTTCACTTAGCATGACGTTTTTAAGGTTCATTCATGTTATAACATATATCAGCATTTTATTTGTTTTTATGGCAATAATTTTCCATTGTATGTAGGTACCACGATTTGTTTATTCATTGCACCATTGAAGGACAGTTGGGCTGTTTTCACCTTTCGGCCATTTTGATAGTGCTGCTATGAACATATGTGTATATGTATTTGCTTGACTCTCTGTTTTCAGTTCTTTTGGGTATGTACCTAGGAGTGAAATTTATGGGTCATAGGGTAATTTTGTTTCTAACTTTTAGAGAAATTGCCAAGGTATTTTCCACCGCAGTTGTACCATTTTACATTCCCACCAGCAATATACACGAGTTCCAATTTCTTGTGTCCTCATCAATCCTAGCTATTTTTCGTTTTTCTAATTATAGCCATCCTAGTGGGCATGAAGTGGTACCTCTTGTGGTTTTTATTTCATTTTCCAAATGACAGATGATGCTGAGCATCTTTTCAACTGTGTATTATTCATTACTATATCTTTTTTTGGGAAAATGGCTATCCAAGTACCTTGTCCATATTTTAATTGAGTTGTGTGCCTTGTGCTCATTGAGTTATAAGAGTTCTTTATATTCTAGATGCCAAGTCCTTATCAGATATATGAATACATATGCAAATACATTTTTCCATTCTGTAGACTAACTTTTCACATTCTTGATAATGTCTTTTGGTGTACAAAAGGTTTTAATTTCAATTAAGTCCAATTTGTTCATAGTTTTAGTGATTATATATATGTATATATGTATCACTATGTATATAATACATGTATATATGATAAATATATATGTGTTCAATACATATATAATAGCATATATATGAAATATTCTGTGTATCAACACACTACATTGTAAATTTTTAAATTCTGTCTTGGAAGAAGTCATTTAAATATAAATAATCAGTTGTCTCTACAACATGAAAACACTTCCACAAGCATAATTTCTTCAAAAAGTTTTAATTTGGAAGAGGAGGAAGTCTTTTGAATCATTATTTTGAAGAATAATTTCATTTTCTCACCAAATTGTAGAGTCTTTCTGAGATTACAATAAAACACAGTCTCTTAAAACCTATTTTTTAATTTTAATTTTGCCACCTAAGTAAAAGAAAACAATAGTGAAACATCAATATTACGTTAATAGAAACATGTAACTAAGAAATTCAGCCATCATTACCCATCCTCTGATTAGATTTGTTTATAGACACTAAGTCAGATATTAAAGGCAGTGTTCAAATGATCTGGAAGGCTTTGTCTGTAAAACTCCATGAACTCAGTTATAAATTAGCTGCTTTAAGAAGAAGAAAAAAATCTACAGTTGATTTTCTCTTGCTGCTTCACAGATTCCTTATTATGTCTTTGCATTAATAGTTAGTTAACTTTATGGAGGGTATAAGACAGTACAGAACAAATCTGTTGCTAATAAGTCCAGCATACCAGTTGTCACAAGTGTGTGTCTGTATCCCTTTTCTCTGTTGTGAAAATGTTTATTGGGCAATTACTATGCAATAGGCAGCGTCCTGGTCCCTATAAATACACCAAAGTTCCTTATTTTCTTTGAGCTCCTATTATAATGATCGAATACACAAAATAAATATATTTTCAAAATATCTAAACTAGATAAGAAGAAAATATATATGAAAAGTGTCATTAAGTTTAAAAAAACAAAGTTCAAAGTTCACTTGTTCTCATTTTGAGGAGGAAGCTGTAGACCCCCTAATTCTAACCACAGTTTGAGAACACTTTGTGGCCAGTGGCTTCCAATACATAACTCATTTTTTTGCATATACTTCCTAAGTAGCTGGCAGACCTAAGGTGTGACATTATCGCAGACACAATGGCAACAGCATTCCTTTGTGTTTCATTCCAGCCACTGGTAACTTCTGGCCAAGGGAGTGGCATGAGCCTACTTAGACCTGAATCATCTTTTGTCCAGCTAGGAAAGAAAGCGCTGGTGCCGCCAGGAGTTCCTCCAAGGCAGACGTCATTTGGGTTCTCTAATTTAATAGGGTGCAAATAGATCCTAAAATTAAAAACCCAGTCCTCTGTTTATTTCTTCTGTTTGGGAAGCAGTCAATAAACTGCACAAAACATGAGCTCTGTGCTCTGTTTCCAATGTCAGCTGCCCCTGCAGCCAACTTCTGCTTGCTATGAAAGGATTCCATTGACTTTCACCAACCAAAAACACAGAAGACTGACTATCCAGGAACCCCACTTTATTTTCAGTTATGGCTTCTTCTGTTTCCATATTTAAAAACAAAAAGTCTTTCTTACCTCTGGTTTTCCAGTTTAGCCAGGTCTTCAATTTTACTAACAATAATGTGTTTATATGGTGTTTCAACCCAAAGCAAGCCCAATTCCCTATATGAATATATACATAGTCTTTCCTTCTTCTCCTTACCTTCCCATCCCACAACCTTATACACACAAATCATGTCATTCATGAAATATGAACTCAAGGGTGGAGTATGCTTGATGCTGAAACAGCATATAACATTGGGAACTATGATTGACTTCACAAGGGGCTGCTGAAAGACAAGTAGGCCAAAAGGGAAAAAAAAAAAAAAAAAAAAAACATTGGAAATAGAACAAAGCAAGGAACGAAAAAGAAATATATATATTTCCAGTTTAGGATTCAAAGAGAAAATTATTACCTAAGGATTAAAGATATGACTGAAAAGAGGAAATCACCTTGTTAACTGGTAAAAATAACATAAAAACTATGCTGTTATAATTGTGGCATGCAATATAAAATTTGAGGAAAATACATTTTAATGATCAACTGTTTCTTGGAACACTACATTACGTGGTTATATAGTGTGTCTGATGACTACCAAAGTAGTTGAATTTGATTCTGATTGGAATTTTAAAAATAGGAAGGAGAGCAATTAATAAGATAACAATAATTCAACAAAGCAAATTTTAATGGTAACAGGGAATAATGTTGGATTCCTAATTGTAACACTGATCTTGAATTTGTGTAGTGAAGACATTAAAATAAACACAAGCCCTTCTGGCAATTTTAGTAATAAAGATTCTTAGAGAGGGCGCATGCGCGCGCGCGCGCGCGCGCACACACACACACACACACACACACACACACACACAGATATCACGCAAACACTTCTTAAAAAGTGACAAAGCCACAAGGAGAGATCATTCCTGTACACCTCCAGGTTCAACAACAAACACAGAAATAGAATGCATTGGTGAAATAGGAGCAAAGGTGAAAAAGAAATTTAGATTTATTTTGCTTAAGTACTCCAATTACATTCATATGCTTGTCAAAACATCAGTGACTACTTAGTGTATATCCAAATGAATAACACATTTTTATCCTAGCAATTAAGCTTTCTCATATAATGGCATAATTTATTTTTCTTGTATTATCTTCCACTCTTCTTGACACCCCTCATGCTATTAAAAAGAAAAAAGATCTTACCCTGCATGTTAGGACAACAAATGGCAATTCCACTCACCTTTCTAGTCACACACTTTGTTTCTAATAGTTGCTCTGTCTCATAATTCCATTTTGCATCTCCTATCCATTTTGTTATACCTCAGCTAAAACTTTTATGTTGCATTTTAACATTAACAGTTCGAAAGCCACAGACCCACAGCATCTTAGTTCTTCAATGTACACAGAGCTTAGAGGGTGTTAAGTTCAGTTCCCTTGTATTACAGGTGAGTAAAATCCAGAGAGGGCAACGAACTTTCCCAAGTTCCCACAGTAAATTAGGGCAACAGGATAGTGACTAAGCCCAGATTTTCTGTCTTCCTATTCCATGAGCTGTTTGCCAAACACACTGGATGTGCCCATCAACTTTTTCTTCTTATGGATGTTTGTTGAGGACCAAACAATATGAGGACTGAACCAGCCCATCAGTAGATATGCTGTGACTTATTAAGTATCCAATGAAATGTACATGTGTGTGTCTACATGAAAATTTATTTTCTCTGAACTGGATATAATTAATACTTTTGTATGTTTGATGAGTACAATGCATATGTTTTCTTCTTTAGACTCCTGTATTTTTTTTAGATTTTGTATCACATAACCATTATTACTTTTTGATTTGAAAAAAATAGAACCTTTAAAATGATTTTTTTTCTCATAGATATAGAGCAGGCTAATAGCCTCGGGTGGAGTGGGGCTTGGGGGGGTAGAAGGATTGAACCAAAAGAAAAGAGAAAGAACTCACGGACAAGGACAGCAGTGTGGTGATTGTGGGGGAGGGGGTGTTGGTGGAGGTGGAGGAAGGTAGGGGATAAATGGTGATGAAAAAAATGAAATGAAAAATATATATTAAAAATAATTTTTAAAGTTTTTTTATTCTTTCTATAATATGGGAGAAATAGCCAATAGGAATAGTAAAGCTTGTTTACTGATGAAAGAAATGAATTATTTTTAGACATTCTATTTAGTGTGGATATTTTCAAAATTTGTGTGTTCTTGGCTTTGGGTCATGCAGGGATTTTACAGTAGGCCAACAAAAATAGGGAAAATAATCTGTTTCTCTAGCACAGGAGGAGACTCACATGGGGCAGGGTTGACTCCCATAGAAGTGGCACAAAGTCCCAAGCATAATATGCATAGGACTGTGGCAAACTCCTGTTTGAACAGGGCTGAGATTGAGAGCCACTGGTTCCTAATTTTGTTTTGGGTAGCAGGAGTTACGAGCTGCAGTGATAATAACAATCATAGTCAGCACAGTCCTGACTCCAGGAGGGTCTCTCTGGGTTAAAGCAGGACCCAAACCAGTGACATAGAGGAGAGACAGGCAGCAGGACAGGGAAGAGGATAGTAAAAGTGAGATGATGAAATGATAGAAAGTATGGAGATGGTTAGCACTGTTCTCCCTGCCCACTCCTTCCTCCTAAACTCAACCTCTCCATCAGTGCAAAGCATGGGTTTAGGACAGGTGTCCAACCCCAGAGGGCAGAATAGTCCAGAGGTTTGGACAAACATTGAGAGGTGTGAGGATAGAAAAGGATTTGGAAGACAGCAGCCCTGGAAGGAAAATCCAGGTCAGGGAGTCACACCGCCTTGCCAGGTGGTAGAATTCAGTGCCAGACCTCACCTATTGGATAGCATGCATGTCCTTTTGTACTGGCACGCTGGCTGATTTTGGCTTAGGTCCCAAGCAGAGCTGTGCCTGCACGTTGAAGAACTTTACTCCATGTGTTTTGACAAAAATGGAAGGACAGAGGCCTACAGGTACAATAGGATTATTTCCTAAGTTTGAAGACAAGCTAGCCAGTGACTGAGTAGATATTTTTTCTTGCTAGGTGCTGGGGATATAGTGATAAGCAAATCAGACACGGTCCCTATACTCAGAAATTTCAGTTCCATGATTGCACAAATATAAGTAAAAATTGCCATTGTGGTAAGTGCTAAAAAGGAAAGGTACCTGATGTGATGAGAATGTAGAGTAAGGGATTTGACCTGTTCTCTGGGGGAAGGGATTAAGGATGGCTGTGACAGCTGAGCTGGGGTCTGAAGGATGTGTAGATGTTAGCTAGGTAAGGAGGGGGTGGGGGAAGAGCTTTTCAGGAAGAAGGAGCAAACAGCATGTGCTCCAAACCAGAAGGAGGACAGAGGGGTTGATTCTTTGGTAATTTTTAGCTATAGTAACTCAAAAATTGCTCATTTGAGTTTTTAAATAGTATCCCTTCTGCATCATTAGCACCAAGCTGCAGGAATGACTTACCCACATCTCTTATTTACCTGAGATTCTGAGACAGGGACAAGAACAAATCTGGTGACAGGGAATTTCCTGAAGGTATGCCTTGGCATAATCAGGGTTCTGCTTTAAAGAGAAACAGGAACTTCTCCTTTGGATCTGTTGTATTTTATCATATCAGAGACTACTCAGCCGTTATCAACAGAAAAAGCCTCAACACTGTGTCTCAGTCTGCTTGGGATATTGACACCATCCACCACAATGACTTCTTCAGAGGGAAAATAAAATAACTTCATGGTATTGCTGTAGCACAATAAAAAAAAAAAAAAGTAGAACATTTGAGATTAAAGGCCTTCCGCTATCTTTTATTGAATTCAAGTTGAATGTTATTGAATTCATCTCTATAGCATATCATATACATACAGGTGTTAAAATATAAATTCACCAAAAAGAACTTCTTTCTAGGCAAATTTGTTTCTGTTTGAGTAGCTAAAATAAATAGTTACTGAAAGTATTTTTTTTAACCTGGAAAAATCTTTCAATCTGAGAAGTATTATCTTTAAAAATCATGTTGAATGTGATATCACCAGCAAAGTTAATAGCTAATATTTGTACTATTCTAACATTTATTGTACATGTTTGCACATATTACCCTATTAAATATTTGCACATATCCTGAGGGTAATTATTAGTATAGTCACATCCTAAGTGAGGAAACCGAAATTTGAAAAAGTTGTTCATGATCATACAGCCAGCTTATCTTGCATCTTGAAGTTCAACCAAGTTCCTGTCTTTAGATAACAATTTAACTTTAAAAAACTTGATCTTTCTAGGTAATACAGCCCTTCCTAGCTAATATCTTTTTTTTTCTATTCCAGATAAAAGAAGCCATTAAAAGCACAGGAGATGAAAACGTTTTTGAATAAATACAAGTATATTGCCATCTTTGCTTAGTTCCTAAATCTCATACAGGTTATTCGAGGAAGACAACTTGAACCTGAATGGGCTCGGGCTTCACCACATTGTGAGCCTCTGTGCACAAGATTTCCTTGTTGATTACTCCTCCTGGTTACACAGCTCCCAAGTCACCAGCCCCCATCCAAACACTGCTTAGATGTCCAGAAATACATTCACACACAAAGCCCTGCAGATCTGTGATATATCCTCTGAGGAGGATGTCTTGTGCGTTTGTAAATTTGAGCTGGAATCTTAACTGCATCCTTGAGTGGCAGCGCACTGTGAAAAGAGCATCACGCTTGAAATCGGGATGTGCAGGCAAATTTGCCACATTTCCCTGGTGAGATCTTAGGCAAGATATTTTATCTCTTTGAGCCTCGATTTAAAATATTGGCAAGGAGGGTGTCAATGGAGAAAAAGGGAGAAACATCTGTAACAAAAATAAATTAATAAAAAAAATAAAATAAAAAAATAAAATAAAATAAAATATTGGCAATATATAATAATGCCAATCGAAGGAGATGATTTGGGGATTTAAAGGAGATAGCGGTGAGAGAGGTTGGTCTGCTGTTCACTTTGATGCAGGGTTTAATGCATCAGATGGAGCTCTTTTGGTTCCAAGCAGAGAACATGTTTTATTGAAACTGACACAAAACAATATATATTATAAATTTCAGTGCAGCACCCCAGATCTGATGCTGGCCTTGGCTCTGTTCCTCCGTGTGTCTTGCCTCTCTTCTTCGCCCTGCTCTGGGACTTCACATACGCTCTCCCTACACACAGAGGACAAGGTCTTACAGGTTGAGATCTAACAGGAAGGAAGACCCTCTCTCACCCTGTGTCTAGGTGGTACATTTCATGAAAAGGTTCTGATCAGCTGTAGTTGAGTTATGTGTCCGATTCTCTGACCTCTGCACTTAGCTTGGGTCACGTGGCTATGGTTAAGGGAAGACATCCCAGAATCACATGGGCTGAGGGAAGGGCAGTTCTGCTCTGGAAAGAGGTATGCCAGGCAGAAAAGAGACAGTTGCCTTCTGTAACTTTGCGACTGGCAGACATTAGCTTTTTCTTTTTTTTTTACTTCTTTAACCCTCATTATTCTTGGTCCCCACTAATGGCAATCAACACTAATCTATCAAACGCTGACTGAGCTCCCACTCACTATCAGTGATGCCAAGTCCTTAGGAAAAAAAGGTAGACATGGCCCTCAATAGCTCTCTGCCTAGATGGGGAGACCGTGATGATACAGCATACCTCCCCTGGGTTAGAAATAAGTGTAGAGAAATGCCACCTAGTGCATTGTGGGCCTGGGTCGAGAGCGGTGTGGCCGATTGGACCATGCTTCCCGAAGGACTGTGTGTAAATGAATAATAATTAGCCAGGCAAAAGTGGTGACAAAGAACATTCCTGTACAGTTAACCTTCTGGTATTCTTTGCTACATATTTTAGCCTTCTCCAATTTTGATTCTGAATTTCTTGATAGTGATCTTATAATTCTTCTGTACCATTGACAGTGCTTACGCAGTACAGGCTGCCTTCTTGCTGTTTAATGTATTTAATGTTGGTGAGCGTTCCTTTTCATCACTGGCCATCTGGAACATTTCTTTTTTTCTTTCTTTAGGAAAATGAGCTAATCATTAATAGTAATGGAATGGCTATGAAACAGGTTGTCAGTTTTCCTGGAGAGTTTTTTCAAATTTCCCCAGGTTTTTATTTTTTTTTCACTCAAGCATTCTTAATGTTATGCTAGTAGTGCCATTTTAGCCATCTCATGAACCTACAGCCATTCATACGTGACAACTCCAAGGGATGCCTCCTCTGAAACACCCCCTCAGCTGAAAAAGTAAAATTTCATTTTTGCCAACTGCTTTGGTCACACTTTTGTTCAAAAAAAAAAAATCTTAACTTGGGAAAATAACATCATGTGGCTATGCCATGCCAGTCAAAATACCACCATGCCCAGAAAATACACCCGTGGGTGGCTTGATTTGCCTAGCACACCTAATTAAATTTCTCTTCCCTCCCCAATGACATATTCACATTCATCAATTGGTTGCTAGTAATTCGTGAGTGTGTAAAACCACTGATCTCAAATTTAATTTCCCATGCAAGTCTGAGATGCATAAAAGTACTGATTTTGAATGAACCCAGAGCCCGCCCTCCCTGTGTGTTTGTCTGCCTCCTGTTGTTGTGAGTGGCTTTAGATGTGTACATACCTAGGCTGACCAGAATATCAATTCTTAATATATCAGATATTGGGAATAGTTTTATATTGAACTATATCAGTTCACTCAACCCCCACATGTGGTTGAGAAGCACGGATATTTTCTCTGTGAGCGTGAGGGATTTGCACCCCCCCTTTTGGGGGGATATGAGAAGAGAACGAGCAGTGATGACATGCTATCTCTGGAAACTGCCTGGCAGCACTTTGCCTTTTCCAGGCCTGCCTCACCAATTCCATTTCTATCCTGTGAACTTGTTTTATGCACTTGTTTTTCATGCAAAGAAATACAGACACAGTCGTGTTCACTGACTCCAAGAAGTCATTGGTAGCAGCACCTCTCTTTGAAACCATTTAGTTCAATTACTTCCAAGATATTTTTGAAAATGTTAAAGGAAAAGGAGGTCTTTAAAAAAAAAACGAAACAAAAAAACACATACATTTCTCTTCTCTGGGCAAATAGGGAGTCCAGTGGTCTTTCCTTGCCTGGAGTGTGGAAGTGGAGTGACATTGACCTGTATGGCATGAGCACAAGGGAACCCAAAACAATAAAACGAAGTGTTCTTTATTAAAAAGAGAGAGAGAGAGACAGAGAGAGCGAGCAGATGACCCTGGGGCCCAAGACAGGACAAACAAAAACAGAAGTTCTGAGACAAGGCGTCAGACTCAGGTTCAGGTGTCTAGGTTCCCTGGGGTGTGACCCTGAATCAAGAGGAAGGTGTGAAGAATACTCTGGTGGTATGGATGTTTCCATAAATTGTGTGAGGCCAGGTTTTTCACTTTGATGAATATTGTAATATACTTGTCATCATTCTCACAGACAGGAAGCCTGTTCCCACGATTGCTTCCTTGGTCCAGGCCTGTCCCAGTGCACAGGCAGAGGTTCACAGAGGTTCCCTCAATTTGACCTCCTGGAAAGGGCACTGGCATTCAAAGTGAAGAAGGAGGTCTCTGTGGGCTGAGAGCAAAAGTCAGAATTGAAGTATCAAGTGGATCACCTTGAATGGAGGTTGATAAAGTCTGAAAACAACGGGAGAATGACCTCATAATGAAAAGGCTCTGGGAGCTATTCTCCTGCTACTTACTGATCAGATTATACCAGTAATGTAAAGAGGGTCAGATGGTGGTACGTTCCCCCTAGGTGTCTTCCCACTGACCTTATGCCAGTCAGTATGCTTATTATAAGGTGTTTGCCCCACCCCTACCCATTTTACAAAATCAATTCTGAGTAGTCTATATTTTGCTTGGGTATTGATTAGCTGTCAGTATTTTAGGGCTCGTGGGGAAGTTTCATGGGATAGAAGTACGAAATCTGATTAAACAGAGATATGTTAGATGGAAAAGGGTGATGAGAGAAGGCTAGAAAGGTGAAGCAGTTGTGATGTTGATAGGAAAGGTGTCTGTCCTGCACAGGAATAGAGTTCTCTGTTTGGACATCTGTGTGTGGACTGTGGGCAGTGGAATGTGGGTATGGACTTGGAGAATGCTGACCTCCTCCAAATGCAGGAGCCTGTGGAGACCCATGGTTGAGAAGTGATGATTGTAGGAATAGTGAGTGTCCTAGATAGGGACTGCGTGAGTTCATAGTAGTCTTCTCAGGAGTGGCTCATGGACCTTCACTTACATGGTGTCTTGGCTGGAATCTCGGAAAGGAAATGTTCCCACTCTGGGAGCATCCAGGCACTGAGTTCTTGGAACCAAGTTAATTGCAGTCTTCCTCACACAAACATATAATCGTTCTTGGCACATCAATATTTGTTGAATTCGATTAAAATTAAATTGAAATCCAGACATTTTACTCTTAACCTTATGTTTATTCCAGCACTGATGCTAGAGGTTCAAATGATGCTTTTGGTCACTCTTTCCATCCGTGTCTCATATTTACTTGTCTATGAAGCTGTTTGTAAAATGGCCTAATTTCCTCTTATTATCTTACTGCTCTGTGAGATGTCAGCAGCGTCTCCAGGCTTATTTCTTTCAGTATACTGGCCCCATGAGAAAGAGAGCTTTCTCTTCTGTCTCTACTGGAAGTTTTCCGAGAGCATTCCTGTTTGGATAGACTTGGGTCAATGGCCCATTGCCATGGTTGCTGGGGAATGGGGGGCATTACTGTGATTGACAGCTCTCCTTAGACTTCACGGCATGGGAGAGGGGTTCTCCAAAAGAAAGAGATTATTTTCAGTCGAAGAAGAATGATGTGGCATCCTGGATAGATAAAACAAAAGCTACCATAGACTACTACATGTGTATTATCCCTTAAAACAGGGAAATTTTTGTTTAGAATTTAAAAAGGAGGTTCAGAAGTTCTCTTTATGCAAAATTCTAGTATAAACAAATTTATGATAGTCATGCACCACTTAAAAATGGGGATGTGTTCTGAGAGGAGTCATCAGGTGATTTCGTCATTGTGAGAACATCATAGAGAGCACGTACACAAACCTAGATAGTCTGGCCTACTGTACACCTAGGCTGTAGTGTACAGCCTGTTGCTCCTGGGCTACAAACCTGTTCAGCATGTTACTGTACTGAATACTGTAGGCAATTTTAACACAATGTAAGTATTTGTGTATCTAAACGTATCTAAATAAAGAAAAATACAGTAAATATGTGGTATAAAAGATAAAATATGGTGCATCTGTACAGGGCACGTACCGTGCAGGACTGGAAGTTGCTTTGGGTGAGTCAGTGAGAGAGTGGTCAGTGTATGTGAAGGCCTAGACGATTACTGTCCACTATTGAGCCCGTTATAAACACTCTTCACTGAGGCTACACTAAATTTATAAAACAACATGAGAGTAAATCAAGCACTGGAAAATGGATGCAATCAAGGGACTTGGTAAACACAAGGTGTATAAGGCTACTGCCTGCGTAATGGGGCACACTGTTTACAGCAGACTTTTTGTTTTTATCAGTAGAAAGGGTACACTAAAATAGTGACAAAAAGTATAGCACAGTAAATATATAGACCAGCAATGCATATTATCATTATCAAGTATTATGTGCTGTATATAATTGTATGTGCTGTACTTTTATGCAACTGCAGTGCATTAGATTTGTTTATACCAGCTTCACAAACGGATGAGTAATGCCTTGTAATAGGATGTTGGGATGGATATGACATCTGTAGGCAATAGAAATTTTTTAGCTGAATTATAATGTTTGTGGGACCACTGTTGTATATGCAGTTCATCATTCACCAAAAAGTCAGTATGCAATGCGTGCCTGTATTATTTATTTCTTAATGCTTTTCAAGGCAATTTCAGTTGGACTAGAAAAAAGATAAAGCCAAAAGTTGTAAGACTATGGACAAGGTTAATGAAGTAATAGGAAGTAGACTTGGGCTTTGCAATTGCACCATACAAAGACCCAGGACCTGGTGCTTCAGAAGATATAGGAAAAGAGATGGAAATCAGGAGACGAAGCCTAGTGAGCAGCTGGACTGTGATGGCAAGAGAGTCAACAACTTTTGAGTCTAACGTTCCCCTAGTGGAAATGGAATTCTAAATAGTCTCCTGGCCTCCAGTTTGTCCCCTGTCCAATCAGTTGGTCATTGTTAGCAATGCTATTGCTCAAATACAAATTTAAGATAATTATAGTGACTCAGAAGGCTATGGGGATGGAAATACTAACCACAGTGAGGAACATCAAGCTGGCATGTCCTAGAAACCAGCTCTGCGTGGCAGAGGTGGTATAAGGAGAGCTCTACAGTCAGGCAGAACACGAAACTGAGAGAATTGGGCTGAGACAACATCTTTCTAAGGCAAGTAAGTGAACTTAGGCAGGACCATAAGAGCGAGAACTATGCCCCAGAAATGAAAAAGATGGAGATATCCATGGGGATATTGGAACAGGAATATTTAAAAAGTGTTCCAGCAGGTATCAGGTATCACAATCTTGTGGAGGAAGTGAGCATTACAGTTCATGCCTGAAGCAGGGTTCATAATCCAGAAAGGTTCATGGAGAGAACTGAGGGGTCCAGGAAGAGTGATAGGCAGAATTTAATGCATAGGTGGCCCATAACTTTCGTCAGTTTTTTAATGCTTCATATAAGCCCTCACATGGTCACACTGAAATCAAAATTTTCTTATTCTATTTGCTTTTAATGTATAGAACTTAATTGTTTTACTTATGGAATATTTAGAAGAATGTACCATTCAAATTAAAAACATAATATTTGTGATTTTTAACTCAGAATAAATTTTTGAAATTTTATATTCCAGTTTGAGTGACAATGATAATTTAATACCATGAATGTTTTCCCACTCTATATTTTGTTTTTATTCTCTAGTTTTTGTTTATTTGGAAAAATAAACTTTTTATAAACTGCATAATTAATTATTCCATTATTTAAAACATTTTTTCATCTTCAAACAGAAACAGTCTTATGATGAGAAGATATCATAGAGAAAAATGCAGCTTTTAGTGTTTAACCTTAAATTTATTCCCGGTACCAGTCATTTTTTAATGGCTAGGATAACAGATTCATCTTTATGCTCTCACACTCCAGTAGCTAATACAATGGATGGTCTGCAGTGGCCTGAAGTGAAGTGAATCAAGTTGTTAATATTTTCTGGTCACATGAGTGAAATTAAGAAATATACAACTTTTCTTAGTTGAGCTTAGGAGCTATTCTGATACTAATAGTTAAACATTTGCCTTTGGATCAGATTTGAAGTAAGAGTTGAGATCACTAACTATATATTACCTGTTTCTTTCTGGAATACATGACAAAAAATTTCAACTCCTTACCAATTCATTTTTGGAAAGGAAATGTGTGGATTAATAAATGTAGAGAAAGCAGTAATGTACCCATTTCGAAATGGATTTCTAATTAAAATTATTGCATATTAAAATTTGTCAGTATTTAATCACTTAATACAATGACACGAGACACTAGGTGAAAGACATAAGAATTCTTTTTTTAAAATTATTTTTATTAATTTGTTACAGATGTTTCTCCTTTTTCCCATTGACACCCTCCTCACCATCTAACCCGCCCCATCTCCAGCTTTGCTGTCTATGTCCATTGGTTATACATACATGCATATAAGTTCTGTGGTTTATCTCTCCCCCCCAACACCCCCTCTTCTGAGGTTTGTCAGTCTGTATGCTACCTCTGTGTCTCTGGGTCAATTTTATTCATCAGTTTGTCTAGTTCATTATATTCCACAAATAAGTGAGATCATGTGATATTTGTATTTCTCTGCTTGGCTTGTTTTGCTTAGCATAATACTCTCCAGGTACCTCCATGACATCTCAAAGGCTAAGAGATCTTTCTTTCTTACAGCTGCATAGTATTCCATTGTGTACATGTACCACAGCTTTTTTATCCACTCATCTACTGATGGACACTTGGGTTGTTTCCAGATCTTAGCTATTGTAAATAGTGCTGCTATGAACATAGGGGTACATATATTCTTTCTGATTGGTGTTTCAGGCTTCTTAGGGTGTATTCCTAGAAGTGGGATCACTGGGTCAAATGGCAGTTCAATTTTTAACTTTTTGAGGTAACACCATAGTGTTTTCTATAGTGGCTGCACCAGTCTGCATTCCCAACAGCAGTGTACTAGAGTCCCCTTTTCTCCACACCCTCACCAGCACTTGTTGTTTGATGATTTGTTGATGGTGGCCATTCTGACAAGTGTGAAATGATACCTCATAGTTGTTTTAATTTGCATCTCTCTGATGATTAGTGATGTTGAGCATTTTTTCATATGTCTCTTGGCCATTTGTATGTCCATTTGGAGAGGTGTCTATTTAGGTCCTCTGCCCATTTTTTAATTGGGTTCTTTGTCTTCCTTTTGTTGAGTTGTATGAGCACTCTATATATTTCGGAAATTAACCCCTTATCTGATGCATCATTGGCAATTATGGTCTCCCATATATTGGGTTCCCTTTCCATTTTGATGCTTGTTTCTTTTGCTGTGCAAAAGCTTTTTAATTTAATGTAGTCCCATG
Source organism: Tadarida brasiliensis (assembly GCA_030848825.1). NCBI lineage: Eukaryota > Metazoa > Chordata > Mammalia > Chiroptera > Molossidae > Tadarida > Tadarida brasiliensis. The sequence goes on from CM061272.1 coordinate 28,503,818, forward strand.
TGTTCATTTTTCCCTTTGTTTCTCTTGCCTTAGGTGTTGTATCAGTGAAAATTCTGCTGCGTGGGATGTCTGAAATTTTGTTGCCTACATTTTCTTCTAGAATTTTTATGGATTCATGAGTTATATTTAAGTCTTTTATCCATTTTGGGTTTATTCTTGTGTATGGTATAAGTTGGTTGTCTAGCTTCATCTTTTTTGCATGTAGCTGTCCAATTTTCCCAGCACCATTTATTGAAGAGACTGTCTTGACTCCACTGTATGCTCTTGCCATCTTTGTCAAATATTAATTTAGCATATTGTGTTGGGTCAATTTCTGGTTCTCTGTTCTGTTCCATTGATCTATCTGCCTGTTCTTGTGCCAGTTCCAGGCTGTTTTGATTACAGTGACTTTATAGTATAACCTGATATCTGGTAAAGTGATCCCTCCTACTTTGTTCTTCTTTTTCAAGATTGCTGTGGCTATTCGGAGTCTTTTTTGGTTCCATGTAAACTTTTGGAGTGTTTGTTCTAGTTCTGTGAAATATGTCATTAGTATTTTGATGGGGATTGCATTGAATCTGTAGATTGCTTTGGGTAGTATGGACATTTTAATGATATTAATTCTTCCAATCCATGAACATGGTATATGCTTCCACTTTTTTGTATCTTCTTCTATTTCTTTTTCAATGACCTATATTTTTCTGCAAATAAGTCCTTTACTTCTTTGGTTAAGTTTATTCCTAGGTATCTTAATTTTTTTTGCTGCAATGGTAAATGGGATTTTTTTTTTAGTTTCTCTTTCTGTGAGTTCATCGTTGGTGTATAGGAATGCCGTTGATTTCTTGACATTGATTTTGTATCCCGCTACTTTGCCAAATTCATTTATTAAGTCTAGTAGATTTTTGATGGAGTCTTTAGGGTTTTCTATGTACAATATCATGTCATCTGCAAATAATGACATTTTCATTTCCTCCCTTCCAATTTGGATCCCTTTTATTTTTTTTCATGTCTAATTGCTGTGGCTAAGACTTCCAGTACTATGTTAAATAAGAGTGGCGAAAGTGGGCATCCCTGTCTTGTTCCCATTCTTAAGGGGAATGTGTTTAGTTTTTGCCCATTGAGTATGATGTTGGCTGTAGGTTTTTCATATATGGCCTTTATTATGTCGAGATATGATCTCTCTATTCCCACACTGCTGAGCATTTTTATCAGAAATGGGTGCTGGATTTTGTCAAATGCTTTTTCAGCATCTATTGATATGATCATATGGTTTTTATCTTTCATTTTGTTTATGTGGTGTATCACATTTATTAACTTGTGAATATTGTACCATCCTTGCATCCCTGGGATGAATCCCACTTGGTCATGGTGAATAATTTTTTTGATGTACTGCTGGATCGAATTTGCTAATATTTTGTTAAGGATTTTGGCATCTATGTTCATCATGGATATTGGCCTGTAGTTTTCTTTCTTTGTAGTGTTTTTATCCGGTTTTGGAATTAGGATTATGCTGGCCTCATTAAATGAGTTTGGAAGGGTTCTGTCTTCTTGGATTTTTCGGAATAGTTTGAGGAGAATGGGTATTAGATCTTCTCTGAATGTTCGGTAAAAACTCCCCCGTGAAGCCATCCAGGCCTGGACTTGTGTTTGCTGGGAGTTTCTTAATTACATCTTCAATTTCCTTAGTTGTTATTGGTCTGTTCAAGTTTTCTATCTCTTCCTGGTTCATTTTTGGGAAACTGTGTGTTTCTAGAAATTTGTCCATTTCACCTAGATTGTCCAATTTGTTGGCATATAACTGTTCATAGTATGTTTCGATGATCCTTTGTATTTCTGTGGTGTCAGTTGTTACTTCTCCTCTTTCGTTTCGGATTTTGTTTATTTGGTTTCTCTCTTTTTGTTTCTTGGTGAGTCTGGCTAAAGGTCCATTGATCTTGTTTATCTTTTCAAAGAACCAGCCTTTTGTTTCATTGATCTTTTGAATTGTTATTTTAGTCTTTATGTTGGTTATTTCTGCTCTGACCTTTACTATTTCCTTCCTCCTGTTATTTCTGGGTTTTTCTGTTTGTTTACTTTCTAGTTCTTTAAGTTGTAGGGTTAGAAAGTCAATTAGGAATTTTTCTTGTTTCTTGAGGTAGGCCTATAGTGCTATCAACTTCTCTTTCAGAACTGCTTTTGCTGTGTCCCATAGATTTTGTGTTGTTGTGTGTTTGTTTTCATTGGTTTCCAGGAAGTTTTTAATTTCTTCCTTGATCTCGTTAGTAACCCATTTGTTGTTTAATAACATGCCATTTAGCCTCCAAGTGTTTGGGTGTTTTTGTGTGTTTTTAGTGTAATTGAGTTCTAGTTTCATGCCACTGTGATCTGAGAAGATGCTTGATATGATTTCAATCTTCTTGCATTTGTAGACTTGCTTTGTGTCCTAACATGTGGTCCACCTTTAAGAATGTCCCATGTGCACTTGAGAAGAATGTATATTCTGCAGTTTTGGGGTGAAATGTTCTGTAAATATCAATGAAGTCCAACTGATCTAGTTCGTCTTGTGAGGACTCTATATCCTTGTTAATTTTTTGTCTAGAAGATCTATCCAGTGGTGTCAATGGCATGTTAAAGTCATCCACTATGTTTGTATTGCTATTGATCTCTCCCTTGAAGTCCTCCAGAAGTTTTTAAATATATTTTGGTGCTCCCGTATTTGGTGCATATATGTTTACCAGGGTTATATCCTCTTGTGGGATTGATCCTTTTAATATTATGTAATGACTGTCTCTTATTATGGCCCTCATTTTGAAGTCTATCTTGTCACATATGAGTATTGCTACACCAGCTTCTTTTTCATTTCCATTTGCTTGGAAAATTTTTTTCCATCCCTTCACTTTCATCCTGTGTGAGTCTTTTGTTCTGAGGTGGGTCTCTTGTAGACAGCATATATATGGGTCGGGTTTTCTTATACAATCAGTTATCCTATGTCTTTTGATTGGAGCATTTAAGCCATTTACATTTAAGGTTATTATTGATAGATAGTTATTAGTTGCTATTTTTATTTTTATGCCTGTGTTCCTCTCTCTCTGTTTCTTCTTCTTCTTACAACAGTCCCTTCAGCATTTCTTGCAGTGCTGGTTTGGTGGTGGTAAATTCCTTTAGCTTTTTTTTAATCTGTGAAGCTCTTTATTTCTCCTTCAATTTTGAATGATAGCCCTGCTGGGTAGAGTAGTCTTGGTTTCAGACCCTTGCCTTGCATTACTTTGTACACTTCATGCCACTCCCTCTGGCCTACAAAGCTTTTATTGAGAAATCAGCTGACAGTCTAATGGGAGCTCCCTTGTAGGTAACTTTCTGTCTCTCTCTTGCTTCCTTTAAGATTCTTTGTCTTTAATGTTTGCCAGTTTTATTATGATGTGTCTAGCTGTGAGTCTTTTGGGGTTCATCTTGCTTGAGACTCTCTGTGTTTCCTGGACTTGTGTGACTTTTTCCTTCACAAGTTTAGGGAAGTTTTCTGTCATTATTTCTTCAAACAGGTTCTCTATTCCTTTCTCTGATTCTTCTCCTTCCGATACCTCTATAACGCGAATGTTGTTACATTTTGTATTGTCCCACAGCTCTCTTAAACTCTCCTTCTGCTTTTTAAACTTTTTTCCCATTTGCTGCTCTGTTTGGGTGTTTTTCTCTACCTTATCTTCTAAGTCGCTGATTTGGTCTTCAGCTTCTTCTAATCTACTATTGAACCCTTCTAAGGTATTTTTCATAACAGCTATGTCATTCTTTATTTCCTCTTGATTTTTATGGATAGCTTGTACCTCTTTATGCATAGCTTCTACCTCTTTTTTTAAGCTGAAGTAGTTCCCAGTGAGCTCTTCATAATTCTTATTAAGTTGCTTGTAGTTCTCACCAAATTGTTTGAGCACACCCTTAAAATTATTGCTTTGAATTCTTTATCTGACCAATTGCTTTCTTTCATTTCCTGTAGTTCCTTTTCTGGTGATTCCTCTTTTTCTTTCCTTTGGGTGTTGTTTCTTTATCTCCCCATTTTAGCCATCTGGTTGCTCTAGACCCGGTGAGGGATGTTTGGATGTGTAGGCAGCTCACTGTATATCAAATAAGGTTGCTGTGCCTCCCAGACTGTTCTGTTGTGTGTCACCTCTTGCCTGCTGTGGATCCTGGAGGATTGACTACTGGGGGCTGGTATTGGTGTGTCCTGGTAGGTGCTGCTGCTGGATCATGTGAGCCCCTCTGAAGTTGTGTTTCCCACTGGTCACTGGTGCCACCTGTAGCTGTATTGCTCAGGCCCTGCTGGAGCCGCACTCCCTGCCTGCACCATGGGCAGCTGGGTTGCACAGGCCCCACTGGAGCCCTGGATCCCCCCTGATCTTGTGGGCAGCTGGGTTGTACAGGCCCCGTTGGAGCCCCTGCTTCCCGTTGATCCCATGGAAAGCTGGATCACACAGTCCCCTCTGGAGACCCGGCTCCATGTCTATCTTGTGGACTGCTGGGTCACACAAGTCCCACCGGAACCCTGGCTCCCCACCGCTCTTTGGGCTGCTGGGTCACACAGGCCCCTGTGGAGCCCCGGCTCCCACTGCTCTTGTGGGCAGCTGTGTTGCACAGGCCCCTATGGAGCCCCAGGTCCCTCCGCTGGTGTCTGGGGAGTGCTGCTGCCCCGTGGGGCTCAGCTCCTGCTCAGCCTTTGCTGTAGTTTTTGGGGATGGGTCTCAGCTGCTGATATGTTCTTCTATTGCCTGGGGATGGATGTCTGCTCCCCAGCCTCTGTTGCTGGGGGTATATCTTGACTCTGATCGGGCTACTTCTGTGGGGGATGGTGCTGGGCTCCCAGCCGTTTGCAGTTTCCACAACAGGCACCTTGACAGCTCCACTACTGTGCACTGGTCTGTGTTGACACAGGGTGTCCACTGGTCCAATGGTACCAGGTGCACTGGTGGGCTCAGGTTGCTGGGCCCTAGCCGCTCCCACTGCCTCCTCCCAGGGAAGACCCCGGATCTTCCAAAATGGTGGGACCTCCCTGGGGGGCAGGGAGAAGCACCCTGAAGGGCCGCTTACCGCGGTAGCTGGCTGCTCCTGTCCACAGCACAGGAACCTGCTGCTCCGTGTCTCTGCACTGCACGAGTTTGGTCATCTACCTTCACGTCCACTCACTCTCTTACACACCAGCTCACTCTCTCACACGCTCACCCTCCCTCTGGTCCCGCCTGCCGCCATCTTCCTTGTTAATGACATAAGAATTCTTAAAGTCAAAATGTTGTACTCTACTGTGGATCAAAGATCATTTTACTCCAAGGTGTAAAACATGCCCCATGTGCGTTCAATCTCATTTGTTCGAATTCTGTAGTCAACAAGCAGACTCAAGTTTGCTCATTTTGTTTCTTAGGCATTTAATTGATGCTGGGAAGAGCTGTCTTTTACTATAGTAATAAAATTGTGACCATTAGTATGGCATTATGAATGAGGAAATTAAAATTCTGTCATGTCATTAGTTTACTGTTAAAATGGTAAATATAAAAATCTGATCACCTGAGCTTTGTTATCTTTTTTGGGAGAAGAGATGAAATCTATAAAGCTGAGGATAAGATCCTAGTTAGCCTCTGAGACAAAATTATTAGGAGAAACAGAACTTGAAGAGGCTTATATTCTCTCTTGATATTCAGAGTTACAAATTTTTTCTTATGGAATAATTTCTACCAAAATTTTGAAAGTTAATAAGGACAGTTATTAGTGATGAGTTCTTCTTTGTGTGTTGATACTGAGATTGATGAATTTGGGATGAGGGTTTCTCTTGTGAAATTTGGAAAAGGCAGTGCCAAAATCTTGGGCTATATTGCTATCAGTGAAACAATTTTAGATGAAAACCTTAATCACAACCTTTCAAAAGAACACTCAAGGCCTTAAGTTGTCTGTTCTCAGAACATAAACAGTTGTACAGTGTAAGTCGAGTGCTTATCCAATTCAGTCTCTGAACTTAATATACCTCATATGTGAAAAAGAAATCATTTATTTACACGGGGAAAAGAGTAAAGCAACCTAATACGAAATCATAGAATGGAAACCTTGTAATAGCCTCGGCTTTATGCTCCACCATCTTGGCGCTGGGTCAGCCTTGCTTGTTATGATTGGCGCGGGCCGCAGACTGGTAAGTTAGCCTAGTGAGACTGGAGTAAATCTGGCTGTTTACATCATTAAATTTTGAATGATGGCATATTTTACCTTTTTTCTGCCAACTTTACCTTTGATAAATAATTCTTAGGATTAATAATTCGTTAGCTGTGACCATCAGGAATGGATCCAGAGAAACGAGTTCCATATTATTTATTTAACACCCAGTTCTCCAGCTCTCCTAGGGGGACTCTGAGTTATTAGTGTGTATTAAGAGCAAAAGCTGAATACAGTAGAATTCCAGTGTGCGCTGAGTTCACTCCAAAAGCTTATATAAATGTTCTCATTAAGTTGTAGCTCTACACTCCATTAGGGAAGGGTTTGTTCAATTCCAGCACAGCCTTTCCAGTGGTTGGCTTATCTATGCCCGGGCTAAGCCTTGAAGGTCCATTTTACACCTTTAAAAACATGTTAAAAAGATAAAATAAACCCCCTCCCAAAATCATTAATTAAAGCAATCAGTCCTATAGCGACTTTGGATTGGGTTGGTACCACAAGGGGAGTTTAACAAAAGAGAGAACTGAAAAATCCCCTAAGTTTCACAAATCTGACTGGAAAAATATTGTTGGCATTAAAGTCAGATACATGGGGGTTTGAATGCTAATCCTGCTACTTCTCGGCTGTGTGAATTTGAGCCTCAGTTTTTACCTCCCTGTTGTTCTGAGTACAAGTGAAAAGAGAGGATGAAATTGCCTAATATACTGCACGGTGTAGTGTGGATATTTTACTGTGTCTACTGTCAGTTCTTTCCCACGGTAATGTGAATTGCTTGAGGACAGAGAGTTTCATCTTTCTGGTTAAATGCTATAACAGTGCTGTGAATATTCTGCCACATAGGAATGCTCAGTGTGTGTCCAATAAAACAAGTCTTAATTCCTTCATTGCTAAAATAATGTGCTACATGTCTTCTAATTTAAAGCTATATCAGTGCTTGCTTTGGCAGCACATATACTAAAATTGGAACAATACAGAGAAGATTAGCATGGCCCCTGCACAAGGACGACATGCAAATTCGTGAAGCATTCCATATTTAAAAAAAAAAAAAGCTATATTATAATCATCTTTTTCCTATTATGGGGCATTTAATTTTTAGGATGTGTGTGTGTGTGTATGTGTGTGTGTGATTGTGCATATCTTGTGATAAATTTTTTAATTCGCCATTAGATGATTACCTAAATATAAATTATTCCGTATAGTATTATTGCATCAGAATGAAACAATATTTTAAAGCTCTTAATACAAAATAAGGCTCTTAATAACAAAAATATATTTCCAACTATATTATATCAGTTTATGCCCTCAAAATAGTACATGAGAATATCTGTTTAGCTACACTCTCATCAGAAATGAGTATTTTCATTTAAAAATTTTTGCTAATGTTAAAGACAACTTAATTTCATTGTCTCTAGCTATCTTTGATTACATGAAATAACTGTGTAGTCTTACGAAGAAGCTTGCTGAGCAAACTCATGAGTTTTGACCACTGGTGATTTAACTATCCAGTCAGTGCTCAGTAAGCAGTCACTGGGTGGGTGAGTGAATGAAGTTCTGCACCCTCAGCATGGAGTCTTATGTCAATAACTTTGAAACACTGGATTTTTCAGACCTAATATTTTCCATTTAGAGTTGTTACTTTTTATGCATTGTATTATGTATTACGAGTATTATACTCATATAGTGTATGAGTAGTTCTCACAAAGATGGGGTTGGATAGTACTATAGTAGGAATTAATCAATATGCCATTGGAGAAAAGAAAGACCAAGGAATATGGAAATATGGGCTTCGATCTGCATCTTGAAATAAGATCACAGGGGTCAAAAGGTTCATTAGCAGAGAAAAGAACTTCCTTTTTAGATTAAATAAAAGGGGGAGCAGCATATCAAGTATGCCAGATTAGGAACAAGTAATGAAAGATTCAATTATTAGACTAAATGTATAGTGTTTTTTAAACAACAACAAAAAACCACACAACAATACATAACCATCAAAGTTATTTCATTACGCTGTGGACTTTATCATTTATGGTTTTCCAAAGCTAACTCAGACAACAATTCAAAGGAAGATGCAGGGCTAATAATCATTTTGAGAGAGCCTGGGTGTGTAGATAAATAGAGGAGATATAGTTAACTTTCCAACTGAAGGTAGGAAAGTCTTTCCTATCTTAAAACAACCCTCCCATTATTCATGTGACAATATAAAAAAGTGGCTACTGATGATGAATAGTTGCTTGTAATCTGCAGGATTATTTATAAGCAATATGCAAATACTTCACTCTTGTATCACTTTGCTATAAAGTTAAAAGGTATCTTGAATTTGTACCTATTCAGAGTATAGGAAAACACATGATTTAGGCTATCACACATTTAGTATTTCTGACAAATTATAGTTTGTCCTGAGAACTCTATTATCTCCTTTGATAACAACCAAAAAAGACTTCAAGGAGTTTATGGCATTTATGTAAGAAGTCATATGGAGTACTTGCTTAGATTTTTACCATTCTTGTTAAAAAAAAAACACAAAAAACTTTTAATAAAATCTTCTAAATTCAAAATCCTTATCATTTTGCCCTGCTCTTTCTCTATATCTTGTCAAAGTGTATTTCGTGTATTCAACTGTCTGTGTAGTTGAATGTATGTAATTAAGGAGGAGTCAATTTCAACAACTTGTCATTTCTAGGGTAAATAATGTTTCAGCAAGTGTACTGCACATGACTGTATAAACATAAATGCAGGATACACTGTGCTGTACAAGAACATATTCTGTGAGCTTGTAGGGTGGCCGCCCAGGTTGGCCTGCCGTAAATGACTGGAAAATAAAGCCTTCCTGTTTTGAACTGATCTACATTGGTTTGGGGTAATAAACTCAGTGGTAGTATTAAAAACCGAATAGGCTTTATAATCCATCACCTAACTTGATTTCAGGTTTCCTCTGCTCCTTGGTTTTAATCTCATGGGAAGGTGCCTTTGCTTTGCTGATATTTGAGTCCCTTACTCTCAAAGAGATCTGGATAAGGGCATTTCTCTCCTGCCTTTCAAATGAAGATTCCCATGAGCCACGTGTGAAGTACTCATAGGCATCTCTCATAGTACAGGAAATGCAGTCAGATGGAGAGGTTAAGGAAATGGCTCAAAGACAGTCAGCAGGATGTACTCCACCAAGAAATAGTAAACAGGCCTTCTCTCTCCTAGTCCTTGAAATGACTGTCAGATTTCATCATTCATTTCCATTGATCTTGCAGCATGAGGAAGCAACTGGATCACAACAGGCTTTAAAAGGAAATACGGTGTTCATCTGAAACGAATACAATGTTATACATCAATTTCCCTCAATAAAAAAATGAAATGAAACAAAAACAAACACACAGATAAAAGAAAAAGGAAAATAGAACCTAGAGCAGAAGGTACCATTAAACGTGAATTTAATTCTTACCCTTTTTAAATCTCTTCTTCTGTTCTCAATAGTCCGTTACAAGAAGAAAAGGTGAACAGTTAGGTCAGGGGACAGTTTGGAATGGTGCAGGTGAGACAGCAGTAGCAGTACTGCTTCAGTATTATTATTACTTTATTCAATTCAGTTCATCACGTGTGCCAGAAAGATTTACCCAGGAACTGAAGGAGAGCCACAAACATTGATTTTTTTATGTTTTTTTAATTGATATTTTAGAGAGAGAGGGAGAAAGAGATAGAAACATCGGCGTGAGAGAGATACATCGATTGCCTGCCTCCTGCATGCCCCCCACTGCGGATCGAGCACAAAACCCGGGCATGTGTCCTGACCAGGAATCGAACCAGGACCTCTCAGTCCATGGGATGATGCGCAATCCACTGAGCCACACAGGCCTGGCACAAACATTATTTTGACATTGTCCTTATTTTTGAGGAGATGACACTCTGTTAGGAGAGAGAGAGACATATAAACACATATGTGTCAATAAAGCCTATGAAATATTAATATCAAGGAGTGTATAGAGCATTACACAAGCTCCAAGAAGAGGTTCAGAATTCAAAGTAAGCTGTGGGTTCAGGGAATGCTCTCTTAGGAAAAGGATGCTTGGATTGAAGTTTGAAGGATTCTAGTGTTGGCCAAAGAAAAAGTCCGAAGGGCATCAGAAGCAAAAGGAATAATATTCATGAATGAAAAGAGATGTGAATTACAAATGTCATGCACGGGAGTCCTGATTGCTGAAACTGGAGAGGTAGAAAGAGAGTACAAATGACTTTGCATGACGTGCTAAAGATCTTGCTAAAATATTTTTTAGGAATGAGAGCCGGAGGAGATATTAAACAGCCATATGGTATAATTTGCTTGTTAGATAGATTATCCTGGTTGCAGGGTGGAAGATGAGTTTAAAGAGGGCAAAATTAAGTGGATAATGCAATAGTTCACCTAAAGGTTGATGAAGCAATGACTAATAAAATTGTAATCAGTCCAGCTGGTGTGTCTCAGTGGTTGAGCATTGACCCATGCACCAAGAGGTCGCTGGTTCGATTCCTGGTCAGGACACATGCCCAAGTTGTGGGCCCGATCCCCAGTGGGGGCCATGCAGGAGGCGGCCAATCGATGTTCTCTCTCATTGATGTTTCTATCTCTCTCTCTCCCTCTCCCTTTCTCTCTCTAAAAAACCAATAAAGAAAAAAAATTGTAATCAGGATGGAGAGAAGATAGAATAAAAAGAGATACAAGGAATCTTGACACAGATCTTATATTCTTCACAAGAATGAACTCAAAATGGATTATAGTCTTATGTGTAAAATGCAAAATTATAAAACTCCAAGAAGATAACATAATAGAAAATCTAGGTAACCTTGGATATTGTGATAACATTTTAGATACAACACCAAAGGTACAAACCTACAAACCATGACAGAAAGAATTAATAAGCTAGACTTTATTAAAATTTAGAACTTCTGCTCTATGTAAGACAATGTCAAGAGAATGAGAAGATGAGCCACAGTTTGGGAGAAAACATTTGCAAAGACACATCTGATAAAAGACTGTTATGCAAAATATACACAGAATTTTTAAAATTCAACAATAAGAAAATGAACAACCTAATTACAAAATGGGCCACAGATTTGAACAGACACTTATTCAAAGGAGATATACAGATGGCAAATAAGGATATGAAATGTGCTCCAAACCACATATCATCAGGGTATTGCAAATTAAAACAGTGAGATACCACTCTGGCCGATTTGGCTCAGCGGTCAGAGCATCACTCTATGGACTAAAGGGTCTCGGGTTTGATTTCCAGTCAAGGGCATGTACCTGGGTTACAGGTTCGATCACCAGCCCCAGTCGGGGTCATGCAAGAGGCAACCAATCAATGTATCTGTCTCACATCGATGTTTCTTTCTCTTTCTCTCTCTCCCTCCCTTCCATTTTATCTAAAAATCAATGGGAAAGTATCTTCGAGTGAGAATTAATAATAGTTAATTATTATATAAAATAAATAAATAAAGCTACAATAGCTCTACATACCTATTATAATGGCCAAAATCCAGAACACTGACAACACCAAATGCTGACAAGGATGTGGAGCAACTGGAACTAACATTCATTGCTGGTGGGGATGAAAATGGTATAAGCAGTTTAGAAGACAGTTTGGTGGTTTCTTATAAAACTAATATACTCTTATCAGACATACTAGCAATTATGCTCCCTGGCATTGGCCCAAAGGAGCTGAAAACTCACGCCCACAGAAAAACCTGCACAGATGTTTATAACACCTTTATTTATAATTACCAGTACTTGGCAGTAGTAAATATGTCCTTCAGTAGGTAAATGAAAAATAAACTGTGTTATATCCAGACAGTGTAATATTGTTCAGTGCTAACAAGAAATGAGCTATCAAAGTATGAGAAGACATGGAGTTATCTTTTTTAATTTTTCATTTTTTTCTTTATTGATTTTAGAGAGAGGAAAGGAGAGAGGGAGAGAGAAACATCGATGAGAGAGAACATCGATTGGCCACCTACTGGGGATTGGGCCCACAACCTGGGCATGTGTCCTGACTGGGAATCAAACTGGTGACCTCTTGGTGCATGGGTCAATGCTCAACCACTGAGCCACACCAGCTGGGTGACATGGAGTTATCTTAAATGCACATTGCTAAGTGAAAGAAGCCAATCTGGAAAGCTTGAACGCTGTAGGATTCCAGCTATATATAAGTTTGGGGAAGATAATGAATTAAATTGGTATTTTGGGGGACATATCATTGACTATATTCTCTAGGTAGCTCCAGATGTGACTCTGAGCATCAAAAATATGTCAGGACTGGAGCTACGTCAAACTTCTAAGTATGAAAATAGCAGTTAAAATCTTGAGAGTAGAAGAGATAAGCCAGGAAATGGGTCCAAGGAAAACGAATAGTGAAGTAGGAATGAATCTTGAGATACAACTGATATTAAGGTTCTGGCAGAAAAAGAAAAACATGAAAGTCAAAGAACGACTGCTGAGAGAAGAGGGTATATAAATTAAACAGTCATTTAATAACATAGTAGTGTTTGTCTCGTAATTTATTTTTTCCAAATAATTTTTATCAGAAATTTTACTTCTTAAATTGAACATAGGAGAAGCAAGGTACCAGTTCATACAGTTTTTACTCCTTTTTAAAAATTAAGAAACTGATAATTTTTTCATAATCTCCTTCACAGGGTCTTTTTATTTAGTGCAACCATAAATGACAATATCATCTTCTTTTTTTGTGTTTTCTACATCATTCCTAAATTGTCTTCATCTGTTCTAATTGTTTCCATTCCTTTTATAAATTGCTTACCCAAATCATTCTCCTTTGTATGAAGGTTTGCATGTCCAACTCTATATAGAACATTTTCATCTAGAAATCCCATAAACTTCTCCTGGTTCATCTCTGTCATTGACAACATCATTAATCCAGTTACCAAAGTCAGAAACTAAGAAATTACCATTGACCTCCTTGACCTTCAGTCCCCACATTGAGTCAGTCATCAAAGTCTATTTCTTTTCCTTCCTACCTTTCAAGTCGTGCCACTGTTTCCCTTCCACCAACACCTTCAGGTTAGGACACCAGTTTTCTCTTATAAATGATTATAAAACCATTATCGGATTCTGCTTTTAGTGTTTCCCCTCATTTAGTCCATTGTCAACACTGCAGACAATGGAGCACTGTTGTGTCCCCCTTGCTAAGAGCCCCCCATTTTCCTGCCTGTGCCCTCAGGGCAAATGCCAAAGCTCTTCAAGATCTGGTTACTCTCAGTCCAAATTCGTAATTCATCTCTCAGCCACATTTTATGTTCCTACCACAGGATGCACATGTGGATTCCTGAACAAATATGTCTGTCCTGGGCTTTCCATTCTATTTGCTTGTCACACCCCTAGTTTTTTCTCTTCTGTGACCCCCATCACACACACACACACACACACACACACACACACACACACTCCAGTAGTGGATGGGTCCACTGGTGCTCCTTCCAGATGTTCTCCTTGGCAGTACTCACTGATATAGCTTCTCACGTAACTCTCCATCTCAAAGACTGTTTTCCAAGCGGCCCGATCTAAGATGTAGTTCGTCTTTGCATATCAAGTTAGAAAGTCTCTGGTGATGAACCAAAACTTATGAGTGATCCTGTTTGAGATACTTAGAGAATCTATAAATAGCCTTATCTGATATTTACCAACTATTATATAATTGTCTTGCTTATCAGGCTGAAAACACCTCAAAGACAGACTTTGTCTTTAATTATGGTATTCCCTGTGCCTGGCACTGAGGCATTCAATAATTTTTTTGAATAAATGAATAGTATGCCTAAGGTCATTTAAAAATTTGATGACTCAAAGGTGCCTAACATCTAGGTCTCCTGAGAAAATTTCCACTGTACTTACCCGCAAACCATATAACACTCCCTGGTCACTCATTAATTTATGGCTGGAAAAGCCCTGGGAAGTATTTGTTACAATTTTGCTCTAACTTTATCAGATGTTGCTGAATTCTTGGACAGAGATCTGAATTCTTGACAAGAGAATAGAAATATACTTACAAAATTAAACATGAGAAAGATTATACTAGCGATCTTTCCTCCTAATATTATAACATTAATTCATTGCAGAGGCAAATCATAGGTGGTATAAAGAGTATATTAAAATCTTAGAATGATAGAGCTGTAGTTCTGTGTCCCAAGAAATTGGAATAAATTTACTTTGAAGAAATATATATTTTCAAGCGTATGAGTCATTATCCAAAAGTGGATCTGAGCATGCCTTTAGAATGTTCTTTTCCTTTATGTCTACATATACATACATAGTTACTTTTAACTCAACTTGTTATCTAAGATCTTTCAGGGTTATTGACGATGAAAAGTTAAAATTCGAAGTCCTATGTTTTGTGTCTGTAGGCCACAAAATTACCACTACATTAAAAAGAGTTTTGCCCAGCTGGTGTGGCTCAGTGGACTGAGCATCGTCCCATTGACTGAGAGGTCCCGGTTCAATTCTCGGTCAGGGCACATGCCGGGGTTGCAGGCTCGGTCCCCAGTAGGGGGTGTGCAGGAGGCAGCTGATCCATGTTTCTCTCTCACATTGATGTTTCTATCTCTCTCTCTCTAAAAAAATCAATAAAAACATAAAACAACAAAAAATAAATAAAAAGAATTTTGTTAGGTTTGCCACATGAAAAATTAAAACACTCAGATACAAGAACATTGCATGTCAAAATAAAAATATTCAAATAGAAATAAGAAATTTTGTGAGGAGTGTTCTGAAAATAAAGTAGCAATTCAAACTAGGGAAAGTCCAACTAATGTGACTGCTGTTAAAAGTAACATCATTATTCTTAGTTGTTCTAAATGAAGTCTTTCTATTCAAAAGTTGTCTTTGACAATTTCTTGTATATATGTGATATTGCCTGACAATTCCAAACATTGAAATGATATTACATGTAAGAAAAAAACAAACATATTTTCATTTTACTTTGTAATATTGCTGTTTTCTTTAAATCCTCACCCAAGGATATTTTTTACACTTATCTTCAGATAGATTGGGGGGGGGGGAAGGAGGGAGAGAGAGAGACAGGTAGAGAGGTAGAGAGATACATCGATTGACTGCCTCCTGCATGACCTGGACCAGGGCTGGGGACCAAATCACAACCGAGGTATGTGCCCTTGACCTGGTTGAACCCATGACTCTTTGATCCTCGGGCCGATGCTCTAACCACTGAACCAAACTGGCCAGGGCTCATTGGTGTTTTTAAAGCCAATGGTTCTTTATAGTTTCTTAATTTTTTCTCTCTCATTTTTTTTTTCTCTCAATCTCTTATTTTTAACACGGTGGTTGCTCCTTCATTTTGTGTTTCTTAGAAACCAAGGCTCATTACCATGGCTCTGTGACTGAAATGATGCTTTAACCTAGAATAATTTAACTTAGAATATAGTTGTGTGGCATATTTTCAGTGTTCTGACATGCCAGATCTGGACATATTAATCTCAGTCATTGTTCTTCACCCTCAGCAAACCCATCTTAAACAATTTTCAAGGAGAAGTAGAGGTAGATTGAGAAATACGTGATGATAACACTGATGTCTTACTTAATGACTCAATGTAGTTAAGCTATTAACAACCATTTTTGGAAACAATTACAGAACTATAGAATTTCTTTATGATGAAACTTGATTATGTTTTGGCAACTGTCTTATTGCCCACTGTCTAAGGACTTGTCAATCTTCTCTTTTCCACTTTGGACTTTATTTTTTAGCTCTCCTTTTTATTTTCACTTGTATGGTAATATTGCTGTTTCAAGTATATATGACTAGACTGAAAATGATTTTTAAAAAGTGATTCTGCCCTGGCCAATATGGCTCAGTTGGTTGAGCATTGTCTTGTGCACTGAAAGGTTGCCGGTTTGATTCCTAGTCAGTGCACATACCCAGGTTGCAGGTTCAATCCCTGGTCATGGTGTGTGGGAGGCAACTCATCAATGTTTCTCTCTCTCTTGCTCTCTCTCTAAAATCAATAAAAACATATATATATTTTTAAAAGTGGTTCTTTTCATATTTGCCTTTGTGCTTGGCTTCCTTTGTATGGATATGCCAGTAGTTGCTTAAAATACACTTGTTGGAATAATATGTGAAATAGTCCATTGTTAGGCAGCATTGTGCTTAAAAAATAGTTGACATAGTTGAGATATTGGAAACTCTGCAACATCCAATGATACACTGACGTGATGGAAATGGGAAGGAAATTGTCCAATGATCTTATAGCACTGTGGCAAGGCAAAAGTTCCCAAAGCATAGTTCCCAGACCAGCAAAGCTATAATTTACATTCAATTAAACTGACCAACTTTAAGCCCAGTGTGTTTTGACAAATGTATACAGTCATAGAAAACACTACCACAATCAAGATACAGGCTATTTGTATCATCTCAGCGAATTTTGCTGTGTCCCTTCCCAGGTGGTTTTCTCTCCTCTGTCAACCTCTGACACCATGGATCTTTCTGTCATTGTAGTTTACCTGTTCTATATTTTCTTACCCTTGGAATCAGGGTATGTAAACTTCTTGTGTCTCACTTCTTTCACTTCGCAGAATGCTCTCAGGATTCCTTCATGGCTCCATGGGTTAGTATTTCCTCTCTTTAAAAATTTTTTTTTCCTTTTTGATTTTAGAGAGAGAGGAAGGGAGAAGGAGAGATAGAAACATTGATGAGCGAGAACGTCGATTGGCCCCCTCCTGCATGCCCCACACTAGGGATTGGGCCCACAACCTGAGTATGTGCCCTCACTGGGAATTGAACTGGTGACCTCTTGGTGTATGGGTCGACGCTCAACCACTGAGCCACACCGGCTGGGCCAATATTTCCTCTCTTTTAATGGTTGAGTAGTATTTTATTATATGAATGTATCACAGTTTGTCTATCCATTCACTAGTCCATAAGCATTTGGTTTATTTCATGTTTTGGCTACTATGGGAAAAGTTGGTATGGATATTTGCATACATTTGTGTAAATATGCTTTAATATTTCATGGTTAGATACCCAGAAAATTAATGGCTGACTTATATATTATTTATATATTTAACATTTTATGAACTGCCAAACTTTTCAAAACATCAGCTATACTATTGAGCATTTTCACCAGCACGTCTGAGGGTGCCAGCGGTTCCACAGCCTCACCAACTCGTGTTCATTTTAGCCATTTTAGTGAATGTGCTGAAAGCTTCAGTTTCTTCATTGGTATTCTATACCTTTCCCTGTGCTTACTGGCTCTTTGTGATCATTTTTTTTAGTGAAATGTCAAAACCCACGATCCATTTCTTGTTGGGTGGTTTGCCATTTTATTGTTGTGCTCTAATAGTTTTTTATATATTCTGGAAACAATTTCTTTGTCAGATACGTGTTGAGCAAACTTTTTCTCTCGGTTGGTAGTCTATTGTTTCATTTTCTTCAGGATGTTTTTCAAAGAGCAGATTTTAATCTTTTTGTCAGTCCAGCCCGTGGTGGGGCTGGGTCTGAGTTTGTTGATTTGGTTCCCATGGGTGACCCACAAGACTCAATTCCTCTAGTGGTGGACGGAAGCCCCATTGCCCTCAGCAGGAGGGCTGACATGCTGCAGTGTTTCTTAGTGTTCCCGCTACACCCTCACCTTTCCGTAGGCTCACCCCCTGTGCCACACAGGGGTCTGTGCCATCTTGCCCCTCCCCCGTGACAGACACCTGTTTGTTCTTTGGCTTAAAACTCAAGATCCGGGGCACATATGTATTTCCTGTGCCTGCAGGATGCTTAACCTGTGTCAGGGCCAGCTGATGGGGTGGGGAAGGTTTTCTACCCTTTCCTTCCTTCCATAGAGGCAGAGGCCTTTCGCGGGGCTGTGGCAGAGCAGTTTCCTGTCCTTCGCCCAGTGGCAGAGGCTGTTTCTCCTAAAGCATTGTTAGAGAAGCTAGAACAATTTGCACAACTAAAGATTTGCTGAACTAAATTTTTTGAGGGGGATTGAAAATTATCATACTATCTCTAGGAACAATGCTCAATACGAACTAATAAATGCAAATTTTATATCTATAATCCATTCAAGACTTTGGAGGTTTGGGGCATATTCAAATGTTTAATTAGGAAAGAAAATTTTCAAACATTAGCTTTTTCTTTTTTTTTTAATAACCATTTCTATTTCATTTGGCAACAGAGAACATATTTTCCTTTTTACCTAGCAGCTAAATCTGGTTTCCAAACTTTATTCCAGAGAATTATTTTAGGCATAAATTCCTGTAACTTTAAAATTTTTTAATGAAAAAGTCTCAATTCAAAATTTTAGAAGGCTAGCAAAAACCTTTTAGATTTAAGTTTTGCATATCAATCCTAATGGATATCTCTAAGCTTTTGACCCAAAGCCATAGGATGCGAATATCAGACAATGCTGTAGAAAAGAAAGGAGAGGAGGAGAGTGGGGGGGAGAGACCCAGTTATATCAAAATATTCTCTGTAGTTTTATTTCTGATTGTTTAGAACTAAACCATGCTTCTTGAATTTATTTTGACTTTCATTTAAGTCTCAGTTCACTTGATATTTAGAATGTGAATAGTTTTATGTTATTCAGGGATTTTTAAAACTTAAAATGATCTATTCTTACAGGTCCATCCATGCTGTGGCAAATAGTAGAATTTCTTTCCATTTAAAGGCTGAATAATACTTCAGTGTACGTGTGTACCACATTTTCTTTATCCATTCATCTATTGACGGACCTGGAAGACATTGTGCTAAGTAAATTAAGTCAGTCACAGAACAACTACCACACGATTCCTCTTATATGAGGCATCTGAAAGAGTCAAGGTGCAGTAGGAGACAACAGAACGGTGATTAGCGAGGATGAAGTCGGTGGATATGGGGAGTTGTTCAAGGGGTGTAAAGTTGCAGTTACACAAGAGGATTAAGCTCCAGAGATCTACTGTACAACATAATGCCTATAGTTAACAATAGCATATTATATATTTAAACATTTGCTAAGAGGGCCTGGCCGGTGTGGCTCAGTGGACTGAGCGTTGTCCCATGGACTGAGAGGTCCCAGTTCGATTCCCGGTCAGGGCACATGCCTGGGTTTTGGGCTCCATCCCCAGTAGGAGGTGTGCAGGAGGCAGCTTATCAATGTTTCTGTCTTTCTCTCCCTTCCTCTCTCTCTAAAAAAATCAATAAAAACATTTTTTAAAAATTTACTAATAGGGTAAATCTCATATTAAGTGTTCTTACTGCAAAAGACAGACAAACAGACAACAAAGTGATGCAAGGAAATTTTGGAGGTGATGAATATGTTTATTACCTGGACTGTGGTGATGGTAACCTGAGTGTGTACACATGTCCAAGCTCACCAGTTGTATGCACTGATTATATGCAGTGTTTTATATACCAATTATTTCTATAAAAGCTAGAAACAATGTTACTTTTTCTTAGACTCAGAAACACCTATTGCATGCCTATCATATTGTAAATATTCGACCAGAGGCTTTGAGATTTGTTACTCTTCTCAATTTCTCAAAAACATGTTAATGGGGCTCTGATTAAGTTTTTTTGTAAGGAAAACAAGTCACTGGCTATCATTTGTTTAACCAGAAGTTATTAATTACTTGCAATGGGCTGCAGGTACAGGTCTGGATCTGATGCCCTGAAATATTAGGTATTCAGGAAAAAGCAGTTATCAAAATAGATGGATCACTTCTCTGATCCTTGAATTGCTCTTTGATGAAATAAAGTCTCTATCTGGTCTTGGACTAGCTGAATTAATGAAGTCAAATTAGTCTCCTCAAGTAGAAACTTATATTATGTATGATTCATTCTTGTACAGAATTCCCAAACCATTTCTGTATTGTGATTCTTTTTTAAAAAAATAATATATATTTTCCTGGCCGGTGTGGCTCAGTGGTTGAGTGTCAACCCTTGCACTAAGAGATCACCGGTTCAATTCCCGGTCAGGGCACATGCCCAGATTGTGGGCCAAATCCCCAGTGAGGGGCATGCAGGAGGTGGCCAATAGATGTTCTCTCATCGATGTTTCTATCTCTCCCTCTCCCTTCCTCTCTTTCTAAAATCAATAAAGAAAAAAAATGTTTTTATTGATTTTATAGAGAGAGGGGAAGGGAGAGGGAGAGAGAGGGAGATAGAGAGAGATAGAAACATTGATTGGCTCCCTCTTACAGCCTCCCCCCCCCCCCCCCAGGGATCAAGCCCACAACCCAGGCATGTGTGTGAATTAAACCTGTGACCACTTGGTGTATGGGATGGGGCTCATTCCACTGAACCACACTGGCCAGGCTCTACTGTGATTCTTATACAATGACTTATGAATGAACTATAGTAAAGTCTAGGATTCTTTGGTCAGGCCTGGTCTGGATAATAATTCCAATTATGATGTCTTCCTCTGACCTCCTTACCCCACCAGGACAGCAGAGGAATCCTGGACTAAAACTCTACTCTCTTACATAATGACCATTTTATATTTCTTTTCATTATTGGAAATAATAAGATCTTAAGGTCAACCATAAGGCAAACACAATAATATTGATTGGAGTAAGTGCCAGCAGCATGTTCAGTGACAAGAAGTGGAAGTACATTTTATCTGATCTGGGTAAGCATTCTTGGGAGCAAGTCTGTTTCAGAGCCTAGGAAGTAACCAGAGGTGTTTTTGCCAAAAGGTAGGAAAAGAATAAATAATGTTGATGGAACTGTTAAATCAATACAAAAACCTTCTTTTGTACTATTGCATTTGCTTATTTAATAAACTTTTCAAATAATCATTCGGGTTTCACCAGACCAGGACAATTTTTTTTTTGTCATTTTCATATATATTGCATTACTATTTTTTTTTAAAATAAAAATTAGCTGTTGGTTAATGGCTGCGAAGGAAAATCTGAACACTCTAGCCTTACTTCTGCCACCCACAGAAGCGGAAAACATTTGGATGTTTTCTCTATTTTTTTTTTCCGTTAGAGCTTCTAATGTGGTTACTTCATCTTTGACCTAAATCTTAAATACTTTTTCCCAGCAGAGTCACTTTGTAAAGTACTGATTTTGGAAAAAGGGAAAGCCCTGTTGTTTCAGTAGGAACTGACTTCCACATACCTTCTGTATGTATATAAAAGCTTGAAACAGAGTGTCAGGTTACAAAGATACAAGTACAGAAACATGAGCAATTAATTTATTCATTAAAAATACTTAGCCAATCATTACTGAGCTTTTTTATATGCTAGACAAGGCAAACCTAGGCTTTGTGGATCTTGAAACTTGTGCTATTTGGGTCGCCTTTATAAGATAAAGGATGCAAAAGTATGACTGCTAACTTCAATATAAGAGTAAATGTTTCATTTCAAATAAAAATTAAATTATAATGAAGCCAAAAGCTTACTCATGCCTCAAACATTACAAAGTCCCAAATATAACATTTTATTAATTAATTGCATAACATATCTCTATAATATTTTTCTTATACTTTTATCTGCATGTACTTTGATAGCCTCTTTATATAGCAATTCTTTTATAATATCACTTCAGTAGAGAAAAAATATATGTAATTTTTTTTCCCTTCTAGCCTGGTGGAGCAATTCTTTTAAATTATCCTTGATAATTTAGAAAAGTTTATTTGGGCCTCACAAGTCATTCTTAATAATTTCATAGAGAATGTTATGATTGTTGTCAACTTTGGGAAACCCCAATTAAGTTTCTTGCACATGTGCACCAGTACACCCAGACAAAATGTCTTTCCAACTCAAATTCCATTACAAAAATTTAAAAAATATAGCCACAACCTGACCAAAGGCGTGTAATGGAGAAGTCGGACTGGGAAGAGACAGTGTTCTTAACCAAATGTAGTGGAAATATCTTAGTTTTGCAAATTTTACAGAAAAATGTGGATGTGGGGCATACAAGTGTAGGCAGGAGAGCACATCCTTGTCTTTTTCCAAATTAAAGAGAAAGAGTTGACTATTTCAACAGGACATGACATGCTATAGAACTTTTCATAGATAGCATTTATCATGCATGCCCTGGCCAGTTTGGCTCAGCGGTAGAGTGTTGCACCACGGACCAATGAGTCACGGGTTCGATTCTGGCCAAGGGCAGGTACCCGTTGAGGTTTGTCCCCGGCCCTGGTCAGGGTCATGTGGGAGGCAACCAGTTGATGGGTCCCTCTCATGTTGATGTTTCTCTCTCTCTCTCCCTTTCTCTCCCTGCCACTCTATCTGAAGATAAATAGAAAAATATCTTTGGGTGAGGATTAAAAAGAAAAAAAATGAAAATAAATAAAAAGGAAGTAAATTAGTAATAACATGAGGTCCTTTGCATAGCTGAACTCTCCCGGAAGTTAGAGTAAGCAGAGTAGGTTGACGCTACAAGCCAGCAGTGTGTTACTGATCGGCCAGCGCTCATTAAAAAAATCAAACAAACAAAAAAAGCAACCCAACAATAATTGTTTTTTTCTTATCTAGAAATTGTCAAAGCTCCCTTACATCCCCTGCAGGGAAAGTGGGCTGGTATGAGGCTCCCTGAGTGAAGAGAGTGGCGGAGTGAAGGAGCATCTCAGAATGAGTGTAGGAAAGGGTTTGGCTTTGGAGGTTGGGGTGTTAGTCTCTGGGTGGCGGTAGGGCAGAAATTAGGAATAAGGATTTTATAAACAAAGAGATTTGCTGGAAAAGCTAGTGGTGTTATTTTTGGAACTTGTATGGTCCTCATGGGGTTACTCTTAAAATCACTTTGTTTTTGATCTTATACTGGAACACAAGGGTCTGAAGTAGATGGTATTAAAAAATGTTAAGTTTTTAATTCTCTACTCCAAACTATTTCAAGGTCTATTTTGTAGATCCAAAAATGCTTTTAGGGACTTTCTAAAACAAAAAACACCTCCCTTTATTTCTTCACACTTTATTGGCACAAACCAGAAGCGTTGAATTTACAACCTTTCCTTAAGCTAATTAAATTCTTAGAAATGGTGTCCCTCTCCTCCAGGCTCTGTTAGGGTCATAAAAAATATGCCACCCTATTGGAAGGCAGAATCAAAAGAGTAAGATTCTCTTGTTTAAAATTACATAATTAACTTTCTGTTATATTATCGAGTGGGTTTTATTCTCTTTATTATTCTCAGCTTTTAGTCTGGGAAACCAAAGCTGATGGAATGTCAGCAACTTGCCTAAGGTGTGACATAGAGGTATGACATCTTTGCCACTAGAGCTGTGACTTGTTGAGAACTTCCTAGGAGAAGCACACAGCATGTGAGTCCCTTGCATGTTCTAGTCCCTCATTTCTCCTGACTTTGAAATTTTGTTTATAGATAAACCATACTATGAATTTTTGTTCATGTCCTTGTCAGGTCAAAAATGCAATTAATAATAATTCTGAAATGTGCAAGTTGTCAGTCTAAAATGCTTCCTAGAGTGAACTCTCCTACCTGTTGCTTTGGGGAAAAGCAGGAGTGGCCTGTGCTTTGTTCTGTTGTGAGGGGCCGACAAGAAATTTGAGAACAATTTCTGCCTATCCATCCTCTCTCCTCACCCTCACTCTCACTCTGGAGCTGTCTGTGCTGCACCCCAGGGCTTGAGGAAGAAACTCGGACCAGCCCCTGAGTCTGGAAGGTCAGCTGCAACATGACTCTACCGAATGTTGATGTTGTGATTGGCCCCTGCTGGGACCTGGTTCCTGACATGTGTCCCCACTGCATCTGAGTGGGTGTGCAAATGTAATGCATTTTTCAGGAAGAGTGCAACCAGCTAGCTCATTAGGAACACACTTGGAGTCCAGTGAAGGTCTTATAACTTTGTTATTGTTCCAATAAGATTTCCTTAAGACCTGCTTGATGCTAAGGTGGGTTTCAAGATGTCCATTGTGTGTGTGTGTGTGTGTGTGTGTGTGTGTGTGTGTGTGTGTGTGTGTGTGAGAGAGAGAGAGAGAGAGAGAGAGAGAGAGAGAGAGAGAGACAGAGAGAGAGACAGAGAGACAGAGAGAGACATTTGATGCTGATACAGGTAAAATAACCTTCTGTTCATTACAGGAGGAAAATGGGAGTCTACCAAGTGGAAGGTATCTTTTTTGCTAATATTGCCCACCTCTCACAGCATCACTTCAGCCAACCAGGGTTGAGGATAAAGTGAAGGGTACTCAGCACAGGGCTCCTGTGCTGCTACCTACCAAATCACAGTTACTATTTACAAAAACTCCATGAGCAGATATTTTATTAGTCATATTACAAATGAGGACACTGTTCCAAGAGAACAATTAATTTGACAACTGAAAATTTAATTTGGAGTTGCATCCAGTTCCATTCAGTGAACCGGCCAAAGTTGGTATGCTAGGGTTGACTTAGGAATCGATCTAGGTCAGCGAGGATCCCAACACTAGACTTGTGTCCATCATACTCTGCCGCCCCTCCTATGTATTTTAAGAAGAGTTACCACATGGTTTCTTTCACACCACTGTGCTCATTGGAATCCAAGTGTTTTAGGGTTTCTTTTCTCTATAATGTTTAGTAATGACTCATACTAACCTAGCAATTAAGTGAAAATATAAGCATCAGAAGCCCAAAATTAATGGAAGTAAATTTTTTTATACTTGTCTACTAATTTTCTTTTAGGTCAAACACTTTTCTTCTATGCTGATTTTCCTGGGTTGCAATGCCCAGTATTATCTCTTGTCAAACCTCCAATTTCTCTGGGAGTTCCCACGTGTTCACATCTGTGTAGAAGGTAATGAGATTTGCAGACCACAGAGAAACAGTTCCTGGTACATAGCAGATAATCAAAGGCTTATTGACACTTAAAGTGAATTATTTAAATCAATATGTATAATTAATCATTATCTTAAAAATCTCTGTCAACACTCTTGAGGTTGAATGAAAGGCTTGCTAACCTTAGTCATGTCTAAAGGTGGCTTTTCTTGTTTGAAAAGTCAGGAAGATAATAATGTTTCTGAAGTTAAAATTGAGTCCCTTGTGAGTGGAATTTACCATGTAAATTATGTGGGTCGTGTAAACATTGTTTCTGGCTTTCAAAAAATATTGAGGACTTCACTGTTTCCAATTGGAAAACAAAGCCAAGCAAATGGACATCGGGAAAAAGGATTATACAAAACACTGTGTTCCCTTCAGCTGGCTTCTCTCTCTGCTTACTCATTACAGCCATTATATTTACAGAACAACTAAAGCAAGGAAAAGGATCATCAGGAAACCTCCTATACACTCATGTAACCTCTCATTGAATTCAGGAGATGTGATTATTACCATAATTGCTTAAGAGGCAAGGTGACCTGAAGTTTACATGTTTACAACACCATGGCTGACTTTACTTAGTAAATAAAGAATTGATTATTATTTTCTAGTAGATACAAAAGTATGTCGCTAGCAAGTTAACTAGCATTTTATGCCTGCCTACGTCAAAGCAATCAGTGAACATAGCTTATCCTTAGCCTTTAGTCCCATGTTTCTCCATTTAACATGATAAAGCAAAGGTTGCAAGCCCTGCCCCTAGAGGATCCCATTCAGCAAACCTGAGTCTGGGTCCCAGCATTTGCATTCGCCTTTTCTACAAAGGTCAACTAAGTGCATTTGCAGCTGCTGGGAGCGCTGGTAGCTGACAGCTCTCAGTTGAGCCAGAAAGTCTTCTTTGGAACTTGCCAGAGCCCAAGGGGAGCATAGCCTAGCCTTCCCCAAGGAGGATTTCAGTCCATATCCAATCACTAGTTGGTGCAAGAGTATAAAAGCCTGTCACTGTCCCCAGCTCTGGATGTCTCATAAGAACCATTCTAGCTGTAGGGCTTCCTTAGTCAGATCAGCTTGTGGCTTTGCTGCAAATGCATCCAAGTTTAAATTCCCTCACTGCCCAGTCTAGGTGTTGACCCCTAGAGCACTTGCCCATGAATCAACTGCAGATCTGTGTCTCAGAGTTTGTTTCCGGGGGAACTCCACAAATGAACTTCCTTTGTAATGTTGGTTTCTTTTAAAATGTATTTTATGCTTCCTTACAACTGTGTTCATTCAGTCAACAAAAACTGAGTACCCTGGTGTTAGTCAGAAGTGAATTGTGAAGGACAGAAACCACTGTATTTTCAGCAAAAATTCATTTAATACAAGGAATTGGGTCCTTCCAAACCATTGGAATGGCTGGGCCTCCAAGACTGACTGCCGTCTCTGCCACAACCCAAAAGATGTCAATCAAATCGCCATGTTATACACCTTAAATATATACCATGTTTTTACAAGAGAAGAGGGAGAATCCAGAAGACCTGTCTAATCGATGAGTGCAGATCTCAGCATCTTAGATGCAATTCCAAGATCAGAAAGCAACAGCTGGAACCATTGCTTCCAAAGCCCCATCACGCCTGCCCCGGCAAAGTGGAAGACTGGGACAGTCTCTGTTTCTTTCCCCATCTAACATCGTCCCAGATGCAAACAGGTACATGCATCGTATTCAAGAACATAAGTCACATCTGGAAAATTACCTGGAATGTGTTCTGGAAAAGGTTTGTCTTTGTCTTTCTGGCTTTTGCAGTATGGGAAGTGACCCCAAAAGGAAGTCAGGACAGAAGAAGTATGAGCCTGTCTGCTATAGCTGGCACACACAGTCCTTGCCTTCACCCGGCTTACATTTCAGACAAAGTGGAAGAAGAGAAATAAATAAATAAATAAATAAATAAATAAATAAATAAATAAATAAATAAGGCAGACCACTTAATTACAGTCTTGGGTAATGTTATTATAAAATTAACAAGCTTTAAAAAATAAAGAAAATAATGTTTAGGTTTGGCAACAGTCAACACGATTTGTTCCTCATAGCGATTCATAGTCTAATGTCAGTGTGGTACTGTTAGTTGGAATATACCATTTGGCAATGTTTGCACAAATTGATTTGGGCCTTGAAGGACAGTGTGCAAATTTAAACGGGTGTGCTCCCACTTTTGAAAGAATTCTACTGGATTCAGCAAAACATATTAGTTGAATTTAGAGAGTTTATGCTGTGGAAATTAAACTTGATTAGGGCTTGACCTAGCTCAGATTTCTCCAGATTTTCGATGTGAAAAAGGTTAACACTGAAGAGAACAGAATGCAGGTTATTCTATCCAAGAGGCTCATATTTTGACCAAAAAAAAAAGGAAACTCTTTTTGCTGAGTGAGCCTGAGCAAATAATACAAAATAGACTGTAAAATATTGTTGCTTAACCTGTTCTTGATGAAAGACACCTTTGAGAATCTAGTAGAAGCTATAAACTTATTATATTACAGAAATGCAGAAATGTGCACATTTATATACAGGGTGGGGCTGAAGTAGGTTTACAGTTGTGAATACACAAAACACAGAGTTTATTCTTGTATTATTATTTATTCATCATTGTATTATTTTCCAAATGAACCACTGTAAGCCTACTTTTGTGTACTCACAACTGTAAATGTATTTCTGCCCCACACTATATATATAGAGAGAGAATACTTCACAAGTATCGGCTGGTTCACAGACCTTTTGAACCCCTGAGGTCTGAAGTCCTGGGGTATTGGCTTAAGTTCGAGTCTAGAGTAGAATGCTTTCATACATTTCTGAGGATTTTGTTAGTTTTCAGTTCTAAAAATGTGGTATTAAATGTACATTCATGATA
The DNA here is from genome assembly GCA_030848825.1 of Tadarida brasiliensis. Classification (NCBI taxonomy): domain Eukaryota; kingdom Metazoa; phylum Chordata; class Mammalia; order Chiroptera; family Molossidae; genus Tadarida; species Tadarida brasiliensis. The sequence goes on from CM061272.1 coordinate 28,531,543, forward strand.
CACATGTATCATATATGTATATCTGTATCATGTAAGTACATATATAATATTTAATAAACCCTTAAAGTCATCCCTCAGCATCCAAGGGCGGGTGGTTTCAGGACCCCATGGATACCAAACCCCACAGATACTCAAATCCCTTATATAAAATGTGGTAGTATTTGCCTATCACATATGCATATCCTCCCATATACTTTAATCATCTCTAGATTGCTTATGACACCTAATACAATGTTAATGTTATGCAAATAGCTGTTATGCTATATTATTTAGGGAATAATGACAACAAAAAGATGTCTGTACCAGTATAGACCCAAGCATTGTAGGCCTGAATACCTAGCCTATGTCAGCCATCAGCAACCAGGTAGCATTTCTTCTTTTCAAGTATTGTCCATCTGTCACCACCGATACAGAACTGTGGATATGGAGGTCCAGCTGCATATCCTACACATACATATAAAACACCCATACACGTATATGAATGAAATGTATCCTACTAAATATCATGCTGGAACAGAAGTGTAGGCTAAGTCAGCTCTCTCAACAACTGTTATGTTGTGCCCTCGTTAGTAAAATATTTTTGAGAATATTCTGCCACCAAGTGTTCCAGAGGCTAGAACATTAGCTGTTTCTCTACCCATTACACACTAATAAAGTAGAAACAGATCAGCTAATATTGACTGAGTAGTGGTGTCATCTTGAGCAAACCATGCATCTTTTAGTATTTATGTCTTCTCTATGAATTTCTTCTATAATGCGATTTGTATCCTGTTCAGTACTAAGATTTGTAATTCTTTCCATTGCTACTAACTTATGGGATTGTATTTACTGGATTGTTGTTGATAGACATAGACAATATATGGATCAGAGCAGGTCCTGCTTGTATATTGTGGCTCAACAATGTGAATTACTAAACTGAAGCAAAAGGTAAATTTCTTATGCTCTAATTCCAATGGACAAAATGAACGAATGTGCTTCTCTTTAGGAACAACTAGAACTTCTTTAACTCATGACAATGAGGCTATCATGGAGTCTATAACCCGAGTCCCAGGGTGCTCTGCACAGCATAGATAGTAATAATACTTCATCCTAAATTTGCCAAAGGAGCCCGGCCAGTGTGGCTCAGTGCTTGAGCTTCGACCCATGCACCAAGAGGTCACCGGTTTGATTCCCAGTCAGGGCACATGCTGAGGTTGTGGGCTGGGTCCCCAGTGGGGGGGCATACAAGGGGTGGCCAATCGATGTTCTCTCTCATCAATGTTTCTGTCTCTCCCTCTACCTTCTTCTAAAAATCAATAAAGAAAAAAAAATTAATTTGCCAAAGGAACGAGGTGGGTAAGGGACTGAAATAGAATGGCTGTGGCTAAGGTGCTTAGGCATGGAATTGTCTGGGGAGGGTTCTCAAACACACTGATTAGCCAGGGAAGTATTAAGAATTCAAGTGACCATCATCAAGTTAGCTCAGGGCATGGGTAACAGTGTGCAAAGCTAAAGACTATCTGTGCCTGCATCTAGGGAGTGGATTTAGAAAACTTGGTTTATTTCATTATTATTATGAGATAGAGTGCCTGAAGTGAAATGCTAGGTGACTGACCAAGGCGGGGGGTGCTGGAATGGGGAACCCTATGACATTTGATGACAGAGCCAATGTTTAAGTGGGAGGGAGCTGTATAATCTGCTGTTTCATTTCTGTGTTTGCCTCCTGCTGCAACCAGCAGCAAGGAAGGGCCCCTCTGGTGTTTTGAATCAAGAAGAGAATAAAACTCATTCTGGCTTCATACAGATAACCTGGACATTTTGAATTTGGTTCCTAGCAAGAGAAATGTGTACTTTGGATTTATTTATTTTTAATTGTGGTGGTATGTTGGCTGAGTTGATCTCCTTTAAGACTTGGCAGTTTATTTATGATGCAGTGCCTGGATTTAAGAAAAGCAATTATCTACCTATGGAAGGAACTTTTTATCTCATTTGAAAACAGTTGGCATCTATGAACAATGGCTGTTTAATAAGAAAATAGCTATTGGCAAGTAATAGAAATTGTTGGATATTGATGTATTGTGTGTGTTTCTCTTAGCTTCACCTTGATCTACCTGGATTGGATTTGTTACTTGAATTTAGTCATTGTCTCAATCATGAAAAAGAGAAAATGTTGTATGTCTTTTGTCTTTGAAGTAATCTCTGCTTTTTCTTTAATTTTCTATTGATGTATAATGCCTTATAAATATATTTATATGTGTATAAAATCTTAACTTTTCAGCTCAATTATTTTTACATACTAGTCACACCTTTGTAACCACCACCCAGATCAAGATATACACTGTTACTGGAAGCTTCCCTTGTCCTCTCCTAACCCTCACCTTCCCCCCTAACCCCCAAAGAAAACAACTACTTTGACTTCCACCATACAGATGTGTTTTTTTTTTTTGCCTGTTTGGGACATTTTATAAATGTAATCATATAGTATATATTTTTAGTGTCTGGCTTCTTTCACTCAATGTGATGTCTATCAGTCTATTATTGTTGTCGCTTGTTGAAGTAAATTTCTTATGTTTGTGGCCATGCAATATTTGTATCAATATTCTAAAATGATAACATTTTTCCATTCATGGATATTTGAATTGTTTATATTTTTCACTAAATCAGGTAATGATATTGTTCATATTTGTACATAATCTTTCAGTGCACATATATACACACTTTTTACATCTAGTGTACTTCCTGTGTCATAAGGTGTTTGAATGTTTTGCTTTAGGGAGATACTGTCACACAGCTTTCCAAAGAGATTATCCCAATTTAATTCTCACTGACAGTACTTTGCCCCAGCGTTTCTTGTGAAACATAGCAATGACACTGTGTATGTGTGTCTAATTTAACCTGTTTTTTAAGACTATACTTTGTTTAGAACAGTTTTAGGTTCACAGCAAACAAGAGAAATGACAGGGATTTTCCATATTCCCCCTGCTCCTCACATCTTCCTCCAGAGTGGTACCTTTATCACTACTGAAGACCTACACTGACATGTCATAATCACTCAAAGGCCACTGTTTACATTAAGCTTTACTCTTGCTGTTGTGCATTCTGGCGGTTTGGAAAAGTGTATAATGACATGGATCCATCATTATAATATGATACAGAGTATTTTCACTGCTCTACAAATCCTCTGTGCTCTGCCTGTTCATCCCTACGCCCTAGCCCATGATCTTTTTACTGTTTCCACAGTTTTGCCTTAGCTAGAATGTCATGTAGTTGAAATCATATAGTATGTAGCCTTTTCAGATTGGCATCTATCACTCAGTAATATACATTTAAGTTACCTCCATGTCTTTTCATGGTTTGATAGTTTATCTCTTGTTAGCACTAAGTAATATTTTATTGCCCAGAGTATCACAGTTTGTTAATCCATTCACCCACTGAAGGACATATTGGTTGCTTCCAAATTTTGGCAATTCTGGATAAAGCTGCTATAATAAACATCTGTGTGTAGATTTTTGTGTGGACAGAAGTTCTCAATTCCTTTGGATAATTACCAAAGAGCGTGCTTACTAGATCAAATGGTAAGAGTATGTTAGTTTTGTAAGAAATCACCGAACTGTCTGCACCATTTTGCATTCCTACCAGCAATGAAGGAGAGTTCCTGTTGCTCCACATTCTTGCCAGCATTTGATGTTGTCAGTGTTCAGATCTTGGTCATTCTAATAGGTGTATAGTTTTAAAACTGTTGTTTGAATTTACATTTCTCTGATAACATAGGATCTCAGGCATCTTTTCATATGCTTACTTGCTGTCTGTAAATCTTCTTTGGGGAAGTGTCTGTTCAGATGTTTGAACAATTTTTAATCAGTGGTTCATTTCTTATTGCTGGGTTTTAAGAGTTCACATTAAAATCTGTACTCTATCTGGAATCAACTTTGGTGTATCGAGGTCATGGGATTAAGATTCATACATCTTACTTTCCCCCACTGCAGTGCAATGTTACCTTTATCATAAGTCAATGACTGTTTCAGGACACTTTGTTGTATGCCATTGGTTAGTTTTTAAATTCTTGTGTCAATACCATAAAGTCTTAATTATTATGATTTTTTTTTAAAGATCTTGGTATCTGACTTTATTCTTTTTATCCTCACCCAAGGACATTTTTGCATTTATCTTCAGATAGAGCGGGAGGGAGAGAAGGAGGAAGAGAGAGAGAGAAACATCAATGTGAGAGAGACACATCGACTGGTTGCCACCTGCATGACCCCAACAAGGGCCAGGGACAAACTGCAACTGAGGTATGTGCCCTTAGCGGGAACCAAACCTAGGTGTCTCTGGTCCGCGGGCCGACGCTCTAACCGCTGAGCCAAACCAGCCAGAGCTGACTTTTTCTTAAGATTGCCTGGCAATCTTAAGATTTGACTGTTCTGCATTTCCATATGAATTTTAAAACAAACATCATTTTTTTTTGCATTTTTAAACAACTTTATTAAGATATTAATATACCATAAAATTCACCTCTTTAAAGTTTACAATTCAGTGATTTTGTCTAGTCACCACAGTCTAATTTTGGAACTTTTTTTGTATGTGTGTAGTTTTTTTGTTTTTTGTTTTGCTGTGATTTTATTGAATCTATATGTAATTGGGGGAAGAACTGATATATTTACAATCTTGAACAAATTCCTCTATTTGTTTAGCTCTTTAATATTTCTTAGTAACATTTCATAATTTTATGTACAAAGATTTTACACAATTCTTAGTAGATATATATCTAGGAATTTGATGTGCTTGATGCTAAAATGAATGCTTTACTTTAAAATTGTCTGTAGCAGTCATGCTAATGTACTTATTGATTCTAACACATCACAGATGCTTTTGGATTGTTTGTGTGCACAACCATTTCATTTGAAAACAGTGTCCCTTCATTTATTCCTTTCCAACCCTATAATTTTAATTTATTTTTATAATTTTGCACAGGCTAGGTCATAGGGCATCCAGTATAAAGTTTAATAGATTGATGATGTCAAACTTTTAAAAATCTTGTTCCTGGTCTTGATAGGAAGTTTTTTATATGTCTTTATTAAATATAATGTTTGCTATATTTTTTGTAGATATCCCTAATTAAGAATAGATTAAGAAGATTCTCCTCTATTCCTAGGTTGCTAAAAGTTTTTGTCATTAAAGAATATTGAATTTTTTCCAAAGCTTTTCCTGCATCTACTGAGATAAATATGCCATTTTCCCTTTCATTCTGTCAGTGTGATGAAATGGAGTGATTGCTTTCTGAAAGTTAAACTTCCCTTACCAAGCAAAATGAAACCCTACTTAATGTTGTTCTATTGCCTGTTTTATGGTTTGATTTTCTCACATTTTATTTAGCAAATTTCAACTATTTCTTGAAATAAATTGTCTGTAATTTTCCTTTCTCATGTGTCCTTTTCAGATGTTAGAATAAAGGCTATGCTGACCCCATAAGATGAGCTGGGGATTGTTCCTTGTTTTCCTCTTCTCTGAAAGTGTCATGTGAAACTATTATTTCTTCCTAAATGTGTGGAAGAATTCAACAGTGAAGTCACCAGGGCCAGGGTTTTCCTTTTTAAGTGAACTTTTTAAATAACATATTCCATTGTTTTAGTAGATAATAGGATAATCTGAATTTCCATTTGTTTTTTCTGTCAGCTTCGATATATGTTATCATTATTTTTCCCCTGGGGAATATTTTTTCATTTTATTCAAATTAAAGAAAAAATAACTAGGACCATATTTTATTTTACAAATCAAAAAAATTGTGTAAATTTTATAAATTGCATTAAATATATTAAATATTATACAATATTGATAGGATATGTTACAAATGGGTGAACATTTCTATGCTACTTTGATCAAACATCTGTTTCCTGGTAATTCAATTAAAATAAGATGTTTTTGATTATGATAATGTCCTTCACACTTCAAAAACTGTAAAACGTCCATAGTTAACAAAGGCGAGCATTTCTATTTGCATTTAGATGGTCTTAAGAGTTTATTTCAATGTCCTTGATCATGCTTTTTAAGGGTATAGCACTTGCTACCATGAAAGGCCTAACAGCTGAAAGCTGAATTGTTTATAAAATTTATGGCTTCATTGTCTGTCCATAACCATAAAATATACTGTATCTATTGCCTATATCCTAGCCACTGTCTAGAATTTCAGATACTTTTTATTGCATATGCATTTATTTTTTCTCAAACGTTTAGATTTTTTAAAAAAAACACACAAAGCTTATAAATTTGGGCCAGTATTTTCAAGAGAATTAATACAGATTCCAGTCCCTCCAGAAATATCACCCCAGGTTGTAAAATCCCCTCTGCACTATTTACCTTTCTTTCCTTAGAAATGGGTTCAGAGTAGAGCAAACCACAGGTAAACTCACGGGGTTTCAGCAGGGATGGCGACATGAGGTGAGGAACAGTGAGGGCAACGTTCAGGATCTAGGTCAAGCACATTAGTGAGAGCCCCACCAATTCAAATTTAGGGTAACTTGTCTGAGGTCCAGAGGCAAGGACTACACAGGCTGTCTTTATGAGGAGTTTGGTTATACAAGCTCTGGGTCGGCTCCCATTTTTTGTGGCTATGCAGGCAAGCCATCTCACCTATTTAGCTGGCCGGGTGGACCAAGGAAAGCAATGACAACTGGGTGCTTTTCATTGCTAATCCTGGCCTTGACTCATGCCGTGACCTCTCTTGGTGTGTTTCTTCAGCTGGAAAGTGAAGATAATAATAATGACCTATTTAACAAGGGGTGTTGTGTGGATTAACAGCTAATAACATGTTTCACAGGACAAGGCAGCATTGAGCTTGTAAATACTAGTAGAAAGTCTCTCCATACTACAAAGTAAATTAGTGCTTCTCTTGAAGAAAACCCAATTTGCCAGAAAATGAACATACAAAGCAGTTGAAATAAGGTGAATTTTTACTTGACAGAACTACCTTCATTTTCTGAAAGAATACACCCCAGTTTTCCTTTTGATAGTTGGTTCTCCCTTGTGCATTTACAAGTTATTTAAAAATGTATCCATACCTATTCTATGATTTGAATATGTAGTACTCTGAATACATTTTTTTGGTATACTTGGATATGATATTTCCCCCCCACATTCAACTAAGTATAAATATCATATAGCGTGCCACCTATATATAATCATAAGGTTTCTGTAAAGTCAACTAGACTTATGTAGGCCTTGTTGGTTCTTTGGTTGCTTCATCATTAAGGATTCTTGTATTACTCAGAGTAATTGTGTTAAACTTAATGATTTTGAATTTATGCATAGCTTTCTCGGACTGGATAACATATTGTTAGAGAAAAATTCAGTGGGCCAGATTTCCCCATCACTCGTGGGAGTGGGGTTCTTGGGGTGCCACCAAAATAAGCTTTACAGAAACCCCCACAGGAAAATGAGATTTGGTAAAATATTTTATTTGTGTGGAGTTACATTCTTCTAGTTTCAAAGTCCCAGATCCCTTAACCCAGTCCTCAAAAGGGGTAGCTGTGGGTTCAGCGGAGCTAGAAGCAGGGCCATGCCCAGAGTTTCCAATCCATGATGAAACTGGGTCCAGCGCAACACCAGGCAAGATTCAGTCCATGAATCCATTGTGTGGAGTGTGCGTGACCGTGGGCCACGTTGGCAAATGCAGGGCATGGGAGCCCTGCCAGCCGGAATTCCAATGCGAACAGCAAGAGAGAGAGAGAGAGAGAGAGAGAGAAAGAGAAGTGAACTTTCCTTTGTTCCGGAGATTATGTATTTCAGATTTCATGGGTTTTCAGTGGCCATGCCCATTCTGCCCACTGCCTTGTTCCCCAGTGTGACTGACAGGCAAGCATTTTGCCATGCCACCCACACCTTACCGGGCATACATCTAAACTGCCTTTGTCCAGTCCATTCTCCCAGCAATCTGCGGGGAGTAGACATGGAGAGTTGCTAAACTATAGCTTCCTGGCAAAGCTGTGTAAATGGCATGCTTATATTATCTGGTCTCCCCTTTACTCCTTTCCTGTTCAATAATAACCAGATTATTATAATGGTTTTCAGTATCATCACATCAGGTAATTTACTTCCAGTCATTTAGCCTTGAGTCAGCTGTTTGCTGGCAAAATTATATATGCCCACCAAATTAATTCTCCATTCAGTGCATTCCATTTCCCTTGTGTCTGCTTTCATTATTTGCAAAGATGGAGAAAAGTCACAGATGTAAATGAAAAAGAAGTATCAGTTACTTTATTGAAAGAAAATCATAAATAGTGATCATTTCTAGTCATTCAAAAGGACTTAACTGAACTATTGTCGACATTGCCAAGGTGAGGTCAAATACAAAGACAAAAAGTATTCTGATAAATGAATCTGCAGATGAAAAATTGAACCCGTGCTTAATAAAAATTGTTAAAATAGTTTAAGAGCATAAAAAGGAATGACTAGGCATTTAGTTGGAAATGTTTCCAGGTTATGGCCTAAGGTTTTCTTATAGTGGTATTAGCAATTGTCCTTTTGTACATTGATGGATATATATATATATTTTTTTAATCCTCACCCGAGGTCACTTTTTCATCCTTTGTTCAGGTAGAGTAGGAGGGAGAGAGGGGAAGAGAGAGAGAGAGAAACATCGATGTGAAAGGGCCACATCGAGTGGCTGCCACCCGCACAACCAACCAGGGCTGGGGACAAACCGCAACCGAAGTACACGCCCTTAGCGGGAACCGAACCCGGGTCTCTCTGGACCACAGGCCGACGCTCTAACCGCTGAGCCAAACCGGCCAGGACACATTGATGGATATTTTAATGGGGATTTGAGAGGATTTGTATAAAGCACATCTTATTTTATCTTTACAAATGAACTACTTCTAAAGTCTTTAGTTTACTTTGCTAGTTTCTTGAGTGATGTGGAGAGTATATATCATTTTTATCTTTCCATGGGAGGAGAGACTGACTGTTTGTTCAGTTATTCATCTATTCATTTTTCCAAAAAATATTTATGAAGCATTACCCATGGTTACACAATTAGTTTAAAATGATACTAAATTATAATTTGTAACAAAATTATCTTTGAAATATCAGTCAAGTCCTCCTCACTATACCATTTGCTTCCATTTCTTTTACCATCTAGATTTAGATTATCTTTGCTCATTTTTCAATCCTTTTATGCTTTTGTTCTAAAAATGTGCTTCTATTACATACATATATAGATACGAGAGAGAGAGAGAGAATTGCCTTAATATTGAAGTGGTAAGGGAATATTTGTTTGTTTATTTTTGGTTGTTGGCTATTTGGGAACATTATGGGACCTCTGTAGTCCTTCACCTTGCACAGTGCTTAGGCAATGCAAGAGACTTGGGATCAGGTCTTTGCAGAAAAGGTTCTGCCAAGAACCTATGACTACCAGGATTATAATTTTGAAATTAGTTTCTGCTGTGAGGTAATTCTAAAACTTTGAATAAAAGTAATATTCAACATTCTACTCCCATTAGACATTAAACACAATAGAATAGAAACTTGGTCTTATTCACAACTGCTCTGCTAAGAGTCCAATATTTCCAACACTATTTCGGAATGAGTCTACATACAATTGAGGAGGTGAGTACTATTAGCAGAGGGCCTCCTCAAGGAACACCACACACATTTCATCACTCTGATCCCGGGCATGTGTGGTCAGAGACCATATTCATCCTAAAATTCAAAGTACAGCCCCTGTCATAAAGGAATATCTCTCCCAAAACATTGGTGGGGCCAAAGTCAATAGTTGAGAAAACCAAGTCTAGAGTGGTGTCTCTAAAGAGACACCAATACTTCTTTTTATTGATTAATGAAATATTTTTTTAAAAAATGTCCTTTCATAAGCAAAACATATTTCGAGATAACCGGATTATCTGACTTTTGTATTAATTTCTGTTATAACTACAATTGTATGATATAGGCATTTGAGGTGGTTTTAGTGATAAAGTCACAAGTAGGCAAATGTCATATTGTGTTATCTTTAACTGGTGGTCAATTTTTGCTTTGCTTTCACGGTTGGCATTATTGAAGCACAAAAGAATTTGGTAGCATTTTCTCCAGCACAGCATCAGGTCTGAAGATCACCCTTATCATAATGTCTCCCACACCTACCAGCAATGCAGCAATGCCAACATGATCTCTTTATGCTTCAATTACCTCTGTAAAATGGACATAACACCTCGATTACAGAATGCCTGAGTACTAGTGATAATAGAAGTAAAGAACAAAGCACATTGACATACAGTAAGCACCTAAAATATATTAGCCATTATTATTATTTACTATATGTTACCTTTTACTGTTATTAGTATTCTACCTGTAATTGACCTAGATTTCACAAGATGTTGATAGTATTTTAGGATACACAAACAAATCTCAGAAAGACTGATAAGAATATACCAGGGATATAACAATCCTTCTGATCAACAAACCCTTAATTATGTACATGAATAACGTCAGATTATATTCAGACTATAAGAAAATCATATAAAATGAGAAATTGTAATGTTTTCTAATATTTTGTATATCTTGTATTAATATAGTATATGGTGCTCCATCATTTATTGGGTTTCTAAGGGCCATGTGTCTGCAGTTTATGCCGCTGGTACACTAGATGGCACTCTTGTATCCTTGATTGAATGAATACAATTACACTTTTCATTGTTTTCAAACAAATTAGGGCCAATGTCCAAACCTTTAAACAACTGGATTTCGCAGGAACATCTGACACTTTCCCGCATTGTTTCTGTGATGTACTCACCAAAGTGGAATATGCATACCAAGGACTCAGGGCACAAGTAGGCTCTGCAGCTACTATGAAATTGACCAATAAATTCCTCAATCTCTTTTCATGTTGAAAGGCTGCCCTAAGTCAGTTTTAATATGACTGTACCTCTGAAAACTTAGCTAATACACCTATCAGGGAAGGTCTTTCTTCAAGAAAGTTTTAATAAGAATTAGCTCTGTTGTGTTTATTTTTCCCTGATAGCCTAGTACCTTAAGATTTTCATGTTCTCTGAGTTACCATCAGATCGGACAGACTATGGGTTCAATCCCACAAGATGGCACCTCCCCGTTCTCCATGCCAGTCATAAGTTCCAGGGTGTCACCTGTACTTCTGACCTGCAGACTATAAATCAGCTTTCCCATGACTCCCTCTATAGGTTCAATAATTTGCTGGAATGGCTCACAGATCTCAGAGAAGCTTTTTATGTATTAGATTACTGATTTGTTGTAAGAAAATATGATTCAGGAAACACCAGATGGAAGAGATAAATAGGGCAAGGTAAAGTGAAAGGGGCAGTTTCCATGCTCCCTGGGCCTGCCAGTCTCCCCCCATCTCCACGTGTCCGTTTCCCGGAACCTCTCCAAACCCGTACTTTTGGGATTCTTATAGAGGCTTCATCTCACCCTAGCCAGTTTGGCTCAGCGGTTAGAGCGTCGGCCCGCAGACCACCAGAGAGTCCCGGGTTCGGTTCCCGCTGAGGGCATTTACCTCGGTTGCAGTTTGTCCCCAGCTGGGGTCGTGTGGGTGGGGACATCAATGTCTCTCTCTCTTCCCCCCTCTCTCCCTCCCACTCTATCTGAAGATAAATGCAAAAATGTCCTCGGGTGAGGATAAAAAAATAAAAAACCCTACCAGAGGCTTCATCTTATAAGCAAGATTGATTATTAAGATAAAAAAATAAAAAACCCTACCAGAAGCTTCATCTTATAAGCAAGATTGATTATCCTACTCTCCTCTCTGGTTGTGGGGAGGCTGAAAATTCCAAGCTTAATCATGGCTTGGTCTTTCTGGTGACCAGCCCCCATCCAGGAGCCCACCCACAGTTGCCTCATTAGATCAAAAGACACTTCTTTCACACAGGAAATTCCAAGGAATTTAGGAGCCAGGTGTCAGGAGCCAGGGTCAAAGACCAAATACTAGGACAAAAGATGCTCCTAGGTCTTATAACACAGGAGATTTTGAAAGTTTAGGGCTCTGTACCAGGAACCGGGGGCAGAGACCAACATAGATTTTTTCTATTCTCTCACAGGCTCTATACACATAGTAGATACTATACAGGTATTTGTTATTTGCACAAATCTATATAAATATAGAATTTAAATGGTCATTGAAATGACAGGGTAAGGTTAAACATTTTCTATTGCAGCTGCTTCTTTTTTTACATATCATTGTTTTCTCACATATTTCTAATGATTAAATAATTTTCAATACTTGGGTTTTTCAAATGATAGTGCTGTAAGACTTGGTCCTATGCCTGGACAAAAGGGAGGTTTTTTTTTTTTTTGCATCTGGACTAAGTAAACATGCTACTTGTTCTTATATGTATAACATTGAAATTACATTGTCTAAAAAACATGGGCTTCATAAAAGTTCTTATATTTGTAAACACCAAAATAGCACATTCTCTTTAAATTTCATTCATCAGGGTATGGAAATTCTCAAATGTTAAATGTGCTGTGTTCAAACATACATAAATTGAGGAGCACTGTGCGTAATCCTTCCCTTGTTGACCTTGTACAACGTAGAGCTTTGAAATTTTTAAAGTATGAAATATAACTTTTGATAGTGTGGAACTGTAATTTTAGTATTAGCAGATTCGATCTGATTATTTTGGTCTGGGTTGTATTTTTTGGTTTTGTGATTCTTTTATTCCATGTATACTTAAACTTTAAAATAACAGGATCTGCTTGAATATTCAGAAGTGCATTATTATTGGTGCCTCTTTCAAGAAGTTGGAGTGATTTTTTCCCCCTTAGAATCTAACCTGTCAATCACTCAACAGGCTTTTTTTTTCCTGTTCCTCTGTGCCAAAATCCACTACTTGTCGGTTGTTTGGCTCTCCGTTAGCCCTCACAAGCTGAAATCCTACACTGAATAAACCATCAATATTTATGTTATAAAGTCTCTTGCTTTTATATCAGAAAGGTGGACCATGGGGTGCCCAGTGAAATCACAAGAACATTCATGAAATATCAAGAACCCAAACCAACATAAGACGCATTTTTCTAAATGACATTTCAATTGGCCTTGAACGCCTTAGAATTTTCAGATTCAATACTTCTGAATTTCTTTGTCTACTCAGATAGCCAAGAAGTGCTGACCTGAGACACATCCATCAGCAGCACCTATCCACCATGGGAGCCCCGAATGGCCGTAAAGGAAAGCCTCAGCCACAGCCCTGCGTCTCCCCCAGCCCAGAAGCTCATGGAGCCTTTGTTCTGCAGTGCTTTGGAGCCTGCGGTCCACATGAAGCCAAAGTATGCAAACAAGCCCACTTTAATGGGCTTCACTGGTTGACTTGGGGTTAGTTTCCCTTACTTCAACATTTCTAAAAGGTACACGATGAAACACCATGAAATTGAATGAATGTTTTGCTCAATTTTGATTTAAAAGAGGTGGTTTACTTTAGGCAAGTGAGCCTTAGCTACATCTTAGTTAGAAGGATATAAAACTGCATTAACATCAGACTTGACCAGAGGTGAAACCTTAGCTTTTCAGTGTGTATGTGTGTGTAAATCTTTGTTTTTCCCAGGTTAAAAGTAATTAACTGTTAATTTGCTACTGATTCAAATTATAATTTCATTAAGGTATTTACATGTAACCTTCAGGCCAGTTGTTACTTCAGATAGTACCTTATAGATACATTCTTATAGAGATAATGAGGATCTTGAGTGCAATGATGGTTTCATAAAGAATTTATATTCCTACTTGAACTAATAAGCATGAGTTTGTCCTTATCAACTGGATAGATAACAGAGAGTTTGGAGATATATCCTCTGGCATTTATTTAATTTTTAAGATATGCCAACATTAAAATCACATTTTCCATTATATTTTATTTTATATATATATTTATTTATTTATTTTTCTTTATTGATTTTTAGAGAGAGAAGAAGGGAGAGGGAGAGAGAGGTAGAAACATCAGTGGGAGAGAACATCGACTGGCTGCCTCCTGCATGCCCCCCACTGGGGATTTGGCCCACAACCTGGTCATGTGCCCTGACCGGGAATTGAACTGGCGACCTCTTGATGCATGGGTCGACGCTCAACCACTGAGCGATACTGGCCGGGCCCATTATATTTTATTTACATTATTACCTATTCCTTGGAAAAACATCTACTTTTATATTGTCTATATAGTCTTTCTATACGCAACATATAGTTTACAAATGTAAATTTATATTTTATTTATTAGGGATAGGTAACTTGCCTAAAATTGTGTGAATGACAAAGTTTCCTCCCTCTCTGCTGACAGTACAAAGAGCACTCAGGAGTGGGGAAATTCTGCTCCGAATCTTGGTTTTGCTGCAAAGCAGTGTTCACACCTCAGGATGACCTCATCGTCACACCTTTGTTCAGGTCCACACTCTGACTGCACTGCCCTTCACATGTCATGTCACCACACATGAAAATCCTGCCTGTCTTTGGTCTTTCAGAATCTGCTTTTGATGCTTCTTCCAGCTACTGAGCCAAATGTATCTCTCCCCTGTACAAATTGATAGAATCATAACACGTTAATATCATAAATGTCTTACAAAATAACATAGGACAGCTTCCAAGTTAAAAGTTATCCCTCCAACCACTCCCACAACAGCTAATCAGACTCTGCTTGAATATGAGCACGGACGAGTTCAGTGAATCAGGAGAACTCCCATTCTACTCTCGAGAACGCGCCACTATCCGGAACGTCATACTCAAGATGCCCACATTCTGGAGCAGAGCTGAAAGGAAAGTCAACATGCTGCAGAAGTGGAAACATGCAAATATTCAAGCCAAATATATTTTTCTTTACATTAACAAACCCACTTTACCCTCCACAGAGAATGTCTACCTCTAGACCTCAAGTATACCCCTTGTCTGAGAGTGTAGAATGTGTTTGGCTGGTAGCCAAATAGGATCTTGGCACTCTAAGTAGGCATTTCCTGTCCTTCAGAGTGGGAGGGAGTAGTGAGGGAAGCAGGGCACCTACTTACACACACACACACTCACACACACACTCATGCACAGTTATACACTTACACACACAATGACACACACATACTGACACACACTCTTGCACACTTACACACACACACACCCCTTTAAACCTACTTCCCTGCTTTAACTTTGCAAAGCCAGTCCACGTTGCAAGGAGGGATATGGGAATTAACCTCTATACTCTGCTTTTATAAAATATATATTTAGAAAATCATTTCTTGAGAAATAAGAAAAAAAGAAAATAAATTCTAATTGATGACAGAGTTTTTCTGTGATAGAGTCACCCAGCATCGAAGACAGAGCTTCTCAGTGATAAAGAATACCCTAACCTCTTTTTTCTTTTTTTTAGAGAAATCAAACTCACTAATTCACCCATGTTGTAGAACAGTTTATGTTTTATTTTGAGAATCCAACAGAAATACTGGTAAATCCAAAGTGCCACTTTTCTCTATTTCTTGGTCAAACAGATGGAAACAGTGGGCTAAAATAGAAAATCTTTACTTGAAGAGATGAGAAGAGGAGGAAAAATAGTAGCAGCCATTGTGAAAAGTTCTCTTTCAAATCTAATGTTTATATATATATATATTTTATATATATATATATAAAATATATATATAATATATATATATAAAATAAAGTGCTATGTCATAGTAAAAATTTCACAATATATTTTAAAACTCTTGACTAAAAGGATTTCTATTTTGTCTTATTTTAGTAATTTTAATTAGGTTTTGTTTCCCCAAACCTTTATAGAAATGCCGATTTTTTGCTGGTAAGTTTGGAGATACTTTCTCCAAAAGAAAATCTGTCTTTGATTTTTATGAGTAAGTATTTTCTCTGGACTTTGAAAAAGGACTCCAGCAATACAACAAAATTACTTTGCAGGGAAAAATGAACACATTGGCAAATTAAACCATTAAATGAAAATGCTGAGAAAAAGTCATTCTATCTTATTAGAAATATTTGCCTCTGTGACATAAAAGCAAAAGGAGGAAGGGGTGTCTAAAATTGTAGAGATCAGTAAAAAAATACAGTTTATATTTGAGGATTTTTATTTTTTTTAAATTAGTACAAGATGAAAAATAATTTGTAGCACAATAAGAAAACATTCATGCCTTTGCAGCCCAGAATTTATATTTCTAGAAAAACTCTCACATATATGCACAAAAATATACATACAGAGATATTTACTGCAGCATTATTGGTAAAAACAAAAATGGAGTGGTTACAAACTAAATGTTCATCAATAGGGGATTGATAAAATATGTTATATTTATAAGATGGGCTATATAACCTACCAATTAATATGAAGGAACTAAAATTAATGTATCAAAAGTAAGTCTCAAAGCACAGTGATAAAAGAA
The DNA here is from genome assembly GCA_030848825.1 of Tadarida brasiliensis. Taxonomy (NCBI): domain Eukaryota; kingdom Metazoa; phylum Chordata; class Mammalia; order Chiroptera; family Molossidae; genus Tadarida; species Tadarida brasiliensis. The sequence continues at coordinate 28,547,890 of CM061272.1, forward strand.
TTATGAAATATTATGCAAAAATGTATGTATTTTTATAACAAAACAAAAATACTACATACTATTCAAGAATACACATGCATGTATATACAAATGTGTTTATAAGATTGTAAGTATTTTTATATACTAAGTTCATAATAATATTTACCTCAGGGAAGAGAAAATAACTAGGTTTGAGGGTAGGGACTTCAAATTTACCTATAATGTATATTAGTGAGTGTATAAAAACAGATAAAACAGGTATGACCAAATTATAACAGATTTAAATTCTGGTTGGTGGGTAAATGGTTATGTATTATGTTTTCTTTGATTATCTTTTTATTTTAGAATTTCTCAACAATAAGCACAAGAAAACCCAGGCAATGACTTTAGTAAAATTTTAGTTACGTAAAGATAATAATCCCCTTTATTGATTATTTGGTGTATTTAACATTAGGCAGCTATTACGTAGCAAGATTTGAAGCTATTCTTTTTGCCTGTGTGTATTCAGGATCACAGGACTTCCAAGCCACTTTGTCTGAGACTTCTAGATCTGAGTTCATTTATGAGGGTGCTGAGTTTAGGAGTGAGCTAGAGGTAGATCCCAGGATTCTTTGAAATACTTCTTTGAAATACAGGCTCTAATAAGACAATATCACAAGCCTTCCCTTCCAGGCCAAGTTCTTGGCCCTCAATTTTGTGAGCTAACTGAATATGTTTTTGGCTGAAATTACTAAGTTGCTATCTGTTGCTTGCAACCAAAAAGTCTGATCTACTAAACATTCAAAGGGGATGGAAATCCCCCCAAATACAAAAACAGAAGTCTACTTATGCATGTTTTAACCAAAATGTAGAGAACAGTGAGAATTTCACTTTGAAATAGAATCTTAGGTACATATTGTGTTTATGTTTAAACAAAAAGTGTCAAGGGTTTTGTTTTTTTTAATGCACAGAGATGTGTTCACTTATCACCAAGAAAGTAACTATATTAAAACATTTTTTTCCATTTCCCTCTGTGTTAAATAGCCTCCAAGTTTTCAGTGTGAGGCCCATAATACTAGAGAGTTCTGAAGAGAAAGCATTGTGCCAATTTCTTGTCACTCGATGTCATTGCTCAAGTTGGAAACCCACTAAATCACTGTGGCTGGTGCTGCCTTAAACATGAAAACGATAAAAAACACATGTTAATCTCTCAATACCAGAACAATCGGTAATTATTATTTAATAATGACAAATATAATAGCTCCTGAAAGAAAGAAACATATTCTTGCCCTCAGAGTTCACAGCTAATATGTACGTCTCCAAATTCTTCCATCTTAATATCATTTAGACTAAATCATCTCTAAATCTCAGAGAAAGCACAAATGTTAGATAGGTTGATATTTCAATATTAGTGGTGTTGCTAGTCATTATGGGTTGCATTGTATCTCCCCCAAATTTTATTTTGAAACCCTACCCCCTGGGACCTCAGAATATCATTGTATTTGGAGATGGGACCTCTATAAAGAGATGATTGAGTTAAAATATGGCCATTAGTGTGAACCCTAATTCAATCTGACTGTTTTCTTATAAGATGAGATTTAGACACACAGAGACACAGGAATACCTTCACTCAAAGGAAAGACCACGTGAAGTCACCGTGACAAGGCAGCAAGCCAAAGAGAGAGACCTTAGGAGAAACCAACCCACAGACTTACTTTGACCTCAGACTTACTTCTGGCCTCCAGAACTGTCAGCAAATACATTTCTGTTGTCTAAGCCACCCAGTCAGTGGTGTTTTGTTCTGACATTCTGGCAAACTAATATATCAGTAGGACTAGGTTTTTAATGACTAATAGATAAAATCCTAGAGCAAATGGAATTCAAAATACTCTTTGTATCTGCTACAGAATAGAGATCCCCACACTCAGTGTAAAAATCGACCACAAATAAATATGATGTAATATGATAAAATAAAATGTTAGGCTGTGGTTTTGTTGCCTTTGTATTCATGTATGTGTATCATATTTTTTCCTTGCTTTGAGATTCGTGGATAAGTCAATGTATAGTGGCCAATTTTTCTTTCAGGGTGAGGGCAGGCTTCTATTTGGGGAGCTAAGACCTTTCTATATTTTTATATTAAAATGTCAGTAATTTTATGATATGATTTTGATTTTAGATGGTATACTTTTTTCTTTTATTGATGTTAATTTACTTAATAAAATAAGTTTATAACCCTCTGTCAGGATTAGCAAGAGAAATTTAACCACCTAGGAAACAAGAACTAAATTAATTCTCTATAGAGGTTGACTATAAAAAAAGAGAAACAATAATAAAATTTAGTGGATTCATTTGGGTAACAAAAAACAAAGAAACATAGCTTTCTACTCCTTAACCCACATAGCAGGCATACAAATGAGAACAAGTATATTGGCCGTAAAATGATAGTCAAAGAGTGTGCAGGGAGGAACAAAATGGTATAAGGTAAAATTTATCAGCTCTCTCTTATTTCTTAGCTCATGAAATCATTGTACTTTGACTTAGAATTATATAATTTTCCATAAAGATAAAAGACATAATATGTAGTAAGTCAACTGTTTCAGGTTCCTGTATATAACAGACAACAAATGTTAGTCATTTCTTCCTTCCCTTGTGTAAACATTAAGGAAACATAAAACTTAAATTCTTTAGTGGAAAGAAGAAAACTGTTTTTAAAAACTATGTTTAAATGAAATGGACATGGTTATTTGAAGAATTTGGCTGTATTAAACAGCAAAGGGAGGTATGCAAAGAGGAAAGGTGAGAGAGCTCGGATTATATTTATGTGCAGATTATGGCTCTGTGAACATGTATAAGAACACTTTGAGTTTCATATGCAAAGAAATACTGTCTTTGAAGGATGTGCAAAAGGAAGTGATGTGGGCAAAGCAATGCCCTGGAGAGAGGATTTTGGCAGAAGTGCCTGGCAGCGTAGGTACTATGGAAACATGTGGAGGAGAGGTGAGGCTCCACGTATGGAAGTCTGGAGGAGAGATGCAGTCACCCACATGTGCAGGGCATCCCTGTAGAAGCAGAGGAAAGGACGTTACCATGGAAGAAACACTGACAGGATTCTTTCAGTTGGCGTCCAAAATAATACAAAGTGGTTGATTTTAGAATGAGGAGTCTTTAAAGAAAAACATGGGGATGGAAAGATACAGAACCAGAGGGCAGAAAGATACAAATGCCAACATTTGGTAACATCAAAGAAACATTTTGAATAAAGTAGGTAATTTATTTATATTGTAGAAAATTTGAAAATTAAACACGAGATACATTGTTTACTCCTCAATCTTCAACCCAAGATATTAATTTTTGGCATATAATTCACATATACGTCCATATAGTTTTTTTATATAATGTACATATATTTTTATTATATATATTTTAATTATATTTTGAATATTTGCATAATATTAAATATTCTATAAAAGGATTTATCATATATTATTCTGTTAACTCTTGTTCCATAAAATCCTAATAAATTATCTCTAAAAATAGGGTCAAAATAAATTTAGAAGCATTCCATGCAATATCTCTTGCATCCTTCTATGTGGAAAAACACACTTGATGTTAAAATATTAACATATCAGAGAATTAATGACAGCTAACTTTATATAATTTTATAGATTTTATACATTTATTTTTCCATAGACTATATCTCAAGGGCTAGTGTTTCTTAATAAAGTTTGGTAAATATTGTTCTATTTTAATGTCAATATTTCATTCTATTATGTAGATACAGTATATTTAATCAGTCTACTGTTTTGGGAGTTTAAGATTGTTTGAATTATTTTATTTACAAAGAGTTAAGATGGGACACCCTTGTATTTATAACTTTTAGCACTTATTTGATTATTTCCTTTGGAACTTTTCTCTCAGTGGATTTGTTAGAGAAACTGTACAGCAATAACTATAGCTTTAGAGGTGTGTTGTTATATCATTCATCAGAGAATTTATACTGATTGATTTTCCTATTAGCATTTTTTGAATATCTACAAATTTGATAGTCAGTTACAAATTGATTTTGACAAATAGAGCATTTATCAAAGTTGTATTCATGGGATAGGTGCGTATGTTTTTATTTGAAAATTGGTGCTTTAATGTTAAATTTATAAATTATTTTTTGTTTTAATAAATGAAAGTTGGGGAAAATATCTTTATACTTGGAATTAGAGCTGGAAGAGGTTTCCCCAAAGTTACATAGTTAGTAAGTAACAGCACTGGATCTAGAACACACGTCTCCTAGGTCCCTGTCCTGTTTTCTAAACCACTGAATCCCTCTCCTTCAAGAAAGAATTTCCCTGTCCTGGACTCGAAACCCACCAAGAACAGGGAAGATGCCAAATCCTAGTCATCACACCAGTACAGACAAGAATCTGGGTGTTATTTCCAGCTCTGCCATTCCCAAATTGTGTGAACTTGGACGCTCAGCTTATCGAGAATTGTTTCTGTTTGTGTAAATGGAATGGGTCCCTTACAGTACAAACATTCCATAATAGTGAATGTGAGAATATTATACCTCCCTAGATAGAAATTTCTATAAATTATGAATGACAACATCACTTCTGCTTTTGAATAGCCTTCTTTTCTTTTTAAAATTTTGGACTTAAGTTTTTTTTCATTCTGTTTACTGTAAATAATGTTTGCCCCTTTATTACAGACTTATTAATTAGCATTTTCTACTAAACAAAATCAAGAATGAAAGAAAAATAGAAAAATAAATTTTGAAGAAATGTAGATAATTATTAGTGGAAAATGGACTAGTGTAGTTCTCAGAAAATACATTTTGATGAGATACTTAACTCAATCATTATTTAAATTTTTTCAAAATAATTTCTGATATATCAATAAGTTGCAATAGTGCATAGACTTCCCGGACACCTTTCACCTCGGTTCTCCAAATCTTAACATCTTACTATGTTTTCTTCATCATTATTTTCTAAGTAAACAGTAGACAGATTTTTTTTCTCTGAACTATTCAAAAGTTGTAACTATGATATCCCTTTATCATAAATATTTTAATATATATTTCCCAAGAACATATAGTTTTAAAGAAAGGAAATTCATATCAATGCAAGGCTTTATTGTGATTTCACCAATATCTATATTAATGACCTTTGAGCAAAAGAAAATCCAAAATCATGTGTTGTATTCAGTCATCACATTACTTCATTCTCCTGGAATTTGGGAGAATATATGATTTTTTATTTTATTTGTTTGGCATTTTGCAGCATTGACATTTATGAAGAATAGAAAATAGTTATAATATCCTTCAATTTGAGTTTGATATTTTTTTCATGATTATATTGAGGATATTTGCTTTGGGTAGAAATACTATAGAACTGATGCTGAGTCCTCAGGATATTATACTTGTTGATTTGTCTCATTACTGGCAACAGTTAACTTGATCCTTTGATTAAGGTGGTTTCTGTCAAATTTCTCCCCTGTGAAGTTACTATTTTGCATTTTGTGATTATTAAGTATCTTGTGATATTGTAAATATCTTGTTACTCTTGATGAATTAATTACTAGTATCCATTGATGCTCATTGACTGAATCAATTATAATGACAAAAAATGATTATAAAGGTGATTGGCAAATAATGATTTCAAATGCCATTATTCTTGTACATTTATTAGCATGTTACTAAAAATAAGTAATTTCTCTTCTCCCCAGTTATTTATTCATTTATTTATATCAGTATGAATTGTAGAATCCCACTTTATTGACTGTAATCTCTTACTTTAATTATTTTGATATTCAAGTTATAATGCTAGTAAGAGTGCCTTCAAGTTGGCTCTGGATCCTTTTGACATTCTTCCATCAATATTTGTGCATTTTCTTACATGTGGCTCAGAATTATTCCAGGATTATCTTGTATTTTTCCTGCCCCAGTTCTGGAATCAGCCATTTTTGCAAGGATTCTTGGTTCCTTTAAGAGAAGAGTGGTAATTAGCAGACAAAATCCAGTTACTAGATGTGCTCATTGCTACTGGAGAGCCAGTGCTTCTATACATTTTTATTTTTATTTATTTATTTATTTTAACTTACCTTTATTGTTGAATGTATTACAGATGTTCCTCATTTTTCCCCCATTGCCCCCCTCCTCCCCATTCCTGCCCCCCTCCTGCCTTTCCCCACACTGTTGTCTGTGTCCATTGGTTATGCATATTTACATATAAGCTCTTTGGTTTATTTCTTCCCACCCCCCAACCCCCCTTCCCTTTGAGGCTTGTCAGTCTAACAAGCAATTTGTACTTCTTAATCCCTTCACCTTTTTCACCCATCCCCCCAGCCCCCACTCATCTGGTAACCAACAAAAGTTCTCTGTATCTATAAGAATGTTTCTGTTCTGCTTGTTCATTTTGTTTGTAGATTCAATTGTTGATAGATATGTATTCATTGCCATTTTGTTTGTTCATATTTTTTAATCTTTTTCTTCAAGAAGACCCTTCAACATTTCATATAATAATGGTTTTGTGGTGATGAACTCCTTTAGCTTTTCCTTGTCTGGGAAACTCTTTATATGGCCATCGATTCTAAATGACAGCTTTGCAGGATAGAGTAATCTTGGTTGTAGGTTCTTGCTTTTCATCACTCTGAATATTTCTTGCCACTCCCTTTTGGCCTGCAAAATTTCTTTTGAGAAATCAGCTGACAGTCTTATGGGAACTCCCTTGTAGGTAACTAACTGCTTTTCTCTTGCTGCTTTTAAGGTTCTCTCTTTGTCTTGAACCTTTTGCATTCTGATGATGATGTATCTTGGTGTGGGCTTCTTGGGGTTCATCTTGTTTGAGACTCTCTGTGCTTCCTGGACTTGTATGTCTGTTTCCTTCACCAAGTTAGGGAAGTTTTCTGCCATTATTGTTTTAAATAGGTTTTTGATTTCTTGTTCTCTCTCTTCTCCTTCTGGCATCCCCAAGATGCAAATGTTGGCATGCTTGAAGTTGTCCCAAAGGCTCCTTACACTGTCCTCATTTTTTTGGATTCTTTTTTCTTTTTGCTGTTCTGATTGGGTGTTTTTTGCTTCCTTATATTCCAAATTGATGGTTTGCTTCTTGGCTTTACCTACTCTACTATTGAATCTGTGTAAACTATTCTTTATTTCAGTTAGTGCCTCCTTCATTTCTAACTGTGCATCCTTCATTTCTGACTGGTCCTTTTTTATGCTCTTGAGGCCCTCACTAAGTTCACTGAGGTTCTCATTAAGTCCACTGAGCATCCTTATAAGCAGTATTTTAAACTCTGCATTTGTTAGGTTGCTTATCTCCATTTCGCTTAGTTCTTTTCCTGGAGTTTTGTTCTGTTCTGTCATTTGGGACCTGTTTCTTTGTCTCTTCATTTTGGCTGCCTCCCTGTGTTTGTTTCTATGTATTACTTAGTGAGAGGTATGGGGCTAGCTGAGACCAGATGCAGCTTGTTTGAAAGAATTTAGGAAAAGCTGAAGCAGGATCCAAGACAGGCCAATTCTATGGTAAAGCAACTGGCAACAGCTTGGGTGGGCCTGGAAGTTGGGTGGGGCGGGGCCTCAGGGAATCACCAGGGCGGGGCAAACAGTGTGAGCCAGGTTGCTGGAGTCCCAGATATGGCGGCGTCTGCCGGCCCAGGGAAGGACTCACCAAAGGAGCAAAGGCCTCTGACAGCACTTCTGTCCAGGAGAAAGCTGCCTCTCCAGCCCTCGCTCCAATGCCAAACAATTCAGTTCTTCCCCATATGACTCTGGTGCCTTTCAAGCTGCCTCTGTCATGCTGGAGCCTGGTGGATGCGAGTCCGAGTAAGTCCGTGCGTGGGCCCTTTAAGAGGAGCTGCCAGGGGCTCCAGCTGCCTCAGCCTCAGTTCCCGCTGGTTTTTCCAGCCAGAAGTGATGGGGACTTCTCTTCCTGGCACTGGAACCCTGAGCTGGGCGCCTGGTGTGGGACAGGGACCCCTCAGTCCTCAGGGAGGACCTTCCCAGCCGAGGTGTCCTCCTAATTTTTATCCGCCACACGCGGGTGTGGGACCAGCCCGTCCGCCTCTGCCCTTCCTACCAGTCTCCATGTGGCTTCTTCTTTAATTTCATAGCTGTAGGACTTCCATTCAGCTTGATTTCAGGCGGTTTTGAATGATGGTTGTTCTGTAGTTTAGTTGTAACTTTGATGTGGTTGTGGGAGGACGCAATACCGCGTTTACCTACGCCGCCATCTTGACCGGAAGTCCTTCTATACATTTTTAGAGTACAGGAAATTATTGTTTTCACACTGATGTTCCCAAGCCCAATCCAAATCTACAGGACTCATTCTATCTTTTGGTTTCCATATTTATTTTTCCCTTCTCTGAGTGAAAATCTGTTTCTATTTCCACAGAGTATTTGCTTATGTGTTCAGTCCTAGAAAGTATAGAAACTGATTTTCAAACTGCTTATATGTTTTTATCATAAAAGATGCTTTTGATTGGATTTAAATTTATTTTGAGTATTTCAGAAGATATATATTTTTTTCGCTGCCTCTAGCTTAAGGGTATATGGTCTAACCACTGTGGTAAAATGACTTAGTTTTTATCTCAACCATCCCCTCTTCGAACTGTAATTGTGTTCATTTAAATACAGTTAAGTTACTATGCTTCTGTTTGTTTTCAGTTTCAGAGTTTTGTAGATCTTATTTAATTTTTCTGAGTATATGAAACATTAACATGAGTATTAAAGTAATATGTGTACAAAAAGGTATATACAGAGACTATACCAAAATACCATTTATGCCCATTTTTGGAAAGCAACCAATCTCATTAGTATCTAGTTTATATTTTCTGTATTTCTTTGTACTTAAACAAGTAAATATATGCATATATTTTATTTTTCTCTCTGTCTTACACAAAAGGTAACATAGTAAAGATACTTTTCAATACTTAGCCTTTCTGTACTTAACAATGTATATTCTGGTAGTTACTTTATATCACTTTTTCTCATTCATTGTTACACTTGCATAGTACTCCATCAAATGTAACATACTGATGTACCAAAGTTTATTCAGTCACTCTATATATGGACATTCATACTGTGTCCAGTATTTTGTAATAATAAGTAATGTTGCAGTGAATATCCTTGAGCATATTGTGTATTTCAATCTTTTTGGAGAGTTATCTTTAAATTCCTAAAATTGCAATTATGTATGGATGTATTTTTTTTTTTTTTGGTGGGTTTGGCCAAATTCTGCTCCACAGGCTTTGTATAAATTTGTGTTCCCACCAATGATGTATAAGAATCTGTTTCCTCAGTCCCACAGACAGATGTGTTGTTTTACAGTTTAATTTTTTCCAGTTTACTAGGTGAAAGTAGTATCTCAGTGATGTTTTAAATTGCTTCACTCTAATTATGTGTGATGTTGAACATGCTTTTATATGTTTAAGGATAATATTGTCATCTTTTTGTGAAAATTACTGATTTGTATTTTTTTGTCTATAATGCTTTCAGGCTTTTGTAATTTCTCTGTCAATTTTTAAGAATTCTTTATATATTAGAATGATTTAGCCCTGTATCTGTGATATGCATGGAAAATATTATCTCCCAGTTTGTCAGTTGCATGTTAATTTCATTTATGGTTTTTTTGTCATGCCAATTATATTTTTTATAGTCACTTAATTATTATTTTCTTTCATTGCCTCTGAATTCTTAGTCACAATTAGAAAACTTTTCCCTATACCCCAAATTTTTTTTCTCAGATTAGCTATTAGATTTTTAAATATACCTTCAATATTTGTCACCTTTTTAGTATATTTGATACTAGTTGATTTGCTGTTATGCAATAGTGTGTAATCTTGTTTGAGAGATGTGTCACTATATAATAATTCCTCACTATACAATATCAAAATTTAAAAAATTTAAAAGCAGTTTATAGAGCTCTATAGCACCATGTTAATAATAAATAAATTCATGATGACTTAAATGATATGAACTTTTAAAATTAAAATTATAATAAATGAAACTAGAGAAGTATTAATCACCAAATCATTTAAAATCTTGTAAGATATCATACTTAATTTAGAATTATTCCTAAGAGAGGAAAGAATGTTTGTAGGTTTTTAATTACTGAAGTGACAAGACCATTGTTTTAAGAGATGGTGGCCTAATGTGAATAATACATTAGAGAATGTATAAAGTTTGAGGAAAGGAATCAAATTAAGATATGAAACATGATGGTGATTTGTCCAAAGGAACTAGTATTTTTGAGAGAAGTGGATAGATTTAAGACATATTTGGAAGATAAACTCAACCTGATTTCACAGTAGATGAATTTTGGTGTGCGTGACATGGAGTAGTCCTGGATAAAGCTCAAAGTTTTTGTTTTGGTCAACTGCATGAATAGTTGTAACAATCACTCAGGTGTCCAAAAATGAAGAGAGGTAAGGGAGGGACGGAAAAAGCTGGGAAGAGATGGTAAGCTGAGATTTAGACATGTTGAGTTTTAAATAATTACAGGACCTCAAAGTGAAGGATCAGTAAGTAGTTGGATAGATGGGTCTGATTCCTAAGAGACTTCTTGGCTAAGGTTAATGATTTAAATATCTTTAACATAGATGAGTTTTCTTCAGTAATTTGTGAAAGTATTGTAATCATCATTACTAAAAGTGACATTGTAAAAGGGAAAATGAGCAAATATTGAAAGAAAAGTTTCTTTCTTTATAATATTATATATACGGATGCATTTCAATAAACCTATTCATTTCAACAGAAACTCTGGGGATGTTGGGTTTGGAACGAAAGCTTCAAACAGTTTGTGGGTAGGTGTAGCTTGAGGCCAGATTTTCTGGTCAACCAACTATGACAATTATAGATGCGAAGGTCTCCTTTACTGATGATTTTTCTCAATCAAGGCCAATAGGCCACAGAGTTTTCCCTAAATGAAAACAATTCTTAACATGCCTTTCCCTGAAACCTTACAAAGCAACAATAGGCACAGGGAGAGAGAAGGGAGCAAACTCATCTAAACTCACACAGGACGAATGTTGATGCTGATGCAGGAGTGGGTCTAAGGCAACACAAAGCTTCTGATCTATATACTACAAAGTGTTTTTTTTAAATCCCATATCTACTGAACCTTTGCAAACTTTGAAAACATGATGCAGTAATGTATATGAAAGGGTTAATGAAGGAAGTCAAGAGCAATAAAAGATCACAAGACAAGGAGGCCAGTCTAGCCAAAGAAAATGGTGATAAATTGTAACCAGGTGTCTTTATTTCCTGATGCCTCAAGTACTGCACACTCAGCTTTCTCTGCTAGAAAGGGCGGCTTGTGAAATTCCATACAGCATTTGTCAGCTTCAGTATTTCCTTGCAAGATCTCAGAACTTTTTGCTTAATCTTACTGACCTAGAAGGCAGATGAGATCAACCATTTTAAAATTACATATGTAGTAAATAAAATCTAATGTTCAGTGTGATTTAGGAAATTCATAGGAATGCCTTGTTGGTGTCCTGATGTTTGCTACAACCACTGAGGACAAAGTAGGTCAAATGGTGGCATTTCTCAAGTGCACAGGTCAAAAGCTAAGTTGTGAAGTATTTCATAACTATACGCTGACTTTTACAACACAAATACTATAGTTCCTGTGAATATATTTCACACATTATTTATGCTTTCTGAGTTTCTTCACAAGGCCATCACCCTTTATCCTCTCTATGCCCTCTACTACCTCCACCCATCCCCCTCCATCCCTGCAATCACCACACTGTTAATGGAACTGCCTTATGACCCAGTGATTCTTCTTCTGGGAATTTATCCAAAGAAACCTGCAACAATAACTTGAAAGAATATATATACTGCTATCTGTGTTCATTGCAGCACTAATTACAGTAGCCACAATCTGGAAACAGTCTAAATGTCCATCAGTAGATGAGTGGATAAAAAGCTGTGATGCCCCCTGGCCAGTTTGGCTCAGCGGTTAGAGCGTCGGCCCACGGACCAGAGAGTCCTGGGTTCAGTTCCCTCTAAGGGCATGCACCTTGGTTGTGGTTGATCCCCGGCCCTGGTTGGGGCTGTGTGGGTGGCAACCAGTCGATGTGTCTCTCTTGCATTGATGTTTCTCACTCTCTCTCTCTTCCTCCCTCTCTCCCTCCTGCTCTATCTGAAGATAAATGCAAAAAAAAAAAAAAAAAAAAAAGTCCTCAGATGGGGATAAAAAAAAAAAAAAGCTGTGATGCATTTACACAATGGAATACTACTCTGCTGTAAAAAGGAATAAAATTTTACCCTTTGCGACAACATGAATGGACCTGGAGAACATTATGCTAAGTGAAAGAAGCCAGTCAGAGAAAGACACGTGCCATATGATTTCACTCATATGTTCATATGTGGAATTTAGTGGACACACTGAACTGCCAAGCAAAATAGAGATAAACGCATAGATAGAGAGCAGGCAGACAGAGGCCATATTATTTCTCCTGATGACACAGACAGAAACACATTCAAAGAACTCGCCAATCTAAGGGAAGAGGATAAGGCAAAGCCTGGGATAAAGAGCAGAGGAACCATCTGTGAAGAGGCAGACAAAGCTTGAGAACATTGTCCAGTACTGGACCTAGAAAACAGACTGACTAGAATGAGGCAAGACACAGGTCCTTGTCACCCAAAGGGATGTGAGGCAGGATTCCTACCTCCCATCCCAAGTTTGAGGAAAAGGATAAAAGAAAAAAAAAAGTTAATTGTATTCAAAGTATCAGTGCAGGAGAAGAAACATTTTCTTCAGCATTGCAAGGAGATGCAACTTTCCATATTATCATTTTTGTAATGTTCCTCAAAATTTGACTCCCAAGATTACTTTCTTCCAGGTGTTTTGGTCTGTAGACATGGGGCTCTTGGGACTGTATTACCCAGAACATTGGGTCTTTTCTTATTGGAAGGCAGGATATTTTATAGGAACATTTCAAACAATTCATTGCTTTAAAACAGGGATACAAGGAAGGTCCATCTGTTTGATGAGCTCTATCTCAAGAATAAAAACTAATAGGCAAAGTTGAGTAGGAGCCTCAAGTTTCAATTTTAGAAAGGAAAATTAATCATTTTCCAGCAACCATGAAGTAGGAAATTTATAATTTTGGCAACTTGTTTCTACTTAATTTTGTGAAAGCTTGTATTTTTCCTTTTAGTGATTAGCAGTAAAGTCCACAGGCTTGTTTATTTTTAGTGTCAACAAAGAAAATAATAAACAAGGGATACAGCATCCTCATTTCACTTCAAGTTTGGGGAAAGAGAAATCCCTAAAAGATAGATTGGTTGGTTGCAACCACTAATGTAGAAATAAAGAATGATTAGTCCATTTGGCAAAGTGGAGAAACACAAAATAGGGGGGAGGTGGTTGTGGTGGCACTGAAGATGGGCACGGGGGCAGTGTATGTGAAAGGTCTCTGAGCATCTGTGGTAACAATTCATCATGTAATTTTCAAATAACATCAGCATCTTATAGACATTAGGAAGAAGAGAAAACTTTGTTTTTCTTGAGGATACTAGAAAGAACAAGGTGAGTGCAAATGAGAACAAATTTTAAAATAGACTGTTGTTTATTATTTAGATAAGGATTATTTCCAATAATCACTATAATTTGTCACTGGTCAGGTGAAATGTGCAGTTAAACCTCTCACTACCTTTTTTTTTTAAGCTGCGTGGCAAAATAGGATATATTGGTACTAAACTACATCTCATTAACTTCTTTGCCTTAGCTATTGACATGACAAGTTGTTTTTATCTTGAAACTGTGCTAAAATATACTTGGCTTTGCCAAGTCTCTGAAATGGCTCACTGTTTTCTTGCCAGAAAACAAGAAACTAGCAATTTTTAAAATGGGTAATAATTTATGCTCTAATGACCTACACCTACCTCATTTGGGATAATATAATGCTGTTTCATTTAAATGTTTTAATGTATTCAAACAATTTATTACTAGTAAGAACTACTCAGTTGACACTGAGAAAACTGAACTCCTTTGTCTGTGGGTACAGAGCAGGCACAGCAGGGGCAGGGCTTGGTGGTATAAAATGCTCTCCTTGATTGCACAGCACAGTTACCTTGTATTTGATGGAATGGAAATCTCCAGCTTCAGGACTGGATATTATTTGTTTCAAGTTTTACTAAATTGGTTACAATGTATTAATAACAATGCAGATTTCATTCTAGTTATTATAATGTTTGTACTTGATTATTGGGAAGATAGTAACAGTAAACAATAAGATAACTTACTTGCTCATTGCACATAATTCAGTCTAAATAACATGGGTTAAGGGTCATAAACCAAATAGAAATAAACACTTAAAAGACAAAGAACTTCCAGGTAGTAGAAGACAATGATGACTGTCTAAGTCTGCATCTTTCAATATATCCTCCTCAAACAATTCAAAACTGTAAGAAGAAAAACAACATAAAACAATGATAACAGCAAAACAACTATACCAAAAAATGTCTTAAGTATGACTTGAAGACAAAGAAAATATGACCAAAGTTCAAAATAACAGTTAATTTTAAAAAAATCTCACAGGAAACAATCTTCACCTGTTAGCAATGAGCAAAGACAGGCCAAGAAAAGCTGCAGGGAAAAGAGAAGACAGAGGAAGTGGGGGGATGGTCAACTGGGTAACAAAGGAGATAACTTAGGGTCTTACCAAAGAGAACCAAATGTTAGAGACACACAACCTCTAGACCAACAACAACAGCAACAACAACAAAACAAAACAAACAAACAAAGAAAGAAGAAAGAAAGAAATAACAAAATTCACTAAAGCTCAGGATTTTGGTTTATTTTCATGTGCTGACAAATGAGGATGCCACTGAACTAGACATTCTGTAAAGAACCTAATGTTCACAACAATGGACAAAAGAAAACTCAATGAATCTATACAGAATTATTATAAAAATTGGAAAAGAGAATTCAATAAACTTTGATGAAACTCTCCACCTCTCCAAAAAATATAAAGGAAAACATATAGCAAAAAACAACTGTAAGACAGCACTTTAGAGTAAGTTAAAAATATCCCAACATAATTTAGGGAGATATACCAGCCCTTGAATTACAAATTTAAAAATTAAGAGCAGAGAAAGAGAAAAACAAATGAAGGAAGATGGATTAAATTCATTAAAGAAATAGAAGAGACTGAGAAATTATCTCAGAAACTAAAGCAAATACATGATCCTCAAGAGAGAATAAAATGAAAACTCTCATAATAATTTAGGAAAGGCAGGAGGACATCCAAGAATAAAAATATTAAAGTGAAAAGTGCTCATAAGAACATGGTAGAAATAGAACACAGGCAAAGAATGTATAATATATGTATAATTGGAGTCACTAAGGACTAAAACAGCACATTGGCACTAAATCAATATTTATTCTTGTGATGTAAGAAAAATTTCCAAAAATAGCTTGAATCTATATATTTAAAGGGCCCACTGGGAAAATTATCTGGAATCATCAACCTGAGAAATATGCTAGTAAAACTATTAACAATAAAGAAAAATGATTATCAAGGATTGTACAAGTAAGATCAAATAAATTTCAAGAAACATAGCTATTTTGGAAGCAGAATTTTCAAAATCATGATACAAAGCCTTTCCTTTTCTTTCTGAGTTTCTTCAGTTTGTTTTGGAAAGTTTCCAAGACTATTTGGGATATAAGTTAACCTTAGTGACCAATAAATGTGAATTATGAAATTGACTAAATTGGCTAAAATTTTCTGATGTAGTAAACACAGTAGAAGTGTAATTGATGACAACATTGGCCACTACGTTCAGAAAGTTTAAAACACTAATAATGAAGGCTCTGGCCCAAAGGACATAAAATTGCTATCAGAAAAGTTTGGCTTGCTCTGTTTCCTCTGGCCTCTGACAAGCCCATGTCTCCTAACATGCAGTAACTGCCCTCGAAATTTTAATCTTCACTGGGTCAATTCTCCAACATTCCTCTATTATAGTGGAACCTCAGTTCTTAAACTTAACTCATTCTGGAAAGCTGTTTGAGAAGTGATTTGTTTGAAAACCAAATCATGTTTTCCCGATGGAAGTAATGTACATTGAATTAATCTGTTCCAGACTCCTATGTTGTTCTCACAGCTTTCGTTTCCATTTTGCTACTATCACTAACCACCTTAGAACTGATGGTAACTTACTGCACATATTTAATAATAATAAGCAGCAACAAAAGCAAAAAAAGAACAAAACAAAAATATTCACAGCACAATTTTCTAAGATGTTAACAATGCGAAGATCAGTGGTAAACTCACTCATACGCACATGTTCTCTCCTTTGTTGCTTGAGAGACACATGACTGATCAGACAGGTATCAGCATGAAAGAGTTGTCAGCCGAGAAATGAAGTTTTGTTTGACAACCCAGACATGTTTTTCCGTGAACAACTTGGTTGAGAACAGAATTGTTCGAGATGGGAGACATTCAAGAACAAAGCTTTGACTGTGCTTCAAACCTGGGACCATGTAGCTGAGGATCCAGACCAGGGTCACTGTGATGAACTGGAAATAGTTTCTAATGTTGCACAAAAGAATTATAGAGTCGTTTCATCTCCTTTTCAGGCTACTTAGGTAATTGCAGGATTACTTCTTAATTCAATTTTCTTTTTTAGTCATGATTATTTGAACCAAAGTAGCATCTCTAAGTCAGAGAATTGCAGATTGGGAGCTGGAGAAGACTCTGCATTAGCAGTCTGAAGAACACTGTTTCACTAAGGTGTGGAGGGTTATCTTTGAAACTTCTCAAATCATTCTCATCTGGGAAGTATTATTTTTATCACTTGAGAGTAAAGTGTCAATGGGAAAGTAGATATATAGATTCTCTTCTGGTGTAAGTATTTTGTATTTTGACTATTTGAGGAGCTCTGTCTTTTAACATTTCTTTTTCTTATAAATTAAATTTCTTTTTTTTTTTATCTTCACCCAAGGACATTTTTGCATTTATCTTCAGATAGAGCAGGAAGGAGAGAGGAAAGAAGAGAGAGAGAGACAGAGAAACATCCATGTGAGAGAGACACATCGACTGGTTGCCACCCACACGACCCCAACAGGGTCCGGGGACAAACTACAACCAAGGTATGTGCCCTTAGCGGGAACCGAACCTGGGACTCTCCAGTCTGCGGGCCGACGCTCTAACCGCTGAGCCAAACCGGCCAGGGCATTAAATTTCTTTTTTTTGATTTAATTAATTTATTTTTGTTATGGATATTTCTTTTCTCCCCATTGACACCCTCCTCCCGTTCTTGCCCCACCCCCCAGCATTGTTGTCTATGTCCATTGGTTATGCTTACATGCATAAGTTCTTTGGTTTATCTCTTCCCTCTCCCCCACCCCCGTCCTCTGAAGTTTGTCAGTTTGAACCCACGATCTATGTCTCTGGGTCTATTTTGTTCATCACCTTATTTTGTTCATTATATTCCACAAATACGTGAGATCATGTAGTACTTGTCTTTCTCTGATTGGCTTATTTCGCTTAGCATAATACTCTCCAGGTCCCTCTTTTTTTTTTTTAAACTTCTCAAATTCTGAGTACGTTAGTTATAAAAGGAAATATGTGAACCATATTGTTTATATATTTACATAATTTGAAATACATACATGTATAACTTGAATTTATATATTTATGTAAAATATTTCAACAGGGCAATAAGAAATACAATTTTAAGTACTCTGTCACCACTTTCCTTCTTCCTTCCTTCCTTTTTTTTCTCCCTTCTAGAATACTTCAGACCAATATATACTCAGTAAGGCTGAGTAAGGTAGGTATTCCCACAGGTAGAGGAAGGGGCCCAGTGCAGGATGTTGTCATCGAGTCACGTTGGAAAGATCATCCACTTGGGAATGGGAATGGCTATGCTGAGGGCTGCCTAAGTTGGGGTATTGAAGCCACATGAGTAAGGAGAGACTCTTTATGAGGTGGGCCTGCAGCAGTCACAACAAAGTGTGTGGGTGCTGAGGAGAAACGGAGAAAGCATCCACAGAGAACAGCAGTGACACTTACATAAGGTTGTTTACATTCAGATGAGATTGATCAAATAAAAAATTATTGAAAATAATTGGAACTGGATTTATTACTCAAGTCCAAGGCCCAGGAGACGCATAGATAGGTCCTCTGTGCCTGCAGGGCTACCCAGAGGTCTCCACATTGCAATGGCACCCACAGGCTGACTGTTGAAGACAAGAAGACAAACTATGTGCAGGGAAAACAAGAAGGGGCCCTGTAGATATTGCACACTGCCAGATAGTATGCAGTGTGAGGGATACAATGTCAACTTGGTAAAATTGCCACCAAAACAAGCAAAATGTGAGTCTAATCATGAGAATACATCAGATAAATCCAAATTCTAGAAAATAACAGACCTATAATCTTCTCAGGTCAAAATAATGAAAGTCAAGAAAAAATAGAATTGTTTCAGATTGAAGGAATTTAAAAGAAACATGGCAACTCAATGGAGATTGGTCCTAGGCTGGTGAATTCCAGTGCCTTATTGGCAAAATTAACAGGGCTCTGTAGATGAGAGGTAGTAATGTATCAGTGTCGGTTGTATTGTGGTTACATAAGAGAATATTCTTGTTGGTGGGAACTACACAGTGCAGTTTTTTGTGCTATTTTTGCAGATTTTTAAATACATTTGATTTTTTAATTTTAATTAATTTATTTTTGTTACAGATATTTCTCCTTTTCCCCCCATTGACACCCTCCTCCTCTTTCTGTCCCCCCCCCCCAGCATTGTTGTCTATGTCCATTGGTTATGCTTATATGCATAAGTTCTTTGGTTTATCTCTTCCCTCTCCCCCACCTCCCTCCTCTGAAGTTTGCCAGTCTGTACCCTACTTCTATGTCTCTGAGTCTATTTTGTTCATCACCTTATTCCACAAATAAGTGAGATCAGGTGATACTCGTCTTTCCCTGACTGGCTTATTTCACTTAGCATAATGCTCTCCAGGTCCCTCCATGTTGTCTCAAAGGATAAGAGATCTTTCTTTCTTACAGCTGCATAGTACTCCATTGTGTATATGTACCACAGCTTTTTTATCCACTCATCTACTGATGGACACTTGGGCTGTTTCCAGATCTTAGCTATTGTAAATAGTGCTGCTATGAACATAGGGGTACATATATTCTTTCTTATTGGTGTTTCAGGCTTCTTAGGATATATCCTTAGAAGTGGGATCACTGGGTCAAATGGCAGTTCAATTTTTAACTTTTTGAGGAAACACAATATTGTTTTCCATAGTGGCTGCACCAGTCTGCATTCCCACCAACAGTGTACTAGAGTCCCCTTTTCTCCCATCCTCACCAATACTTGTTGTTTGATGATTTGTTGATGGCAGCCATTCTGGCAGGTGTGAAATGATACCTTATAGTTGTTTTAACTTGCATCTCTGATGATTAGTGACGTTGAGCATTTTTTCATATGTCTCTTGGCCATTTGTATGTCCTGTTTGGAGTGGTATCTATTTAGGTCCTCTGCCCATTTTTTAATTGGGTTCTTTGTCTTCCTTTTGTTGAGTTGCATGAGTACTCTATATATTTTGGAAATTAACCCCTTATCTGATGTATCATTGGCAATTATGCTCTCCCATACAGTGGGTTCCCTTTCCATTTTGATTCTTGTTTCTTTTGCTGTGCAGATGCTTTTTAGTTTGATGTAGTCCCATTTATTGTTTCCTTTGTTTCTCTTGCTTTAGGCGTTGTTATCAATGAAAATTCTGCTGCGTGTGATGTCTGAAATTTTGTTGTCTGCATTTTCTTCTAGGATTTTTATGGATTCACGAGTCACATTTAAGCCTTTTATCGATTTTGAGTTTATTCTTGTGTATGGTATAAGTTGGTGGTCTAGTTTCATTTTTTGGAAGGAAGCTGTCCAATTTTCCCAGCACCATTTATTAAGGAGGCTGTCTTTACTCCATTGTATGCTCTTGCCACCTTTGTCAAATATTAATTGAGCATAATGTCTTGGGTTGATTTCTGAATTCTCTGTTCTGTTCCAATTTGATATTATTTCAAAATAAAATCATACGTTATAAAATGTATTTAATTATATTTAAGAAGAAACTCAGTTATGTTTAAAAGCTACTATAAACAATAATTATTTATAAAACTGAAAATCATTTAGGAAATAATCTAAATTCTAAATGAATATTAAGAGAGATTCTTGACAAGTATTTATTATTTTTAGTAATCAATCCAAACAATTTTTGCCTGAATGTGATATATAAAACATATTATTGATAAACAAACTAGAATCAATAAAACACAATTTATAAAATTATAAGTAAAATATTTTCAAAATAGCAGATGAATTATATTGTATTCAGTGAGAGGAATTCTTCAGTAGCTATGCGGTCATTATCAGGAAACTGTCCTGTTTTATGAGATAAAGATAAAATCTATGAAAACTCACTCTTGAATAGGGTAAAAACTCAAGAGTTAACCCAAAAAATCAATATCCAGAAAAGATTTTGAGCTATAATTCTGTTTTAACTTTCATCACTGGTTATATATTTAAGTAATTTGTTGGAACATATGTTTACTCTTATGTATCATTAAGCTTTCTAAGAAAAGTGGAAGAATTAAGAAGTTAGATTTAGAAAAACAACCCAAAATATGTTATGGAGATGAACATTTCTAGTTCAATAATTTGAAATTGAGTTATTATTAGGGATAATTTTTTAAGTGTCAAAACAATTGACTATGCTGAGTTATCAGTTCTAATGAAATGAGGATTTCCAAGAGTAAAACCATTACAAAACTGTGATTGCAACTCCAGTTTTTTTCCCTCTTGGATCCTCATGATTTCTGAACAAAAACTTACTTTGTCCCTGCAGTTATATTTGCTGCTGCCATTTGCAGAGACTGAACCTTCAACTGATTCTCAGAATTCAGATTCCTGACCTTCACTGATCAAACTTGCTGGGCTGTCAATGAAGCATCTAACGACTGGTCTTTTGTGACGTGATAAGCAGGGTTTGTTGAGTGTGACCCGTTTTCTGGTACTTTAGCATCTTTCCCCCCAGGAGCACTCCTTCCTTCTGAAATTTGTTTTTTATCCCCTCTTCTACAGACTTGCCAGTTGGTTCAAAGAGCCTTTTGAGTCCTGTAGTTCTTTAATGCCCATATTTTCCCTACTGTGCAGACCACTTAGCCATCATTTCACATGCAGTAATGTGAATGGGGACCTCTTTTCTCAACCCATTTTTAGGCAAATTCTTCCAGGGTCTGGCAAGGGGCTTCCTTACATTGGGAAGAAGTTAAACAATCTATGTATCGATTGTTGATGAAGTGTACCAAGACCACACAAAGGGAATTGTGAACTGTGTGGGTGCCCTATTCTATTGGTCCTCTCAGTGGTAGAAATCGGACTGGATGCTAACGTCCATATTTGTCTGGAGTCTTAAAATTTTAATTTCACTGAGATCCTCTGGCTAGGTATGTTCCTTGTCCATTGTGTGGGAACTAAAGTCTTTCACATAATACTGATGAGGACTCTCCTCTTGGCTTGCTGACAGCTCCTCCTTGCTGTGTCCTCACATGGTTGTTTCCATGTGCTCATTCATCCCTACTGTCTCTCTCTTCTTGTAAGGACACCAGTCCTATCAGATTAAGGCCCCACTCTGATGACCTCACTGTAACCTTTATTATATCATTATAGGCCCTCTCTCCAAATATAGTCACATTGGGAGTTATTGCTTCAAGTTATGAATTTTGAGGGGACAAAATTCATAACACAAATCAGCCTCAAGAAAGAATTGCATTTTTTCATTAGTAAACTTTTATTATGAAAAATAAACTGTACTCAATTATTATTATTAATATTATTATTATTATTTCCAATCCTCAACTGAGAACATTTTTTTTTCTATTTATCTTCAGATAGAGTGGGAGGGAGAGAGAGAGAAAGAAACATTGACGTGAAAGACACACATCGATTGGCCGCCTCCTGCACGACTCTGACCAGGGCCAGGGATGAACTGCAGCAGAGGTACGTACCCTTGACTGGAATTGAACCTGCCGCTCATTGGTCCGTGGGCTGACACTCTAACCACTGAGAAAACTGGCCAGGGCTATTTTTATATCTTAAATTTCATCAATAAAACTTTTAGAATTTGTTTTCTCTTGTTTTAAAAGTACCTACATTATAATATCGATCTTATCTCTTGGCCTGCAAAGCCTAAAATACTTTCTACCTGTCCCTGGGCAGAAAAGTTATCCACCCTGGTGCAGCCCAAGCAGGCTTGTCTGATTCATTTCTAGTCTTCAAGACTTTGTCTAAATTACAGACTTCTGCACAGGAAAACACTTGCTCTTCTGACCTCTAAGTTTTTGCTAGAATTTCCTATTTTACTTTAGCTCTCTTCCCACAGAGATTCATCTCTTCCATTAACTTATTTTATAGACTCTCCCAAACTGGTTTGACATGCATGGCGTTAGCATGTTTGAACCTCAGTACTGTTTTAAATATTTTAGGATTAAAGAGGTGTTACTAAAAAAAAAAAAAACCCACAGGCTCAATTTATCAAGGGAATTTTCTCACAGTTAGCTCAAGGGGCTCCCAGATGCCTAGATGCCTTTAGTACCAAGAATGTTTAATCCAGATCTGGGTGCCAGGCACACAGAGGAGGGCCTGGTGCAGACTGTTCTTTTTACTGCATTCTCCTGAATTTTCCTAGACCTTGTAGATTTGCCATAATAGAAAAAATTGCAGTGGCTTTTGTATACAATTCAATATTTGGGTTATTTTTTTGCTCTGAAAAATATTTGGAAAATATATCCAGAAAATCTTGCACCTTTAGGGCCCTTGATTCCATGTGCAGTGTACCTTTGCCTTATCAAATGCACTTGAGAAATGATAATAGCAAAATAATAACAACTGAAATTTACTGAGCATTTACTGTGCCCTAGCATTTGTCTTAATAATATATTTATGACATAGATATTAACATTAACCTGACTGTTCCAATGAGAAAAATTAGTTTTAGAAGAGATGTATAACTTGTCCAAGGTCTCACACATAGTCACCAACTGGGAGAGTTGTATCTCAAACCCAGGGCTGTTTGATATTCAATCTGGGTTTCAACCACTCTATTTGATTGCCTCCATGTACACTTTTCATACAAAAGCTATTCTAAGCAAAAAAGAGAAAAACAGTCTTATCATCTCTCTATGCAGTAATATCACTATGCTTTGGTTACTCGCAAAAATTAAAATCACTGTATGCAATGTCTGAGCTTCCCCAATGGTGAGCCTCAGCATTGTCCCTCCTGAGAAACAGCAAAGGGATTGTTCTTCCTGCATTACGTCTATTCAACCCTGTTTTCATGCACTGGAGGAAGAAATGCTGTATCTGTAGCTGACCCACACGTTCCTTTATCAACCACAGCAGAAATACCACAGGCTGTCTGGTCAGGATAGGCTCCGGGATCATGCAGACCCACCACTTACCAGCCGTGCACAAGGATCCTGTTCATTGTAGTTTATGGTGAGTTTTCTCTCAGAGATTCACGTCTCTTTAAATCTGACCCCCACTGGGCTTCCTGGTATATCCCGATATATCGCGGTGGGAAGGTGCACGTACTTTTTGATCAGCAGGTGTCCCCCGCCGTAAATAATGTGGATGTTAAATAATATGTGAGGGAAGGGGTTTGCCTCACCCCTCATCAGTAGCATGACTCTAATTCATGGCCATACAATGCAGCCTGTTACATAAACATGAAGGAAGATATTCCAGTGTGTGCTTAAACTCTTATTATGGGCCTACAAAAGAAATAAAAGAGACAAGTAGTGATTAGTATCTGTGATTAAATGTGATAACTCATTCTAGTTGGGAGTATAGAAATGTTTTTCTTTAGTTTTATTATTTTTTTATCCTCACCTGAGGATATGCTTATTGATTTTTAGAGAGAAGGAAGGAGAGAGATGGGGTGGAGGGAGAGAGAGATGTGAGATGTCAGATGTGAGAGAGAACATCAGTACATCAATTGGTTGCCTTCCATGTGTGCCCCAACCAGGATCAAACCTGAAACCCAGGTATGTGCCCTGATGGGAAATCAAACCTGCAACCTTTCATATACAGGATGACGCTCCAACCAACTGAGCCACACTGGCCTGGGCTAGACAGGTGTTTAACTGTCATGTCTCCCATGCTTAGACAGAAGTGAGTATACTGCTGTTTCAGGTTGGCAAGTTGAACGCATGCATTTATGTCTGCTGTCTCCCAGAATGTCAATACGATGACAATCAAGTTATTTTTATTTGTGTCTCGGTGTGTGTTCATATTAGGTCCTTATATTTCTTTCTTTTTTAATGGAATGTATTGGGGTGACATTGGTTAATAAAATTATATAGGTTTCAGGTATACAGTTCTGTAATACATCATCTGTACATTGTGTGTTCACCACCCCAGGGAAGTCTCCTTCCATCACCATTTATCCCCGCTTTACCTTCTTCTCCTTCTCCTTACCCCCTCCCTCTGGCAATCATTATACTATTGTCTTTGTCCATGTTTTTGTCTTCTTTGCTTAATCCCTTCACCCATCTCTATGTTTAAAGCAAAGCATTAACTAAAAAAGAAATTAAAAGGTGGGGGGAGTATGAAAACTTGAAAACTCTAAGTTAATAACTAATGAGCAGACCCTAAGAAGCTGCTAGATATTTAACCACCAGGCAGAAGACTAGAAGTTGTTTCTTGGGAGAATTTAACCAGAACAAAAAACATAACAAAACAAACAAATCTAAAGATACGCATGTGGGAAAGTCTCCAAAGAATCAGCCCAACAAGTTTACCCTGCAGTGCAATTCAAAGTCAGTGAGCTTTATACACTTACACAAAGCTTCTCAACAGCCTTTATAGTGTCCTGCTCTGAAATATGAGCACGCAACCAAAGCTCATCAAACACTTAAGGAAAGTCTCTTACGTGGGAAGAAAATAATAAAAACAAATTTGGAAGAAAAAAACATGTAAGGAACATAAAAACAAAAGTAAAAAACATAGAACAATTGTCTAAAACGTAAGAGAGAAAAAGATGCATCCATAAAAAACATGGAAAATGCTATAAAAATGGCTTATTTCACTTAGCATAATGCTCTCCAGGTCCATTTTTGCTGTCACAAAGGGTAAGATTTCCTTTTTTTTTTTTTTTTTTTTTACGGCCAAGTGTATGTGTACCACAGCTTTTTTACCCACTCATCTACTGATGGGCACTTGGGCTGCTTCCAAATCTTGTTTATTGTAAATAAAACTGCAATCAACATAGGGGTGCACATATTCTTTTGAATTAGTGTTTCAGGTTTTTTTGGCTATATTCTGAGAAGAATCATTGGGTTATGGTGCTGGGTGAAAAGAGTGAAGGGATTAAACAAAAAAAAAATTAAATATTAAAAAACACCTTTATTCATAAAAAGAGGAAACTATTAAATATAATTCAAGAAAAAAAATTAGCACTGGCATATAAATTTTCAGAAAGGAAATGGCTCTTAACTGCCAAGCAAAATAGATACAAATCTACAACCAAGACACATCAATGTGAAAACCCAGAATGCCGCACACAATGAAAAGATGCCGTCAGTTTCCAGAAAAGAGAAAATCTTTCATACAAAAGTTCAAGTTTCAGAATGATATTGCTTCTCATCAGCAATACTGAAAACTAGAAAAGAATTTTCCTTTATAAATCTGATAAGTGATATTCAACCTGGAATTCCATACTGAGCCAAATTATTAGTCTAGTGTGAGAGTGAAATAAATATGTTTTAGGAAGAAAAGAGTTTAAATATTTAATTCATGTAGACTTTTTTAAGGAAGAAAATCCCATCAAAACGAGACAACAGACCAAGAGAGAGAGACGTGGGATCTAGCCACGGGAAGTGTGATCAAAGAGAGAGACCCAAGGAGCAAACAGTCCCTATTGGAGCGTTTGGTCAGAAGATTTTGGAAAACTTTCCTCAAGATGATGAAATTGATGTAACCCAAGAGAATATGGGTTTTATAAACTTACACAAAGCTTCCAAACAGCTTTACAAACAGGAAAAGAAAGAAAAAGAGAGGAAGAGGGGAGGGCGGGAAGGAAGAAGGAAAAAGGAAGGAAGGAAGAAAGAGAGGGAGGGAGTGCAGGAGGGAGGATGGATCTAATTAGAGAAAATCAACCCGAGAATAGAAAAGGAAAAATTATTATAATATCATTTATGACTTACCTGTGAAGTGTACTTTATAATAATATGTGCATTATATTTTAAAATATGAATTTAACCAGAATTTTGATACAGTGCTATGGGGAGAATGGTAGACTGGAAAGGACCTGTGAAAGAGGCAGGGTGCAGAGGGGTGAAAGAGAATTAAACCCTCATCATTCACACTGAAAGGCAGTAGGAAAGTTAAAATTGCAAGGAGTAGCAATACAAACCTTTATTAGAAATATGGAGGAAATAACCAAGAGAAGTGGCAAAAATATTGAAATAAATTGCTGTTTGATAGTGAGTCATTGGAGGAGTAGATGGTATACTGCTCTTTTCCGCACAAGACTCGTAAGCATGTATTATTCTGTAAATTATGTTCATGTGTCACCTAGATAAAAGTAAGAGCTACATTGGAAACAATTGAGTAGTGTATTAAAATGCTGCGTCCATTACTGACCTCCTGTGTGCTACGGTGAGTACTGTACAGCAAGGAAACCCACATCAACTGCTGAGCAGTTAAGGTAATTTTAATTGTGTTTTATTTAATGCATTCTATTTCACTCACATCCTCATCTCAAATATAGGTTTGAGAAGGTTAAACAGAGGAACCTAATCTAATTTGAAAGACTGTGAAGGGTTTTTCTAAGAGATATGTACTTTATTTTGGTGTTGAAGGATGAGAGACCTTAAGCAGCAAAGAGGGAGAGGCTAGCATGTGAAAAGCATCTGAAGAGAAAGAAACTTGGAACTGAATTCAACTGCCATGGGATAGGGGGTGGTGGGGAAGTAGAGTCGAGAGTGCTGGGTGTAGGGACCCCAGGGCCAAATGTCTCAGAGTAAGGCTGGGGGGTCGCAGGAGCAAGATCACTTAGAGCCTGGGGGATCATGTTAAGGATTTAAGTTAAGAAAATTTTAGAAAATTTTCTCTGAGAAGACAAACTTGGTGCAACCAAGGAGAATATAAGGTGAAAACAAAACAACAACAAAAACACAAAAGAAGCCTGGCCGGTGTGGCTCAGTGGTTGAGCATCAGCCCATACACCAAGAGGTTACCGGTTTGATTCCCGGTCAGGGCACATGCCCAGGTTGTGGGCCTGATCCCCAGTGGAGGGTATGCAGCAGGCGGCCAGACGATGTTCTCTCTCATCGATGTTTCTATCTCTCTTTCCTTCTCCCTTCCTTTCTCTCTAAAATCAATAGAGAATTAAAAAATTAAAGAAAGAAAAAGAAAGAGAGAAGAAACAAACCTATTATTAATATTAAAGCAAACAAAATGAAACACAGAAAAGGAGAAATTATCATAATGTTATTTATGACTTAGCAATGAAGTACATTTTATGGTAATAATGTTAGCAAATGTTTGATACAACTCTTGTGAGGAGATTGAAGAAGACAGCACAGTTTAGCAAGCAGAGTAATATTTTTGCCATTTTCCTTGTGTGGGTTTCTTACAGAGGGAAGCTGGAAAACTTGAAAGGCAAGTTCAGGGGGAAACTTATTTACTTATATGCATTTATAATAGCCATAAGTGGCATTATTTAAAATTTTGAGAGGAAAGTCTTGCCAAGGGGAGTAACCATTGTTAGTCTATGAAATATTTTACTTTCTTACAATTTTTTCATTGTCCTGTTCTCTGCATATTACAGTTCCCATGATGATATCCAGATCAAATTTGCTCTAGGAAAGCAAGCTGACTTATAATGTGATAGAAGTTTCTTCAATTGTCAAACACTATACTTGGATTCTTTAGCAGAAAATTAGCTTTGAGTAACAAAATACTTAAGACTGTGTTTATGTCTATATTTACAGTCATGTTGGAAGGTTTTATGTTAACTTTAAAACTTCACTTAAGATAGGCATTAAAGAGCCCGTTTTTAACCAGAATGTCTGTTTTGGTCCTATGAGTATCAAATGGCATGTCTGCCCATGTGATGAAGCCTGGTACAGGTATTTAAATATAACCTAAGTGAGTTTAAAAAATAAAAGTAGAGGGGCGTGGGGGATGGATGAGATGAACCAAATAACTTATATGCATGTATGTATAACCAATGGACATAGACAACAATGCTAGGGGGGTGGGAGTGGGATGGGGAGGAGGGGGCCTAGGGGGTAAAAAGGAGAAACATCTGTAACAAAAATAAATTAATAAAAATTGGAAAAATAAATAAATAATTAATTAATTAATAGAAACATTAAATTTCAAATTGAGCAAAAAATAAATAAATAAAAAAAATAAAAAGCCTGGTGGATTTTGTGCATCAAACCTTTTAGATTCAATTGATGAATGCAGTGGTTCAAAAAGCTGTCTCAAATAAGGAAGAACATTTTTAAAGTATTTCTTAATGGTCAATGACAATATTAAGGTACTTCTCAATGGAGAAAAATCAAGAATGGAAAACATCAGCAATACAGTAGGTGGAATGTAGATGGAAGAGTAAAAACAGCCAAAAACACTGCTGTGGAAGATTCACCAAATTTCGTCTCATGAAACTGTCACTGAAGAAGTAAACTCATACAGGCAGCCCAATCCAGGAAGCTCTTAGAGCAGGCTTTAAACAGGCCAGTGCACACTTGGGAAAGGTGAAACATTTTAATGTCCCATTCATACAGGATTTCTCTGAGAGATTCAGAAGTTTCTGATTTAGATTTCTGGTACTGGAGGAAAGAGTATCCCTTGCTAATGCATTATTGTGATTTTGGATTAAATTCTAGACATCACTCAAGTGTGTAAATTGTTGTGAGGGAACAAAAAGACAGATAAAGGGAGCATGAATAAATGAGAGAATGAGAGGAAGAAAGGAAGGGAGGGAGGGAAGGAGGGAGGAGAGGAAGGAAAGAAGAAAAGAGGATGATGACGGCGGTGATGATGATGATGGTGTTGATGATGATGGTGATGATGAAACTTCAGATGAGCCTAAAGAACCAGGGACATCTGGCAATCTTGGACCTTTCCCAGGACCCATGTTATGTCCTCCTTATCTGACAAAGGCATTTCAATGCAATTGTACAGCGGAGATTTAGTCTGGTGTCTGGGGCCACATTCCAGGGAGGATGAACCTGGTCTTCTTATCCCATTCTGCTATTTATAATTCAGAAACAGAGGCCAAGGCAAAAATGCCACGAAGCAAAACCCTAAAGGGTTGGGCAGGCCTGTTGCTAAGACAGAATGTGAATACTGGGCTCAGATTTTAAAATTATGATCTGATACTATTCATAGTGTTGTTTACTAATAGATTCCCTCCCTATAAAAAATCACAGATAGACAGTTGTTACCTTAAAGGACTCCTGAGTTGTTATTGTGCCTGATAGCAAAAGGGGTGGAGGGAGAGAAGGCTGTGTTTGCTTACACCCAGAAGCCATTTCTTTTTTTTTTAATTGAATTTATTGGGGTAACATTGGTTAATGTAGTTATATAGGTTCAGATATACAATTCTATAATACATCATCTGTACACTATATTGTATGTTCATCGCCCCAAGCCAAGTCTATGTCCATCATCATTTATCCCCCCTGTACCCTCCTCGCTCCTCAAACCCCTCATTCCTCCTGGCAGCCCACAAACAGGAGGTGCGCTGCTCATTATGGGCAAGTCACAATTACAGAGACAGCTTGTGGAAATAAGCTCCTGGAATGGGCTGGATCTGTAATAAGCAGAGTAATGGACTAGGAGGTTAATCCAATCACATTAATGAGTCCTTATGAGCCCTGTCCCCTGGTATGTGGGGTATGTCATGGATTGTTGACCACTACATATTGGTTCCCCTTTTTACTTTTGCTGAAATGAAAAGTATTTTTTTTTCTTTTTATCTTCAACATCATTTGATTTCAGGCACTTCAAGTATGTTAAGAGTGATTACGGTTGCCTTTAATCACACAGGTTTGTAGAGTCACAGCCAAGTATAATAGTTGAAAGAAATGGAAATCATTAAGAAATCTCAACCTTGGCACTAAAGGGAACAGCTAGGTGCAAATTTCAGTTGCCAGACTTTTTCTTTATTAATAAAACCAGATTTTTGTATAAGGCAGCAATCTCCCCAGCTAGAAAACCATTTTCAGGCTGTCTTTGTAGACCTCATTACCCAGATGTTTCAGTTTGGGGCAAAAAAAAAAAGAAGAAAAAAAAAAGTAAGTTGAAATTTGATAACTGTTTTCACAAAAATATTTCTTTTCTGATATTGGCTTCATCCTTCCACTTTTTCCTAATAGCAATGTGGTTGCAAGGCTACAGTTGTAGAAACCATTTTACATATTCAGGAGATTCAGTTTACGAACACATTAAAGTGAAAACCACAAGTTACACGTGGTAAATAGACATACCACGTCTATTTACCTAGGACATGGATGGCATCATGGAGATTACATATTAACACTGAATTGTCTAGCTCTGGAGTCTTCATTGTGTAAGAAAAATAACCCACCATTATTTGGATAAACCACTGTTAAAGGATTTTGTTAAAGCAATGACCTCATTGGAATTGTGAGAAAGGCCAGGGAGTAGGTAGAGTATTGTGTTTGTGAAAAGTGTCTGGAGTGTGTTCTGGGAGCCAAAGGTTGACTGTAACACAAATTAATTGTTTTCTTTCTCAATGTCCTCTCTTCTCCTTTGAAAAATATTCCTTCCCTTTGGAGACATTACTGTTCTTTTCACTATCACACATCCCACTTCAAAATATCTGAAGCCACCAGTTCTTAAATAATGTGCTTGCATATTCATGGTGATTAGGGGAGTCATGAGCCATGGAAGAATGTGGTTACATGTGTAATACCTCCAGCCTCTAGTCTTATAATGGATGCAAGAATGAACAAGGGATTCAAGTTGAGCGATCGCACTTCTTCCTGGGAATTTTCAAATTGGAGTTGAGAGAAGAAAGAGTCATATCTTCCCTTGTCAAAAGTTTGAGGATATGAATTTAGAACTTGTATAATCCTATGATGAGGGGATATTGAATTTAACCCAGTGAGAGAACCAAAGACAAGAGACATTGAGAATTCTACTTCAAATGAGTCCATGAACCTATTTCTCTCTGCTCTTATTGTGGCCACATGAGCCGACAAATTCTCTTTTGGTTTAAGTTAGATCAAGTCAGATATAGTGCATTTACAGTCCAAAGAGTTTGATGCTATAAGGTAGAGGTATTAGGTTTTTATTCTGTTTTAAAACACAGACTAATATCTAATTTGTGGTATTTATACTTAATAACTTAAGTCTTAGTGTGGTTAAATGGCCTCTCATTAACTGACTTGTTACCTTTTGACAGAAATATGTGAAGTATAATAATTACTTCAGTTAAAAATGTCCCACGGTTGAAATCATAGCCAACTAGTCAGCAGATTTAAATTCATTAGAGAACTCAGACACAGTTATGACTAATAGAATTTACTATAAAATTATAACTCAGAGTAACTGTGATGACTTTGAAAATTATTATTTTTCCTTCTACCATTTGGACTTTTATTTAACAATTCAGGGTTTGAACAGCCAGTCTAGTTATGTTAAACAAACATAGTTAATTAAGTTCCCCCAAATAGTTCGTGCACAAGAACATTTTTCTTTTGAATAAAGTTAGAAGTATAGTTCTTAAAAAAAGACTTCACTTTCCCATTGTTGTTGCTATAAATCAGTGTTTCTTAAATTTCAGTAACAGCAAAACCAAGCAAACAAAGATCTTGAAAAGAAAACATCTTTGGATAGAATATTTTTGTTTGCAACATGTATATAATATTATAACTAGCTATACATTAATATGCACAAGTTTTGTTCCATGACAAAATTAAGGTCAACAAAATTTATAACATTTGAATAATTATATTTAATGTAATAAATTATATGCTCTTTAATAAAAAAAAAAAACTACAAACACACAAGTAACTATCAAAAAATGGATATGCAATGCCAACTGCTGTAGATTCCTTGGTCATGAGTGTATTACACCTGGGCTGTGATTGACTCAGTTCTCCCACTGTTGATATCTATCTGAACCACAAAATCTCTGTTTATACAGTACAAGTCATTTTTATTTCATTTGGCTTGGCACAAAACTTCTTGTACATATTAAACTTTATCTCTATTTTTTGTCATTACCCTAATAATACATAATGCAGTATATAATGGTGGTATCATGAGGTTAAAACTTATTAAGAAACTAGTTTATTCTATAAAGTATATATTGATTAAAATTATACCTGAAAAAAATGTTTTTTTCTTTATAATTGTAAAGAAGCTTCACAAAAATGCAAATACAGCTTTGGGACAGTTATTACCATTTTTATTTTTGAACAATCTAAATTATTTAATGTGAAACATTTTGGGAGAGGTGATTATTCTGTACCCACATTACAAACAAATGAATAGCTGAGCACCAAAATTGTATGGGTCATGATGAGAGTGAATATGTGGAATATTGTTTTTATACTATTAGCAATAGGAGAGCAAATAAACTCCATTTCTGGTCATAATGAAGTAATTGAGACTGGTATTGGCTGCTACTGTAAATAAATAGAAAATTGAAAACAAAATATAACCAGAATAAAATTGTTTTCAGACATTGAAACAAAAGAGCATAGGGACTCAATCTCTGATAGAAGGGAAAAAACAAGTTAGCCCTACAATTGTCCTGAATTTCTGGCTGGAGGAACTTTTCACATTGCAGTACGTGAAGGGAGATCACAAAATATTATGGCAGATTTACCAACCTTGGGGGGAAAAAACAACAGAGGACTCATACTACCCCATTGCAAGACTTACTATTAAAGCTGCTGAATCAACTGTGTGATATTGGTGTCCGCACACGTCAATGGATCTTTGGAACCAAGCACAGGGTTTAGAAGTAGACCAAATCACAAACATTCACTTAATTTGAAAAAGAATGCCTTCATTGCTGAAGAATACTTTCACTGGGTATAGAACTTTGGTTTTTATTTTATTTCAGCACTTTAAAGAGGTTGCTCCACTGTTCTCTAGCCTTTATGGTTTTTGATGGGAAGGTGGCTGGTATTCAGTTTCTTGTTCCTCCCTATGTAATTAATGTCATTTTTCTTTGACTGCTTTCAAGATTTTCAGCAGATTAACTATGATGATCCCAGTTATGGTTTTCTTTGATTTTATTGTATTTGAGTTTACCGAGTTTAATGAATATGTAAACGTGTGTCTTCCGTTCAATTTTGGAAGTTTTCAGACATTTTTTCCAATATATTTTTCTGCCTACTTCCCCCCCCCCCCCATTTTCTTATACTTCATTGCTGTTGTATTTGGTTTTGGGAAATTTTCCCACAGATCTCTGAGGATCTGTTTATTTATTTTGTTTAATCTCTTTTCCTCTCTGCTTTTCCAATTGTGTCATTTCGATGCTCTATCGTTATTAACTTTTTTTTAAATTATTTATTTATTTATTTTTGTTACAGATGTTTCTCCTTTTTTCCCCATTGACACCCTCCTCCCCAACCCCTCACCCCGTCCCCAGCTTTGTTGTCCATGTCCATCAGTTATGCATACATGCGTATAAGTTCTGTGGTTTATCTCTTCCCTCCCCCCACCCCTTCTTCTCTCTAACAGTCCCATTTTGCTATAAGACTATCCAGTGAATTTACTATTAGTGTATATTTAAGACAATTTATATTTGCTTATTTTTAATAGTTCATGTCTTTGCTGAGACTTTCTGTTTTCTTTCATAATGAGCACATTTGCTTTTACCTCACTAAGCAGAATTAAAACAGCTGTTATGAAGTTTGTCATATAATTTTGAGCATCTCTGTTACCTTTGGGTGGGCATCTTTTTTTTTTTTTTTATCTTCACCCAAGGACATTTTTGCATTTATCTTCAAATAGAGCGGGAGGGAGAGAGGGAGGAAGAGAGAGAGAGAAACATTGATGCAAGAGAGACATACTGACTGGCTGCCACCCACACGACCCCAACCAGGGCCGGGGACAAACTGCAACCGAGGTACGTGCCCTTAGCGGGAACCAAACTCCAGTCTCTCTGGTCTGTGGTCCAACGCTCTAACAGCTGAGCCAAACCAGCCAGGGCTGGGTTGGTATCTTTTGATTGTCTTTTCCTTTTGGGTTGGGTCCCATTTTCCTGGTTCAGTTTATGCTAAATAATTTTCTTATCTATCTTAAACATTGTAAACATGATATAGTGTGGATTCCAGATATAAGCTCCAAAATGTTGATATGCTTGTGTGTTGTTGTTTTTTTTTAATTGTTTTTTCTTTATTGATTTTAGAGAGTGAGAAAGGGAGAAGAAGAGATAGAAACATCAATGAGAGAGAACATCGATTGGCCACCTCCTGCATGCCCCCCACTGGGTATTTGGCCCACCACCTGGGCATGTGCCCTGACCGGGAATCGAACTGGCGACCTCGGTGCATGGGTCGATGTTCAACCACTGAGCCACACCAGCCGGGCTGATATGCTTGTTTTTATCCGGCAGTCTACTTTGTGAGACACAGCTCTGGGCAGCAACTCAGATATCAGTTTTGTTCTTCAACCCTTGGTTATCAACTGCTTACAGTTTGCCCCACACGGAAGAAATTCAGGGAACAGCATGAACTTATGGCGAATTTATGTATAAAACCAGAGGTTGTCTTTTCTGGAGCTTTCCTCTCAATCTTCAGAACTGTTGTTGCCACAGGATTCTTTCCTCTGGTTCCAGAAAGATCGTAAAATTTTCTATCAGAATTTGAGTTGCTTGACATTACAGCCAGAATAAAATTGCATGAAAAAAAACCAACAACTCACTGTTGGATGTTTGCTCCAACTTTTGACACCTCTCCACAAACGGCCTGCTTTCATTCTCCAGAGCCTTCAGGTATTTTTTGTACTTTTATTGTTGTTCATCGTCTGTTTTTATGGCTGTTATTTATGGGAGAACCAGATTTTTAGGAGCTTACCTCTCTAGGCCAGTTGACAGTCTATTACTTGCTAATGGAGAAAAGCCCAGGGAAACGTCAGCTTCATTTTTATACATTTGCGGCATGTTCAAATTGGGACCCTGTTGGAAAGTTCTTATATCTTACACTTAGAAAGGAAATAGCAAATATGTCCACCTGCAAAGCTTGAGAATTTTTCCTGATTCCTTAATTTCAATGAGGTGTGAAGACTGGTAATATGCGTTTTATGACCCGAAGAAGAGGCGCAGAATTGTGTGTTAACTCTTCACTGCCCGACAGACCGTACACAGTTCCATTGTGCCGCTGCTATGGTTTGCAGCTTTGCTTGGGTCTCTCTCCTTCTCTCGCAAATGTAGTCTAATGTTACTTGATAGGACAGTGACTCTCCAGCCAAACATAACCTGCTTTTGCCAGGCGTTGTTCTGCTGTCACAGGCCGGGTTCCAGAAAACCAGATTCTTCCTGCAACATCATAAACAGAGCTGCCCAGTCTCTCCTCACATCTCCCCTCCTTTCTCCAAAATTACAAGCTGGAGGAGGAGATACACATACACAGTGAAATAAAAGTAAGATTCAAAAAATGGAAATGAAAACAAATATTTTATTCAGGGGTTTACATTTTTATCTATCCATTCCTATTTCTTTCTTTTTAATTTGGTTCATTTTTTAAATTTATTGATTTGAGAGAGAGAGAGAGAGAGAGAGAGAGAGAGAGAGAGAGATGTTGTTCCACTTATTCATGCACTCATCTGGTTGCTTCTTGTATGTGCCCTGACTGGGAATCGAACTGGCAGCCAACCTTGGCATATGGGACGACGCTCTGACTGAGCTACCCCGCCAGGGCTCTGTTTTTTGTTTCACAGATTATTTTCTGGATCTGAAGAATGAGCAGTGGGGAATTTAATAGATATTGTCAGGCTCCTTGCCTCATTTTGCTCTGCGTCTCCTAGACTTCCATTCATGCACGTTCTCCATCAGAAAGAAAGTGAATAGCATTCTTTCAGGGATTCCTCCCCTAATGTAAAGTTGGACTTAATGTCTCCAAGGTCGCTTTCAGCTCTAAGGCACAATGATATACTCTGCAACATATCACATCACATTGTAAAAGAGTTATTATTTTTACTAAATGATGTATTTTAGAACTAATAAACCATAGAAACTGTTCACAGAATGATACACCTTTTCATACTATTCTGAAAATCACAAAATTAAAGGAACCTAGGTTAATAATAAGGGACTGATTTTTTGCTGTCCTACACGAGAAGTCTGCCATCAACCTAACAGAGGCTCCACACAGAAAAATCATTCTGTAGGGGAAGAAGCCAAAAAGAAAATTAGCCCTGTGCTGAAAGAGAACCCATTATGGTTGATT
The DNA here is from genome assembly GCA_030848825.1 of Tadarida brasiliensis. Lineage (NCBI taxonomy): Eukaryota > Metazoa > Chordata > Mammalia > Chiroptera > Molossidae > Tadarida > Tadarida brasiliensis. The sequence goes on from CM061272.1 coordinate 28,584,295, forward strand.
TGATGATATTGATGGCATTTCCCTCCCTTCGCAGTATTGTAAAACCTAAACATTTTAGTGGTGCTCATATCCTTGTCTGGAAGGGAAAGATTACATTGCCCTGAGCCCTTTGTACAGTTTGGAGTGTCTGTTATACAGTAATTCAATTCTCAGACTTGACTGAGCTTCGGGAGCTTCATTCCTTTGATCAGAAGCTGTGAAGCGAGAGCCACTTGAGGCTCTAGGTCCTGTCTGCCAACCATTGGCCTTCATCGTAGTTCATGCTGCCAAGTGGACAGAGACTGATTATTTTCTGGTTCCCAATTTCTGAGTCCTGCACTGTAGGTTAGACCAGCCCATAAAGTTGACTTTGTGTGTACTGTACTCTGAAATGGCATAATCAACACATTTTTCTTTCTGCACATGGCAGCGTAAGAGAAGAACACGCTCTATTAATTGATCTGCCGAAACCTTGGTCCACAGGGAAATAAATCTTTCAACCCTTGAGTTATAAGAACTGTAGTTTTCCTAGGCCAGTGCAGGTCTTTTCATTTGCTTCTCTGTGTAAAGCCAAACCTTGGTTTTCAGTACTCCCATATATTCAGGAACACTAGAAACCATTCTTATCTACCTACTCTTTTAATTGTTATTATACTTTCTAATATTAGATTCTTCTATTTTTCATGGCCAGAATACCTATCTACAACAATGATCTCATTTAGAAGACAGTAAAAATAGAATAAATTAAGGATATATAGTTGTTCTTCATTCTTAAACAACACACCCATTACTGAACCATTTCTATTACTGAAGAACAATTTAAAATGAAGTTATCGATAAAATTAAAAAGATACCTGTGGCAGACTGAATCATTCTGTCTTTATTTTTCACCATGTTCTGCCTTCAAACACTTTGTCGTGTAATTTTGCAAGTCTTCCCAAAAAAGGATTACCTCTGTTACCTCAATTTCTTCCCCTTTGGGTTTGGCCAATGGATATGAGTGAATGGAACATGGCTAAAGGCAAAGAAATCGATGGCATTAATGAGCTTGCCTGACCTCTGTCATCAAGAGAGGAACATGGGTCTGGCCAGTGTGGCTGAGTGGTTGAGCGTCGACCCATGCACCAAGAGGTCGGCGGTTTGATTCCTGGTCAGGACACATGCCCAGGTTGTGGGCCTGATCCCCAGTGGGGGGCATGCAGGAGGCAGCCAATCGATGTTCTCTCTCATCGATGTTTCTATCTTTCTCTCTCTCACTTCCTCTCTCTCTAAAATCAATAAAAGAAAAAAATTTAAGAAAAAAGAGAGGAACATGGGGCTACCCCTCTGGTCCAAGGACAGATATACTTGGGGGATAGCTACATGGCTGAGCTGAGGCATAGGGTCAGCCTAGGCCAGCTGATCCTCAACTGAAACAGACTCATGGGAAAGTTCTGCTCTCAGTGAAGTATTTCAGCTGGTTTTCATTCAGAGACAGACCGGTGAAGATTTATGAGGAAAATGTTGTTGGTGGTGTTTTTTCTATGAGTTGGGATATGTTATTACAGGGAATATCTTATTGATGCTGTGTACTTTTCTGCTGACTATTTGGCCTTGCAGAAGATAGAGAAAATCATGAGGAAAAATATTTAGGAGAGTTGTTTAACTTGTCCTTTCCCTTGATGGTTGTTAGAAATTAATCCCAGAGCCTGGAGCACAGGGCAAAATGCTGAGACTTTTTCTTCATTCTATTCCTAATTGTTTGCTGTATTATGATGTTGTACATTTCATATATATGATATATGTTGTTTGTATCTTTATTAAACTGTAGTGGTTAACTTATTTTACAGTAATATTTGTTTTGCATTTAAGTACTGTTTTGGTATACTGAAAAATGTTGAGTGATAGTTTTCATCATTTTCTCCTATGGGCTATTATCTTTCTCAAAATGTAGGCTTTCTGGTTTAACTTTTAAATTATATATTTATTATTCATATTCTAATTTTTATCACTTTAAAATATTTTATTTTGTCTTATACTCTAACTTTCTAGTATCTTTGGATTATCATTTTGTTTAGCTTCTTAAATTAATCATCTTAATTTTTATGTATTTCTTTATTTTAACATTGATTCCTTAGCTTTATAAATTGTTATCTATTTTAATTCATTCCTAAAGCTCTTTAAGAGTTACTTTTTAAAATTATCATTTTATTTCTTATCTCATCCCTTTTATTTTGGCCCATATGCAGTCATGCTATTAGTCGTCTTAAATTTTTGCCTGATTGATTTTGTTGTTATAATTTTGGCCTTGCCATAATCATTCATTTTTAGCCTTCTATTTCAATATGTTTCTACTCTTCTGCTTTTTAAATTTTTACGTCCAATTTTAATCTTTCTTCTAACTTTAATCTTGAGTTTTACTTTAAAATTTTAACATTTTAAGTTATTCTCCTCTTTTAAAGTTAGTATAAAATTTAATGATTTCAGATTAATGGATAAAAAACATGTGGTACATATATACAATGGAATATTATGAAGCAATAAAAAAGAATGAAATCTTGTCATTTGCAACAACATGGATGATTTACGGGGTGATTTACGGGGTGTTTTGCTAAATGAAGTAAGTCAGGCAGAGAAAGACAAATACCTTATGGGTTCACTTACAGGTGGAATCTAAAAATAAAACAAAACATACAAACAAACAAAACAGAAACAGACTTGTAGAAAACAGAGACCAAAGGGATAGTTACCAGAAAGGAGAGGTTGTGGGGATGAGTGAAAAGGGGGAGGGGAATATAGTCAATAATATTGTTAAGTTTGCATTGTGACAATTAGTAGAATTAGTGGGGTAGTCACATTGTAAGGTATAAAAATGTTGAATCACTATATTGGACACCTGAAACTAGTATAACCAATATAAGATTACACAACAACTATATCTAAATAAGAAAATATATTCAAAAAATAAAAAATTAAAAACAACTTCATAGTTTCTGTGATAGATGTGAGCTCCAAATGATGGTGGAGACATGTCTTCAGACATAACTAATACCACAACAGGTGAAGTGTTGAAGAGGAAGTGATTAATTTCAGCATATGGAACCTGAGTGGACGGCAAAGGAAGTGGTGTTTCAAGTACAAAAGAGAATCTACTTCATTGAGGTCTTTCTAGGTGGCCGGCATGATGAAAGTACTTCACTCTGATAAATCCCTTTATTTTCTTAACAGTCAAGCATACTTGCTATAGTTATACCCAATTTACAAATCACTCAACTGAAGTTTCACGAAGACTAATTTTTCTGGGATTGTCCAGCCAGTAAAAAAATAGTAACTCTGTTCACCTGCCTAATTTCTCACTCCTTTGCATCACATAAACTCATTGACATGGTGGGCCAGGCAGTGACAGGGAGCCACTTAGAACTGTACTATTACTAAGCCAGCAAAACCTGAACCAACTAGTGCACCAACTAGTACTTCTTCATTAATATGTTTGAAATAATATGAATGAAGTCTGCTTGCTTTTTCAAGGTGGTTATGAAAGGTGTGGGGCTTACCTTTTATAATTTACTCCATAATCGAGGTGTTTTATACTGAGAAGAAAAAATTCAGAGAGGGTGCCTTCTAGTGACTATTTTTTCTTCATTAAAATTCAGATGTTTGATCTCATCCACTAACATTGATAGAAACTTTCTCAGTAAAGTAACTGCTAATTGGCATCTAATTACCTTAAAATATATTCCTGGGAAACGTGGGCATTTCATGAAATCATTGGATTTGTTATGAACTTCCATTTAGAATTCTAAACTAGTACTACTATGCCCTTTAAGTTTTCCACTACTTTATAAACACTCTTGTTGGCCACAGAATATTTATAGTGTATATGCCAAACGTAATTCAACTAAGAGCCTGGATTTGTTTTTCAATGTTTTGAAAACTGCATAAATTTTGATGATTGACACTCAGGGTGTGATTCTTTTTCCTAGACTGAAAATTAATTAAATCTTTCTACTTTTGAATAATAAACACCCACAATTTAAACAGAGTAAAAGGGCATTGGTTATTTGTTTTTCAAAGTGCATTCACTATTAGAAAGTAGACCTAGAAGAAATAACCTTTTATGTTCATTTGATTTAAAAAGTTCTCAGGAAAGATAGTAGTGGCGTGTGTTAATACTCTTATGGTGTCCCCAATATTATCAATGCATTCCTCGTGACCGAATCAGTTAAACTCAGCGTTATCACTAGTGTAGCTTCAGTTTTTTTCTGATGTTACCATGTGGGTTAACGTGTCAGGTACACAGCATATGTGACTTAGGCTACTAAGTTATATATTTTGAATATGATTCATAGGTTACCCCTTAGAGAATATTTCCATACGACTATGTAATCTTATTTATATTGTACTGATTGTTAATTGAATTTTTAAAAGTAATTTCATTAATACTAATAGCCTTTATCTTCAACATATTGGAATAAAAAATATTTCAGATAATTTAGTAAACATCTTCATTAATTTTTTTCATTGGCAAACAGAAGCCGAGATTTTTTATAATACATTAAAAATAACCCATACAAGGCAGGTCATGAAAGCCATATACAGTTTAGGTAAAGCAGTGAGGACTGTCAAAAATAATGAAAAATCACAAATATTATGATAGTAAATCATAAAAAGAAATATCTGCTGGATAATAGAAACCACATGTAGAAAATAAACCACATTCCATTAGATAAAAATGTTATCCAGTTTTTGTTTTAGCTAGAAAGTTAACTTTTTATTCAATCATATTATGTCTCTTTAGTTCAAGGTTCTAGTAACTGCCCTAGATACCCTTTCATTACTTTACTTTTTTCTTTTTATGTTCACTTTATTTTTGCTGTTATTAAATAATGTTTTTGTCTATGTATTCTCTGAGTTGGCTCTAGGAATTTGGGGGGAAATGCTTGTAAAAAATTGCCATTACTTTCAGTACAGACAAATTAGAATGAGCCAACATGAGCATTATTAAGCTACTCATTAAAAAACAAAACAAAACAAAACAAAACAAAGAGACCTCAACAGGCTACTACACAAAAAGGAAAGTAGAGAAATAATAAGAGCCATCTGCCATGATTCGTTATCTGATCTCTTCTTCCTGGTCCTTAATTAGAATAATCCCAGATAGCCCTGGCCAATGTGGCTCAGTTGGCTGAATGTCATCCTTTGCACTGAAAGGTCGCTGGTTCAGTTCCCGCTCAGGGCACACACCCAATTTGGAGGTTCAATCCCCAGGTCTGGGTTTATGCAGGAGGCGACCAGTGGATGTTTCGCTTGCACAATGATGTTTCTCTCTCTCTTTCTCCCTCTCCCTTCCTCTCTAAAATCAATAAAAAAACAACAAACAAACAAACAAAAAACATTAAAAAGAATAAGCCCAGGATAGAGAAGATGGCAAATGGAGGCACCATCAGTTACTCCTCTCAGATAATGATTTGACTTCACTGGGTGTCCTCTTCAACCTCTTGTTGGGAGGTGGATGTAGAGTATGGTGTGGACAGAGGATATTGGTGTTAATGTGGGTGGGTATCAGGCGTCATTTCAGCAAGTGAGGTGTAAATGGATCAATCCTCCTCCTGTGTGCATTTCAGCCCCACAGGCTCCCCCAACCCCACCCCACCCCTGGTGCCTTCTGCTCTCCACTAGTTCTTCTCTTTAAGGTCCTTGGACCAGAACTGGGGAGAGAGGGCTTCTGAGACAGCTTCATCAGAGTTGGCACTTTGTTGTGATTTTGGTCCATTATAGATTGATATTTCATTTGTAAGTGATAGAATATCAAACTAGCTTACATCTCTTTCCCCAAATTGTGACCTCACATAGTGGAAACAGGTAAGGATGACTCATTTGAGTCTGGAAGGATCCAGGGATTCAAACAAGACTCTGTCTCCAGCTCTAAGCTCTGTATTCCTCTGATGGGCTTCATTTTAACAATAATGGTCCCAAATCAAATAGAATGCCGTTTCTCAATTGGTCCAATGAAATTTCTGAGGGTGACTGTTCTAGTGTGAATCATATGCCCATCCATGCCTCAATACCTATATTTATATAAATGGTGTACTCTGATTGGGCAGCTCATGGCATATACCCAAATCAGCGTAGCTCAGGAGACCCCACCACAATTAAAACAAAATAAACACTGTTAAAAGAGAGGCTCTCTTTAACCGAAATCAGTGGCTGCATGTGATATGTGGTGTCCTCTAAAAATACTGGACATTTTCTGAAAGGATTTTCGTTGAAAATTTGAGATAAAATAGGATATCAATAAGGGAATCTGTTCCTGAGAAACACGAGATAATGTTTGTGAGCCTCTTTTTTGTGTGTGTATATTTTAACTAGTTGGGTTCAACTTGGATGAGTGACTTCATGGCCTATTTTCCCATTTACTGTGACAACTACTTTTTTGTGTTACTAAAGACACTTTTTATAAAAATTCAATGACTACACAATATATCTTTAAATGAATATAACATCATTGATAGCCATTTGTTTTAGTTGACTTGTTTTGATTATTTTTAATGATAAACATCTTTAAGCATTGGGTTATTTCTAAATGAAAGAGTAGTTTTATAGATACATTTCTAAAGTGATATTTTTGTATTGAAGTGTATGAGTATTTGTATGACTCTTTTTTTTTTTTAATCCTCACCCGAGGACATTTTTGCATTTATCTCCAGATAGAACGGGAGGGAGAGAGGGGAGAAGAGAGAGAGAGAAACATGGATATGAGAGAGACACACCAACTGGTTGCCACCCACACGACCCAAACCGGGGCTGGGGACAAACTGCAACTGAGGTACGTGCCCCTAGCGGGAACCAAACCCGGGTCTCTCCAGTCCACGGGCCGACGCTCTAACCGCTGAGCCAAACTGGCCAGGGCTGTATGACTCTTGTATTGACAAATTTACTTCCCAAATTGCCCTATCTTTAAATATTCTGTGAGGCTCTTTTTCATCCTTACTTTACATATCCTCCAGCGGCAGACTAATAGACTCCCACCACTTTGATGACCATCTTTGTGGAGATGGTTAATAAGTATGCATATTTTATTTTATTTTAATTTTTTTTCTTTATTGATTTTACAGAAAGAGTAAGGGAGAGGAAGAGAGAGATAGAAACATTGATGAGAGAGAACATCGATTGGCCACCTCCTGCATGCTCCCCACTGGGGATCTGACCCACAGCCTGGGCATGTGCCCTGACCTGGAATAGAACCAGTGACCTCCTGGTGCATGGGTCCACGCTCAACCACTGAGCCACACCGGCCGGGCTAAGTATGCATATTTTAATTGAGAATTATCTTCTGAGTTCCTGATCCAAATCCAACAGCACATAGAAATCTCCACCTGGATGTCTCCCTGGGCTTCAAATTCAACATGTACAAAGCCTCCCCACTGTCGCATCACCGTCTTAAAGTGTGGACTACATTGGATTTGCTTTTCTTTTTTCCTTTTCCCACAAGAGTCCTTTCTTTAATGCCTTAAATAGACGAAACCACAGCATTTCCACAAAGGAAGGCCTAGCCCAGTTCTCGCCCTGAGAGTTCTTCCCTTTTTCCTGACACGGACTTGAAATGTATGGCCACAGTATTATGAAAGCAAGTCCTGCGCATCTGCCCCTTTGCCAATCTTGATCATCAAAACAGAAAACACGAGGTCCTTCATGCTGAGTTAAAGGTTATTTATAAGTAAAATTTTAGTGCCATATGAAATTATAGACAGTAAAATATAAATATATATTTTATAAATTCAGATAACTTACTTTAGTGTGCAAAAACATCTCCTGCTCCCACAAATAAAAATTAGATTTAAATTTAAAATAGTGCCAAAGGCACTGAAGGCAAAGACAATGAATGATAGAATTGAATACCTGAATAGCTGAGTATTTTTGGAATGCTCATAAATGTCATATGTTTCCCGGTAAATTCTGTGGTCAATAGCAAATAGCTTAAACTAACATCTATCAAAAAGCCATGCCTCCCTATAGAATTATATGTTTTATATTTATAAATCTGTTTACTATCCTTTTAGAATGAAGGCATCTCATATTTCCTAGTTTTTCTTAATGATCTTCTTGAAAAAGAACAGCCAAACTAATGTTTCTCATGAACATTAGCACTGAAGTAGGTTGAAATATTTTTTTACATACTAACTTTGCATTTATTCATTTATTGAATGATAATGACAAACCTCTAATAAATTGTCTAAGAAATTTCCAATGACCTGTCTTATTAGAACTCTAAATTGCTTATGAGGACTCTGTTATTGCTTATGATTTTATTTTATTTTATTTTTTATTGGCTCAGTGGGCTGGGAGAATTCAGGAGCTTGATTACGGCTTCTCTGAAATACATCTGCTTGTCTATAAGCCAGGTCAGAGAACCTGGGCTGTTCAAGGTCGAATTTCCAATTTTGTGCAAGCATGGAAGACAGAGAATACAGTCTGTTTATCTGAAAGCACAGCCTTCTTCCTGATGGCTATCTCATGTATATAGAGGGTCATCTCCCTGTCAAATGTAGGGCCGCATGAATAATTAAATAATGTCCTGTGGGTTGTCATCCATAATAAGTGGATGGCAAATAGTGCAGGAAATTCCTAATATAAGATGAAACAAATGAAACCATAACATAAATACTTAAAGTTTACCTGCAATAATTTATCAAAATGACATTTTTATATTCATGACATTCTTCAAATTTGGAGTCTGTTGATTGGCAGAAAGTGACCAGTAAAGGGAAGGAAGGTATTTAGTAATATTCCATTTCAGTCCACTACTCCACTTAAGGGAACAACGTACTGGACTTAGTCTCTAAATTTTACATGAACTTTTATATAATTAGACCATCTAACGCTGGGACCTGAATTATACTCCTAGGGATTTAAATAAATAAGTAAATATATTATCATTGTTGTTGCTAAAATTATTAACTTTGATATGTCTTTTAAAAAATCTGCTGTGATTAAGTCTTGAGAAGAAAAGGTATCCTGTTTTTTTAACATTTCTGAATTAATTTATGGAAATAAATTGTAAAATTGTGCTGAGATTCACCACGGAGTAACTTCAAGAGACGGTGAAAATGTGGCATCAACTCAGAGACCATCTGAGATTAGAATATATGCTTTCTAACACTGAGCCATGCCAATGCCAATGTTCTTTTAGAATTTCTACATCCTGCCCGGCCGGTGTGGCTCAGTGGTTGAGTGTTGAGCCATGCACCAAGAGGTCACTGGTTCGATTCCCAGTCAGGGCACATGTCCAGGTTGTGGGCTCGATCCCCAGTGTGGAGTGTGCAGGAGGTGGCCAATCGATGTTCTCTCTCATCGATGTTTCTATCTTTCTCTCCCTCTCTCTTCCTCTCTCTAAAAATTTCTACATCCTGACCTCATGGGAGAGATTTGTCCTTAATGGATAAAGCAGAAGACATGGTCCAAGTTCAATAAATCCATCCTGAGTGCGTTTTCCCATATGGTACTGCACCTGCATTACTTTATTCAAACTTTAGGCATCTTGCTTTAATTTGTGACCAAAAGAAACTATTTAAAGTGCAAACTTAATATATGATTGTTGCAGTAACTAGCATAGCAGGTGACATTTACCTTTCTAAATGAAATGAAAAGTTTTGGATGGAACCATTTGGAACTAAAAGGCAGCATGAAAAGGCTGTCTGTACTGACTGGTGATGGTATCATAAACAATATAGAATACTGTATATCACTTCAGAGTTATAAAATCTCGCAGCCCACTAGAAAGAACTCAGATAAAAACCATGCAAGAGGATTAGCAGGACTCACTCTGTGTTGCACACATAAGGTTGAACTAAATTTAAGTAGTTCTTGTGAATGGATACCTTGCATCATTTTTTTCCTCTTCTTTCTGGTGACTTGGAAGAAGGTAACATTCTTTATGTTGGCAAGGAGACGACACATAAGGCAATTTCTCCTGGCCCTGAGTCCACCAGTGATAGGTTCTCAGAAACAGTGTATAAATAAATGTACACATTGCTGAGGTTTCCATACCACAAAGATTCACAAAACCCTGAGATGATGTGTAGAGATAGCTGCTGGTGGATACAGATGTAACCACAAAGTCATGAAGTTAGTGTAATATCAGAGGTACATTCTCAATCTGAAGGACAAGGCAAAAAAAAAATTATAAAAGAAATAAACTGTAAAAGTTTATTGCTGTTTAGCAGTATTTTCATTTTTATATTTATTTAAAACTTTTGCATGCTAGAATGTTATATTTTATAGTAAAAAATTCAAAGTTTATAGGAGGTAATGATGAATATGTCTGAGTCGTCTGAAGATGATCCAGGCAATAATCTATGTAAACCACGCATGAAATAATTCACAAAAACGGAAAGTTCACAGTTCAGGCACCATGACCGCCAGTGTCTGTGCTCTCTCTCCCAACTTTCACAGTGGTCACAAAATAATTTAAAAGTAATTTAAATAATTTCAAATTCTATGCAATTTTAAAAGGTTCTTAAAACCTAAGCCAATGGAAAAATTATTGCATATTTCATATAATTTTTTAAATTTATCTTTATTATTGAAAGTACTACAGATGTCCCTCCTTTCCCCTCCCCCCCATTGATACCATCTTTTTTAAATTACTTTTTTCCCTTGATGCTGCTTAGCTAGTGAAGAATAAAAATATAAAGACTTCTCTATTTTTACAACCTTTAGGTGGAAAATGATCAATCTCATATGAAATTACTAGCTAACTATGGGAAAAAGGAAAAGTTATTTATTGAAACAGCAGTTTAAAATGTAACATAGTAAACACAACAAAAGTGCAATTAAGTTGCATAATACGTATCTTTTGCAAAACCTAACCAGGTGTGTTAGATGTCTTTCATGGGTTCCTCCAGATCCCCCCTCCTCTTTTATTTACCCTGTTGTGTGTCCTGGGGAGCAACCAGCACACACTACACCAACAGACTCTGACTCACGGTTTTGTTCAGCCAGTGGGAGCACCCTCAGAAGCAGGAGTGGGGAAGGACAGTGACTGAGGTGAGGCTGATTATTCCCTGCTCTCTCCCAGGGTCACTGCAGGCTGGCTGTGGTCTGCAGCTGGAAGTCACAGCCAAAGTCAGGCAGCTCCCTCCACCAGAGTTCTCCCTCAGCTAGTGCTCATAAGCCTTCCCACCCTCATTCTTAAAGGAGATTGTAATGGCTCCCAACCCTTTTAGCCCCTGAAGTACTACACTATTCTTGTGTTTTTTATAGTCTACCCATGCCTTGCAAATAGTCACTTTAAGAAAATCTCCTCAAACATATGTGTAACATTTATTTCTTACTTGGACCCTTGCTGATATACAAGTAGCAGACATATGGTGGCCATACTTATTATCAAATATGAAAATAACATGTATAAGTAGCTACTCAAAACTTGGTCTACATGGAACGTAACCTAAGATGCATGGAATATAAAATAAGATACTCTATGCAAAAATTATGCTGTAATAAACACCATATAATGCTGTAAAAAAGAAAAAAGGTAATAATCTTCTCTAGAATTTGGATGACCTAGTATTTTCTCACTCTTCCTAGAGTTTGTCAAATACTATTAGACTATTCATGTTTATGAAATTCTATTCCATGACCTAAATAAAGTTTGGTAAGAGGAAGCTCCACTATATAGACTTTCCAGTTTCCAAATGAAAATTTATTTTGATTCTTAGCCAGTTGCCTTGGCAAATGCATAAAATACTTGGCCATTATCAACTTGCACTATAATTTGAACTTTGCCAAAACATACATTTGGTCTAAACTTGCATTATTCCCTTAAGTCTGGGGTTAAATGAATTTTTTGCATCTATTTTGTCTTTATATCATTCCTCTCTTTAATTGAAAAAAAAAATAAGTGGTTTGTTTGTTTGTCTTTTGCCTTTTTTTTCTTGCAGGCTGCATTTCATTAATTGATGTCACTATAGTCCTATGAAAGTATGTGTACATTTCTTTATAATAACTCTTTGAAATCAGGTGTGTGCCTTTTTCTGTTATTAAGGATGAAGGTTCAGCAGAAAGCAGGTGGTTTATCTGGACGCTCATTGCTGTCATCAGAGCCAGGCTGCACATAGTGCCTCTGTGGTGTTCCCTGACTGCTCACCTCGTTCCCCTCTGGACCAACTCTCGAATAACCCTCATTTCTACATCTGCTTTAACTTTTCTGCCAGTTACTTCTGAGATGTCTGATTGGACAAGCCCCGAACCTACTGTTTGTCTGAGAGTAATCTGAAATTAAAACATCTTTAGTTGAGGACCTCTGATGAGCTAGAGTAGACGTTCGGCAGCAGCACAGCTAGCCTGTTAGCAACAGAAATGGTAAGATTTTTCCCTAGTGGGTACAGCTCTTCACTAGGGGACATGTGTTAGTTTGCAGCCACCAGTCACCACCTTTTGGGTGGTGTATGTATAACAACTATACGTGGTCACCATACATACAGATGTGTATAACACAATCTACACTGTGAATAAAATAGGTAAATTAGACACTGGCTTTGCTTTTGAAGATTGATAACTGAATTGGGGAAATAAGAATGTATGGAAAATGTAAATAAACATATAAAGACATTTATCTAAATTGCTTTACTGTCTGCTGACTGTTTTTTGAAGAAAAAAAAAATCGTCCCTGCAAATGCTCCTTGGAATTGTCTTGATTTTGCAGCAATTTAAACTCTAATGTAGTTCTATGTAGACTGTTACTCTAGTTTTAAGTGTATACGTGTGCGGGTGCTGATAATTTTATATTTTCTTTAGGGGTAGAAAAGGAAGACAATTCAAGAAGAGAAATTTATTCTTAAATATTCATTGTTATACATTTTATTAAAGAATTTTGTTAAACCATAAAAAATTACAGTCTATAATTAAGGTATGAAAAATATGTGCTGTGGAAACACAAAATATTAAGCTAATATCTTAAAGTTAACAAACTTCCGCAGCTCTTATGTAACAATGAATTGCAAGCTTAGGGACTGAGTTCCTGTGTTTTTGAAAAATCCTGCCCCATCAAATATACTTTTCCTGGACTGACTTCTGTTAGAACACTGAACTAATCTTAGCGCCCCCTAACGTGTATGTGAGGTATAAGACTTCTGCTCACAGCCAGAGAGAGCACACATGGACCTCACGCTAACAATAAACAGAGCTTTCTTTTTTGCTCACCTGCTGTGTGGTAGTTGCACTCTAAGAACCTGAATATAACATTGTTTTGGGGTGTCAGTAAGGTTTTCCCAGCGGAGATGTACTTCGTGTATTGCAGGATTTCAGGCGAAGAGATTTCTACATGAGAGTGGACGCCGAGACCCGAGAGCGTTGTGTGTTGAAGAAGCCGATGGCTCAAGGCTCTGACCCGCAGAAGCGAACAAGGATGTGGCACATTCAGCAGGGAGCTCTGACTTGCTGCAACCGGGAGTCTGCCTATGAGAACTCACAGGGAGAGAAGAGGAGAGGAAGTAAGTAGACAAGCAAACAAAAGCATGGGCCTTGTGGGGAATGTGGACTTTTCCTAGAAGGCAGTTGAGAACCAGAAATCTCTAAGGAACTGATAGACATATCTGATTTGGTTTTTAAGAAATAACTGGGGCAGTCATGTTGGGCAGGAGGAAGTGGGACAAGACTAATAGGGTGAGAACATACCAGAGGTGGTTGCCATATACAGGTTAGTGGTTCTCACCCTTGGAGGTTTTGTCCCACAGGAAAGCTTTGTCGTTGCCTGGAGAAAGTGGAAGGGGGTGGGGTGCTTCTGGACAGTCTAGAGGCCAAGGATGCTGCTGAACCCTACAATGCATGACACAAACCCCAACAATAAAGACCTATCCTGACCAAAATGTCAGGGGGCCTAGACTGAGAAAACCTGCTTTAAATAAGGTGGTGATGGGTAGTATCACATTAAGAGTTGAATGTTGTTTCAATGATGACTAAAACTGTTGAGCATCTTCTCAATTTTTCATTGCATCAATACATCTTCTTTGGCGATGTATCTGTTTAAATCATTTGCTTATTTATTTATTTATTTATTTATTTATTTATTTATTTATTTTTATCCTCCGAGGACACTTTTCCATTTTTTGTTCAGATAGAGTGGGAGGGAGAGAGAGGAAGAGAGGGAGAAACATCGATGTGAAAGGGACACATCGAGTGGCTGCCTCCCGCACGACCCAACCAGGGCCGGGAACAAACTGTGCCCTTAGTGGGAACCGAACCCAGATCTCTCTGGACTGCAGGCTGACGCTCTAACCGCTGAGCCAAACCTGCCAGGGCTCATTTGCACATTTAAAAGACAGCTGAGGACGGGGTATGGGGAATGGGGAGGAGGGTGTCAATAGGGGAAAAAGGAGAAACATCTGTAACAAAAATAAATTAATAAAAATAATTTTAAAAAATAAAAGAAATTTGGTATTTTTTTATTATTGCATTTTGAGAGATCTTTACATACTTGGGATACCAGTCCTTTATCAGATATATGTTTTGTAAGTATTTTCTCCCAGTCTGTTGCTTGTTTCTTTGATCTCTTAATCATGTCTTTTGAAAAGCAGGCATTTTTATTTTTTGAAGTCTAATGTTCCACATTTTTTCTTTATGAATCATGTACTTGATGTTATATCTAGGAAATCTATGCCTAATTCAAGGTCACAAAGATCTTCTCCTGTGTTGCCTCATGGTTTTAGGTTTTCCATTTAAATCATTGGTATATTTTGAATTAATGTTTCTATGTGGTGCAAAGTATGGATCAATGATTTTATTTTTATTTTTGTATGTATGTATGTATTTATTTTTGTGGATATGGGTATTCAATAGTTCCAGAAAAGTTTGTTGAAAAGTCTACCTTTTTTCCCACTGAGTGCCAATGGAACTTTGTAAAAACTCAGTTGATCATATACAGGTAGAACTATTTCTGGACTCTATTCTGTTTCATGAATCTATTTGTCTATCTTTATGCCAGTACCACATTGTCTTGATTATGTGACATATTAATGAAATCAGGTAGTGAAACTCTTCCAACTTCATTCTTCTTTTTCAGTCATTTGTCTCTTCTAGGTTCTTTGCATTTTCATATGAGTATAAGAAATCGGCTTGTCAATTTCTATAAAGTGCCTGCTGATATTCTGAATGGGACTGCACTGATCTATCGATCAGAATGAGAGAACTGTTATCTTAAAAATATTGAATCTTCTGATTCATAAAAGAGTAGTATATATTTCCATTTGTTTAGATCTTTTAAAAATTATTTCATCCAAGTTTAATAAATTCCAGTGTACACATCTTTCCATGTTTTGTCAGATTTATCTCTAAATATTTTATATTTTTGGTGTTATTGTAATTTAGATTTTTAAAATTTCAGTATTCAATTGTTCTCTGATATTCTAATAAAATACGAGTTAATTTTATCTTTTCATCATGGGTCCTGCCACCCTGATAAACTTAGTTATTAATTCGAGAAGCTTTTTTGGAAATTCTTTTTATTTTTGTATACTGACAATAATGCCTGATAAAGACAGTTTTAGAGCTTTCTTTCCTATTTGGATGCTTTTCTTTTCTGGTCTCATTGCACTGGATTGATTGAATGTGAATTGCTACTTAGTTTCCAAAATTAGGCAATTTTCCTTGTATATGTCTGTTACCACTATCTAATTTATTCACCCTGTGGGTAGATAGTATACTTTGTGTGACATGAATTCTTTTATATTTTTTAAGACTTGTTTATAGTCTCAGTAAATATGGACCATATTGTTAAATGTTTGATGTGCACTTGAAACTATTTAAATTGACTATTTTCTGTACACATGTTCTATCAACTATTGTGAAAAGAGTGTTGAAATATATGACTATTCCTATGAATTTGTCTATTTCTCCTTGCAGTTTAGTCAGTTTTTGATTCATATATTTTCAAACTCTGTCATTTGTATATAAAATTTAGGATTATTATGTCCTCTGAAAGAATTGACCTATCATTATGAAATGACCTAATCCATTCCTAGTAATATTTTATTTAAAATCTTTATTTTCTGATGTAATTTAGCCACTTCAACTTTATTTTGATTAATTAGTATTATGTATCTTTCTATATATGCTTTTACTTTAAATTATTGACATCTTTATATTTAAAGGAGTTTTATATATAGTATATAATTGGGTTTTTCTTTTTTAATCCAACATGAAAATCTCTGACTTTTAACTGCAGTGTGTTTAGACCATTTATATTTACTGTTATTAATGATATAGTTGCAATTAAATCTTCCAACTGACTACTGGTGTTCTATGTATTCTAGCTGTTCTTTTACTTTCACTTTTTCTTGATTTTTTTTAAAATGAATTATTTCATTGCTTTTGCTGGCTTATTAGATATAACATTTTGTTGTTATTTTACTCTTTGTTTTAGAATTTGTAGTATGCGTGCTTGATTTTGCACGTTCTACCTTCATTTGATGTTACATCACTTTAGATAAATTATATGAAACTTAAGACAGTACATTTTCCTTTCTTACCCCTTGATCTCTGTCCTGTTGTTTTACATTTTACATATCTATACATTCTATACATTATACATTCTATACATTATACATATCACAATACATTGCATTCTTTTTTCTTTGAGCAGTTATTAATCATTTATTAAGATTTAAATATAGTAAGAAAAAAGTCTCAGTTGCAGAGATGGCTGCCATTTCTGGTGTTCTCATTTCCATCTGGTATAATTTTCTTTTTGACTGAAGGGCTCTCTTTTCTTTTTTGAAGATATTTTTATTGGTTAGAGAATTCCAGGTTGAGAATACTGTGAACTTTTGTTCCCTTATAGTCTCACTTGCTTTGTTTCCAATGAAAAATCTGTTGCCAACTTTGTCTTTGTTGCTCGGCGTGTTATATCATTTCCTTATAGCTGCTTTTAATATTTCTCTTCATCACTCCTTTTACGTAAATTGATATGACATACCATAATGTAGTTCTCTTCTTGTTTCTTGTTCTTGGGGTTCCCCGAGCATCCTGGGTTTACAGGTTTATACCTATCATCAGATTTGGAAAATGTTTGGCCTTTGTTTCTTCAAATATTTTTGTTCTGTTCTCTATTCATTCCTCTCCTTGAGGAACTCTAATTATACATAGATTTGACTATATTGAGTTGCTTAGATCTCTGTTCATTATTTTTTTAGCCATTTTCTTTCTGTGTTTTCTTTTGGTTGGTTTTTATTACTATTATGTTCAAGTTCAACAATCTTTTCTTCTGCAATATCTCATCTATTAGTAATCCTGTTGAATATATTTTTATCTCAAACATTTTAATTTTTATCTGTAGAAATTTGATTTGGGTCCTTTTTATATTTCACGTCTCTATTTACATATCCTATCTTTCCTTTAGCTTTTTGAACATATGTAATAAAATTATAATAACTAATGTCTTCTACTAATTCTATCACTTGTATCATTTATCAGTAGGTTTCAATTAATTCATTTTTCGTATTATAATGGGTTCTATTATTCAGCGTCTTTGAATTGGATGCCAGTGTTATTTTTATTTTGTTGGTGTGCTGTCTATGTTTATATTTCTATAAATATTCTTGTGTTTTGTTCTGGAATATATTGAAGTTACTTGGAAGCAATTTGGTTCTTTGGGGTCTTGCTTGTAAACTTTGTTTGTAGGGCAAGAGAATTGTTTACTCTTAGTCAGTGGTTCTCAATTAGAGGTGATTTTGGCTCCCAAGGTATATTTTTCAATGTCTGGAGACATTTTTGAAAATTTTCACTCCTTGGTGGTGGGCGTGGTGGGGGTTTGCTTCCAACATTTCGTTGTTAGAGGCCAGTGATGCTGCTAAACATCATACAGTGCACGGGATAGCTCCTCCTAACTCAGTAGAAACCCTGCAGCTCAACATGTCAACAGAACTGAGGGTGAGAAACCCTGGTCCATGAAAGTGATGATGAGTTTGTGCACTAAGGAATTTGCATGATAAGAAGAGGAGATGCCCAAACAGAGAATCATTTCTGAGGCCACATGAACAGTATTTGAATTCTAATTGCATGAATATTCAAGAGAATGTGATTCCATTAATTTGGATCAAGAACAATGAGAAAGAAGGTCTTAAAAGAAAATGAAGGAAGCCTCCTGAAAATGAAAACAGAGAAACTTGTCTTCTCTCCTGATAGGTTTGATGAATAGGGGGGGAAATCTAACAAAACTTCCTGTTGCCCCGTATGTAGCAGTTGATGATTTCAGGCTACTGTGCAATCACAGAAAATGTGTAAGTGAAGTGGAAAAACATCTTAAATAAATTTTGTTTTGTTTCATTTTTAATTCTTTGATTTTTGTTTTCTGATGCCTGATTTATTGATATGCCACATGGTAGACTCAAGCTTTATAACATCAGGGATTTGTTGGCATCAAGGTTTCTGTTCATATATCCCTGCTCTTGCTGCCTACTCACCCCCACCCCCAATTAATGGAAAGATGAGGTGGTACTTAGTGCTAAATTGTTCTGTCTAACTGCTTTTGACTTTCTCATCTGTCTGCATATTATTAGTGTTTGAGTGTAAGAAAGTTATGGCACATGCTCACTGTGGCTAAATATAAAGCTATCCTGATAAAATATTTAGGAGAAATTCTTTCCCAAAATAAATATCATGAATGAATGTTGGACCACTTAAGTTCAAATTTGTCTAGACTGGAAATATTTACTAGGAAGCTGAAATACATATATTGCATTTATAAGAGAGTGTCAGGCTAGGGACCTAGTTAACACGTAAATGGAAATGGAGATGGCAGAGAACATCCAGGGAAAGTATAAATCAAGAAAAGGAATGATCCGAGGAAAAGAAATCTGAGAAACTTTAATGTAACACAGGAAGCTTCTAAAACATAAGAGTTCATAAAATTGTTCCTTTATATAGACCATCAAATAGCAAAACCTTCAGTTTTGTATGTCTTAAATCAAGGGCAAAAAGGAGATTTAGGCTGTTTTCTGATATATCTATAAACTTAAATGTCATGTGAGTGGAGACTTAGTAAAGTAGAAAAAGATTACAAAACTTTGTAATGAATTATTTTATAAAGGCATATAGAAATGTGTACCATGATATGAAGTAATTATCACAGTAATTTTAATGAACCATTTTCTGCTTGGTATAATTTTGTTCTCTATATGCTGAAAAAAAAGTATATATTTGGGGTTGAAGTGGTTACTAAATATTCAGATGGCTTGTACATGTTAATTCTTGAGATTATGGCCTGAACTCCTCTAGAATTCTTTCCTTGTAATACCTACTGTTACATCAAAGAATTATTGAAAAGATTTGTAATAACTGTCATGAAGAGGACAAATTAAAACCACTGATAGAATCTTTTGAGGAGCAGATTGTCATTCAAACCCCCAGTCAGCTGAAGAGTCCCATAAGCATGTATCGGACTCCTTTCTCCTTTCAGTTCTGACGGTTTCAGATCTTCGTTAATAAACAGTGTTCTCCCTGAACACCTGGAAGTTGTTTTTTTCTCTAAAGCAGAAAAGTACAGTGTAAAGAAAGAGTTATGACGTAAGATATATTTTCCAAGTGGCAAAAAGCATTAAAAACGTTGAAGAAGAATTCATGGTTATAGTGTTATCCTGTCTGCCCACTGGTGTTTCCTAACTGAGGAAGCCTGTGAAGAAAGGTGTTATTCAGAATGCGAAATATGACTGAGAAATGTTCTGGGAAAATTGATATATAGTGTGGGCTCAACCAGAATTTTCAAATATTTTAAAGTAGACTCTGTAGTACACTTATGTCTGTAATTCCATTAAAAATCAAATATTAAGCAGAATTTGGAGACCATTGTATTATCTTTGTCATATTCACAGACATGTCTGCTTATGATAATTAAAATTTCATTTAGATGTTAGAGTACACATGTTCCTAAACAACTAAGCATATTTTGTGGGGCAAATACTTTTTCAAACACTGGAAGTTGGAAGAGTTCTGACATGCAATAGTAAGAATGGTGCAGAAATCAAAAATAATGTTTTTAATGGTGTTCACAAAATAAAACACATTGGTATAAATGGAGAAATATATGGTTTTTGGAAGATACATTCATTCATTTGTTTAGTCATTAAAAATATTTACTGTTTTATCAGTTCCAGGTAGAAAATGGTGAACAAGTGAGCCATCAAGCAAATCAGAAACTAGTGGAAAGGGGAAAGACAGGTTGAATAGGTGTGGCTGGAGAACTTTGGTTTAGTGCCTCACAGCATCAAAAGATCAGAGTATTTAGTCACGTGGAGGGCTTGAAGATATCAGGCACATGACTCATGAGCCCCCTTGCCCACATCAGCACAGAAGCCAGAAATAGAAATGTGGTTATCCAAGAGAAACTTGTGGCGAACCTTCTTGTCTAATGGAGTTAATTCTCATAACATACATGGGAGATTCGCAAAGTTTTTGCCAATGTTATACTAGCAGAGACACCTCCAGCTTGTACCAAAAGAGAGAGAGAGAATACTGGCTATCACATTCCCAACAGGTGGATAAAACTAACCAACTGAAAACATGTCCTACCTTTGAAGTCAGAAAGAAATGATGACTCCTTGGGTACAGTCAGGATGCCCAGATAAGTGGAGCTACAAGCCACAGATAATTATTTTCAAGACGTGAAATCACATGGAGTTTTCCCAGAGAATATAAAAATTGTTTTGGACCAGTGACACATAAAATTTTTTTTTCTTCCTTTTTTAATGAGAGTGTCTATAAAATACTCTGGTATGCCTGCCCATTATTTTATTTTGTGTGCAAATAACTTGTTTCTTGAGTTTCACTGGTTCACAGCTAGAAATTAATTGTAACTCAAGATGAATTAAACCCAGAGCTTCAGCCATACATGATTTATGATATGAGATTTGGAGCTTTTGAGCTGATGATATTTAGGTGAACTATTGAACTTTGAGTTGATGCTGTAATTGGTTGAGACTTTGGAGGATGTTGAAACAGGATGAATATATTTAACATGTGAGACAGATGTGACTATTTCAGGGCCAGAGGGCAGAATTGTTGTGATGGGCAGAATAATGCCCTCGTCAGAAAAATGTCCATGTCCTAATCCCCGAACCTGTGAATAAATTATGTTACAAGGGGGAATTGAAGTGGCAGTTGTAACTAACATGTTAGTCAGCTAACCTTAAGATGAGATTGTGCTGGATGATCTAAAATAACCCAGCAGTGTAATTACAAGGGACCTTTAAATGCTGAACCAGGCAGAAGAGTCAATGTCAGAGTGATGTGAGGAGAGAACATCTCAGTGGGCCACCGTTGACATTGAGCATGGAAGAAGACGGTAACTATCCAAAAACAATGCAGATGGCCTCGAGAAGCCGAAAAGGCAAAAACCCAGATTCTTCCATAGAGCCTCCAGGAGGCAGCACAGTACTGCCCACATTTTAATTTTAGCCCAATGAGACCCTTTTCAGACTCTGACCTGCAGACAATGGATACCAAAGTTGTATTGTTTTATGCCACCAAGTTTATGGTAAATTATTACAGCAGCAATAGGAATTTAAAACACAGATTTAGGGTAAAATTTTCTCATCATTCTTATTTTTCAAACTTTTCTGTAATGTCTCGATTTTTGCAACTGAAAATATTTCTTTTACTCAATTTCAGAAAAGGTCAGGAATTTCCCCAATATTCCTAAGCTGGTAGATGGAAGACCAAGAATTTAAACCTATGGTTTCTGACTAACTTGAATACGTTATCCATTCTACCACACTGACCTAAATATGGTGAACCAGTGAAAACATAAAAGGGTTATATAGCCCTGGATGGCATTTAACAGATTATACATTCAACCAGCAATTGTTATGCATCTTCCAGGAGCCTGCTTTATGGAAAGTACAAAGCTGATAAGAGGGTGCCTGCCCCAGAGAAGCTAAATGCTAAAATGTATGAAAATTAGAAAGTCTAAAACTCCTGTGATGTGAAAGTCACCTTGTCATGATGAAAAGATTTGACTTATTAGGAAAGGCTGCGTGCTGAGGAGTTGAGGGAAATGAGTTCTGCTCTGTTAAATGGGATGTTATCCTGGGAGAGCGTACATCTCAGACAGGACCTTCACCTTGATGTGGTAGTAAACCATCGCTTGAGCTGTATTGGCTGGAGAGTACCATAAGGAAATCATTATTTAAACAAGATTGATCTGGTAGCTCTAAAGAAGGAGATTGAAAAGGGAAACAGAGTAAGAGATAACATACTAATCGGCTGTAAAAAAGAAGGGAATCTTCTTACCTTTTGTGACAGCTTGGATGGACCTGGAGAGTATTGTGCTATGTGAAATAAGTCAGAGAAAGACAAATACCATGCAATTTTAACTGACAGGCAAAATAGAAACAGGCATGGATACATGGAACAGACTGACAGCTGTCAGAGTGGGGGGCGGGGACAGAGGACTGAATGAAAGGTGAAGGGATTAAGCAAAATAACATATATATGTAACACATAGGCACAGACAGTGTGATGATAGCCAGAGGGAAAGGGGAGTGGGGGTGGGTGGAGGTAGGCAAAGAGGGAATAAATGGGGACAGAAAGAGACTTTGGGGTGATGGGCACACGATGCAGTGTACAGATGATGTTTTGTTGAGTTGTACACTGTATGGTTTTTGAACTGATGTCACCCCAATAAATTCAATTAAAAAAGAAACTGTTGCAGTAATTCAGATACGAGGCCATGAGAGATCTACCCAAGAGATGGCCTTAAAAACACAGGAAAACGAAGGCATATGAATAATTTTCTAAGAAAATATCTATAAGTCTTTATAATTCTTTGACCTGATGAAATGAAAGAAGAAATAATCACTGTGACTCTATATTTACAATCTATGAGGCATGAAATCACAGTGGATTCTGTCTGTATGTGTCAGTGTCTAAAGCAGAAGAGCTCAGCCCAATAGGGCTCTCTGTGATTAAAAGCAAACACTTTTTTTTTAAAAAAAAATGTTTCTTTATTGAGTTTAGAGAGAGAAGAAGGGAGAGGGAGAGAGAGATGGAAACATCGATGAGAGAGAACATCGATTGGCTGCCCCCTAATGCCCCCCACTGGGGATCAGGCCCACAACCTGGGCATGTGCCCTGACTGGGAATTGAACTGGAGACCTCTTGGTATATGGGTCGATGCTCAACCACTGAGCCACACCGGCCGGACTAAATGCAAACACTTTTAAGAAATGGCTTGGGGGAAATCATAGGTCAGGAAATGGCATCTAGTCTGTCCTAGGTGACAATTGCAAGAAATTGAGCAGGTGATCATCTGTGAAAGGCAAGTCAGATGAATCCCTAGTGGTTTGGGGAAGAAAGAATACTCAGTGCTTGGAAAGTACCCAATACTTATAAAGAAGAAATGGGCCTGGAGTTGAATCAGTGGAAGATCCTGAGAGGATTCCCCAACAGCCAACAGGCAGATAGAGGAAATAGTTTTAAGTAGGCAGGCCTTGCCTGTAAATTACCACAGGCTGTCACCAGGCCCTGGATTTCTAGAGAATATGATCTGACTGATACTATCACCTCATATGTCTAGCAAAGTGACGTCTATGAAATAGCACTATATACCTTTGTAAATTACCTAAAATTGATATTAATATATAAATCTTTGAATTTTTATAATGAAAAAAACATATACACTCTTAAAATGTGACAGTCAGTAAAAATAGTAGTGAGTCCTACCTTCAAAAAACTTATAATCTACTTTTATTTATCTACTTACTGATTTTGAGTCAAATGCATTTAAAAACCTGGTCTTGGAGGAAAAAGGACAACAACTAAATATTGAAAAGTGACTTTTAAGTGAATGCATTCATGCACTCATTTTAAATTAAGTTTAAATATTTCTATTTCAATGATAAAGATTTAAATATAAACGGGGGTTCCATTTTCTTATTTCTTAGACAAATTGTGACTTGATCAAAATACTTGGTTTTCAAGAAAAATGTGGCAGATGTTGCGTGCCCTCTAGTGGCCACAAAGTATATCTTTACATCTTGCCATACATTTCAGTTTTGTCAAGAAGGCATTTCACACAACATACATTAATTTAACTAACGTCCCAGCTTAACTATTCCATTATCACGTTATCTTAACTGCAGTAGTTCAAATTCAAATTAGAACCTCGCAGAATACAGGAAACCTTATCCTATATGATTCTAGAGAACATTCAGTTTCAAACCACAGACAATTTTGTAAAAATAAGTAAGAGAGCCACATGGGATAAATGCAAAGAGAGAGAGAGAGAGAGAGAGAGAGAGAGAGAGAGAGAAAGAGAGAGAGAGAAATTCAGATTAAATTTTCCTCAAAACTTGAGAGAGGGAGTTGTTTTCAGGAATCGGCTCACGTGATGTGGAAGCTGGCGAGTACGAACGCAGGAGGGCAGGCCAACAGGCTCCCGATTCGTGTAAGAGTTAATGGGACAGCCTAGAATCTCAAATCTACAGGGCAGGACAGAGGACGTGGACCCGGGGAGGAACTGGATGCTGCAGCCTGAGACAGAATTCCTCAGTAAAGATCCCAGTCTCCCTGTTTTGTCTGGTAATAACAGACTACTTGTAGTTAGTTATAATGTGCCTGGTATATATTTTTCCATCCATCCTTTTTATTTTCTTTTAAATAGACTTTATTTTTAGAGCAGTTTTAGGTTGACAATGAAGTTGAGTGAAAAGTATAGAGTTCCCATAGACCCCCTGTCTCCACACACACAGCCTCCCCAACTGTGAACATCCCCCACCGGAGCCGTACCTTTGTTACAATTGATAAACCTACATTGAAACATCATTATTCCCATAGTCCAAAATTTATATTAGGGTTCACTTTTGGTGGTATACATTCCCTGGGTTTTAACAATGTATAATGATCTGTATCCACCAATATAGTATCATACAGAATAATTTCACCACCCTGTGTATCCTCTGTGCTCTGTTAATTTCTGCCTCCCCTCTAATTCTGGCAACCACTGGTCTTTTTACGCTGCACATAGTTTTTCTGTGTTTAGAGTGTCATATAGTTGGAACCGTACTGTAGGTAGGCCTTTCTGATAGGTTTGTTTAACTTAGAAATACGCACTGAAGTTTCCTCCATGTCTTCTCATGGCTTGCTAGCTCATTTGTTTGTTTTTCTTTTTCCATTTTGTTATTTATTTTTTTAGCTGCTTAAGGAATATATTTGTCCTCTCAAAGCATTTTAGATTTGCCTTTAGTCATGAACATTTTTCCTACTTAAATGGCTTAGCATATGAAGAATGATTTTGACCCTACAAGGCAATCACCAAAAGGATTTCTAGTAGGATCTAGTTAGTTAAATCATTCATTTAAAAACCATCAATAGGATATGTGTACATTTTTAAGTGGAATGCCTGTGGTATATTATAGTTTAATATGGATGTCTAAACATTACATGATTGAAAAATCCAGAAATTTACACTTTTGCATTTTTTTTTGATGTACCAGTACTAGACATTTTTTGACACACATCTTCTGAAACCGATTGAAAAGTTAAAAGCTGGTCTGTAGTATCTCTCTTCTTAAGTCCAGGGAGGCCAGGATGCTGAGACTTGGCCTAGAAAGGGATTAAACACACTGGCTGGTAATTTATAATGTGTTGTTTCAAGTCCAGAACTTGCCTGGAGGTACTCTGGACCAGTTTGTCTACTTTGTTTATTGCAGATGGTTTGTATCCATTGTACGCAGTCCAATTTTAGCTCCTTGCCCAGCGGAGTGTGAAGGAGCATCAGCGAACTTGCAGCTTGGCCTGCTGGTTCATGCGCGCCCACACTTGCCTTGGGGTCGTGACCCGCGGGCAGCATGTCCCTGTCGGAGTAAAGAGTCTGGAAGCTGTGCCTAGAAATCTTCATTCTTTCTTACATTTGTCCATGCTTCTTTTTATTTCCTGCTACGTCCTTTTGCCTTTATTAAAGCTTTATATGAGTGTGCCCTGCGGAGTTTCATGAGTTCTTTTCATGATCTGACCCTGTGCTTCAGGGTGCTCCGAGCAGGATGCTTGAAATGACCCTCGGTGTATAATTAAACGACGGGTAAGGCTGTCTTGGGAAGAAAGGAAGATGAGGAACTGGGGCATGATGCCAGGCTAGCGCCCCCCAGGCCGGCTCCCCGTGGCTAGCCTACAACTGAGAGTGTCTGTGACCTCTGACAGGAGGATAAACAGGTCGACTCGGAAGTGGGTTGATCTGGAGCTGAGGGAAATACCTCAATGGATGAAAAAAGAAATTCAGACAAAAGGGAAGTCAGTCAAGAATTCTGTGCCTTGGCTGCTTTCAGCTGCTTTGGCAAAAACGAGAGTAACTAAGAAAAAACATGAGGCTTCGGGTCTGCCAAGTTACCAGCGCTGATTCTGTCTGTAACGGAACAGACATGAGAAAACCAGGGAGCAGAACAAATATTTCTTTTGATCAGATGTTACCCTGCCTAACCGATAATCCCTAAAGACACTACACAGGCTTTGGGTGTGGGTAAGGGGAAGGTGGGGATTAAGAGACAACCCAAACCTGGGAACACAAAGAGTTCAGGCAGAAACGGGCATACTCTAATCTGTTGAGCTGGTGGAAGCAGGGTTATGTAAATACCTTGAGGGGGGAATAGTATAATTCTACCCTTATATACTACATTGACGATCCTAAGGGTACTAGAACGTTGAAAGTGCATGCACCTTTAGATTGATTATATAATGATCAAGTATGCTCCAGTTTTAGGCCTTTACCCAAGAAATTGTTGATGTGATAAATGGGGCTCAACCCTGGCCAGTTTTGCTCAGTGGTTAGAGCATTGGCTCTTGGACAAAGGGTTGTGAGTTTGATTTCCAGTCAAGGGCACATACATACCTGGGTTTCACATTCATCCCCGGCCCCAGTTGGGGTTGTGTGGGAGGCAACCAATCAATGTATCTTTCTCATATCCATGTTTCCCTGTGTCTCGCTCTCCCTCTCCCACCTTCCCTCTGCTCTATATAAAAAAAGGAGGGGGGCTCAAATGCATGGGGTTCTTGTGTGATCCTGCTGTGGGAGGTAAAAGCCCTTTAAGAAACCTATCACCAACCCACTGCTCAACCTCTCCTACAGGCTGAAGTGATAGGAGAAACGATTAGGAATATTCAGGGAAACAAAGCAAAATTAAGATGAAAAGGGATGAAAAAAACCTCAGGACAGTTCAACAGGGTGGGATGGTTCAGATGGTTAGTTTAAGATGCCATGAAATAAGAAGTGATAGATGGACTAACTCCTAGCATTTTAATGGCTTGCTAGAGAGTATGTGGTACAGCTGCTCCACAAACTCCAAAAGCTATAAAAATATTTGTTCAGTTTATCCTAGTCATGATGAATTTTTAAAAATCTTATGGTGATCCAAAAAACAAAAGATCCTTATAACCATCACTGATTAAAACAATATGAGTTAAAGTGAGTTAAAGAAGATATGTCAGACACCTGTCAGAATGGCTACCATCAATAAATCAACAAACAACAAGTGCTAGCAAGGATGTGGAGAAAAGGGAACCCTAGCACACTGCTGGTGGGAATGCAGACTGGAGCAATCATTGTGGAAAACAGTATGAAGGTTCCTCAAAAAATTAAAAATAGATCTGGTGTTTGACCCAGTGATTCCACTTCCAGGAATATATCCTAAAAATCCCGAAACACCAATCAGAAAGAATATATGCACCCCTATGTTCATAACAGTGCTATTTACAATTGCTAAGATCTGGAAACAGCCCAAGTGCCCATCAGTAGATGAATGGATAAAAAAGCTGTGGTACATTTATGCAATGGAATACTATGCAGCTGTAAAAAAAAAAAAGAAGGATCTCTTACCCTTTGAGACAGCATGGAGGGACCTGGAGACTATTATGCTAAGTGAAATAGCCAGTTAGAGAAAGACAAATATCACATGAATCTCACTTATAAGTGGAATCTAAAAAACAAAATAAACTGACGAACAAAATAGGTTCAGAGGTATAGAAAGAGACTGACAGTTCTCAGGGGTAGGGGGGATGGCAGGGAGGGGGCAGGAAGAGATTAACCAAAGAATATATATGCATGTATACATAATCCATGGACACAGAAAATAGCATGGGGAAGACCTGGGGTGGGGTGGGGACTGGGTGGAGTGGGGCAAAGGGGGGTAATGAGGGACATCTGTAATACTGTCAACAATAAAAACATATTTTAAAAAAAATGGACAAAGTTTTCATAGATTGTGTTAACAATTCAAGCTTGCATCAAGCTAAGAAGGACTGGTGTTCTGTGATTGATTTATCTAATGGTTTCTTGTTTTATTTCAGTTATGGAGGAAAGTCAAAATTATTACACATTCATGTTGGAGAGAATCCAATATAGGTTTACTGACCTTCCACAGAGGTATTCAGATTCTCCAGTTTATTGCAACAACCTGTTAAGAAGAGGCTTTGATTAGACTGAAATGAAATATACTGTTATACATTTTATTGATGATATAATGTTCATCTCAATCCAAAGATCAAGTTAAGACCATTAGAATGCTGAATTACTCATATCCCTACCAGGGAATGGCTAATTAACCAACTAAAACACAGGTTCAAGAATACATGGTAACATTCATAGGAATTACTTGGGCCAGAGGCATTAGACCATATTCTCCAAACAACCAAAAACAAGCGACTGTTTCTGCCAGCTCAAAAATTGAAACAAAAATTAATTGGTTTGTTTTGTTTCATAAAATTAGCCCCCACTCACAAAGTTACCAGAATAAAAATGAAGCTGAATTTGAATGGGGCTTTGAACAACAGTAGCCTATCTTGGAGTGTCAAAGAGCCATTACTCAATGGATACTTTCAGTAACCTCAATGATGCTCCAATGACAGAAGTGTCAGCAACTCCAGTCATACTCATTAAGGCATTGGCCGAAAGCCCGTTACTACCTGCCAGTGGTAACCACTGAGATGTGTCCTTTGATAGATGATTGGATAAAGATGTGGTACAAATATACAATAGAATACTACTCAGCCATAACAAATGATGAAATACTGTCATTTGTGACAATATGGATGGATCTTGAGAGTATCATGCTAAGCAAAATAAGTCAGACAGAAAAAGTTAAGAACCGTATGATTTTACTCATATATGGGATATAAAACTGAAAGGAACAAATAAGCAAACAAACAAACTCATAGACACAGACAACAGTGTGGTGTTTACAAGAGGGAAAGGGGAATGAAAGGAGGTAATAAAAGGTAAAAGGGGATCAAATATATGGTGACGGAAGAAGATTTGACTTTGGGTGGTAAGCATACAATTCAGTATACAGATGATGAATCATAGAATTGTATACTTGGAACCTATGTAATGTTATTAACCAATGTCATTCCAATAAATTTAATATTAAAAAGTAGACATTTTTCTAATGCAATTCCCAATGATATTCTCTTTGACAAGAATTGTTGGCCTGTTACTATGCTTTAGCTAAGCTGGCTTTTTATTACAGAAGGATGCACAATTATTTTGAGATCTGAAATACCCATCATGGTATATGCATCATGCAAAAACAACATTCTAACAGGGAGAAAAATCCAACAGACACTCATCAAATAGAGATGGTACATTCAAGTCCATGAGACTGGGAGACACGCAAAACATAAAAGTGCTTCCATGCCTTTGGCCCTTCGTCAGTGTCCCCTGAGGAGTTACCTAACCCCTTAGCTGAAGGGACCCCTCCCTGGGTCAGTTCTCAGAGGATGCCTGATGAGCAGCATGGTTTACAGATCATAGTCCAGGGCTGGAAGGACAGCACTGAGCCTGGAAGGCATTGTGATGGGTCATTGATCATACTTTGAATAAAGAAGGTAAAGATAAATCTGCTCAATGTAGAATTAAGAATTGTGTTTCTTGTGGCATCAGAGTAACTAGATCATAAGAATATGATACAGATTCTTATAGATTCTTGGGCAATAGCCAATGAATGGAAAGTATGGTTCAGAATATAAGCCTATTTTTCCTAATAAGCCTTTTAGAATTATTGCATCTGTAAACTATGTGCATATTTAATTTAGATTTTAAAATTAAATTTAAAGAATACTGTGGCACATATACTTAATGTATCCTAACAAAAAATGTTTTAATGAATCACAAAAGTCTATCATCACACCTAAGAAAATGGCTTCCCTTCTCTTCTCTCTCATTCCATTATTTTTTTATGTAAATAGACCAAATATATCTCTAAGCAAAAGAAAATGAGCCCCTAGTAATTTGACTCTGCCTCTGACATCATAGCTGGCACTGTGAAATATAAAAGAGGAAAAGTAAGGATGAGAAATTAACAAGGGGACTATTATAGATGATTATTAATCATCAAAGCAAATAGAATTTGAATGACTTTATATTAATTTAGGAAATGGCATGGTGGGGATAATTGCAGCAGATTGCCCTATTTTGACACCTAATGTTCGAAGAGAACTGTAAGAAAAGTTTGACTGTGGACCTGGGCAGGAAGTCAAGTTAGGCCAACCAGCTGTGTGGGTGTTCTTACTCAATGAGTTCCTTAAAAAAAAAAAAAAAATAGGTCATATACTCGGCAAATACACATAAGTCATAGCAATTAAACATCAAGAATGACACTTGTTTGGATGAATGTCTGTTTTTAAAAGTAACCTTTCCACAAGTCAATAATACAAGATACTATAAAAATTAATGATTCTACTTAGTTTCACTGAGTGCCTAATAACAGTTGGTATAGTAGAGATGAATGTGGCAATTAAAACATTTTATAGATAGAGATTTAGATACAGATATGTCTTTCTTACAATATATCAATAGATCATTTACACAGGGAATGAATGCCAGAGTACAGGCACAGGCTCCTAGGTTGGCTCTGAGACAGACCTAAGAAGTGATACCAGAGCCATTAAGTTTTATTCAAAAATATATCCCTATAGAAAGGCTTTGTGCTATATGGCCTTTTGTTTAACATATGGCCTAGTCAAAACGTACTCATACCGAAATTAAGGGCAAGGTGTTTTATATTCTCTGTGAATAGAGTGACATTTATCAACACATCAAAAACTGCTTAAGGTTAATATTTGACTAGAAATTAAAGGAAAAAAGGAAGCAGAAGCCCACTGGGCTGAACCTAGCTCAGTGTCCCCACTCCTGACTATTAGGGCACCAGGTAGAGGGCTGCTGGCCTCTCTTACTAAACAGGCATTGCCGTCATCCCTTCTCCCATTTCCATGACAAGATTGGTAAGAGATGTAAATTTATGAAAAAAATCTTCCAATGTCAGTTCTGTTCAGTCTAACAGTGTTTCAACATCTGCCCCATTTTCCCCATCGAGGTCGCAAATGCTACTCTCTCTGTGGCAGACTCAGCCGACATTTAATTGGGTAGAACTACTGGAAAAATCGTTGAGTATTCAGATGTGATTAGGAATATATTATAATTTGCCTACAGGTAAAGATTTAAAGGCAACTCATTGTATTCCTCTTCAGATGTGACTGGGTCTAGAGCATCACTGCAGTGTTAAAATATTTTGTTTGTTTGTTTGTTTTTTGTCTCAGGAGCAGATCTGTGAACCAGGAAATGTTACACTTTTATTTGCTTGTATGACATAAAATGAGACACCATGTGTTAGTTAAAGGCTTGTAGTTGAGTACAGAATGACCTAAAATGCATGGATTCCTAAAAGCTTTAGACATATTTAACATTTGGGGCAAGTGAATCTGTTATAAATGGGGGCATTTGAAAAAGCAAGACTGTTCAGGAGTATGAGACCGTTGGCTTTTAAATATACAGTTCTTCAAAGAAGAAACATTTTGGAAATAAGGAAAGTTTATATTTTCAGCAGCGACTTACAGGGTGTTGTGTTTTCCTGTTTAACTGAGAACAGCAAAGGTGACTGAGTGCTGTAGGAAAAACTTCCTAATAGAGCCCTGTCTCATAACCAAACTTCTCCTTAGTTTTCAGATCTCACTTTGCCTAGTTCAATATTTCTCTATTCATCAAAGAATAGCTTTGAATAACTTGATTTATTAGCATTATGAAAAGATTTTTTTCCTTTTCCCCTTTTTAATTTATACTAAGAATAGTAAAAGAAATAGCTCCTTAATCCTTTTCAAAAGAAATGTCATTATTTCTTTTCAAAATATTTGATATAGTTTATGACTCAACCATAAATCATCATGCCCAATGAACAGAAAAACACTATTATGGGTAATCAAGAACAGTTGCTGATCCAAAAATTACAAATAAATATTGTATGTATAAGGTTTATGTTAACAAGGATCACAGATAAGACAGTGTCATTGATTTTCACATCTTCCTCAACATCTGGAAAAGACCTACTCTAAACCCTCATTCAAGGAGTGCCTTGTTTGAGAACCTGACCTTATTCTTGCAATTAATTGTTCCCTCCTCTATGATTATTTCATAGTACTTTGTAGATTACTTTGTATTATTTGTGTCTGATTTATGTTAACTCATGTCTAGACTGTGAGCTCCTGAGATCAATGGCCCTATTTCACTCTTGTGTGCATTTTTAACACCCATTAATTGATTCCTTAATTTGACAAACATTTATTGAATTTTTTTATGTGTCAGGCACTATGTTAGGCACCTAGTTCAAAATAGTGTTGGAAATATGTTGGTTTCCTTTTTTCTAAAGTTTTATTCTAGTAGAGAAGACAGACGTAATGCATATTTGTTTGATTCTTATTAACAACTGATAAGTCTTAAGTTGAAAATATATGTTCTATGACAGTGATAAATAGGCAGATATAAGCTAGTGAATGGGTTAAGCCTCAGCTGACATCTATAGCATGACAATAAGTTAACTAATCAAAATGATAGCAGGGTGATATTAGGAGAAGTTTTAGGAACCGAGAAAGTGCAGGAACATGTTATGTGGTGAGAGCAACCATGGCCAGTCGAAGGGACTGTTCCCAGAATGATCGGAGCACAAAATGGGAATTTGGGGATGAGGAGAAGCTGAAGAGGGTGTAAGGCTAAGCCGTTTAAGGGTCTTGTTGGCCACTTTAATGATCTCCTAAATTATCCTCAGAGTAGTAATAAATCAGTGAAGTGATTGAATGAGGCTATGATTTAATGAGATGTGCCATCACTTTAGATTTTACATGTATTGATAGTTTCAGTGGAGAAACCAGATTGGGGCAGAGTAGGAATGGATGGTGGAAGCTGGTGAATACTGATCTTAGCCCAGGGCTTACATGACCAGTGAATTGTCATATTATCCCCAAATAATTTGAGTGGTTTACCCTCACATATTTTTATAACCAAATGAGAAGAATCTTAGTGGGGACCAGAAAGGACTGAATGTGAATTTTTTTTTTTTTGGTCTATATATAATTTATTGAGATTCTGGTAGTCAACAGAAGTTGAAGAAGTGATAATGAATGTTTAAAAAGATTATTTAGACACCATTAATTTAATTTCACTAATAGCTATGTAGATATGGACTGTTTACCCATCTTTTAAAAGCTGCTCCGTGTGTTCATTTGCTTTGTATATGGTGAGACAGAATATACAAATGGACAGTGGCCAGAGCATATGTCAGTTAGAACTTGGACCCACAACCTGCAGCAACCAGCTCAGGAGCCCAGCTTATCATCCATAAGTCAAACTTGTTGGACGTCAGAATGCTATCTCTAGTAACAATCCTAGAGCCCAATGATAACAATCAGGCCAAAAAGACTAGACTTGATTAATAACTGAAAGCTTACATAATTTTTTCCACCAGCTTCCAATTTACTACCAACCAGAGAAAGCAATCATGTACCGTCACCAATCACATAAGATGCCCAGCGTCTAGTTAACCTGTCTACAGCTTCTGTCTGCCAACATCTGCCACTCAGGCTATACCTGAAGCTTTCCTTAATTTTATACCTCTGCCGGCTGTTGAATCTGTCAAAGCCCTAAGTGATGATGGCTGACTTCCCTGCTATAATCAATTCTGAATAAGTAGCCTTTGCTTCTCCTCATTTGGTTGGTCCTCATGTTTGCACAACAGACTTTCTCTGATATAGAGATCTATTGTAGAGCGAGTGTCCAGTGGCCAGTGCTAGCACAGAGCCACTTAATCAGGATGTGAAATAGTGAATAGATGAGTCACTATGTTTTTGAGTTAATATGTATGTGAGTGTGTGTGTGTGTGTGTGTGAGAGAGAGAGAGAGAGAGAGAGAGAGAGAGAGAGAGAAAGAGAGAGAGAAACAGATGGGTAGAAATAAAGAAACAAAGAGAGAGAGATGAACAGTGTTTGTGACTGCAGGAAGGAAACAGACAATAAAACGTGAATATAATAAGTTTCCTAGCATGTTAGAGGATGGGAAGTGCTATTTTAAAACAATGAAGGTAAAGAGGTTGTCAGGGGTCCGGGTGAAGAGAAAGTTACACAGGTGGTCAGGGAAAGCCACCCTTTTATGAAGGGGGCCGTCGAGCAGAGACTTGAAGAAGAGGATGGAGAGTGGAACAAGCAGCGTTCCAAGCCTAGAAGCGCTAACAGGAGGGGCCTGAGCATGGAAAGCTGCCTGGAGTGTTCATGCGACCGAGGGCCCGAGGGGAAGGTGGGGGAGAAGAGTCAGTTAAAGGGAAGAGAGTAGGCAGGCGGCCAAGAGGTGTGTGTGTGAGCTGGGGGGGCAGTGTCCTGAGGGAAGAGGGGCAGAAAGCTCTTGGGCCGTTGGAAAGTTTGCTTTTTCTCCGAGTGCAGTGGGGAGCAGCTGCCGAGCTCTGAGCAGAGCTACCGTGTGACGGGTGTGAAAGTCCTCTGCAGCATTCAGAAGAGACAAGAGAGAGAAAGCGTGGCTCCAGGGCACAGTTTTGTGTTTAGGTTTGAATATTAGTGTGGTCAGTAAGATAGGCATTCACACAGTGGCTAAAAGTATAGCGAGACAATTCTGGAAACACCAGTGCCAGGGGTGTTAGGGACCTGGAGTTCTTACAGTTTTCTCTTCCTGTCACCTTCTCCCTGTTCATCCTACCAGCGACCAGGCCAAGCCAAGCCGCCCCTGCGCACTGAGCTTTACTGCTCTAGAAACTGAGTGAGCCTGAAAAAGGGCACATGGCCTCGAACACACTTGTATTAAAGCAAAACATTCCAATAATATCCCCTAAATTTAAAGCCCAGTTACAAATCAAATGATGCTTGCACCCACCCACTATATAATTCTCAGCCTGAGTTACAAATATACCCACTATCACCCCACCATAAATAATTGAACCCCATGCATTGGGAAAGGGTAAGAATCATCAGAGGAAATTAAAATATATACATTCTGATGTAATTATGGTAACTGCTAATTTGTAAGAGGAGAAAACTAGAACTAAAAAAAAAAAAAAAATGATTTAAATGTTGACATCAATCTTAAGCTCCAAGGAACTTGCTCCCTCATACTCTTGCCCAGGGCCCGTGGAGCTCAGAAAATCCTTGTAGTTTCATGTTAAAGTGATGCTTAAAAGTAAGATATTGGACGGACGCCAACAGAAAAAGCAAACACACATGCACAGAAAGCTGACCTGTGCCTCAATGAAAACCAGAAAAAGTGTGGTTCAGAGGAATTTATTACCTGAAAATTCAATCTGTTTTCTAACTAATCTCATGTGAAGACAAATTTGAGATGGAGAAATGCAAAATGTCTTAACATTCTGGCATCAAGATGCTATTGTGCCTCTTTATATTTTCATTGAAAAGGAAAATGTAGGAATCCAGAAAGAATGCATGTCCGTTTAACCTGGTTATGGCCCATTGGCAAGGCATTCTTTTCCAACTATAAATGTTTTCTGGTGATTGAGGAATATTCCATGAACGGAACCCATTTAGATATTTGAATTAAATGAACAAAGAGCCATTTTCTCTACTTTGATTGATGCCAGTTTATTAACACACTTGTGGAACACAAAATTGACATTATCATTTTTGGTCTTTCCTCATCAATACATCTAACAGCACGAAAAGTATTTGCTTAAATTTTAAATACTTGTGAGTTTCAACTAAACACTGTAAAAAATTAAAATAGACGTTATAAATAACCCTCTACCAATTAAACTCATGCAATATACAAGTGAAAACCTATTAAAGTGAGCTCCAAGGGATTAAAAAATCCTGTGTTAAAATTACTGCTTAAAATAATTCAATTCTTAAATAGAGGTTGAAAATCTGGTTGTCTTTCTGTCTATGTTTTAAGACCTTATATTGGAATAGTATTAAACACACAAACGGAGACTCTTAAGGCACCATTACAAGAATTTGAAATTATTTCCCATTCTATTACAGAAAATGCATCTATTCTCTTTTATTATTGTTATTACTAATCTAACACTGTTCATGGCATATGGTCCCCAGAATGAAGGCCATTTTCTAATCCTATCTTGCGGTCAGGTGTGTCCATGCAACTAAGTTTTCACCAGTCATCGAAAGCACTATTTTGGTTGTCTCTGTCTCCTAGCAGAACTTATATAATCACTGATACACATTATGAATACAGTTTGTGTAACTGGGAGTAGAGAGATCAGAATAAGTATGCTGTATTCGACGGCATATGGAATGTAACATCAGTGTACTTGAGTTCAAGTCCCACTGTAGTCACTTTCAATAGTTACTAACTTATGGCAAATCAGTTAACTTCCAGAGCTTTGGTTTTCTCATCTGTAAAGTGATGATAGTAAAAGTGATCTCATGGTTTTGATGGGAGTGAAATGTCTTATAAGTGAATCACTCTAGATACTTTAATTACTATAGTGAACGCCTATCTTGAATATATAAATAGCCTTCGCTGCGTGACTCAGTTGGTTGGAACATCATCCCAGGCACCAGAAAGATGCATGCAGGTTTGATTCCCAGTCAGGGCACATACCTAGGTTGCCGCTTCAATCCCTGGTTGGGGTATGTACGGGAGGCAATCGATAGATGTTTCTCTCTCACATCAATGTTTCTCTCTCTCTCACTTCCTCTTTCTAAAATCAATAGAAACAAAAACAAAAACATATCCTCAGGTGAGAATTAGAAATATATATATAAACCACTAAATTAAAGCATAAACTCTCTTCATTTATGTTAACTTTATATTGAAAATGTATATCTTACTGATGATCTAAAACAGTCTTTTGGGGGGTCATTTTTGTTTGTTAATTGATTGGCAAATGATAGGTGGTAAAGATGTGAAAAATGAGTGTGATTTCTCTGTCAGTGTTTAGCCCACAGATACATAGAAGCACAGGCATGCGCACGGCCTTCTGCAGTACGGAAGGGAGGTGGTGGGAGAACTTGGTTGTGCTAAGTCTGTAGCGAGAGTTTTCTGTGCTATCTCGTGTACTGTTTGTTATAAGCAACATACCTGCAAATGTGACCCAAGTATCTCAGTTTGGATGTATATGGCATGTCTGGAAAGCATCAGATTGAGGTAAGATTCATTTAGCCAAGAAATAGAATCTAATAAAAATCAAGGGACCTTCCCTTAGTCCCTCATGTTCTTAGTAGGGGCACCCATTGCTAGTCACTGTCTCATGGAGACAAGGTCTTGCCACATCCAAAAAGGTCATTGCTTGCCCCTGTATTATTCTTTTATACCATGAGCTTATACCACGCTTGTGAAAGAATGTGCATAATAAATTGAGTGCTTCTCTTTAGGGAAACATTTGTTCTGAGCTCTTTTAGGTTTTGAAACAAGCACAGCATAAAAAGGTCTTGTTCTTACTGGGTGGGAAATGGAATAAGACTCAACTCCAACTAATACCAGAGAGCTACTCTCCTTCCAGACCCCCAGTATTTGCATATTCTCACATGCATGTACTTGTGCAAACATTGTGTAAGCCTGTGTATATGTTACATTAATGACGTGTCAAAATACGTCACTATTGTCTATGCATATTAATGGAAATATTTTCATCTAATCTCATTTCCTTTTCATACATATGTGTAATCTCTTTAGATGGATCCCAGTAGTTGACTTGAAGTGCAGTAAAAAGTGTAATTTCCCAGATTGGGTCACAAATACAAATGAATCTACAAATCATCTTTTAATCTTTTATGAAACGAGGTAGATAATCATGAAAATGCAGAAGTAATTTCTCTTTAAGTTTCATATTCTTTACTTAATGTGCAAATGTACATAAAGACCGATGTCACAGTACTTTATTTCAAACTTATTAACAAAAAAGTAACCATGAAAATCTTAACTCAGAAGAAGCTCAGGATCCAGCTGACTTCTCTTGACTGGAGTTCAAGTGCCACACTCTGATGCTGGGACGTGGAGCAGGTCCCCTGACAGTATGTGACATCTTGTGGGGAGGAATGTAGCCAAAAACAATATCAAATCAGTGTAGGCATCATGCACGCTCTGGGCTCATGACCCAGACAGTAGTGCAGGCATGAGTGAGAAGCAGGGCATCAAGCAGGGAAAGAGATGTGACTCTCTCATGACCTCCCCCACCCCTTTACACAGATCAATTTTTTAAGATCCTTGTGTTAGTCAACAAAGAGGTCCTCCTAAAACAGGCTCACTTGCTGATCCAAGCAAACAGACTAGAAAAATGCCCTTGGATCAAGAGGTGAAAATAGAAAGGTGTTATCCATTATTATGCTTCATAAAGATAACTAAATATATATTAAAAAGTATGAAATATCCCTCTGTAAATTTACAATGTTTGGAGTTCCAACCTTTACAGGTTGGACGATGGAGTGTCAATAAAGCTAATTAAACATTTCCATAAACCACAGAACTGAAAGGGACTTGGAGGAATCGTCTGTTGACATTTAAGCATCTACTGTGCAAAGTGGAAAGCAAGGTTTGCATCCAACAATGCCACGGTTAGTCCAGCAGGCTTTATAACCTGGCAAGTTGTTCTTGTGCAATAGCGCATTTTTATGAGATTAGGTGGATATTGTCAGTGTTATAATCAACCACCTTTTTTCTCATCTCCCTTGCATTGGAGTAGCTCCATTGTAACAGATGTTTCCCTCCTTAGTGCTGGGGTAAAACTGCGTGTATCTTGACACAGGCAGGCAGCACTTGGCTTTGGAACATTAAGTCTTC
Source organism: Tadarida brasiliensis (assembly GCA_030848825.1). NCBI lineage: Eukaryota > Metazoa > Chordata > Mammalia > Chiroptera > Molossidae > Tadarida > Tadarida brasiliensis. Next base: position 28,623,305 of record CM061272.1, read on the forward strand.
CACCAGGTTGTTCCCTCAGTTTCAGTCATTGGCTTAAATAGGACTGTTTCTTCCAAGCTCAACAACATGGTATCCAAACACTATTTCTCCATTAGTCACCTGGTTCCACACTCCAAACTGCAATTCAGACTTGGAAACAAGTGTGTATCCATGACCTTTTAGGTCTAACATGGTCTGGTGGAAAACATATTGGAAGAGTGTTAGTTTCACCAACTTGCTAGGTGACCTTTGACAAATTGCTTGACCCCAATGTGCTTCATTTTCCTTTTTACACAGAGAACATGGAGGCAATAATATATAGCTTCCTGCCCTACCTTGCAGGATTTTGTAAGGTTAAACTGAAGTAACTGTTTGTTTGCATTCTATTTTGACATGTTGATGCTGAAATGTCCTCCCTTTCTATGCTAGTAGAAACATGTCACTACATTTATAATAAAAATTGCTGAAAAGGGATTTGGTAGAAACACAATTCACCCCATTTTTACTCTCTAGAACACATTTATTCCATTAAAGATGATGCCTGGTGTGTTTGAAAACTGGTAAAAGCACAAGATTCAGAATTCACAGCTAGATTGAAGCTCTGACACATTGCCGAACCTAGCTCCATGCATCTGGGCTCACCAAGCCCTTCCACCTCTATGCAGCCCAATCCAGTGTCAGGGACCATCGTGGCGGAGGTAGGCAGCATTCTAACAACCATATATTTTTACCCCCCAAATCCAGTGACTAATAGACTTCTGCTGGGCTCCTACTTTGTTCAATTTGTCTACCTCCTTGCAAAAAATGGTCCAGGAAGCAGTGTGACCAGTTAATGGAGCCAGGATATGTGTGCCTCGGCACACTGCTCTTCCAACCCTGAACCCCTTCGGAAGGAGTGTACAGTTTCCATTCAGGCCTGGAGTTCTGATCAAAACTACACCTCTGCATAGTTTCTGGAGTACAGAAGGCAATCCACATTTCTGAGTGACTATGGGACTCTCTCCTCTGCCTTTGTTTCTCTGTCCTCCCTAAGACTGACTCATTTCCCTCCTAAATCAAGGTCTGAGTTCCTGATTTATGGGATGTGTCCTCTGAATGACAACCATCCATTTGTCTGACAACTGTTTCCGAATTCCCTAAAGTTGTGCCCCAAATTCCAAATGAGAATACTTGGATCTGACCATGTCCAGAGTCCTGATGTTGACTATCAGGCCATCTGGACACCAAGGCCTAATCACTGGAAACTGGAGTAAATTTTAAAGCCAGATCAATTCCCTCACCTCTATTCCATTTTGATTTCTAAATCTCCTAGAAAGCAAAAACTCCCAGGCATTCAGAAAGAGGTATTGATCATCCACTATTTGTCAATCATAGTGGATAGGAAGAATTAGAATGAGTTACCACTTATTTAATATTTGTTCTGTAGTAGTCATTTTTCTTAGTGTTCCTTTCATCCTCACAATATCTTATGAGTAGGTAGTATTCCAATTTCCTTTTACAGATAAGATAATTAAGGCCCACGGAGGTTAAATTACTTGCTCAAGGTTACATAGCTAGTAAGTGTTAGGATTAGGATCTGACATGGGCGGGCTGACTCCAGAACCCATGCTGGTAAGTGCTTTGTTATACTGAGACCAGGCAAAGATGAGATATTGTCTCCTGGAAGAGGTGAAGTTCGAGATGGGATTGTAAGAATAAGTAGAAATCGCCTAGGCAATAAACTGGAGGAAAGGGAAGCCCCAAAAGACAAGACCATGTTCAGAGATACAGGAACATGAGAATACACAGATGATTTGGGAAGTATGAGAAGTTTAGCACAGAGCAAAGGTATAGATTGAAGGTGAAATGACATAACTCTAGAAAGACAGGAAGGAGCAAGAAGTCATGTGTACCGTCTTAGCTTTTTGGATTTTATTATGCTGTCAATGAAGAAAGGTCAAAGTAGTTTAAGCAAAGGAGTGACATAGTCACCACAGCCCTTAGACATGGGCAAGAGGAATCCTTGACCTGGAGCCATGCATACCACAAACAGACACACATATTTCATTAAAAGACATATGGTCCTCTAGTGTCACGATCAGCTTATCCTGGTTCACCTGGGACTTTCTCAGTTTTAGCACGAGGAATCCTGCATCCCAGGAACGACCCTCAGTCCCAGGAAAGCCAACAAGGTTAGTCCCCCTAACCTCTGCTATCTGTAATCTGGCTTCCAGGGCTAACACAATGTGACCCATGACCCTGAATGTCCACCCTCATAACTAAACCATTCAGGCTCCAGGCTCTGGAGAAATGCTTGCCTACCTAATTTCCTTGCATTTTCTCAAAACAAAAGCCCTGCAGGATTGTGGGTTGTGCCACTATTGATACTGCAGACAGACACCACTTTGGAGAAGGGGCAGAATTTGAGCTGCAGAAATACTTAGGTAAGAAAAAAGGCAAATTTTCATCAACTTATCAAATCCTTCTCTTCAGATATCATAACTATAATGGATCCTTGAAACTATTTTATTGCTTCCTAGTTGCGCCAAGCATCCATTTTATTGCTTCTTGTTGCATTTCTATTCAAGGTATGGAGGCACTCACAAAATGGTGTGGATGGTGCAATAGTTACCTGTGGCAACTGAGGAGTATTTTGCATTTTAAACAATTTATAACTCTTAAAATTATAGAAGAAGGGATACACCATGAAAGATGCATAACTGTGACACCAAGTCTTTATATTATGTGTGGATCTAGCTGTTGCTTTAAGAGAAATCATAAAAGGTTATGTGATTAATATTGATTTATATAATAAAATTAAAATATTGTATAATATTCACTGCAATAATAATAATTGATCACCTGTAGCCTCATTTTAGAGTTAGAATATTACATGTGAAATTTGTTCCTGTCTGATTTAAGTATTTCTAAAGGAATTTTATTGATAGTTCCAATTGCCATTATCTCAGCAGAGAAAAGTTTCCCAAATTCCCATTAATAAAAAGCTATTTAGGAGCTACAGCAATTCAAGAAAAGCTTTCTAATTTGGTATTGCAATCAATAGAATACAAATTATGAGAAAATATTGATAATAACAATATAATTTGTGATTTTGCTACAATGAAGTCAAGAAACATAAAATTTATTGAAAAAATGATTACTGAATTATATGTACCTTTATTTTATTACTTATGTGATTATTATCACCCCAACATCAGAGAACCTAGACTTGGGTAGTAACAATTATTTAGTTATCTGATAATTTATCAAACAGTTGCATAAAACATAGCTTTGCAATATATTATGATTTTACTGTTATGAAAACATTTTTTAAGGTAGGAGGATATTATTGATTTTATTTAACAGTTTATTGCATTTGCCTATCACTTTTAAATATTTAGACATGTCATATGTGAGCCCTCATTTGTATCCTTGTTCTAAGCCCACGACTGTTAGCCTCAGGCCTGGCACAGGTGATGACATTGTGTAAGGACCATTAACAGTTTAAATCCTGAATTGGAGGAGATTGATAGTAAAGACAGAGAGACCAATTCAGAAGAATTCATATCAATTTGGAATTGGAGCTTGGCATGACTTTGAGATTTCTATCTTGTATGCCAGAAATATGAATGCATATATCTGTTAGCAGCAGGCCTGGCCCATCTCTGCAGGTAAACATCTGAAATTCCCATTTCTCACTCAAATCATTTATTGCAATATGGGTGAGTTTGTTAGTGAGGGAGAGGCAAGAATTGAAGGCGTTTCTGTCAAATAGCTTCTATTTAGTCACAGAATTAAGAGACAAGGTTTTCTGGTGAGTGTGATTGTGAAAATGTTATATATAAGAATTTTAATGAGAATAAAGAAGGTTAGAAGTGCTTGTTTTGAGAAATGGATATTGTATCTCTGTGGGGACCTGAGAAATTTCAGTAAGATAGCATTGAGTTTCCAGTGGAGATTAAAGACCATGAATCTGTCGTGGTCAAAACCAAAATTATTGTTTATATACAAATTCTTGGCAGCCAGACTGTAAGAGAGAGGCCAAATAAGTGGATTAATCCAGGGTTAGAATATTTTCAGGAGATATTGTAGAATTTTGTCAAGTTTGTATAGAAGGACTAATAGACAAGGCAATGAGATATTAGCAATCTATTGGTTTAAGTAATGGAGATTTAGGAGAGAGAGAGCAAGAGAGAAAGAGAAAGAGAGAGAGAGAGAGAGAGAGAGAGAGAGAGAGAGAGAGAGAGAGAGCAGAAAGGGGGAAGGAGAGTGAAGAGGGAATAATCATGAATTAACTGTCTCTAAGAGGTCAAAGTAAAAGACATGTTAGGGTAAAGGTGTGAAGGAGCTGATGGAAGTGAAGTTGTGTTGGAAAGTAGAACATTGGAGCTTATATTTTGAAATGTCGGGTGATTCTTAGTAATAACCAGTTCTAAGTGTGTCCATGAGTATGGTTGGCTGCAGTAGAGTTGGGGTACAGTTCATTGATGTTAAGAAGGGCAACAAATTACTATACAAAGTTATTAGATAGGTCAACATAGACATTGAAGTCATCGAGGATGATAGTGGGATTTGTGGGTGAGAGAAGACTGTGAGCCAGGTGCAATAAACAAATAGTCTGACCATGGAGACATTGGATACCACATTGAGGTGGAAAGTGGAATCATATAATAGTATAAACTTGAAAAAGAAATATTTATTTGAGTGGGATGGAATGTCTTTGGAGGCAAAGAAGTAGAAGTCTAACATTCTTTCTTTCTAGCCTGCACAGTGTAGACTTTTCAACAATAAGGAGTCTCCATTTAAAGACACTACAGGGGGAGCAGAATTCTTCAGAGGGTCAGATTTTAATCTTAACAAGAGACTGAAGGTTTCGAATAATTGGAAGTTTCTTTAGCATGGAATTGAATTATAACTGGCTCAGGTGTAATTAGATCATATCAAGAATTTGTTGGGAGGTGGAAAGAGTATCAGAAATAATAAAAATTTATATTTTATGTCCAAAATATTAGTGTCTATGATCCACATACTTCCAAACATCTTACCTGTCACATTATCTCATTATAAATCATCGCAAGAACCCATGGGCTATATACTATTTTACATCTTTATAGCCCAAATAATAGAGGCATCAAAGGGTGAAGCAACTTGCCCAAACTTACGCAGATGAGAAGTAAAACCAAGGTTTCAAACCAGGAAGTCTCACACCTGCGAATACTCTTAGCCACTGTGCTATAACGATGAAAAGAAGTAAGTTGGGAGAGAGGTGACACATTCAGGATCTCAGTTATGGAAATGGAAGAAAGACGGGAAGTGTTGCATTCCGACCAGGAGGTTCTGACAGTATCAGGACCAGGAGAGTTATTTGGTTGCAGTGATAATGCTCCCTGACAGCTGTGGGGGCAACTAGAAGAGGTGCAGCAGTACCTCAGACCTGCAGGCTCCCTTCTCCAAGTTCCATAGAAACTTCCAATGAGCGGTGTTACATACCTCAGAGTGGGGAAACCTAATTGTCGTCCAAGTATGTAGGTGAAAGAATTAGTCATTTAAGAAACCTTCATCCTCTTTTCAAGAGGAGCTATAATCCCTTCTCCAAAGATGAATTTAAATATTCCAACACTTTTGAAAGAATTTTAGTCTAGTTGTGCATGTAACCGAATTGGCTGACTTATCGTCCCCATTCTTCCTTTCCTTAAGTAGCTGCTGGTAAGTTTTATATCTCTGATATGGCCCCGGGTTGCTTAAATCACAGACGCTCTGTGAATGTTAGTGCCCTCCACTAGAAAACATAATAAATAATATAAATCTGAATCATAAGGGAAACTATCAAACCATGCATATGAAAGCTATTGGAAGATTTAAAAACATGAATGAATAAAAGTTACTCCTATTAACAAGTAATAACAGCTTTCGTATTTGGAACCCTTATGCTATATACAGAATTTAAAAAATTATTTACAGTTATTGTCGCATTAAAACCTCATAACAACTTTTAGACGTAAATATTATAGTATGTCTACCTTACATAGGGAGAAAATGCCAGACATTAAATCATGGAGGTAGAATTGAAATCCAAACATCTGACCTCAAAACAATGCGCTTAATATATGCTATTCTCTTAATATCAATAAAGAATACTTTGGGTAAACATCGGTGCTGTATAACAGTGAGCAGAATTATTGCAGCCCATTGGTATAGACAGATAATATTATTTCTAATATTATCTTTTAGGCATATCTGTCTCAGCCCAAAATAACTACGGCTTCATGCAGTAGACTTATATTAGTCACACATTGTGTGATTATAGGCCCAAGGTGGCCCAAGACAGTTCTGATTTTCACCATTGCCATGACATACTCTGTTACCTTTTACTCTCCAGAGCTTCCTGGTTCGGACCATTAATTATATGAACACTCTAATTTAATGTTTCTCACGAAACCTAGAGGGCCTAAATTCCACCCTTGCTTCTAGCAGGGGTAGACACTACTTGCATTCATATAGACAGCACAGCCTCAAAGTCAGTGGAATGTCCATCCTCTAAACACAATGAAACATTTGCAGAAAGCGTCCTGTATTCTAAAACTCTTCTAATAGGTACTTAGGTTCATTTGAATGGGAAAGAGAACAGAAACCATAACTTATAAGGAACAGCAATCCATATCTCTATATTTTTATGTGGATATGATTTAAATATACTATTTTTATGTATCATATTAAATGTCATTACAGTTAATTTTGAGTACATCGTTAATATGGGGTAACCCATGGTAACCTATCCCCAATACATTTTCTAATGTTGTCTTTCTAAACTTTTCACACTCAGAAAATTGCTCCGTGTTTGACTTTATCTTTACATTGAAGTTTGAACTTTCCCTTGGTTCTGTTCTTTGCGTGGTAAATATTGTAATTTCTCCTGACTAAAGCAATACCATTTTGACCTTGTAACACGTGAAGTTTCATTATGCCATCTTGAAATATTATTATCTTTTCTTCTTATTGTATCTTTTTGATATATTTTAAAATATGATATTGATATAAGGTTTTTAAAAGTGTAACAGAATAATTCACAAGACACAAAGAGTTTGAATTTTGCTTGTTTTTGAAACCTCAGTTTAAAAGTTTACTCAATTCTTCAAGCTGAAAGGATTAAATTAGAACAATAGTTTATGTCAAACATGGAGGAATTTAGATCAAGTACCTTTAACAACTCTGTTTCTCTGAACAGGAAACAACAGCAAACAAATTAAGAGAAACAGTTTAGAGTAACCTGAAACTGTTGAAATACAGATACATTCGTAAGAAAGTGTTAAATACTATTTACCAACTTCAATTCACACTTGGATGGATTTTGGAAAACAAAATGCCTTCTTTGATACACAGAGATTTCCAGTAGAGGGTGCCACAAGACTGAAGGATGTTCTGTTCCACAGTATTGAGAAGGTTCCTCTTGTGAGGCCATTTTATGATTATACACAACATAGTCAAATAGTGTTTTGAAACTACACCCATAGCATTTTCCACAACCCCCTAAGGTACATTGAGATTTTTGTTTAAATGTTGATCTAGTACTGATTTCAGTGGGATCATTAGTTTGATTTTAACACTCTAAAGTACATGTAAACTCATTGGTTTCTCTAGACTCTTGTCTGATGATACAAAGCAATCTACTGTCTGAACTGCAGGACTCATATGGACAAAAGAAGCTGTTTCCTTGGAAACGAGTCCTTGAAAGCTCTGGGAACATCTTCTTCCCAGGAGTTAATTTGTTTCAGATGGGGAAAGGTGATTACTTATGAGCCATGGAGAGAGAGAGAGAGAGAGAGAGAGAGAGAGAGAGAGAGAGAGAGAGAGAGAGGCTCGTAGAGTTTTTTTCTAGCATCACTGTTAATTTTTTTGAAAAATGTAGGTGGCAGCAACAAGAGTAAACATTAATGCCATTGTCACTATCTAGGGTTGCAACTTTACAGCATTTCCTACCTATATGTAGAAGAAACAGAGTAGGGATGGGAAAAAAAAATTATAATTGAACCAAAGTAGTCAAAAGTGTGCTGCCTACCCTTCCCAGTTTCCCAATTTGCTGGAAATTTTCCAGTGCTCTACTTCATTTAATGCTGATCATTATAAAGTGCAGATGTTTACTACTTGGGTAGAATTACCTATAAAAGATAATGACCTGTCATTGAAGAAAGATGGAATTTCTGACTCATTGTTTTGAACATTTTCCCCAGTTGTAGTGAAATATTTTAATCCTGCTAAATCTACTCTTTTGCTTGACTTTTTGCCTTCTTTGTCCCTTCTAGCATGTATTCATTAAGAAGTGTATTGTATTCTGGCCTATGGAAGCCTCCTCAATTCTGGACACATGGTAGTATGTCTTCATTAAGACTCTGTTGGTTGATTGGTTCATTGTTGGCATTGCTGACAAAGGTTGAGTTTTGAGCTATAGCCTTGAATAAAACAAATCAGTCCACATGTGAAAGAAATTTAGGGCCTATTCTTTTATATCACCTTTCTAATAAACCAAGTTAACCAGACAACAGAGATCACACCACAAACTAACTGTGATATGTAAGAAAAAAATCCACATATTTTCTCATTCGACAATGTTTATTGAGTGTTTACTTGTGTTAAACATTGTTTTAAATGCTTGGAAATGTCACTGAACAGATAACTGTCCTAGACTTGTTTTGCTTATATGCAGATGGGAAGATAACAACTGAAACTAAACTTGGGGTGCTACTGTCACACCTCAAGTGTTTGCATGTGCTAAGGTTGTCAATAACAAACCTAGACAGCTCTTAACTTCAAGTGCTAGAGACTACTCTGGTCTGGTCTGCTCAGCCCTCTATCCCTCCCTACCCATAGTGTAGTTCTCATATTACTTCACTATGACCACTATAATCATGGTGCTGTTCATGACTTAGTAAGTCATATGTGTAGAAATATACTGCTGAATATTTCTGTGTCCCATGGACTACCTGGTGGGGAAGTGGGGAGAAGAGAGTTGAACCAGGGTTGAGGCCAAATCCTATGAGTGGGATGTGGTATCTTCGTGGTGTTGAGGGGAACCTGAGCTTCAGGCCAAAGCCAGCAGAGAGTGAAATAAGCAGTGGAATAGGAAGTGCTAGACAGACACTAACAACTCAGGGGAGCAGCTATCAAGTGAACAATGCCAAAGTGTGTTTAGAACAATTTCAAGTCTTTCTTCCTACAAATACACTACATTAAAGCAATTCTCGTATGGTAGTAAGACCTGACATTGTATTTGCTACAGCTAGTTGCATGGCCTTCGTCACAGGTGAATATATAGTTAAGCATTCCCTTTTATGGAAGCGTCATAATTCTATCAGAAATGTGAAGTGAGCTGTCAAAATGTAAGCTCCTTCTGGCTGAGAATTGTAGTTATCTTATTTACTGTGATGCCCTCAACACCTTATGATCCTTTGCATATAGCAGGTGGGAGATACAGATGTGTTAAGTAAATAAATAAATCTACAACTGACATTTAAAAAAATCATTTACTACAAAGAAGGACTCTAAAATCTATGTAATTGTCTTTCAAAGATACTTCCTTTTAAAAAATAGTATATGGCAAATAATCCAATTATTGGGTTTATTATCACTGTGGTGTTTTTCTGTGTGGTTTTTTTCTTTTGAAGCTACAATAAAAGTTAGCTATAACCCATGTGCAAATTCTCAAAATGTAGGGATTGCATGGCAGCTTTCTGAAATCTCTTTTTGAATGGCTGAAAAATTTTTCATATTCCCTATGCTGTTCTATCCATCCCCATGACTATTCTGTAACAACCAATTTGTACTTTTAATCCCATCACTTTTTTCACCCATTCCCCCAACCCTCCTTTTATCTGATAGCCATCAAAATGTTCTCTGTATCTCTGAGTCTGTTTCTGTTCTGCTTGTTCATTTATTTTGTTTTTGTAGATTCATGAGAAATATGAATTTATTGCCATTATACTGTTCATATTTTTTATCCTTTTTTTTCTTTGTCTCCTTATAGAAGATCCTTTAACATTTCATGTAATCCTGGTTTGGTGGTGATGAACTCCTTTAGCTTTTTCTTGTCTGGGAAGCTTTTATATGTCCTTTGATTCTAAACGATAACTTTGCAGGATAGAGTAATCTTGTTTTGGGCCTAAAATACTGGGTGTTGATCTCCTATTTGTGTAAGAACTTATCTGCATCTGTGTGTGTACCAACCACTTTCTTCTACTAATGCCCTATTTTCTCTCTTTTATCCACTTTTATTCAGGTCCCAAATGTGGATCTTTTCCAAGGTTCTCTCTAGACTCTGACTTTGATCTTTTCACATATCTTTAAATATAACCCAATGCAAATTCTATCCTAAAATTGGTCACCAGTCCCCCTGCTTTGTCACCACAATGTTTTATTGCTATCTTGCCTTGAAAGGTCAAAAACAAGACATGTCTTTTTCATTCTTAATTGTGCTTCCTCTTGAATTCATAATGTAGTTCTCATATTGCTTCACTATTTTCCCAATATTCCCTGGTTAAACCCTTACAGGCACCTTGCCGTTCTCCTCAAGACTCCCAAATGAAGTCAGTGGATAAAATATCAAAGTATTTAGTCAATTCTTCCATTACCTTAATCTTTCACATCTTTATTCCATTAACCTTCCTCATTACTTTTTTCCTGTCCTATTACATATTCTTCCAACAGTACATTTCGTCTTTCCCTTTTAATTCATCTTCCTAGAGTACTACTCTGCTCCCCTTGTGTATCTAATTCAATTAAATACAATATGAATTCTAAATTTGACTTTCCAGACTATCTATGTTGAGACTTCAGTGTACTGTTTTAAATTCTAACCTCTGCAAAATATTCACGCACATTATACTCCAGAAAATTCAAATAATTGCTTTTTTTCAAACACACCATGACATTTCCTAGTTCTGTGCATCTCTTAAGCTATTCCTTCCACTAGGAATACACTTTCATCTCCCTTCTTCTACTTAGGTCCATTTACCTGGAGTTTTGTCTTCTTTCCTGTCTCTTCTTGTATTAGTTACTTATGATTGTGTAACAAATTACTCCGAAATTTAGCAGCTTAAGATGACTAACATTTTTTTTCTCACAATGTCTTTGCACCAGGAGTCTGGGCATAATTTAGCTGCATGCCTCTGTCTTGACGTCTCTCACTAAACTTCAGTCAGGGAGTCAACCAGGGCTGCAGGTATCTCAAGGCCCAGCCGGAGAGAATTCACTTCCAAACTCACTGGTGTGGTTGTTGGCAGGATTTAGTCCCCTGTGGACTGTTGACGGAGGGCCTGAGTTCCTCACTGGCTTTTGACTGGAGGCTGCCCTCAGTTCTCTGCCACTGCACATGGTGGCTTCATCAGAGCAAGTGAGAAGGCAAGAGAGGCAGAGGAGATGGAAGTCAGTCTGGTTTTGTAGCAGTCTCAGAAGGGACATCCAATCGCCTTTGTGTTCTATCCATTAGTAGAGAGTCACTTGAGGAGAGAAGATGATATCAGGATGTGACTGTTAGGAGGCAGGGATCACGTAGATGGCATCTGTCAACCACATTCCTTTCTTATTTCTCTCAGGAAGTACACCTTTTTGTTGGTCTCTAAATTTCTAAACTAGTTAATTGGCTTCCTTTTTGTGCCACTAATCACTTTTCTTATTAGAGTACTTTTGTATATACTAGCTATTGGCTATAATTTATTTAATTCTAAATTTTGCAACATTTTACGTATATATTTTTGGCTAAACATAGCTGAATGGTTTCTACCTCTGTCATAATCTCTGACAGTTTCTTATTACCTTTCTGTTCAAACTCCCACCTCAAACATCATGGATGCTCTAACCTGAAAAACCAACATAAACTTCCAAAATACCCAAAATGATCCAAATTTTATTTTTCCTTGGTAGACTCAAGGTATGCCATTGTGGTTTTTAACATGTAGTTGTTAAAAACAAAGTTCTCTACAAGAACATATTCTTGAGATTAAGAAACAGTTCTAATGGCATTTCGTTTGTATTTGCATTACTTTCCACAAACAGCACTTAGAAAATGTTGATTAGCACACGGCTTGAGGTAAGCACACTATAGGGTCTTCTGCCATGTAGATGAAAACTTTCTACACTGAAACATTAACCTAAAACTTATACTAAAGGAGATTGGTTTATAAGCTAACACCCATTCTCTCTTATTAAAACTTATATCCCAACAATGATTTCATAAAACATAGTGTAACAATTTTATTAAAAAATAGTCTAACAATAGACTTATGTTAGCATCCTCACTTCACAAAATGTTGGGAAAGGGAGCAATAATTATTTTTTACACATTACATCAGTCAAACAACACTCCACATTATTTTTATAAATTATACTATAAAATTTTTAATGAACTTTTAAATACTTACCTTAACTTATACTCCCTTTCCAGAAATGCTTTTACTTGTTTTAAGAGAATCCAGTGCTGGCCAATCACAGATGAATGTCTATTATAAACAAGTGTCCAATGACAGTGATTATGTTCTTTAAACATAGCTGAATTTTTTTTTCTGTATTCATTCTATTTAAAAGTCATAAAAAATAACTTTAGTCATGCATTGAAATGTTGAATATATCGTATTGTTTTTCTGTAATTTTAACTGCTACCATGAATGAATAGCATCATTGTGCTTGATTTTCATCATTGATAATTTTCCCCTAGGACACTGTTGACTTGCAAACCAAAGCAGTTGTAGATGATGCTGCAGAAATGTTCACACAACGTTGTCCCTCACCTGATACACAGAACTGTCAACTTAAATGCACCATCTGCTGCTGTTTAAATGAAATAATGATTTAAACGCCTCACAAAACATATACAAACTTCAGAAAGCATTATTATTTTTTTTTTTACTGCAAACATGAGCTATAAATTTTGATTCAAGAAAAAGGAAACCACAAAGTTCTTGAATTCCCTCTGAGATTAAGTTAGAATCCAGATCTTCCTGAATTCAACTCTTTTTAATATTTTGCATCAGATCTTCAGTTGATCTGGTTTTCCAAAAGATATAAGTTTCACTTTCATAATTCATTCCCAGTTTGGCCTGGAATAAGATAGCTTACCTCCACATTCCTGGCAAGAAACGTTTCTTTGCTGGAAAAAGAGTTCACCTCTTAACTGAATGTTTGGCATGAGATCAGGAAAAAAATAAGATCTGATTTCTTTTACACTTGACTTCCTTTTTTATGTGACCCTTATACAGAATTGTCTTTATTCTTCACTCTGTCAGATGGAATATAATAAATTATGCCAGTTCCTGTTGATCTAGCACCCTTAGGAATTCTTAAATATATTCCTCAAATAATGTACCTATCAGTCCATTGAAATCTAGCAGCTTGAGAATTCATTCATCTCAAACAAAGGATGTGAAATGTGTCTTCTCTACTTTCTAAGAGGCCCAACGTACCAACTGCCTTTAAACTGGTATTTGGTTTTCCAAGCTTCTAACTAGTGCCAATGTTCTTTCTTAATAATGTTGCTGACTCCTCAGTCTTAGCCTCTTCTCTTCTTGCCTTCCGGGCCTGCAAATTTTTCTCGTCCAATTTTTAAACCGCTGTTGCTTTGTTTACACAAGTTAACAATCCCCTACCAACTCTCCTTTCTCCCTCCTCTCCCAACAGCCTAGTCAAGAAGGGAAGGCATGGAGGAAGGATGTTGAAAACTGTTCTACAGTTCATGGAGTGAAAAGAATGATGATAATTGAACCAATGTTTGCCATGCAAGTGTACGAATGAGAAAACTGAACTATCTGTGCAAAATAAAAAAATAACATTATTTTAATCTCATGATGAAATAAGACCAATATACCCAGAAGAACAATGTTTAGTAAAATCTCCAGTTGTTGAAATGATATAAATGTGGTTGACTAAATAGAATACAAGAGCTTAGGTTTATATAGGAGATCTGTTATTGCTTAGCTCAGATCAATATCTGTATCTCCATCTCTGTATCTATAGCTATATCTATAGCTGCATCTAATCTATATCTATGTCTATGTCCATATCTATCTCTATCACGATCTCTATCTCCATCTCGATCTCTATCTATAGCTGGATCTATATCTATATGTATATCTATCTGCAGAGAGAGGATGCCACAGCTCCACCACTAATATTATGATGTCTAATGCAATGTCTTGAACATTCCAAACTCTCAGATCCCTTGTTTAGTTGGTTTGAAATGAGTTTTTATTTTGAGTCCAAAAAAATAAAACAGAAGAATATCTTAAAGATTTAATAAGAATTGTCCTGGCAGGTGTGGTTCAGTGGGTTGAGTGTCATCCCATGCACTGAAAGGTCACTGGTTCAATTCCCTGTCAGGACACATGCCCAGGTTGCAGGCTTAATCCCCGGTAGGGGTGTGTGCAGGAGGTAACCAATTGATGTTTCTCTCTCACATCAGTGTTTCTCTCTCTCTCTCCCTCTCCCTTCCTCTCTCTCTAAAAATCAATAAAAATATATTTAAATTAAAAAAAAAAGATTTCATAGGGACAAAGACCCATGAAATGTTCTCAGTTGAATGTTTAGAGTAATAAGGAAAATAAAATGTATCTGTCAGGTATAGTCAAGAAAACAGTGATTCCAGCTATTTTAATGGAGAGAATTTCCTATAGGAAATTGGTTACATTAGTACTGAAGGACTACAAAGGTGAAACACACCAAATAGAAATAGCACAGAGATAGTGGTTTCCAGGGGCAGCCTTCCTCTGCAGGGCTAATGGAACCAAAGGGAACTACTGGCCATTAGCCTCTGGACGCTTGGAGCAGGGTTCCCATGGGGCTGTGACCCACACCTTTGAAGGAGAGCCGCTCTCCAGGCAAGGCTGGGACCTCAGGAACACTGAAGAGGAACTGATGGAGCTAAACCCACACTTCTGAGGAGCTGGCCCCACGTGGCTCTGCTAGGATCTCTGATCTGCCTCATTAGGATGTAAAACAAACAAAAAGAAAGGAAATTGTAACTAATTACCACTGGCACCGACTGCTGCTGCCCGAGAGTCAATCCCGAGGTGACGCTGGAAGGAACAGGAGTGGAAAGGAAGGAGTTTCTCCCTTCGTCCCCCTCCAGCCTCCCATCTGTCCTCCTTGTCCGGGCCTCGTAAGAGACAGCTGGCAAACAAAATTGTAGTTTGCTGAGTCCCAGCTCCAGAATGATGAACCAGAATATCGAAAGCTGTGAGAGACGAAAGCGTGATAACCAACACAAGGGAGCAGAGGGAAAAACAGAAAAGCAGATACATTACATGACTGCAGCTCACTGTCCGGGTGTGTGATGATTGACACTGCAGTGGGGGCTGGGGACAGGCGCTTAGGAAGCCCAAGAGTTCAGGAAACTCTTTGCCATTTGTAGAGCCTTCATATCTGGTTCAGACTTCTTTCTCCATATCATGGACACCACTCCCCTTGTCTAACACCTGCGATGAGTCTTCATTGGCTGTGGACTGAAATTCAACCATCTTAACCTTGTGCTCATATCTGTTTGTGATCTGACTCCTTCCTTCCTCTCCTTTTTTTTTTTTACTTTTTATTTTTTATTTATTGATTTTAGAGAGAGAGGAAGGAAGAGGGAGAGAGAGATAGAAACATCAATGAGAGAGAACATCGATTGGCTGCCTCCTGCATGCCCCCCACTGGGAATTTGACCCACAACCTGGACATGTGCCCTGACCAGGAATCAAACTGGCAACCTCTTGGTGCATGGGTCGATGCTCAACCACTGAGCCACACTGGCCGAGCCCTTCCTCTCCTTTTCTTCCTCACACGGGACCTAGCTCCAGTTTTCTTAAATGACATACCAGTTACTCTGAACATGATGTGTGGACATCTGCACAGGGTATTCTCTCTTTCCAGAACACTTCTATTTATCATTCACGACAGAATTGAATTGTTTCCTCCAGATGAGTCCTATCTGTGGAGCCAGCACCTGTAATAAACCATCTGCCCATCTCTTTCTACTTCTCTGACCTCCTGTCCTGCTTCCCTCTTCCTGGCTCACGCTGTGTCTGCTGCATGTGCCTCTCTGTTCTTGTCTTGGGTTTGGCACTGGCTTCTGCCCTCCTTGAAGAACTCTTTCCCCAGATTCCCATACGGCTCACCCTTCACTTCCTTTAAATCTTGGCTCAAATAAATGACACCTTCTTCAGCTTTCCTTAACCATGTTTTAAAAGAAAAGTGTGGACCGCAAACCCATTTGCCCTCTTTCTCTGTCTCTTTTCTTGCTTTTTTTCTCTACACAGATCTTATCACTTTCGAATATACCATATAACCTACTTATAACATTTGCTTTATAAAGGCAAGTTTTTGGTTTGTTCTGCTTGCTATATGTCCATAGCCCCTGGACAGGGTCAGCCACATGTGAGGGCTCAGAGAGTGTTGTTGAATGAATGAATTAGGCTGAATAAGGCATTGCAAAGCCCTGGGATGCTGAAAATTTTAGCTGCTAAAGAAAGGCAATGAAGCATGAAAGCAAAAAACAAAACAAAACAAAAAACAGGAGATGGTGGGTTTGGTGATTGTGTGGTCACTGGTGAGCAGTAAGAGGGTAAAAGGTAGTTTTAACAGGATATAGAAACCCTATTTACAAAGTTTGAGGAGGGTGGGTGTTAAGTCAATGAATTCAAACTCTTTTTTTGTCTAAGATATTATTTCTTGAATGTACAGAAAAACATGGAAAGAAAAAGTAAATAATTTTTTAAGAAGAAAGTTTGAGACTATTTTTTAGAGTAACACCAAATAAGAATTTGATAGTTTTTAGAACACATTCTTGAAGGAAAAGGGGGCAATGGATTGTGAGCATAAGTAGCATAGTTAAGATTAAACAAATAAATACTCCTTCTCCTCTGGGGCTGGAAGGAAAGCAGAAAAGTGAAGGTAAAATTTTTGTTTCAGGGGAAAGTGGAGAGTCGAAGAATGCCTGTGAGTGAATGAGGAAGTTGTAGAGCCAAGTTATACCATCTGGTCAGATGAGAAGGGCCAAGTGTTCAGCAGCAGCAGCTGGAGGACCCCAGAGAGAGAACCACCAGGGCCAGCACTGTCCTGCTCTGCCTGACCATGCTGGGGCCATTCACGTGGTTCCTCACCTTCCCGCAGCAGCATCTCACAGGGCAGGCATCTCACAGGGCAAGCACAGAACTGGTCAGCCAGCGTTTCTGAATTGAGGACATGGGAATGCTCTGGTAGAAGCAAAGCCAGTGGGGCTGATCAGAGCTTTTCTTTAGGCCTGGGTAGGTGGAAAGTGGGGAGGAAGAAAAGAGAGTAAGTGTCATTTGCTTGGGTTTTTTATAAAGGTAGGATGTGTCTTGGGGAAGATCCAGCTTTATTTCACATAAAAGAAAGAACATTTGCAGCAATGTTAATAGTGTAAGAGATGGCCCTCCAACTGGAGCCAACTCATCCCACCGGAGTGCGCAGTGGGGAGAGATAGCTGGCCTGCAGGGGAGCTGGAAATGGGGCTGCTGAGCAGCAGTGAAAACCAAGCAGAGTGGAGAGTGGAGTTGAAGTCAGACTCTGGGGTGGCGATTGAGGTCACAGTGATGAAGAGGGTAAGTCTGTTGTGAGTAGTTCTTGAGAGAACTTTGAAAAAGACAACCTCAGAGCAATGCATTCAGATGATGTGTGTGTTCAGTGTAGTGATATTCATGTTCATTTTCAGGCCTTAGTGTTCCCTCCACTCAATTCGCCTTGTGAGGCAACCTAGTGATTCTGTAAAACTCAAGGGACAATACCAAGACACCAGCCTGTTAAAATCATGTGGATTTTGTTTGTGCTTATTTATTTATTTGAGAGAGAGAGAGAGAGAGAGAGAGAGAGAGAGAAAGAGAAGAGGGAGACATTGATTTGTTGTTCCACTAATTTATTCATGCATTGGTTGATTCTTGTATGTGCCCTGACCAGGATCAAACCTACAACCTTGAGGTATTGAGATGACACTCTAACCAACTGAGCTACCTGGCCAGGGCCCAAATCACTTCATTTTGAGAGTAAGAAATTCATTGATTAAAGTATACTATTTCTGTTATTATATGCTGATGAGTTGTTTTCAAACCAAGAGTTTAAATTATTTATAAACATTACTGAAGTGCTTGAGTTTCTGAGGTCTGTGTAGATACATAACATGTGAATAGATTAACGTAATGTTGGTGTGCCAAAAAATGAACAGAGGAATTAGTTTGCATCTTTATAAATCTCTGGGTTCTTCTTTATCAGGTGTCCTTTCCTTTTCTTTTATATTAAATTCAGAGTATTTTGGGACACTAAATTCTGAGATCTCTGGCATTTTAAATGTGCTAACAATATATTGAATTTTCTCATGTCATTTGAACTATTTCAAAATAAAGTTTAAACCTGGCTGGTGTGGCTCAGTGCATTGAGCATCATCCCATGGACTGAGAGGTCCCAGTTCAATCCTAGTCAGGGCACATGCCCAGGTTGCAGGCTCGATCCCCAGTAGAGGGAGTGCAGGAGGCAGCCGATCGATGTTTCCCTCTCACATAGACGTTTCTATCTTTCTCTCCATTCGTCTCTCTCTAAAAAAATCAATAAAAACATTAAAAACAAATAAAGTTTAAGAAATAAAATCTAATTTGTTGTGTTTACAGATTATGTATACAATTTTTTAAGAGGGATAAAATTAAGAATTGTTGATAGGAAGAAGTATTAAATAAATTACACATTAAAAAAATCATTATAAAAACTCTAAGAAATTTTTAAATTGTCATACTCTCACCTGTTAGTTATTCTGGATTCAATCATTTTCAGAATAGTATATTTATCCTATTAAGCCATGAGCCATATTTTTCCATTACAGAGTTTTATACACAGGAAAAACAACAAAAACACGCTCTTCAAAAATATTCTGAATTTGTAACCCAGCCCCACGATTCTTTTAAAAGCACTTTATCAATAGATGAACCTAAATAGGGTGCCAAATGTACACAGCCAGCAGAGATATACAAAATTTGGCTTGATTTGGTTATGACTGTTGAACATGTCTAATTATCTACTTATCTGCGTTGTGACCTGTGATGTCACCTTATATTTTCTCACTGTGTGTTGAAGTTTAGAAAGACCTGCTGCCAGGATATAATACTTACCTGTAGGGTAAACACTGACTTGCTCATTAAACTCCCCTACCTTGTTACTATGACCTGTCCTTTGACTATTAATGGCAGCTAAAGTAATAAAACTATAAAGAAGCTCATTGCCACAAGAAAAGTTTTTATAAATGTTGAAAGTATAAATGGCTACACAACAAATAGAATATGTACAAGAGTATTGAATTCATTGTGTGTTTTTAAGTAAAATCTATAACATACTGGGAATGACCATAATTACTTAAATTTAAATCAAGAAGGACAACCACACCCTCTCAAAGTTCTTATGCTCTTTTGTCTGACCAAAGACTCCTTCATGAAAACATGCTTCCTGAGGGCAGGGACTCTGTTCACCCATTGTATTCCCAAAGTTTAGTACAGTGGCTAGCCCATATTGGGAGCTCTATGTATAGTTGAATGAATGAATGAATGAGTGAATGAATGAATGAATGAGTGAATGAATGAATGAATGAATGAACGAACGAATGAATGAATACAATAAATCTTATGTCACACCCAATGTTTTGATACCCACACAGCATACTTTCTGTTATATTCCAAAATAGTCTATTAGAATCAAAATTAGCTGAATATCTGAAGACCATTGAAACAAAAGTCTGTGGAAATTTATTATTTTTATTTTTAAATGTTCTATTACCCTGAACATCCGTCCACAGGGAAATGTTTTCCTAGGCTCTGGCTACATGACCACAGGAGAATTGGACCAGTGCTGAAAAACTAATTGAACAATTCAGCCAATCTGTTTTGCTGAGGGCTGTTTAATACATCACAAGTGTCAGGACTGGTTCCCCACTGCTGAAGCCCAGCACAGAGATGAGTCACGAGTCACCGTGCCAAGGCAGTCTGCAGATTCTTCTGATTCTTAGTTTTAGTACTCAGGCCATGATATTTGATATTCATGAGCATCTCACATTATTCATCAAAAGTCTGAGACCAACAGAAATTACAGTCATACTTAAGAGATCTGTGCCCGGCCGGGTGGGTCTGTTGTTTAGAGCATCTTCCCATATACCAAGTGGTTGCAGGTTCGATTTCCGGTCAGGGCATGTACCTAGGATGCGGGTTTGATCTCCGGTTGGAGCACATACGGCGAGGCGACCGATCAATGTTTTGCTCTCACATCGATGTCTCCCTCTCTCTCTCTCTCAAATTGATAAATGCATATCCTCGGGTAAGGAGAGAGAGAGAGAGAGAGAGAGAGAGAGAGAGAGAGAGAGAGAGAGAGAGAGAGAGAGAGATCTAGCTAAGACCCTTGAGCAACTGCAGGAGGAAAGAAAGCAGAGCGGCTCAGAGGTCAATGGAAGTGGCCTTTCTGGTGTATTTTCTGACTTTGTTGTTCAAGTTCAATAGCTTTAGGCACACCCTAACACCTTTAATGAAATCTGTTGTCTTCTAGGAGAATTAGTTAAAAACTAAATGTAACTGATTTTTAGTTTGACCATAAAGCAAGAGAGTCACAAAGAGGATCCAATTGTCATGTCTTAGTATAATCCACGTGGAGCCAGGCTGGTTTGCTCGTACGTACCTGGGAGATGGCCTCAGGATAGTGTATTATTAAAATAACTAAGCACCCAGCAATAGCAACGATTAATTTAAAATAAATTTTCTAGTAGTCCTAGATCGGATCCTGGAACAGAAAAGGATATTGGCAAGAAACTAATAAAATCTGAATTTGTCTTTCTCCATAATATCTTATTAGTTACATATGACAGCCTTATTATATATGAGAGGAATTACACAAGGGTGTGGATATCAGGAAGTAAGGGTCATTGGGGAACATTTTGGAAGTTCGTTATTATATGTGCTTTTAAAACAAACATATTCTACAATTATTAGAAATAGTGTTATAAATATACTTTATCTCAAGCTGTATATTTGTGTTCTCAAATCTTTTTAAAATTTTTAAATAATGTATGATACACATAGTAAAACGTGCAAATTTTGAAATCACATAAATGCATACATCTAACTACCATCCATATCAAGAACTGAGACATTAATGACACCCAGAAATCTCTGTCAGGCCCCCTCTGAGTATCTACCTCCCCAAAGGGAACTATTATTCTGACTTTTAACACTATAGTTTTTCCTGTGTTTTTTTAATTACATAAGTAAAATCACACAGTATACACTCTTTTGTGCCTGGCTTCATCTGTGCAATTTTATGAGTTTAACCATGTTGTTGCATGTTAAGTGGGTTATTTGCCTTCACTGCTGTGTAGAAATAGACTATATGATTGTGTGAAAGCATTTATATTTTAACTGTTAACGTCCATTTGGGTTATTTCTAGTTTGCAGCTATTACAAAGAATGCAACTATAAAACTTTTACACATGCATTTGGTATACAGATGCTTGCAGTTCTGTAACCCTATATTAGACATGGGTGAAATTGCTGGGTTAGAGGTATGAATACGTTCAATTTGAAAAGTATTTCTAAATAGTTTTCCCAAGTGGTTTGACCAAGTTAAGTTCCTTCCATAAGCATATGAAAGTTCTCGTTGCCCTACATCCTCATCAGTCCTTTATAGAAACAGTTTTATATATTTTTAAATGTCAGTTCTTCTGATGTAATATACACAGTAGCATTTGTTATTTTAACGTTAATCTTCCTGATATTTAGTCAGTGGTATTCCAGTAACAACTTGCACTCCCCAAAATGTTTGCATATAATAAATAAACACACACATATACTTTAATTACAAATTTTATTAATGCTCTATGATGTGTTGTACACAATTTACAAATAAAAATAAAAAAATTAATAGTTATTATTGTAATTTCTACCTAAGCAATTGATTCTTACAGAATGTTTGGTGTTAAAATAGTTTTTAGTCTCATGCAAATTATATTTATAGAACTGAAACCTCTTTCCATTCCCCACTGGCTTAGTAGAAGACAAATATTTTCTCATTTCTGCCTCTGCATTCTCTGTGGTGAAGTATCACATGACATATTGTACTTTCTGGAAAACTCCATCGAACACTCATGAAAGAATGAGAGTAAAAGAGATAACTAGAATTGAAGTATTATTTTGAAAATAGTTTTGATCTTGTGGATCAAAAGGTCATATGGGCTCCTGGGGTCCCCAGACCATATTTTGAAAACTACCAGAAAATGAATCCAGACTCAGGTTCAAGTTTATATGAGAATTTAGAATATGGTATAAGTGCTTTCAAATCACTGAGAAAGTTATTTTGCATTTTGTTGATATTTTTATTATCTTACTGTAGAGAAAGTCTTCATAAGTCACATACAAAACCAAGAATCCATAAAGGAGTATATTAATAGATTTTACTTCATAAAAAGTAAAAACGTATGGCAAAAGCCACCAAAAATATTGGAAGCCAAGTGATGATTTGGGAGAAAATACTTGAAACATATGTAACAAAAAGCATGGTTAATATCTATTATATTAAAAATAACCCTCAGTGGTTAGAGCATCGGCTTGTGCACCGAAGGGTCCCAGGTTCGATTCCCAGTCATGGGCAGGTGTCTGAGTTACATGTTTGATTCCTGGCCCCGGTCAGGGCACGTGTGAATCAACCAATTGATGTGTCTCTCGCACATTGATGTTTCTCTTTCTCTCCTCCTCCTCCTCCTCCCTGCGTCCGTTCCACTCTCTCTAAAAATCAATGGAAAAAATATCCTTGGGTGAGGATTAACAAAGTAAATAAATAAATAAATAAACAACCCTCCCCAAAATCAATTTGAATAGTACAAAAATATCCCTAGTAACATAGGCAAAGTAAATAAACAAAAATTCACAGAAAAAATATGGCCAATAAATATATTAAGAGAAA
Source organism: Tadarida brasiliensis (assembly GCA_030848825.1). Taxonomy (NCBI): domain Eukaryota; kingdom Metazoa; phylum Chordata; class Mammalia; order Chiroptera; family Molossidae; genus Tadarida; species Tadarida brasiliensis. Next base: position 28,646,219 of record CM061272.1, read on the forward strand.
TTCAATTGCAGCATTAGTAAAATTAAAATGAATTAAAATAACAAAAGATATTAGCAAAATTTAAATAATGAGATTAACAAAATCAAAAGATTTTAAAAATTTCATGCTGATCTATATGGGCAACAGAGAAGTCTCAGAAGAAGTTGGTTGGATTATAAATTAGTATTAATATTTGTTAAAATTTTGTAAACGTGTATAGAGATGTTAACTGTGCATATATTTTCCCCAGAAGTTCCATTTCTAGGACTCTCTCTATAGAAATACAGGTGTACGTGGAAAGATTAGAATAAATATAATTTTGGCATCATTACTTATAAGATTAAAATAGTAGAATCATAAAATCCACCAGGATGTGGGAGAAGCCTAAACGGACTACAAACAGTAAAATCGAAGCTAACTGTGTTACAAATAAATAACACAGCACTCTGGAGGGAGTGATAGAGAAAAGCACTAAAGTAAGTAACTTTGGAAAACAGTGTTTCAACTATATATTGCGAGACTAAAAATAAAACAACAAAAAAGTATACAAATGTAGTTCTATAGTAAGCAAATTTGTTGCACAGGATTATTTGTTAAGAAGTCTGAAATACTTCATGTATATTCTAAGATTAAACAAATGAGACTCAACAACTAAGTAAATCGATTGTGGAGAATGAGAACTAGGCTTCTCACTGCTAGAGAAAGACATTCCAAATAAGGTAAGGGCCAGAATGAGCACTGTGGGCCTGCATGGAAATGGAAGATATAAGTGTGAACTCACGGTTTTAATATACATGTATGCATGGTGTGACATATACACATATATGTAGGTAAAAAGGAAACAGACATAGATATGTGTGGATTTGTGGGCAAAGCTACTGGGGCTCCTTGGTGAAATGGCTCATACTAGTTCTGGGACAGAATAAGTTCCAAACAGTAAGAAAGCGCTCAAAACATGATGAGGTCATGATAAAAAGACCCAGGAGGCAATTTAAAGGAGATCCCAATGGACAGATATGGAGCAAACTGAGCAAAGAGATAAATATTGATAATAATAGATTATAACCTATATAATAAAAAAAGAGGATAGATAAATAACTTGAGGGAGAATTGATAACTTTTCTTACAATAGAATTCCAATTAATAAACAGAATGATAGTAACAGAAAATTATCAATTAGCACATAAACCACTAATAAATGTTGCAGACAAGAGTCATTAATGGATGCTATCATTAGTGGGCAAAAGTTGGAAGAGAACCAGGATACTTTCATGTTCTTAAAGTAGTTACTTAATAATTACAAAGGAGAAAATAGCAATTTTACAGTGGTAAAACCTTTAAAAAAAACTATTTTAAAAACTCTAACTTAACCAAGTGACCAAATTAAAGTCCCCAGCAATGATTGATATGGACATCATATACCTACAGACATCATACATAAGTAGAACTCAAACTCACTTCTGGGGTAGTCTTGCCAAAAAGGCATAACTTAAATTATGAAGAAACACCATAAAGCTAGGTTAAGGAACATTCTACCAAATAAGTGGCCAGTAATCTTCAAAAGTGTTTAAGGCATGAAAGACAAAGGAATTACAGAACTGTCCAGAATGGAGGAGACGGACCTGTCAACTGAACACTGTGTGATCTTAGATTAGGTATGAGTCAGTAAAGAGGGCACTAGTGGAATTCCACTCACTCAACTTCAAATTCAATTCGGAAACATTTGAATGAAGTTTCTTCATTGTTTACTAGTGGTACTGATTTAATTTACTAATTACGATTTGTTTTTACTACAGTTATGTGAGGTGTGAAAATTTATGGGAGCTTTATAAATTAGTTTCATCTGATATTATTTCAAAATTAAACATCAAAAACTATGCAGAATAGTGGAATCAACTTAAATGAGAATTTAAAATTATGGTCTATTTACCCTGTGGAGTATCACACTGCATTTAAAAAGAATACCCATATGTACAGACATGAAAAGATGTTGGTGAAATTTTGTTCAAATTAAAAAAAAAATTGTTGCAGAGTAATGTGTATATATCCAACAAATTACATATGGATTTATATGCAAATGTTCTGGAATAATTTAAACTAAACAATTCGCTACTTTTATCTTAATTAGAGTGAGTTATGAGGAAAGTGAAAGGAGTCTTTCATACTTTATTTATATACTATGTTCTTTTAACTTAGTAACAAGGATGAATTTCTTTTATCATTTATTTAAAAAACAAAGAATAACGAATGGAGAGAGAGAAGTCACCATTTGGTTCCCATTTGTTTATATTTTAAAATATGGTATCTATTGTTGTATCTATCTTATCCTTCAAATTTCAACCTTATTTCCCATCAATTGGGTCTTTTTTTTTTTAACTTTAGCATTTATCTTTGTGAATAATGTATTCACTTGTTTTAAAACAATTTGCTTTTATTCTCTTTCATATTATATTTTAAAATTAGAAATAGAAAGCTTTGCCACAGGGGAATGGCTGGGAATACTAGGCATTCGCCATCACTGGGGCCTCTGAACATTTCTTGCAGTTACTTCTCTAATGTCTTTATTACTGAATGGCAGCTCCTGAGGAAGCCATTCTTTTTCAATGCATTCATTCACATAGTCTGTTATTTTAACCCAACAATTGTTCTTCCAGATGACTCTGCAGAGCCTTACTTCATGGCTCCCTACCCCAGCAGGTCCCAGGTTTGTGCTCAGAGGACTTCTGCTCTGCAGACTTGGATTCTCTGTACCCTCCTGTCTGTCCCCAGTCATGGGGGCAGCAGTTGGCCCTGTGGCCTCACTCCTCTAACAGACCTAAGAAGAGTTGTTGGTCTCTCAGGTTTTTTTGGCTTTTTACTTGTTGTTAGGACACAGCGAGGATGTCCAAGCTCCTTTGTGCCAGAAGGAAACTGACTCCCAGCCCCGATTATACTGTTAATTTCACTCTATCTGTCCTTACTTCTATTCCTGGCACACCTACCAGGTGCAGTTTCTGTCATGTTCTCTGCTCCCCTATACAGTTATATCAAAGGTGAGAAAACAGGAAGATCAGCTTTTAAAGGGAAAAGGGAGAGTTAGGGCTAGTGAAGGAATACTTGCCAGGCCAGGGTCATGGTTTGATGACATGATGAAAGGAAATGCAGGAGAGAGATTTTGAAGTTACTGGGCAAAGAGAATGGAACTGATGAATCAGGAATACAGAGGCAAAATGGATTTAACACACCATTCTTCCAAGGATGACCGAAATTTAAATATCTCATTATTCTTAGGCAGCGCATACTATTTATGATTAGAAAGGGACCAGAGGCTCCAAGAGTCTGACTTCCTCTAAGTTACCATGGCCGATTAGTGTAAGGAGATCCTGATGTACCCGATACTCCAGAATTCCACCTTAAATGTTTTACCACCCACAGACACATTATGCCAAAAAGCTTCATTCACCATAAGGTCTGTACCTTGGAACCACTACTGTTTTTTCAGAAGTGGAGTTGGTTTTGCAGGGTGGTTTTTTAACAAAAATGACTCTGTCAAGAGTATTTTCAAGAAAGCCATTAGGCCATCACACATAGAGCTATGCTTTTAGTGTGGACCTTGATTTTACAAAACCATTTCTTCCGAACATGAAAGGACTTTTATACTAAGCAGCATTTCATCTTGATTATTTTGGACATTATATAAATATACGTTTGCACACAGGAAAGTAAGGAATGGCATTTTACTTCAAAATTATCATGGCAGAAAATGAAATAGATACATGAATAATGAGAAAATGACATTCTAATACTAAAGGAGTAGCTGAAACCGAGGCACTTAGTAGACTTGCTTTTGCAGTATAATGATGAAATTGTGTGGCACACAATGCAATAAATTAAATAACGTATCAACTAAGTACTGTTAAATCACATTTAAATATACTACCCTTGATCACCGGAGGAAAGCTCAGTGTGTACACCGCGGAAATCAAGTGGTTTTGAACTTACTTATATGAGCCTTAAATAAATTATGCTTTGCTAATGCATTACTTTTGTACAAAATTTTTCTCTAGCCAAAAGAAGAGTCTACTATAAATCCCCAATATAAAATAAGATTACCAAAATTTGCTCTTATGACGATGAGAAATATAATCATTCCCCAGAAATGTGATCTTGGTAGTACTCATAATAAAGTGGCATTGTTTTAGGGTGAAGAGGACACTGGATTTTGTTAAGAGAAGTGGAATTAAGTAATCAGACGATGTTGGGGTTAGTCATTTAGTAAAGCCAGGTTTCAGTTTCCCAACTGAAAAATGAGAGAATTGCATATCCTAATGCTAAGATTCCTGATTCTGATATCAAGCACCACGCAGAGGGAGCTTCCTGTATGCCAAGCAATTTATAAACCTTTTAATTTTGTTTACAATAATCCATAAGGGAGTTATTACTATCTCTTACAGATGAGAATCCAGAAATCCAGGAAGGCCAAGTAATGTCCTCACAGTCAGACAGGTAGTTCGTTCTAGAACCAGGATTTGCAGCTGCCTCTCAGGGTCAGAAACCTATTTTATGATATCCTTCCCAGGTGTTGGGAAGGATAATTGATTCATTCAGCAAACAATTTTTTTTAAGTACCTACTATGTGGAAAGCAATGCCACGAAAAGGAATGTGTGAACAGCCTTCGATCCGTCCTGGAATTCCCCCCAGTTCCAAATCATCACCTGGAATCATCCAAATCCCCTTCTATCACAACACTTACTATCCTTAATTAATAGTATCTCCTGTCCCTTTTTGAACTGACACTTTGTTAATCATTGTAAAATGAAGAAGAAAAAAATCCATTAATTCTTGACTCTTCTGTGGGAACAACAGAAAATTCCCACAAAACGCAATAGAAGGAAGTGGTCCCTGCAGGGCTATGGATTGACGTCGCCAGGGACAGCAGCGTCCTCCCGCGTCTCTGAAAGGACAGAAGCGGAACAACGCTGCTGTGGATATACAAGAACTGTCCTCCATTCACTGGCACACTGACCTGCTACCAGGCCCACAGCTGTTTCCAGAGGCTGCGCCGTGTCCATAGATCACCATCTTCTCCTCATAGTGCTGCTGGAAGAAAGGGAACAGCAGACAGCCCTGTAGGAATCGTGGAGCCCACAGGGAGCATCCCCCGGGAAGGCACTGAAGACAGGCACCTTCCTTGCCCCTCCGATGGAACTGTCGCTGACAAGTTAGGAACCCATGGCCTTGGGTCTCTCTTGAGTGTTGTATCTCATTTAAAATTAGAGACAATATTTTTAAATAGAATGCTCACAGAATACATTTTAATTGAGGAGTAATTCCTTTGATTCTTATGTACTTTTTTGGAGAATGCTGGGCCTCCCTGAGATCAACCAATCTTTGTTTTGGAGTGGTGGACACTCTCCCCATCAAAGTCACCTGTCACCCAGTGTACCAGTCCCCGTCACCACTCTGGACAAGAAGGAAACACTATACCACCATAAGCCAGGAGATATGGATTTCAAAGGGCCTTCGAAGAAGCCAAATCCGCAGCCCAGGAGTGAGGCCAGGGTGAACTTTGACCAATGGGAAAGCAGGCGTTAGTGGTCGTGCAGGTGAATTCTCCCTTTACCTCCCATGGATCACTCAGAGATACGATGTCCTCATGCCAAGCAGCCCATCATGAAACAGTGGCCAGTACAGTAATGTGTCACCTCTGGTGGCTTCGCACCTGTCGCTGCCTTTCTGCTCTTGGCACTCGCTCGCCCTCTTCTGGTTTTGTACCCCCACCTCCTCCCATAACAGCATCAGCCTTGCAGCCTTGCAGCCTTGCCTTGGATTGTGGTCCCTGGGGAACCTGGTCTGCGACACTGGGATCTGCTGAACTGTGATGATGGAGCCACATGTGAGAACTGACCTGTGTGAACCTGCCGACTAAAGAAAACGACAGAGAGCAACGGGGCAGCTCTACGTTGAGGGCGAGAAGTTGAAAGAGAATGAAACAGGCCTCCATGGATGTTTCAAGCATGCTGCACACAACGCCTCAGTTAATTGTATTATTCTCGTTGTGAAGAGAAGGAAACAAAAACTCGGAGAGGTCTGGCGACTTGCCCAAGCCACGGCTTTCACAGAAAAGTGCTGGAATCCAGAGCGACTTGTTTTATCCCCAACTGGAGGCTGTCTTCAATTAATGAATGGAGGAGCTGAGGGAAGACATATCCCTGTACGCAGACACCCTAATTAAAATTTCAGTGCAATAATTCACGTATAATTATGTTAGGAGCTCTTTCTGAGGAACAGCAGGAGCTAATATCAAACTAAATGTTAAAATGTAGCCATCTAGTCATTGACTTCCTTCTAAGTCACATCAAACAAAATAATTTCATTTAGGATACATTTCGGAGTGCAAACTCTTAAAAAAAATGTAACAAGTGTATGAAAAATAATCGCTTCAATAAAAAAGAAAGAAAAACCCAAAGGCCCATTGTGCTGTGGGTATATTGTTGGCAGATATTTTAAAATCCAAACTCCAGAACTGAATGTTCAAGCTACTTAAGGGCAGAGCCCCGAGGCGGTGAGTCTGGGCCTGGACTCCCGAGGAGCAGTGGGTGCTGAGCTTGTCAGCACAGTTGAAGGCATTTACGGGAAAGCCAAGATTGAAGGTGAAGGGAAATGAGACGGAGGAAATGAAACGGCTGGATTATTCAAATGTGCTGCCGACAGATCTTCAGCTCTGGAAAAATGCGCTGTGTATTCCAGGTAAGTGGATTAGGTTAACTGATTCCAGGTGTTGGGAAGGATAATTGATTCATTCAGCAAACAATTTTTTTTAAGTACCTACTATGTGGAAAGCAATGCCACGAAAAGGAATGTGTGAACAGCCTTCGATCCGTCCTGGAATTCCCCCCAGTTCCAAATCATCAGTCTGTATTTCTATACATTTACAAAATCAGAATGTCCGCCAGTATAATTATTGGTTACAAATCTGGGAGGTTCATATGCAGTCTTTCTATTTAAAATCTATACTTTACCTCCGATGTCTCCTCCCCCACCCCCAATATCTTGATCTAAATTTACTCTGGCATTTTTGGTGGAAAAGTCCACATGTTTAAAGTGCTTTGACGTCATTGTTTTCTACAGATAACTTTTCAGGCGTTACCTAGAGACTTGCAAGGTAAAACACATGACAAGTACTAAGATAAAATTTCATTTTAATGCATGGTTTCCTGGAGTAGAAGATCCCACAATCTGGAGAAAATAAAACCATCGAACACAGCATTTATTCTTTGTCCTCAATTCTTGGTGACTACAGGAAAATAAAAAATACAACTGAAGTAGAATAAGTTTAAAATGAAAACAACTAAAGGTGTTTGGTTACTATGACTCGCTTGCTGCTCAAGCATATCACACTGAAAGGACATTCTTCCAGCAGAAGGCATCTGTCTTTCAGAACTTCAGGTTCATTTCAGTGTGTTGGAAGAAGAACACAGTGCAGTGACTTCATGACTGTAATATGCATAAGTATAGGTTCTGACAAAGATTCTTTGCTTGACCAAACTTCAGTCAGGCTCCTGAACCCTCTCCTGGGCACATCTTCACACTTCTTGTAAATTCAGCTCTAGCAAGAACCCTGCTAGGTCAGTTTAGGAAGACTCCCTCCTTCCTCAGTATCTGATCATCCTCCATATCTGACTGGCTTCCTTGTCTCCCATTCTCCCCCAGGTGATACCTGTTCACTTTGGCCTGTGTTCTGGGTAAGGCAGAATCCCCCTTACCCCTGATGTTTCCTCTTAGTAATTTTCCATCCACTGGCCCCCTGCCTCTTCCCTTGGCTATAAATTCTCATTTGCCTGTGAAGTACTCAGGGTTGAGCCCAACCTCACCCTCCCACTGCAAAATCCCATTGTCATGGTCCCTAAACCTATCACAATAGCAGCCCCCATTTAAATAAAGTCTTCCTTGTACTGCTTTAGCAAGTGTCATTGAATATTTCTTCTTTGACATCTCTCAACTTCATATTTTAAATAGATCGAATAATAACTTGAACTCACATCAATATTCAAATATGCAGAAAATTGATGTAATAGTTTTTATTTAGTCTCTAAGTAATTGGGCTTTCTTCCTACTATTCCACCCACTTGCTAGCAGGAGGGGGGAAAAGCCAATCTAATCTAAGTCCTACTCTGACCTGATCAGTAAAACAGTCCTATTAAGAGTTCCCTCTCCCCCAGGAAATGAACAGCCTCTTACTCCATTGATGTGTGCTGGAAAAGGCCTGAAGTATGGTCCCTTCGCAGGGACCCAAACAAGAAGCCAGGATAAAATCTCTACTTGCACTGTGTCCCTCACCTTATCCAGCACATGTCTCTGTCAGAATCTCAAGATAAACAGCAGAAGTATCCTCCATCCTCCTCCATTTCCCTTTCTTGCCACTCTTGAGGCCAGAAATGCAGGCAGGATTTCCTCTTTCTTCTGTCTTCCTCTTTCTGTCACACCCTCTTAACTCCCTTGGAAGTAGCCCAGCTGTCATAGACAAAAATGCACCTTCCCTGCCCTGTGGGGGACTCTAGGAGCTGCTCCCTTCTGGCCTCCCTAATGATGTGCCAAATGCGTCAGGAGAGAAAAGGCACTATGAGAAATCCTCCTTCTAGGCTAGAGAATTCTATCTTGCAGAGCAAAAGCTGAACATAAACTCATTCTTTCTGTAGCAACATATAGTTCTCCTGCTTTTCTACTTACCTCTACCAGGTAGATGGACAAACACTTCTGGCTTGCCAAGGTGAAGGTCATCTCAAAGGGAAAAGAGAAATAGACATTAATGTTTTTCAAAATAGGACCTCATGACAATGAACCACATGGGGAGGTAATTACTGCTTTGCATGAGCATTAGAATCTACACGTGGGACCTTCACACTTCTTTACTCTTTACGTGAGATTTGCACATTTAAAGCCAGATAATTTTTCTACTTTCGATCTTTCATCTATTTATTTTCCTTTAATCCACCATTTCTTCTTCAGGATAATGTCATAATGTTTAGCAAAATTTTCCACGAGTTCATATACTGCTTTGGTAGTATTTTTTTTTTCTTCTTTACCACTTACTTTTAGCTCTGTTTAACCAGTCTGAACCTGAGTATTCTGTTTGTCATTTTAGTTTGTTCAACTTGTGCAAAATAAAAAGGAAGGGGCTGAAGGTAGGCAAGAGAAACACATCCTCTTTGACGCACCCAGTCAGACTTCCGTCGGTGCTGTCAGCAGCCCCCCACCCTCTGGGGACATCTCGCTTTTGCTGGCTGTCCCTGGCTCCTTTAAAGGAGTCTTCTGCTTCTGAATGTACTTTAGTGATTCACACCACACAACTTTCCTGCTTCTAAAAGTATATTCAGAGCTTTTTAAAAATACTTGACTCTCCTCTCTGTCAATCTAAAATTGCCTAAATTCAATATTCTCATAAAGTAAGTTTTAACAAAAGCTAGGCTTACCTTTTCCTTTGGTCTACCTGCAGCATTTTAGAACCACCACAATAAGAGCAAACATAGATGTAGTACTGCTTTCAGCCAAACATTGAACTTGGGATTTAGCATACATTAATACATTTAATCCTTGCAACGATACCAAAAGATAGAAGCTAGAATTTTTCAGATCATACAGATGAAGAGACTGAGGCACAATGAATTTAATTAACTTACCTGTAGTTATAGAGCTAGTCCAACGTCATTTTTGTAGGATTTTATAACCAGGACATATCTTAACTTTAGGAGATCTGTGAACCCCATAAAATTCCATGAAAAATTTGGTTAAATGTTTAAATGTGAAATTTTTTAGGGAGAGCATCTCTATCCTTACATCACATTTTAAAAGTACTGTAGTCTGTGTATATATATAAATTACAAGCTATGCTGTCCTCTACTTATCTGAAAGTATACATTTTAGGAAATTTTTTGGAGTGCACATGAAGAATCATATAAATATTTTTGATTGATAGAACACCTGTCTGAACTGAGAAGCATGTGAGTTGTAATAAGACAGCAGACAACAAGTAATTTAACCAAGCAGAAATGAATGAAATCACAGTTCATTCATTAATCGTCCCTGGCAAATTGTAATAATAAATGGAATCTAGAAATGTATAGGCATAGATCACTATTTATCTCAATATAATATTAAAATTGTATTTCTTAAAGCACATAGCACTATAAAAATATGCATTATTAGGTTAAGGTCAATAGTTTTAACCAGTACTTTATAATAATAGGTTTACTGAAATCTAAGATCACCCTTTACCTTGTTAAAATTGAATATTTTTCTTTAATTTCTCTAGAATACACATAATAATAAATATGTATGTGTTTTGACTTATAAAATGTATTTAAATATCTGATGTGGGGTTATTCGAGCTCCTTTTTTAAACAGTTATCTGATCTGATGTTGTCATGTTAGCAAATAAAATTTAGGCACTTGAAGTTATAAGAGTTTTAATTATGACATGGACACCTCCCCCCAACACACACATTCACACAGAAACATCTCTAATATCCAACTCATTTCCTACAAAGCATTTTATAACATCTTCTCCAGAATTTACTTATTTATATACAAATCGAAATGTGAACTCAAAAACTATACTTTTAACAAAATCATTTTAATCCTCTTCAAGTTGAACAGACAGTTTATAAATATTTAAACCAAGCATTCTATGTTGTCATGATTTTCTTCAATAGAGTAGACAAGAATAATATTCATTTATTTTAAAAATGGTTGGATCTGATAACTAGACTGTTCAAGAATATCTAGAAGTATGAGATGAATCATTTAACATAACTGAGCCCAGGTGTGACATCTTTGGAGGACAAGATTATAGTCTTGAGATGGCAATGAGAATGGTTGATTTTCACAATTCTTCATGATACCGCAGGCTTGTCATGAAAATAAATTGCCTGTAGTCCTCTGCCATTTTCTATTCTCGTCTCATCATGATAATAAGGCATCAGAATTTTTAACATTCAATATATTCTGAAATGCAATTTCATAAAAAGATGTGGTAGGTACTAAAACAGTTGCTACCCATGTTTATTTGTAGATTTCACTTACATTCATATTTCTGAAGGTACTGGCCGCTCTGTCTAGTAATATAAAAAGATTAAATCATGTTTCTGAAATATGGATGGCTCACTGGAAATTAGCTCAATCTCACTTTTATCTCTCAGAGGTAATTTTTTTTATTCTAAATTTAGAAATGCCCCCAAGTTTATCCTGTTACCACAGGCAATTCATGAAGTCCGATGGGAAGAGGTAGTGTCTCGTCATACTGTGCTTTCAAAGAAACATAAATGTTTTTGCTTGGTTAGGTCACTTGCTGTCTTAGTATTACTTCCTAAAGTTCTCCCACATACTGAGACCATGGTTACCAAGACCCAATATGTAAGATAATTTTCCAGTCAGCTGAGCCAGACCGTATCTCATAAGTGCTGGAATCATCCCCCTATTAAGAGAACACAATGGGAATAGACCATTGTAGTATTTTTTTTCATAAGAATTTTAAGAACTATCATAAAGATTAAAACATAAATTTGCCTTTTAACATAAGATACGGTTTTATATTTTGGTATTAGAGAAGTGTCAAAGATCAGTTAAAAAATCAGGAAAATCACAGAGATTTAAAAAGCTTTTTAGAGTCAAATAAATAAATAAATAAATAAAATGTCAGGCTAAAACAATCTTATGAAGTTTGGAAAGAGCAAAACACTTTGTAGTTTCTCCGTTCTAAACCTTTTCAGAATCTAAGTGCTTACATTGTGCTCTGGACCATATCATTAGCTTCACGAGAACAGGGCCGTATGTGTACTGCATGGCACCCCACAAATGCTTACAAATTTAATAAATATTTATCTTTAATGTCCAGTGAAGAAAACTGAGTGGAGACTACAGAAATATTAATAGGTTCTAAAAAAAATAATAATGCCGGTATTATTGTATCAAATATGGACGCAATTAAAGAAAAAAAATAAGAGAGTATATTGATAAAAATATAAGTAGAAAATCTTAGTGTGCCATTTGGGACCCCTACATATCTTCTCATAAAAGTAAGGGGAGGCCCTTACTTTTATCATAAAAACTCTGTTTAACTAAGCGGCTCTATTTTTATTCCAAATCTACTTTCTTGCTACTCTACCTTTGCACATATTCATCTAACAGTGGCAGCCTGGCTTCACCCCCTGCACCAGCCATGAATGATTGAAATTGGCCCTATTGAGGATTGCCAGGGCTGTCTCGGGGTGCAGGGGAGAATGCTGGCCTCTACTGGAAATGACTGCAGCGGGTGAAGGTATTGGAGCAGCCCTAGCACAGTGTGTCTGCTGGTGTCTGCATTCTGTCTTCGTTGTTTCTCCCTTCTCTGTGCCTATCTAAATGCCAGCAAATCTTCAAGGTCTAGGTCACATGCTGTTTCTTCTCTAGCAGTGTTCATAACCATTGATCCTGAATGAGCACACTGTTCCGTAAAGTCCTATGGGGTATATTTGCCTAATTTTATTGTTGATGTTGTCTTTGTATACCTCAATGTCTTTTCTGAACAATGAGATTGTAAACTCTGAAAACAAACACTGCATTTTTTTGTGTTTTTCCTATATTGTTTAGAATACGACACATGTAAAATCTCACTACATCCCAATCGAAAGATAGATTTTTTTAAGGTGTAGAATTAATCAAGGCAGCTTTCCATATTAGTACACTGGTGTGTTCTCATTTGAAGTTGTTTCTCGTTAGAATTTTAAAAATGAGTATGCACATGCATATAATTTTATGCATTACTGTAGTATTGTACTAGAAATGTGTTTTATTTTGTAAAACTAGATTCAAGCTAAAACTTCTCAAAATTAAAATTTTTATAAAAATCTCATCTGCATCTTAATTCTTTTACCATTTTTTTACTGGCACCATGCTGAAGACTTTTTCCCAATCCCTAATTTTTAAATATGATATATTTAAATACATTACATAACAGAATTTCATTGCTTTGAAACTCTGGTGTGTTTAAAATAATCCTTCACCTGTGAAAAATCCTTCCTATTCCAAAATTTGCAGTCGATAGAACCAGTCTCTTTTTATAGTCACAAAAAGAGTTCTTAATGGAATGTTACCATTAATATACTAAATGCAAAATTAATTTTCAAGTAATTAGAATTCAACACACATATTTAAACATTTTATTCGTAATTCTTCTTAATATGAATCCAATGTTAAGTCTTGGTATTGAGACACCTTTCTGTGTATGCATCATCTTGACCTGACAATCTCATCCTTATCCCAAGGCTTAGCTGAAGTTTCAACTTCTTCTGGGATGTCTTATATCATCACCAGATCTCTGCCTGGGTCTCCAGCCGAAGGGAGATTGGAGCCTTCCCTTTCCACACCCCCACAGCGTATTCTAAGTCCTCTAGCTACTTCTATTATAGCCTTTATCCACCCACATTTTACCATTGTACCTTTTTTTTTTTCTATCCTCACTCAAGGACATTTTTCCATTTTTTGTTCAGAGAGAGTGGGAGGGAGAGAGAGGAAGAGAGAGAGAAAAACATCGATGTGAAAGGGACACATCGAGTGGCTGCCTCCCGCATGACCAACCAGGGCCAGGGACAAATTGCAACCGAGGTATGTGCCCCCAGCGGGAACCGAACCCGGGTCTCTCTGGACCGCAGGCTGATGCTCTAACTTCTGAGCCAAACTGGCCAGGGCTTTACCTGTTTTTTTTAACATGTTTATCTCCATCATAAGCTGTACCCTTTTTGGAAAACTAGCATTTGTTTTTCTCTTTATATCCACACTGCCAAATACTGAATAAATAATGAATAGAATAAATTGATGAACACAAAATTGATTCATTGGGTACTGGTAGAACTTGTAATGCATAGTAATGATTAAGGGCCATCCCAGAGTTGCCAAATCCAAATTCAAACCTGTCACTGACATTTGAGACCTTTGGGAAATTAATGTCTCTACACCTCAGACACTTCTTTGGGGAATGGAGATAGTACATCTTATAGGGTTGTGAAGGTGAAATTGAGAAATGCACAAAAATCTGTAGGCACACAGTATTCCAAGCAAATAGTATGCTGTAAAGAGATCATTTGGGTTGTTTTTTCCTCACTATGCAGACTTTATAGATGTCCTCCTCTTTGACCTTCAGGGGTCTTTTCCTTTTATGGGTTTCTTATTACTTGATTTCCAGATAGTTGAGCTTGTCTGATAAATTTCATGCCTGAAAGTGACATGTGTATAATTAAAGTGTGTGATTAAGTGCAATACTATTTGGTACAAATTCCACAATTTACTTAATTCCAAAATGAGAACCTCGATGAAGTCTGCATAGTGAGGGAAACCATTAAAGGTCAATAGTTACTATGTTTCTATGATATCTCCTTTAGGGTGTTCTGGGTACTGGGGGGAGCCTGGAATGCATATAACTGAAATAAATCTGCGCAGCACAAGAGCAGGTAGAAGGCATTTCAGGCCGACTGAACTGCATGCTCAAAGGCTCAGATTCAGAGGGGGAAATGTGGTGAACTGAAGACATGGCAATGAATTTGGTTTGATTGGACTTGAGGTTACAGGAAGGGAACTAGAAGGAAGATAGGGCAGAGATAAGATGATGGAGGTAAGATGGATCCAAATGCTAAGAAGACGGCACACCCGACTCAGATTGTGGATGTTCCTCTTGGGAGCTGTTGTTCTTAGATATCTGTGTGTTTCAAAATCACCTGGTGGAGCTCCTTCAAAAATGCACCTGTCATGTGGGAGTCACATCAGCAAGATGGTGCGATAGGGCTTTCTAGTGTTGGTCCCTCCCAGAAACATTACTTTGAACAACTATTCATGCACAAAAATACATTTATAAGAGCTAAGGATTCCAGATGAGGCATGGCAGCAGCTGGCTGGAGAGAGACATGAGAAAAGATGCATTGAAGAGTGTAGGAAGGACATCATCCTAATCACCTGTGCCCCAAGCCCAGGCAGTCCAGTGTAGAGAGACAGTCTTCACTCCCCATGGGGGAAGAAGAGGAAAGTAAGCACCCAACCTTGCCTCAAACCCCAGCACCCAAGCATGCCCCCTAGACCAGGCCCTAGGTGAGCTCCCATGGACCCAGGTTCCTGGCTCACCTCAACACCAGGCAGGCCTCCATGTCCTCAGGCCCAGGTAGGTTCCCATGGCCCAAGCTCTAGGCACGCATCAGTTTCAGACTGGTTCCCACAGCCCGTCCTCAGGCCAGCTTACATGGACCTTACTATGAACATGTTAAAAAGGAAAAAAGGTCAGAATTTTACAGTAAAAAAAAAAAAAATCACTGTTCTTTTGTGGGGATATTGTAACTGTCTTCCAGTATTCCACAATTCACTGCTAGTGCTGAGAGCAGACATTAGATAAAATAAGTACTATTTATTTCTTTTCGTGTGGAGAAGTTGCCTATCTTTTCTTTATTCATTTTTTTTTTTTTTTATTCTGCTGCAATTGTTTGAGGAGCTACTATTTGCTAGGCATTTTTACTAGGTGTAGAGATTCAATGTGAGTGACTCTGGATACATTTCCTTGTAAAGTCTTTGTCTGGTTTTGGTATTAGGGTAATACTGGCCTCATAGAATGAGCTAGGAAGCTTCTCTCTGCTTCTACCCTCTGAAAGAGATTGTAGAAGATTGGTAAAATTTCTTCCTTAAATGTTTGGTAGAATTCAC
The DNA here is from genome assembly GCA_030848825.1 of Tadarida brasiliensis. NCBI lineage: Eukaryota > Metazoa > Chordata > Mammalia > Chiroptera > Molossidae > Tadarida > Tadarida brasiliensis. Next base: position 28,661,895 of record CM061272.1, read on the forward strand.
CAGTGAACATGTCTGGGCCTGGTATTTTGTGTTTTGGAAGAGTAGGTATAGGCATATTCAGGTTGTCTGTGTCTTGTGCATTTAGGCAAGTTTTGTCTTTCAAGGGATTGGTCTACTTTTATCTGGATTATCAAATTTGTGGGCATAGCATTACTGACAGTATTCATTTATTATCTTTTTAATGTTCATATGATCTGTAGTGATGTCCCCTCTTTCATTTCTGATATTAGTAATTTGTATCCTCTCTCATTTTTTCTTAGCTAGCCTGGGTAGAGTCTCATCAATTTTATGGATCTTTTCAAAGAAACAACTTTTGTTTTTGTTGATTTTCTCTATTAATTTTCCTTTTTCAATTTTATTGATTTATGTTTCAATTTTTATTATTTCTTTTCTTCTTCTTACTTTGCATTTAATTTGCTCTTCTTTTTCTAGCTCCCAAGTTGCATAATTAGATTATTGATTTCAGATTTAAACTTTTTTTCTAAAATATCCATTAAATGCTATGAATTTCCCTCTAAGCACTACTTGTGCTGTAAAACACAAATTTTGTTGTTGTATTTTCATTTTTATTCAGTTCAAAATTTTTAATTTTCTCTTTGAGATTTTTTTTAAGCCATGTATTGTTTAGGAATGTGTTGGTTAAACTCCAGACATTTTGATATTTTCCATCTATCTTTCTGTTAATAATTTCTAGTTTAATTCCATTGTGGTCTGACAGCAGACATTATATGATTTCTTTTTTTAAAAATGTGTTACGATGTGTTTTATGGCCCAGAATGTGGACTATCTAGTGAATATTCCATGTGAGTTTGAAAGGAATGTAAATTCTTGTGTTGTTGGCTGAAGTAGCCTATAGATGTTAATTATATTCAACAGATTGATGGTATTATTGAATTCAACTATATCCTTACTGATTTTTCTGTCTCCTAGATTTATTCATTTCTGATAGAGGATGTGATATGACTTTATCTATGATAGTAGATTCATATTTCTCCTTTCTGTTTTATCAGGTTTTTCCTCACATATTTTGATGTTCTATTGTTTTAAGTATATACATTAAGGATTATTATATCTTCTTAGAGAATGGACCTTTTAATCATTACTTAATGCCCTTCTTTATCCCTGATAATTTTCTTTGCTTTGAAGTCTGTTCTGTCTGAAGTTAATACACCTATTCTGGTTTTCTTTTGATTAATGTTAGTGAGGTATATTTGTTTAAATCAATTTACTTTTAATCTATATGCCTTTATATTTAAAGAGGGCTTCTTGTAAACAATATGCAGTTGGGTCTTGTTTTTTGATCGACTGACAAACTCTGTCTTGTAATTGGTGCATTAGAATATTGACATTCAGAGTGATTACTGATATAACTGGATTAATACTGAACACATTTGTTGCAGTTCCTATTAGTTACCCTGGTTCTTTATTCCTATTTTGGACTTCTACTCTTTGTCTGTCTTTTGTGGTTTTAATTGAACATTTTATATGATTCCATATTTTTCTCCAACCTTTATATATTGGTCATACTTCTTTTTTTAAATGTTTTTATTGGTTTCCCTAGTTTGCAATATACATTTACAACTAATTCAAGTCCACTTTCAAGTAACATGGTACCACTTCACAAGAATCATGAATACTTTATAAAGATAAAATGATCTTAATTTCTGTTTCCTATCCCTTGTAGCATTGCTGTCATTTTGCTCATATATAAGCTGAATGTAAATATGCATTTATACATTAGATGTGCACATAAACATATATATAATATAAGTGAGGGTTGCTATTATTATTTTGAACAAACTGTTATGTTAGATCAATTAGGAATAAGAAAACTATAAAAAATAAAAGACTAAGAAAAATGAAAGTTTTTCTTTTTGTTTTTCCTTCTCTGATGTTCTTTTCTTTACGTAGATTTGAATTTCTCACCAATACTATTGTTTTTCTTTCTAAAGAACTATTTTTAAAAAACATTTCTTGCAAGGTCTACTTGCAACAAATTCCCCTCACTTTTTGTTTCTCCGAGAGAAAGTCTTTAATCTCCTTTACTTTTAGAGGATAATTTCACAGGGTACAGTTCTAGGTTGGTGGGTTTTATCTCTCAACACTTTAAGTATTTCACTCCACTCTTTTCTTGCTTGAATGGTTTCTGAGAAGTCACATGTAATCCTTATCTTAGTTCCTCTCTAGGAAAGAAGATTGTTTTCTTCTGGCTTCTTTCAGGATTTTTTCCTTATCTTTGATTTTTCTATAGTTTGAAAATAGTTTTCTTGGCATTAATTCTGCTTGGTTTTTCTTCAGCTTCCTAGATTTGTGATTTGATGTCTGGCATTAATTTGGGGACATTCTTAGTTATTGTTTCAAATATTTCTTCTGTTCCTCTCTCTCTCTTTCTTCTCTTCTAGTTTTCTGATTATGTGTATGTTACATCTTTTGTGGTTGTCCCTCAGTTCTTGATTATTCTGCTCTGTTTTGTTTTTCAGTCTTTGTTCTCTTGGCTTTTCAGTCTTGGAGGTTTCTCTTTAGATATCCTCAATCTCAGAGATTCTTTCCTCAGTGATGTCCAGCCTGCTAAAAAGCCTACTAAAGCATTCTTAATTTCTGTTACGTTTTTTATCTCTAGCATTTACTTTTGGTACTTCCTTAAGATTTTCATCTTTCTGTTTACATTGCCCATCTATTCTTGCATGTTTTCTACTTGATCTATTAGAGTCCTTAGCATATACATCATAATTGTTTTATATTCCTCTCTGATAATTTCAAGATACCTATCATATTTGGTTCTGATGCTTGTTCTGTCTCTTCAGATTGTATTTTTTGCCTAGTGTTTGTTTTTCTCTTTTGCCTTTAGTATGCCTTGTATTTTTTTCATGATGGACACACATGACATACTGGGCAAAAGACTGTGATTAATTGGCATTTAGTGACTTGGTGGTGAGAGGTCAGGGAAGGAAGACATTCTATAGTCTATGATTAGGTCTTAGTCTTTTACAGTCTATGCCTGTAGACTATAAACTTCACAAGTGTTACTCTGGTTTTTTCTCCTCCTTTAGGTAAAACAGGATGTGTACAGTAGGCTGGAGTTGGGAATATTCTTTCCCCCAGGTTGGCTAGGCTCTGATAATACCTCAGAGGATTAGGCTCCAGCTAACTAGTTTCCCCTGAGGGCAGGCATTGATAAGAACCTGCTGCCCTGGCATAGATTAAAATAATTCTTTTTCCTCTTCTCCTGCCTGAAGCAAGAGGGGATTTTTCTCTGATTATTACTGTGAGGACTTGCTCAGGCTCCTGGAGCTGACTCACAAAAGTGTGGGGGGCCCCATGACCGGGTCCCCTAGAAGTTTGTAAGTATCAGACTGTTGTCCACATTGAGCCTCCAGCAATCTATCAGTTACAGTTTGGGTTTTCTTATCTCTGCACTGGAGGAGAGGTGTCTCTCCCTCTGGTGAGCTGTGACTCCCTGAGTTCATCTGCCTGTGTCTCCAAGATGGGGAGCAGCAGTTTGCTCTGTGTCCTCCATTCTCTTATGGATCAAGAAGAGTTGGTAATTTTTCAGTCTATTCAGTTTTTACATATTTTTAGGATGCAGTGGTGACTTCTAAGTTCCTTACATGCAGAACAGAAACCAGAAATCTTGTAGTAGATATATTTCCTATCTTCTAGAGTAGCTTTCCACAGCTAGAGATGTCATTCATGGGAGAGACTAATTGGAGATTAATAGGCGTGATTAAGAGCTAAGAAGAAGAGATGAATTAAAAACAACTAACCTAATCAAACCAATGTGACATCTTGGTGTTGTAAATACTGAGTAAGAAGAAAGAAGACACACTTGCAAATGGGAGTGGTATGTTTATACCAAAGGGAAAATTAAATATTTGTCAAAAAATTTGAAATCAGAAATCCTGCACTTGATTGTATCCTGGTTCTTCCACTGTTTAGTTATATAACTTTCTTAAAGGTACTTAATTCTCATGGTTTACTTAAAAGTCCATTCAACCTTCAACATCATAAGAAGAACAAATAAGATAAAATGCTTGAGATGATTTTGTACATTTTAAAGGGCATGGGGATATTATATGGTATTATTAAACAAAATACTATATGAAAAACGGCTTCAGATCTCTTGAGCTTATTAATCTGTAAGTACTCATTGGTGATGTCTTTGAAGTATTTATTGTGGCAAGAAGTACAGCTATAAATTGCCCATTTTGGCATTTAATTATCACAATAAAATTATCAATGGTTAAAACATTAGAGTCTATACTTTTAGAACTGATTTTTGCGTGTGTATGTGTGATTTTGGAAATTTCTTCTATCTATTAACTTGTCATGGCAGGATTTCTGAGAACTACTCATTTTGAAACTCCTATCCAAACAAACCTACCTTGAATGTAGTCACAGTTCTATACATTAAGTTATGGAGATAAACTCAGGTTTCCAAAAAGTCTTCCTCAACTAAAACATAAATACTCTAGCTTTCTGAATTTTATAAACTGGGTCAAAATTAAATTTCAAGAGTAAGATGTTTCCTTAATGTTTCCTTAAATGAACTGTTGACAACCCTTTGGAACATTTCAGTATTAAATTTGGCTTCCCTCACAATAAGGTTTCTTCTGCACAGATTGTTAAAATCTAGTCACCACACAACCATAGATCCAGAATTTTCATTTTTGTTCCAAAATGTCACTGGACAGGATTTTGTCCTTGCAAACGGCATAAAATTTACAGTAGAATATTTGTAAAAGCAGAATGCTGAAATAGATCTGCTTTGATTCCTTGGTAAAGAGAAAGGACGGGCAAGCAGCTTCCGCTTCTGTTTACCCTGGCATTAACTCAAGATAAGCCTTAAAATGACTTTTTAGTGCACAAACAGTGTGGTTTCTCCATCAAAAGGTTATTTGTTATAAAAGGGCTTTATTCTGTAAGATATTGGGTACATTCATTTTTTAATTAGAGGTGCCAAACTCTAGGCCAAGTGGAGGTCAAAATCATGTCTTTTTATTATGTTCATTTTTTTTTTCTGATTATAAGAGTAATAACAAGTGCAACAGAACTAGTTTCTTTCCCAGAGGATTCTCTTGAGTTTACTGCACCCTGAAAAAATTAACCATAAACTGATGCCCTGATTTTGCCCTTTCAATGTCCTGAAGGCTTCTTTAAACCCCACAATGTGCTACTAAAAGAGAGGTTGTGTGTTGTTATTTTTGTTGTACTTCTTTTCTATATTCATCTGGTAGCTGATGAATGAATGAATGAATGAATGAACATATGAATAAGTGAATGAGCTTTGACATGAGACAGACTTTTGTTTTCTCATGGCCTGCTCGATGGGCAGGCAACAAAATACAGTGGCAATCAAATACAAATTTCATGCCACTTCAGTGCTATTTCTGAGAATTATGGAGAAATATGAAGAAAACATTGAGTAAGCATGAGAGTTTCTAAGTCTTAATAATGAAACAGTAACAGTATATTTGAGATATTAAATCAATGGTTTTTTTTCCCACTACAGATTCTGGTTTTCTCTGTCTTCCTATTCATTTACTTCTTTAATTTCCTATTTCACAGAGGTAAAATGAGCAGAGAGTAAAATAAGGTGCTTATTTCTCAATTTCGGGTCTCAAACTTCTTAAACATACTTTCATAGAGAAATGAAAGTTTTGAGCATTAGGCTTTGTTAAAAAGAAAATATTTTATTAGAGAGAGAGAGAGAAAGGACGGCCCTGGCCAGTGTGGCTCAGTTGGTTGTGCGCTGTCCCGTGCACTGAAAGGTTGACTGTTCATTTCCCCATCAGAGCACATGCCCAGGTTTCAGGCTTGATCCCCAGAAGGGGGCATGCAGGAGGCAGATAATCACTGTTTTTCTCTCACATTGACATTTCTCTCTCTTTCCCTCTCCCTTCCTCTCTCTCTAAAAATCAATAAAAGTATTTTTTAAAAAGGAAGAAAGAATCTTTTTCAGTTCACGAACATTGAACAAAACTTGAGATTCTGAGCATCGGGTTTTTCCTATGAAAGCCATAGAAGAGAGGATGGACTAATGTAAGAAACGTTCCTGAAAATCAAAGGGACAATGGCAGTCTTGGGATGGGATGAGAAGATTTTGAGAAGATGCCTTCAGGATGCATAAACAATTTTTCCTTCATTCAATCACTCAACTTCACTCTCAAAGAGAACATAGGATGTTCTGATGAGAGGGACTAAAACACTGGAAGGTGGTGGAGAAACTGGAAGCAAAGGCTTTTTTTGTGCTCGACCCCCTGTTTGGAAAGCTGAGAGGAGACTGTATCATTGGGCTTCTCATAACATCATGGGCAGCCAAAGCAGGGTAAGAGTAGAGATTTGAAGTCACTAAGCAGTGGGGGACAGTTCCCTGTAGTCTTTGTGGCACGCAGTAGAGGTTCCTGAGGGCTTAGAGAGGGGACACAGAAATGGGGAGAAGTCTGCTGACAAGGGCTCTCAGAGTGACACTATTGCAGGATACCCAAGGACATGAAGGTACCAGCGATGTTGCCATGGAGACGGCTTGGACTGAGAAAACAGCAGCCAAACCAAAAAGCCTTCTTCCCCAACCAGAGGGGCAAGTACCCTTCATTGTGCATTATATCATAACATTTTGGTAAAGAAAAAGAAGAGAGAAGACACCTCCAGATGGGAAGAAATTTGAAAGGACCATCTGAAAGACACTAACAATAGGAATACATATTAGCGTACCAAGATTAAGGTTTGATTTTGTTTTGCTCCATTTTCCTCTCCTCAGTCAGTGAGAAAGGGTATTTGAGAGCAAGACGAGATCAGGTATGGAAAGTAAATTACACCACATTTCACCATGTCTGAGTTGTAGTAAATCTGACCCCGCAAAGTGGCATTACCCAGACATTTCTTGGCACCCCCGTCCCCACCAAGCTCCGATTCCATTATTTTCTGTGGACCTGTAGAAAGGTGGTATTAACTGTCCTGTGCGAACAGTCATATTTTTGCAGGAACAAGGTGACTTGTTAATTCTAAGTGAAATCTCATAATTGTGAGCATGTACAATTATGCTCTCCCACAACAAAGGAGAATAAAGATCACTTATGCCAAATCATTGCAGTATCAATGGTTCAGTGTGAAGTACAATCTTATGAAAATGTAAAGATATGCGCAAAACTTAAACCAAAACAAACTGCTGCAAATAGTTAGGACATAGTTCAGAAAAATTACATCAAAATGAATGTTATTTTTGGAAAATAAAGATATTCTAAATTTATGTACATTCTACAATGCCTTCTAAGAAACGATTATGTTAAATACTAATACTTGACTGAGTTACAGGACCCTTATTTTAGTTATTTTTGTGTTAGCATAAAGCTATTCCTTTTTTAAGAAAAGTGTACTCAAGAGCAAAATATGTTAAGATTTAAAGTTTTTTTCAAATGTTTTAGACTTTCTTTTACTTTGACCATTTTTTCCCCTATATGTGAACTGACAGAATGAAAGCAACGTGAAAATTTCAGCATTGGATTTATATAAGTTCATGAATAATTTAAAGAAATAAACCTCTTACTTTTTCTTTGCAGTGTTACAGTATTTTTGATGTCCTTTCTTCAATCCTGCACTTGAATTAGACTTCACTTTGAAAGTGGAAATAAAGCCCCAAAGATGAAATGTATATCTTTAGATAGCAAATTCTTAATTTCTAAGATTAAGAGTTTGGACTAGAAGATAGCTAAATATTTAAAATTTCTGTGATTTGGGGATTCTTTGAATTTTATCATATTAGTCTTCAATGTTTATACTAATATCAAAAGAAACAAATCACACACATCATTGCATTCATAACTATTATATCATCACACTTTAGTTTTGTAGGGGGAAAAAATCCCAGAAAGGAAAATTCAAAATTAAGAAAGGGCCCATGTAGCCATCTGGTGGCTACTTAGGGAAATACATCTGAATATGCCCATCAATATTATTTCAACATTGGTATATTAGAAAGAATAATTAATCTTTATACTAAGTTAATATTTGTATAATTGTAAAGATTATCTAAACCATTTTAATTCATTATAAAATTTATATTTGCTCTTATATTTTTCTTTAAAGCATTAAGCTTTTCCCATTCTAATACTAGTAAATACATTATTGTCCTTTGTTATTTATTGTAAATTAGAGTCTAATTACATTTTCAAGATAATAGCTCTTCTAAAATATCATCCTTACATAGACTATGCACTTAAATTTGGATAATTATGGATGATCTTTTAATAAATATCCATATATATTACTCATTTATACGTAGGACCTTTCAACCACTATTTATATATACTATTAAGAGTCAGGTTTTTTAATAATATGAAAAGCATAGCCCAAGTTTTATAAATAACATTAAAAAGAACATATGAGTATTAATACATAAGCATATGCTGATATTGTTAAACTTCACTTAAGTATAAAAAATCGGAGAAAGATCATGTAGTTCTAAAGAAAGGTAAAAATCTATGCCTGTATTGCTTGCATATACTATTTACATAATTTTACAAATATTCTGAATATGTCTTTTAGAAAAAGAGTTTCTTTTCAACACATCTTTTAAGCAGTGAAATAGAACAAAGTTCATAATTTAATCTGACCATGATGAAATGAAAAATATAGACATTCTTAGTGAAGTTTTGTATGCAGAGACAAAACAAATATATAAATTTACCAGAGGATTGTTTTTGCTATATGTCTACATTAAAAAGAAAAGAAGGAAAGAAAAATAAATTAAAAGCTATGAAAAATACTCCATGTGGTATATTTTTCCCAAAAGGCAATAATATTCTCAATATATTCAAATAAAAGGGTTGTTCGAAAAGCAAGTGTATGAGGTTAGCAGTACATTTGCATAACAATAATTTTATTGGTAACAGTGTTTTGCTGGGCTTTTGCCGCATTGTAGCGGATGAGATTTAATATAACATTCACTTAAATATGGAGGCTTGTCTACATGTATCGCCCTGGTGTAAACCCTGCTTAGAATTGATTTTTAAATGTGCAATATTTTTATCCCGTATGACTTCATTACCAATTTTATGAACAGTGAATTTTTCAGTCAATAACGCTGATAGGAGCAATATACATAGTTTTAGTCAGGCGGAGATGCAAATTGAGAAGACAATCAATCTGATAGCCGTGGAAAACACTAAAACACTTAACACTTATTTTTCAATTCCAAGATTTCAATCTAGAAATGTTGATGTGAATAAGTTATCATTAAAACTCCTGACTTTTTAAGGGGTTTCCTCATTTACTTACTTCTAAGTGCAAGTTTGTCTTTCTCAAGCCAAGAAAAAAAATAGGTAACATTATGTCTTAAAAGATTTTCTATTTTTATTTTATTTTTAAAGAGAGAAGACAGGAGAGAGAGATAGGAACATCAATGTGAGAGAGAAACATCAATTGGCTGCCTCCTTCATGGTCCCTACTGGGGATCGAGCTTGCAACCCCACATGTGCCCTGACCAGGAATCAAACCACAGCCTCTCAGTCCATGGGACGATGCTCAATCCACTGAACCACACCGGCTGGGTGAAATATTTTCTATTTTCAGAGCAGTTTTAGGTTCACAGAAAAATTTAGAGGAAGGTACAGAGATTTCCTAGATACTCTCTGCCCCCATACATGCACAGCCTGCCCCATTTTCAACATCCCCCCCAGACTGGTACAGTGTTACAATTGGTGAACCTACATTGGCACACCATTATCACCCACAGCCCATCATTTACATTAGGGTTCATCTTGGTGTTGTCCCTTCTGTGAGTTCCAACAAATGTGCAGTGACATGTACCCATCATTGTAGCATCAAACTGAGTATTTTCACTGACCTAAAATCCTCTGTGCTCTACCTATTCATCCCCCGACCCCTGGGCCTCAACCACTGGCGACCACTGATCTTTTTATTCTCTCTATGGTTTTGTCTTTTCTAAAATAGTTGGAATCATATAGTATGTAGCCTTTTCAGATTGGCTTCTTTCACTTAGTCATTCATGACTTGATAGTGTATTGCTTTTTAAAGTTAAATACTATTCTTTTGTCTGAAGGTATTACAGTTCATTAATTAGTTCACCTGCTGAAGGGCATCTTGGTTGCTTCCAAGTGTAAGCAATTATGAATTGAGCTACTGTGAACATCTGTGTGAAGGTTTTTGTGTGGACACAGTTTTCGTCTCCTTTGAGTAAATGCCAAGGAGTATGATTGCTGGATCATATGTAAGAGCATGGTTAGTTTTGTAAGAAACTGTCAAACTGTCTTCCAGACTGGCTGTGCCATTTAGCATTGCCATCAGCAATGAGTAAGAGTTCCTGTTGCTCCACGTCCTGGACAGCATGTCAGGTTGTCAGTGCTTTTATTTTGGGCATTCTGACAAGTATGTAATGGTATCTCATTGTTGTTCTAATTGGCACTTCCCCAAGGACATATGATGTAGGTGTTTTTTCACATGCTGATATGCCATCTGCATATCCTCCCTGGTGATGCGTTTATTAAGGTCTTCGGCCTATTTTTGTTTGTTTATTTATTTGTTTTATTTTAGAGAGAGTGGAAGGGAGGGAGAAAGAGAGAGAAACATCGATGTGAGAGAGACACAATGATTGGTTGCCTCCTGCATGACCCCGAATGGGACTGGGGATCAAACCTGCAGCCCAGGTATGTGCCCTTGACTGGAATTGAACCCGAGACCCTTTGGTCCATGGGCTGATGCTCTAACTGCTGAGCCAATCTGGCCATGCCTATTTTTAAATTGGGTTGTTTTCTTACTATTGAGTTTTAAGAATTCTTTGCATATTTGGATAATAGTTCTTCATCACATATGTCTTTTGCAAAAATTTTCTCCTATCTGTGGCTTATCTTATTCTCTTGATGGTGTTTTTTACAGAACAGATGTTTTTAATTTCAGTGAAATCTAGCCCCTGTGTGTGGGGGTGGAGGGGTCAGTAAAATGCAAGTTTGTGTTGGGAGGAGGCAGGGGAGAATTGTCAAGTAGAGCAAGTTGTTTTGTGGTTGGGTATCTTTCAGATTCTAACTCATGTCTCCAGTCTACCTTCTTCTCTAAGACCTAGGTGATTTCTTCTATTCTTATTCTCCTTCTGTGGCAGGCCTTTTCTCTGTCCACTCCCTACCTAGACCAGACGCTCACTCCACTAATGGAGGCTGACACCATGGTTCTCTGCTTCTGGATGGAGGGCTTGGTCTGTTTGGAATTCAGTTCATCGAGCTTCCTTGTATCCACTGTGTTTTGTTGCATAGAAAATTGCGATTTTTATTTTGTGTGTGTTATTCTTCTTGTTGCTATGGAAGCAAGGGTTTCTCACATTAGCTCTACATTCCGAAAGGAATGCCATTTATCTGTGTCCATATTAGACACAACATAATGTTGATTCATGTAAGTGAGATATGATAAAAATTTAGAGAATTCAATTTATCAAAAGTTAAAAAAAATATGCTCAATTCAATGAGTAATTCTAAGTGTGTGTACCTATTTTCCAATTGCTGTACAAATACTTCACTGTCTCAGTTAATGCAGTTTGGGGATAACCATTATTGATCATGGTTACGACAAGTTCTCCCTTCTTTTTCTTCTTCAAGAGTGGTGTGCGTTTTCTTAGCTTCTAGGCTCTTTATCAGAACACCTATTCCTTCAACTTGGTTGATATCAATAGCTTAGGGGAAATTGAAATAACCATATTAATTTATACCATAATACAATGACTAATAACCTTTTAAAAGCCTTATTATTTTTTAAAAGACTTACTAACCAAAATTAGAATCAAATTAATGAGTTGTCAGGCAATTTGACAAATCAAAAACATTTTCAGTCAAAGATCATGTGCATGGTTGAAATTTGTATATATATTTCAGATAGTCTTTCTGCCTCCACATCTTTGCTTATACATTTACAGGAGTAAAGAGAGAGTTCTTTCCTCTTTTACCAATAAAAACTTACCCTTCTTTTTCCATCTGACTTATTTCCCTTAGCAAGATGTTCTCAAGATCCATCCATGTTGTTCCAAACGGCAGTATTTCATCTTTCTTATGACTGAGTCAGAAGGAAAAAGTCAAGAACCATATGATTTCACTCACATGTGGGGTATAAAACTGAAAGCAACAAATGAACATACAAGATAAACAAACAAATGAAAACTCATGCCAAACAAATGGTAACCAGAGGAAGGAAGGTGGGGAGGAGGTAGCAAAGGGTAAACAGTGAAATATATGGTGACTTTAGGAGATCTGACTTTGAGTGGTGGGCACACAAGGCACTCACGGATGATGTATCATAGAATTGTGCACTGAAACCAATATAATCTTATTAACCAATGTCACCCCAAGAAATTTAATTTATTTTTTAAATCTCCCATTCAATCCTGATTAAGGAATCAATCTACGATTCCTTTTTTTATGACTCTGTCCAACACATACCTTCATTTTTATTGACTTTTAGTTATATAATTTTGTTATATGTGTTATCTTGTTCTATAACTCTTTCACATATCTTGAATCCTGTATTATGAAATTTTCTGTTGCAAGTAATAGAAATCCAACTCAAAATAGCCGAAGTATAAAAGTAAATGTATTGGCTTATAGGACCAAAGCCCAGAAAGATGGGAGTAGCATTTATTTCAGTAACGCAAGTTGGAGTTTGCAATTCAAAGAGCATCAGTGCTCTCTCTCCATCTTTCTCTCTTCACCCACCACCATCAACACTAGTCTAGACTTGTATTTTTGTATTTCTGTCTCCAGTATGTCTGTGTAGTGGGGATCCTGTCTGGATTTATATCTTAACAGCTTATGATCCTAGAAGAAAGAGCGATTTCACTTCTATATATGAATTCAAGGAAAGACTTCGATTTGGGTCATGTATCCACCTCTTGGACACTATGACCAAGAGGATGTGAAACTATCCTTAGCCCAGCCTGAGAAACGGTCCTCTGTTTGGCAGGAGAATGACATGGTTGGTACAGAGTCCTTTGATTGGCAACCCGTCATAACCTGTCAGAACACTTAGGGTTCTGTGAAGTACACCCCATATGTTGTGTGTGCCTGAGAGCTGGAGGTGAGAATGTGACCCAGAAAAGAGGAATACATCTGGGCAAATGAAAACAGTAAGGCCCTGGAAAGCAGGAACTGTAGCGTATCCTTTAGTGTATTTCTTTTCCCCGTTTCTCCTCTGGACAGAGGTAGTGGTTTCAGAGGTCCTCTGATGATAGGAAATAACCAATGGGCTAAATTTATTAGTTAAAGCCATAGAGTTTAAAATATACATGCATAAGAAGTTTTGCTTTGTTTTGCAATTATGTTTGGGCTGAATTGAAATGGTGTTGCTTTCTTATTTTATTTTTTTTTTAAACACTGGTGAGATAGATACCAGTGTCAAAAAATCCATGGATGATGAGAGGTTTAGAGGATGATGTAAAAATACTACACTGAAACAGCTGAAGGTTTATATCAAACAGAGACAGAGAATAAGAAAATACATTTACATTAGTGGTACAGTTTGGAAGACTTCTCTTTGTCTGTCTCCCCAGATCTGCTCAGTTCCAAGCATAGCTTCTGCCCCTCCTCTCAGCCTTGGTGACCTGTGGAATTGCAGCCGTCCTTCACCTCCCCTTTTAGTGATCCTACCCTGCTTATCTGATTTTTGTACAGCTCAAAAGTAGAAATTTGATCATCCCTTTGAAATTGCAGAATAATGGGATGTTTATTTCCTTAATCACTTCTTATAAATATGTCTAGACTGTTTCAATCGCGTTCTAGATTTTTCTACCGGAAGTGATGTTCTTTCTGCTTCTCTTTAAATCTACATAGCACTGATCATAGTTTTCTGAACACACGCTTCCAGCTCAGGTTTGTGGGCAGTAAAGAATCAGAATGGAACGTTGAGAACCTCCAGCAGAGCACATCTTGTTCCTGTTTTGAAGATAGTTTATGAAGAAGCATGTCTGTTTCATTTGCATTTTTTATTTACTATTATAGATGTCAGGTCTCTACCATCCTCCTTGAGGTCTGGAAGAGAAGAGGGTTAATTTTCGTGCCCTGATTCCTCAACAGACAGGTGAATCTATGCTCATAAGTGTGTAATCAGGGGAGAGGAAAGAACGGATGCTTTGCACGCTTCCCCAGAGAATCTTCAAGATACTGAGGGGACCAGATATTTCTCTTCTTATACCTTTCAGGCTGGGGCAGAAATTTAGATCCTCTTAGAGTTTATCTTAAATTCCTTGGAGGAAATGGCTATATTTATCATTATAAATTATATATTTGTAGGACCCTCCGTATCAGCTGGGCCTGCTGCACCCATGGATCTAACCAATTGTAGATTGAAACACTTGAAAATAAAAAAAATTATTCGTGTAATTTGTGGAATCCATGTAGAGCTTTGAAAGTTTTATTTTTTTTCTGAAATGAAACAAACATCTGATGTTATGAATGCTGCTGTGAATTCAATTAAGAAGATCAAAGTTGAAGATCATTTTTTTATTGATAATTCAAGATACCATACTTTCCTGAGACTCAGCATCCTGATAAAACAATGTGATTCCTAAATTAGAAACCTATGGACCAGAAATACACTTGGAATTTATTGTCAGGCAAACACAATTCATAAATGCATCTGTATTTATTTTATTTTTTCTTTATCTTTTTACATCACCATTTATCCCCCTATCCCCTCTTCCACCTCCATCCATCCACTTCCTTCCAAAATTACCACACTGTTGTCCCTGTCCATGAGTTCTATTCTTCCTGTAACGTAATACCCCAAACACTGGCTTAAATTCACACAAATGTATTTCTTACAGTGCAGTAGGTCAGAAGTCTAACACAATCTCACTGGGATAGAATCAAGACATCATCAGGGCTTCAGTCCTTTCTGGAGGTTCTGGGGGAGAATCCATGTTCTTGCCTTTCCCAGCTTCTCGAGGCTGCCCACGTTCTTAGAGCATTTTCCTCCTCCCTCATCAGCAATGCAGCATCTCCTTCACCCCACTTCTGTTACCATATCTCTGTCTCTGACCACAGCTGGAATAGATTATCCACTTTTAGGACACATGAGTTTTGATGGTGTCACTCAAGTAATCCAGGATAATCACCCCCATTTTAAGGTCCTTAAATTAATCAAATCTACAAAGTCTGTTTCACCATGCAAAGTAACATAGTCACGGGTTCCAGGTTGGGGCATGGAAATCTTTGGGGGATCAAACTTCTGTCTACCACGGCATCCAAATAAACCATGATATCCTACCAACACGAATACAAACTTCCATAAAGACTTTGATGTTTCACAGCCTCACTGCTGCGAATTTACCATCAATAGTATTATAAAAGAAAATTATAAGGGCCAGGAGAGTGTATAGCAGAAAAGACTTCCTCGAAGAAGTTTGAGCTAACAACTGAAGGATGGGCCGAAGATAAAAGCCAAGATTGTTGAGCACGTAGGCTGCAGACCATGATGCTGTCAAGAAACTAAAAGAAGACCAATTTAAAGGATATATAATGAGCAAGGAGGAGAGTGGCATAATCTAATGCCAACAGAAGAAGCAGGGACCTGACCAGGCAAGTTTTGAAGATTAACTTTTTAAAAAATTCTTAAGTGCAATAAGAAATCATTCAAGCAGAAGGAAAGTGTTGTAATCAAATTTGGGTTTTTGTAAGATGATTCTGGCTTCAGTGTGGGAAATGGGTGGGGAGAGACAAAGTAGATACAAGTTACTAAAAAAGTGGATACAAGGCACTGTGGACTCATGATCTACTCTTAAGAGATCTAAAATCATCTTAGTAAATCTCCCGTCTTCTTGCACAAATTTGTTTTCCTTTAGTATCCTCCATGTGAGTGAATAACCATCTAGTTCTACAAGCCAAAACCTGGGGGTCATCCATGATTTTCCCTCTACTTTCTTCCTAATAGCCAAGTCCCATCAGTTTGGCTCCTAAATAGCCCTTGAATCTGTACCTCTCTTTCCATCCCCTCTGCCAGCACCCTCATAAAGACTGCTCTCATTTCTTGCCTAAAATCTTGCAATAGCCTTTTAACTGACCCATGGATAGTTTCTTACCTTCTCTATAAACTACACTGCAACTGGAGTGATTGGTCACACATTTTTATTAAAGTCCTTCTACTGTACCTTGCATTCCCCACCTACCTCCCTTCACATTCACACAACACACACACACACACACACACACACACACACACACACACACACACACTCCATGCACACATTTAAAACTCATGGACGTGCTGAACTGTCTTCCATGATAGGAACTTCTCGCCTTCCAGTTTCTTAGTCTCTTTGTCTAAATGATCTCCTTTGTGCCTACATAACTCTTAATTCTCTTTCATATCACAGGTAAAAAGAGTCTTTCCTCTATGCTCTTATTGAACAGTAATGTGGGCACCTGGACCCATGTCCAGGTGAATCTGATTTTCAAGCCCATGCTTTCAATCACCCTCCAGTTCAAGTTTCCTTCTCCAGTGTCTCATAGTTCAAGAAAGGCTATTGAATGTAGAGTCTGTTTTCAATTTTATTTTCAGAGAGAACATGAACCTAAAGAGCAATAACCTGACCGATATCGAATATAAGAGTTTTCTGCAAAAGTGATTTAATGTTGAATAGTTTTTGCTTATACCCCAAGTAGACACTTAATAAAGGAGAATCCATAGGATTCCCAAAGTGGTGCCGTAAGAAGAGATACCCCAATTGCCTTCGCCAGCATGAGTGCTGTCCAGAAGCAGGGTACATCAAATGAAGCAGTGACATTGGGAGGGCTCTCACAGCCACTCATCTTCATGGGAAAAATATGAGAACACAATAGGTAACTTCACAAGTCATGTTAACAAGGAAACGAATAAGTAAGAAATCTTCTGTTCTTGGAGAAAGTGGTGAGATGTACTAATGAGGCGGCTTAGAGAGCTCTGCATTTTCACCGTGTGTGCCACGTGATAGATCAAAAGGGCTCCTGTCTCCAAGACTGTCACTCCATCACCCTTCACAACACTAAATTCACTTAATTCCCCCCCCCCCACTTTAACAGCTAAGGATGTTATCACTTACACTGAGGTCACTGAGAGGGTAATACTACTCTTAGTGACGCTAATGAAAAGGTACAGTGGTGACATAAGTTAATTGCATAGTTACCACACAGTTACCAATCTGTGCTCTACCCATGTTAACAGCAAATGGAAGACAGCTAGCACTATGGGTACTGAATACTGTCTGGTATAATACAAGAACAGTGCTCGGTAGGATGTGACATTTTCATGAACAGATTTACTCACACAAATAAAGAGGATTCAGGAAAAGTGTGTTTTTTCATATTTATTGGTCCATTGTTGCTTAAAAATGGACCTAATAACAATGATCTTTCTTTTAAATCTTTCCCCCTTAATCATTCAGGTTTCAAATACCTGGTTGCTAGATTTAAAAATAATAATAATGTCCAGCTGCAAAAATAGCTCTTTTACTCCTAAACCCTAGCTTAAATTTGACTTTGTTTTTCTATAAGTGAAGTATCATATGATACCTAAGAATTACAGAGAGAAGAAATGATTAGGCTACATGGACTCAATTCCCATAACAGAAAAAATTTCATTGAACACATTTGTTGGATGAGAGTAAATCTCTTTTACTAGTATTTGATTAGTTCTTTATTTCCCCTTAATTTTTAGGATCTTCATATGTGTATTATGTTAAATTTTCACACATCACTGGAAAATCCAAAAGTCCCTATTTTTTGTACTTTTTGAATCAACGTCATTCAGTTATAATTGACATGCAATAGAATTAATTTATTTGAAGGATACAGTTAACAAAAATAGACCCATTTTAAAGCAAGGTTTATTCAGTGGCTCTCTGAAGGATGACTTCAGTTAAAACTAGGAATTGATTGCTTCTATAAAGTCATCCATAGCATCTCTAAACTCACCTCTTGAGAAATTTAATTCTCAGAACACCAAGTATTGTTCATATCTTACCTATCACCTACACAGATGTAGAGTGAGCATAAGAGTAAACTCTGTCAAAATAACTTCATGCTGAGATTTTGGTTATATCCAAATATGACATACACATGTTTGCTGATAATGAAGCACAGTGAGCAGAATGATAAGAATCAAAGTCATGAATTCTTGGCATTATTCAATAAAAAATAGATATTAAGTACAAATTACCTGTAGAGAGTAGAGACACAGTAATGAACAGTCCCTAACATTTGTTTCTTCACCATTCCTAACATTTCTATAAGCTATTTAATACTGTGTACTAAATCAATTCCAGCTTAAACTAACTAGAGTAGACCTGTTCTCTAAATGCTAACCAATACAGCTACGAATGCTTGCTTTTCTATTTGCCTGGTCCCAACGTATTCTGTCTTTCACTGAATATGCTGACTCAGTAGATTGTCTACTCTGTAGAGTATTATTTCTCCTTTCCATTGATGGGAAAAGCAATTTTCCAATTCTTTAGGAGCTGAATAGAATACTCATTGTGTAGAAAAGTGACCTCCATTACACTCGTCCATAAACTGTTTCATGCTCATAGTTATACAGTCTGCAAAAGCATATTAGAGTTAATACTGGGATATGTCGGGATTGGTTAGATCAGGTTCTCAAAGTGTGCTCAAAAGACCAGCAGCATTAGCATTCGCTGAGGACTTTTTAGAAATGCAAATTCTTGGGTATCACCCTAGACCTACAGAATCAGAAACTCAGAAGGCAAGGCCCCCAATCTGTGTTGGAACAAATCTTCCAGGTAATTCTGATGCACCCTTAGTTTGAGAAACTCTGGACTGAATTATGCCCAGATAATAAACTTCTTGTGACTTAAAATGCCACAGGTTAATTTCTTGCCCATGCAGGATACTTTTTGTGTGTTACCTAGCTGTTCTGTGATGTCCTCACTTCAGAACCCAAGCTGAAGGAACAGGGCTGCCACTATTTTAGAGGGAAAATATATCTGGCAATTAAACATCTTGGCCTAGAAATACACACGTTGCTTCCAGGGATTATCTCTACTTCATCTACCAACCAGGATGGTGTCCTTCTCACTTGCCAGGGGCCAAATGAGCTAGTTATATATTTTCTCTTGTAGTTAAGAAATACTTGAATTTTACAACTCTATAAATTTCCTAAATTTTTCTATTCCCTTTTACTTGTACATGTAAATCAGCCAAATCACTTTTATAATCATGTTTTGTTTTGTTTTGTTTTTTGTTTTTGTTTTTGTTTTTGTTTTTTTTTGCATTATTTTGCCAAACATAGCCAGCAGTAAAAAAAAAAAAAAAAAAAAAAATGTTGTTTTTAACATCAACTTTCTGAATGTGTTTCCTGGTACTCATGTAACTAGGTATATAATCTGACTTCCAAGCTAATATAAACAACAGCTTATCAAATAGTTCACTGAAACATTTAATTTGGGAGTGTGTTTCAGTCTGATGTCTGCGCCATGCCCTTGGGGTAGTAGCCTGCCAAGAACTGTCTTTCTGATTGTTCTAGTCCTGTGGAGCCCAAAAACCCAAGCCCCTCTAGCCACCAAAGTCAGGTGCTCAAAATGTGTCCCCTGTGTAGACTACATATACCTGCTGGCTTTAGTGGGGTTGTGAAAGGGCATGGGGCAGGGGTGCACTGGGTAGCACTAGCAGGGTAGATGAAGAGTACAAAAATGGTGCCCACCAGCGCAACCATCCCCAGAGAGAGTCCCAACAGGCCCCCATGGCAACTTAAAGGACTTAGAAAAAGAAGAACAAACAAAGCCCAAAGTTATTAGAGGGAAGGAAATAATAAAGATCAGAGTGGAAATAAATAAAATAGAGACTAAAAAGACAACAAAAAAGATCAATGGAATTATGGACTGGGTTTTGTTTGTTTGTTTTTTAAGGTAAACAAATTGATAAACTTTAGCTAGACTCACAAAGAAAAAAAGGGACAGGGCTCAAATAAATAAAATCAGAAATGAAAGAAGACAAGTTATAATTAATACCTAAGAAATACAAAAAGGATCATAAGAGACTATTATGAACAATTATATGCCAACAAATTGGACAACCTAGAAGAAATGAATACATTTCCAGAAACATACAAACTTCTAAGACTGAATCATGAAGAAATAACAAATCTGAATACACCAATTACTAGTAAAGAGATTGAATCAGTAATCAAAAACCTCCCAGTGAACAAAAGCACAAAACCAAACTTTCAAAGATTTCAATTTATCCTTCTCAAATGCTTCCAAAAAAACTAAAGAGGAGGGAATGTTTTCAAATTCATTTTAAGAGGCCAGCATTACCCTCATACCAAAACCAGACAAGGATAGCACAAAAAAAAAGAAAACTAAAGGCAATATTCCTGATGAGCATAATTGCAGAAATCCTTAACAGCATATTAGCAAACCAAACTCAACAATACTTTAAGAGAATATACATCGTGATCAAGTGGGATTCATTCATCAAGTGGGATGGTTCAATGTCTGCAAATCAATCAACATGATATATCACACTAACATAATGAAGAATAAAAATCATATGATCATATCAGTAGATGCTGAAAAAGCATTTGACAAGATAATATTCATTTATGATAAAAATGTTTAATAAAATGAGTACAGAAGGAAAATACCTCAATACAATAAAGGCCCTGTATGACAAACCCATAGTTAACATCATACCCAGTGGTAAAAAACTGAACTTTTTTTCTAAGATCAAGAACAAGACAATTATGCCCATTCTTGCTGCTTTTATTCTACACGGTATTGGCAGTCCTTGTCATAGCAATTATTAAGCAAACAAATGAAGTAAAAGGTGTCCAAAATGAAAAGGAAGAAAAACTGTCTCTTTTTGTGGACATGATTTTATATTTGGAAAATCCTAAAAGCTCCACTAAGAAAACTATTAGAAATAATAAATGAATACCATAAAATTGCAAGATATAAAATCAATATAAAAATGTCTGTTGCACTTCTATACACAAACAACTACTAGCAGAAAGAAAAAAATAAGAAAACAATCCCATTTACAATTGCACCAAAGGGAATGCAATACCTAGGAATAAATTTAACCAAGGAGGGGAAAGAGCTGAACACTGAAAACTACGAGACATTGTTGAAAGAAATTGAAGAAGACACAAATAAATGGAAAGATAATTTGTGCTCTTAGATTAGAAGAATTATTGTTGCTAAAATGTCCATACTACACAAAGAAATTTACAGATTTAATGAAATCTCTATCCAGATTCCAATGGCACTTTTTCAGAGAAATAGAACAAAGAATCCTAAAATTTGTATGGAACCACAAAACAACCTGACTAGCCAAAGCAATCTTGAGTAAGAAGAACAAAGTTGGAGGCATCATGCTCCCTGATTTCAAACTATATTACAAAGCTGTAATAGTCAAAATAGTATGGTATTGGCATAAAAACCAACACATAGATCAAGGGAACAGAATAGAAAGTCCATAAATAAACCCATACATATATAGTCTATTAATTTATGACAGCAGAGACAAGAATATACAATGGAGGAAGGACAGTTTTTCCAATAAATGATGTTGGGAAAACTGGACGGCTGTATGCAAAAGAATGAAATTAGACTACTATCTTACAACATGTACAAAAATTAACTCAAAATAAATTAAAAACTTGAATGTAAGTCCTTAAATCATAAAATTCCTAGGGGGGAAAAACATAGGCAGTAAGCTCTTGGCATTGATCTCGGGGATAATTTTTTTGATATGATTCTAAAGACAAGGGCAACAAAAGGAAAAATAAACAAGTGAGACTACATCTAACTAATGAGCTTCTGCACAGCAAAAGAAACCATCAACAAAATAAAAAGGTTACCTTCTGAATAAGAGAAGATATTTGCAATGCTTCCCCTTCTTCACCTGTTTGGTTTGGAGGCAATTACCTGTGCTTCTCCCACCCCAACCCAAACCCCTCCTAGCAGCTGCATTCACCAAAGATGCTTCCCTTAAATGCTAACAAGGTTACTTGTTCATCCAGGAACACACCTCTATCCACACGCTGAGAAACCCAAGTCAGGCCATGGAAGAAAAGCTAGAGTTCCTCAAGCTTGTTTGTAAGTAAAGGGTCACTGGAGTGTTCAGTGTTGAACACCTGGAGGCAGGAACAGAGCCAAGCCTCTGACTTCCGAAATGCAACTGGGATTCAGGATGGAGAAAAATGAGCAGATGCTGCAGAAGCTGGGCAAAAACGCTGTCAACAAGTGTCTAGATCTGAATCACTGCAGATTAACAACAGCAGACATGAAGGAAATGGTTGCTTTGCTGCCTTATCTCCAAGACTTGGGAAAATGGGCTATTTCCTGGAGTTGATTTCATGGTTGGAACCCTCCATGCACTCACCCAGCAAATGCATCTTGTCAGCAAGTTAAAAATCCCGAGGCTGGGTAGCTACAGGCTTACCTTGGATGTCATTGGATCCCTGGGAGCAATACCTGGACTTGAAGAGCTAGATTTGTCCTGGAACAGTAAAGTGGGAGGAAACTTGCCTCTGATCCTCCAGAAGTTCCCAGATACAAGCAAGATGCAAATGCTTGAGGTTGTGGATTGCACCGTCACATCAGAAGATGGGGTGTTGGTGGGTCAGTTTCTATAGGTGCTCCAAAATCTTGAAATACTTGACCTTTCCATTAACAGAAACATTGGTGTCAGTCTAGACAGTATTGCTCAGGGATCAAAAAGAGTGTCAAACTACTGGATCTGCTTCTAGACACCTGTCTGAGGTAAGGAAATAAGACCTTTCCTGCAGCAAGGAGCTGGGTGGAGGTTTTGAAGACTTAGCTGGCCACACGCAAGCACCTGGAAGTGCTGGACCTTAACCATAACAGCAGACCATGTGGGGTTGGTGACCCAGGTCATACCTTTACTCTCAACTCTTTAAGAATTGAATATTTCTGCCCTGGCCGGTTTGGCTCAGTGGTTGGAGCGTCGGCCTGCCGACCAGGAAATCCCGGGTTCAATTCCAGCCAAGGGCACGTACCTTGGTTGTGGTTCATCCCCGGCCCCGGTTGGGGTCGTGTGGGTGGGTCGTGTGGGTGGCAACCAATCGATGTGTCTCTCTCACATCAATGTTTCTCTCTCTTTCCCTCCCACTCTGTCTGAAGATAAATGTAAAAATATCCTCAGTTGAGGATTAAAAAAAAAAGAATTGAATATTTCCTCTAACCAAAAGATGGACAGCTCTTCTGAAATCTATAGAGCAGACTCTGATTTTTACCAGCATTGAAGTCATTACTAATCAACAACTGTGCTCTATTTTAGAAAGTGAGACTTTTACTGCCCTCGCTGAATCAATTTACGTACCTGCTCTGGAAATAACCCTTCTTGAAGTAAGAGTGTAGGTGGTAACCTGAAGCTGCTTCTGAAAACACTAAAGCTTTCAATGTCCCTTCAAATGCGGAGGGAGGCTGAGGTGCTGCTTCCTAGTGACAGAGGATGTGGCCCTCCTGGCACTGCAGTGCAGACAGGACACCTGGCCAGGCTGAGGAAGCTCGACCTGAGCTACATATAATGACAGCATCTATGATGGAGGATGCTTCATCTTTATCACGTGTGCCTCCTCAAAGAGCTAATGAGCTGAATCTTAGCCTTTGGCCATCAGCTTTCCAGACTGTGGACAATGGTTTAGACACTTGTTATGTGCTGTGACCAGACCTCCTGGGATCGCTGAGATAGGAACGAGAAAATGGATCCTCCCAGCTTCCCAGGGGAAGGAACTAGCATGCTCTGACTCAGGTCGCGGTAGCAGCATTCACTTTGACTGCGGTAGGTTTCAGTGAGC
Source organism: Tadarida brasiliensis (assembly GCA_030848825.1). Taxonomy (NCBI): domain Eukaryota; kingdom Metazoa; phylum Chordata; class Mammalia; order Chiroptera; family Molossidae; genus Tadarida; species Tadarida brasiliensis. The sequence continues at coordinate 28,685,697 of CM061272.1, forward strand.
TGGTCTCCCAAGGCTCACCTAAGCTACAAACCATTCTCCAAGGGAGGAAAAGAACATGAATGAATCCCAGTGTAACCAAAGGAGTATCAACTTCTGGCTGTTTAATGCGATTTATGTTGCAATATATATATATTTATATATATATATATATATATTTATATATATATTTATATTTAATATATAAATATATATATATAAATATATATATATATTTAATTATATATATATATTTAATATATATTTAAATATATATTAAATATATATATATTATTATATATATATATATTATATAATATATATATAATATATATATTATATATATATTATATATATATATTATTATAATATATATATATTATATAATATATATATATATATTATATATATATTATATATATATTTAAATATATATAATATATATTTAAATATATATATATAATATATATATATTTAATTATATATATATATTTAATTATATATATTTAATTATTATATATAAATATATATATATTTATATATATATATATATTTATATATATAAATATATATATATTTACAAAGCTTTTATATATATATAATAATCTAATATGGGCATGTCTTTGTTCTTTATGTTATGAGACATGGATGACATTTTTGATGGATTTTCATTTGTTTTGGATATGTAATTAGTTTGCTTACTGTTTAGAAGGCCTGCCAAAATATTTAGATTCTGGTAATGCATCTCCTTTTTTCTTGCCCTGGAATTTTCGGCCTCTTTTTTCTATGTGTAAATGTTGTAAATATAAGGGTGTGTGTGTGTGTGTGTGTGTGTGTGTGTGTGTGTATGTGTGTGTGTGTGTGTGAGAGAGAGAGAGAGAGAGAGAGATTTTCATGTGAAAGGCATGTAATGGTTTGTAATGGTTTTATGGTACCTTTACTATTACTGCATGTGTACATATTTTTTTTTTTATCAGAAAGTAGACCCTTCAGTACTTTATTATTTTACATTCTGGTGCCTTTATCTTGAGTGTAAACCATGAACCCTAACAATTGTCACTAATCTATAAATCTTAGTAAAAAGAGGTCAAAATTTTATAACCCACTATCAAAAACACACCTTGTTAAAATAAAGTAAAATTTTTTATTGTTAAAATAAATTAACATATTGTTAAAACTAGAGGTAGCATAGAGGGAAACACTGACCAACTCTTCCAGGGCAGCTTTGATGGGAAGACTAACAGGAAAGATTCATAAGACCATGTAAACAGATTTGATGTTGAAAGCTGTCTTGGATGTTGTAGGGGAGCAGGGATTTGCACCTGGGACTCATGAATGCCTCGAAGGTTCGTGGGTGGCATTCTCGGTGTGCAGTGTCAGTCTGACGTTACATGTCAAGTTCCGTGTGTTGTGAAACTGTTTACTTCTGAGAGAGAGACCGTGTACTAGTCAGCTCAGGCTACTATAACACAATCCACACACTGTGAACAGATAGTCACTTTTTCACAGTTTTGGAGGCCAGAAGTCCAGGATCAAAGTCTTAGCAAACTGCTTCTCGTGAGAGTTCTCTTCTCTGCTTATTAGACAGCAACCTTCTCACTATGAACTCACGTGGCATTTTCTCAGTAAGTACACATGGAAAGAGAGAGAGAGAGAGAGAGAGAGAGAGAGAGAGACAGAGAGAGAGAGAGAGAGAGGAACCCCCTTGTGTATCTTCTCCTATGGCATCAATCCCATGGGATCAGGGCCCCACCCTTATGGCCTCTTTTAATCTTATTTACATCCTTAGAGGTCCCATCTCCAAATGCAGTCACACTGGGGGGTTAGGGCTTCAACATGTAAATTTGTAGGGGACACAAATAGTCCATAACAGACCATAATTTTGACCAGATTTTCAAAGTGACCCACACCCGAGAAAGTTTAACAATCATGCAGGTGAAAGTTAATTAACAACTGGAGCCAGGGAGTCAAAGTTAAGGGGATGCCTGGAATACACAGGGTTTTTGAAAAGGTGTTATTAAATAAGACACTGACAGGTAAAATGGGGTTAAAATATGAGAGATGAGGGAGTCACTACTATTGCCCACCCAATACCTATTCTCCTGTACTTTCTTACTCTAGTAAATTGGAAGAAAATGTGGGTAGTTTCCCTCCATCCCCATAAGAATTGCAACTGCACCATCCTCCCATCAGGAAGTAGAACTTCTCTCCACCTTGAATCTTGGCTTGGCGGTGTGACTGATGGGACATTAACAAACATATAAACTGATGTTTAAAAAGCATTAGAGCACTGGGGCTTGCCTTCTCTTGCTTCTCGGAACCTGAAGCCACTGTGGGAAGAAGCCCTTGCCTCCTGGATGTTGAGAGGTGCCATGGAGAGAGAGGGATGCCCAACCATCCCAGCTGAGGTCTGGAATTGAGCATGAGACCACCGCAGATCATCCAGCCTCAGCCGAGCTCAGAACTGCCCTGCTCTCACCCGCAAAGAACTGAGACATCATAATTATTGTTGTTTTCAACCACCAAGTTCTGAGGCAGCTTGTTATACAGTGAAATCCAACTGACTAATGCATGCTTATTGACAGCACCCCAAATATATTTTGCTGGGCAATCTGACTACTAAAGATACTGTCTTGTAATGTGTAGTTGGAAATGGTAGCTTGGTGGTCCAGTTCTGGCCGGGAGGCATAAACATGAGTAGCTGGTTGGCGTTTGAGGGAAGCAGTCTAAACGGAGGCCATTCTGTTAGAGGGCACGGTGCTCTGGCCCTTGGCCTTCGTCTCCTTCCTGCCTGGAATGCAGATCAAGTGAAGGCAGCATATTGAAACCAGGAGGACCAGAATCCCACGCTGAGGATGTAGGGGCCGGAAGATAGAGCTTGGGCCCCGACTGCATTGGTTAGCCGGTGAGAACTACTTACCTGCAAATGTTTAGTTATGTGAGAAAAAGAAAGCCCTTAATTTAATCCACAGGGCGAGGTGAACTGAAATACTGAGTCGGGGTAATGGAACATGAGGAGTCGCGGGTGGCGTCTATGTTGCGGGCTTAGGCCACGGGGTGGGTAATGGTGCCATCAATCCAGACAGAAGGGCAGGCTTGGGAGGAAGATCATTTAGGAGACTTTTAGAAATGCTGAGTTTGAAGTGCACGTGGAGAGACAATATTTAGAAGGTGGTTGGCACTCCAAAACTCCTAGACGTCTGCTACTTAGGAGAAAGTCCTGGGTTTGAATATCATTTAAGGAATTAACAGCCACTTTTGTGCTGGGGAACATTGTTAGAGAACCTGGGATCACCGAGGAAGAATATTTAGAGGGACAAGAAAGAAGCGTTAAGAGAAAAATCTTAGAAACTATTTATTGTTAGAGAAGGTTTGGGGCAAAGTGGTAAGAAATACAGAGAAGACAATGTTTTAAGAGGGTTGATGCAGACGCTGGAAAACTTGACACAACCAGTGAACACGTGCTTGTTGGATGACCAAGCAGGGGCCACGAAGGCCCTTCCAAAGAGCAGAGCCTGAGGAGTGGAGCCCAGGACAGCAGATTGTGGCGGGGGAGGAGTGAACGGAAGGTGTTGCTAGAGAGACCATAACTCCCCTGACTAGTGATTCTTGCCTGCAAATGACAACAAAAAAAAGGTTGGGGGGGGGGGTAGAGAGAGCAAATTCTGTTTCTTAAAAGAATTTTTTTTTTTTTTTAGTTTATTGGTAGGACTTGAATATCTACATAGCCTTCAGGGAAGGAACTGTTGGAGAGGGAGAGTTTGAAGATACGAGAAAAAGAAATAATTGATAGAACAAGGCCAGGAAGGGTGGGATCAAGAACACAGGTGGAGGGATTAACCTTAAATGGGAGTTGAATCTCCTCTTCCTGTGAGAGCGTCAATATTTCTTCCTGAGAGGGGAGGTGCACTTAGATCTGCACAGATACGTGCAGAGATACAAAGGGCCTGCCTGCTGTAGTCTGGAGCTTTTATCTGACGTCTGATCTTGATTGGAGGTATGTGAGAGATCAGGAAGACACAACTAGGGACATCACTTGTAAGGATTAAACCGTGGCAGGAATCCTAGCCAGCTGCTGTCAGCTTTCGAAAGCATTCGCTACTCTAAAATCCATACATGCATAATACAGTTTCACTTAATAATTATTAGTTGATATGTTGTGGGTTGAAACAAAAGAACACAGCTCACCTTGGGTCAAAGACTGATCATTTCCCTACAGTTTCTGAAATTCTGGAAGTGAAAGCTGGTTCTCATGACACAGTGATATGAAGATAATCTGAATACATTTAACTGTGATGATTTCAGATTCTTGACTCTTCAACCAGCTCGTATTTATACAGTGGTTGTCCTGAAAAGAGGAGAATATTTTGCATAATTAGAGAAGAGAAAACTATGTTCAGAATGTATACACGTTTTGCTCTGGGCCAGTTCAATTCAGGGATACATGTTTGGCAGGATGTTGGAGGGGGTTTCAAGGACTGTTTTGCTTAGCAGTGGTGACTCCATTGCTTGAAATGAAAGTACAAATGGGCATAGACCCTAGGACAAATCTATAATAAAGGTTTGCATGACATCTGTCCCAAACTGTACTAAACAGATCAAGTAAAAGAATATGTCATTTACTATGACCATATATTTTTCATAGCACTTGATTTTTATGAATGGTAATTAACTGAGTTTTATTCTTTTCATATGGATGTCTGATACTTTGCAGACCCATTTAAACATTAAGACAAATGTTTTTTGCAAATGTATCTCATATCTGTTTTATCCCTTGACAATGGTCTCTTTTTGCCTCTTTTCTCTGCACTTACCAGCTTCATAATTCTGATCCTCAGCTTCCTCACTTGTGAAATGGTCTTAATAATACAGACCTTCTAGGGTTGTTGTAAGTGCTCAATGTGTTAACTGATTAAAAGCCCATAAAACAGTGCTTGGCACATTGTAAGCACTCCCCAAAAAGTCAGCTTTCATTAAATTTTGTCATGATCTCGTAATGACTATTTCATTCAGCATACCTTCTACATATGCTCCATATTTTATAATGTAAACCTCAAGGAAATGCAGCTTATGTTGCCATAACAGACTAGATTTTAATCTACTTGTGTTTTGATATTTTAGGAAGTCAATTTTTGAAGGAGTATAGTAATACTTATGACAAGGCATGAAACGTAAATGTATAATGAACTCTATCTTTTCTTTCTTTCTCTCTCTTTCTCTCTCTCTTTCTTTCTTTCTTTCTTTCTCTCTCTCTCTCTCTCTCTCTCTCTCTCTCTCTCTCTCTCTTTCTTTCTTTCTTTCTTTCTTTCTTTCTTTCTTTCTTTCTTTCTTTCTTTCTTTCTTTCTTTCTTTTCTTTCTCCTTCTCAGTGTCTTGCAAAGAGATGGCTTTTGTGGATATTTTAAGAGTCTTAAAAGGAAGGGGATACTTAATAGCTTCCTTTTGAATTTTTAATATGAATATTAACTGTATCTAAAACTTATAATAAGTCTAACCCCAAAGAAGACAAATAACATAAAATGTATGCGAAGAGGATATGCAGAAGAAAAATGAGTATGATAATAAATTGATTATCTCTGATGCAAAGATCAATAACCTTAATGATTACTAAAAACAAAAGGAAATGGGGTGCAATTGAATAATTATATTATAAAGTCCCTGACACAATTGTTTGTTTACATTCCTTTAGCTTTAAAATTACATTTTTTCATCTCTTAGACCTGTCCTGGTTTATAAATATGAAATCAGCTAGAGACTGAGTCCAGGATGTCTAGAATCAGCATTTTCTCGTATGCCCACTAGATGGCAGGTGTAGGATTCTGAATACCTTTCAGAAACTGCGTGTCAATTGTTCTTGCAACACTAGATGAGAAAACCGATTTGGTTCAAACTAGGAAATTTAGAAACAAGTCTCTTTCCCTTTCTCATCCCTCAATCTCCTACACATAGTCTTAAAAAAAAACAAAAAGAACAGGTAAAACTGGTAAAGGAGTATAAGATTTCTAATAAGGCTTTTAGGTTCTGTCTCCAATTACAGAGTAAAACAACAGCCCTCTTGCGTATTTATTTTCTTTATTGAAAAATTGTAAAACTGAAGTCTACCAACAAATCTGTACTTAACTAGCCTAGTATTTTCACTGAAAACTTTCAAGATTCTTTTCTTTCCCCTTTGGGCCCATACACTCTAAAATGGTGTGCTGTCTCTGTAAAATCTCAATCCTTTTATTTTCTCACAGTGGGAAGTTCTTGTGGATCTCTGTTATGTAAGGGGCAGTTAGGGATTACACTATAACTTGGAAATCAATTTCCTTTTTCCCCCTCTCTTTATGATGGGAGATAGTAGGGAAGTAGGAAACTTTTAAAATATTTTTTTTCTTTTTGCTCCACAGTTTTGATTAGAGTTTTGTTCTCCTGGTTTGAAGTGAGGTTGAAATGACCAAATTTTCTGGTTTGAACACTGTGCCTTTCCACTGAGGGGCCGACCGAAGCCCTGGAAATGTAAAGGGTCAATGTTTGTTACAGAGGGGTTCATTGCAGAGAAGGGCGTGTTCTGCAAAGACAAACAGGTCCCACTGATAGTTGCCAAGGGCACCGAATACATCTTTGCATTACACCTTGAGTGAGCATGCTCATATCACCTCTTTTTTATTGCATGCACCATAAATGACTGTAAAAGTTTGCAAATCTTGCAGAGACCTTGGCAATCAATACTTCAGCAGGAAATCTACAAAGAGAGGGGGTGGAGGAAAGAGATCCAGCCTAGCAGTTTGCTTTTTTGGCACAGGAACCTAACGTTGACATTGAGAATTATTGAATGTTCGATTTTCACAGTCTCAGCCAGATGCATAACATATGCAAAGCAGTTTCAATTTAGAGGCTCAATCTGAAATCTTGGCTTTACATTCATATTACCAGGTTATGTAGTCTGGGGACATTCCTGTGGCCTTATTCACATGTGCTTCTTCTGGGTGCTCCTGATTTGTGACTTGAGAATAGAATAAAAACTAATTTTTATCTGTGTCAATGTGTGGCCAAGCAGGGTGCCTAGTACTGGAGGCCATGCCTGCGGCTTTTCACAAGTGTTTTTAAGCGCCTGACTCCCCAGAAGGGCCAGGCAAGGTCTGGACATTGCTTTAGGATCTACAGGGAGTTGGTGTTGGAGGGACACTAGTCCGTCCCTCCGTATTCTATCTGCCTGTTATACGGATTTGTTTGACCGCGTTAGATTCAGTGCGTTAAAGGTCCGACAAATCAAGTAGCAGACAGGGTATAAAAGCCCTGGGGTTGGGGACAGACCTCGCTGGAGGCCCTGCGCGGGGTCAGAGGAGATACAGTAGCTGGATGTCCCCTTTCCCAGGGGCCGGAGGCTGCAGCACTATAGCCTGATAATCTGTGTCCTCGCTTTGGGCTGTGCTAGGGACCAAAGGGACTGTGCTATACCTGAAAGAGACAGGGGCAGTGATAGGCAGCGGGAGAAAAAGGCCCCTGCACCCCGGGCCTGGCTGGCTTCAGTCTGTTCTCGCCCCCACCCCCACTCCGCCCTGCTGGTTGAGACCTTCCCCCTTTCAGCCCCGGCGACCGGAATCCCGGCCTTCCCTTCTGATGCATTAAACATTCAGTGGCCTCCAGGGAGTTTTTGAAATTCTGGCGGAGGCTGCTTTCCCCATTGTTTCGCCCCCAGGGTCAAACACAGGCTCAATGGTTGTGTTTGGGGGACGCATTTAGCGCAGCTCCAGACTCTTAATTTCACCTGCATCCCCGCGGCTGCCTCCCACCTGAGGTCCTTTACAAACGAGTGGCTTGGAAGGGGTCAGTGGGCTTTACCCAAATCCAGAAAGGACCGGCAGGTGGAGAACTGTATGAGTTTTTTTCTTTTCTTTTTTTTCTCCTGCGTGTAAAGGTGCGTTAGGGTGGGTGGCAGTTATGGATTGCGCCCGCGCCCAGCGGTAGCCGGATCCACTGTGGGTGCGACCGCGACGCCAGGAATCCGGGGCTTAACCAGGTCAGCAGAGGTGGAGCGTCCCGGCAGGAAGTGGGCACTTCCCGTTCGCATCTACTGATGGTTTTATGTACAGGGCGACCTCGGAAATCAGGTCTCTGGATGCTTGTATCAGGGAGACCTTTTCCTCCAAGTCCCGGGCGCCTGCCCGCGCCCTCCCACCTGAGCGCTCTGTCCCTGGCCACTGTTTTTAAATAATAGTATCAGAACTACTGGTGGGAAAACCCAGAGTTCTCATCTAGAAGATAGGGTGGCTCTAAGAAGGAGAAAAACGATGTCAAAAAGGTGATCAAAGGGGAAAGGAAAAGCATAGGCTAAATAAGACATTTGACAGGAAAGGGAAGTCAAGGGTTTTTCGACGCCGAATTTTGTTTAGGTTAAAAGATCAGAATGTAACATAAATACACATGCGTGTAATTTCCCCCTATGCACTAACTGTTGAAACAGAATTTTGTACCTGAGAACATTGCCCTAAAATATTATCCTGATCTCTTTCCTTCTGGCGGCGCCCCCTCACCCTCACCCCAGTGCTCCAGGGACAGCTCTCCGCCTCCCCATGGGAACTTTCACCTGTTGGTATTAGCTCATGCACAGACACGGGGACACTTCAACCCCGGTTTACTCTTCTAGCTGAACAAATTACTAGGAATGTTCATGGTATATATATTTTAGCTAATACTCATCGAATCCTCCATATGTGCTACATAGTGTTCTAAGTCATTTATAACCACTTCATGGCATGGGCTTTTCATTTTCAGCATCATAAACCCATGCCATGAGGAATCCTAATACATTAGTTTCAGGAAGAGTATAAGTGATGCTCCAAAGCTTGGTCAACTGGCATTGGTTGATCTAGTAAAAACCGCCAAGCCTGGAGCCCAGCATTTCCTCTTCATGCCGCTTATTTGTTTATTTATTCAGTCATTTGAAACCACCCCTTTCATGCTGTGAATGGGAGGGTCCGCACTGTTCCATAAACTCTTAGAGGGTTTTCTAAACCAGACAAACGCAGTGCTTCCTTCAGATGATAGCTAAGCCTTAACAGAATGAATCTACTTCCTTGAAGACAGTGCTATCATTAGTCAAAATCCTGTAGTGATACATTTCTCTGGCAAAGCTTCTACATATGGTGTCAAAATAATTTGGAACACAGAACATATGATGATCATTTCCTTGTGATCAGCGAATCCACCACAGCGATGTTGAGTTAATTATCCAAACCCACTGACATCTCGAATTCACAGTGAAATAAACTATTGAACTAAAATATGGTTTCTCTGGTGGAAACAACATCCGTTGGTGACACTAAAGCTTCCGTGAATGGGGGATGGATAATTTCTGTCTTCAGACTTTCAGCGTTTTATGGGAACTAAATACTTACTATTTTGGCATATAATAAGACAGCCTTCACTATCCTTGTCTCTGGAAATATTTTTAAAGAGACTGTGTACAAGTGATCTATAAACAACACCCCTGTGAGATATTTGCATAATAAACATGACCCGTTAATTGCCATCGGGGACAAAGGCCACCTTCGTGACACTGTTTGCAGAACAGGTGGGCAACTAGGACCCCAAGAATGTGTTTTGCTCAGGAAGGTCGATTTAAAGAAAATAATATATGATCTCTCTCCTTTGTTCTGATTTCTAAAACAACCTACTACTTGTTTTAAAAAGAGCCTTTCAGCAAGAGATTCAGAACGAGGAAACAAAATTTAGTAAACCCGATCTAAAAGGAAAAGAAAAAAAAAAAAAAACTAGCCCTTTGATGTCCCTGGCATTGTTATTACAGTCTTAAAATAACCACCAACCCCTTGGTCGGAAAAGAAACAACCTTAAGGATTAAGTAACTATGTATCTCATGAAGATAATTACTTGTTTGACCTAAAGTCATTCATTCCTGAAACCAAGAAGTTAAATTGTTTAGATGTTTTTAAGCGCCGCAGCTCTGCTAGGCTATATTGCTTGGTTAACAAAAACCTGATCCAGGTGGCCAGCGCATGTCCTTGGGTCTGAGCATCATTTCTCGAAGAGTAAAGCTTGGGAAGGTGCCTATGGTAGGGGAGGGAGATAGGAAGCTTCCCATCAGTGCGTATGTAAAGAGGTGCTTAATGACCGAAGCCACAGGTGGCTGCGTTGGCCCGGGATGCGGAACGCCTCTCGCTCTTCTTCCGGAACTCGGGCAGAGCAAGGTGGTCCCAAGCGTCTGGGCAGAAGGGAACCCCAGCGGCTCAGGTGCAGTGAAACGAAATGGTTGCGGCTTCCCCTAGTGTTGTGGCTGCACAGCTGTCCCTAGGAACCTGTTTAATCCCCTTTAATGACACTTCCGGCCCTTTCCTGGGTCTCATTGGCTCTGAATTATATCTGCATTCTGGGGTCGGCAGGCTTCCCCCAGCCACCACGCACTGCCCCAGGGTTGACACCGCTCCAGCCTAGGCGCGACCCGGGCGGGGGAGGGGACAGTGCCCTCGTCTCCGGGATTCGCTGGGCCTCAGGCCGCGGGCGTCACCTGGCGGAGCTCGCCAGGTGCGGGAGGCGGGAGAGCGCCGACTCTGGCCCCCAAGGTCTGTCCGTGCTGCGCCTCGCACTGGAGGTGGGCATTAGGCATGTGGCCTGTGGCACTTGCGGCCCGGCGGGCTCCGGGAGGCCCGAGCGCTCGCGGTGAGCGGAGGCCGAGGCTGGAACGCTGGCCCTCCCGCCGGCCGCCGGGCCCTGGGAACAGGGGAAGGAGCGCGGCCTCGCCGCTTTCAGTTCTCACTGAGGCTGCTGGTTACTGTTTAACATCCCCACCCACGTTTCAGTTTGTTCAGTAAATCGATCGGACTGTGAGAGTCAGGCCGCTGTCTTGTCGCCATCGTGCAAAGCTAATATCCTCCCAGCATATGGCCTAAAGTCTCTGCTAGAGATCGAGAACAACAAACAAACAAACAAACAACCACCACATCCTAGAGCCTCCTCTCCCCGATCGCGCAGCCCCACCCCCATCCCCACCTCGGCGCCTTCGGCCAACTTCCCAGGCTCGGAAAAGTGCGTCCCGGGACGCGGCTGCTGGGTGGGTGGGGGCGATGCGGCGGCCGCCGCACAGCTGACTGCGACGCGGGAGCTCCGGGAGCCGCTCCGCGCAGGTAAGTTGCACCGCGCGCCCCGCGCCCCGCGCCTGGGCTCAGTCCGCGTCCCCCGCCCTCGGCAAGCGTCGGAGACCCTCCGGCGGCGGGAGGGGGGGCGCTGCCCGGGAGGGGCCCAGCCCGAGGTCCCCTAGGCCCCGCAGGTTGGAAGCAGATACCCCGAGGCCTCCCGCCGCCTGCAGAGCCGCAGGAGGAAAGGGCTGGAGCAGAGACAGCCGGGCCACGCGCGGGCCGCTCTGCCAGGACAAGTAAAAGAAAAGTGGGATTTCTTTGAGAGAGAAAGCTTCAGTGTCTGTCAGCGGGTCACGTGGCTGCCAGGTCTGTGTGGGCTTTGGTGGAGATTTTTGTGGCCTGGGGCAAGGCTAGGGCGCCTGGATGCCTGTGGACCCTGGAGGTTTGTGGGGTGGGGCTTGGAACTGGAGCATCACCCCAAGGCCTTGGCTCCAGTCTCAGCTCTGTAGGTTCTCTCAGAGACATTTGGGGAGTGGGCTTCTTCCGGTGACGCTGCTGGGAGATTATAGGAAAAATTATATATATGTATGTATATATATTTACCTATATGCACATAGATATATACATCTACCTACATGTACATAAGTATATACAATTACCTACATGTACATAAATGCATGTTTACCTACATGTACATAAATATATATTTACCTACATGTAGATAAATACATGTACATTTATCTATATGTACATAAATGCATATATTTACCTACATGTACATTTATATATATTTAGCTACGTGTGTGTGTATATATTTATTTAACAATTTAAGCCATTAGCTTCCTTTGGGAAGTGTCCTTTGCAAACTTGTTTAAACATTGTGCTAGTTAAGCGATCTAACGGGACAAGCTAGCACGTGATAAGACCTTTGCTCTGAATGTAATAGGTGCTTCATACCTGATGCTCTGTGCTTCTAAGTCTTGCTCAAAACCATCCAAGGCGCCTCTCCAACATGCAGACAGTCTCCAGTCTGCTTTCAGACAAGGGCCAGAGCTAGAGAGCAGAGTACAGGAGCTCTCAACTCATGGGAGGCCTTGAAAATGAAACACCTCACTGATAGAAACATTCCTGTTTGGGTTTTGTTACTTGCTCCTGATTTTCCATTCATCTTATGTGTTTCTCCTCTCTCTGCACAAGCATTTATTCATCGTTGAAATAGTCTTCCTCTCCAGCTATCACCGTTTTCCACAATAATCCTGCTGTCCCCACCTTCTCACCACACCTCCTCTGTTTTCCTCTTCAGTGCACCCGCTATCAGTCTTTTTATTGTGCCTTTGAAGTCAGAGGCCAAGTGTAGGGTTGGGCTCCTCTCTGGTACCAATTTGGGGAGGGGAGGAGAGGAAGGCAGCCAGCAGTAGTAACTACTCATTTTTCAGTTTTCAAAGTGGAGTGGAGGTTGAAAGCCTTTGGTCCTCTTCTCCATCCTTCCTAAGCTCCATTTATAGGCCTACAAATAAGGAATTTTCCTCAACATACTTTGTGAAGGTGATGCAACCCTTTTCTTAAAGTGTGTCTATTAACATCTCATAAGCATTTTATTCTGCTATTGTGACTATAAGAATATAAGACAGCACAAATTAACTTTGGGGATTGCTAACATTTTTCTTAAAGCCTGCACATAAATAATGTTATTTTTGAGTTCCCTGTTTCTTTTGAAAATTCTCATTATTCCTATGAATTCTGAAAGTACTACTTGCTTATAAAGCAACATAAAAATTATTTTAAAATGTAAACTGAACCCCTTTCTTGTTTTACTGTATCTGAAACCACCATTGTTGGCTGGGTTTATGTCCCTCCATCTGTATAACCACAGGGATTTCTCTCTCTTTATTTAAAAACTGGATAATGGTTCATACAGGCCAGACCAGTGTTCTGAAATTTATTTTTCTTTAATAGTTTTAAATACCTATCTGTCAATATATGAATAATTTTTTTTTTTTTTTTAGTGTGTATAATCAATGTAGCCAGCCAATATCTGCAGAATATTCACTTGGATTTTCCAATTTCTTACTATTACAAGCAGTGATGCTGTGAATATTTGTGTACATTGTCTTTGCATGGGTACCACAGACTATTTATTCTGAGAGGATTGCTGGCTCCAGGGGATGTTTACTTTAAATTTGATAAATATTACAAAAAGCCATCCTCAGTACCCACAGTATACTGCCCATGCTCTTGTCAACACTGGATAATAATGATGTAAGATGTTGTCCATCTGATGGTTGAAAAATTGATTTCTCATTGTTGTAGTTTAATATTTAGAAATTATATGAGCCAGACCTGGAACATCTGATTTGGAGACTTTGAGAATTTTGCTTAAAAAATATAATGAAGTAGAAAGGGAATTAACTGCATTTCAAAATGCCATCTTATTTTGAGCTTCTAAAAGATGCTACTACATTAGCTATTATCTATCCATTTACTGAATGGCTGAGATACTGGTCCATGGTGAGTGAGAATGTCTATGTTGCAAACATGTGACGATGGCATGCCTCCTAGCTGGTGTTGTGATTCTGTGGCTCTTGAATTACATGTTTGCCCCCTTCATAAAAATGGATTCGGTTCCCTGGAAATGAAGGCATGATTCTAAATGAGATATCATAGCTTTGGATCCTTAAGAAACTGTAGATGCAAACAAAACAACTAGTGCACGGTGATGCGTCCTTGTAGAATCGCTCCTGTCCACCCTCCCCATGGGAACGTGCACCTACTGGAATCAGTCAGCGCATGCACAGACACAGGGACACTTCAACTATGGTTTACTCTTCTAGCTGTACAAACTACCTAGGAATATTCATAATATATATCTTTTGCTAATACTTATTGAATCCTTAATATGTGCTACATCGTGTTTTAAGTCATTTATAATCACCTTTTTCCTTTCCATTCTTTAAACAGCTCTGTGCAGTTCATACTAATATTCTCCCCCTTTTCAAATGGGAAAAAAAAAAAGCTGAAATTGAACAAGTTGAGTAAGGTCATATACATCTAGATGTTATAAAACTGGAGATTCAAATCCAGGCACTGTGGCTCGGCTATGAGAGTACCTGGGCTGCTCCCCATGCTCTTTGGGTGCCCAGCATGGGGGGAAGTAAACACCTGAACCTTAACTGGACCCACTGGCCAAGCCCTGTTCCTTTGCTCTTGGCTCGGTATTCCCAGGGGAGGGCACTTCTCTAGGTCACTAAATGTCTTGTTTTGTTACTGTGAATACCTATGGTTTTATCAAGACACTTTTCTGGAAAATGTGTAAGGAGTTCATTTGTGCCTGTGTGTGTATATGTGTCTTAACATCTGGGAAGATGCGGAGGTCTTTGAGGATGACCAACTCATGGCATATAAGCCAAGAGAGAAGGCTTTGTTGTCACATAGGGAGGTTTATATTCCTGCCAAGCTATTTGCCTAAAGGGGGGCAGAGGATGGGGAACTTGGGCAAATTAACCTTGTTGAGGCCCAATTTCCTCATTTTTGAAGTGTATGTGGTTATAATACCTGTCTCATAGACTTGGTATGTTGATTAAGTATGTTAATACATGAAGACCTTTAGAACAATGCCTGGCATTTATTGAGTACCCAATATGTATTCTGTGTTCCTGTTGTAGTTGTGATAGAATAAGATAAAGTATCTAAACACTGCTTGATTTATACTAAGTTCCTAGTGTGTCATCTGCTTTTATTGATACATTCCCTAGAGAAATTATATTTACATACACAAAAAAATTGAATATGACTTTAGGAGTTTATGGATCACTAGAAACCTGGCCAAGCCCTCAAATAGGCCTTGGAGATACAGTGATGAATAAGATTGTCATAGTCCCTGACTAAATGGAGATTTTCACTAGGCAGTGTAGACAAGGAATCCCCTACATATAGTCCAAAGGCTAGAACATGGACTGTGTAGTCATCCACACCTCTGTTCGAATCTCAGCTCTGCTCTTGGCCAGCTGTGTCCTAAGCAAGTTACTTAATGTCTGTGCCTTAGTTTAAAAAGTTGTAAAATGAGAATAATAGTTCTGACTCTCAAAGTATATATGGATCAATTAATTCTTGTATTATTATTATATATATATATTAATCCTTACCTGAGGATATTTTTCCATTGATCTTTAGATGGAGTGGGAGGGAAGAAGAGAGGGAAGGAGAGAGAGAGAGAGATATCAATGTGAGAGAGGCACATTGATTGGTTGCCTCTCACACGACCTCAACCAGGGCCAGAGATCCAATGGCAACCGAGGTACATGCCATTGACCATAATCAAACCCATGACTCTTTGATCTGTGATCTGCGGGCTGACACTCCAACTGCTGAGCCAAACTGGCCAGGGCAATTCTTGTATTATTTATACCAAACATGGTATTTATTGAATGTTTGACACTTTCTTTCTTTTTTTTTTTGATATTAGAGAGAGAGAGAGGAAGGAAGGAAGGGAGAGGGAGAGAGAGATAGAAACATTGATGAGAGAGAACATCGACAGGCCGCCTCTTGCATGCCCCCACTGGGGATTTGGCCCACAACCTGGGCATGTGCCCTGACCAGGAGTCAAACCAGCGACCTCTTGGTGCATGGGTCGACGCTCAACCACTGAGCCACACTGGCCAGGCGACACTTTCTCTATACTCTATTTCAATATAGAAGAATCACATTTATCTATGATAGCAAAGCATTGACATGGACATCTAGGCATTGTGTCCCCATTACTTAAAAGTGTTGGCTGATAACATCATCTCGGCCTGCTACTTTAGTTATTTTTAATGTTTTGAATCTTTGAGTGTTTTACATACTGAGTGTATTTTGCCTGTCCTCTTGACCTCCTCGGTTATGGCTATAGGCTCACATAGTTGAAGTGTATTAGTTTAGCAGGAATTAACTTATGTGCACTGTACTAGGTGCCCAGAATACAAATGTAAATAAGCAACATCCCCACCCTCAAACACAAATAATTTACTTGGAAGGAAAACACATATCACCTTCTATACCATTGCATTCGTACCACAGATAGAAATAGCATTGGAAATTGAAGCAGAAAGCATGGTTTGAATAGCCTGGAGAGATTTCATGGAGGGGTTAATGACTTCCTGATTAGAATTTGCTGAGTAGAGAAGAATCAGAAAGGTGTTTGGAGCAGAGGACATTACATGTGAAATAGCATGGGATGAAGTGGGGAAGGAACATGGCCAAATTCTGCCGGACTTGAATGTGGTGACAAAGATTTGGGCTGTGTCATCTAGGCAATGGGGAGCCATCAACATCTGTAAGAGATTGCGTGATGAAAGCTCTCTCTGCCTTTTCTTTCTCCTTCAGATTAACTGGCAGCATTTTGGAGGACAGATTAAAGAGGGGGAGACAAGAGGCAGGGCAACAGTCGAAATCTCTCACAAGAGACCCCTGGCCTCAGAGAAGATGTAAGGAGGGTAGGACAGAATCTAGAGGGGCTTCAAGGGTCTTTAAACAGAACTGAAGAACTGTCGTGTGGAAGATGAGAGAGAGTGAGAGATTGAAGCTGACCTTAAATCCATGTTCTTCAGGATTGCACAGGATGCTTTGATTTGATTATGGTCATTAGGAATTTAGAGTTTTTTAACTATTCTATTCCCACAAGATGTTCATGTTTTAAAACTTAGTCTGTATGACAGAACTAAACTTTATTTTGTCATGTAAGTGAGGTTGTTAGGTATGTAGAAGACTATTGTTTCCCTAACTTGGGCTATTTTTCAGCAAAGTAATGATTATTTCTAACCTGAATTTTTGTAACAACCAACTGCTCCCCCTTCCTTGTCTTCCTGACCCCCGATCAGCTCCCCAGATAGCAGTTAGAGTGATGCAGAGAAAGACAATTTGATCACTTTCTTTTTTCCTCCATTTAAAACAATTTGCTAACCTCTTAATACCCTTA
Organism: Tadarida brasiliensis; assembly: GCA_030848825.1. Lineage (NCBI taxonomy): Eukaryota > Metazoa > Chordata > Mammalia > Chiroptera > Molossidae > Tadarida > Tadarida brasiliensis. The sequence goes on from CM061272.1 coordinate 28,702,700, forward strand.
GCCGGACGTCTAGGTGTCCTCACCTTGCTAGACCTGATGTGACTTCCTCTCCAAGCCTCATCTCTCTCTCTCTTCTTGAGGATCCCTCAGTTAAATCTTCAGCTGGAATAAATCTTCTAGTTGTGCAGATGCGCTGTGCTCTGTGCCCTGTGCCTTCAGAAGTGCTGTTTCCATTGTTTGAAGCACTCAGCCACCATTCCCATCATTCTAGCTAATTCCCACTTATCTTGCAGGTCTTTGCTCAGGTAACACCTTCCAAGTCTTTTCTGATCTACTGACCCAATATAACAATTTCATGTATCTTGTTCTTTCCCTGTCCTACTTACCAGCTTCATTGTGGTTGCCTGTTTGATGATCATTCTCCCAGGCTTGACTGTTAGACCTCTGAGGGTAGGAACTCTGTTATTCTGCCCCACTTGTTAAATTGGGCCTTTTATTCAAGCTTAATGAGAATGTATCTACTGAATGAATAATTGTAATGGAGAAGAAAGGTGAAATACCAATAGAAGAAAAACATGTTGAGCATCACTAATCATCAGAGATGCAAATTAAAACGACTAAAAGATAATGACCTCACACCTGCCAGAATGGCTGCCATCAACAAATCATCAAACAACAAGTGCTGGCGAGGGTGTGGAGAAAAGGGGACCCTAGTACACTGCTGGTGGGAATGCAGACTGGTGCAGCCACTATGGAAAACAGTATAGTGTTTCCTCAAAAAATTAAAAATGGAACTGCCATTTGACCCAGTGATTTCACTTCCAGGAATATATCCTAAGGAGCCTGAAACACCAATCAGAAAGAATATATGCACCCCTATGTTCATAGCAGTGCTATTTACAATTGCTAAGATCTGGAAACAGCCCAAGTGCCCATCAATAGATGAGTGGATAAAAAAAGCTGTGGTATATTTGCACAATGGAATACTATGCAGCTGTAAGAAAGAAAGATCTCTTACCGTTTGAGATGACATGGAGGGACCTGGAGACTATTATGCTGAGCAAAATATGCCAGTCAGAGAAAGACAAATACCACATGATCTCACTTATTTATGAAATATCATGAACAAAATAAGCTGTCAATCAAAATAGATCCAGAGACATGGAAGTAAGGAACAGACAGACAGTCCTCAGAGGGAAGAAGGGTGTGAGTTTGGGAAGAGATAAACCAAAGAGCTTATATGCATATATGTATAACCAATGGACACAGATAATAGTTTGGGGAAAACAGGAGGGGGGTGGGAACAGGAAGGAGAGGGTTAATGGAGGAAAAAAGGGGGGCATCTGTAATACTTTCAACAATAAAGATGAAAAAAAAAAAACATGCTGAGAACCTCATTTTTAAGCACTACATTCTATATTGGGATCAAACAATGACTAGAAACAGTTCTCTCCTAAGGTTTTCATGTCTGGTTGGGGATATGAATGAAACTATTTCTACTCACCATGATACGTGCCAATGTTGAGTGCTGGAGAAAGAGTATAGAAACCCAGCAAAAGCCATACCAACTTCTCCTGGAGTAGGTTACACAAGAGATGACATATGAGTTCTTTATTTTTAATTTAACAGGGATATAATTTATTGACACAGATATAATTACATTCAGATAATTATATTGAGATGTAATTTACATTAATTAAAATCCATTCTTTTAAAGCATGCACTTCAGTGAGTTTGACAAATGTATGCCTTCCTGTAACCACCGCCACAGTGAAGATACAGCACACTCTTCTCCCCCTCAAATTCCCTGATGCCCTTCAGCAGTCAGCCCCCTCCTCCTCCCCCCAGGCAACCACTGCTGTGATTTCTGCCCCTAGTGTTGCCTTGTCCAGTATAATAGATAAATAGAATCACGTAGTGTGTAGCCTTTTGTGTCTTGCTTTTTAAATTTAGTATAATAATTTTGAGATTTGCCATCTTGTTGCATGTGTCATTAGCTTATTTTACTTTTTAACAAAAACAGATCCAGGAGGTGCAGTTGACATACAGCAGACTGCACGTTTCACGTGCACAGCTGGAAAAGTTGTGACGCGTGTATGTCCTTGTGACACCGTCACCACAATAAAGACAGTGATAGAGCCAGCGCTGGAGGTGTCTTCATGCTCCTTGGTAAACCCTCCCTCTGGCTCCCGAGACACCACTGATCTCCTTTCTGCCCCTGCAAATTAGTTTGCATTTTCTAGAACTTTATATCCATACAGTATTCTTTTTTAAAATTTATTTTTATTTATTTTTTCTTCATCTGAGGACATTTTCACATTTATCTTGAAATAGAGGGGGAGGGAGAAACATCGATGCGAGAGAGACACATCAACTGGCTGCCACCCACACGACCCCAACTGGGGCTGGGGACAAACTGCAACCCAGGTACGTGCCCTTAGCAGGAACCGAACCCGGGCCTCTCTGGTCTGCGGGCCAACGCTCTAACCACTGAGCCAAACCGGCCAGAGCTCCATACAGTATTCTATTGTGAATTATTTTGAGATTCACTCATTCTGGCGGATCAATCGATTCCTTTTTTTTTTTTTTTTTTTTACCGAATACCATGGCACTGTATGGACGTGCTGCAATCTGTAAATTCATTGACCTGTTGAACATTTGGATTGTTTGCAGTTTTGGGCTTTTACGGATAACGCTGCTGTGTGGACACCGGCTTTCATGAGTTTTATATAATTACCTAGTAGTAGAAGAGCTGGATGACATGGAAGAAGCTGTTAAACGGATTCCCAGAGTAATTGTACTATTTTGTGTTCACACCAGTAGTGTTTGAGAGTTCCAGTTATTGGCATCCTTCCCGACACTTGATATGACTGGTCTTTTAATTTTCGACATCCTAAAAGGTGTGCATTGAGCTCTAATTGTGGTTTAAATGTGCATTTCCCTGATGACTGATGAGTCTGGGCATCTTTTCATAAGCTGTCTACTATGTGTGTAAAACTCAAAACTTTGGTTTGAAGTTTTGTTCAAAGCCTATGCATCTTCCTCCACCTTTTAAAATTTTTGTTATTTGTCTTATTATTGAGTTGTAAAAGTTTCCCATATGCATTTATTCTTGTACAAGGGGTAGGATTTGACCAAGACAAGAAGAGAGTAAAAGAAATATCAGTCATGAAGGAATAGCATGTACAAATGAAAAGAAAAGTTGGCTTTATGATCTGATGAGGACCCAGTGTGTGGTGAAACAGAAAAGGTGGTGGATAGTGAGTTTACAAAATAGGAAAGAGCCTGAAAACAGAGACTTTTGTTGTGTCAGGCTATGGAATTTAAACTCTTTTTGGTGAGCACTAGCATTCATCAGTATCAACAGAATAACGATATTGATGCTAATAAAAGAGCTTTACAGTTTATGAATTCTTTCACATGCAAAATTTATAGTGTCTCCCCTGCATTATTTTATCTGATTCCTGTGACAACCATGGGCAGACGCTGAGACTTAAGGAGGTGTGTATAGTCTATATTAAGTACAGGTTTTTAGGTTTTGAGCCACTGTCTTTTAGATAGTGCGTGTGTGTGTGTGTGTGTGTGTGTGTGTGTGTGTGTGTGTGTGAGAGAGAGAGAGAGAGAGAGAGTGACAGAGAGACAGAGAGAGAGACAGAGAGAGAGAGAGTGACAGAGAGACAGAGAGACAGAGAGAGAGAGAGAGAGAGAGAGTGACAGAGAGACAGAGAGAGAGACAGAGAGAGAGAGAGTTTAATGTGAGGAAAAAGTGTAAACTGGGTTGGTCTGCAAGGACTGGGAGGGCAGAGGGCAGTGTCCTGCTGAGCTCTGGTAGTTGGTACAATAGACTCTGGTAAAGTTTGGGGCGTATAGTTGTATTTTGGAAATGACAATTTACAGTTAACATAGAATGTTTCACACAAATTCCAAAATCTCAGAGGATTTTCCGAGATGAATTTCTTTTAGTTGTCCTTTATTTGTAAGCTGATTCTAGATGAATAAAGTAAAATTATATGTATTTGTTAGTTAATTTGCTAAAGGAAAAATATCTACTATGACCAAGTTCTTACTTTTTTTCTTTTAATTATTTTAGTGTCTCATGGGAAGTTCAGAGAGAAGGGGCATTTTCAAACATGATCCTTTGGTTCAATATATTCTTTTTCCATTGTTCTGCTCAAAGCCTCAACTTCTTCCCCCAAACCACTGACATGTTCCACTTGTCAACTTCAGAAAGATGAATTAGGTTTTTTTCTTTCATTTTCTCACTTGGAAGTTTTCAGATTTCTTCATTTGCTCCTTTTTTTTTTGCAAATTTTATTTATTTTAAACTCCTATGGGCTTTTTAAAAAATTTGTGGTAAAGAAATGAAAGGGTTGTAATCTGGATAATTGAAATACTCATACTCTCAACTGAGGGATTTATTCACATCAAAACACTGTCTTACCAAGAATATAAAAATGTATTAATATTACTTATGCTTAAAGTGTCCACACACATTTCTTGTGTATCTTTTGTGTAATAATTTTAAATCACTTTAGGAACTGCTCAGGTATTGTGTAATACGTCCATGCAAATTTAGCATAGGGTCTGCCATTTTCTCACAGATTAACCCAGAATACCAGAGTGTCTTTTTTTTTTTTTTTCTTTTCTTTATTGATTTTAGAGAGGGGGGAAGGGAGAGGGACAGAGATAGAGACATCCATGAGCGAGAACATCGAATGGCTACCTCCTGCATGCCCCTCACTGGGGATTTGGCCCACAATCTGGGCATGTGCCCTGACCAGGAATCGAACCGGCAACCTCTTGGTTCATGGGTTGATGCTCAACCACTGAGCCACACCAGCCGGGCACCAGAATGTCTTTTAAAACATATTTGCAAAATCATTCTCATCAAGTTTGTATTACTTAACTAGATTGAGGCAATGGAAAGAACATGCAGGCTTTGGAGTCAAACAGACTTGATTCAAAGTGCATGTAGGCGTTGGGCATGCTAACCAGCTGTTCCGAGTCCACCTAGCTCATGGGCTCAGTGTGCGGTGAGCATTCAATGAGACGGCATCGAAAGTGTTCAGCATAGAGTCTGACACAAGGCAAATGCACTTAGTAAGTACTTAGTGAGTTCTCTTTATTAAGTTAATAATATTTTTAGCCAGGCTGGTGTGGCTCAGTGGTTGAGCATCGACCCATGCATGTACCAAGAGGTTGCCGGTTCGATTCCTGGTCAGGGCACATGCCCAGGTTGTGGGCCCGATCTCCAGTGGGGGGCATGCAAGAGGTGGCCAATCGATGTTCTTGCTCATTGATGTCTCTATCCCTGTCCCTCTCCCTTCCCCTCTCTCTAAAATCAATAAAGAAAGAAAAATAATATTTTTATATATTCATCCCTCTTGCTGTAGGTTTTATATACACATACATATATATATATATACATATTATAGACATATGTATACACACACTACTTTTATGATTAATTATTGACTGCTGTGATTAGTTAACATGTATTGAGCACTTTCTGTATACTAGGCACCGAGCATTTCACATAAATCATTTACTTCTTACACTAACTTTTTAAGGTATAAACTATTATCTCCACAGTGCAGACAAGGAAATGGAGGCAGTGAGGCTAGATACCCATCTGAGACTGTGCAGCTAGTAAATGTGAGTGTTAGGTATGAACAAGGTGATTCAACTTCAGAGCTCACAGTTTCCTCTTCGAATAGCTTAAATACTCAAGCTGTTATGCAATTAAGCTCACCTCAATTTTCACAGTATCTTAAAGCTGAAAACGAAATAAGGTAATTTTATTTTTCTCATTTTCTTGTGTTCCATCAATTATTGATATGGAGCCTGTGAATGATTTTACTGGACTCATTTGAGCATCTATTGAGATTAAAGAACTTATGTGACATTTTATGTAGAAACAAATAATATGGTCAGTTGACTTCTACGACAGATCAGAATAGACTGTAAAAGACTAAACTGGAATTTTTAATTGAAACTAATTTATCAAATCAGGAATAAAAATCACAATAGTCACATATTTGATGAAGTAAAACCAGATGAATACGGCATCGATTTTAATTATTTTTTAACCTTGTTTTCACAATGAACTGAAACATTATGAATATTTAGTTAATTATAAATGTGTGTGTATGTTACTATCTTCTCTTCAAGAGTTATGGATAAATATTAGTTGAAAAAGTTTCATAATTAGTGATTATTTAATAATGAAACTTCTTGGGAAGCAAGGTTTACAATTTTTGTTGTTGTTTTCTTTATTGATTTTAGAGAGAGAGGAAGGGAGAGGGAGATGGAAACATCAATGAGAGAGAACATCGATTGGCCGCCTCCTGCATGCCCCCCACTGGAGATCGGGCCCACAACCTGGGCATGTGCCCTGACTGGGAATCGAACCAGCGACCTCTTGGTGCATGGGTCGATGCTCAACCACTGAGCCACACCGGCAGCGCAAGGTTTACAATTTGAAAGGCCTGGAGTGTTTTAAAAGTTGATGTTCCTTTCTCAGTTTAGTTGATCAGCTTCTTTCTGGACCAAGAATCCTGCTACCCGAATTTGTCCTCATCAGGGATACATTAAACAGGAAATGTACATTTATACCTATCATATATAGTATATATTGAAGTACTTTCCATTACCACAAGGTAATGATGAATTTTAATGATCATATTTTTCTTCTATTCCTGTATTCTCAGAAAGAAAAAACTTACATAACTTGCAAAGTAATTGTTATCTAAGAAGAGAGTACTTTTTTGAAAAAAAATTTTTTAACTTATCTTTATTGTTGAATGTATTACAGATGTTTCTCCTTTTTCCCCCATTGACCCCCTCCTCCCCACTTCCGCCCCACCTCCTGCCTTTCCCCACACTGTTGTCTGTGTCCATTGGTTATGCATATATACATATAGGTTCTTTGGTTTATTTCTTCCCACCCCCCAATCCCCCTTCCCTTTGAGGTTTGTCAGTCTAACAAGCAAATTGTACTTCTTAATCCCTTCACCTTTTTCACCCATTCCGCCAACCCCCCTCCCATCTGGCAACCAACAAAATGTTCTCTGTATCTATGAGAATGTTTCTGTTCTGCTTGTTCATTTTTTTTTGTAGATTCAATTGTCAATAGATATGTATTCATTGCCATTTTGTTTGTTCATATTTTTTATCTTTTTCTTCAAGAAGACCCTTCAACATTTCATATAATAATGGTTTGGTGGTGATGAACTCCTTTAGCTTTCCCTTGTCTGGGAAACTCTTTATATGGCCATCGATTCTAAATGACAGCTTTGCAGGATAGAGTAATCTTGGTTGTAGGTTCTTGCTTTTCATCACTCTGAATATTTCTTGCCACTCCCTTCTGGCGTGCAAAGTTTCTTTTGAGAAATCAGCTGACAGTCTTATGGGAACTCCCTTGTAGGTAACTAACTGCTTTTCTCTTGCTGCTTTTAAGAGTCTCTCTTTGTCTTGAACCTTTTGCATTCTGATGATGATGTGTCTTGGTGTGGGCTTCTTGGGGTTCATCTTGTTTGAGACTCTCTGTGCTTCCTGGACTTGTATGTCTGTTTCCTTCACCAAGTTAGGGAAGTTTTCTGCCGTTATTGTTTCAAATAGGTTTTTGATTTCTTGTTCTCTCTCTCCTCCTTCTGGCACCCCCAAGACGCGAATGTTGGCACGCTTGAAGTTGTCCCAGAGGCTCCTTACACTATCCTCATTTTTTTGGTTTCTTTTTTCTTTTTACTGTTCTGATTGGGTGTTTTTTGCTTCCTCATATTCCAAATGGATGGTTTGCTTCTTGACTTTACCTACTCTACTATTGAATCTGTGTAAATTATTCTTTATTTCAGTTAGTGCCTCCTTCATTTCTGACTGGTTCTTTTTTATGCTCTTGAGGCCCTCACTAAGTTCACTGAGGTTCTCACTGAGTCCATTGAGCATCCTTATAAGCAGTGTTTTGAACTCAGCATCTGTTAGGTTGCTTATCTCCATTTCGCTTAGTTCTTTTCCTGGAGTTTTGTTCTGTTCTTTCATTTGGGACCTGTTTCTTTGTCTCCTCATTTTGGCTGCCTCCCCGTGTTTGTTTCTATGTATTACTTAGCGAGAGGTATAGGGCTAGCTGAGACCAGATGCTGCTTGTTTGAAAGAATTTAGGAAAAGCTGAAGCAGGATCCAAGACAGGCCAATCCTATGGTAAAGCAACTGGCAACAGCTTGGGTGGGCCTGAAAGATGGGTGGGGCGGGGCCTCAGGGAATCACCAGGGCGGGGCCAACAGTGTGAGCCAGGTTGCTGGAGTCCCAGATATGGCGGAGTCTGCCGGCTCAGGAAGGGCTCACCAAAGGAACAAAGGCCTCTGACAGCACATCTGTCCAGGAGAAAGCTGCCTCTCCAGCCCTCGCTCCAATGCCAAACAGCTCAGTTCTTCCCCATATGTCTCTGGTGCCTTTCAAGCTGCCTCCCCCACGCTGGAGCCTGGAGGGAGCGAGTCCGAGTAAGTCCGTGCGCGGGCCCTTTAAGAGGAGCTGCCGGGGGCTCCAGCCGCCTCAGCCTCAGTTCCCGCTGGTTTTTCCAGCCAGAAGTGATGGGGATTCTCTTCCTGGCACTGGAACCCTGAGCTGGGCGCCTGGTGTGGGACGGGGACCCCTCAGTCCTCAGGGAGGACCTTCCCAGCCGAGGTGTCCTCCTAATTTTTATCAGCCACACGCGGGTGTGGGACCAGCCCGTCCTGCCTCTGCCCCTCCTACCAGTCTCTATGTGGCTGCTTCTTTAATTTCGTAGTTGTAGGACTTCCATTCAGCTTGATTTCAGGCGGTTTTGAATGATGGTTGTTCTGTAGTTTAGTTGTAACTTTGATGTGGTTGTGGGAGGACGCGATACCGCGTTTACCTACGCCGCCATCTTGACCGGAAGTCGAAAATTTTTTTTCTTTATTGATTTTAGAGAGAGAGGAAGGGAGAGGGAGAGATAGAAACATTGATGAGAGAGAACATCGATTGGCCACCTCCTGCATGCCCCCCACCGGGGATCAGGCCCACACCTGGGCATGTGCCCTGACCGGGAATCGAACCGGCAACCTCTGGGTGCATGGGTCAGTGCTCAACCACTGAGCCACACCAGCTGGGCAGAAGAGAGTATTTTTGATATGCGTCCTCTCACTCCTTAAACACTTACTGTGTTGGAGAACAAATGATATGCAGGCATACCATGTAGTTCTTTAGTTAAGCCTGAAACAATGTTGAGTAACATTGTGGTTTTCTACATATATAAAACACATATTTTTTCTTATAAGTGAGTCCAAAACCTGAATTCTATTTTGTGAAATTGAACTAACTTGTGTATTTGAAGCAAGTAGCTGGGATAATAATGTATCCTTTGTTAAGAAGGATTATAATTTAATTAGGCAAGAGTTTTTGAGCGTGTATTATATTGCAAAACATGTAGTGGCTTAAGGGATGTAAAAAAATAAACAGAATCCCTGAAGTTTAGGAACTAGCAAGCCAGATGGAGAAATGAAGGCAAAAATAATTCTCATTCTAATTGGTTTATGATGTTATAATATACAAATCACTTATCCCAGGATACTGATATACATGTATATACATATATATTCATATATGTATGTGTCTAGATATATGTATATTTTACATAGAAATAATATACATGAATATTATATGCTAGTATATATACTCATAATACACATTTGTATTTAGATTCTAAATATGAGATGCTTCATTCCAAGTTTAATGGAACTAAATAAAAGAGCTTAAGCATTTTTAATCATTTGCTATACTTTCTATTATCCATCATAAGTGTCTTATATATTATAGTTAAGTACTATTCCTCAATTTGTCAATTTGAAACAAAATAAAGAAAAAGCAAAGGAGGGGGTCAACTATCAAAATCAGTGAAGCTAATTTGGGAAACAGAAGAAAATGGTAGCAAATTGTGAGAAATTGATTCATTCTAAAATTATATAAATCTATTTGTATAAGAATTTATGCACCAAACAGATTCCATAGCTCCTCTTTATGGTGTAACGTATACCAGATATAGGGAAAGTACACAGAACTTACCTCACAAATACTTGGTTTTCTACTTGAAGAAAAAGAATAAATAAAATAATTTTGTAGGTAGATGTTTTAGTTTGCTAGGGCTCCCATAATAAAATACCACAGATTCGATATCTTAAACACAGAAATGTATCCTCCATAGCTCCGGAGGCCAGAATTCCAAGGTCACGGTGTTTGCAGGGTTGGTTTCTTCTGAGGCCTCTCTCCTTGGCTTGTAAATGGCTGTCTTCTTGTGTCTTCACATGGTCCTCCTTAGTGAGTGTCTGTACCTAATCTCTTTATTCAAGGACAGTCATATTAGGGTAGGGCCCACCTCTATGACCTCATTTGATCTTAATTACCCTTTAAAGGCCCTATCTCCAGCAAAAGTCATATTTGGAGGAGGTGAAGGTTAGGACTTCAACATAGGGAGTTTGGGAAAGGGGGTGAGGGGAAGGCACAAGTCAGCTCCTAACAGCAGGGTAACCATTAGTGATTTAGTCTTATTACAATCTTCTATGTTCAAACCTTCCTTACGGTTCATGCATATATTTGTTTTCAACTATGAATTCCAAAGCCATTTATGTTGACCCCTGAAAGCCTCCCTCTCTCTTAACCCTCACCCTCATCACCACTGGCTTAATGCATCCCCCCTTTTGACCAATCTCTTTAGCTAGGACAAATGGCATACACTGACGTGGCTTGAGGATGCCATCTGGTGTCACTGAATAATACATAGAAAGAAGACTCTCCCATGAATCATCTGGAGATCAGTCTGTTATTTAAAAATAAGTTATTTCTACTGTCTGCTACATATATACACACCCTTACCCCCGTGGTGGCCTTTGAGCTAGCGGTGCAGTGTTTCGATGAAGTAGCAGTAGAGGGAAGTGCTGCAGCTCTGCATGTTTGTGCCATCGAGACCATCAGAAGTTAAAGAGCAGCGCTAAGTAACACTGAGGTCTAATGTAAGCAGATGCTGCGTTTGCATTTTGGAGAAACATTCTAAAATATGTCTTTCAGGTTTTTACTGTCTTCTTGGTTCAGGGCCTCTTTTGGGCATATATGCATCACCTTAATTTATAAGCCTTTAATTTATAAGTTTAGATTTAAAAAGTTGATTTATGCAGGAATATATACAGTAATTCAGAGACTGCTAAACTGTGTAGGTCTTGAATTAATGGGAAAGCGACATGCAACAAAGCAGCATTCGTGCTGGTAGCGAGAGTACACCAATGTCAGGCCAGTTCTGAGGGATGCTGTTCCACAGCTGCATCCTCACCTCCCTGGAGGACAGAGAGAAACTAACACACAGGGCCTTTAAGCTTCAAAGGGCCGTTTCTGCATTTGACATTATGCATTGAACAGATTGTTTCAGAGATTCTCGGGTAGAATCCTACCACCCAGATTGCAGTCAAAACTCTCCTGGTTCACTCCTGCAAACAGTTTAATGTTACTAACAATATGATTGCCCATCATGGGCCTTTGGATCAGTGTACTCACTCCAGTGAGTCTTTTCAAATTGTGAAAGATTGGTTACATTGTGTCTTTAGTCCTCTTGCAATAAATATCCTAGGAACAGTAGTTCATTGATTAGAGAAAATTGTCAGTGTTGGCATGGTGCACTGTGGATAAGCATTTAAGACACAGGGAATTAGACAGTAGACTGAGCGACTGAGTGACCCTTGACAAGTGATTTAACTGCCTTGTGCTTTACTTTGCCCATCTCTGATCGAGGATAATACAACCTGCTTTTATAAGGTTCTTGAGAATTGTAAATGAGACAACACATATGACCCCACCCAGCGCCATTTTCTGGTGCTTGGCAGTTGCTTAATAATGGAAACATCCTTTCTTTTCTTCTCCATGATATTTAATTTCCTCTTATGATATTGCAAATAGATATTTTTAAAAACCCACATAATTTTTTGCTTAAACCAAAAGCCAGGAGTTGTCCTTCATTTTTGTCTTCTCACACACCCGATCTAATTTGTCAGTGAATTGGAGACCTGCCAGTATGACCTCCAATGAGCCTCGAGTCTCCCACTTACCCGCCCCTCTCCTGCTCAGTGTCATCACTTGAGCCACAGTAATTGCATACCTGGACATCTGCCCCCGTCTGTTCACTGCTCGCTCAGTTTCTATATAGTTCCCTTCAGGGGTGATTTTCGTAAAACATGAATAAAGCCAGGCAGTTGGTTTCCCATCATACCAGGGATAAAGTCCATACTCTTCCTTGTGGTCCCTGAGACATTTGGGGTTCTGGCCTCCCCATCTCTGACTCTTTCTTACCTCTTATCACTAACTCTCCTTTACTCTCCAGGATCTAGCCACAGCCAGGTTTTTTCAGTGTCCCCAACAAGCCAAGTCATTTTCATCTGAAGGCCTATCTCCTTTGCATTCACTACTCCTTTCAAACACGCCCGCCTCCCACACACAAAGGTCTCATGAGTATCTTCATCCTCTGGTTCTTGACTTAAATGTCACTTCCACAGAGAGCGTTTCAGGGAGTCTCCTTCGATTTGTAAATGTGCCTTCTTCCACGGGTATTGTTGATCGGAGATAAACACCCCCCCCCCCCAGCTGGCTGGGAGGTCTCAGCAGAAACTTGGGTGAACATTGTAAAAAGGGATAAAACAGAAGTCCAGGGGAGCAAGAGAAGAAAGGAAGTCAGCATACTAAATATTTAATAAAGTGAAAAAAAAAAAGACTGACACATTCCTTATTCTACAAATAACCTGAAAACTGATATTCCATGCATAGTTTTTTTGCTTGGATTAAGATATCTTAATCACTAACTGCTAATGTAGAACTCCAGTGTGGTACTCTGCAGCAGAAATGGGATGTAACCTCTTATGCACGTTCTCAAGTTTTAACATAGCCACCTTGCAAGTAAATAGGAACGAGAGAAAGTAATTTTAACAAGTATCTGTTTAATCCAACATATCCAAAATATAATCATTTCAATGTATCATCAACATAAAAAACATCGATGAGCTAGTTTACGTTGTCTTTCGTAGCAAGACTTGGAGATCTGTGTGTCTTCTGGTCTTGTAGCGTGTCTCAGTTCCCACCCATCAGGGTTCAAGTGCCACCTCTAGCCAGTGGCTGCCTTGTTGTCAGATGTAAAGTGACTCAAAGAGTATCTATACCACTCTTTCGTGGTCTGGGATGGTTTTTTATTTAATTTTGTGACAATCTAACTTTGAATTCGTGTTTTAGATTAGATATATCAACGTTCTCTTTCTGAAGACTTTTGAATAAATGTATGGGAAAACATATCTTCTCACATTTCTGAGAACGAGAAACCTGCCCTGTCTTTCTTAATGAGTTTGAAGATAAATAGGGTTGACCGGGACTAGTTTGCACCGACATGTGGATGGTGTTGCTAGACTTTCCGCTACTTGCAAGGTGTGGTTGTGAGGGAGTGCAGACTGAAATGGCATATTACAAGTGATTCTCAGAGTTGATTGGGCATCAGACTCACCTGAGAGGTAGTCCTCATGCAGGTTACTGGGCCGCACCCTGGAGATTTTGATCCAGTAGGTCCAGGTGGGGCTCACACCAGGTGCTGAGCTGCAGCCAATGGAGGCTGTTAGTGGAACAAGTTGCCCCTCCACCCTCAGGCACAGTGCACCTTTCATTTCCTACTGTGGCTGGCGATTTGGACCCTGGAAACCACTGGTTTTTGTTTATTTGTTTGTTTCTGGTGGGAGCACATGGAGGTGGATGGAGGAGGAGGTTACCTGTCCCTTCTTCAGGGCATTGTATTCCATTTGGAGAAAGGAAGAGCAAAAGAACCTTTGAGAGGTGGAAAGAGAGAACCAAGTAACACATTTCAAAACAGGAAATTGTTAGAGAAATGCCCCTGAGACCAGGGGGCAATGCAAATACAGTCATTTATATTGTACTTCATTTGCTTTGGTGGGTGGGGAATAGGGTCCAGGTCCAGGTCCAGGTAAGAGACTAACTGAAGCAATACTAGCTCTGTTGAATACCCAACCAAAACTCTAATATTTGCCCACTGTGATGTATCTGGTTTGGTAGCCGTTATAATATCCACTGAGTTCCAAATCTTAACATTAGTTTTGAGGCTCACATGGAAACAAGTACACTAGTCAGATGAAAGGAGATGCTCATGCGGCTTCTGTGTCATGTTGCATTTCTACAAAGCCCAGCGGTGTAAATCAGGCCTTTGTGAATACTGGGTAAAATGAAGGTTAAAGTTCAGGGTGATGGGAAAATCATGACTAAATGAAGTATGGTTTTGCTAAAGCAGTGAGTTTTTTTTTTTTTTTAAAGGCTAAATTCAGGGGGGGGAAAAAATCCAGTGAAATGAATCTTTCCTCTTTATTTTTTCTGCAAGCTTTCATTTTCCGGTTGCATTATCTAATATTTACTGAGCACTTATTATTGGCAGGCATTGCTTTAAATGCTTTACCTGCATTAACTCATCTAGTCCTCCTTAACAACCCACTGCCACTATTATTAGTGTTCTTATTTACAGATACACATTACACAGCCAGTCAGTAGCAGGAATGATATTCTGAAACTCTTAACTGCTACATTTTATTCTCCTCTCTGAGATTCAGCTGCCTTAATTTGTTCTTTTAAGGCACAATCCACTCTTGCTTGATCTCCTGCTATGCTACAAATTTATATCCAACTGCACATCCACTTGAGTTTTTTGCCTAGAATTTTTCCATTTTGCATAATTCAGAATTCTTGCTTCCCTCCATGTCCCTCCTAAGCCAGTCACTGTATTTGAAAGTATAATCCGTTTTTATTTTTCCTTAGATCTGTCCTTTAGTAACATTTTACATGAATTTGTTCAAGAAACTCTCAATGTATTTAGACTGTTATTAATGATCAGAGCAGAATTATAACAACATTAGAGGAATTTTCTTAAATAAAAATTGCTACCCCACAATTCAGCATACACATTTCCTTTTTTGCACATTTTTGCCCAGTCTCATATATGTGTGTTTGTGGTCATGCCTTTGTTATATTTATTCACCATGAGTAATTTGTATTTGGATTTTTTCACTGATTATTGAATTAAAACATTTTTCTTTTTATTGAGTTGTAGCTAATATTAACCATACACTAAAATTTCTACATATGTAAAATATAATCATTGCCACCTAAAATAGAGTATTTTCTGTTTCTTAAAAAATACCATTGGACACCTACTCAGACATAGGTTAAGTTTTCTTGTTTTACTGTGTTGCTGTGTATAGTAGTAGATTGTTCTTTTTCATTTGTCTATAGTATGGCATTGGATGGATATATAATGATACATTTGAGTTGCTTCCAGTTTGGGACTATTACAAATAAAGCTGCCTTGAACATATTTTAGTCTTTTGTTGGACCTGAAGCCTCATTTGTGATGGGCATATTCCCAAGAGTGGAATTACTGGGTCAGAGAGGAGTATTTTCTTTTTTAAGGTTTAAAGTCTATTTAAAATACTAGTAGAAATTTATCTATATTGTAAATTGGTAATAATATTATACTCATCATAAAAAATGGGAGGGAATGAATAATTAGGAAAGTGGTAACCTAGTTGAATCTACAAACTCTCTTTCATTTTTGACAAACCTGAAGAAGTTCCTTCTTTCTCTTGGTGTGAATTATTGTAAATGAAACTGTATAACTATTAGTTCACATAAATATATTCCTAAATGGTTAGACTTTTATTGGTAGTAATAAGTAAATTTTTTTGTTGTTAATCCTCACCTGAAGATATTTTTCCATTGATTTGTAGATGGAGTCAAAGGGAGGGAGGGAGGGAGAGAGAGAGAAAAACATCAATGTGAGAGAGACACATTAATTGGTTACCTCCCACTCGACCCTGACCAGGGCCAGGGATCGAACCTGCAACCCAGGTATGGGCCCTTGACTGGGAATCAAACCTGGGACCCTTCTGTCCTCGGGCCAACGCTCTAACTGCTGAGACAAACTGGCCAGAGCAATAGATCACTTTTTTATTGAGATATATTTGACATTCAACTAGTATTACCATTTTGGCTATACACACCTTTGCTTTAATTCTTCAAGGATTTTGCTCATGTCATTGTGTCTGCCCAGAACCACATCTTCACTGGTCCCTTTGTGTTCCCCATTGCTCTGTGTGATCCCTTCACTCTCCCTGAATACTGAATACACACCATCCACTGACAGGTAGGTATTTGTTTATGTTAATGAACCCAATGAGACCATACCCTGGCGCTGTGCTTAACGTAGAGTTCACGTACATAGTTCAGGTAAGCACAGTACACACGAAACCCCACCCCCCACCCCACCACACACATATCCTGAGCATTACTGTGTACCAATGAGCATGATTTTGAAAACATATTTTTTATTTAAGTAAGTTTATGAAAATAATACATTTTAAAGGACTTAATCTATTATTGTAAAGTCTGTCTTCTGCTCACCTGTGGCCAAATGTTCTGTAAATGATTCAGATGGTTCTTTTCTATCCTCTCTTATACCTCTGAACCAGGAAGTGAGCACAGAAAATTCCTTCCACACAGGCGTTCATGCATAGTCATTAAGCTGCTTTTATTTGTTAGGGTGTGTCAGCCGTAAATATTTTCCCTCTGGGACACCCAAATTAGAGCCATGGTTTGAGGCTTAATAATATTGTTGAGATGCAGACCAGACAATGTTTCCATGGTTGCAGTTCTTATTTATTGGAAGATAAAAGGGTGTAAAGTGAAAAGAGTAGATGGGAAGTGATAATGATGGGCTGAGTCTGTGGAGCTTCCTGGCACTGATCGAACCCTGTTAATGCTCATTTCAATAGTCTGGAGTATTATAGTCACTTGTTAAAGCTCCTTCATGTAAAGGCATTTCCAAGCCTGGGGATCATGATGAGGTGGGAGCAAAATGCAGTAATTTATTTTTAAAGCAAGACAAAAATCAGATTTAAACATTTTAGATCTGTGTGTTTTTTTCCACGTTGTTATTTAAGTGACTTTACTTTTGAAAAAAAAGTTTTTAGAGTTAATATTTAAAGGTACTTGCTATTATATGAGAAGTGAGACTGTAATAATAAGTGATTATTTTAGGACATTTTAATCAATAATTTACAACATACCTTGTACTGGCTATTTACAGGTATTTTTTACTCATGCTCTTATTCTGGTTCTTAGTCTCAGAATGAACTTTGCTTTCTGAAGACCAGTGAGTGGGCTGTGGTATTGAGACACTAAGAAGCAGGACATAAAAAATTAAGACTATTTTAGCCTCTAGTATAGTACCTGACACAGAGTGGGTGCCTCAGTAAATATTTATTGAATGAATGAATATATTAATGAAATAGGTAAACTTTTAAAAATGTTTTATTTAGATAATAGTAGGGTTATTTTGAGAAAAATGTAGAAAATAAAAAAAATTAATATAGTATTCCTATACATGCATAGTATAGCATATAAAATAACTTATATTTACTCATTTTAATGAACTCTGATGGTTTGTAGAGCACTTCAAGCCGGCACTTCTGTGTGCTCTGAATGAGCTCTTGAACATGAGTGACATACAGCAATCCCAAGAGCGGACATCAACAAACAACCCCATTGTTGTTTGTACAACAAATAAATAAACAGTGCAACAAACAAAACATTATTTCATATTCATACAACGGAATAGTATATTGCAGCAGGAATGAAGGAACTCAAGGTACACTCTCAATATGGTTGAATCTTAGAAACGAAAATGCATGAAAGAAGCAAATCAGAGAATGATATGTTGAATATGATTCCTTTTATATAATTTCAACAACTGGAAAATCTAAACACCTTTTTACATAATACATGGATAGAAACTTTTTTTGCATTAGAACTAAAATAGTTATTTATTTCAAATCTATCACAATGTGGCGAGAATTGTGATTAGCAACTGTTTTTTGGTTTTTTTTCAATTATAGTTTACAGTTAATATTCTGTATTAGTTCTGGGTATATAGCACAGTGGTTAGACAATCATATACTTTACAAAGTGACCATGAATATTAATTTTATTAATTACATTCTGTAAAAGAAAGAGTGAAAATAATGATCAAAATCTCATGTTAATGCCTAATTATTTGGATATATACCTGGCAGGTACATGTATATACCTGACTAGAGAGAGGCCCAGATGGGGCTCTCACAGACCTTTGTGTTTTCTTCACTTGGGTAAAGTTACTCAGTGTTTCACTTATTATTAATATTTAATCTGTACCTGCTTCCTTTTCTGACATATTTCACAATTAAACATAAAATAAAATGTTCCTTAGAGATAGTAGTATGTTAAGTAATATCCTGTATTCATGAAATTTTCTGGTAAAGGTAGACATTAATTAACTCAATAATTGTAGTTCCTCTAGGCTTACTGAATGAGAAGTGTGTGGTGCCATAAGACTGCAATAGGAGGTGATATTATGTAGTCAATGATCGTAATGTACAGATATTTATACACTATGTATGTAGTCATGTTTTCTCCAATATTTATTTACTTTTGGATTACAGTTACCAATCTAATCTTAAGTCTTAGCCACAGCAATCAGACATGAAGAAAAAATAAAAGGGATCCAATTGGAAAGGAGGAAGTGAAACTGTCATTATTCACAGATGACATGATACTATACATAAAAAACCCTAAAGACTCCATCAAAAATCTACTAAACTTAATAAATGAATTTGGCAAAGTAGCAGGATACAAAATTAACGTCAAGAAATCGACGGCACTCTTATACACCAATGATGAACTCACAGAAAGAGAAACTAAAAAAACCATCCCATTTACCATCGTGGCAAAAAAATCAAGATACCTAGGAATAAACTTAACCAAAGAAGTAAAGGACCTATTTGCAGAAAACTACAGGACCTTGAAAAAAAAAATAGAGGAAGATATAAAAAAACTGGAAGCACATAACCTTGTTCATGGATTGGAAGAATTAACATCATTAAAATGTTCATATTACCCACAGCAATCTATAGATTCAATGCAATCCCCATCAAAATACCAACGACATATTTCACAGAACTAGAACAAATACTTCAAAAGTTCATATGGAACCAAAAAAGACCCCGAATAGCCACAGCAATCTTGAAAAAGAAGGACAAAGTAGGTGGGATCACAATACCGGATATCAGGTTATACTACAAAGCTACTGTAATCAAAACAGCCTGGTACTGGCACAAGAACAGGCATATAGACCAGTGGAACAGAACAGAGAATCCAGAAATTGACCCAAGACATTATGCTCAATTAATATTTGACAAAGGTGATAAGAGTGTACAATGGAGTAAAGACAGCCTCTTTAATAAATGGTGTTGGGAAAATTGGACAGCTACATGCAAAAAAATGAAACTAGACCACCAACTTACACTATACACAAGAATAAACTCAAAATGGATAAAAGACTTAAATGTGACTCGTGAATCCATAAAAATCCTAGAAGAAAATGTAGGCAACAAAATTTCGGACATCATATGCAGCAGAATCTTCACTGATACATCAGTCACCTAAAGCAACAAAAACAAAGGAAAAAATGAACACATGGGACTACATCAAACTCAAAAGCTTCTGCACAGCAAAAGAAACAACCATCAAATTGGAAAGGGAACCCACTGTATGGGAGAGCATAATTGCCAAAGATACATCAGATAAGGGGTTAATCTCCAAAATATATAGAGTGCTTATACAACTCAACAAAAGGAAGACAAAGAACCCAATTAAAAAATGGGCAGAGGAGCCCTGGCCGGTTTGTCTCAGTGGTTAGAGCATCGGCCTGCGGTCCAGAGAGACTCGGGTTCGGTTCCCGCTAAGGGCACGTACTTCAGTTGCATTTTGTCCCCAGCACTGGTTGGGTCATGCAGGAGGCAGCCACTCGATGTGTAACTTTCACGTCGATGTTTCTCTCTCTCTCTCTTCCTCTCTCTCCCTCCCACTCTATCTGAACAAAAAAGGAAAAATGTCCTCGGGTGAGGATAAAAATAAATAAATAAATAAATAAATAAATAAATAAATAAATAAATAAATAAATAAATAAATAAATAAATAAATAAAAAATGTGCAGAGGAACTAAATAGACACCTCTCCAAACAGGACATACAAATGGCTAAGAGACATATGAAGAAATGCTCAACATCACTAATCATCAGAGAGATGCAAATTAAAACAACAATGAGGTATCACCTCACACCTGTCAGAGTGGCCACCATCAACAAATCATCAAACAAGTGCTGGCGAGGGTGTGGAGAAAAGGGGACTCTAATACACTGCTGGTGGGAATGCAGACTGGTGCAGCCCTATGGAAAGCACTATGGTGTTACCTCAAAAAATTAAAAATTGAGTTGCCATTTGACCCAGTGATCCCACCTAGGAATATACCCTAAGAAGCCTGAAACACCAACCAGAAAGAATATATGTACCCCCATGTTCATAGCAGCGCTATTTATAATAGCTAAGATCTGGAAACAGCCCAAGTGTCCATCAGTAGACGAATGGATAAAAAAGCTGTGGTACATATACACAATGGAGTACTATGCAGCTATAAGAAAGAAAGATCTCTTATCCTCTGAGACAACACGGGGGGACCTGGAGAGTATTATCCTAAGCGAAACAAGCCAAGCAGAGAAAGACAAATATCACACGATCTCACTTATTTGTGGAATATAATGAACATAACAGTCTGAGGAACAGGGTAGACCCAGAGATGTGGAAGTAGGGTATAGACTGACAACCCTCAGAAGAGGGGGTGGGGGGAGGGAAGAGATAAACCACAGAACTTCTATGCATGTATACATAACTGATGGACATGGACAACAAAGCTGGGGACGGGGTGGGGGAGTGCAGAGGAGGGTGCCAATGGGGAAAAAAGGAGAAACATCTGTAACAAAAATTAATTAAAAAAACCCAAAAAACTATCATGTGGTCCTAGCACCCATGACTCCCTTGTGGTTTTGATACATTGTGACTCACTACCTGAGTTTAATGCTATGAAACTGGTGAGACCCTGGTAAGCAAGATGAGTTCACTGATGGGGAGCTTGGATAGTGCAGCAAAGTCCAATTACTGTTAAAGCTTCTAAATGATTACCTTCCATTTATGTACTTATCCCATTGTGGACTTGTAACACACAATTTATGAACTGGCTTGGGTCTGCTAACCACGTGTTGATATGTGCACCTGGAAACACACACCGGAATATTTATAGCAACACTGTTTGTAAAAGAAAAATTGGAAACACCCCAAAATGTCTATCAGTAGTAGAATGGATACGTGCACTGTGGTGTGTTCACATGATGATCTACTATAAAGCAGAGAAAGTAAATAAATCACTCCACTATTCATCAACAGATAAATCTCATAAACACAATGTTTAGTGAAAAAAAAAATCACGTCAAAGAAAAATACATTATGGTAATATTTTCATTTATATAAAGACCCAAATAAACAACTAAATGGTACTTCCTTGTTACCAATTCATAGATATGTGGTAAAACTCAAAGGAAATGTAAGAAATTATTAGTGTAGGATAGTAATTTATTCCCAGAGTGGGGGTTTAATCAAGGAAAGGCACCCAGGCCCTTCATTTCATTATTTTTATTAAACTGAACAGATATTATATTTTATTACATATGCATGTATATATAAATATCTATATTTGCATATAAATAAATCAGAGGTTTTGTAATAAAAATTACTAAAATTATAAATATGCATGACTTTAAGAAATAGGACTTTTCTGAAAGACCTATAAAAAGATGTGACTAGGAAGACATTCCTAAATGGGAAGACTCAGAATTATTAAGCTTTGAGACCATGGGTATATATATATATATATATATATTTGGTTCAATTCCAATCAGAAAAATGATAAACAAAATAAAATTCAAAAATTAATACCCATAAATATTCTAAGGCCTATGAGGAACAGGAGGTCATTATTTTATACTGAGTTTCAGTGTAGGGATTTGATCATGACAGTCTAAAAACCTTGTTCTTAAAGTATTTTGGGATAAGAAATGTAATGAAGTGTTCACATTCATTGAGTTGGCCAGCCCCATTGTGGGACAAATGCTCAGATCACGGTGACAGAAAATCCTGGCAGAGAGCAGAGTGGCCAGTCTCAGGCTCTACTGCTTAGTGACCACATGATTTTAATCAAATCACTTAATTGCTTTATCCAGTTTTCTAGTAACTAAAAGGAAAATAACAATAGTATTAAAAACTGCTCAGAATTATTGCACAAACTATATGAGAAAACATATTAAAAGTCTAATGTTATATGTTAATAGACAAAAAGTATTTGTCCTAGCCTCACTCTAATGAAGAATTCTGTGAAATTAGATATTTTGCATGTTGATTTTTTAGAAAGAGAGCATATGGTATAAGTAATGCAATGTGATTTTTTAAAACCTGTGTTCTGAACATCTGTTAATCTTTCTCTGCAGTTGTGACAAATAAATTAGATAAATTATCATTTATTTTATATTTACCACCTGACAAAATGAATTTTTAGAAAGCATCCCACTCTCCACTCTCCCCCCAATGTTAGAAACTATAAGTATAAATAAATAAGGGTGACTTTCCACACTGAATATAATTGAATTCCTGCAACTATTAATATAATAATTAAAATGCTATGATACTGATTTAAGAAAAGAAGAATACAGCAATAGAACAATACAAAAACTCTGAAACAGATCTGAATGTTTATACATTTATAATACATGATTATATGATAGAAATTGAATGTATGGTTATAATATGTAAGTTATTATAATACATCTACGGAGAAACTATTCAAAAAGTACTGGCTGGATGCCATTGGAAATAAAAAATTATGAGTGAAATATAAACATAATAAAAACACAAAAAAGGACAAATATGTATCTGATCTTGCGATAAGGAAAACTTCATAAATATAAAACAATGTATGAAACTGTAAGAAAAAGTAATGATAGGTTTGATAGAAGATAAATATTATAAAAACTATATAGAAACATAACATAAAAATCAAACAACACCTATGGACATTATTTCTATAAATACTACAGACTTAGATTTAAATCCCTAACATACAAAGAACTCCATAAATTCAAAAAAAATTCTCAAACTTCAATAAAAATGGCAAACTTAAATAGCATAATTTTATAAACGCTCAGCTTTCCTGGTATATTAGTTAAGATAAAAAGTGTGCTGCTAGAACTAAATGCCCCCAAAGAGTTGCTTAGATAAGATAGAAGTTTATTTCTTTCCCACATAATAACCCCAAAGTCTCTGGGGTAGGTTGAATGATACATGGTCATTTGGGGACTCAGCTCGTTTCTATCTTGTTTCTTTGCCATCTCCTCAAGCAGCATTGGGCATGTTTTTTGGAAGGGCTAGATAGCAAACATGGTAGGTTTTGGGGACCATATAGTGTCTGTTGCAATAACTCAGCTCTGCATTTGTAGGGTGAAAGTAGTCATAGACAACACATGAACAAATGGGTACAGCCATGTTCCAATACAACTTTATTTACAAAAACAGGCAGCTTTATGACCCTTGCCCTAGGGCACTGTCTTGTCCTGCCTCCTTAATGCTAAATCTCAGGCACATTTGCATTCCAGATTGCAGGAAGGAGAGAGTAGAGGATTTCATGCACTATATCTTTTTTTTTTTTTTTTTGCATTTATCTTCAGACAGAGGGAGAGGGAGAGAGGGAGGAACAGAGAGAGACACGCACTATATCTTAAGTCCTAGACACATAAGTAGCAAGCATCACTTTTGATCACATCCCACTGGTAGAACTTAGCCACAAGGCTACACCCAGCTGCAGGGTGGCTGGGAAATGTGGTCTCTAATTCCAAATAGTGTGCCCAATGACAGATCTTTCTGTGGAACTACTAGTTGTCTCTGCCAAACTGGTAATCAAATAAATTCAACATTATTTTATGATTTTATAATAAATGATATAAATAATATCAAAGAACAAAATAATACTCAGTGTTGACATTATACCATTACATGTTGTAGCAGTAATATTTACAATAATAATTGTTGCAATCTTAAAATGTACTCAAAAGATGAGTATATTTATTGTCACTACTTTCCAAATGAGTGTCTAAGTTTTGAACCATTTAAAGACTAGAGTCTGCAATGAGGGAGTGTTTGCGCCATGACTCCACTCCATGCACTCCTACACCAGTGGATAATGAAAATAACCAATTTTGTGGAGAGTGCATTAACATTGCGGGTCAACGTCTGTAAAGACATTCATGCCATCTGACCTACTGATTCCACTTCTAGGATTTTTTTCTCTTTTAATATAATTAATGATGTAGTCCATCACTGAGCCATTAAAAGAATGTTTTCACATAATGATATAGGACAATGTGCAGGGAATAAAATAGTGTCAAAAGAAAAAGAAAAGAAAAAGTTTGAAAAAACTCCAAATAGAAAATAATCTCTATATAGCAAATGTTTATATACATGAATGTATAATATGTGTATATATGCATTCATGTTTAATGTAGATATAAACATATATATGTATATACAGTATTTAAGAAATATATTAAAAGGGGTAATTTGGATTATAACTTGTTATTTTTTCTTTATACTTTTCTACATTTTACAATTTTTTAATAATAGACATACATTTTGTTTACATTGAATATCAATGTTAATAATTCAAAATAACTTTCTATCAATCACAACACTTTTTAGTGCTAAGATTAGTGGTTAATATGGTTAACCAAACAAGAATGAACATTTTTAGAAAAACTGATTAGATCAGATAAATTACATTTAGATGAAATACATTCAATATCTAGTCATGTTCCTCACTTAAATCAGTGTATTTTCCTAGCATATATATGTATTTCATGTGGCTGCTTTTATATTTCTCCTTTGCTAGCTTTTGGTCCTATATGCCTATTGGTAGGCCACATTATTATTATTATTATTATTATTATTATTAGTTTTAATTTCTACCAGGAGAGGGCTTACCTCTGAAGTCCTATTGGTTTTAGTTTCTAGCATAGCACTAATACGATTTCACCTTATTTAATTAAGCTTCCAATTTCAGTTATGGAAGATAGAGTCGATCAGTGGCACAAAAAGCATTCACAGTGGCTCACCAAATATTATTTCAAAAGATGTGGATTCTAACTTTTTAAACTCTGATAATGAATTTAGTTATTCTTTATCAAACCATTTTAAGTTTTAACAAAGGTGGTTATACGGCAAACAACTTAATGTCAAAAAACTTTGAGACCTAAATGGAACATAATATTAATTATGCAACAGTGAAAAATTGTACCTCTCTTGTGCAAATTTGGATTCCTGGTTACCGTAACAACAGTTAATTATAACCAGTCAAATTTACTTTTAATGTTCAAATGGAGTAAGTTTCATCTTGATGATATATTATCCCATTTTAAAGAGGGTAGAGTCTGTAGGAACTGACTTTCCTTTTTTTTTTTCCCATTTAGAACATTGATTACTTCCTTTATGTCATAGATCCAAACTGAAATTCAACATTTTACTAATTTATGTAACATTTTTATTTTCTTTTTTTCTCTGCAATTGTATTTATTTATTTTAAATATATTCTCTTTTTTGATTTTAGAGAGAGAGGAAGGGAGGGAGAGAGAGAGATAGAAACATCGATGAGAGAGAACATTGGTTGGCTGCCTCCTGCATGCCCCCCACTGGGGATTGGGCCCACAACCTGGGCATGTGCCTTGACCGGGAATCGAACCAGTGACCTCTTGGTGCATGGCTCGATGCTCAACCAGTGAGCCACACAGGACACACATCTCTGCAATTTTAATTTCTTTTTCCATCACCATTTATTCCCCTCATACCCTCTTCCAATTCTTCCCCCTCCCCTCCCCCAATCATCACACTGTTGTCCATGTCCATGAGTTCTTTGTCTTTTTTTTCTCTTTTTTGCTCAATCCCCTGTCTCTATTTTGCTTATCCATTTCTTAGAATTCTGTATGTTCTCTTTGTTTTACCAGCACTATAGTAGAGAAATAAAAATTTAGTTCCTTAAGAGGGATGTTATACTTTAGAGAGGAAGACTAAGCTTCTTCAAGATGGAGTTTCTGGGTTCAGTTTAGTTCACCCTCTAGTTCAATGACTTGCTCCTACAACTTCATCTCTTATCTAGACTTTTATTATGTGAAACTCAGCACATAACTTATCAAAGTCAAGCTCCTTTCTTATTCCTGGGCTTATGCAAACCCTCAAAAGTTAATTATGTGGATACAAAGTGTCTACAGTAGTTGTTACTAAAATCCATGTCTTCAGTTATATGAGTTTTAGCTCTTCAAATTTATTTCCTGTAACATTATACTCTGAAAACCAGAGTTTATTTTGAAAATGTTAAAGGAAAGTGGAATATGCTTACACTTACTTTCTGTATGCACACATTTAATTTTTGAGTAATAGCCAATGCTTATATACTTTGGTTAAATTCTTTTCATTCATTATTGTTGTTATTAATGAAGAAATTCATGACCTGTGAAGATTTCTGAGCATATGACTTATTATTAGAAAAATAATTTAGAATTACAAGGATTGTTACAGGAAGGAGAGAAAGAGGAACCCAGTATAGTTTATGTATGCCCCAAAATATTAATATTGCTTTCTCACGGACTGCATAGAATGTTACTCAATGATTGACAGTTGGAATAAAATAATATTAGCGGTAAGGAAGGCCCAGTGTGATCATGCAGCTTCGTTCCTTAACTTTACAGAAAACTGATGGCCAGGTAGCATTGTTCTTGGCTTTATGTTTCCATAGCACTTTTAAATTATTATTATTATTATTATTATTACCATTTATTGGACTTATATTATCTTGAAGGATATGCCCATAGGTTTGCTTTCCCACATGACTGAGAAATTCTTTAAGGCACATTCAATGATTATTCATTATAATTCTTGTTCACATTGCCTAGTCTATATTAGACCTTCTTCAATAGGTATGTTTAGAATGAATTAATGAGAAAATGATGATTATATAAGCTAAATTTTAAGAGATGAAATGATTGCTCACCCTCTGCCAGCTGGGTAGCAATAATGCCAGACCACTTCAACTTGGGCTTTCTATTCCCTTGACCAGGCTGTTCTAATATCTGCAACCAGATGCCCTGTCCCAGGACAGTAAACTGTGGCTGTATTCCTTGCTGGAAGCAGAATAGCACAGGAGCTAATAACATTGATTTGTCCTCATGGAACTAGGTCCTTTATCTTCTCAATTATGGGCAAGTTATTTCATATTTCTGATCTCAGTGTTTTATGTTTTATTTTGCAAAACGAGGAAAATAATGTATATCACATAGGATGGTACTGAGGATTAGGTAAGTATGAAATAGTACCTTTTCTAGTACTGCTGAAGAACTCCAACTGTGTACCCTCCTGTAATCCAATCACCTGAAGATTCCAGAATACACACTGATTGTTGCTGCTTTGGTATTGTGCTCTCCACAGAAACCCTTTTCTCCCCAGTTATTTGCTTAGCTCTCTTCCTAAATTGCAAATTCTTACAGAGGTTTTCTCTAATCCACTTATCAAAAGTAGCCCCAATCATGCTGCTGTTAACAGAGGGGAGAGGGACTCGTTTCCCCTGGTTGCTAATCGGAGTGGAATTCTTGAGCTATCCCCCCAAAAAGAATTTTCTGTGACTCACATGGGAGGATGAGATACTGTAGAAAGCTTTATTTCTGTGGAGTTATATCCCTGAGGTTCCAAAGTTGACATTTCCCTTTGCCCAGTCATAGAAGAATTGTAGCTGGGGCTTTAGCAGAGTTAAAAATCAGAGTCAAGCCCAGCCAGCTCAGTGGCTGAGCATTGACCCATGCACCAGGAGGTCGCCAGTTTGATTCCCAAGTTGTGGGCCAAATCCCTAGTCGGGGGCATGCAGGAGGTGGCCAGCTGATGTTCTCTCTCATTGATGTTTCCATCTTTCCCTCTCCCTTCCTCTCTCTTTAAAATCAATAAAGAAAAAATAATTTAAAAAAAAATCAGACTCAGATTCCAGAGTTTTGTTTCCACATTGGAGTGGAGTGCAGTCCAGCATCAGGCTATCTTAGCTTGTGTTTCCTGCTGCAGTCCATCAGTCCATTGCATGTGAGGTCTCCAGGACCACCTGGCTATGAAGGAAACATGGGGGAATACGAAGAAGTCAAAAGCGAGCCAGGAGCCAAGCGCAACAAGAGAAACAAGAGTGCACTCTTTGGTTTAGGAGTTTATGTATTCACAATTTTTTATGTGCTTGCAGTGGACTCACCCATTATGTATTCACAATTTTTTATGTGCTTGCAGTGGACTCACCCATTCTGGCCAACCATCTCTGTCCCCAGGTGTGACTGACAGGCAAGTACCTTCCCTTTGTCATCCCAACTTCCCTGGGCACATGTCTATCTTCCCTTTGTTGGACCCCTTCCCCCAGTGTTTTGTAGGAAATAGGCCAGTGGTTCCCTGGGGAGTGCAGAATTGCAGCTTCCTGGTGAAACTGTCAAAATGATATGCCTATGCTGGCTGGCCTCCCCTCTGCTCCTTTTCTATTACTAATAACCAGTTAAATACAATGGTATCACTATCATCTCATCATCTTTCATTTCTGTTCCTTGTACTTAGCAGTCGCTGACATTTTGATATATATTTTTATGGTGTCCCTCTTACTCACAAGAATGAGGTCCATAAAGGAAGAAACTTTGTCCTCTCTATTAACTGCTTTCTCCCCAGAGCTTAGAAGAGTACCTGGTCTTTAGCATCATTAAACACCTGGTTTTTTTTTGTTTTTTTTTGGACTGAATGAAAGGAATCATATAAAAAATGCTATGAAGAATCAGATTGTTTAGAAAAATTCCTAATATATGTATATTACTGTACCTGTTAGCATTTTGGAGGGAATAGCATAACAATGTCAATCATATTTTTAAAAAAAAAGAGATGTAGGTCTTGAGTTTCTCCTTCCATATTGCTCCTACACCCATTGCTTTTGTGCAAATAACACATCCCTTAAATGCACTTTTCTGTTCCATCAAAAACCAACCAAACAACTCACCTTCCAAATTAGGTAGATTAACCCTCAAAGCTATAAAACATTAACTGAAAGTTTCTGGAAGGTTGAATCCCTGAGAAATGAATACCACATCACCATGCTCTTTTTGAGAACACAAAGTGTAGTTTTTGAGAACATAAAATTTGTGAACTTTTAAACCTAAGTGTTATATTTCATAAAAATCTTCTATCTCTGTTTGCTTAGAGATATTTTATCTATCTATTTTCAGGTAATCACATTGCTTCTAAATGGGTAGGAAGTGAATACTAATTTTAAAATGTTTCATAAAATGATGATATCTTTAGTTACACACATTTTCAACAATGACAATCAGTGTGGTGAGTAATGTTCAGGTAATTTATGCTCCAGAGAACAATTAAATCAATTGCTACAACTACTTGGTGTTTCCTGTTATACATGAACATGGAGAACTATAATTCTCTGGATAATTCAACTTAAAGTATAGCAAAATGAAATGTGCAAGTAATTAAAGAAAATGTTCTACTAACATTTATCTTGATAAATTATTTCAGTTCTATGTTTGATCTTGCAGACACATCCACAATGTCATTGAATTAGTGAAACAATTGCCAGAGCTCATAGAAGTGAAAATCTCCTCTATATTTTCTCGGGTGTTAAAAAGTTTTTAAAAAATAACCATAATGCACTGTTAACACAATTTCTTCTATAAGTTACTTTTGCTGTTACTTAAGCAGTTGTTATTAGCAGTTGCAATGTTTTCATATTTTCTGTATGAAGACTGATTTAATTTCATCACCTTCAAAAATTGTCTTGGCCTTAAGCTAGAGGGGAGGTTGGTGCCCACCCTAAGGTATATACTTTAAGCCTACCCCTCTCTATACCCGTAAGGTAAATATAGGACCATTATTTAAATGAAGCAACTGAAGTTGTTCAGAATCAGACAACATGTAGCAGAGCTAGAATTAAAAACCTGGATCACTGTGACTCTAAAATCATCATTAGAATCATTGGAGGAGAGAGGTGACATCTTAGAGACGATGAAACTTTCATGAGCCTGACATGTGGCATTGAATCTAGCAGGTGGATCTCCTGCTTCGTGCTCTAGAGAACACCTCTGAAAAGCATGTGGGAAATCTGGGTTGAGGAGGTGGTGGTGGAGGGGTTGATGGCGCTTAGGTCTTGCTCAGCAGAGGCATATTTCCTCATATGAACATTGCCACAGGGTAGGATAAAGCCCTTTCTGGAGTTGTGATGACAGGATCTAAGATCTGATGGGTCTGGGCTTGATTTGCCAGGAGGAGATGGTGGAAAGAACAGCTATAGTTGAAATTCAGTTGGTGGTTGAAGTGAGGTGTGAGCTAAAGAGGTGAACTCGGCGTCATCTCTAGGCTGGATTCAAGAGCCTCGAGATGGGATGACTAATTAAGTGATAGAGGAGTGACCTTGGTAAGGTAGAGTTGTAGAGTTACTCATTAGATAGTTGAAATTTTGATGAACATAAAAACTTGCCATTACTGCTGCAGAAATTAGGTTCTCCTTCCTGAGAAATTTTCAAAATGTGTTCATGATAGATGCAGTATATAAAATGAAAGATGAGCTATGCTTTAAAAAATATGTACCCACATGCATGCGTACATATACATACAAATGTGTGTATATGTACACATATATGTATTTATTACTAGGAGTGACATGATGGCCATTTTCAATAGAGGAAGAATTAGGGAATGATGCTAATTGTAAGGAAAACATAGGAACTGTTATGCTTTAAGACTTGCCCACACTCTGGGAAGTGGTTAAGATTCAAAATATAAAATAATAGTAGCAGTCCTATGTATGTTAGACCCCTGAATTAATGTATATACAGATAAACAAGATAGGGTTAAAGACCAAGTCTTGGATTAAAGATGGTAGGAGACTCTAACACCCGACTAAGGAGATGAGGAAGGAAGAAAATAATCAGGAGAAAGAGGACCACTGTTTGTTTATCTTTAATGGGCTAACTGTTATCTACTTATCGAGGAGAAATGTTGTCAAAATGAGGGAAACCCTGAGAACAAAGAGAGACAGACTGATTTTCAAAGGCTTCCTTTTCCCCAAGGAAGCAGGGATCGAATTGACATATTTTCTACTGAAAAACAAAAAACATGCTCTGGCTTTGACAATTCCAAAAATAACACACACACACACGCACAAACACACATCTACAATCCTGTAAGTTCTTTGAAGGTAGGGATTGTGTCTTCTTCATTTCATTGTTTCCTAAATGTCTGGTACATGTGCTGCATTTATTTAATTGAATTTACACCCTCGTGGGAAGAAGCAATAATGTCCACTTCCAGGTTGGCACTCGGGGACAGAGTTCAGGTAGCTTCAGCGTTGTAACTGGGTCAGAGTTAAGAACACAGTTTTCATCTCACATGTGCTTTTTTAAATCAAAAGTGAAAGCTAAAGAGAATGATGATAATCCTTCTTGCTCTATTTTATTTTTCTAATAACTTTCTGATATTTTTAACTACTATTTAATGGCTGTATTAATGAAAAAAATGATGATTATCTTAAAGTGTATATTTTTAAGGGAAAGTAGTGTTTTGTTTTTATTTCAGGTGGCAAAGTTTGTGAACAAGCTATTGTAATTATATTCAAAATACAACCATAT
Organism: Tadarida brasiliensis; assembly: GCA_030848825.1. Taxonomy (NCBI): domain Eukaryota; kingdom Metazoa; phylum Chordata; class Mammalia; order Chiroptera; family Molossidae; genus Tadarida; species Tadarida brasiliensis. The sequence continues at coordinate 28,734,391 of CM061272.1, forward strand.
AAAATATTATACATTTTTCCATTTATTTTTTATTCTCTTATAATGACTACATTAATTTATATTCAGTCAACAAATGTCTTTCTTTCTATCTATCCATCTATTTATCTATCTTTCACACCCTTCTAGGCAGGGTGGGATTATAAAGGGACTTAATTCATATTCCCTAATAGGAAGGACTTTTATAGTAGCTAGGTAAATAATACCTATAAAACTGAATAGAATGCAGGCTAAATAGTAATACCAAACACGTCTTGTAGCAGTATATGGCTGTATCCCTTGTCAGTGTGATATTCATAAAGCGTCACGAGTTCTTAAGAAGGAGAGATCACGGTGGCCTGTCAAGAATATGAAGCCTAATTTATATGCGGAATTTTAAACTTGTGCCTGAATTGTTTTCATTATGTAGAGAAAATATTCTGATTTATCTGTGCTAAATAAATAAACTATATAAAATATGATCAGGAAATCAATGGGAGCACAAAGAAGATAGTTGATTTGTTGGGTGATGAGATTCTGGGTAATAAAATATTTATTCTAACCTTGACTCCATAATGTTGCTTGTGTAGTGGTGTCTGTAAGTGAACTGTGTACTTTGGCCTCATATCAGCAAAGAGAAGTAAACTCAGCTATGTCCTTGTGTAGAATCAAGCAACTAATTCACATGTGTGTTCATTTGGGAAATGCTTGTTTATTTATGCATTTAATCGTATACATGTTTATTCATACCTTTGTCTTAGTAAGTTCAGGCTGCTATAACAAATGACCACAGACTGGGTGGCTTAAACAATTTATTTCTCACAGTTCTGGAGTCTGGAAGTCCAGGACCATAGCGCCAACATGGTGGGGCTCTGGTGAGAGCCCTTTTCTGGGTGGCAGACAGCTGACCTCTCAGGTATCCTCTGGCCTCTCCTTATAAGGGCACTAGTCCCATTCATGAGGGCTCTGCCTTCGTGACTTAATTGTTTCCCAAAGCCTCACCTCCAAATACCTTCACATTGGGATTAAGTTTTCAACATATGAATTTGGGGGAGGGGGCAAAAACATTCTGTCCATAACACTTCCTGTCCATTGAAGTGACCCAGACACTGATGGTGTGATGTCAGCATGGACAGGCACCTGTCTTCAGAATGTTAGTAGTCTAGAAAAGCTATCCATTTCTGGACTGTGAACTCCTTTATGTGTGTGTGTATAATGACTTTTCTGGTTGATGATGTCTGAAATTCATCCTCAGATGCCAGATAAGAAACACCCAAAGCAAAATTTACTTAGACCCAAGCAAAATAACTGTGTAAGAGCTCCAAGCTCTTCTTTTGGTTGCTATCAATGACAGGTCACTAATGAGTCGTCTTCAGATGACATAGGTCATGTCTTGAAGGGGTGCACACATCAGTGAAAAGCCATACGCCGTGGAATTGGGAGAGTTATGTAGTAAAGCCTGTTTTCTTAGTCACAGCTTATACTCTGTAGAGTAATCATGGTTTTCAGTGAGAATTTGCCTAGTTGTGAGGCCTCCTGAACATTGATCAACACATGCTGTGTTAGCATCCTATACACAGAAAGCTTAAATCAATACATTGCATCTGAGGGGGAAAAAAAATCTCTGTGTATGCATGATCTACACAAAGAATTCCTGAAAATGATAGGTAACTAAGTGATTGAACAGAGTTAATCTCATTCCCTGTAGGCCTAGTTAATGAGACAGTACCTGAATGGATGGGCATGGTTTTCAAATATAGTCTATTTATGTGGGGAGACTGTGGTGACAGAAACTACCTATTTCCTTTAATTGAGTTTACCACTTAATCTATAAATGTAAACCATGTTAAAGGATGCCTGAAAAAAATAAACTTGAAAGCCAGCATTAACCTCCAAACCAGCTGAAGGTACTCAAAAGACAGTAAGAGTAAAATTTCATTATACAGACTTCAAGTGGGTTTTTTAAAAAAAACACATAGGCTTTCCAACTGAAATGATGAATGCTGTTCTGATTCTAATTGACAAGTATTATATATAAAAGAGTTCTTGCCTTCGTTCTTATCAAAACTGTGGGGATTTCCAATGAGGGGACAATATTATGTGGGTGGAAACATCTCAGAAGAATAGAGAACTTATCAGTATTTACTTAGGTTCTATTACATTCAGAGCCATAAAAGCAACTACACTCATAAATTTATAGCCAGTCAAGGATATTGCCTCTTCCCCAAAGAGTCTAGATATTAAAGGAGTGGAGGGAATGAGCTCAAATCATGAAGTGGTTTCAATATTGGAGCAGTTTTCCTCCTTCGTATTTCAACTTGTAGCCAGTATGTTATGAAGAATCCCAGGCTGGTGAACTTTGGGATTTTGGAAGCAAAAAACAATGTTAACCATTTTTTCTTAGAAGTTTTATTTTATTTTTCATCTACAATTAGTAGTTAATATCTACCCTTTAAAGAACTTGAATGACCACCACGCTCTCTTGAATAGATGTTTTTATAATTTCAGATTTGCAGATCAAGAAACCAGCAGTTCATAGAGGTTAGGAATCTTGCCCAAAATTACATCGCTGAGATAAGACTGAAGCCCAGATCTTTCTGATTCTTTTATTAGACTCTGCATTAGATTCCTGTTTCTGCTGTAACAAGCCACAAACTGTCTGGCTTGAAATAACACAGACTCATTGTCTTAAAGCTCTGATGGTCAGAAGTTCCAAAGAGATCTCACTGGGCTACATTCAAAGTGTCCCTTCCCTTTTCCAGCTTCTAGAGTCTTTCTCCATTCCTTGGTTCTTGCCCCTCTTCCCATCTTCCGCCTTCCAAGCCAACGGCCCCATCACTCTGGCCTCTGTTTCTGTCTTCACATCTCCTCTTTTGACTCTTCCGACTCCCTGGTCCATCTTCTAAGATCCTGTGGATTTGGCCCACCCAGATTATCCTGGATAATCTCTTTACTTGAAGATCCTTAACTTGATATCTGCAAAGTCACTTATGCCATTAAAGGTAACATTCACAGCTTCCAAGGGTTAGGGCATCTCTGGAAGCCCATTATTTCCTCTACCACAGAAGCTAAAGAAGATATAAGTAAACATAGTGCAGTTGTATATTTGTAAATTAATATTTTGATATTATAATTTAGTAGACCAAAATTATAATCGGTGAGATTAACGATCACTAAAATGATTATAGTAGTGTAATATAATAGAAGTAGCTTTGAATCCAGAAAAATTCTTGCTTCATCATTTACTAATGTCAGATAAATCTCTTAATGCCATTTCTTTGGAGTTGATATGGTGGGAAATGATACCAAATTTTATTCCTTAAACAAATGGAAACATATTTCAATACATCTGTATGTATTCAACAGTGCTTCTTCTCTGTCACTTTTAGAAAACGACAAAGGGAAAGCAGGTAAAATAGTGCATGTTCCACTCAAATGTCACAAATACTGTCTGATAAACTCACAAAAGCTGTTATTTTCTAAATATTTTAAACATTTCATAGGCCTTTTTAATGTAACAAATGATATTCTGAAGTTCAATATTCTCTTTCTTTTTTCCCTCTGATAGTCAATGCCTGTTTTTCCTTCCCTACAATGTTAAATTTGAGCATTTGAATTAATTATTAGCCTAATGATAGCTTTTTCTCTTTCTATTTTAGGTACTTAGTTTTATTAAGAGGCAGTTTTCTTTTTTGTTTATTGCTCTAATAAATCTACAACTAGTAGTTTTATGGGAAATGGATCCTGGATCAGTCTTTTAAAAATCATTTTTTCAATTAATTCACAATCTCATGTTAAAGGAGAATTATAATAAAAAATGCCTCATCATTCCCTCACTGTCATCACATTCTTGGGGGCAGCTCCTAAATGTTTGTTTTAAATTCTTTTTCTTGGGAATGCTAGTGTATAATTCTTTTTTAAACATGTTTTTATTGACATGTTTTAGAGACATGTTTTATAAACATCTTTTAGAGGAAGGGAGAGGGAGAGAGAGAGTAGAACATCCATTGGTTGCCTTCTGCACGCACCTCGACCAACCTTTTCATGCACTGGACTTTGCTCAGCCACTGAGTCACATGGGCCAGGGCTGCTCTATAATTCTTGATCACATGCTTGTCAATTTTAAAATGATATTATTGATTCCTTCATTGAAAGTTGAAAATGTATTCCACTTAACTTAGCCCATCTTCTCCTGCCCCTCCATGCAGATTTTGACATTGATATTTTTAGTTTTGTTCTTCTATTGATTACTTTTATAACTCAAACTAATGTAGTTAAAAGCTCTTTTCTCTTTTTCAACAAGTCTATAGTCTTCACTTTCTAAGACAAGCTATTACTATTCCTACTCATTTCCTCAAGGTTTCCTCCCTTTGGTGGCTTACTTTGTAAACTAAACTTTCACTTTTGTGTTTGTCAAGCTTCTTTATATTTACATTCTTTCTGTAACCACCACCAAGGCTTCCTTAGTAAAATATGTTGGCTCTGAAAGTTGGAAATGTGTAAAGTCTGGGCACTTCAGAGGTGTTTTCCGGTTGTGAGTCACGTAATGTGCTGTGTGTTCTTGGACATAGGTCCCTCTGAGGTTGGAAACCTCAGAGACACTTGGGAAAAAGTGAACCATGTTCAAATGAATTCTCTTTCTTTTTATTTTTTAACTCAGTTACTTGAAATCCTTTCAATTTACTTTTGCTTTATATCTAGGTCTTGACTTTCTCATACAGGCTTGTTTTTATCTTGAAATTTGAAATTGTGTTTCTTTTTTTGTTTTCCTGCTCTAAATGTGTTGTTACCCTGTCCTGATCCCCGCCCCTCCCCCTAACTCCCCACCAAGTCTTACGTTGTCTCAGATATTACCCCTTACCCCCAGGAAACTTTCCTTGTTAAACTCCATATATTTTTGAAAATCTCACAACCCACAGTGTCCCAAATTTTCAAAAGGATATGAGTGTGGACTTTTTTCTCTCATTGTCTTGGGATCTTCATAGGCCTGTTCAATTTTGAAATTTATATCCTGCTTTAGTTTGGAGATATTTTCTAGTTTTTTCTTTGATGATTTTATCTTTTTTTTTTTTTTCAGTTTCTCATTCTTGTTTTCTACTAGTGGGACCTCCTACATTAGTTTTATTCGTGTTTTGTCTTCTATTTCATATTTTCATTTTCTTTCTACTTTTGCCCTTTACACAAGAAATATTTTCATTGCTGAGTTTTTAGGTTTCTGATGCATTTTATGTTTTGGTTATTATATGTTTAACCTCTTTCTAGTTCTATAATTATTTCTATTTTTATTTCTTTTAATTTTTAAAAACTATAAAATACCATACATGCATAAAAGCAAATAAAATATTGTCTTGGCTATTCTTATGCTTTTGAAAACTGTGTATGTATTTAGAATAAGCTTATTAATATTTACTAAATGTCATGCTTGGGTTTTTATTGGAAATGCTATTACTTTAGTGATTAATTTGCAGAGTAGAAAACCTTGATTCCTTATTTATAGAATCATAAATGAACATGATATTTCCTTGATTTATGGAATCACAAAAGAACATGATATATCCTTCTGTTTTTTGATATCTTCAAATTTGGAGCATCCTGCATGACAGAATTATATATATATGTGTGTCTGTGTGTAGGTTAAAAAGTAGATTATAATTTTAAAAATCAGATAACACATATCATGTGAAAAAGAAAAGACAGTCTGTAGTAATCACTGTTCTTCTTTGCTTAAGAGGTACTTTGTTTCATTTAACAATATGGCATAGGCATTTTTTCAATTGCATTATTTTATGAAAATGAATTTAGCTGTTTCTTTCTTACCCTACATTGTTCATTCCTTCTGGAGCCTCTGTTCCCTGTTCATACCCTGTTTCCTGTCAACAGCATAATGTCTGGAAAATAGGAAGCATTTAATTAATAGTTTTGTGAATGTTAAATGAAATGGGAATATATTTCTAAATCCAAATAATTCAATGAACAGAAATGAGTGTAACTATATTCAGTGATAAATTCCAAAAGTGGTAGTATTTTACTACTGTCAGAGCATCTTGTTATGTTAAGTATTTTTTTTTTTTTTTTGAATTTTGGCGTTGTGACAAGGTGACAGCTATGCTGTAATTCTGTGTTAATCCTCTTTTCCACTGTTTTGACCTTGGGAAGTTATTTGCCATAAGGAATCTAGCCACATAAGGCTGTACATATTGATCAGACCATGCCACAGCTTTCGTACTGGTAAAAGATACAAGGGGTTAAATCATTCCATTTTTTTTTTAATTTCTTATTTTAAAGATGTGCAACTTCTTTGTCTGATCTCCTTATGGTCCTTGTCACAACTGTATGGCTTTTAATCACTCATGCATTCAGTGAGTTACTGCACTGTTGGAACCTTAATAATGTTCTAGTTTGTTTGGATGCTCTTCCTGATAAAGTCCTGACCATCTTTCAGTATAATGGGAAGACAATCAAAATAAAAAATGCTTTAAGAGTTCAGGTAGGAGAGCATGCTATTATTTTCACATGGTGCAAGGGTATTGAAATACTGACTTTCATGCTTTTGATTGAGTTTGTGATGAAATCCAAGAAAAATTGAAAATTTGAATTATTCTACTGCCAGTAGGGACTGTATATCATGAACAGAAAGCAGGCAAACGTAACCGACTCTTGTATCATAATCTCAAGAGTGTCAGGTTGTCCTTCTTTTGTATGAATTTCTGTAGTCTGTCTAAGTAATTAATTCATTTATATAGCTCTTTTATGTTTGCAGGCAACACATGGAATTTTACAAAAATATCAAATGTCATCCTCAGTGTACACTGTTTGAATAGTTAATAAAAACGACATACATTGGCAGAGTGTGTCAGATTTTTCAAGGTGCTTTCCATTCAGTGATCTCATTTGACTCTCTAGCCTTCTTAAGTAAGCAGTGGAATTGTTATAATTCTCCACCTGTCCCACCCATTCTGTCTCCTCCTATCTTATTTTTTCTCCTTATTTCTCGTTCTTTCTTTTAAAGAAGGCAATTTGGTGTTTGGAAAGAGCACAGAATGTGAATTCAGGTATTTAATTGTATCTCTGTCCCACTGAATTACTTTGACTTTAGGCAGGTCACTTCCATTTTTCTGAACCTTCGTCTCCTAATTGGCAAAATAAGAATAATGCTGACATATACTCTTCAAAGTTGTTAGGATTAAGTCAATTGAAATATGGGGAAAATGCAAACAAAGGGAAACAAACCAAATGTCATGTCCATGGTAGCTTCTTTGAAGGGAAGCGTATACTGGAAAGAGAACAGATTTTGGCCTCACTGCCTTTTAATTGAGCACTTGGATCAAGGTACCTAACCTTTCTGAACTTAATTTTCCTCATGTGTAAATGGCCTAATAATTCATATTCTGTGAAGTTTTGGAATAGAAAAAGTAAGGTAACATCTATACTTATCCTAGCACAGTTCCTGAAACAGCAGTGTATACTAGTGTATACTCTACCACAAGTATTTTCTCTTCTTCTCTTCTTTCTTCCTAACCATCCCTCTTCCCTCCCACCTTATTCTTCTTCCTCCACCTCAACCTTTTAAGGCAGAGAAGATGGGACACATGATTGCAAAATCTTGAAGTATAATAATTAAATTTTTTTTTAGCACCTAGACTCCTTCTTTTGAACAAAATTATAAGCTTCAATGAGTCAGGAGATGGGGATCCAAGCCCCTGCCCCCATCTTTTGAGTGAAGACCACTTATTGTCATGCTCTGGAACCTCTAATGACTCCTGGAAACTTGGTGTGGTAGAATTTGAAAACCACTGATGTAGCCCCACCCTCTCCTTTTACAGATGAGGAAACTGAATTTGGGAGACGCTGAGTGACTGGCCTGAACTTGCATAGCTGGTAAGTGGTGAGCTAAGGCTGGAACTCATTTGTTTTTTGCTGTTAGCCTATTGTTCCTCTTACTAAGTGAAGGTACATAGTGCACATACGTCAAATCAGGATTTCTCTCTTGAAGGATTTTACAGTCTATTTGTGGAGATGGAATTCTGATGTAAAAGATGAGGAAATGTAAAGTAGCATGATATAGCTCTGAAATGGTTGCAGTAGGCACATTGCAAGAAGAGAGGAACACAGAGGATCATTGTCTTTTTGGAGATGGACACTGAAGACTCCATGAGGGCGTCTTGTTTGCTCATTGTCATTTTATCCCTGGTACATACAGAAATGCCTGACTTCCAACAGGAGACTATTACTTGCTTTTTTAAATGAAAGAATGAATGAGTAAATAGCTCAATGGAGTATATAATAAATCACATTTAGAAGAAGGGCAAGGATTTAGATAATCAAAATGTTTAAGGATTGCTCTTCCTTATTGGGTGATGAAATACCTTTAGTGGATCATGATTTACATATTAAAAGTTACAGTGTCATTATGGCATGAAAATAGCTTAGATTTACAGGTTTACAGGTAATATCAACATAAAACACACATGCACAATTACACTTCTGTGTGTGTACTTGGTCACAATTAAAAATCTATGTCTCACCATAGGTTTACTAAAGGGTTTACAAGGGAATACTAAAGTTTGAGGCAGGTACATGAATACTTTGTGGAAGAATAGTGACTATAACAGTGTTGCTAAATCAGAGGTTGAAAAGAATAGAAAAATCATGATAACGTTTATCCAGAGGAAGAGGACTCCATCGGGTTCTTCAGCTATTGCCGAATCATTGAGAATCCTTTTTGCCTTCTGCTGTCTCCATCCTCCACTCTAAACAGATTTAACCGAACAACACTTCAGAAAGATTAGTCTGTCAGGAGTGGAGAAGTTGGATTGGAACTAGGGATCCAGAAAGAGGACTATGCAAAGAGGCAGCACAAGGTCAGGAAGGTGTGGCCTTGACTGGTGGCAATGGGTAAAGAAAAAGATCCTTGGTAGGACTTGGGCAGAATGAGGTTAAAAAACAAGTGAGTGGGTGATGAAATGGAGCCCATGCAGTGAACAATTTCTTAGAACTGCTGTCTGAGGGAAAATAAAAAAAAGTAGGATAATCGAGTTAAGACAAGTGTTTTGAAATGACATGGAGGAGGTGGGAATCTCTGTGGTCAATTAAGGGAGACTCATAAGAAAAGACCCCTGGACATAGACTAGAAATGAAAGTAAAAAAAAACAGCAAACTTCTAAGAAATGACCTTGGAAGGGTACATTTGTCTACTATACTAATGTCACTTGAGAATTTATATAACTTTGACCATTTCCCATATTTTGTGTAAGTTAGAAAGCTAGAAAGATGAATATTGAATGAAAATTTGGGATTTGTCCAAAATCCAAATATCCTTAACACTAGTTAAAAGGAATTTGATAATGATGAGACAAGTTCAGAAGCTAGGTAGAAAAATAATTTAAAAGGGTTGAGATATGTTCACATAAGTTGAGCTTTTTTTTTTTTTTTTTTTGGTTTGGGTGTAAAGCCATTGCTTAAGTTGTTTATTTAGAAAAGGAAACTAAATAATGCCCCTTTGTTGTTTATTAAAGGAGAGCTATGATGGCATTATAATGTCCCATAAACATGTATGTGAGTTTACATTATTAAGAGAGAACATGAGCTAAGCGTGTTGTGTGTGTGTGTGTGTGTGTGTGTGTGTGTGTGTATGTAATAAAGCTATCTCTAGGCATGGTTAGGTACAAAGGTCCATCATTTAAGCATCAGCACTAAGTAAACATGTGAGGTTATGATTATTTTATTGAGCTTTCTTACTTTATGATGCACTAATGGCTCATGGGTCAGTTATATTGATGAGCACTGGAAACACAGTGAGGTTTTGTTAATTTATTCATTTATTGTTTTTATTTTAAAGTGCCAAGAAGAAAACGCCCAGTTCAGTTCCCAGTCTCATTTTTTCATTTTCAACAAACCATAGAAATACAATTTTTATTATAGAGAAGGAATTACATATATATATATGTTAAGTGTATGTAACTGGCAATTTGTATGTGACTTTCTAATTTACTTTCAATTTCTAGTGCAAACTGTTGAACTTCTGAGTTTAAGTGTATGTCTCAGTATCAACTTCAGTGTCAGGCTTATGTCACTTTTTACACTCGTTAAGTGGGACTTATTGGCAAGACTCACATGGTTATACGGTTTAGCATTTGTGAAGAGATAACGTAATGAAGTACAATTTTGAAAGGTGTTTTTACATATACTGTAATTTTATTCATGTCATATTTTATTGACGATTCGGGAAGTAGGAATTCCCTTTTTGGTAACTTTCTGGCAACTTGTTCCCCAAGGACAGAGGGCCCGGATGGTCCAGATTAGTGTTCCCAAATGTGCCCACCAGAGAAGTGTCCTCCCCTGCTCTGGGGCTGCGTGGAGAACTGGGTGACGTGAGGCCGGGAGAAAGATACATCAGAAACTAGGAGCAGGTGCCCACCACCCAAGCATTACTATTTCCAATATTCATGAGTAGATTTAGTTTGAAAATTAAGCATAATAGTATTTCGTAATTTTTATTTTTCAATTACAATTTACATTCAATATTGTTTTGTGTTAGCATATAAGTTTCATTTAATGTAGTGGTCGATAATTTTGCTTACTCATATATTTCAAAATGAAATGAAAGACAGTATTTAACTTTAGAATTCATTAGACCCCCTCATTCTACTTGTTTGATAGACATCTTGTCAATTTTACTGAGAGCACCTCTACTGGAGTTGGTAGAATGAGCTGGAAACATTTGCCAGTGTAGCTTCAAGTATCTTAACTATTTTCTTTTTATAGATTATCCTAAAATTGAAAAGGAAACCATTTGACTTGATTCATGCATGTGTTCCCTGAGGTCAAAGCCTACCATTACATTTAAAAAATATATATATTTCTATTGATTTTTTAGAGAGAGAGGAAGGGAGTGAGTGACAGAAACATCAATCAGCTGCCTCCTGCACGCCCCCTATTGGGGACTGAGCCTGCAACCTGGGCATGTGCCCTGACCGGGAATCGAACCGGAACCTCTCAGTCCATGAGATGATGCTCAATCCACTGAGCCACACCAGCCAGACCTACCATTAAAATTTTAAAGGATTCTTAGGTTAATTTTTTTAACCATGTATTATTAGTGCTAAAATATTTATTAAAATCACACTATGGAGAAAGAAATATTATTGTCTGTTGGATGCTGTATATTTAGAATCAAGTTCTTCAAGTCTCTTTCTGTGTACAGAGGTTGAAGATCAGTTAATTTCTAGACAGCATTAGGAAACTTGCGTACAGGGAGCAGAAAGGCATTCAATGGGAATTCAAGCAAGAGAGACACACCTATTTTCTGAGTGAATATTCTAAATAAAATCTATGTCCAAGTGGAATGAAATACAAATTGAGGGTTTATTATTCTGCCAGACCTTGCATTTTTTCTTTTTAAAACAATTTATTTACTGATTTTAGAGAGAGAGAGGAAGGAAGAAAGAGAGAGAGAAACATCAATTTGTTGTTCTACTTATTCATGTATTCATTGGTTGATTCTTGTATATGCCCTTACTGGGGATCGAATCCATACACTTGGCATATGGGGATGACTCTCTAACCACTCGAGCACCCGGCCAGGGCAGGACTTTGCATTTCTTAGTATTACTATTTGCACCATCATACAAATTATTAAAACAATTCATGAGCTTACTTGTGCACATTTTGAAATTCCAATGATTCTGGGACAGAAAACCTTTTAAGGGACCTTGTGGATGGGAAAGCTTCAATAATACCTTCACAGGCATTCTAAATCCCTAAAACTTGTCATTATATGGATTCCAAAATCCAGGTGCTGTATGGTGGACTTTCTTTTAAACAAATAATTTTCTAACAGAGAAGAGAGTAAAATTTATAGCAAAGTAAGGGCTAGATGTTGAGTCTGAGAACACAGGAGCTACAAGTCCACTCTAAACACTTTAAAAAGTGGCTGGTTAGACTCTGAATCAGTGCTCTGCCTTAGGAAAGAACTGTGTTTTAGTCGGCGCCTCTGTGGAGATGGTCCCGCAGCTTCTGATACTTTTACTGTCCTTCTGGAGATGCACTTATGCAATAACCTGAGGATAGTATTTCAAAAGGTGTCAGAAATTCAGCAGGTTTTGCCCCTCTGAGAAAGCAAGAGTGGGCAGGGGGAACATTGTATATGATGATTTAAGCAGTTCTTTAAGATTGTTAAAAATTTTATATTTCTGTTTAGTTTATAATCCATGTGAAATGTCTGAATTTTCTTCTACCTTTGAAAAAACATGTGAATCCTTTATTTCTTTATAATTTCAGATTAATCATAATGACTCACTTTATTGAGTAATTTACAAATGCCAGTCAATACACTAAGCAGGTCACATGTATTAACATAGTTACTACTCAGTGATGTAGAGATATTATTCCATTTTTAAATATAGGGAAATTGAAGCAAAAATAATTTAGGTACAGTTCCCCGAAGTCCCATAACTAGTAAGTGACAGAGCCAGGATTTGAACTTGGGGAGACTGTCTTCAGAGCTGTCCACTTATCCAGGCACAATAAATAATCAAAGATGAATCCAGCCTACAAAATAATACCAGGGCTACATCATTGAGTCTGGTGTGTGTGTGTGTGTGTGTGTGTGTGTGTGTGTGTGTAATAAGCTACGTATGACTACTTATTTGTTGAATGAACTTTTTTTTATTAGAAAATGGATAACAAGAGGGACTATGACCTATGTTCTATATTTGTTTAACTATCATGGATTTGAATGAATATTTTACAGTAAACTGAAAAAAATGACAATAACATTCTTTTCAATTTCTAAATTTTAGATCTTTGGGTGTTTAGATAAGCCTTTTTTTCTTCTTTTTTTGGAAAAATCTTCTGCAATTTAAAAATAATGTAATTCAAATTGAATGCATGCTTGATTGCCTAATAGAGAATATTTTGCTTATATATGTGATATATAAGGACATTTTTAGTTTATCAATCTCAACAATAAAATTTATCAAGAGTTAATTATAAAGCAAAGCTTTAATGGGTAAACTGGAATGTATCTAATATGTGCAGTGAAATAAAATCCAAATTTGGGGAAAATAATCTTCACTTCTCTGAGCAGGACATAACATCTTGATTGTACACGTCTGTGGTCATGATCAATCCTCATTTATTTAATGTTGAAAGTGTCAAATCCCGAAGCCTGATTGCACTTTACTAGCCAACTACACGTCTTCAATCCGATTTTCAGTTTTGCAGTTAAAATAATTTTTATTATTGAAGCAAAGGGTGAATGATAAAGATAACATTTAAAATAAAACTAAAGCCCTGGCCAGTTTGGCTCAGTGGTTGGAGCATTGGCCTGCGGACCAGAGAGTCCCGGGTTCAGTTCCTGCTAAGAGCACGTACCTCGGTTGCAGTTTGTCCCTGGCCCCCAGTTGGGGTCGTGCAGGTGGCAGCCAGTTGATGTGTCTCTCTCACATTGATGTTTCTCTCTCTCTTACTCCCTCCCTCCCTCCCGCTCTATCTAAAGATAAATGCAAAAATGTCCTCGAGTGAGGGTAAAAAATAAATAAATAAATAAATAAATAAATAAATAAATAAATAAATAAATAAATAAAATAAAATAAAACTAAATTCACCCACCATTATTAATGTCTTCACATTGAAGTTTGGCATCTGAATAATATTTTGCCTTGTTTCTCCTGAACCTTGCCAGATAATACAGCTGAAGTAATTTGTAGTGTTACATGTGTTACTGCAATTCTAGTTTCCAGTTCTAGTATTGACCTTACATCAGTAACTTTATTTCTCTGAGGCTCACAGTCTCATCAGAGCATGGGATTGGGTCGCTGGTCTTCAGGCAGTGCTCCACCACGTCCTGCCGACTGGGAGTGCTTTAATCTCCCTGCAGTTCTGACTTTGCTTTGGGCTTATTGGCAGCATGCTCGGGATTTGTTTGGAAAATACTTCCATAAGGTAAAGATTACATGGTGACTAGTTTACATCCAGAGCTCCTTCCCTCTTAACGTTTTATTATCCATTTGTTCTTTCCTAAATTCCTAGGCTAGAATCAGACTCACAAATTACCACTGCCTTATACTCCAGATTTTTCACGGAATACTCATCTGCCCAGTTTTACCAATCCCAATTTTACTTGTTTTTCAAGGTCCAATTCTATGGCCATCTCTTTGATGAATAATAGACTTCTTAAGCCAGGAAAAAACTCCCCTTCCTTGGAATTTCAGTAAGAGTACGTTAGTATGTTACCTGTTCTTCATTCTGTCGTGGTTACAGGTATGTGAAGAGTTGCCATCTCTAATTCCTACAGGCACTCCTTGGAGAGCCCATGGGCCATCAGTAGGGGACACAGCCTCAATGGGGTTCCTGCAGACTGTCCACAGGGAAGTTTACAACCAATATTACCAAATTCTATTTCAATAAAAATTGTACCATCCAACTTTTTGGTGGGAAAGTTTCAGCTTTTGAAAGCATTAAAAAAAAAAAAAAAAAAGAATAATGCCAGAACAACAATAAAAATGTGTGATGTCACCTGTGCCTCTGGACTGCACATTCCTTTGCCTCTTCGTCCCTTAACACGAGCACAGTCTACTGACTTGCACCTTCGTTCACCAAAATCTAGTGACTCTTACTGGAAATGTCCAGACAGCCTTTTTATATAAATTTGAATAAATCAGGGTATTGCTAAAAACGAATGCAAACTTGACTGTCAAGAGCAGGGTGGCGTTGCCCCGAGATGGTCACATTGCTCGTGGGTCATCTTCAAGGTGGAAGCTTTCGTTCTTACCTCGTGTCTCCTACATGATGTTTCGCAGCATAATATAAACGCCTTCCTGAACAAGTGGGAGATTCAGGGACATTTCACAGTCTCACTGTAGTTATGTAAGAGGCAGACAACTAGCCAGTTGCCTAGAAGAAAATCAAAACTCTCATCTGGAAATTTGGGAGCGTTATAATGTGATCTTCATGGGCTAATCTTGAAAGAGATCTTTGGACTTGAGTCTGTTTTTTTTTTTAATTTATTTATTTGCTATTCATGAGCAGCTTTAGTGACCACTAAATACACTAGAATACTGATAGTTTTATATTCTTTTAAATATTACTCTGCTGGTGATCATGCTATCCTTATTCCCATATCAAACATGTTTGAATTTTAAACCATACAAACACAATTTGAAACACTCATATTTTGATTCTTTTTGTAACAGTGATAGTGTTTATAATAGGTTTGCACCATCATTTTATTATTGTTTCCTTGTTGAAGTAATTCCCAATTAATTTTTCATATTCGAGTTCAAATTTTAATCTAATCCTTTATTCTGCTTATGACTAAATAACAGTATTAAGTAGTGAGTGGAGTTCAGGAGTGATGATTGAACACCTCTGAACTCAATGACGTGGACTGAACATGTGCAGGTGTCATAAAATAACGTTTGAAATGATGTATAAAATTATAGCTTTTCATGTATGAGAAAATAAATTATCTATCATGTTGCATTTTACTAAAATAAATTTAAAAGTTGATCATATTTCTAAAAATAGTGTTGATTTAAAGTATTTATTGATGCCTGGCTGGTGTGGCTCAGTGGTTGAGCATTGACCCATGCACCAAGAGGTCACCGGTTCGATTCCCAGTCAGGGTACATGCCCATGTTGTGGGTCCGATCCCCAGTGAGGGGCATGCAGAAGGCAGCCAATTGATGTTCTCTCTCATCGATGTTTCTATCTATCCCTCTCTCTCTCTCTCAAATCAAAAAAAGAAAAAATATATAGTATTTATTCATTGATTTCAAATGGATCAGATAAAAGTTTCCTTAATTTTATCTTAAATCAGCCAAGAGAAGTTCACTCTCTCTTTCTAACACAGATGGAATTGTGTGAGTGGCT
Organism: Tadarida brasiliensis; assembly: GCA_030848825.1. NCBI lineage: Eukaryota > Metazoa > Chordata > Mammalia > Chiroptera > Molossidae > Tadarida > Tadarida brasiliensis. Next base: position 28,750,240 of record CM061272.1, read on the forward strand.
TGGATGGCTTAGAGCTTTTTATACTACTCCGCGCCTTATCTTTTCAACAGTCCTATTTACAAAGTCAGCGGAGATGTTCTTTTCTTGAAAAGAACCAGCCACCTGTTGTGCCCAGGGAAGAAGTTTCTGGCTCCTGCCCACAGGGACTCCGCAGGTCTTCTTTCCTCAGCCTTTGTTACACTGCCCCCTGCTTCTCACTGAGTAGCCTCACAGTCTAAATTGTTCAGTTGATTCATTTTACTTTCTCCCCCTAAAGTATACAGTCTGTGTAACTTTATATTGAAGTTCTGTATTATTGATTTAAAAGTGCTCTTATTTATGTGTGTGTGTGTGGGGGGGGAACAAAATTGCTCTTATTTAATGATGGATCTATTCTCTTTAAGGAAAATGATAGCATTTAAGTAGAAAGTAAGTAGTACTTTTAAAACTAGATATGTATCAGATATTTCCCTTAAAAATGTATTACAATATCCATTGTAGGATTAAACAGTCTAATCATAAGAGCTTAATAAGTATTATTAGTTATAGTTCCTTAGAACTATCTCCCTGTGTTAATATTCTTGGTCAGTAATAATTAGCAGCATTGACGAATAACTAACCTTTTAGTACAATTTTTTATAGAGATAATATTTTCATATTAATTATTAAAGATTCAAAAATAAAGTTAAGAATGTTTTGAGTGAATGAAGCCAAGTGGATGGCCACTTTTCAGAATATAAATTGTTAACTCTTTTATGAAATGAAATTTTGCAAAATTGACAATGTTTTCTCTTTGACAATATATCATTATGAGAAACTAGTCTCAAGTACATAAGAATATTTATCAGCACTTGTTAAAATAGAAATCATTACAAACATATCAAATGATCAAATAAGAAAATGTTATGTATATTATTATTTTTATTATGAGCATTAAGCAGCCATAAATATTGATGTTTTTTAATCACATGGGAGAATGCTCACAGGTTAATGGTGAGTGAAAAGAACAGACATACAAATATATAATGTACCTAATCGTAATTACGGAATCGTGTCTCTGAGTCTGGAGCCTGAATACTCCAATGCACAGAGCTCTACCCCATCTCAGGGCCCTCTCTGGAATGCTCTCAGTCCCCTCTTTGCCTGGCTGCTCCTCCTTCAGGTTCCAGACTAAATGTTACTTTCTCAAGAAAGCATTTGCAGATCCTCAGGGTCACTTCACTCCAGGTATGTCCCCCAGTTATATCTTCTCATAACACTCTAATTTTCCTTCATAATACTTGTAATGATTACACTGCATCACCTTGTGGTATTTTTTGAATGTCTGTCTTCCTTAATAGACTAGAAGCTTCATTGAGCAGTAACTGTGTCAAACTTGTTTGCTCAATGCCTGGCCCAGGAACCCGGACAGAGATTGAATGCAGTAAACATTTGTTGAAGAAATGAATGAACGAATGTAAGGCACTGTGCTGAGAACCTTTCATGTAATCTCATTGAGACCCCACAAAAAACTCAAGAAGTGAGGACCAGATTTATTATATTTTACGGATAAGGAAACTAATCCTAGAGAGAGAAAATTGTCCAAAGTTATTGAGCAAGTAAGTGGATAGAATCTGAACTGGCAAAAGAGTCTTATTCTTATATGTACATCTTAGTTCTTTATCCCAAAGGTACAGCATCTTCCAATTTAATGACAGATTTTCCCACACACCTTAATATCTCACAAACACTCAATCTTCTGTAAGGCCTGAACATTGATTGGTGTTTTGAATAATAATAGAATTGTTATTGCTGAAAGGGAGTGAAGCTCCATTGAACCCATCTTCTCATTTAAATGATCAAAGTCACATGGCAGTGGAGGTGGAGAACCGGCTGGGTGGGCGCTTCCTCCACAGCTAGAGATGGGGTGCTCTTCCACTCCCCTGTCTCTGACCCTGCCGTTGCTCTATGCTTACAGCCAACTTAATTTTATAACCTTCTGATTTAATGAGATAAAGGATGCCCAATCATTTAGTGCTAAATCTATGTTTGAGTTTTATAAGACACACTTTCAAAAATTTTTACTAGGTCTTTATCCCATCGCTCCAAACGAAAAGGGAATGAAGCCTGCTCGTTGCTGTTCCAAGACCCGATCACCATTGAATCTCTTTTAATCAGATCTCTCAGTATTGTGAATGATCCTCCTGGTAGCCAGATAGTATAAGTCTGTCGTAGCCCCTTCTCATTTTTACTTGTTATTCTGGACGGAGCTTGCCGTGGCACTGGGGTTTTCTTAAGTATAAACCATTCCAAAATCACACTGTTATTATAGGTTGCTTTGTCCCCAGGCTCTCTAGTATTCCTTTTGGGCTACTGGTCTTCCAACATGCAGTTAGGGGATTAAAGTAAATCATTTAATCCATGCTACATGTCACTCAGTAGTATACTTTTGGAAATTGTTTCCACAGAAGCACCAGTGGACGCAGCCCGTCTGAGATATTGACACTATAGGAAAAACTGACAGCTTACTCCTTGTATTGATTCTACTCTTCTCTGCAAATATAGACTCCATTCCCCACCACAGCCTTGTAAGTGGTGACTGCTGAGGTTTCTAAATTGCTTTGTAAATTATTTATTGCTTGGACACCTTGTAAAGACCTCTTTTCTTCTTGTCTGACGTGTTTGTGATTTCTAAGGTCTCATATACGTTGAAAAGTCTCAATGTGTTTACTGACCACAGCCTTCTTATGGAACTCTTTTTCTTCCTGTTTTGTTTTGCAAATATGATCTGCTCTACCCATATTATGATTATGCTTTCTGTCATTCTTATTTCTGATATATTCATGCAAAATATCATAAATGTCTATCAACATACATTCCAGACTGAGCACTATACACAGTTAATTAGCACATTCTCAAACTAAAAAGTTTAGAGTATTTGAAGGACATGTATTTAATGATGGAAGAAACAGTTTCTATTAACATATTGTTTATCAGAGCAGGTGTACATATTTAGTTCAGTTCTATCGATGTAGTGGAGTCACTGTTCTGCAAAATATTGCAAATACTTTCTTTTCTGAATTATTCTCATCTCTTAGATTTTCTTTTATTTTGTGAGCCATAAGATTTTTTAATGATTATAATTTTGATAATAAGAATGCACTGTGTGTCCATTGAACAGAGCACTTTGAAATTGTGACTGCCTACTTTTAGCTGACTGAAAACACACACACACATATAAACATATTCCACAGAAAGAGGTCTGTGCTTAATAATGGGAGTTTCTCCCTCCGGATCTCCCTGGCTTTCTACACTGATAGGCTCCAGACCAGTATACACTTTGTGAATTAGGGCTGGAATCATTTCAGTGCCCCTTATCATTTGGAAATCCAAGAAGCTACTCGTCTCCTCTGTTCTTTAAAATTCATTTGATTATGTTTGAAGAGTATGGAATTTTCAATCCTACCTCTACCATTTATGAGCTCTGTGACTTGAGGAAAGTAACTAAGTCCTTGTAAATAACAGTATTTCCCTACTATAAAAATTAATAATAATATTAAAATAGTGATATCATCTACCCAAAGGGTTATTGGAAGAATAAATGCACATATTAGATATTTGTAATGGTTATGACATTACTGATATATAATTTTTGTTAAAGGATTTAGTTTTATGATTATATTTTATATAATACCAATAGATACATGTGGAGAATGAAGAAAATAGTTAATAATTGTACATTAGAACCATAGAAGCATGTGGACAATTGTTTCTGATTATAGAAGTCTGAAGAGCATGAAAACATATTTCTAAGATCACTGTAATTTTCAGTGAAATGGGAAACACAAATCCATTTGAAGACAAAGCTTCAGATCCATTATGAAGATTTATAAGCAGAGGAAGCCAGCTATATCCAGACAGAATGCTCTGCCGAGTCTGTGCCAAGAGAAGGCTCAGGACCAATAAGCCGCTGTGGGCAATGAGGCTGCTATGGCCTGAAGCTCCAAGCCCTTTCCAATGCTGTCCTCTCCAGGCAAGGTTTGCTCCTGGGGAGTGTGGATTTTCCTGTCCACTGCTTTGTGCCAACATATATTGTTATGACCTCATTTCATTTTTTCCTCCCTACTGAAGGCATTCATTTTTTTTTTAATTTTTATTTTTTGCATTTATCTTCAGATAGAGCAGGAGGGAGAGAGGGAGGAAGAGAGAGAGAGAGAAACATCGATGTAAGAGAGACACATCGAGTGGTTGCCACCCACATAACCTCAATTGGGGCTGGGGACAAACTGCAACCGAGGTATGTGCCCTGAGCAGGAACCGAACCCAGGCCTCTTTGGTCTGCAGGCCGACACTCTAACCGCTGAGCCAAACCGGCCAGAGCATGAAGGCATTCATCTTTAAAATGAGTTTTCTATACCCATTTCATACTCTTCTTCTGGTTTGGGATGCTCGTTTCTTGACATCAAACCAATGTTTCAAAGCCTAGCTGGAGTGTCACGCCCCCTACAATCTCTCCCAGTTGTCCCCACTTACTTGTTTCTTCCTTTGTAAATTCTTTCAGCACTGATTGTCTGAGTCACTCCTACTAGCATCCGAGAATAGACACCATCCTATCTGGTCAAATAGTTGTTTTCTGTAAAACTCTCTATCTGTGTAGGGCAGGGAAGGTTCTACTACTGTTCATAATGAAAAGTTAGAAGGAAAACTGAAAAGCTGGTTAAAACAGAGAACATTTTCTGATGAAATGCACTTTCTAACCCAGCCGGTGTGATTCAGTGGTTTGAGCGTCGTCCCATGGACTGAGAGGTCCCGGTTCAGTTCTGGGTCAGGGCACATGCCCTGGTTGCGGGCTCGATCTCCAGTAGAGGGTGTGCAGGAGGCAGCTGATGGAACTTTCTCTCTCACATCAATGTTTCTATCTCTCTTTCTCTCTCTCTCTCTCTCTCTAAAAAAAAAAAAAGACATTAAAAATGCATGTTCTAGCCCGAAATGGGAGCGTTAGAGTAACCCTCCACGTTTGTGCAACATTTTAGGTATATGTCCCACTCTCACCTAGTGGAAACCAACCTTTACCACAGTACTTGGTAGATTACATAAAGCCTTCCCATGAATCACCTCATTATTCCTTGAAACAATCATATGAGATGAGTGGTAGTATCCTCATTTTGTAGAGAAGATCCACAGCTCCGGAGAGGTTAGGTGATCCACCCCAAGTGCCCTGAAGTCTCTTACTTTTCTGTCAGCCCCAGGGCTTCATCTCCACACAGGAACCACAGGAGAAAGGCCAGGAAGGTACTTTTAGCTTGGATTTATAAGCAGTGAGGCTGATCTGTCTTGAGAAAGCGGAGAGAAGAGCCACCCATCGTAATGGGTCTCCGCCATTCCCTTTTGGAGGCAGGAGGAGGGCGGTTCTCTAAACAGGATTGGTTTGACACGAAGAGCAGGTGGCCGTCTGCAGTCTTCTGCCTGCCAGAGGTGCACGAGAGGACAGTTTACAGACTGGAACGTAATAATGTATATATAGGTACCTACACACATGCACACGTATATTCATATATATGAATTCTAAAACTTTAAAATACGTGAAAACATATATATCAATCTCTCTTTATATTGTTAAACAGTTAAATTGGTGCATATTAAAAGTTTTAAGAGTTTCTTTGAGCAAAAATCAGTTTCATTGGAAGTGCCTAAATGGAAGGTTTGGGAGAGCACTCCGCGGGACCAGAGCTGGGAAGACAGAAGGTGCAGGAGCAAACAAAGGAATTTGTTTGTCTGGCTATAGCTTCAAGCCCAGTTGGCTGTTAGTGATTGGTTGTTGTAGAAAGTACACACCCTCGCTCCAGTGATCTATGATTGGGAATAGCTTGGATAGGTAGGACTCACATTGTTCTGCTTGCTTCCCGCTAGATTTGACAGGGTATATACATGCTGTGTGGCTGAGAAGGGTTTAATGACTGATCACCAGCGCCATACCTTTGTATTTGAATCTATTGTTAAGACATCCAATGGTCCTTAGGTACATAGAAGAACTGTTTTAACACAAAGTCAGGTTTTTGTTTTTTTAAATCCTCACTTAAGGATGTGTTTTTCTTGATTTTTATAGAGAGAGGAAAGGAGAGAGAGAGAGAGAGGCATTGATATGAGAAAGAAACATTGATTGGTTGCCTCCCCTATGCACCCCAGCCAGAAACCGAACCCGCAACCCAGGTATGTGCCCTGACTGGGAGTCAAACCCACAGCCTTTTGGTGTACAGCTGATGCTCCAGCCAACTGGGCCACCTGCCAGGGCCATGGCTGCTGATTTGACAAGAGCTTCCTACTCATGGTGCCATGAGAAGCTGATGTGTTACAGTCATTGTGTGTATTGTGACTAATATGTTTCTTATAATACTCCACCTCAGTTTGAGGGCTGTTTTATGTTAGAACTGAATCAGTGCTGTGCCTATAAAAACTCTTACACACTCTTGAATTAAGAACTGATTTTTTTGAATGGGACAGAAAGGGGTGGAGTCACAGCCACAGTGCAGAGAATTGCTGACAACACTGGGTGTGCCGGTGGGAGGGAGCCACGTCTGGGAAAATCACACCATCACAGGCTACGATCCTTGGCTTGGGACGGAAACGACTTTAAAGTCAGTAAAACTGAAGTTGGAGATGATCTGAGAACATAAAAATCATTGTGGACTGTTTTCAGACTACACAAACCTAAATTGCCTCCATAATCCTAAAAGCCAATAAAATTCTGGGCATGATCAGGAAAGAAAACAAAATATAACCTTACCCTTTCTTTATATTAAACAGTAGTGTTTCTGCTTCTAAAATGTCAGGTGTAGCTCTGGTTATTAGATCTCAAGAAAGGCATATTTTTAGAATTGGTATTACTAGGCCAAAAGTTGTAAGCATTTTAATAGCTCTTGATATATACATATCCATATGCATATACACATACATTTTGGGGGAGTGCAGTTTGCATTGTTATCAACTTCATATGAATGTTATTGGTTGTTGCCAGCAAATAATGTTATTTACAAAATAAGCTAATTTACTAGGCGTAAAATTATATTTTGAAATTAATATTCTTTGATTATTATGAAATTTGGACATTTCCCTTATGTTAGTTTTCCATTTATATTTCCCTTTGTCTAAATTGTATATTTATATTCTGCTGATGACAATTTGTTTATTAGATTCTTGATGTTTTTATTACAAATTCAAATGGCTCATTGCTTATATGCAAGTAACACTGGGATCTAAAGTGAATTATGAACCATGGAAGCTAGTTTGACACTCTATTGACTTCTAGCATGCTGTGAATTATACCTATTATATTTGGTGGTTCGTGAGTGGGAAGGAGGGTAGACATTTCATAGTTCCACTCACTAATGTAGGTGATTTTAGAAATTTCTACTAGAATCTGGGATACACTCAACCCTTAACACTTACTATGGCATTCACTGGGAAATTTTCTTTTCAAAGAATTTTATCAGTAGTTGATTAGGGTTTAGAGAGAAGGTCTGTTTGTTTTTCTATGCTGACATTCTCTGAAAATAGGTTAGCTTTGGAGTGCAGGTACAGATTTTACTCGTTAAATTTGATGTAGTTACTGATTTCTAAACCCGATTCTTCTGCTAACTTGTTGGTGAACTTTTGACAAGTCACTGTAACCTCTTTGTTTCTTCAACCGCAAATGAAGCATTAGCCTGAGATGTCTCCAAGCTTCATGCCAGCTATGCCTTTTTGATTCACACTCTGCATCCGTTGCTTCCAGATATACCTTTGGAATTCCCAGAGGAATTTGAGATTGTCCATATTCAGCCACGAGTTGGCTTCTCTATCTCATTCTATAACTCCCCCCCCCCCCCAGAACAAGATAAATAGTGCAAAGGTTTCAAAAGGTTGGAATGCCCAAACCACAGTGTTTTGAAATTATATTCACTCACCCAAATACGGGCAAAGTAGAAGCAAAATATGCAAAAACATTGTTTTACCTTGCAGTCTTTACCTTGCTAGTCAGCTTCACTGTCTTGTCACTCCGAAACAGGTGCAAATGTACCTTATGCTACAGAGCATTCTGTTGAAGCTCCAGAATAGGAATTGCATGAAGTAATCATACAAGCCTTGCAAATACACACATTTGCAGATTCCTGCCACTTTCTCATGTAGTTTAAAAATCGTCTGAGGGAGAATGCGATGAATCCATTTAACTCTCAGTTACATTTTAAATATTTTGTAGATACATGGACTTTGAATAATTAACTCTGCTTATTACTCAATGATTGAAGTGGAATGACCCTTGACAGTCTGTTTGTAATAACTAACACAGTGCATTTTAATTATTTTTTTTAATTAGGAAAAGACATCCCCAGAGTTTAACATTCTTGGAGGTAAAATTGCACTTTTAAAATTGGTTAGTTTTACTAGTTTTTCTCTCTTAGTGAAAATTAAAGTTTTTGCATTTTAAAGATCTGAGCGTGCTTCTGAAAATGTTTATATAAATGATTTAAGATCAGGCCTATATTATAGACAATTGTACCTTTTCTTTCTACCACAGCATACCATTCTTCTGGTCTATTAGAAACTGTATAGCCCGTCTAAAAGTTAAATAATAATAAATCTGAAAATAGAGGATTTAGTGATTTTTATAAGAATCTGAGTTTGAGCCCTGGCCAGTTTGGTTCAGCAGTTAGAGTGTAGGCCTGTGGACCAAAGGGTCGTGATTTTCATTCCTAGTCAAGACCACGTACCTGGTTTGCAGGTTCAATTCCTGACCCTTGTTGGGGTCATGTGGCAGGCAACCAATCGATGTGCCTTTCTCACATCGATGTTTGTCGATGTTTCTCTCTCTCTCTCTCTCTCTCTCTCTCTCTCTCTCTCCCTCTCCCCCCCCCACCCCCCACCCCCCGACTCCACTCTCTGCAAAATCAGTGGGAAAGTATCCTTGGGTGAGGATTAAAAAAAAAAAAAAGAATCTGAGTTTGAAAATTCAAACAAATACTAAACTAATTCCATAAACATAAAAGTTCAGTTTACAAGTTAACAAGAATAAAATCTATCATAAAATTTACAAGCAGCTTTGGTAATTATTAAATACTAACTTTAGTAAGCAAGGAACTCTTATCTTTCATTTTAAGTGGCTGTTTATCTTGAACCCCTTTCATTTTATCCTTTTCAATAATACTGAACTATAAGTGAATCTGATTAATATTTAAATGGACATGGTTAGAAATAGGTAACTTAATCAGTGAAAATAATTAACAAGCCACCTCATTTTCATATCCTTTAATTCCTGCAAGGCAGCATATATCTTGATTACTAGATTATCATTCCCTTTGACCTGCTTTCTGATTCAAAACTTAGATTTCATGATTGAACCTGCTTACGAAGAGATTGTCCTTTTCCCATTGTATGTTCTTGACTACTTTGTCCTAAATTAATTGACCAGATATTTGTGTGTGTGTGTGTGTGTGTGTGTGTGTGTGTGTGTGTGTGTGTGTATGTTTATTTCTGGGCTCTCTATTCTATTCCATGGATCTATATGTCTGTTTTTATGCCAATACTACACTGTTTGATTACTATAATTTTGTAATATGCTTTGAAATCAGGGAGTATGATGTCTTCCAGCTTTGTTCTACTTTCTCAGGATTGCTTTGGCTCTTCAGTGTCTTTTATGGTTCCATAGAAATTTTAGAATTGTTTGTTCTATTCTGTGAAAAATGCCATTGGCATTTCTATAGGGATTGCATTAAATCTGTATATTGCTATGGATAGTATGACTATTTTAAGCCTATTAATTCTTCTAATCCATGAGCATGGGATATGTTTTCATATATTTGTGTCTTCAGTTTCTTTCATAAATGTCTTGTAGTTTTCAATATACAGGTCCCTTTCTCTGTGTCTCCATCTCTCTCTTTCTCTATCCCTATTCCTAGCTATATCTATATATGTCTGTATGTTTATACATGTGTATATATATGAATTTTCTTCCTATGTACATAACTGTAACCAGCAGAGAAGATGATATTGCCAAACTGAAGAGCATAAGAACTGACAGCTGAAATAGCAAAAATCTCACAAAAAGAACTGAGTAGAAGTGACTATAAGGTTGAAAGTCTGGTTAAGGAGACACACAAACAGAAAATTCAAAGACTGTATTAAGAGTCTATTTTCAATTACATTAAAAAATACAGTCATTACCTTTTGGATGAAAATTGTCTTTTAAAATCTCTGTTGCCTATCTATTTTAAAGTTATAGTTTATTCCATATCTCATGCTGTTGTATATCTCCCTTGCCAATACTTAGTGATTAATTAACTTTGAAGGCTATAAAAGCTGTATTTGTTAGACTTCTATGTAAAAGATTCTGCCCCAGAATTACAATTCTTCTTCTTCTATATTAGTTCATCAATGAAACAAACTTGTTAATGCATATTACTGTCCCATTCAGGAGAGAGTAAATAAACACATAGTGATTAAACACTTCTATATAAGTTCCAAAACGCTCAAGCAAGCCTGTTATCAGAATTAATCCTTATAATTTTCAAAACGCTTAAATACATAACCATGATTGACTCTCATTTAAAACATATTGATTTTAAATGGGGACGCTTGGCCTAAGTTTACTATATCGTAGGTCGAGGTTTCTCCACCTCAGCATCACTGACATTTGGCCTGGATAACTCTTTGCTGTGAGTGGGTGTTCTGTCATTGTAAGATGTCTGCAACATCCCTGACCTGCACCCACAATTTCCAATATCAGCCCCCTCTCTCAGCTGTTACAATAAAAAATGTCCCCAGGTATTTTCAAATGCCCCCTGGAGGGGAAAATCACCCCTCATTCAAAACTACTGCTATAGTTAAAGGTTTTCCTAATATGCCACCTAATTTTGGTTAAGTGATATTTCAAGAGTTATGTCATATTAGTTAGTATAAAGCTGGAAATATAGAATGGAAAAACTTTCACTGGAGTTTGGTTACTGGTCTTTGAATGGCTAGACAAAGTGAATTGAAGCATACCACAAAACAGATGGCATAAAAGGAAAAGCAAAGCTTTTGGAACCAGAAAAAAAACTGCGTTGAGTCCGGCCGGTGTGGCTCAGTGGTTGAGCATCAACCCATGCAACAAGAGGTCGCCGGTTTGATTTCCGGTCAGGACACCTGCCCAGGTTATGGGCCCGATCCCCAGTGGGGGGCATGCACGAGGTGGCCAGTCAATCTTCTCTCTCATTGATGTTTCTTTATCTCTCTCCCTCTCTCTCTAAAAGTCAATAAAGGAAAAAAAAAACTGTGTTGAATCCCAGCTCTCTGCAAACGATACAAAGAAATAGTAACCTCCTTGAACTCACAGGATGATCAATCTTCTTCCTGACGCTTTTCCCAGATGCTAATTCTGCCCTCTAGAATCAAAGAATTGGGACGTTATATTTCTATCATTATCTGATAGTCTCGCTAAGTCCTATTGCTGAGATGGCTATTTCTTGTAGAAAAAAAATTAAATCATTTGTTTCACTTTCTTCTTTCACATTGATCATACTGCTTGATATATACTGAACTAATTATTTCAATATTTTGGACCCTAGTGATGAACAATAAATGAAGATGTGAGGAGGTATCTGTGTGGTACTTCCCTGAGTGGCTGACTGTGCAAAGGAGCTTCTGTTTTCAGCAGAGCTATGTAAGCAGATAGAACTACTGAACCCTGGAACACTTTCTAGGGTAAAGAGATTCAATGAATTTCTTAAAACCTCCCAATGCCCATAATACTAAAGATAACATTAAGTTTAGTAAAAAAGTTACCAAGACCTTACATTAACACTTACATTGATTGTAACTGACCAGAAAAAAAAAATTCGGTGTGTTTGCTTTTCTATATTTTTAATAGAAATATCAATAATTATCACTTCTCTAAGAATATTCTTAGTATACTGATGTGTGTTGTATAATGAAACATTTAATGAAAGACACTTACATAGGCTACCTTGAATTCTTAGAAATAGTGGTATTTCCTTAAGATATAATCTTATAGCACATTAATTTTTTAGACTCTTTATTGAAGTATAATATAGATAAAGAAAAGTACACGTATCTTAAGTGTATATCTTGATAAAGTTTCACAACTATACACTCCCATGTATCCACAGATTAGAATTTGAACACAGAGATCTGAGTATCTTTCAATACCTATGGTGGACACACATTCACATGGGTTGACGTTCTTTTAATATAGTTATTAAAGTATACCTCATAAGAAACTAGATACAGCAAGAAAGATGAATAACTAAGTAAGATTATAACTCTGAAAGGAATTGCTGTGAATTTGGAAGACACAGTAAAAGAAAACTCAAGTCAACAGTTTAAAGTGATTTATAATTACACGCCCAACCTCTTTCTCCTCGGTGGGAGCAAAGACTCCAGAAATGACAAGATAAGTCTGTCTGGTTAAAGTGGTTGTCATGAGAAATGTTTGATCATTTTGTATCGTGAGTAGTTTTGAAAACCTTCCTTATATATTTATGTCCACATGCTATATGCTTTTTATGTTTTCCGAATCATTATATTAGAATGATAGCACTAGAAAATAAGCATTTGGGAGCAGTAGCCTGCACCTAGAGTAGAGTGCACATGAGGATATTTGTGGGCAAGAGGAAGCAGGAAGTGGAACGACAGGGAGGCTATGGCAATAGCCCACGCAGGAAGTATTTCATCTTGAATTGGGAAAACTGTGGGCATAGACAGGTAGGGATAAATAGGAAATGTGGTTCTTAGGATGAATCAATATGACCTGGTTATTGAATTGGTAAGATAAAAGTAGACTGAATTTGCTATATTTTCAAGATTTTAATATATATAAAGAATAATTATACCAAGATAAAGTTAGGAAAGTCATAAAAGAAAGCCTTTTGGTTTGCAGTGGGTGAATGAGTTATACTTTATATAATATATAAAACCTGGGAACATGAATTGAGTCCCCTGACATTCACCTCTAAGCCAACTAGTTCCATAGTCTCACTTGGGTCATTTTATTAATTTTATGGTAACAAGATTGAATTTTTTGGTCCCCACTTATATTATTGTGGAAAAGTTTTACAGTATGTGACAGAAAAGCATTCTAGGGGCAAAAGGATTAATAAAAAATTGGGGATATAAAATTAAAGTAACACTTTATTATGGTATTTTTGAAAAACCAATCAATATGCTTTTTCAAAAAGAAATTTATCTAAAAGGAGGTGACATATTTATCATTTCATTTGAGGCCATCATAAACCTACCTTTATTAAATGGAGTGCAAATATTCAGTTTTATCTAAATCAAATATCATATTAATATGTTGTTCTCCCTATGTATACATGAAAAAGCTTTAAGGAGGGATGTCGAGTAGTTGTTGAGTGTATCACTGTCTATATAATCTATTACTACATTTTTTAAATGAAGAAATAGTAACTCTTACATATGTATGCATGAATGTATGTATGCATGTAGTATGTATATATTTATTGGCTCCCAGAGTAAAGTTGAACAGTTATGATGTTCAAGTGTTCAAATGTTCAAGTCTGTGCCCTCAGCACAGCCAAACTGCTTTTTAATTAAACATTATACCTCTTCAGAACACAGTTGAGATAGGTACTGGTCCAAACAGAACTTCCTTCCCTGCATTTTTTGTAATGCAGCAACTTTGGTATCGGAATGCCACCACAATCTTAAGTATTCAGACTAACTTTTGCTGAGCTTGCAGCGGCTGTAAAGATAGTACATCTTGTAAAAGGAAATGCAGAAATAGTGACCGTGGAATCCCAACGTGTTCCATAGATTCAGACTTTTTTTTCCCTACCAGGATATCTATATTCCAGTTAATAATTTAATGCTAATCAGCTCCTTATCTTCTGAAAAGGAGAGTCTGTTTAGAATCACGAGGCAACTGACCCTGAAGGTAAATTTAATATATGCAGATTTCTCATATTGCCTCTTAGCTTTATTCAGAGTATTTTCTTGATTACATTTGGGTTTCAGCTGTGCCATCCTCCTTTTGTCTATCCATACAGCACCTGATTTAGTTATAATACAGTTTCAAATCTTCTTTAGCTTTGCATTTTACATGTATTGGTGTAACTAGTTTCAATAATAATCTGATGTTTTCTGAGCAAATAAACAAATATAGAGTTGAAACAAATCATAAATACTATAAAGAATGGTAAAAAATATCTCAACTAATTCCACTATTTGACAAGATGCTGTGCATCTCTGTCCAATTTACTTAGATTTTACTGTAAAGTGGCAATTTTTAGTAGTGATGTGAGTTGTTTGCATTGATCAGATTAAAGAAGGGTCTAAAATAAGACTTTAAAATTGTTTCCTTGGGCTGTCATCATGAACTGCAAGAATATGAATGAGCGATAAACTTTGGAATAATTATAGTCATTTGAGGGGAATTCTAAACATATGCAAACAAATCTATGGTCAGCAATTCTAGGATAGGAATATGTTTAAAAAAATAATGAGACTTTAAATGTTGGGAATGACTCTGGTTGAAAAGACCTGATGAGTTATGTGGTTCAGCTTGTCACTGCGTGGTCATCAGCTAGAAGAAGGAAAAAGAAAGACAAGGAAAAATTGCTTCTGTTTATCTAAAAATGACATCGAATCTGGGCTTTAAGAAAGGATCTCTGATGCTCTTTGAAAATAGAATCCAAGTATTACAGCCAATTTCAAACATCTTTTTTTCCATCTCAATAAGGGCAACTTGCTTTGAAGATTGAAATGCCTATTTTTGTTTGTTTAAAAATTTTAATATGCTTATTTTCCCTCATCAAAAGTAGAATGGATAAGAGATGAGATTTCTGTTTCAGAGGAGGAATGATGATTAGGTTAAGACAGTGGCAGTAAGGAAAATGATGATTTTTTTTTTAATTGAGTTTTTTTTTTTTTTTTGGAGAAATGAAAGGAGGCTTTGCTTTGAATTAATAAACTATTTTATTGGGTAGAGTTCTCCACTTAATGATTCCCTGCTAACGCTGAAACATACACTTGGATTTGGTTTGTCATTCTTTTTCATCTAACTTTTAGTGATCACATTTGTGTAACCTTTATACTTGAAAAAGTGAAATAGAGAAACTACTCTTATGCTTTTGGAATTAGAATTTATTTTTGTTAATGAGAAGTAATCTCAAAGAAATAAGTTTAAAGAAAAATATTTATTAATTATAACTTAAAAATAGAATGTTTTAATATTGATATCAACCTTCCAAATTATTTTCATGACAATTCTTTTATGAAAATAACCTTGATTTTTATTAGCTTGTTTTCTATTTTAAATCAAGCTATGAAAGAATGATTAAATCAAATATAAAGTATAGAACAGTTTAACAAGCTTAATAGTCTTGCAGATAAGATAGAAATGTTTCTGCTATTATCTTGCATAGTCAAGAGTGAGTGAGTTGTTATTTTTAAAACACTTGTTGTTTTTGTCTTTTGTGATGTTGCTCTACAGAAATTTAAATACCGTATTTTTCATGCCGGTTTCGAGAACCATTTTTCTGAGAGAAACATATTTCAAGAATATTAGTTGTGCTATTTAAAATCAAACTTTTACCTGCAAGAAATATTGTCTTTGTTTCTGAGGTATGTGACCTGAGCAGAACTAAGAAGATCCACCGTAGCTCAGAAACCAGGAGCTCACGCAAAGAACAGTAATATTCTGCTCAGCTTACTGTTCAATGACCTCTCTGTTAAGAGAAATTTTCGATATATCATCATTTATCATATAGATTTATATTTTGGGGCACAGATTAAATTTATATTTATTTCACTTTAGAATATATATGCTACTTATTATAAGTTACTGTCTTAAGAATTAGCATGAGCATTTGATGTTTTTCCCAATTGAACCTTTAGAAATAAACTTAAAAGTACTCATAACTTTATGTTAAATGTAAGGTTTAGTAACATAAGTCCCATTTTGGAAGGGTAGTTGGTTCTATATCACCTAGGAATAAAATTAATATAGTTTCTCTTATAACTAGTTAAGGTTTTAATCTAATGTGGTCTTAATGAATTTACTCATAAGAAATACTTGATGAAGCAATAATGAAAAGCTCCCTGGGTGGGATCAATCTGATCTTTTCCTGAAAATAACTGAACTTTAATGTGAAAATATGTAAACACATATCTTAATTGTTTCATGTATCTATGGTTTATACAATTAAAGTGTATAATTTTATTTTGTTCAATTGCATCACAGACATGCTTCCAAAAATCAAAGTTACTAAATTATGAAAATTCCACAATTACCACTGAATGGAAAACACCAAAAAATACTAAAGAGTGTGATACTTGCTTTGATTACGATGCATAATTCAAAATTCAAAAGTAACCATGACTAAAATAGTTTCTCTGTGACATTTTCTTCTTTTTCTCCATCTTTCTTTTTCCTTTTTCATTAACCTCATTGTCCTTCCTTGCTCTTGTTTAAGCAAATAAAACTATTCTGAATTTAGCCTAATTAATTTTAGAAGTAGAGAGGAGAGTTAGGGGCATTAGGGATATAAACTAATTGATAAAGACAAGTTATCTCATGTTAAAAATCAATACAAGAGGCCCTGGCTGGTGGTGCTCAGTGGTAGAGTCTCAGCCTGTGCACCAAAGGTCTTGGGTCTGAGTCTCAGTCAAGGGCATATACCTGGGCTGCAGGTTTGATCCCCAGCCACTGTCAGGGCAGGTTTAGGAGCAAACAATTGAGGTGTCTCTCTCACACTGACGTTTCTCTCTCTGTCTCTCTCTCCCCCTCTCCCTCCCTTTCACTCACTCTAAAAATCAATGGAAAAAATATCCTCAAGTGAGGATTAACCAAAAAAAAAAAAAAAAAATCAATACAAGAGAAACTGACAGTCTGCCCATAGCCAACTTCCTGGTTTAACTCAGGCTCTCAACTTCTTTTGTGGAGCACACTAATTATTTGCCAAGGAAGGCAAACTTCCTTAAGTAGCAGGCACCTTTTTTTTTTTTTTTCTTCTTAAGAGCATTAATTGTTTTATTTTACATTTCTCTGATTACTGAAAAGGTTGAACACTTCCCCATGATGTAGTTTATTTCTTCACAAGTCCTTTTTATTTGATTTCCTTTTAGTAAGAACATTTAACATGAGATCTACTCTTTTAACACATTTTTAAGTGTACAACACATTATTGTGGACTGCTACAGTGTTGTAAAGCAGATCTCTATAGTTTATTCATCTTGCTTAACTGAAATTTTATACCCTTTGATTGGTAACTTGCCATTTCCCCCTATGCCCTGGCTCCTGGCAACCACTGTTCTTCTTTTTGAATCTATGAATTTGACTACTTCAGATTTCTCATATTAGTGGATTTATGCAGTTTTGGTCTTTCTGTGACTGGCTTATTTTACTTAGCATTATGTTTTTAAGATTCATTCACATTGTGGTGTATATCAGTAGTACACTCCTTTTTAAGGCTGACACAACAGTATTACCTCATAAAGCCCATGTTCTGATCCATTCATCCACTGGTGGACACTTGTATTGTTTCCAACTTGGCTGTTGTGAATAGAGCCATAATGCCCCCAGCCGTCTCAGAAACGTCACATGGTTATTGAGGGGCAGTTATAATTACTACCTAGCTTGTTAATGCCATTTGCTTCTGTTAGTTCATTTCATAATTTAATTAGATATGGCATAATTCAGTAAAATGAGTGTGAAAAGAGATTCCCCCCCCCCTATAAAAAACAAGAGAAATACTTTGGAAGCAGATAAAAGCAAGTTGATTAAAATATATAAAATAGTTTGAAAAAAGCATAAAATTCTAGTAGGCGTCTACATTCATGTTGCTTTACAAATAGTTTTGACTTTGTTCTTCACCAAAGAATCCAGACTAGATATCAAGGGTAGTGAGTGGGATTCATTTAAAATAATTAATAAAGAATTCCAAATAGTGCATTCTTACTCAAACAAAAGGTAGCAATTATACATATTTAAGCCAAATACGCTATTAAGCATGAGTAGACCATTTTTGTGATTCTCTATTTTAATTATTGTTAAGTAAATTTACAAATCCTAGAATTTAAGAAGAGAGGGCTTCTGTGCTTTGTAACTGATTTGAGGAAAAAAAGAAAGCCTAAAGAGAATCTTCCCTTCGCTAGACTAAGGCTGACTGCATTCTGTATGCGTTTCCACACCCAAATACCAGTAGAAACGCACACTGCCCACTTGCAGAGATATGCCTGCTATTTGGATCTACTGCATTTTCTGGAAATTCTCGCATTTTTACTCTATAAAATGAGGAAAATAATTCCAATAGCATGGATGGCAAGCAGGTTTCATCTTGACAGGCAGCTCTGATTAATTGCTAGTGGCTCCATTTGGACCTGTGCTGAGATGAACCATGAATGGAGTTCCATTATCCCACAGTGAGGCCATCCATGGTCCCAGGATGGAGTAGAGTGATCGCACTGTGACAGCCCTGTTCTCCTGAGCTTCACAGCAACCATCCCCCACCCAGTCCGAGGTTTCACTTCCCAGTTTCAGTGACTCGCAGTCCAAAAACATTAAAAGGAAAATTCAAGAAGTAAAAACACTCATGTTTTACATCAGGCTGTCTTGATCCTGCCTTCCTGCTGTCTCTGTCCCTTTTCCCGGCATCTCAGTTGAGTAGTAACTGTCTTGATGATCAGATTGACTGTCATAGTATCACAGTGCTTATCTTTTTTTTTTTAGTCCTCACCCAAGGATATTTTTCCATTGATTTCTAGAGAGAATGGAAGGGAGGGAGGGAGGGAGAGAGAGAGAAAGAGAAACATCAATGTGGGAGAGACACATAGATTGGTTGCCTCCCACACAACCCCAAACCTGCAACCCAGGTACGTGCCCTTGACGGAGAATCAAACATGCAACCTCTCGGTCCATAGGCCGATGCTCTACCTGCTGAGCCAAACTGACCAGGGCCACAGTGCTTGTTTTTAACTCTTCTTTTACTTAATAATGCACCCTGTGCCATTCACATAACTTGACTACAGTATATTGTTGTAATTGTTTTATTTTATTATCAGTTATTGTTGTTAATCTCTTACTGGGCCAGATCTATAAATTAAACTTTATCATAGGTATGGATGTATAGGAAAAACCATAGTATTATATAGGGTTCAATACTATCCACAGTTTCAGGCATCCACTGGGGGTCTTGGAACATATGACCCACAGATAAGGAGGGACTAGTATGTCCACATTTTTCTTAGTGTTTTGCAGTCTTATAAATGAATGGTTCCCAAAGTAGACTTGACTTGGGGTGGTGAACACACAATACAGTGTACAGATGATATGTTATGAAATTGTGTACCTAAAACCTATATAATTTTGTTAACCAGTGCCACCCCAATAAAGTCAATAAAAAGGAAAAAATAAATGAATGGTGCTCTGCCTTATATTTTTCTTCTTTTCCTTCTGTTGGAACACTCCCGTTGGTGACATCCCTCAGCACTAGTTAGTTGCGACATAGATGAGAAAGACTGCGTACAATTCAGTTCTTTGGTCCACACAGCAGACACGTCAGTGTGCAGAGATAACAAATGAGAACTTCATGCAAATGAAAACCACAGGTTTGCTTGCTTTCTACTTCTCCAAAAACAAAGTAACTACAGTTATCCTTCACTAAAGAAAACCAGTCCCTAAAACGTATCCCCCAAGTATTATTCTCACAATTAAGAGTCTACAGAACATGGAGGCAAAAGGGCTATTCCAGCGATTGCTGTTTGATTTCGTGACTGGCTGCTCTCGTAACTCTCTACCGTTGTCTTCACAGCCCTTACATGGCTTTGAGTTTACTTTAACAGGCCAGCCCAGCCTTCCCAGGTAAAAAATACAATAATGTCTTTACTACTTTATTTACAAGTTTTATGGTTTTAAGAAATAGTGCTTTGTAGTAATCTTGAACAAATGTGGAAAACGAAATTCTCACTTGATAGTGTAACTGTAGGTGGGTTTTTTTCTTAGAAGGTAAAATTAATAAACATATTCTCAGAAGTAAATGTAATCATTGAGTCTGGCCGTGTGGCTCAGTGGTTGAGCATTGACCCATGCACCAAGAGGTCGCTGGTTTGATTCTTGGTAGGGACACATGCCCAGGTTGTGGGCTCGATCCCCAGTGAGGGGCATGCAGGAGGAGGCCAATTGATTTTCTCTCTCATTCATGTTTCTATCTCTCTCTCCTTCTCACTTCCCCTCTCTCTCTCTCTCTCTCTCTCTCTCTCTCTCTCTCTCTATATATATATATATATATATATATATATATAAAATCATTGACTAGTATCTTCTAAATGCTCCTTGTCACAATACCTTCTATGTACACATAAAAGATATCGTGTGCTGCCTTGGCTGGTTTAGCTCAGTGGTTAGAGCATCAGCCCACAGACCAAAGAGTCGTGGTTCGATTCCGGTCAAGGGCATGTACCTTGGTTGCCAGAGACAACCAGTCGATGTGTCTCTCTCACATTGATGTTTCTCTCTCTCTCTCTCTCTCTCTCTCTCTTTCTGTCTAATTCTGTCTCTCTCTCTCTCTCCCTCCCACTCTATCTGAAGAAAAATGGAAAAATATCCTTTGGTGAGGATTAAAAAAGAAAAAAGATATTGTGTGCTATACGGAAGTTAGATACAGAAGGTTGGTGATGGGATTGTGTAAATCCACACTTGTTAGGGAGAACTTTATTTCAGGTCAATGCCTAGAAATAATAGGCATCAGAAGTCCAAAAAAGTGGAATTAGATTCACGTCACAACTATTTATTGAATGCTTACAATATACTAGCAACTACACTTCTTCTGCCCTTGGGAAGTCTCTAAACATCCAAGGGACACAGGCTCATGCACTGACAGTTAAAGAGAATATGATAAAAGCCTTATTAGGCTTATGCCCAGGCTGATACTGAAATGTAACATAAGTTCCTGTCATTTCAAATTAGAAACTTGTTTTATTCCAACATAAACAAAATTAGCTTTATTGTTTGGGTAAGAAAACCTAAAATTGTTGAGAGCTCATGTTAAGTGTTAAGGGTTAACTTACAGTCATGACTTATCAAATTTATAACAGTCAAGTCCCATCTTCTAGAACCTGTGGTATGTGATAGCAGCCCCTTAAATGGGATAAATCTTGGTACAATTACAGTTTAAAACCTGAGAGATTCTCTTTTCTATTTTTAATCCTCTTAATGACATCATTTATTGTCTACTGGAAATCGATTTAGGAAATCATGTTAGTCCACTAAGCACTTCAGATAAGGTGATTTCATGAAACATTCCAAGATTATCGCAGGGAATTGCTTTCGTATGCCATAAAAGAAGCAGAAAGGAGCAGAGTGTGGCCCGCTGAGGAGTTCACAGTTTCACAGCTCCTCCCACTGCAGCACATAAGTCAGGCAGTTACAGTTAACTTGGGTCATCACTCCCAGATTGAGAGCCTCGCAGCCGTCACACACCCTGGGCTTGTGCTGACACTGGATGTGTGTCTCTCAGTCAATGATGAGGGTATCGGAACCCGTACTGGACATGGACATGGCAAATTACAGTGAAGTTTTGGACCCAACGTATACAACTTTGGAGTTTGAAACTATGCAGATTCTGTATAATTCAAATGGTGAGTTCTCATCTGCTTGTAAATGTTTTTTTAAAAGTAAGTACAGTGGGAGAAGTAAGCAGAGAGCTTCCCAGGTAGTAGCTGCAGGTTTGATTGCTGGAGAAGTCGGGGCTTGCTTTTGAAAGCCACAAATCTGAGCTTTTGCAGTTCATCCCCAAATTTAAATTAATAATGCTATGCCCATTTTAGTTTGAGATAGAAAAAGCCTAGTTATGTATAATAAAGTAACCTCAGAATTCTGTCCTGGGCCAGTTAGGTAAAAAGAGTTACGTTGTTTACTGTAAATCACAGTAATAAGTAACATTGGCTGATTGACTATAAAGTATATTTTCTATGCAGTATTTAAAATGACATATGGGGTGGAGTTTCTATAGAGCACCGAGGAGTTTTCCTGGTTGCCCTTGCTTCATTATTCCAGTTCTCAATCACTGCTGATGAGAAATTGCATTGAAAACTATTATCAAGGTTTTGCATTGAACACAAATATGAAAGGAAATACAGGTTTATATTATAACTCTACTTCATAGGCTAATGTTTAGCCTCAGAAGCTCTTGGTATTTATCTACTGTAACATTTTAACTTTAAATAAGGCATGAGTTGTTTAAGACTCAGGTCTTTTTATAATACAGTTTACTATTGACTTTAAATTTATTTTTTAAGTAAAAATATTGTCCAAGATAAGTTATAATTGATAGAACTCCTAAAATCTAGTAATCATGTATAGTTTGGAAAATGTGTGTCGTGTGTTTGTGTGTGTGTGTGTGTGTGTGTGTGTGTGTGTTTAATTCAGTATTGAGAATGTACACTCAGGATATTTTAATGGTCTATGTTGTATTATTAGTGGAACAATTTTTAAAAACTGTCAGAAGATGAATTCTGAAATTTTAGCACAAAGAGAGTTAAAATGAACCTATAGTGAAAATCTTAGGACGTCACTATTTTGATTCCTTATCTTTAGATTTGATTAGAGATATTTAATGGAGTATTATTGAAGAACTGGAGTGGGGAGGAAGGGGGTCCTTGGGGGAAAAGGGGATAAGATCTGTAATACTTGCAACAATAAAGATAAAATTTTAAAAGGACTACAGATTGCTAAATAGTAGGGACAGGCATACCATAAATATTTACTAAAACAACTGACTTTCCTAAACATTGTCTAACTTGTTTTTTTCTAATAATGTCGTTAATAACATGTAAGTATGACATCAAACTTAAAGCAAAGTTGGTGTTTTTTTGTATTTTCATATAATTTCCCAGAATGCAGTCAATTCTAAATACTTCTAACTGCCATATTTCTAATATCTATTTTGTTTATGTTACCAAAAGAAAAATTCCTACATTTAAGTTCTATAATATCACATGGTTAACCTTAAGCATATTCACATTATTTTTTTTAACTTGATGAAATTATACATGATAGTATCTGTCTACTCAGAAGTATTAGTAAGTAGAATATATGTGTTGTCACAGAATATATTTGGGACATAACAACCGTTGATATTATCTTTGGTTATATTGGAGATATAACAATGAATTGTTATATTATATAATTTTATAAATTAAAATTTAAAATTACTACCTTATATATTCAGTATTTTCTGAGTACATACATTCTCTGAAATCACAAGGTTTATATTCTACAGACAGATGGATAAAAAATGGATAGACCAGCCCGGCCAGTGTGGCTAAGTGGTTGAGTGTCCACCCATGCACCAAGAGGTCACCAGTTCAATTCCCGGTCAGGACACAGGCCCAAGTTGTGGGTCAAATCCCCGGGGGGTGGGGGCATGCAGGAGGTGGCCAATCGATGTTCGCTCTCATCAATGTTTCTATCTCTCTCTCCCTCTCCCTTCCTCTCTGTTTCTAACATCAATAAAGAAAAAAAAAATAAATGAATAAAATAAATGAGCAGACCAGTACAAAATACAAGTTTAGACAATGAAGCACTTATTTAAAAAAAAATAAGCAGAGTTCTAGGTTCTACTTGAAGGGCAGGTGGGAAGTGACTCTTTGGGAGGTGTGTTCAGAGAACGTTTCACAGAAAATGAGAGATTGGAGCAGAAATCGGATAGCCAGCTGGAAGACATTTTTGATGAAGAACTTACCTTCCAGGCAGAAGGAATAACAAGTGTAACGGCTCTGAGATAGAAACAGACTTAAGGGGGGAAAAGAGGCCACCTTGCTGGTGGACAGTGAACGGGGTAAAAACGAGTGCTAGATAATGGGATGGGAGAGGTGGGAGGCGGGCTCTACCCACAGAGCTTCACAGGCCACGGTGAGTGTTACCTGGATCTGGGTTGGATGCAGAAGGCTGATAAGATGTACTTTCTTATACCAGGAGCACTGTGGGGTTTTGGAATAATGAAGAGTAGGGAACAAGGGTGAACGGAGAGAACTTAGACAGGAGGCTATTGCAGTGATCCAGGGGAAAGAGTATGGTCGATTGGATAAGAGTGGCCATAGTGAAAGGGAGAAAAGTGATGGATTCTCTATGTATTTTAAATATGGACTTTACTATGGGATTGAGATGAGTGATGAAAGAGAGAATCCAGGGAAGACTCTCAGGTTATTGGCCCTGGGTACTGGACGAACTATTGAGTGATTCCGAAGGTTGAAGGAAGAACACGTTCTTGGGGGAAAATCAAGCGGTTCTGCTTTTATACATTTATTTGCAGTTTCTCTTAAACTGCAGAGTGAAGTTGTTAAATAGATATTTGGGCGTTTTGGACTGATCCCAATGCAAGACACTAGGGCTAGAGGTACAATTTGGGGATTTTAATCATACAGATAATATTTAATGTCATGGGTCTGGATGAGCGTCCCTTGAGAAAGAGTGTCGTTGGGGGACTGAGCCCTGCAGTGTCCCAAAGTTTAATTGTCAAAAATCTGAGAGGGGAGATTGGAATGGAGACTGGCGGAGGCAGCCAGTGGTTAAAAGGAAGCAGTGTTGTCGGACCTCCAAGGAATGGATTGTTTCGAGCCTATGACTATTTAGTAGGGCGATTCAACCAGAAAGACCCAGTACTAACTCAAACTCTACTCTCTCCCCTCTATTTGAACAGATAGTTCTGCCCCAGAGACGACAAGCATGAATACCGCAGACAACGGTGTCAACTGTCTGTGTGCCATCTGTGGGGACAGAGCCACAGGGAAACACTATGGAGCGTCCAGCTGTGACGGGTGCAAGGGCTTCTTCAGACGCAGCATACGCAAGAGTCATGTGTATTCATGCAGGTACCTGAAGTGCTCTTTTTAGGAAAGATATCTTTAGAGGTGTTTCAAATGGCATGCAAGAAGGGAATAACATTCCGAGCTTTGCTATTTCTATAACTCTGAGAACACAGTCTGTAACCTACATT
This sequence comes from Tadarida brasiliensis, assembly GCA_030848825.1. NCBI lineage: Eukaryota > Metazoa > Chordata > Mammalia > Chiroptera > Molossidae > Tadarida > Tadarida brasiliensis. The sequence goes on from CM061272.1 coordinate 28,775,184, forward strand.
AAGACTGAGGATGTGTGGGTGTGTATGCAGATTGCGTTCACAAAGAGGGTTCTCTTTTATGAAACATTCAGATTTATACAATGTAAATAAAAAAATCCCCGTATTTATCATTCAACTTAGACCAATATAGTTGGAGCCCAGTAGACACATCCTTTATGGCTTTCTCTCTCTCCCCTCTGTCCCAGAGGTGGCTGCTGTCTGAAATTTACTGTCTTTTCCTGGTGTATCTTTATTGTTTTACCACATGTTCATATACCAATAGACATATTTAAATTTGTGTTTAAATAGTTTCACAATTTATGTCCTTTTCGGAATATTGATTTTCTTTTTAGCATCATTACCTCTCGAGTCTTTTAAAACAAAACTATAGAAGTGCTGATGCTTTTGTATAGCTTTTTGAAGTTAATGAATGAACTTAAATTTTGAGTCCTAAATTTTTAAATGTATTTCTCGTGCCACGATTTTGCCATTGAATTTAATGTTTTATCTAAAAAACATATTTAACTATATTGTATGTGTTCTACATTTCTATTAGGATGTTTTTTCTTTTATTCTATCTAGTCAACCTCATAGCACAATTGAGAGTTAGATATTTCACAATGAGTGTTCAGAATGATAGTTCTTGAATGCAGATTATATCTGGGAAGAAGTTAATTCTTTCCCAGTATGATGCCATTTGATTTCTAGGAGTGTGGAAGTTAATATATAACTCTCCAAATATTTAACTAGTATTCTTTAGTAATTTTTCCAGGAGAGCTTAGTAGGTCAAAAAATGTAAATAATTCACTTTAACACTTTTTTTGTAAACAAAAAGTAATATTTAGATAGGTCTTGCTTTTTATACATCGAAACTACATAGATAAAATATAGAACAAGTAGATTTCCAAAATTATCAACAAAAATAAATACAAAATAACCAGTAAACAATATGTTTTTGAGTCATGTGTTCTATTAAAGGTGAAATACATAGATGTGAAAAATAACAATCCAGACAACTAAATCCATCAAAAACATTTAAGAACCAGAGACTGTCAGCACAAAGGGCTTTCAGGATTTCCACCCTCCCTGTCTGGGAAAAGTGGGAAAGGAGTAGTCCCATAGCAGCTTTTGGAAATTTAAAAACTAGTCCATCAACATGCAGAGTCCAGTCACATCTTCCCATCATGAATACTGCTACCACCTTGTCCTTCTTTACCTATTTTACTCTTAAGCAAAGGCTACGATTTTCCATTTTGAAAACTGTTATTTTAATGCAAGTTTAGGATCATAAAGGGTTTTTGAAACTCACATTTTGCTGGTCTCAAAGTTATCTATTTTCTTAGACTTACTAATTTCATTTCCACTCTAACTGTTCCATCACACTGAAGTTGGACTTTCCCTTTCAAAGCACTTTAGATTACTGTCTCAATACTTCTCACATTAGGTCATTTATTATGGTTATTGGTAAACTTGTATGTGTACCCTATTAGGTTATAGTTTCTTTGAATGGAGGAGATAGATAATATTCCTCTGTTTAATCCCGCCACCAGGGTCTTATACATAGTAAGTGCTTAATAAATGTTTATTCAATTTTTGCATTAACTTAATGGAAATTGAATGCGTTCTCCTGTTGTGATTATTGGTAATCTGGTTCTTTCTCCTGATTCTCCCCAGTCATTCATTCTCAAATGAACAATGCTTTTTTCCTCACTCAGAAAGTATGTCTCTCTTCCACCTCAAATCATCTATAGTAGTCATTATATTCATTCCATTTTAAGTGGCCATTTATATTTTTTAGAAGAAGTATCTTTTTATATAGATCACAAAATATATTATTTGATTCTCATCATTAATAATCAACCACAAATTATCAGGGATATAGAGATGGGTAATTTTAGGCCAGAATTTTGAAGAAATGTTATTGCTTACTATATGTTTAATTTTGCCCCAAGTCTGAAGTACTTTTACATAACAACCTTTCACGGCAAGTCCTCCCCACCATACAATTGTAAATTAACTGGGGGTGGAGGTTGTTCAATAACATGTCTTAGTCCCATCAAGAGTGAATGGTGGACCTGGGACTCAAGCTCAGGTCTAATTCCAGAGACGGTCCTCTTTTTTTTTTTTTTAGTGTACAATTTAGTTTTTTAGTATGTCCACAGAGTTGCAACCATCATGACAGTCAGAACATTTTCATCCCGTGAAGCAACCTCACACCCTTTAGTAGTCACTGCCCTTTCCTACCAACTTCTTCTCAATGTGAGGCAACCACTCGTCTACTTTCTGTGTCTATAGATGTTCCTCTTTGGGACATTTCATATAAGTGAAATTATACAATATGTGGCCTTTTGTGTCTGACTTCTTCCATTTAGTGCATGGGTCCACACTCAACCAGTGAGCCACACCGGCTGGGCTAACTTCTTCTATTTAAAATAGTGTGTTCAAGGTTCATCCAAGTTATAGCATGTATCAGTATTCCATTCCTGTTCATTGTTATTTATAATATCCATTGTGTGGGGGAACCACATTTTACGTGTCTAGTCATCAACTGATTGGCATTTGGGTCGTCCCCACCTTTTGGCTATTATGAATAATGCTGCTATGGACACTTGTGTACAAGTGTTTGTGTGCACATGTGGTTTCTTTCTTTCGGGTAGATTCTAGGGGTGGAATTGCCAGATCATATGGTAACTCTATGTTTAACTTCTTAAAAAACTGCCAAACTCTCTTCCTAAGCAGCTGCAGCATTTTATATGACGGCCAGCAATGTGTGAGGGTTCTACTTTTTCTGCATCCTCATCAACACTTGTATTGTCTGTTTTGTTTTTCCCCTAATTCGAGCCATTTTGGTGGATAGGAGGTGGCACCTAATTGTGCAGAGATGACTCAAAGCTATTCTTGACACGTAATTTGCATCTACTTAGAATACACTGTAATAGGATGTGAGGGACATTTAAAATTAATCGAAGAATATTTACAATGAGAAAAACATGAAAGTTCAGGGGAACAAAGTTCTGATATAGTCTCTATTACACCAAAATCATTTAGCAACAAACAATTAAAATTTTATTCCAATGATTTTTAAACTAGATTTGGCTTTCATGACTCATGTTAGAAATGGCCATACACACTGGCCAAAAGTGAGATGTCATTCAGTTTTATTTTATTGTAAAGACTGCATGAGAGGTGAGGCTTGTATTGCCATATATGTGCTGACCATGGATGGTTTTGTGTCGAAAACGATAGCAGAAGGAAAGTTACAAACGTTCACAATGTCTGGGAAAATCAGTTAATTGGTTAATTGTTCTTATACATTCTTTCTATTGGGCCAAATTTGGCCATACTTATTTAAAGTCTACTTGTCTGTTTCTTTGCTTTTTCCATAAATAATTTTCTATAAAACTAATATATCTTTTTTTTTTTTTTTTTTAACATTATAGGTTCAGTCGACAGTGTGTTGTTGACAAGGACAAAAGGAATCAATGTAGATATTGTCGATTACGAAAGTGTTTTCGAGCAGGAATGAAAAAAGAAGGTAATAATATATAACGTACTAATGATATTTAACATTATTGATAAAAGGTGTTATACATTCTCACTTTGTCATAATAACCTTTTCACATGAGTTCTGATTTTTCTTAGTGAAGAATCTATGGTTCCTTGAGTTTAAGAATTTATCCAAGGACACTGATACCCAGCTAGTAAACAGTATGACCTACTCTTTTTTTTTTTTTTTTTTTAAATATTTTCATTGATTTTTCAGAGAGTGAGGAAGGGAGAAAGAGAAACATCGATGTGAGAGAGAAACATCAATTGGCTGCCTCCTGTATGCCCCCTACTGGGGATCGAGCCCACAACCCAGGCATGTGCTCTGACTGGGAATCAAACTGGGACCTCTCAGTCCATGGGGTGATACTCATCAGCTGGGCATGTAACCCACTATCTGATGACTGTCTGATTCCAGACACCATCCTCTTTACTACTCTGTTATACCTGGCAACAAAATTGTCTAAATAACATTCCAACATCCTGTTCCAAAGGTAGATGACAAAATCTATTAGGTTGAAATTATAACTGTATTTTTAAACACATTTTTAATGTCAATAAGATTGAATGTCTTTATTTCATAAATATTAACTGAACATTGACTTTGCATGCATTCATATATTTATTTAACAAATATTTATTGAGCACTGCTACTTTCCAAATACAGTTCTGGGTACTGAGGTTTTAGTAGTTAATGTAATAGGCTATTCCTCCCACTCGGGGAGCTTATAGTCTATTAAGGGACAGAGACATAGATGGGATACTTTAGTGTGAACAATTTCATTTTGAACATATTAAATAATCTGATTATATTATCCTACATTCTAAATATGGTTAATTTAGAAAAGAGTTGAACACGTTTAAATGTTCGTCAGGGAATAGTCACTACAAGATTTATGCTTATCAGTTTTTCCACATTCTTGTGCTGTTATATGCAAAGAGATATTTTTCAGAACTAGTTCATGAACTATAAAGAAATTAATTGAATCAAATCTCCATTCTTCAGAAATGTAAGATGTATCAAACCTATCTTGAGCATAGCTAGTTTTTTTTTCCCCTTGTCACTCAATATTTTAAAGAGACAGAAGTTCCATTAGTTTTATGCAGGTTGCTAGTCTTAAAAAAGAAGGCAAATGAAAGTTCACAAAGTTAAAGGAGAGGCACTTTCCTGTTTAAAAATGACTCATGTCTGCCCTGGCCAATGTGGCTCTGTTGGTTGGGCGTCATCCCCTGTACCAAAATGTTTTGGGTCGGATTCCTGGTCAGGGCACATGCCCGGGTTGCAGGCTCTATCCCCTGTAGGGAGTGTGGAGGAGGCAGCCTGATGTCTCTCCCTTCCCACTTCCTCTCTAAAAATCAAACTATTTAAAAAATGACTTATGTCTAATGGCATATTAGGTAGTTTATGGGATTGATTACATACTTTGCTAATCATTTTCATCTATTTCTACTTGCAGATCACCAACCTTTATTTCCTTAAAGAGTTTTAACCTTTTTTATATGAATTATTTTCAAAAATAGTGAAATTATATAATCTATTATACTATTCATAGAATAATACATTAGTATTTTCTAAATAGATTAGGAAGTAACTTTTGGGTTTTAAAGTGGTTTTATTTCTCTTATTTACAGTGATAGCAACATATCAAGTTTAAGGTGGAAATGTATATAAACATGGTTTTATGTTGAAAATGATAGCAGTAGGAAGGTTACAAATGTTCACATGTCTTTTGGCATTTTTCTAAAGATTGATCATGTAAGTTCAATTCATAAAAGCATAGCTTACGTTTTAATTTTTATCTCTGCAAATGTATTTCATTAGTTTAGCTGAAAATCAATGACAATTTGTTAAAAAAAAAAAAAAAAAAAAGAAAAGAAAAGAGGAAGAGAGTAAGCTACCAGTAAATGTGATTATGATTTTAAAATAAAATATTAATGATGTATCCCAAGTTAAAAACTACTCGCCCTTAAAGGCAAAATGTTCAATATTTTCTCTTCCAAATTAATGAGTTGATAGTTAATAGTACGTTTTGGGTAGATAGTAGATTTGGGCATAGAAATTAGTGACTATTTTAAATGAAAGAATAACTGCGTTAAAAAATTCTGCTAGTTCAGTGTTTTATGTTTCCAGCAGAACAGGGTAGAGCATTAATTTAAATAATTTAGGGGCTACAGGACTTGTTTTCAATCTTTTTGGTTAACAGGGATCATTTTATCTCCTAAATTCTGAAATCCAACTTTGACATCTGACTTATATAATTCTTTATGTGATAAATACATAAGTTAACCCCCTTCTTACTCTTCCTTATATTTAAAATTTAGTTTTCAGCAATGAATTTGGGGATACACATTACGCTTTCTGTCCTTTTCTCTTAGAAGCCTTTCCTATCCTACGAGAGTTTCTCCACCTTTCCTGAATGTCGAAATTCCGACCTCAGTCTTCTCAGGGCGGACCTTTGGCTTGATTCATGTTTGTAAACGTTCCCAAGAACACTGTTTCCTAAGAGGTTATTAGATTACAATCTTACCATCACCATAGCTAAAATAAATTTATTTTCCATTTTTGCTCCTGGTTTAGAAGAATAAGAAAATGGAGGTTTCAAACTCTATGACTCATACCTCTGACAGTGAATACACTCTTATCTTTGACCTGGCCAATCTCACAGATGATACTTTTCCTCCAGTTACTTATGGTCTCATTAACCTTGAGAGACTGGAAATCGTCATACTGACATACAGCAAGGCTGCGCTGGCTACCCAGCACTTTCTAAAACGCATGCCATCACGGAGTTCAAAACAGACACTATTTTTTTTTTTTTTTTTTAGCTCAGGTGACAATCCTGGCTGTTTATCATTTATTTATTTATTTATTATTATTATTTTTTAAAGAGTTGTATTGTTGGGTTTTTTTTAAAATTTTTTTTCTTTATTGATTTTAGAGAGAGAGGAAGGCAGAGGGAGAGAGAGAGGAAGGGAGAGGGAGAGAGAGCTAGAAACATCATGAGAGAGAACATCGATTGGCCGCCTCCTGCATGCTCCCCACTGGGAATTTGGCCCACAACCTGGGCATGTGCCCTGATGGGGAATCGAACTGGTGACCTCTTGGTGCATGGGTCCACACTCAACCACTGAGCCATACTGGCCGGGCGGTTTATCATTTAAAAGTGATACAGCATGAACCGTATATTCAGTCACACTCCTCCCCAGCCCCAGGTCCTTTGAAACATCCCTTTTCATACTTTATTTTGTGACACATCATGAAGAGAACCGACCAGTAAACCCTGATTTTTCTCCCCTAGCTGTGCAAAATGAACGCGATCGAATCAGCACCAGAAGAAGCACTTTTGACGGCAGCAACATCCCCTCCATCAACACGCTGGCGCAGGCGGAGCTCCGGTCTCGCCAGGTACCGCCCACCAGCACCCGCCCTGCGCAGCTGGAACCCAGCGGCTGTTTGGGCGTAATGCTAAAATAATCGAAGTTCTTTCAAATATGCTCATGACTAAGAGAAATCCCACTTATGCAAATTCCAGAGTTTTACTTCGAAAATATTAGTCGGACTGTTGACTTCATGTTGACTTTTCCTGGACAAGTTCCTGTTTATGTCATGGGACGATAAAACTGCATTTCAGTGTAAGATAAAAAAAAGCGTTTGTTTACAAGGTTCAGTTGAAATACTTAATGTGTGGCACAGTGCTCTAGGGGCAGTATCTCATTTTACTGATCAGATGTGTAAAATCAATTTTTAACAACTTTTGGGGAATTTGATTGAGACTGATAATCAGAGCTTCCTTCCTTGAAATGACTTTTGGACTCAAGAACTCACCTTGGCATCTGCTTTGGAAATAGGTATTTAAGGGAAGAGCCAAAATTTTAAAAAATAATAGCACAAAAAAAGACACAGGAGAAAGTTTAAGTTTCTAGAATGAGATGATCAGTTCTAAAGTTTAAAAATGCAGGTCATTATATACATAAGTATAAATGACTTAAGAATCAAATAAAGAAACCCTTTGCAGACCGTTTATTTTAGCATTGCTCCTATTAGAAATGTTAGTGATATTTTTCTATTATAAAGCAAATTATGAAATAGCTAACTATTAATCCAGTCCCAGAATGAGTCAGGGCAGCTACTTTTGTTTTCGATAACACAAGGGTGATAGGATGAGGTCGACCTCACCATTATCATCATCATTACTTGCAGATTACTTGATGGTCCTATAAAGCGTTTAGAGAACGGCTTAAAGGGGAGGTGTGAGGCCCACACGCTCTACAAAGAGACACGTACACATGTTCAAAAATTTCACAGAAGTTTCTAAGAACTTTCAGAAAGTGATTTCTTCAGTGGCAGAGCATTTTAACACCACTTATCTAGTTCAAAATTATACACAGTTTTAAAAATTATCATTGTAGATTAAGCTTTTCAATGTTGCTGAGTCAAAGGTGGGTTTTTTAATTTTATACTGAAAAGTATTTCATTTCTCAATTAAAAAATTTTAGTATATTTCAAGACACTGTGACAATGACAGTGCCACTTATTGCAGTCATCGGAAAATGGGAGTATTGGATTTGTATTATTTTAAATGAGAGATTAATATAATGTCCTCGTTCATGCTAGATTTCTGCCTCAAGCCCTGGTGTGAGCACGGACATAAATGTTAAGAAAATTGCAAGCATTGGTGATGTCTGTGAATCTATGAAACAGCAGCTCTTGGTCTTGGTGGAATGGGCAAAATATATTCCTGCCTTCTGCGAGTTACCCCTGGATGATCAGGTAGAAGTTACAGAAATTCTCAATGCTTTAAAAAATGTTTTCTTCTGAACTTTTCCCAGTTTTTGTGTTCTTCTAATTATATTTATTAGACTTGCCATATTTGACAAAGGTGAAATTATCTCATGAGGAAAAGATAGGTTTTCTTGTTCATTCACCTCCTTGTTTTACCAAGAGGCAAAGCGGTTTAACTTCTCTGTAGGTCTGTGGTGTTTATTGATTGGATGAAGTTGAGCGAGACACTGTTATTCCTTCTTGGAGTTTAAAAAGCTTAAGTGAGTAACCGCCAGTGTGAAAAAAAAGAATTGGCAGGGCAAGTGTCTGGGAGGCAAATAGCACATGATGGTCTGAGTGTTTACCGAGGGTGCCTGTAAGATTTCTCAGAAATGCCAGGCCACTCCTATACAGGTGTTTTGATTTCTTTGTGGGCACTTTGTGCAGTTAACATAAAAGTTTGCCTTGCATATTGTCCATTTTATTCTAGCATTACTGTATAAAAATGATAGCTCTGGCAAAAACGTCTGTAGACTCGCGCTCTGAAATCTACAGAGAAACCAAGAAAATTCAGATATAATGATCTTTTCTTAATACATATATTGCCGTACTTTGTCATACATACATGAAGACATTTTCATTAATAATTAAGAACTTTAATTTCTTAATTAGTCCAGGAAGATTAGATTATTAGTTTCAGATTCATTTTGAACTCTTCCATCTAAGTAGTGTATAATATCTTGTAGATGCAAATAATTTGAAAATTTCCAGTTCTTGCACATTGAGTACACCATGATCTGTATTATACCCAGTGTATGTCTTACATTCTCTGAGCAGCATTCTTTATCGTAGATGCAGAAAAACAAGGAAACAATAAAAGGGAAAGGTGCAATTGTCTAAAATCCAAAGAAGGAAAAATATTTATACAATCAGAAAAATAAAAGGGATCAAAGGAAGTTGAGTTACATTTCTAAGAAAGCATTTCACTTGGGACAAAAAAAAAATTATTGTGAAATCTGAAATCATTCTCAAAATATTCTGTAACTGCCTTCCTGTTATGAGTCATGGTGATTGACATATCATAAAGATAGCTTGGCTCAGAAGGTTATTTCAGAGTGAATAATGCTAAATTGCTAAAACCTACTTGTCTCACCCTGAGCCATATAAGTAGGGTTATGTTATTTATCAGTTTTATATTTTTACTATCACTCCTCTTTAAAAGATGCTGACTTAAATATGAAGATAGTGATTTAAAAATTGGGAAATTGCCCAGTTTGGCTCAGCGGTTAGAGCGGCGGCATGCAGACCGAAGGGTCTCGGGTTAGATCCCAGTCAAGGGCACGTACCTGGGTTGTAGGTTTGATCCCTGGCCCCTTTCGGGGTCATGCAGGAGGCAACCAATCAATGTCTCTCTCTCACATTGATGTTTCTCTCTCTACCCCCTTTCCACTCTATTTAAAAATCAATGGAAAAATATCCTTGGGTGAGAATTAACAACAACAACAAAAATTGGAAAATTAAATTCCAGTAACTTGTCAAAAACAGATTTTATTTACCAGCTCAGACTTTAATATTAGCAACATCACATCAACAGCCATGGCTTGCGGAGTGTCTATTATAGATATGGCAATGGGGAATTAGCTTTCAGTTACACTGTACATTAGATTATTTTACTTAATGCTCTCAGGAGCTCTGTGTCATAAGTTCTATAATCTCCACTTAACAGTTTTTAAAACTGAACCCTAAGTCAGTTAAATTCACTCAGTAAATTCATCTAAAAATATTTATTAGGGCTATTATTCAGTTTTAGCAACTGAGAGCGTTTGGCAGTAAAAGTTCAGCCTGAGTCACTTTTCTCATAAAGATTCCATTCTATTTGTGAAAGGACAGACAATAAAAGATATACAGATTATGAGCAAGTTGATTCTAGGTGGGGATAAGTTCTATAAAATGAAATGGGATGAATTATTGGACAATGACTGGGGGTGAAGTGGTAACAGATATTTTAAATTGGGGATCAGAGAAGATTTTTCCTGAGACCTGAATGATAAGAGGCTACTTGTACCAAAATCAAGGAGAAAGAAAGCATTCTGGGTACAGGAACAGCATGTCCAAGGACCCCGAGGCAAGCAGGAATAATGGGCCCGGAGAAAAGTCAGCAGGAATGTGGCGAGGTGAGAGCAGAGCCGTGCGTGGGGGACAGAGCACTGAGCTATTACCTGGGAGGCCTTGGTTCAGCAGTTTGGATGTTATTGTATGGACAATAAGAAACCAGTGAAGAGTTTCCAGCAGAGGAGTGATATTAAGTGATTATCATTTTACAAATATCATCTTGGAAGCTCTGCAAGAAGGACATAGGATGGAGGAACCAGGCAGAAAGCAGGAATACCTGTTAGGTCCTATTGTGGAGGCCAGGGGAAGAAAGGCAAAGACTTGGGCTGGGGTGGTGTAGGATTTGTTGGGCCTTTAGCGAAGAATCAAACTGGAGTCCTGTTTTTGTCGTGAACAAGCATGTTGGGTGATGATAAAGATGTTGGAGAAGCATTACTTTGAAGTGTAAAAATTTGAAACACTTCCTATTATCTCAGTGATTTTCAGCAGGCAGTAGAGTATACGCTCGGAGCTCAGTTCAGAGCTTAGTGCAAGGACTTATGGGTTCAGTCTTGAGTGTGTTAGAGCCCGGATTCCCCGTTCTCATTTCTCCATGTCACAGGTCCTCACTGTGCTCTTGTTTACTCAGTTTATTGTGTGTAAGAGCTTGTGTTTTACACATATTTTCTCATTTAGTCCTCACATTTACAGTTTGAAATGTTAATCACTGTCTCCACGTGGTAGATGAAAACGAACGAGTCCCAAACATAAATTTATTCAAGGTCAAAAGGGTAGGAAGTGGCCATGCCAGAATTTGAACTCTGCTTTGTGTGAGTTAATTTCATTCCAGAACACTTAATTGTTCTGTTGAGTCTTTTTGTTTGTTTACTGACATTGTATTGACTTGTTAGTTTTAGAAATTTTGAAAAGTAAAACTCTATGACATTCTAAAATAGAAGAATAGAAGGCTTAATGATGGCCTTTGAATATTATAGTTTGTTAAAACAAAGAAAAAATGTCTCAGGCTTAAAGAACACTAAGTTAATTAGACTCATATGATACCATCTTTTAATCATCATATTTTATAATTAATTGTTCAACTTGGAATTTTTCATTAAGGTGGCCTTGCTGAGAGCTCATGCAGGGGAACATTTACTGCTTGGAGCTACAAAGAGATCCATGGTGTATAAAGATATTTTGCTTTTGGGTAAGTTTTTTTTTTTTTAATTTAAGAAGAAATTATGCATGCTTCATTCTTACACAGGATCCATTCTGTATGTATCAAGCATTCCTAGACATGGACAAATGGTGCTGTCACTTCACAGATTGGATTTAATTGATCATATCTTCACTGGGGTCCTATTTTTTATTTGCTTTGATTTCAGGGAAGTTCAGACTGTGTTGAGATGTTCAGGGTGTATTATAGTTAAAAATAAAAGAAAGATGTTGCTCAATGAACAGAATCTTGAGGTCTATTTAAACCATCAGGATGAAGAATTCATGATTTGTGTGACTATCTTAGGGAGTCTCAGCCTTGTGTCACACTCCTCTGTGTCTACTTAATAATTATAATATATGTTATTGGATACATTTTTAACAAGCATTTGTATCTCCTGTGATGTCATTGCCCATGATAGGCTACAAAATCCAAAGTTAAAAAAAAATTTGGTGACAATGTCTGAAAAATTCTGATAATTCAGTAGCGGAGCCAGAAGAGGCAGAAGCAGGGTCTTGGGTGGAAGAGAAGGGGAGTAGGGAGGATAAGATATAAAGGAAAAGTTTTTGTCCTCATTAAATCTCCAATCTTCCCCCCTCAATTAATTTATAAAATTAGGTTTTCTATAGAAAAAGTTAAGATCCCTGTAATGCTTATTAACTTCACCTCTCTCTGGCTTGTGTGAAATGATGACTAAATTGTTTATTCTATTTATGTGATATTTTGTCCCAAAACATGAATAAATTGAACATAACGTAATAACATCTAATATTTATCGAGCACTTACTATGTAACATGCATTGCTCTGAGTATTTTTATATGTATATCAACACTATCTCATATAATCATCACAATAATCCTACAGGGTAGGTATTATGATTTTCAGCCCATTTTTCAAGTGATGAAATGGAGGCTGAGAAAGTTTACCTGAGGTCACAGGGTTAGTGAGGGATAGAGCCAGGATTCTAAACCACAAAATATGACAGCAGAGACCACTGCTTTCAAATTCTATTAAACATTCTGTTGCATTTAGAGGTCCCTACAGTACCATTCTCATTATAGATGTTGATACAATATATCTACTTAGGCTTGTTAAAATGTGTCTCAATCGTAGTTACACCTACATGAACCTACACCACTAAAGGATGGTATTTTTAATCCACTGTAAACCAGAAAGATTCTTTAGGTTTTGAATTAAGCTCATTAATGAGTAAGATACTAGTAGAAAACTGACATAGCGGAAAGCTAATCATTATACTTTGCTTCTCCCTTGTCAATTATTAGCTTGTTTATTAGCCTGTACTTGAGTGTTATCACGGAGGCTGTTAAAATGCATGTGATCATATTATCAATGTTATTGATCCTTTAAGTGTTCTTAAGTTTTTCTAACTTAACACTTCTGAGAAAGGAAGTACTATTATTATTTCTGTAAGGGAAGGCCATTTAAAACCTTGGTTTGTAAAAATTTAAACAATATCTGACAATATGGGGGGAAAGATGACTATTATTTTTTCCCCCCTAGGAAACAACTACATTATTCAGCGCAACAGCTGTGAGGTGGAGATCAGCCGAGTAGCCAACCGGGTTCTGGACGAGCTGGTCCGGCCGTTTCAGGAAATCCAGATTGATGACAACGAATACGCTTGTTTGAAGGCAATTGTATTCTTTGATCCAGGTTTGTTTCCAAAGACCTATGAAAAAATAATTATAATGAAAATAAAACTACTTTTTAATATTGGAATCTGTACTGCCGCACGCTGCTAAGATCCGATCTTTAGGCTGCCCTCTTCGTTCCTTTATCAGACGCAAAAGGGCTGAGCAACCCCGTGAAGATTAAGAACATGCGGTTCCAAGTGCAGCTGAGCCTGGAGGACTACATCAACGACCGGCAGTACGACTCCCGCGGCCGGTTCGGGGAGCTGCTCCTGCTGCTGCCCACGCTGCAGAGCATCACCTGGCAGATGATCGAGCAGATCCAGTTCGTCAAACTCTTCGGGATGGTAAAAATCGACAACCTGCTCCAGGAGATGTTACTGGGCGGTGAGTCCATTGGAGAATCTCTGTTTTATTTGTTAGCATCCCACTATGTACTTTAGCGTAAGTCTGACAATATTTTTCTCTGTCCATGACATAATGAACTCGATTTTCTACATTTAGAAAGTCTGCAATACCCATTGCATGGGGAGAAAATACTTGACCGTATTCAAATTCCTATTCTCACTAGCCTCCGCCATCTAGCCCCACATGGCCCCTCTAAACCTCGATTTCCAGATCCTTCAAATATGGTAAATAGAAATATATGTCCTATTTTTAATACTCCTTGAAGTATAATTATATATATTGTTCTATGCTTTTACTCCTTTAAAATCTCAAGGATATCAGAATTGCAAACTAACCCCATATATATATATATATATATATATATATATATATATATATATATATATTTTAATATATATATTAAATATCATAAAAATGAACACTTTGCTCTTGAAATAATTGATTGACACAACACAATGAGAAGGAAAAATGAGATGTCATTAGTGCAGTAATGTCAGGAATACGTTAGGAAAGCATTTATTCTGTGTTCTGATCTAGATTCAATTTCCTGATAAAATCACTTTATTTTATTTTTAGTTTTCTGGTGCTTAATGTGTTCCTAATGATATCTTCCTGAAATAAAAGTTGTTTATGCTATTAGGGTGACCCCAAATACTATAAACTTGAGGTAAGTGATTCTTGGAATTGCCTTAACAACAGGCAGCCACCCTAATGATTCCAGGAAGCAGCACACAAGGTCCATTATTAATATACAACATAATATGATACAGCATTCATCTAGCCACTGTACAGCGAAAGCTGACATTGTCCTTAATATGGCAGTGGTTCTATTAATTTATTTTTGAACTCCCAAAAAGCACTTTGCAAAAATAGCAATATCCAAGCTGTCAATCAGAACATTTGTTCCAAGGTAAACTCGCCATTTCTGATTAAATATCACTAATGCAACCATCTTTTTATCTTCTGTAGGTGCTTCCAGTGATGTCAGCCATCTCCATCATCCAATGCACCCACATTTGTCTCAGGATCCATTAACTGGACAAACCATACTTTTGGGCCCTATGTCAACACTGGTTCATACAGACCAGATCTGTAAGTATCTGGGCTACTTGTCAACCATAATATGTCTTAAACTTAATTACCTGAGAAAAAGAATGAATTTGGGGAAAGAATCTGTTAATACCCAGAAACTGCAAGATTTGGGTGTAATGTTCTCTCCAGGGCTCCCCTGTGGGAGACTGTGACATGCAGCAAGTCACTTACTCTCCGTAGGCATGAGTTTGCTCCCTAAGATGGAGATATGAGTTCCTAAGTCTTTCTACTTCATAGATTTGGGAGCAGAAAAGAATGTACAGGCAGTCCTAGCTTTGCTGGTCTGGAGGCTCATAAAAATGACTATGCAGGCTGGATCCATGCAAAGAACGCCGAATAATCACTGAAAAATTATGGTTGCTGGTGACCTTGAAAAATGTTTGTCATATCATGGTATATGTCAATTATGCCTCACTAAAAAACAGAAAATACTTGTCAAAACATTAAGAAGCCTCTTAACTAATATGTCTAGAAATATAGGGAAGTTTGAAAAACTACATAAAATAAATTAGAAAAAAATACAGGGAAATTGAAAAATAAAATCCTAATATTTATTTTGTGCACCGTAATTTAAAACATTAGAAACACCTAGAAGTCAAATGTTTTATGTCTTTGTAAAAAAAAAAAAAAAAAAAAAAAAAATTAAGAGGCATAGTTTGAACAGTGTTTTTGCTTTCTCCTCGTAACTGTTCAGAGGAAGTGAGGGTCTTTTCTTTGCCTTGACGAATGTTACTCTTTGGAAGTTTGGATCAGCTTCCAACATTTTATCTTTTGCATTTGTTTTATTTCTCATTTTCTTTATTTTTTAATTACAGTTTGCATTTAATATTATTTTGTATTAGTTTCAGGTGTACAGCATAGTGGTTAGACAATAATGCTTTATGAAGTGTTCCCCCTGATATTTCCAGTACCCACCTGGCACCACACATAGTTATTACAATGTTATTGACTGTCTTTCCTATGCTGTATCTTTTGAATTTTCAATGTCCCGAAATATCTCTGAGAATCCATTTAATGTGAAGTTTTTTGCCAGTTTCATTTCCTCTGGGGCCTCTTTGTCCTTTACAACACGACCAGTCACCTCATTTGTGCTGAACACTGACAGGTGTCCTTCACTAAGGTCCTGGCAGCACATTTAGGGTGTCAAACAGCAGTCATGTCCACATTCCCCTGGTCAGCTATCTTCTGGAACTCCACTCATGCTCGACTTGAATTTCCATTCCAGGATTATCACTTTTTGTTTCTTTGCTGCACTTTAATTGTTTCTAGCCAATTCTTTTTCAATTGTCTGTTTTTGCAAAATGTCATGTGAATTTAGCACTGGGAGACAAGGAGGCAACTCAAGTACACACTTCGTTGTCAGTGTGTGAATTGAATAAAATATGTTCCAATATTTATGAAATATGGACAGAATGGAAGATGTGATGCGAAAGGTCACTGATCGCAAGACATCTGTTACTCAGGCAATTGTTTGAGACGGAAGCGTTAGCAGCGCAGTTCTGTTTTTACGGTACTCACAGTTACGTTCGTGTTACCATGCTGTCGTTAACTGTGATGACTGAGATGCGTGCATATCAGAACTGTCTATGGTGAGGGCTGCCTGGGAAAACTCTTTGAAACTAAAATGATTGTATAAATACTAGGGATTATGAGTGACAAAGTTAATCTGATATGATTATAGATTTAACACAAATGCTATTTCTGCAAGATACCCTGGAGATAATAATCTCTATTGGACCAAATGTCAAGAATTAATTACTGCTGAATTGGTGCTAATTAATCCCAGATTTACCTTTGATCTATCACCTCTGAACACTAAGCCAGCTACCTCACTGAGATGCCTTGAGTGACTGTGATGTAATTATTGTGCATACCTGTATCACCGGCTGCACCGACAGCCATGAATAACTAGCTGCAGTGCTGTTTCACCTAAACGTTCAATGTAATGTAATGATGGTGAGGACCTCCTGACTGCTAGTGCAGGAAAGCAGAGGCCACAGAAATGCATGTGGTCACGTATCCCCTTTAGTCACTGGCATTGGTAGACCTATGTGTCAGTTGTGTCTAAAACACAAAGTTTCTGAGTATATGACAGAGGTGGAAATGACACTGTTAGAACAAAACTTAAATTTCGGAGACAGTGTGGCACATTGAACTTGCGGGTCCCAGTCTACGTGGAAGACATTATTTGGGAACTGTCCTGGCAAAGCAGATGTTACCGTTTTCATGTAATAGTTGTGAAGAGCGGAGGCGAGCCCGATATCACACCATACTACTGTGGAGTTGTCTCTTCCAGCTCAATTATTCATAAACTCAGGGAAAAAACATTGACCACACATTCCGCGTTACAGGCATCAGCTGGCAGGAACAATTCTGCTGGCGGTTGAACCCTTTACTTGTTAAATACCAGGTTTCTGGTACTTTAAAAGCATGTTTGCTGACCCTGATCTTTTTCTAATTTCATCATCACACTTTTTCATTTTTTTTCCCTCTTTCGACATTGTATTTATAAGAAGCATTTGTAAAATAAGAAGCATTTGTAAAGGGAAGCTTTGCAATTTTGCTCATTTACAATAGTTTATTTTTTTTATCTAAAACAAAACAAAAAACACATGCACACATACAAAAATTTAAGTTTGTGCATCTTTTCTTGGTCTTCTAGAGCAGGCCGCCGCATTTTCAGATCCTATATATCCTGAAATAATTTTTCAAAGCAATGTGTTTATTCTTTTGTCAATTAAAGGATCTCAAACTGTTGTTCCTATGTCATTGCTAATCTACAAGTTATTATAGTGAAGAAAATCAAGGAAAAAGGGACTGTCCTAATTTTTTTATAGAATATTTTCTAGAATTAAAAAAAAAACACCTGTTTGGAGATATAAAAATATCTATAAAGTTTGCAATGTTTAGGACTGATCATCAAATATTTTCTACTCTGTAAATCTATGGAATAATAATAAATGGGAGTACTAGAATAAATTGTTTTTAAAAATTATAGAATAGCTCCTAGATGATTTTATAATATGGTAAAAAAAAATTGCAATCGGAGAAAACACTATTCTAGACAGTGAAATATTCAAACAGTAACTTCTTTCCAATGATGAAGTTTGCTCTTTGCATTGACGGGGAAGTGACAGACAAGCACAGTTATAATAGAATCATTTTGACATGACGAAGTCAGTGTTTTTCAGATGCCTTTAACCACAACAAATATTTCAAAGCCCTTGAAAAATACCTTACCTTCATTTTTAAAATGTCATCTAATATGCTTGAGTTAGTGGAATCCAAACCAAATCTATTTTATTTTTTGTGCATTTTTTATTGCAAAATATATAAAACTTGTGATCTAAGATTTGTAAAAAACACTACCATTCTGTTCATTCTTTTCACTAACATTTTTCTGCTGGGTGTGTGAGAGGATCAAATGCTCACAAATGCTATTAAGAAAGGAAGACAGCCCTGGCTGGTTTGGCTCAGCGGTTAGAGCGTCGGCCTGCGGTCCAGAGAGACCTGGGTTGGGTTCCCGCTAAGGGCATGTACTTCGGTTGCAGTTTGTCCCCGGCCCTGGTTGGTCGTGCGGGTGGCAGCCACTCGATGTGTTACTTTCACATCGATGTTTCTCTCTCTCTTCCTCTCTCTCCCTCCCACTCTATCTGAACAAAAAATGAAAAAAAAAAAAATGTCCTCGGGTGAGGATAAAAAAGAAAAGAAAAGAAAGGAAGACAACACTTTAAAGAACTCAAGATTTTCAAGAATGATCTAGTCCAGTAGAAATCTATTTGGCAAGGTAAGGTAGGGGTGCATCTCCAGTGGTATGTCAGTGAGCTGGTAATGTGTTATATAAACCACCACTTTATATATGATCTTTGA
Source organism: Tadarida brasiliensis (assembly GCA_030848825.1). Lineage (NCBI taxonomy): Eukaryota > Metazoa > Chordata > Mammalia > Chiroptera > Molossidae > Tadarida > Tadarida brasiliensis. The sequence continues at coordinate 28,793,801 of CM061272.1, forward strand.
AAAACGAATCCGAAGTAAAATAATGCGTATTGGTATCATGCAGGACTTAATGGGATGATGGGTCAGGTGACTGTTGCCATCACATACAATTCTCTGGTTCTTTTTTAGCAACTCCTGAAACCCCACTCCCTTCCCCACCACAAGGCTCTGGACAAGAACAATACAAAATAGCTGCAAACCAAGCTTCAGTCATTTCACACCAGCCTCTCTCCAAACAAAAGCAATTGTGAGGATGCGTTCACACCTGGACAGCACTGCATAAATGTGAAAAATTACTGGTCTTGAAATATCTCAGGATAGTGCGCTTGGCAAACTCTTAGCCAAGGCTCCTTCATGGTGCTGTTGTAAGACGGTAACATGTTTTCTTGTTTTTATGTTCATTTTATTTGTTGTTGCTGTTGTCTGAAGTGTTCAGTTGAAACCACTGTATATCTGAATTTCGATATGTTTATACCACATGGTTTTTTCAGCTCCCCCAGCATCGCGCCTTGAGCTGTTGAATCATATGTACTACTTCCATCCGTTGCCTTAATATTAATTTAAATCTGTAAATAATTGCTTCACCGTGATGTTATGCAGAACTCAGTGTTCTTTTTTGACTGAGAATATTAGATCAGAAATCCCAGATTATTATACAATGAACCAAGTTTTTAATACATTTTAAAGTTGCAAATTAGCAAAAATATAAAGCAGTTGCTGTAGAATAGGGTGTCGATCTTTGAAGAACAATCCCTTATGCATACCTTGTGGCTAAGAAGTGTCTTTTTGGCCCACAGTTAAATATGCCTATTTTAAGTTTAGAAAAATATAAATAGCCATTCCAAGGATGACTGTATATTCTTTCAAATCTGACTGTATTTGAAGATGTATGTTGAGATAAAAGGTGTTAGTTTTAGCAGGTAGGTTACAGGCTAAACTGTAAAAAGAAGTCCCTAAAACAACGGCTCAACCAACAGAGGTGTTTATTTCTCTATCCTAAAACAATCAGGAAGTCACCATCCATTGCTTAGAACTTGGCACGTGCCCACGGCTAATTCCCAGGGAGGCAGGGAGAGTAGAAAGAAAGCCGTGTCCATCCAAAACTATAACTACAGCCATCCATCTATCACACACGGGTTGCCTCATTTAGTCTGCACAGCAGCCCTTTAAGAGAGTTATTATTATCTTTCTGTTATAAAGAAACCTTAGCCTAGAAGGTGTAAGTGTAACCCAAGTTCATAAACTTAAAGAGTCCGAGAGCCACATCTAAGCCCCAGTCTGGTTGCCTTTCATGAGACTCAACATGTATCTTCTGTGTGGGACGAAACATGTGAGCTTCTCGCTGTGGTTTTTAAATACATGCAGTTGACTGCTGATCGAATACCCTCCGTCATGTCACCTAGAACACATATTTATGTGAAAACAGTGAGTGTCGAGTTGTTGCAGAAGGGTAAGAAACCACTTTTGTACTCTGACTAAGAATCCTACCCCTAAAATAATCTTTTAAACAAATTAAAGAAAATAGAAGATACAACAACAGATAGGTTATCCTGAAAACAAAAACAAATTCCCTAATTTATCAGGTGTTCAGAAATCCAGCAACCAAGGGATATACTGAATGCCTGATTCTGGCCTGAGGAGTACAGTTTATTGGAGCCCTAAATTATTTGATATTATCTAAAGCTGGAGCTTATTTAAAAACAATGATATGTTGTCTCAAGACCTAGTGACTCCGTGACCCCTTTCCCACTATCTCCCTCTGTCTCTCTCTCTCTCTGAAGCAGGGAACAGCTATTTGAGTATTTATCAATGATATGAAGAAGTATCCCAGACTGTAGGAGACTGATTTACATGATACTTTCAGGACCTTTCAAAATTTCTAAGCTTATGATCTTATAACCCCTCCTTACCCTACAAATGAAAAAGTTCAGTAAATGTAACTAACTTATTGGCTCTTAAAGTGATTGAACTCTTAAAGTAAAAAATGATTACTTAGAAGCTATCATTGATTAAATAGAATCAGTAGCTTCTTTCAAGAGCTGGTACCTGTGTGTAACTGTGAAATCTTTGAGAGAGAAAGAGAAGAGGGAAGTTTTTTTAACTTACATTTTTTGAAAATATACTTTAGTGCCTCTGTGTCATGAAAAGAATGTTTTTGGTTTTTATAAATACAAATATTGTTTGTAGGTTTCTGCTTACTTTTTTGTGTTGTTCTCTTAGAAGATATAAAAACTTTAAAATATAAAACAAATTCATTATCAGTAAGCTCCTTAACTTATCTGTGTATATTTACTAAACAGTTATGTTTTACAAATTATTACCAACAATTTTTAGTAACTGTGGTCAGGGAATTTGTAATATATTTTTGTATACTTAACTGCCAACAATGCTGGATGAGAGGAACTGTTTTCAAAATATTGATAAAGTTATTGCTTTTATATAGCACAAAACTTTTTTCATGTAATAAAGCTGAATAATTTATTGTGAAATAATGATTCATTTTATAAATGTGAAATTATTTTTATAAATTTTATTGTTGAGAATCAAAAATGATTAGATTTTTTAAAAAAATGTTAAATTATAGTGAGATTAAAATATTTCTAAACTGTGATACCGTGTTGTTTCACTGAGCTTTCTAAATAAAAGTTGAGATGAAAAACTGAAGTGAGGTGCTTCATTATTGTTCAAAAATGATTTTATAATTGTAGAGATAATGCTAATATCTTTTGTGTGGTCATTTAGTTAAATTTACATAGAGTTTGATAATACTGGTGTTTAGAGGCCAGAGCCAAATTAATTAGCACATTTCCAAATAATCGTAGAATTAGACACTGATTGAGGGGACAATCCTCACATTTGTGTGTTATGTAATTCTACTTGCTTTATAAATTTGTCACAGTAATGAAAATATATGATCCCCGGCTGTCTTCAACATAGTATAAGTATACTTTGCACATGAATATTTTTATTTCTGTTACTCTCTGTTCATCTTTATTTTTTTAATCCTCACCCGAGGACATTTTTCCATTTTTTGTTCAGATAGAGTGGGAGGGAGAGAGAGGAAGAGAGAGAGAGAGAAACATCAACGTGAAAGGGACACATCGAGTGGCTGCCTCCCGCACGACCCAACCAGGGCCGGGGACAAACTGCAACTGAGGTACGTACCCTTAGCGGGAACCGAACCCAGGACTCTCTGAACCACAGGCCGACGCTCTAACCACTGAGCCAAACCAGCCAGGGCTTCTCTGTTCATCTTTAAAGCTTCCTTGTAAAATTTCTTAAATTATGAGGACCAGTCATTTTTATAAAATTTTACTGATTTTTATTTTATTTCTACTTTTATCAGGATCATATGTGTACATTATTTAAAAGCACAATTATGCTTGAAGTATATAGTGGAGAGCTGCAGTCCTCCACCCCACCATTCCCTTCCTCCCTACGTTCTGCCTGTCAGCAATAACACTCAAATATTGCAGCTGCTCTATGTGGTATTTTTCTGTATAGTTTGAAAATATATGTTTATATCTCATTTTACCAATTTTTTAGTTTTTGCCCTTATCTGTATACAAACACTCAACTCCCACCACATCCTCACAATTTCTTAATAAATCAGTATTTTTACTTATAAGTTTCTATTTAAATAATTGAAAAGAGTTTGCTGATTGGTGGCTCAGAGCCCAGGGATGAAGGCTGGACCTTGCCACCACGCATGCAACCGAGACGGCGGAGGTCCTGCTGAAGGTAGGAGACTCTAGGTTAGATTCTAGAAGAATGAGATCATTATTCGTTATGGCCTCAAGTCCAGTTTCACTGGTGGACCATCCAGTCTGTACCACTTACCTTTCTTTTCATTTTTTCCCAGAAGAGTAGCTCACCAGAGTCATGGAGGAGTTGCTACCTAAATTATTAGGAAGATATGCATCTGAGTGGGAGGCACAAGACTTATATTGTAGTCAATGCTCTAGATGGAAGGACTTACTCTACCCATTGCTGGAATGCAGCTGGCAGACATCTCTGTGGCCCTCATTTGAAGGCCACCTCACCCATCGCCAAGCCGCTTTCTGGATGTAGCCTACATCCAAGGATTGGTTGACGCAGGAGCGTAGGGGCTTGGCTGTCTTCCCCCAACTGAGGACAGTCTGAAGAGCCATCCCACTTTCAGAGCTCGCTGTGGGACTGGCTGAGGCCTTTGTTGAGACTGCATCACAGCTTAACTTCTTTCTCTACTAAAGTTTGCCTAAATGTCCCACATGATAATCTCAGAGTCTGATTCCTATGGAGCCCAACCTGAAACAACCCGTAAAATTTATTTATATTTATATGCTATCATAGGCAACTGTAAACTGAGATTAATCAACCATATGGATTACAATATCAATAAAAATAAAATATGTATAAATCAGATGTATAAAGCATAGACTACAATGACATCAGAAGTCAAATGCATAAAATGATCTAATGAAAATGTTTGAAACACTGAAGATAGGAAACATTTCTGAGAGTTTATTTTTAGATAAATTAAGGCATTGAAGACTGAAGGGTTAAGAGAAAAAGGAGGCATTAAATGTGTTGATGGAGTTGAATTACAGGCCTATGGAAATAAGTGACTACAAAAAAATCTGTCCAGATCTGATTTTTAGTTAGAAAGTATTATTGCAGTTAGGGATTTTGTAATGGAAGAGACCAGTTGACAAATTTCTAGCTTCCCCTTTTTCCACAGGCTATTTCTTCTGGCGGGCGTTTTCTTTTCTTCAATCTCCTAGCGTGTTCCTACTTGAGTTAACATGTCACCTTCACCCTTCCATGGAAACTTTTACAACCTTCTCAGGTAAAACTAAGGACTTCCTCGTATGTCTCACTGCTGGTTGTATGTGCCTTGTACAGAATTTATTTATTTCTTATTGCTCATTGCCAGTTAGAGTGAACCCCAGGACAGCAGGTACCATGCTGGGTACCTTTTTGAATTGCCAAGATTCAACAGAATTTCTAGCAATTAATAGGTGATCAATAGTGATTTCTCAATTAGGCAAGATATTAGTCATAACTATGAATTATATTTTTGTTATTAAAGCTCAAGAAGGTAATGAGCTGAAGATTAAAATATATTTACTTATTCAATGGATTATTTTTAGATAATGGTAACTATTTTAACAAGACAGTTTCTTATATTTTAAAAAATAAAAATAGTAAGGCAATTATTTTTAGTAGAAGAAACATTATCATTGAATCTCTATATGATTAACTTTTTTCTCATAGATGTTTTTAAGACTGCTTATTTTTCATATTTTGAAGTATAAACTTGTTAAAAAGATACCTTGCAGCACAAAATGTATTATATTTTTATGGCAAAAGCAGCATAAAAACATAAAGGGTTTTTGTATTAGGCCTTTGTGTTCATTTAATTTGAATGTAATTCACTCCAGTCATTCTCATATTTGATGTTAAGTCAGGGTCAGGTTAGTAGATATAATTACAATATTGCCTGTTTATTATTTTTTTAAGGTATGGAATAATGTGGATTTAATACACTGATAATTTAGAAAGAATAGTAAAGCCCATTCACTCTGAGATAATGACAGCAAAAGACAGAATAAAATTATGTTATATTATTGATTATTTATAAGTCATCAGTGCCCTTGTACTGTATAATAATTCAATTTAAATATAATTTTAAAGATCTAATGAGCAGTTATCTGGTAGATGAATAAGATCAGAAACACAGATTAAAATATGTAGTGGTGTTTGTTTAGAAATACAGCGCCCTCAGTCTAGAGTTAGACTGCTTTATCTAAAGAAAAATCTAAAATGAATTCTAATGGCATCACAAGACACATAAGTTGACAGTATTCTAGCAGCATAATTAAACTGTTATGCTATAGAATTGCCTCGTCATCTCTTTACCAATATACAGAAAAGATTTTTATAATAAAAGTACCTTGGTAATTCCAGAATAAAAATAAAGTTAAGGGGAATTTTAATACAAGCATATTTATAATAACTGTACAATTATTTGCAAGTTCTTCCTGAGCACCAATTTCTCTGTCTTTAAACAAACAAAAAAAGAATAATTATAGTACTAAAATTAGTAGGCTAGTATAAGAGTGAATTAAGAATGTTTATTAAATATGCTTATAATGGAATCTGATCTGGGGCTTAGTAAACACTAAAAAAAAAAAAAGCAACTATTATTAAAGGTAGGAACAATGAGGCCTGAGAGCACAGATATGAAAATCAATGATTTCTGCCCTGGCTGGATAGCTCAGCTGACTGGGGTGCCGTCCTGATATGCCGAGGTTTCAGGTTTGATCCCCGGTCAGGCCCATGCAGGAGCCAACCAATGAATGCATAGAAAAGTGGAACAATAAATCCATGCTTCTATTTCTCTCTTCTTTCCTCTCTAATCAATCAATAAAAAAAAAATCAGTGATTTCTGATTATTATTATGATGTATAGTTCAAAGTCATGATCTAATGCAGATATTAAATCATTGTTTTAAGTATATTTTAACACATGTATCCTTTCCCTTAATTACTTAGAACATATTTTGGAGAACTGTCTCTTTAAAATATCATTTTGAAAAATAATGAGATGGTTTTTCAGGCTATTTATAATAAATCATCTTAATGCTGTCAGGTGAATTTTAAGAGCTTAGATGAATAAATCTATATTTTTAACCAGTTAAATAAATTCTCAGGTTATATTCCTCCTTCAAAAAGTGATTCATGTAATCTGGTATTGACCATAACTTGAATATATACGGGAATTTTTAAACATATTGCATATTGCTTCTTTATATGGTACTCTAAGATAACAATGCTATTTTTATATTCTGGTAAAGCATTGCAGTTAGAGAGCTACATATACTACCCAAGGACCTACTGACCAACATTTTATCAATATGACTAGAAACATTGTAATCATTGAACTATAAAATGACAAGCTGATATTTGTATATTACATACCAAAAAGCTTTTTAAATTTATAAATAATAGTTTTAAAGAGATATATAAAACCTACTTTAATACATATTTTTATGACTATTTAAGAAATACTTGGCTGAAAAGGGAATGGTAGATATGCAAAGAAATGCTTAACTCTCATTCTGGAATAGTGATGCACCTGAAACAGGTAGCTGGAATGACCCTGAGGACAGAGCTCAGGGGTTCAGGTTTTATGTGGCAATACTTAAGATCCAGACAGTCTGAGTGACATAGTCTGTGCTCTCGCTGCTCTTTGTCCCGTAAATAATCACCCAGGTGGAATTGCAAGAGTGCTATAAATGAGGGTCACTCCAAATTAATTCCTAAAGGTTGAGAATTTTCTGTAATTACAGCAAGCTCAAAGTGCTTGTCACACATGGCTTTTGAGATCTGGCCAAGTATTTACAGCAATTCACTCTGGGGCCATGACTGTCTCCTGACTACCAGGTAGATTCAGATGAAATCAGACACACAGCACAGCCTTTCCTAGGAAACCACTGGGAAAACTGCAAAATGATTCATCAACTTCTGCATTTTACCAGCTAAAAAATTATGGGATTTTAGTAGCAATAAGTATAAAAAGGCAGATATTTACTTAAATTTATATTTTAATAAATAAAATGACCATTTATGCAAATGAAAATATTTTGGTTTGTTTAAAATATCTCTTGAAAGAAGTAGTCATTTTTTAAATTATTTGGCTCCAAAAGATGCCTTGGTAAACTGTAAAACTGGATTAAGATGTTAAGGTAGAATGAGAAAAGGAGTTCTTTTGGAAATTTGGATTTGCGTGTCATATCAAACAAAAATGATCATGCCCCACCCCCTCCTTTCAAAGCTCTTTAAATGGCTTCTCATTACCCTTTGAGTAATATTTAAATTTCATGCCATGCCCCACCGGGCCCTATAAAATATATATATTCTGTCTCTCCAACCTAATTATTTACCATTCGACTCTCCTGACTCACTATGCTAGACTGGCATCATCATCATCACCATCATCATCATCATCATTTTGGTTAGTGGAACTTAGGCCTTTGACCGTGCTATTTTCTCTATTCAGAATACTCTTCTCATGTTAACATGTTGTTAACAGGTCCACTCTCAGCTCTTATGCCACCTTTCCAGAGAAGCTTTCCTTGAGTTATCTTTTCTCTCATCACCATAATAAGTGCCTTCAAAAATGTATCTCAAGTAACAATTATTTTATTATTTTATTTGTTCACTTGCCTACACTCTCTCTTTCTCCCCCTTTCACTCTGTTTAGAATTTAAGCTATCTGGGGCAAGAAATTATGTCCAGTTCATTAATTATTGTACTCCTAGTAGAGTTACATAGAATGTGGCTTACATAAACACATATTTGTTTAATTAACTAATTAAGAGACAGATGTTGAGTAGAGGTATCATGCAAAGCCAGTACTTGCTTATCCCTGAAAAATTACAAAAAAAGCATTGCAAAGAGCTTATTGATAAAATGACAACAGAGATAAAATGTAATACTTAAAAATACTAACCTAGCCTATAAGAGAGTAGAAATGAGAAAAACAGAAAGAACACATGGGATAAATACAGAACAAGCACAAAATAGTAACTCTCAACACAAATCTATCAATAACAGTATTAATATAAATTAACTAAACATTTTTTTTAAATCCTCACCCGAGGATATTTTTTTGCATTTATCTTCAGATAGAGTGGGAGGGAGAGAGGGAGGAAGAGAGAGGAGAAACATTGATGTGAGAGCAACACATCGACTGGTTGCCACCCACACGACCCCAACCAGGGCTGGGGACAAACTGCAATCAAGGTATGTGCCCTTAGCGAGAATCGAACCTGGGACTCTCTGGTCTGCGGGCCGACGCTCTAACTGCTGAGACAAACCCGTCAGGGCAAATTAATTAAACTTTTAAAGTCAGATATAGTCAGACTGGATATAGGCAAGATCCAACTATATGTTGTTTATATTCTAAATAGAAAACCACTAATATACTAAGAATAAAGAGTACAAGACATTTGATAATAAAACATTAGTGGCTATATTAATATAAGGGACATTTCATAATATTAGAGATAATCAAGAACTCATAATGATAATAAGTGTCTGTATTATTACCAGAGCTAAAAAAGTATATGAAAAAATAGATAACTAAAGGGGAAAACAGACAAATTCACAATTAGAGCTAGAAAAGTTTTACACTCATCTCCGAGTAATTGATGGAAGCAAAACTCTATTAAGATTTAAGCAAAAATCAGTAAGCATATAGAAGATTTAAATAAAATCATCATCTAATTTTATCTAATTAAGACATAGTCCACCTAATAGCTGTGGAATAGGCACTCTTTTCAGAAACACACAGACTAGTCACAATGATAAACCATGTGTGACTACCATAAACATGTCTTGATAATTTTCAAAAGTATGAACTCACATAGAATATTATTTTTCAATATAATATAATTAAATCAGAAATAAATACAATGAACATATCTAGGAAATCACAAGTGTTTGAAGTAAAGATGCACATTTCAATAACACTTGGGTCAAGAAAGAAGTCACAAGAAAAATCAGAAAACATTTGAACTGAAATTTAATGAAAGTATAACGTCAAAACTTGGGGAATTCAGGTAAAGTAGTGCTTAGAGAAAAATATAGAGCTTTAAATCTTTGTTTTATAAAACAAACGTCAAACTTGTTCTTTAAGAAGCTAGAATAATAAGATAAATTACAACAAAAAATAAATATTGGAAGAGGAAAATCAATAAAATAAGATGGGACAAACAGAAAATGAACATAGAAAAACTGATTTTGGGAAAATTTTACAAAATTGATAAGCCTCAAAATTTATCAAGAGAACATCTAGAGTTTGATAGCAAGCAAACACCCCACCCACTAGAAAACCTTTTACAGCTGAGGGATTTTTCATTCAGCTGAGGGCTACAAATCAAGGCTCATCAAGTAACTGAGACTAATAGCCTCCAGGAAAAAGCTAGAGGATAACTGAACCTTTCCATGGCTTGCAAATCTACCCAGGAGAGTAAGACTTGACAGTGGTGTTTAACATGGGTCCTCCCACACTCATTCAAACACAGTAGAGGGAGACACAACAGTGGAATACCAACACCCACAGGGAAAATTTGGCAGGCTCCAAAACTCATTGAGACAGCCAAAATGGTGAAACAAAGAAACACATTTCAAATGAAAGAACAAGGTAATTTGACAGGAGAAAAAATAAATGAAATGAAATTGAGCAAGATATCAGAGAGAGAGATCAGAATAATAATCATGAGGAAGCACAACAGCATGAGTAAAGATATGGAAGCATTGAAAACCAACTAATTGGAAATGAAGAATGACATACCAGAAATAAAGAACACATTAGAAGGAATAACCAGCAGAGTAGAGAAAGTCAAGGACCGGATCAGTGAATTAGAAGACAGGGTAGAAAAAAATCACCCAATTGGAGAACCAACAAGAAAAAAACAGAAAGACAGCTTAAGAGAACTGTGGGACAATATGAAACATAACAACATCCACATCATAGGAGTGAGAGAATATATTTGAAGAAATGGTGACAGAAAACTCTAACTTGGTGAAGGAAAAAGGCATACAAGTTCAAGAAGCACAGAGAGCCCCAAGTAAAAACCCAAAGAGGTCCACACCAAAACACATAATTAAAATGTCAAAAATTAAAGACAAAGAGAGAATCCTAAAGGTAACAAGAGATAAGTAACAGGTTACTTACAAAGGAACCCCTGTAAGGCTATCAGCTGACTTCTCAACAGAAACACTACAGGCCAGAGGGAATGGCGTGAAGTAAGGTAATGAAAAACAAGGATCTGAACCCAAGACTACTCTATCCAGAAAGGCTATCATTCAAAATTGAAGGTGAAATAAAGAGCTTCCCAGACAAAAAAAGGCGAAGGGACTACATTAACACCAAACGAGCACTCCAAGAAATGTTAAAAGGACTGCTGTAATAAGCAGAAGAAATAGGGAGAGAAACATAACCATAATAAACAAAAATGGCAATAAATAAGTACATATCAATAATCACCTTAAATGTAAATGGATTAAATGTTCCAATCAAAAGACACAGAGTAGCTGAATGGATAAGAAAGCATGATTCATATATATGTTGTTTACAAGAGACCCACCTCACAACAAAAGACTCACATAGGTTGAAAGTGAAGGGATGGAAAAAAATCTTCCAAGCAAACAGAAAGGAAAATAGAGCTGGGGTAGCAATACTCATATCTGATAAAATAAACTTCAAAATTAAAGCCATAACTAGAGACAAAGAAGGCCACTAGATAATATTGAAAGGATCTATCCAACAGGAGGATATAACCTTGGTAAACATATATGCACCCAACATAGGAGCACCAAAATACATTAAAACACTTCTGGAGGACTTCAAAGGGGAAATCGACCGCAATACAATCATATTAGGGACTTCAACACCCCACTGACATCACTGGATAAATCCTGTAGACAAAAAATTAACAAGGAAATAGAGACTCTAAATGACACACTAGATCAAATGGATTTAATAGATATCTACAGAGAATTACACCCCAAAACTGAAGAATTCACATTCTTTTCAAGTGCACATGGATACTTGTGCACTTGAAAGATAGACCACATGTTAAGACACAAACTAAGACTCTACAAGTTCAAGAAGATTGAAATCATATCAAGCATCTTCTCAGATCACAATGGCATGAAACTAGAAATCAATTACAACAAAAACATGCAAAAACAGTCAAACACATGAAGGCTAAATAGCATGTTATTAAACAACAAATGGGTTACCAAGGAGATCAAGGAAGAAATGAAAAACTTTCTGGAAACCAATGAAAATGAACACACAACAACACAGAATCTATGTTTCATTGTTGGACACAATGAAAGCAGTCCTAAGAAAGAATTTCATAGCACTACAGGCCTACCTCAAGAAACAAGAAAAGTTTCTAATTGACTTTCTAACCCTACAACTTAAAGAACTAGAAAGTAAACAAACAAACAAACAAAAAACCCAGAGCAAGTGGTAGGAAAGAAACAGTAAAGGTCAGAGCAGAAATAAACAACATAGAAACTAAAAATGCAATTCAAAAGATCAATGAAACAAACAGCTGGTTCTTTGAAAATATAAACAAGATTGATGGACCCTTAGCTAGACTCACCAAGAAACAAAGAGAAAACCCAAATAAACAAAATCAGAAACAAAAGAGGAAAAGTAACAACTGACACCACAGAAATACAAAGGATCGTTACAAAATACTATGAAAAATTATATGCCAACAAATTGGACAATCTAGGTGAAATGGACAAATTTCTTTTTTTTTTTTATTAATTTATTTTTGTTACAGAGGTTTCTCCTTTTTTCCCCATTGACACCCTCCTCCCCATCCCCCCACCCTATCCCCAGCTTTGTTGTCCATGTCCATCACTTATGCATACATGTGCATAAGTTCTGTGGTTTATCTCTTCCCTCCCCCCACCCCCTCTCCTGAGGGGTGTCAGTTTATACCCTACTTCCACGTCTATGGGTCTACCCTGTTCCTCAGACTGCTATGTTCATTATATTCCACAAATAAGTGAGATCATGTGATATTTGTCTTTCTCTGCTTGGCTTGTTTCGCTTAGGATAATACTCTCGAGGTCCCTCCACGTCGTCTCAAAGGATAAGAGATCTTTCTTTCTTACAGCTGCATAGTACTCCATTGTGTATATGTACCACAGCTTTTTTATCCATTCATCCGCTGATGGACACTTGGGCTGTTTCCAGATCTTAGCTATTGTAAATAGTGCTGCTATGAACATGGGGGTACATGTATTTTTTCTGATTGGTGTTTCAGGCTTCTTAGGGTATATTCCTAGAAGTGGGATCACTGGGTCAAATGGCAATTCAATTTTTAATTTTTTGAGGTAACACCATAGTGTTTTCCACAGTGGCTGCACCAGTCTGCATTCCACCAGCAGTGTACTAGAGTCCCCTTTTCTCCACACCCTCGCCAACACTTGTTGTTTGATGATTTGTTGATGGCGGCCATTCTGACAGGTGTGAGGTGATACCTCATTGTTGTTTTAATTTGCATCTCTCTGATGATTAATGATGTTGAGCATTTCTTCATATGTCTCTTAGCCATTTGTATGTCCTTTTTGGAGAGGTGTCTATTTAGTTCCTCTGCCCATTTTTTAATTGGGTTGTTTGTCTTCCTTTTGTTGAGTTGTATGAGCACTCTGTATATTTTGGAAATTAACCCCTTATCTGATGTGTCATTGGCAATTATGCTCTCCCATGGAGTGGGTTCCCTATCTGTTTTGATGGTTGTTTCTTTTGCTGTGCAGAAGCTTTTGAGTTTGATGTAGTCCCATGTGTTCATTTTTCCCTTTGTTTCTGTTGCCTTAGGTGATGTATCAGTGAAGATTCTACTGCGTATGATGTCCGAAATTTTGTTGCCTACATTTTCTTCTAGGATTTTTATGGATTCACGAGTCACATTGAAGTCTTTTATCCATTTTGAGTTTATTCTTGTGTGTGGTGTAAGTTGATGGTCTAGTTTCATTTTTTTGCATGTAGCTGTCCAATTTTCCCAACACCATTTATTAAAGAGGCTATCTTTACTCCATTGTATGCTCTTGCCACCTTGGTCAAATATTAATTGAGCATAATGTCTTGGGTCAATTTCTGGATTCTCTGTTCTGTTCCACTGGTCTATATGCCTGTTCTTGTGCCAGTACCAGGCTGTTTTGATTACAGTGGCTTTGTAGTATAAGCTGATATCCGGTATTGTGATCCCACCTACTTTGTCCTTCTTTTTCAAGATTGGTGTGGCTATTCGGGGTCTTTTTTGGTTCCATATGAACTTTTGAAATATTTGTTCTAGTTCTGTGAAATATGTCACTGGTATTTTGATGGGGATTGCATTGAATCTATAGATTGCTTTGGGTAATATGGACATTTTAATGATGTTAATTCTTCCAATCCATGAACAAGGTATGTGCTTCCACTTTTTTATATCTTCCTCTATTTCTTTTTTCAATGTCCTGTAGTTTTCTGCAAATAGGTCCTTTACTTCTTTGGTTAGGTTTATTCCTAGGTATCTTAATTTTTTTGCCGCGATGGTAAATGGTATTGTTTTTTTAGTTTCTCTTTCCGTGAGTTCGTCATTGGTGTATAAGAATGCCATTGATTTCTTGACGTTAATTTTGTATCCTGCTACTTTGCCAAATTCATTTATTAAGTCTAGTAGATTTTTGATGGAGTCTTTAGGGTTTTCTATATATAATATCATATCATCTGCGAATAATGACAGTTTCACTTCTTCCTTTCGGATTTGGATTCCTTTTATTTTTTCTTCACGTCTGATTGCTGTGGCTAAGACTTCCAGTACTATGTTAAATAAGAGTGGCGAAAGTGGGCATCCCTGTCTTGTTCCTGTTCTTAAGGGAAATGTTTTTAGTTTTTGCCCATTGAGTATGATGTTGGCTGTAGGTCTTTCATATATGGCCTTTATTATATCAAGATATGATCCCTCTACTCCCAAATTGCTGAGCGTTTTTATCAGAAATGGGTGCTGGATTTTGTCGAATGCTTTTTCAGCATCTATTGATATGATCATGTGGTTTTTATCTTTCATTTTGTTTATGTGGTGTATCACATTTATTGATTTGCGAATGTTGAACCAGCCTTGCATCCCTGGGATGAATCCCACTTGGTCATGGTGAATAATTTTTTTGATGTATTGCTGGATCCGATTTGCTAGTATTTTGTTTAGGATTTTGGCATCTACATTCATCAGGGATATTGGCCTGTAGTTTTCTTTCTTTGTAGTGTCTTTTTCTGGTTTTGGAATTAGGATTATGCTGGCCTCATAAAACGAGTTTGGAAGTCTTCCTTCTTCTTGAATTTTTTGAAATAGTTTGAGGAGAATGTGTGTTAGTTCTTCTTTGAATGTTCGGTAAAACTCCCCCGTGAAGCCATCCGGGCCTGGGCTTTTGTTTGCTGGGAGAGTCTTGATTACATCTTCAATTTCCTTAGCTGTTATTGGTCTGTTCAAGTTTTCTATCTCTTCCCGGTCCAGTTTTGGGAGACTATGTGTTTCTAGAAATTTGTCCATTTCACTTAGATTGTCGAATTTGTTGCCATATAAATGTTCATAGTATTTGCTAATGATCCTTTGTATTTCTGTGGTGTCAGTTGTTACTTCTCCTCTTTCATTTCTGATTTTGTGTATTTGGGTTCTCTCTCTTTGTTTCTTGGTGAGTCTAGCTAAGGGTCCATCAATCTTGTTTATCTTTTCAAAAAACCAGCTCTTTGTTTTATTGATCCTTTGAATTGTTTCTCTGGTCTCTATGTCGTTTATTTCTGCTCTGATCTTTACTATTTCCTTCCTTCTATTTGCTCTGGGGTTTTCTTTTTGTTTGCTTTCTAGTTCTTTAAGTTGTGAGGTTAGATAATCTATTAGAAATTTTTGTTGTTTCTTGAGGTAGGCCTGTAGTGCTATGAACTTCCCTCTCAGAACTGCTTTCGTTGCATCCCATAGATTTTGTGTTGTTGTGTGTTCATTTTCGTTGGTTTCCAGGAATTTTTTAATTTCTTCCTTGATCTCCTCGGTAACCCATTCATTGTTTAATAACATGCTATTTAGCCTCCATGTATTCAAATGTCGTTGCATGTTCTTTTTCCAATTGATTTCTAGTTTCATGCCATTGTGATCTGAGAAGATGCTTGATATGATTTCAATCTTCTTGAACTTGTAGAGACTTCGTTTGTGTCCTAACATGTGGTCTATCTTTGAGAATGTCCCATGTGCACTTGAGAAGAATGTGAATTCTATAGTTTTGGGGTGTAATTCTCTGTAAATATCTATTAAATCCGAAATGGACAAATTTCTAGAATCACACAGTCTCCCAAAACTGAACCAGGAAGAGATAGAAAACTTGAACAGACCAATAACAACTAAGGAAATTGAAATAACAAACTCTCCCAGCAAACAAAAGCCCAGGCCTGGATGGCTTCACAGGGGAGTTTTACCGAACATTCAAAGAAGACCTAACACTCATTCTCCTCAAACCATTTCAAAAAATTCAAGAAGAAGGAAGACTTCCCAACTCATTTTAAGAGGCCAACATAATTCTAATTCCAAAACCAGACAAAGACACTACAAAGAAAGAAAACTACAGACCAATATCCATGATGAACATAGATGCTAAAATCCTTAACAAAATATTAGCAAATTGATTCCAGTAATACATCAAAAAAATTATTCAGCATGACCAAGTAGGATTCATCCCAGGGATGCAAGGCTGGTACAATATTCACAAATTAATAAATGTGATACACCACATAAACAAAATGAAAGATAAAAACCATATGATCATATGAATAGATGCTGAAAAAGCATTCAACAAAATCCAGCACCCTTTTCTGATAAAAATGCTCAGCAATATGGGGATAGAGGGATTATATCTTGACATAATAAAGGCCATATATGAAAGACCTACAGCCAACATCATACTCAATGGGCAAAAACTAAAAGCATTTCCCTTAAGAACAGGAACAAGACAGGGATGCCTACTTTCGCCACTCTTATTTAACATAGTCACAGCAATTAGACAAGAAGGAAAAATAAAAGGGATCCAAATAGGAAAGGAAGAAATGAAACTGTCATTATTTGCAGATGACATGATATTGTACATAGAAAACCCTAAAGATTCCATTAAAAATCTATTAGAGCTAATAAATGAATTTGGCAAGGTAGCAGGATACAAAATTAACATCAAGAAATCAACGGCATTCTTATGCACCAATAATAAACTCACAGAAAGAGAAACTAAAAAAAAAAATCCCATTTACCATTGCAGCAAAAAAACGAAGATACCTAGAAATAAACTTAACCAAAGAAGTAACGGACCTGTTCTCAAAAAACTAAAAGATATTGAAAAAAATAGAGGAAGATATAAAAAAGTGGAAGCACATACCTTGTTCATGGATTGGAAGAATTAACATCATTAAAGTGTCCATACTACCCAAAGCAATCTATAGATTCAATGCCATCCTCATTAAAGTACCAATGACATATTTCATGGAACTACACTAAATACTCCAAAATTGTATATAGAACCAAAAAAAAAAACCCCAAATAGCCACAGCAATCTTGAAAAAGAAGAACAAAGTAGAGGGATCACAATACTGGAAATCAGGTTATACTACAAAGCCATTGTAATCAAAACATCCTGGTATTGGCACAAGAACAGGCATATAGGTCAATGGAATAGAACAGAGAACCCAGAAATTGACCCGAGTCATTATGCTCAATTAATATTTGACAAAGGTGGCAAGAGCATACAATGGAGTAAAGACAGCCTCTTTAATAAATGGTATTGGGAAAATTGGACAGCTACATGCAAAAAAATGAAGTTAGACCACCAACTTACACCATACACAAGAATAAACTCAAAATGGATAAAAGACTTAAATGTGACTTGTGAATCCATAAAAATCCTAAAAGAGAATGTAGGCAACAAAATTTCAGACATCACACACAGAAAAATTTTCACTGATATAACACCTAAGGCAAGAGAAACAAAGAAAAAATGAATAAATGGGACTACATTAAACTAAAAAGCTTCTGCACAGCATCAAATGGAAAGGCAACCCACTATATGGGAGAGCATAATTGCCAATGATACATCAGATGAGGAGTTAATTTCCAAAATATATAGAGTACTCTCATACAACTCAACAAAAGGAAGACAAAGAATCCAATTAAAAAATGGCCAGAGGATCTAAATAGATACCTCTCCAAACAGGACATATAAATGGCCAAGAGACATATGAAGAAATGCTCAATGTTAATAATCATCAGAGAAATGCAAATTAAAACAACTGTGAGGTATCGCCTCACACCTGCCAGAATGACCATCAACAAATCATCAAACAAGTGCTGGCAAGGGTGTGGAGAAAAGGGGACTCTAGTACACTGCTGGTGGGAATGCAGACTGGTGCAGCCACTATGGAAAACAATATGGTGTTTCCTCAAAAAATTAGAAATTAAACTGCCATTTTGACCCAGTGATCTCACTTCTAGGGATATATCCTAAGAAGCCTGATACACCAATCAGAAAGGATATATGCACTCCTATGTTCATAGCAGCACTATTTACAATAGCTAAGATCTGGAAATAGCCCAAGTGTCCATCAATAGATGAGTGGATAAAAAAGCTGTAGTACATGTACACAATGGAATACTATGCAGCTGTAAGAAAGATCTCTTATCCTTTGAGATGACATGGAGGGACCTGGAGAGTATTATGCTAAGCGAAATAAGCCAATCAGAGAAAGACAAACATCACATGATTTCACTTGTGGAATATAATGAACAATACAAGCTGATGAACAAAATAGACCCAGAGACATAGAAGTAGGGAACAGACTGACAGATCTCAGAAGAGGGGGGCAGAGGGAGGTGATAAACCACAGAACTTATATACACGTAAGTGTAACCAGTGGATATAGATAACAATGCTGGGGGGTGGGCAGAATCGAGATGAGAGTGTCAATGGGGGGAAAAGGAGAAACAACTGTAACAAAAATAAATTAATAAAAAAAAACTATCGAGAGAGCCTTGGCTGGTTTGGCTCAGTGGTTAGAGCATTGGTCCACAGACCAAAGATTTGTGGGTTCAGTTCTGGTCAAGGACATGTAACTTGGTTGTGGTTCTGTCCTCGGCCCTGGCTGGGGTCATGCAGGAGGCAACCAATTGATGTGTCTCTCTCACATTGATGTTTCTCTCTCTCTCTCTCTTCCTCCCACTCTATCTGAAGGTAAATGGAAAAATATCCTCAGGTGAGGATTAAAAAAAAAAAATCCATCAAGAGAAAAAGAAAGGAAACCCAAATTACCAAGATAAAGGAGGAAGAATAGACCTCCATGTAGACTCTGCGTACACCAAAGTATATTATTAACAATTTTATGGAACTATATATAAAAATATACAACATGAATAAATTCTTAAAAATAATTTTCTGTAATTGTCATAAGAAAAACTATAAAGTTGAAACATATATTTTTCATATCAACTGAATTTTTAATATAAATCCTTCTACCAGCTAAGATGCTTTACTGGCAAATCTATTAAGCATTTAAAGTAGAAATTTGAATGATTTTATACAGAGCTTTGAGGACACAGCTAAGAAAGAAATACTTCTGAGCTTCCTTATGAGGCCAGAATAACCTTGAGACCCAGTCTTGAGAAGACAATTAAAGTAAAAAATATGACGGGTATATAGTGTTTTTGAACACAGACACAAAAATCCTTAACTAAATATTGTCAAGTAAAATTCAAATATATATATATGTGTGTATATATATATGTGTATATATATATATGAGATAATGTGGTGAAGAGCAATTTATCTGAGGAATGCTAGGTTGTTTCAACATTCATTAAATGTAATTAAGCACATTAACAGAATAAAGGAGCATTCTCTGATAATGATGCAGAGGAAAACTAATAAAATTTATTATTAAACCTCTCAGAAAATGAAAACTAGAGTGGAACTTGTTCAATCTGAAAAACCATGATAAAATATTAGTCACTCTCCTCTTGAAATAAGGAACTCGTCAAAAATATCTACTTACCACTTCTATTCAAAATTGCATTAGAAGTTAAATCCATTAAAGTAAGATAAAGAAATAAATGACATAAAGATTGTAAAGAAAGAAAACTGTTATTTACAGATATCTAGATTATATATACAGGAAACACTAAAATTACTAGAATTAATAAGTGAATTTAACAAAATTAAAGCATACAATAAATATAAACAAAAATTACGTTTATATAATATCAAGTTACAGCTGGAAAATAAAAAAAAATGCAATTCACAACAGCATCAAAACATAAACATAAATTAAACAAAAGTTATGCAAGACCTCTATAATGAGTACTACAAAATATTTTCTGAGAAAAAGTAGAGTGGAAAATACACAAAGTTGAAAACTGGAAGACCCAATACTGCTAGAAATTTAATTCTCCCTATACGGCTATATAGATTTTATACAGTACTAATCAAAAAAAAAAAGAGAGAGAAGGAGAAGATAAAGGATGAGAAAGAAAAGAAAGACAAAGAGGAGGAGGAAGAGGGAGAAGAGAAGCGAAGAGTGGTAAAGACAAAGATGTATATTATTCATAAAAATTACAAGAGAAAGAGGAAGGGGCTACAAGAGATAAACCAGAGAACTTACATGCATCTATGTGTCACCAGTGGACACAGACAACAGTGTGGGGAAGGCAGAGGGAAGGTGAGAGCAGGGATGAGGTGGTCACTGGGGGCAAAAGGGGAAACATCTATAATGCTTTTTTTTTCTTTATTGATTTTTAGAGAGAGAGATAGAAACACTGATGAGAGAGAACATCGAATGGCTGCCTCCTGCATGCCCCCCACTGGGGATCAGGCCCACAATCTGGGCGTGTGCCCTGACCAGGAATGGAATTGGCGACATCTTTGGTGTATGGGTCAACGCTCAACCACTGAGCCACACCAGCCGGGCATCATAATACTTTTAACAATAAAGATAATTTTTAAAAAATGAAGTAAATAAAAATTTGACTTGTGGACATTTATAGCTGTCTAGAAATAGTTTCTGTTATCCTTAGTGACTAAAAAAGAAAAAAACTGTACCTACTCTGATTTTTTTCTATGTAAATATAGAGTGTCCCCCAAAAATATATACACAACTTCGAATAATTATAAAGCCAGTGTTTAAAAAGAGCCCTTAAAATGATGTATTATGGTGCGATAATCAGGGTGCATTTATTATTTATTTTAAGTAATAATATTTGTGGAATATTAGTGAAAGAAAAATTAAATGTGATTATAACTTAGGAAATGTGACTCAAACTTATTCTGTTAGAAAATATAAAAGCAGTATACTAAAAATCTATTTAATATATGCAGTGTGTTTAAAATGGCAGTAAGTGGAATCATTTTAAAACATAATCACAAGTTGTCTAGTATTTTTCCCAGTGAAAGGATGTTGTTCTTGTGACATCTGTGCACTGTTGGTGGAATTGCAAATTGGTGTAGCCACTATGGAAAACAGTCTGAAGTTTCCTCAAGAAAACTAAAAATAGTTCTATAATAAGACCAAGCAATTCCAATTCTGGGTACTTCTTTGAAGAAAATGAAAACACTAATTCAAAAAGACATATTCATCCCTATGTTCATTTTAGCATTATTTACAATAGCTCAGATATGGAAGCAACTTAGGTGTCCATCAATAGATGATTGGATAAATAAGATTGTATATACATATAAAGGAATATTACACAGCAATAAAAGAACGAAATCTTGCCACTTGTGACAACATGGATAGATCTGGAGGGTTTTATGCTAGGTGAAATAAGTCAGGCAGAAAAAGGCAAATATGGTTTCACTTGTATGTGGAATCTAAAAAACAAAGCAAATGAACAAACAAAACTAAAAACAAAAACAGTCTCACAGAAACAGAGACCAAAGTGATGGTTGCCAGAGGGGAGGGGGTAGGAAGATGGGTGAAAAAGAGGAAGGGGAATGTAGTCAATAATACTGTGATCAGTTTGCATGGTAACAGGTAGTTCCTACAATTAGTGGCATGACTGCATAGTAAAGTATGAAAATGTCAAAATCCTGGATTGTACACTGGAAACTAATATAACTAATATAAGATTATATACCAACTACACTTAAATTTTTAAAAAGAAGAAGAAAAAGAAAAATTAGAAACAAAAAAGATCGTTTGAAGATTTTTTTCATAAAAATAGATTTACTCATAGTTTAACAAACGACAGGAAATGTATTCTTAAAACTGTATTCTAAAATATAATTCCTGAAGTTATTGTTTAGTAGAAGTTTTTTCAGGTAATTTAGAACCTGCTTAACATTATTCTTTTGTTTGTCTCTGACTGTTTCTTAGACCTACAGTTTTCTCTCCTTTACTGAAGTCTAGCATGCACTTTCATCAGGAGTGAGGTCCAGAGTCTTACCCTGGGATCCTGTCCACCTGCACTAGGTCCTGGTGACCTAGGTCTTCTATAGCTCCAGTGAGATGTTGCCATCCTCTCAAATGGAAACTTCACAAGACTCCAAGGTACATACATTTTTAATTATCTCTTTATTTGTGATTGAGGTTAAACTTTTCATAGCAATAGTCTGATCAAGTGAGTTGTCAACGTTTGTTCTTGTATTATATTATGCTGAAAATTTTCTATTAGAATCTAATCTCTAAGAGGAAATTTCCCAATCTGGGGAGTGAGAATAGAAGTGTAGTAAGAACCAAGAACAGGAAGGGAAGTGACCTGAGATGCGTGAGAAGAGCCCCGAGAAGGAACTGGATGTCTAACTAGATAAACCAATTAGAAAACCTAGATAATCACCATGGCAATTCAACCTTGTAATTGAGTTTATTGAAAACATCTACACAAATAAATGAAAAGCATTTTTCCTTTATCAATCAGATACTTTCCTTAGTTTATTTAATGTAGAAACATATTCAAAT
Source organism: Tadarida brasiliensis (assembly GCA_030848825.1). Taxonomy (NCBI): domain Eukaryota; kingdom Metazoa; phylum Chordata; class Mammalia; order Chiroptera; family Molossidae; genus Tadarida; species Tadarida brasiliensis. Next base: position 28,816,310 of record CM061272.1, read on the forward strand.
TTTGGATAAATAGGCTATTGTAGAATAAAAATAAGAGCACTAATGTGTCTGTATAGAAACTTCCAACAATATTTCTCGGTAGTAGGTTGTAACTCGGTTGTCGGATTGGACTTTGGGCTTGGGAACATGCAATCAGAAACCTGTGGGTTATAGAGTTCAATTAAGGTTTTATTTATGACACAGAATATCGGAGCAATCCTTAAGCCATATATGATTATATACATAGCAATATATTTATATTATTTTATTTATATGATTTCATAAATATAATTCTATAACCATCTATTATCTTTTACCTAATAAATGCATAGAGGGCACTGCAAACACTGAGGCAATACCTAGAAACAAAAAGCAAAGTGACAGGGAACTGAGACTGGGTCTTGGATAGTGTGGAGTAGGGGGAAGAGTTGGAGGAATAGAAATGATCTCCAAATAGAGACCGGGATTGATCACATTCAACTTTCTGAACATTTTCTTCCATAACCCCTGTTGGCCATTTCGATCCACTTAAAGCAAGCCTGCAGCATAGTTAATCTTTAAGCTTTGTACCAGTACTCTGCTAAGTCTGTTCCCGTGAGTCATGTAAGGGGAAGGTGACGGAAAGCAGACAGTGCAAAAACAACATGTACTCATCACACTTTCCACATCACTGTGTGATAAAACCTTTTTTTATTTTTACACATCAAAATACACTGTCACAACTTCATGAGAGTCTTCATTCCCATGGTAACCTACTGGCCTATTATTGGCCTCCGAACAATGATTTCAACAAGCTTGTAATGTTGCAGGCTTCAAGGAAGGGTTGAGAGAAATTAAGCCTGTCAGCTTGAAACCACACAAATGAGTAAACGAAGTTTCATATTGTAATATAAATTTAAAAACTTAAAACTGTCTCAAAGTTCATGGAAGATGAAACTTACCATCTACAATCCATTTCGAAAGTTAACAATTTATTTGCTGAAGCAAGTGATTGTAAAAATAATATCACTTATGTTATTACTCAAGATTTCAAGGTGCTTTCCCACACACAGATTACTTTGTATTTACATATAGGAAACTAAAAAACGTTGATAGAAATGAAAGACCTCATATATACTGAGTTCACTGACTAGAAGATTCAGTATTATAAATAATTGAAATAATTTTCCCCCAAATATTTTTAGACTCATTCAATTCTAATCAAAGTTCCTGCACAATCTTTTTGTGACTGTGGATAAGATGAATCTAAAATTTATACAAAAAATGCAAACAAGCAAGACAAACTTAAAGCACAAAATGAGAGAACTTTCTCCACTGCTAACTCTTTGTCTTTAGACAATATCTCAATTACCTTTGTCAAAGCCTGTTGCCTTGAAGTCTACTTTGTTTGAATTTGGTAGAGCTAAGCTTCTTGCTTTTGAGGATTATACCACCACCATAATACCAACCTATTTGAAAGGTCAAAATTTAAGAGTGGAGAAATGCCAAAAAGATAGAAAATAAAACAATAGAACAGAATGAAGTTCAGTAACAGACTAACACATATGTATTATCACAAGATAACACATCAGGATGGTGGGGAAAAGATGATGTCTTCAGTAAATTGTGTTGTGTAATTGGATAGTCATGTGAACGAAATGATTCGAGAGCCTCGATTCACCCATAAGAAAAACCAAAACCAGAATGCTCACGATGATGCAACAAAATTTTTTTTTAGGAAAAAGAAATGAGAGTGATACAAATGACTTGGTTTAAACAAAGCTTTAAAAAAAGCTACAAAATCCAACCAGTAGGAAAAAATAGCAACGTAGGCTGAATTAAAATGAAAAATTTTTTTTCATCACAAGAACATTAAAATAGTGAAAAAATAAGCTATACAATAAGATATGAGCCATTCATATACCTGACAAATGATTCAAAGCAGAATATATATGGAGTTCCAACAAATCAATTTTAAAAAATAAGAAGCAAGCTAATATAAAATGTGCAAAAGACTTATACAAATACTCACAAAAGGGGCTACCCATGTGGCCAGGAAACATGTCAAAGGCGCTCAGCTTGAAAAGTCATCAGGAAAGTGGGATTTAAAACCATCGTACCATACCAGTGCACACTGGCACAAGTAGCAAAATAAAACAGACTGAAAATACCTGGTGTTTTTGAGGATGTGGATGCAGTTTTGAGGATGTTTTTGAGGAAATAGTATACACTTAGTGAACTTGTAAACAATTTGCTTTGTGAAATAATTTTTCACCATAGTTGTGTTAAATAAACATATACCTTATAACCCAACAATTTAATTTCTAGGTCGATACCTAGATGTGTTCTTGAAACAAGCTCTTGAGGAACGGTTGTGTCAGCATCAGAACCATTGTGATAGCTCCAAAGCAGAGACGGCCCAATTGTGATGTATGTACACAGTAGAATAGACTAGGATATTCTACAGCAATAAGGTGAAATAGCCACATGCAGCATCACAGTTAACCACAACAATGTCATGCTGAGCAAAAGCACTCAGGCATAAAAACAATCCCAGGTCATCAGCGGTGTTCAAAGACAAAGTAGTGGTTGTGGTGGTTGGAGAGGTGCATGCAGGGCGCTTTGGGCTATGTTGTATTTTATCTGGATGCTACAGATGGAGTATATTTCTTTTATGAAAATTAGTCTTTGTGTTTATGATTTGCACACCTTTCTGTATGTAGGCTATACTTAATTGAAAAGTTTATACAGAAAGTCCTCATTTAATGTTGTTGATAGGGTTCTGCAAATTTAAGCAAAATGAGGTATAACAAAACCAATTTACCAATAGGCTAATTGATATAAATAAGAGTTAAGTTCCTAGGCATCTCATCAACATTTAAATGAGACAACATTATTTGAGGACCTGCTGTAACTCTTAAATGAATGCAGTAATTGCTGTGTCTTGTCACAAGGGAGTCTGAGAATGGACTTACTCTCCCAGTCAAAAAGAACACTGGACAAAAGAAATGAAAGTGCTGGTTTTAGAGCAGAAAGTGCAGGATTGTGATTCCTTAGGGGGAAAAATGATGTGAGTCCTACAATCTCCCGGACTCTTTGCTTGGAGAAGAGTGTGACTTGGTAGGCAGTGATGTGGGGCGAGGAATTCGAAGCAGACACAAGTGCTCCCGCTGAGCTGAGGAGTGCAGGAGACAGAACAGGGTTCAGGGTGGCTGAGGTGGTTGAAATGTGCCAATTAGTCTATCCTATTTTCCTATACAGCTGGGGAAAAAAACTCAGTTTGTTATTGAGATTACCTCATCCATAATACATGTTCAATATTCAGCATCAAATTATTCTAGTGTATTCAATATATAAAAATTATATATAATAATAATGATCAATAATTTTGTCAAGCAATATACAAAATTATTTTATATGGGAATGCAGAATCTACCTTGGACTAAAAAGGAAATGTATTTTAAGGTATCTGAAGCTGGCATTGGGTTTACGAAGGTTTTTCTCTTTAGGCCCAGAAAGCAGATAGACCAGACAAACAACCTCCTCAACTCCCATACCCTTCCACACGGTGAGCCTTTGAGAGCAGTGGCCTTTTCTTTCGGTCTAAGTGAACAGCATCACCTGTAACACATGAATTAGCTGAGCCTCTGGAGGCCTTGTATTGACCTCAGTCATTTTGTTCAGCAATTCTTCAAAAGCACACCAGGGGCTTACTGGTGAACACCCTTGCAATACTGATGTTTGTGCTGCAGAAAATTTTAGGAAGGGATTTCTATTTCCCTGAGCAAGTTTCCAAGCACTAAACTCTCTTTCAAATAATAAAAGAGATTAGAGACTAACTTAAGGAACAGATTCAATTTTTCAATATGGCGTTAATAGGGGCCAAGCAAAGAGACAGATTGCATTGACAAGGAAACAAAAATGGATAATGGATTTAATGGCTTGAGTTCTAATGGAAAAAATAACATTCTCTATGAGATTGTCATATTTTTTAAAAATGTGGCAACCATTAATAGTTCATACGTGGACCAAAAAAGAGCTTATATTGTGGTATATAAATCATTAAAAAGTTTTCAGCAAAATCAAGTAAAGGAATATTTCTGTTTCCTTTTGTTTATTGTCTCTTTCATTATTCATATCCTCAATGATTTCTTATGTGCTTAATATCATTCTTAGTAATGTATGTTGCAATGAGTATTAACTTGTGGTTTTCAACTTTTTAAAACAAAAAGTATCAATAAGAAGAAACATGAAGCTAATATGAATGTTAGGATAATTATTTGTGGGGGTTTTGGGTAGGTGTTCAGATGGCTAATAAAGGGACATTTCAGTTCATAATTTCGCCATTTGTCCCTGCCTGTTATATAAGATATTCCTAAAAGATCAACCAACTAAAAGCTCTGAAAATCCCATGATATAGATGGACTCATAATAACATATATATGACCATACCCTCACATTTTGTATGTAATTTAGGTGATAAAATTTTTGAAAATAGATCTAAAAACCCTTGACTTCAACTATAGAGCAATAATTAAGTAACTAGAGGGAATGATAGAAATAGGATGAAAGGTTGAGTTATATTTTTATTTCCATCAAAATGCAAAGAGAAAATACCTTAAGTGTGCCAACTGATCCTAGCACAGAAAAAAGCACGAGAACACAAAGGAACAGGATATAATAACAGGTTGATATTTGGAAACGAATTCAGTTTTGTCAGCTTATAAATGGTAATTGCGATTATTTTAGGAGAGAGAGAAGGTGGGGTGGGGAGGGAGAGAGAACAGATCACAACAAAGAGAAGGAAAGCAAATGAGTAATACTGAAATTAAAATGCCTAAGAAGAAAAGACAGACAATGGAAAATTAAAAATTAGATAATTATTTTTCAATTCTAGTTCATAAAATATTTATTTGGGGACTTGAGATATGTATCAGCTCTTTAGAATGGTCTTTGAGCTGGTGTCAATGACTTCCTCGCAGTGTTACTGTCTTCAGAAGCAGTTAGGTAAATTAATGAGCATATCAATGAAAACAGTTAAGTATGGCCACAATTCAAACATGAGAAATAGGAGAGAAAAAAACATGTCAGGTGTTAGCTCAGTCTCAAATCTTAATGGGCGAGCGTTACTGTATCTGATTCTAATTTTCCATTGTAAGGATTTGTGTCCATTCACAATTATTAGATCTTACTAAACATCCCTTGAAGAACAATATCATGTTAAGCACTAACCAAAGAAATGTAAGTATTTAGAGTTTTATTTTTAGGATATTTTTTGAGAAACAAATAAAGAGCATTTTATATTACTTAGTTATTTAAGCCTCTTACGCTCTAACATACCATGTATTTCAGAGTTAGGTGTACTCTTCACGGAGCCTTGAAGACGTAAATGTTGTTTTTCATGTTAGCTTGCAAAACAGGTGCCTGTCTCCCTAAATATAACTTACAGATGTTTCCAAACTTTGTTGAAAAAAAAAATCCAAGTCAACAAAAAATTTCCTTTTAGCAGCTGCGTTTCTAGAGAGGAGTAAATATACTAAGAATATTCAGTGACTTATGGAGAGCTTAACTAAAACTTGTGCATGGAAACAAAATCAATAAGAAGAAATGAGAAGGGGGGCTGGAGCAGGGAAGAGGGTATCAATGGGGAAAAAAGGAGGGATATCTATATTAAAAAAATAAGTTAATTAATTTACAAAAAGAAGAAATGAGAAGTCAATTTGGATGTTAGAATAATTTTTTGTTGTTGTTAATCTGTTGGCAGGGTATATATGATGACAATTTTTAGATTCAGTGTGTGATTAACTGGTGAACCAAGGGATATTTCAGTACATAATATTTTTAGTTGTCTCTGCCTGTTAAGTAAAATAGTTGCAAGATATCAACTAGCTAAAAGGCTTTTATTTGTAACTAAACTTATCCCCATCTTTGTTTTTCAAAAATATATATAAAGATAATTTTTCCTTGACTCTGAAGCACTGTGTTCAGTAATTGCTAGTCTCTGTGTTCTCCCATTGCTTTAGATGGGAATGTTACTCAGATACAGGGCATCTGCCATCTCCCACATGTCCCTATCCAGCTCCCCAGCTCCCCAGCTCCTGGTAACCACCACTGTACTCTCTATTCCTGTGAGTTCTACTGTGTTGTTTTTTTTTGGGGGGAGGGGTTTCCACATATAAGTGAGAGCATACAGTTTTTGTGTTTCTCTGTCTGGCTGATTTCACTTGGCATGATATCCTCTAGATTCATCCATGTTGTTGCAAATGGCAAGATTTCCTTCTTTTTCATGGCTGAATAATATTTCATTATTCAGCCATATATATATATCACATCTTCTTTATCCATTTATGTAACAATGGGAACATAGACTTTTTCCATATCTTGGTTACTGTGAATAATGCAGCACTGAACATGGGATGCAGGTATCTCTTTAGTGTACTGATTTTGTTTCCTTGGGAAATATACCCAGAGATTGCTGATCATATGGTAATTTAATTTAAATTTTTGAGAAATCTCCATACTGTTTTCCATAGTGCCTGCACCATTCTACGTTACCACAAATAGTATACAAATTTTCCCTTTTCTCCACATCCTTGCCATCTCTTGTTATCTATTGTGGGCTGATATCTAATTGTAGTTTTATTTTGCATTTCCCTGATAATTAGTGATGTTGAGAATGTTTTTATGTACCTGTTGATTATTTGTATATTTTTAATGGAAAAATGTCTAGTCAGGTTCTTTGGCCATTTTTAAAATAAGATTTGTGTATTATGTTTTTAGTTTTTGTTTTGTTTTGCTGTTGAGTTGTTTAAGTTCCTAATATGCTTTGGATATTAATTCCTTATCAGATACGTGATTTGAAAATATTTTTCTCCTAGTCCATAGATTGCCTTTGCATTTTGTTGATAATGTCCTTTGCTATGCAGAAGATTTTTGGTTCGATGCAGGTCCACTTGTTCATTTTTTATAGTGCTGCTTGTGCTTTTGGTGTCATGTCCAAAAAATCATTGCCAAGATCGATGTCCAGGAGCTTCTTTCCTATGTTTTCTTCCAGGAGTTTTATGGTTAGGGTATAACATTCAAGTTTTAATCCAGTTCAAGTTAATTTTTTGAGTGAATAAGATAAGGGTCAAGTTTTATTTTTTGCATGTGGCTATCCAGTTTTTCCAATACCATTTATTGAAGAGACTATCCTTTTCTATTGTGTTCTTAGTGGCCTTGTCAAAACTTAGTTGACTGTATATGTATGGGTTTACATCTGGACTCTCTACTCTGTTTTATTAGTCTGTGTATTTGTTATGTTATTTCCACACTGTTTTGATTACTAGAGCTTTGCAACATAGTTTGTATCCTGCAACTTTCCTGAATTTATTTATTAGTTCCAACAGTTTCTCTGGTAAAATCTTTTGGGTTTTTCTGTGTATGAATTCATGCAAACAGAGACAATTTTACTTCTTTCTTTACAATTTGGATACCTTTTATTTCTCTCTGTTGTCTAATTGATTGAACTAGGACTTCTAGTACAATGTTGAATAGAAGTGGCAAGAGTGGGCATCCTTGTCTTTTTTCTGATCTTAGCATGACATCAGTTATGGGCTTGTTAAATATGGCCTTTATAATATTGAGAGTATATTCCTCCTAGACCTAATTAGTTGAGAGTTGTTTTTTTTTAATCTAAAAGGATATTGAGTTTTGTCAAATGCATTTTCTGCATCTATTGAGATGATCATATGATTTATCTGTCATTTTATTCATGTTGTGTCCCATGTTTGCTGAATTGTGTATGTTGAACAGTCTTTACATTCCAAGGATGAATCCTACTTGATAAATCCCACTTAATCATTGTGTATGTTTATTTTAATGTGCTGTTGAATTCTGATTGCTAGTATTTTGTTGAGGATTTTTGCATTTTATGTTCATCAGGGATATTGGCTTGTAATTTTTTTTTTTTTTATGGTATCCTTGTCTGGCTTTGGTATAAGGAAAATGCTGGCCTCATAAAATGAGTTTACTATTGTTCCCTTGTAGTCAACTTTTAGGAAGACTTTTGGAGTGACTATCATTAATTCTTCTTTAAATGTTTGGCAGAATTCACCAGTAGAATAATCAGATCCTGGACTTTTCAATGGGCTCTGCTGCTTTACGGGAGTGGTGACATAGGTAAAGAGAAACTGCTTGTTTTAATCTTGTCAATTAGTTCAATCTTGGATTTTTTTTTTTTTTTTGCTCCAGTGTTTCTCCTGGAACTTCTCCACTTGACTCCTGGACTCCACAAAGGCACTCTCATCAATGGGTGATGGTCCAAAATTGATGTTCTTTTTCGGGGAAAATGGTAGAGAATTCCTATCCCATTTTCTATTACAAATGTTTTAGTGATCCCAAACTTATGTGTGGATATATATAAACTTTTTGGCTAACCTAGAAAAAGTTGACCCTTGAAGAACTGGACCATCATCTCAAGCTTATAAGCTAATGAAAAAAGCTTAGAGTGAAGTGAAATAAATGCAAGTCATGTTCCTGGACAGAGCCTGGGAAGGACAAACGAGCTCAGTGTGGAGGTGGAAGAACACAGTTAACTATTATACTGGCAGCCTTCTGTGAGTATCCTAGAGGCCATATAAGGAACCAAAACAGTACTTTTGGTATCTAAACAAGTGAAAGGCTTTTGTTCCCACTCACTATATGACCCACCATCTCAGCTAGCTGTTACGTCCTCAGTTACCCTTATCCAATCTATGCCGAAGAAACTGCTATTAATTCCACAAACTGCCAAACACAGGTTTGTACAGATTCTTTTAGAGGGCCTTACAGCTTCCACTTTTTGCTGTACATGTTCAAAAGTACTGCCTGGTAGCCATCCTACTGTTTTCTCTAGTGCTGTGCGCCTGCCTTGGTTGTCAATCATCCCCTCAAGCACAATTCCATGTGTCGGGAATTCACTGTTAACCATCTTGTCACCCTAGCTGCTGCCTGAACACAACACCCCTCAATGCAAAATAGTCCAACCTCATCCCAGCTCTTCCCTTCTAACGGATAAAAAGCTCTGCTGCACCACTTAGTTATTTCTCCCCAACTCCTGCGACATCATACCAGCATGTGCCTCTGCAGAGAATTTCCAAATTTTTGCTTTTCCTTTGCATTTTTCAAACCAGGTCAGCTTCTGCTTGTTTTGGGCTTAATATTTTGCACAGCTTCAGGAATGCATTTTGTCTTTTCAAGTGAAATAAATGAGAACTGCTGCAGGGAACTCACGCGACTGAGCAGGTTTCAGTGTCTGCCGTAACCTAGCCAGGGAGCAGAGCTGCCCATGCACTTGCTCCAGTGCCCTGTTGGAGTAAATAATGAAAGAAGAGTGGGAAGAATTATATCATCTTCCACATGATCATCAGCAAAAGTGAAGTTCATCTCAAAAGGTTAGGGGCTTAAATAATCAGGAGTTATAGACACTGCCAAGCTATGATGAAAAATAGTTTACTTCTTCAAACAGTACCCCTGCTGCTGATCTAAAGAGAGAGGAAAAGGGAGAAAACCAGGCTGAGAGCAACTATAGAGGTGAAACCACATTTTACATAGCACAACTCTTTGTAACCAGTGCATATTATACGAGCTTGAGTTCCTGGGCATTTCAGATAATTGTTTTATGTGGCAAATACAATTAAATGACTTAATAGTGTCATGAAATTGTTCCCTAATCTGATGGGCAAGTTCATGACAAATGGGAGGAAATGAAAAAAAAAAACAAAACACAAAAATGGAATTTTGTTGTAAGTTTAAAAAATGCTGTGCTATTGCTCTATTTTATTGTAATCTTTTAAGAAAGACCCATTAAAGAAAATTAATTTTACTCCCAACTTTCTGGAGATAGGATATATGCATTCTACACCATATTTCTATGAGCATGTGGCAGACTGGAAATGTTGGGCTATAGACTTTGAAGATTTCAAGTTAGCCTGTGTGGCATGGAATAAAATATCAGGAAATACTTTTCCTCTGCTCTTTTTCCATTCATTTCCTGACAGAGTGGTCAAAACTAGTCAAAGAGGTTCTGGAGAATTTTATGAAAAGGCTACTACTGTAACTAATTTATATCAAATCATCACAATATGGCCAAAGCTTTAAAATAATAATAATAATATATACCTTAGCAAATGGAATAAATGCAATCTTCTTATTCAATTTGCATTTAAAATTACTGTTCCATAATGTTTATTTGGACTGATTCATTTTAATTAGACTAGTCAGATTATCATTGACTATCAAACACTCTACACAGCACATCATCCATGCACTTGAATAAAAATGACAGGGAATATTAATATGGTAACCACACAGCACCCAGATCATTAGTTTTTTCTATTCCCGCATTTATTGCCAGGGGCCACAGTGTGAAGTCATGGATTTTGAAGAGATGGCTAAATATTTAAAGAAGAAGGGAAGAGAACAATACAAGTATTGAGCTCATGATCTTTGCAAAAACAACTTTGAAGTCAGGAATTAACAAAGAAATGCTACGAGGAAATGAGTTACATCCAGAACAAAGATGAAACTTCCTATGATTAATCTTTTTTTCCTTCTCTCTATTTTTCTGCATGTTTTTGTAGGTGTCCTTCCACGTGTATATCCACAGATGCAATATATTAAAATTGTTTTTTTATGAAGCTGCTGCCAGCCTGGTGTGCATTTGAGGTAAAAATGAAGAAAATTTAAAAAAAAATTAAAAGCCTGGCTGGTGTGGCTCAGTGGATTGAGCGTCGTCCCATGGACTGAGAGGTCCAGGTTCTATTCCTGGTCAGGGCACATGTCCAGGTTGTGGACTCTATCCCCAGTAAGGGGTGTGCAGGAGGCAGCCAATTGATGTATCTCTTACATCGATGTTTCTCTCTCTCCCTTCCTCCCTCTCTAAAAATATCAATAAAAACATATTTTTTTTTAAAAAAAAGAAGACTAAAGTTATGTCTACAAAAATCTAACTTCCCATTCTTAAAGTGCAAAATATTTTTCTTTCCTCATTTATCACCAAATTTACTAAAAACAAAAGAAAAGCATACAGAGGAAGAAAATTTTTGAATTAAAGATCTGTTTTACACTGCCTTTCTATTTTTTGAAAGAAATTTCAAAATATAGGGAGAGTCTTGGAAAAGTTGTGATTGGTGAATAGTATCTTAATTGTTGCATACATCCATGTGGGTAAAGAAAGTTGAAATTAACAAATGATGAATTGGAATTAAAGCTGGTAGCATGAGCTCATGGAAAACCACACAGAACTGGGGATCAAAATAGCTGTGCCTTTTACTTTTTTCAATTACAGTTTACATTCAATATTACTCTGTATTAGTATCAGATGTGCAGCAAAGTGGTTAAATAATCATCCGCTGCTTCAAGTACCTACCTGGCCCCATGCATAGTTATCACAATATTATTGACTATATTCCTATGTGCTAATCTACATCTCTGTGACTATTCTGTAACTACCAATTTGGAATATATATATATATATATATTTGGAGTATATTATATATATATATATTTGGAATATATATATATAATTTTTAGAGAGAGTAGAAGGGAGAGAGAGAGAAGCATCAATGTGAGAGAGAAACATCAATCGGCTGCCTCTTGCACTCTCCCCACTGAGGATTGAGCCAGAAACCTAGGCACATACCCTGACCAAGAATCAAACCAGGACATCTCAGTCCATGGGATGATGCTCAATCCACTGAGTCACACAGGCCTAGTTAATTTGGACTTCTTAATCCCTTCACCATTTGTTGCTTTGATGCTAGAGATATGACTATGAGTGTGTTAATTACCTTCTGTGGTGCAGTTTCCTCATATCAGTAAAATGAGAAGATTAGTCTATATATTCTCTAAACTATGCTTCTAAAAATCTACCCGATTTGCTGTTTTTTTTAAACCTTGCTCATTTTTAAGTAAACATTTAGCCACATACATGGAAGCTTGGCTTGTTTTCTTCCATTTATATCTAGATTATTCTTAATTTACAAATTACTTGAATTTCTAGGGCCATTTATAATTGGTAGTCCCATAAAGTTTCCATCTTGAAGCGAATATAAAAAAACTCCAAATAATGCCCTGAAAATGAAATATGTCAAGAATGTATAAAACAAAATTACTACTGTCATTCATCTTTTAAGAAAAAAAAAAACGTATTCTAAAAAGGTCCTCCATTTAGCAAACTACTACATCTTATTAACATAATCTGTTGAAACATTTTTCGATATACATATTGATTGGAAACAAAATATTTCTATTTGACATAAAATTCAACCCCAGCCCTCTTTAGTGTACTCATTGCACCGAGAACTCTCCAGAAATTGATCACTCTGAGCCTAGTGACAGTCGTTCAGATATGACATACATTCATGTGAGGGGTGGAAATTAGCGAATTGACATAATTCCGGCTGAGCCATGCTTGCACTGCTATTCTGTAAATGAGCTTCTCTTCCTAACTGAAGAGCTTGACAATCTCAGAAACTCACACTGCTGGAGTGAAAATTCAATAAGTAAGTTAAGAATACCAAATGGTAACCAGGCCTTGGGGAAGCTATAGAATTGAAACACAACTTTTTTTTGACAGTTTGTAGTGTAGCTCTGGCGGTCTATTTCAAAATCTGTCAAAAAGATGATAACTGGACTTAGGAGTTTAGTTTGATTTTTAAGCCAAATAATCAGACAGCCTGTCTGGCATTACTGCCTTTGGCCATTTAGGGGAGAAAAAAAATCTGGGTTTTGAAAGAGCAAAAACATTAAAATCCTCAAATTGTTGTTGTGTAGTGGCAGAAGCATGCAGCCAGGGCCACAGGATAATGAAGGCATTGTCACTGATGTCAACAGGACTGGACAGCAAACACGTCCCCTAAGAAATGATCTTTAACAATTATGCCATCTGCAGTGATGGGGAAATCATCAACCCCCATTTGTTTCAATGATGATTTTAGTTTCACTTTCTCAACATCAATAAAACAGTCACCCCTACATTTATTTTATTGGATACTCAAGGCAAAGTAAGGAAATTGACACTGAACTCTCATTCTACCAGTTTGCTATTAAAAATCTATAAAAAATGTAATAATAAAACATGAAAAAATATAATAATAATACTGTATTTAGGATTGTTTTTGACTGGACACTTATTCAAAAGTATAATTCATAGTTGTACAGATCACAGAGTCATTACACTCCAAAGTTTGAAGATACTTTAAAGATTGTCTTTTAAACTCCATTGTTTCTGTATTCTGTAATATTTGAATACAGAATATGTTAAATGAAGCCATTAAACCAACAAGATACGAATTATTTTAATGGTTACTTGGGATAAATAACACCAACAATGGTAGGTAATATTTATTGCATGCCTTCTATTTCCCACATACCCTATGAAGTACTTTATGTGCAACTTTTTTCATTTGACTCTCAAACCCTTGTGTGAATTCAGAACTGTTACTATCTCCATTTTCCAGTAAGGAGACTGCATGATTCGGAATCATGGCCTATCTGAATTTACATAGAGATATATGGGCAGGTGCTTAGTTTCATTACCTAAATAAATAATTTGTAAGTTTCCCACCTGACGTTACTTAAGGAATTTAAAATGGCCTAGCCATTAGAAAACTCACTGCTTGTCTCGTCCAAAATTTCTGTCAGTTAATTCAGTAGTACAAACAAGTTACCAAGGAACTCACCCGCGCCTCACTGTGTCCCCATTCATAGGATCCACGGTTATTATTCTGAAGGCACAGGGATCCAAAAGTAAGTTTCAAGGGAGTAAGTAAGGCTGTGACAAATCTCAGCTGAACCAACACATTAACATGTAGAAATCAAACCAGAAAAGTTCTGATATGGGGCTTTGTGTAAGGGAAAAACAAGAGGATTGTTGAAAGAGAAGAGAGAAAGAGAGCTCTGATAATCCGAAGAGTACAGGGTGGGGCAAAAGTAGGTTTACAGTTGTGAGTGTGTAAAACACAGAATTAATTCTTGAATTATCATTTATTAATTATTGTATTATTTTCCATACAAACAACTGTAAACCTACTTTTGCCCTAGCCTGTATAATAAGCTTAACTAACTTCCTCTCTTTTTTAAGATTGGCACTATTCATAACTCTCCTCAGCCTCTATTACTTTTTAATGCCCATTTGTATATTGAACAAGTAAAGAAAAGGTGTCTATCTATAATGATTATAAGACACAGAAGTAGTAATTGTCTCAGAATTCAGACTAGTGTTGTCTGAATTGAAACTATCAGAACTGGTTTAAGGGGGAGACCAGTATGGGAATTTCTCAATGTTCTCTAGACAGACACCACCAGAAACATAAGAGGATGAAGAACTTTGCATTTCCTGGCACTCCCTCGTGGAAAGTTCTGTAAATCACTGGAAGTCGCAGCTTTGGCTCCCCAGTCCCAGGGGTCACGCTAAGCTCTCACCGCAGGAAATTCTAGTCTTCTAAGTGCACAATGCAACTTGGAGCTTGGAGCTTGGAGCTAAATTCCTCAAGACAGTACAGTGTTGCCACCAGTAACTTTTTGCTTAACCTTCTCCTCTTTAGAGATTCTAGCATCTTTTTTACAAAAAAAGTTCAACAGTGGTTTGACTAGATTTGTTTGAAGGGGCAGCTGATGATAACTCTTGTGGGGGTGGCCACGTGTCTCAGGCCATCCCCAATTACTGCGGACCTGGAGGAGACCTGGAAAGACTAGGCCACTGTCTAGATAATTAGTTATAATAAAACCAAGCAAACGATGAAACCCCAAACCAACAATAGGAAATCAGCAAGCAAAATTAATGCTGTCCTTCTCCTCCTGTACACAACTTCACCCTCCCCATCCCTCAGTATTGGAGACGCATTCTCGAATAAACCGCAGCTTCTCCTCTTGCTGGCTGAATCTATAAAAAGTTTGTCATCTTTCTATAGTGAACTGAATATCTGAAACACTGCTGCTCAGTTTACATGCAACTCCTGATTTTTTTTTTCTAGATAATGGTGGGGGATATTTGTGTAATCTGAGGAAAATTATATTTATTTTTGTGTTACACACTCTCAACAGACTTATTTTAATTTACATATTCATAATGTTCCATAGAACCCCTCCCCCCATAATATTTGGTTTACTTTTTATCCTCACTTGAGGCAATTTTTCCCATTTATCATCAGATAGAGTGGGAGGGAGGGAGAGAGAGAGAGAAAGAAACATCGATGTGAGAGAGACACATCGACTAGTTGCTTCCCGCACGACCCAACCAGGGCGGGGGATGAACCGCAACCGTTAAGTGCCCTTGACTGGAATCGAACCTGTGACTCATTGGTCCACCGGCTGATGCTCTAACCGCTGAGCCAAACCCACAAGGGCTATTTGGTCTATTTTTAAGAGTCATTATAGCCATAGGAGGAACATCGGTGATGCAACACGAACTGTGACTATGAAATTTAAAAAGATTTGAAAACAGGTTTTTCCAACCGACACCAGTAGTAGAAGTCGTTTACAAGTTGCCACGCGGCGGCACGGAGGACAGTGAGATCCCCTGGCAGGAGCAGCCCGTGTGGAAGGCTTTCCCCAGAACCCCAGGCACCTGCAGGGGTCACACTGCAACGTCGCACCGCTCAGAGGTGTACAGAAATGAGTGGAATCAGAAATAGCTAGGGCTTTGAAAATCCTGCTTGTAATAAATGTTTTACTTCAATCAAATTACCCTTAAACATTTGTAAACTTAGAAAATAATCCTCTGAAAATTTATTTGACTGTCCTTGTTACAGGTGATGGGGACAGGAGCACAAGTACAGCATACGAGAGCCACAGTTACAGTATACGAGAACCTGGCCCAGAATCAGAACAGACATTCTCCAGAGACATAGCCGACTGACAATTCTCTCAGTTTTCACAAGAGAGATTTAGCAGTTAACACAGAGCAGCAGGTCAACTGCACAGCTTGTATGAATCTGTACATGTTGTGTGCACACCAATTGTTTTCTATACTTATGCTCAAGTTGACATATATTGAGAATGATGTATGTTGCAATGAACATTTTCATTAAGGACCTGAATTAAAAACAAAAGCCTTTGCAAATGATTCAGATATTTAAAGCATTTATTTATGATAACTTTAGAAACATAGAAAATGCTTTTCAATAGAATATAAAGTGAAAAAGAATTGACTTGCAAATCATATATGCGGTAAGGTAGAAACTGTTAGATAGGTCTAAAACATGAGAAGGCAGGGTAGTAGTGCTTATTTTGGAATGATGTTATGATTCATTTCTTTCATTATATTTTCAGGTTTTAGATGAGAATACACTATTGCAAACTTTTTTAAAGATTCCATTTCCTTGAGGAACCACTTTAGATATTATGTTATTAAGAGTGAGCTGTTCAACGGACTCTCCCCATTCTAGTGACAGGTGGAAAGCCCGGTGCAGGTGACCAGTACGAGCTTCAGAATGGTGACAAGTTGAGACCTATTTCATTTTGGGTGTACTTAGTCCTGGATTTAAAACTACAGCAATAAGAACAAGTTTTGTTGTACTGTTACCAAAAAAAAAAAAAAAAAAAAAAATGTGGTGCTGACCATGATTGCTTGCTAAATTATAAAATTCCTTTTATCCTTTTCTCCTCCATCCTGCTTCCTGTGTTCCCACTTTCACTTCTCAAGGGCATACAAATCTGTACTTGCCAAAGATAGAGATGATAATTTTTTAAAGTCAGATATTGTGTTTATAAAAACCTAGGAGGTGTTATGTTGATTCAAGGGGGTACTGGCATAAATAAAAAGCATTGACTCTAAATAACTGGATGATTGATTGTTGCAAATAAAAGCTTATTCAAATTGAATTGCTTTTAAGACTACCTGCACTCATATACCAGCATTAAGTCATTTTTAGTACTTTTTGGAAATGTACCTCACTCTATTCCAACCAGATTTCATTAAATTAATCCAAGCAGTTTTTAGAAGAAAAATATACTGTCCACGCTAGCTCTGCAGTCTGTATATTTTTTTTACCTCACTTTTTCTCATCATATACACATGCACAAGCATGCATGCACGCACACACACGCACACACACACACACACGTACACAGTCACATGTACCTACAATGAAATTCCCTTCATTTGCTTGTCCACATTTACACCCCATTGGGTGATTGATTCATCATTAAAAAAAAATCTTCCCACTTCTTTCAAATCCTATCCAGCTCAATCTTGTCCTTTTCTAAATTTACCTTTAACCAATTCTTTACAACTGTTGTTCCGTCTACCCCATGGGTTCCTGAATAGATACTTGGTCAGTCTCTCCTGACTCCTCTGAGATGATGTCATTGCTTCTCCAATTACATCTTTTGATCTCTTCACACTAACTTGCAGTTCTCCTGATTCTATTCCTTCTCTTTACTACTGCAGCCTTTGCATCTTCAGCATCCCCTGGCCCTACAGGTCAGGAGAACAGGCTCCACCCCCATGGCCACGCCCACAACTTTGGTACCACTTCTCAATGTTCACTTTTATTCCGTCTCTTGAACACATATCCTCACAGCCACTTCCTCTTGATCCCTGAGATACTCTCTGGACTTCCTACTCTGTCCTCAGTACTTTGTAAAATAGACCAGCTATTTACCTTTGCATTACTGTACACAGCGACTGGTACCTAGTAGGAGCTCAATCAATGTTATTTAAATGAGTTTATTCTAAAATTTGTGAACAAGACTTGTTTTATTTCCTCTATTTCTTCTCATTAACCATAAATATCTATGTTAGTGCCTCTATTATTGTTTTTTTTTTCTCATTTTCCAAATCTTTATATTCCAGTGAATTTTCTCAGTTATTTCAATCATCCATCAGCACAGATATAATTGAAACCTTATTATCATTCAGAATGGGTCAGTCCCAACATCTTTTACTTGGTATCTTTCCCATACATTCATTTCTATATAAAAATGCTCATTCCATTCTTGATCACTGATTTCTTGGTTCCAATAAAAAAAGTGTATACATTTATAAATAAATTCTCACATTTTCTCTTAATTTGTCATTCTTGCAATCTCTTGCAGTAATATGTATTGATAGAGTAAAATGTATTTATTTCACATAATATTTATTTCAATTACATTGTCTGTGCCTTTAAACCTTTATTGTCACAGTAGTTGCACTTCTCTTGCAAGTTCATATGTATTCTTCAGGTTGGATACTTTCTACTGATTTGTTTCAAATTTACTGACTTTGCTCTGTCATCTCCATTCTTCAATTCACTGAAGTTTGAAAACTTTCTGTATTGTATTTTGCTGTTTTGAGATTTCCATTTGATTATCGTAGTAGTTTCCTGGGGCTGCTGTAACTAATTACCACAAACTGGGCGACTTCACAGAAATGTATTCTCTCCCAGTTCTAGAGGCTATAATCTGAAATCAAGGTGTCAGCAGGGCCATGCTCCTTCCGAAGGCCCTAGGGAAGAATCCTTCCTTGCCAGAGATTGCTGGCAATCCGTAGCATTCCTGTACTCTTCCTCCATCTGCTCATGGCGTTCTTCCCTCCGTCTCTTCTGTGTCTGAGTCTTTTCTGATAAAGACACTAATTATTGGTTTAGGGCCCACTCTAATCCAATATGGCCTCATCTTGACTAATTGCATCTGCGAAAGTCCTATTTCCAAATGAGGTCACATTCACGGGTACTAGAAGTTAGGACTTCAATATATTTTTGGCGGGACACAATTCAAACTGTTTTATATTTTCTATTTTGAGCTGAAAGTTTATTATCTTTTCTTTGATTACATAAATATTTTTCTTTATTTCATTGAGCATAGTTATACGAACTGCTCTTAAATCCTTGTCTGATACCAACATCTGTATCATTTTACAGGCGCTGATGTTCATTATCTCTTCCCTTGGGAATGAATCACGGCTTCTGAGTTCTTTGTCTATTGAGTAATTTTGGATTGCATTTTTTGCACGTTGAATATTGCGGTTGTGGAATTTCTGGATTCTGTTAGCTTCCTCCAAACAATGTGATGCTTTTGATCAAACACTGAGTTAATGAGTCTAGGCCCAAACCAAACTGTTCCGCCTGCTGTGGGCAGCTCAGGAGGGTTTCATTAGCTGGGCTATTCACAGACTACTTTCATGTTGGGTCCAGTGTTCAGCACATAGACAGATGTTATACATAGATCTGGCCTTCCCTTTCCTGCATCTCTTTTGTACAAAATCTTCCCTCACTTTCTCGCTTCTCCGGTTGTCCTGGCTTCCATTTTCTTAGGCCAGAAAGATAGCCGGTTCTCTATAGGACCTTGAGTAAATGTGTGTCAGGCTGCAAACTCAGCCTGCTTTTGGGCCAAAGCCACAAAGACACAGCAATTACCCCTTGAAAGTTTATATTTCCAATCTTCTGGTCTCATCCGAATAGGCTACTTTTGTTCACCCTTCAAGCCCATGGTATTTTGTCCAGAGTTTATAACAATAAATACTTGTGGTATAGTCAGTCCACTGAATACTTATTCCATCATATCAGAAGTGAAATTTATAACATCTTTTAGCTATATCTAGTACCTTTGCATTGTAGCCTTGATCTCAAAGTCTGTTCATATTTCTTTGTTTTCTCTCTCTTTAGTGCGCTCTGGGTAAATTTATTAAATCTCTCTTCTAATTTATAAATGATCAATTCTGGTTGTAAGTTAAAGGAATTCTTTTTTTATTTTCCATGTATGTTAACTAGTTGAGAACAAATAAGAAATTGATGGAAAATAATAACTAAGGACATTAATGAAGATACTAATCCTTTTAAGGAGAGTAATAATGGATTCACCTACATTTTGCTTTATTTCATTCATTATATCCCCTTTGGGGAATAATCTTTATTTTTTTCTGAGAGAATTTCCTTTTCTTTTCCTGTACTCTATTCTTAATTTCCTATATCCATACCCATGCCCAAGCAGCCCAAGATAGCATAATTTATCTTTATAAATTGCTTTCAAAAATCATTATCATTCTACTAATTATATTATCTGCAAAATTTGCATTGACTATAGTCACATTTACCACAGATATCGCTCCATTTCCTGGATCCCTGACAAACACCAGCTTCAGCAGCGTTGTCTGCATCTGCCCGTATAAATCACTTCAGAAATTAGAGTCTGCATTCCTCACAGAACATGGATTTAGTTTTGAAGCCAGACAAAATAAATCACGAAGGAGAGTCCTGAAGTTAGGACTGCAGCCCAATTTTCACAAAATTCCTTCAATTAATGCAGTTTAAAGCTAAATTCATCACCAAAATATTGTAAAATGATGTCGATCTCAATGGTTTTGATTTTTTCTTCCTGACAGTTCATCGAAACACACTATTTGCTGAGCTTTTTCTCCTTTTCCTTTCCAGCCTCTGTGCTTGTACCTGTGGCTCAACTTCACTCGTGACTTTCGGGTTTCTTCATAGGCTCCTGCCGAAGGTTAACAAGTGTTTTTGATATTTTGATCTTAAAGAGGATAGAGTCTGGAGTCAGTAACATAATATCAACATTTCAACGATGACCATATTTATTCATTCTTATAATATTAATTAATTCATTACACATTCATTGAGTGCCTAATGAGTCAAGGACTTGATGGTGACAAATGCTTTGTTTTCTGCTCTTAATCTCACAGTCAAGTGATGGTGACAAACACTGATCTATTGGATGTAAGTGCTGTAAACGAGTATGTACACAGGAAGGACGTCTTCCCTGGGCATTGCCTGTTAAATGTCTAGTGCAAACGCAAGTCAGATGGGGGGCTGTCAGGGTTCATTGTTCATTTCACTGGAGTTACTGCTGCTATAGCTGCTCAAATTCTTTGTTTCTTTATTGGGTAGGAATTATGTAAATTGTTTTCTCTATATGTTTAAAATGGAGAGTGATTGTTTTTTATATAAATTTTTAAACTTGTCCAAGCATTGTACATAGTGTAAAAGGTGAAAAGTGGAAATGTCACATGTCACAGCGCATCAGGGTAATGAGATGTCTAACAAAGACCCACAGACATACAGTCTGAAAAACACTTCTTCGTATCCATGTTCTTGATAATTCCATATTTATAATATAGCATAAGCAAAGAAAACTCTTTCAGTAGAACCGTGGGTCAACTCAAGGTAAGCCATTATTCTATAAAAACATTGCTCAGAAATAACCTAATTAAGTCTTGTAACCACATTTCTAAGGGCTACTGTTCTGTTATTATATGTAAAATATAGGAACACTTCCCAATAAAGTGAAAGTGAGGAAAACTGATATGATGTCTATGGAAGAAACTAACAATTTTCCAGAGTTATGTATTTTGCATTATTGTTCTGAAGACCTATAGGCTTTGATTACTTGGGACTGCTTTATTTCCACCCTTCCTAGCCTAGCTGCAGATTTAATTTTATCGGTATGAGAAATATGAAGCTAGGGAATTTAATAATTGTTTCACTAGGTAAGGGATGAAATAAATTCCATTGCCTTTCGTTTGATTACAATCTTCCCTGCTGGTTTAATTAAAAACATCCATGTGAGGACGAAGAAACACGGGAGAGGATCTAATTGTTTTATTGTATTGGATGTAGAGTAAGAACAATGAAATCGAAAGGTTTATAGTTGTTAAACTTAAGTGTTTCATGTAAATCTAAAATGCAGACACAGGTCAGCTATAGATAAATGTCAGTAGACTAGATTCAAAATGCACTGCAGGCAGAAAAGATGACATTTATCAGTCATCCATACATCAGTAACTAAAACAATTTTAGGGTTGTCTAGACAGGCAGCTATTATTTCTTAAATTTAAATCTTTAGTAGCAGGACGACAACAGGCATGGTATCTATGTTCAGTTTCATAAATGAGAAGAAGGCCTAGGGAAAAAAAATCAAAAACATTTGTAAAGATATATAGAAAGGAGTTTTATTGCTGTTATTAAATATTGGACGCATATATATGACTAAATTAACTTTCTCTGTTACAGTCACACAGGCCTGAAAAATTATACTAAATACTGATTTGCATAATTTAATTTTTTGATCTTCAGATAATTTGCCAATCACAATGTCTTAGAAAAGGAATCTTTATTAATATTTTTACAAGTTTTTGTTATGTTTAAAAGACTGTTACTAAATCATTAATAGTTTTTAATGCCAATTTTGAAAATGGTAGCATTAGGTAGCAGAAAACGAAAAGTGCTAACATTATGAAAATGTCATTCAAAACCTTTTCCAAATATAAGGCCAATAAAACATTGTGAGAAACAATAAAAAAATAAATAAACAGGATGTGAATAGTTGAGCTATCAACTAACTTTCAATCTTCTAAGAGAAAATAAAATTGGATAGGAAATTTTATTTAAAACTATCCATTTGAATTGTAGTTAAAAAAAAACCTTATCTGTAAAATGACAACTCATATATCGCAAAATTTCTAACTGGAAAGATTGGAATAATATCATATTTCAGAAGACTGAGAAATTAAAAACAAAAACCAAAGAGAATTATAAAAACAAACCAACAATAAGAGCACAAGCAAAATAAATCTCAGCCAAATTTATGTACTCTTTGGAAATTTTATTTTTCTGCTGTTCTTTTATTTTACTTTTTCTTTTCAGCTAGAATTATTCGTGGTATAATTTTCATAGTATTGAATGTGTTTTTGCTAGTATTAATATACCTTTCTAGATATGTAGATATTTAGTCCATAAATTAAAAAGTTGTCATTCCTGTCTACCATGGAGATTCCTGTCTACTACTTCTCATTGTTTAATTCTAACAATTTATTTGTTTCTATATTCTTTAAAAAAAAAACAAATTTATGATTTATTTAGTCACCCTTAGTTTGGGTCTAACAATGATAAAACTATCAATGATCTTGGATGTCTAGCAAGGATTTATTTTAATGAGATTTTGTGTTGAGGAATCATGGTGTTTTATAGCCATGCATTCTTTGGCTTTCCGAAAGAGCATTTTCCCTCACACCCCACACCCCAGGTCTCCGTCTTTGCGATGAACATTATTGTGCTAAATATATTACATGGTGCAGATTACCTCAGTCCACTGCTTCTAGGTCTTATAGCCGTAAATCACAGCTTTTAAATATTTATAACATTCCCTTGAACACTTAAGGGAGAAAGCCAAAATAAAATTTTTCATTTGCTTTTGGAGTAAAAAAGCTTGTGCTGATTGAAAAAATACTAGTTCTCTTTAAGAAATTAAATAATATCCAGCTTTTCCTTCATTAGCATCGAAATAATTACTAATAGGCAGATACTCAATACAATCCAAGGATTTCTTTATATCTTTTTTTTACTGTTTTATCTGGAATTCTCTTTGACCTTCAGTGATAGTCATCAAGCTTGCTATTTTCTTTAAGCAAAAGTTTAAGAGTAAACATCTACCCCAATAACCCATCAAACCAAAGAAATCAATCCCAAATTCCTTTTAAAATTTACACTGTTCTAAGACATGCAGCAATGCACAGTAAACGTATAAATATAAAGTTGGCTTAACACTGCTCAGTGAAGACACTGGGCCCAGGAAGAAGGGGCAAGGACCATTTTCTAGCATCTAGAATGAGAATAATCTGGTCCGAGACAAAAAAAGAAAACAAGAGTACCTTAGACTCCCTCAAGGCATCATTAACCAATTTGGGGTTCATTTCCAGGATTTTTATGGCAAGTCTGCTTTGCTGCTTTTTATTAGATGGTGGGAATTTCTTAGATTTTACCTCTTACACCTGCTTTGCCATACATGTCCACTAGGTGGAGATATAATTATATTTTTCTTAGGGTTAGAACGACTGGAACATTTATGATGCTCTTTGAAAGGAATATTCATCTTTACAATTTGAACATTCACCTTTAATTGATGTTTTATACATATTTCGATTTCAATCTCTATTTTGCCTGAATATTGTTTTTTATCAGTTTACATTTTTTTTTTTGCTTCAGTATTTTCGATTCTAAAATGCATACTCTTGATTGAATCCATTTCATTTTTATAATTTTCTTCTACATATGGGAATATACAATTGAAGGAGTATTCTCAATTCCAGAGTAGTTAATGTAATCCCCAGCATTATGCAGAGATGCTTTGAGACTAAATATAGGTGGTTGGCAGGGATTTAATTGAAGGGGTTAGAGAAGAAGAGGTAAAGAGATTTTCTTTTTTCTCTAAGCCAGGTAAGAAGGCTCCACTCAGCTGTCTGCTGCCAGGAAACAGAGGGTATCAGAGCAAATGGAGTGTTTCCCAGACCCTCAAGATCCTCTCTTCATAAAAACCTGTCTTGTCTTTCTCCTTTTTCCTCCTCTCTTCCTTCTTCTTTCTCTTTTCCCCTCTTTCTTTATCTAGACAAATGGATACAGAAATGTTATAATTTTATATAATGCAATTTATATTGCATATACATATCCTATAAACATATACAGTTAAGAACTTTATGTTTAAAAGCCAGAAATAAAAGAAGTATCACTTTTAAGAGGGCTCCATTTGTCTCTCATGTGGGTGCTTGTTTTAAGGAAAACAACTTGTTAATTACATATTACCAGAAATTTAAGCATATGTTTCCTCCTCTATTTTCCTCTGCAAGAGGTAAAAGTATTTCCCTTTTCACATGCCTTTCTGGAAATCAGGGACTTCAAACTCTTTGGGCAGAAGAAAGAAGGATGTTCTTCCTTACTTAAGAATAAACTGGATTTAAAACAAAGGACCTATAATGATGGTCTTGAATCTAAGGGTGGCAAAATGTCACGTGTGAGTTGAATGTGAAGTTCTGAGTTACCAAGCACAGTGACTAAAGCTTGGGAGGCAGCACATCTCACTCTGTTCCCAAGAAATACAATCCGAATGTTCAAAGATCTTTTTGACAAGACCATGTCCCACCTATTGACATAATCACAGAGAGGGGCATTTGTAAATGACAACTCCTAAACCAAAGATGTGTTTAAACACACACACACACACGCACACACGTAAAGGAAACGATAAATTGTTTGCTTTGGTAAATTGTTTAAGCTCATTAACTACATTTGATCATAAGTAAATGCACTGTCTTTAAGGTTTGAGGAAACATTATTCTCCTCCCATCGCTGTGGTCCTCTGTGCCGACGGCCCTTTTATTCTATATTGCCATGCTCACAGTAACTTTAGACAGCCATTTTTTAAGAAGCTTGCTATTTTTAAAATGAAATAACATTTTGTATATGGAAAGTAAATAAATCACGCTCAGTGAAACACAACCTTTTCCAATTTGAGTCTTTGACCAATCTATGATGTTAAAATCAGTGATATAATTGCCCTTAGATTCTAAAAGCTTTTTAAGCCTGAAGCATTTAAGTCAAGTTTTTTTTTTTTTCCCCTCAAATTCTCCAATTGCTTCCAGTTGGTAGCATTATTGCAATGATAATGTTTGATGGGTTT
Organism: Tadarida brasiliensis; assembly: GCA_030848825.1. NCBI lineage: Eukaryota > Metazoa > Chordata > Mammalia > Chiroptera > Molossidae > Tadarida > Tadarida brasiliensis. The sequence continues at coordinate 28,841,675 of CM061272.1, forward strand.
AGACTTTTCATTTAGTTCCTAATTGGAATAGAGACAAATGTTACTGATTATGAAAATGTTGCATTCTATAACCAAGCAACATAAATCATCAAAAAGACAAAGAGAGTCAATCTTCACACTTGTATAAAGAAATAAAAGACAATAACAACATGCTACGGCTGTTTCAAGGGACAGCACATGGGCTTAATAATAAGCATTTCTTTACCACTCTTCCCCTCTATTTTTAGGGCAATCTTTTTAAGGCATGCAAGTAATCAAAGGAAAAAAAAAAAAAGAAACCAATTGGATAGTAAATTAAAAAATTTTTTTTTTCTTTATTGATTTTAGAGAGAGAGGAAGGGAGAGGGAGAGAGAGATAGAAACATTGATGAGAGAGAACATGGATTGGCCGCCTCCTGCCTGCCCCTCACTGGGGATTTGGCCCACAACCTGGGCATGTGCCCTGACCAGAATCGAACCCAGGGGCTCTTGGTGCATGGGTTGATGCTCAACCACTGAGCCACACCGCCTGGGCTGGATAGTAAATTTTTGTTTATACTTTTGCTATTCAGGAATACTTTTAATATATTGATGCTAACTACTGTTTTGGTGCTGATGCCACCACTGCTGTTCATGATTCTGGATCCCAACTTACAAAAATCACATAAATTTCAAGTAATTTTCCCCCAGGTCTTCCTTCTGCTACATGCTGACCACCCATCTCACACAGACTCTTTCTCTCTCTAGTCTTTTAATATTATATTTTAAAACACAGGGGTAATGACAAAGTTTCAAAACCAAATTTTATTTCTGTAACTCTTTAGGATACCTGAGCCAGGAGTAATTCTTGCTATTAAGTTACATTTTTTTGTTATTAGTCACCTTTTATGAGCTAGGTGGTTTACATTCATAATCTCTGATTATGAAAGGGACTGTGTGATCTGAAATAATGATTATATTACTTATCTGACTTTGGTCAAATTATTTAAACTAGTTCTCAATTAATCTCACCTGTAAAACTTAAATAATGTGTACCTGATTTTAATATTAATTGAGTTAATGCATGCAAAGTCCTTAGAAAAGTGCCTGGGACTCAAATGTAAAATAATAATTATTATTAGGAATATATTGAGTCTAGAGATGTTTAAACATTTTTGGTATTGGCTCTTTTCCTAATATTCCTGCGTGGTATTTGTCATAATGGAATTTCCTTTCTCTGAAAAATGAAGATTTTACTTTTTGTTTTCTTAGGGGTATTGAAAGCTTATGGCTTTCAATGTGAGTTTCCTAAAATTTTGAACCTTATACAAAAATATAGAGCTTAGGTGATGGAGACCAGTGTGTGCCACACCACACTTATCCAGCACTGTGCAATGAGAATGAGAATGGTCTCTATTCATAATTAAGAAAGAAAAAAGAACACTATTGTAACTGCTATTTGTATAGAGTGACATTGAATTTTAAATTATTTTTTTCTTTGTTTTATTTGACCCCCCCACAATAACTGTAAAGTAGGCATCATTAGTTCCAAATTTTAAAAAAATAATAATAAGACAATGGAGACTTAGAGACTCAAATAATTTGCCAAGACTCACTTAGCAGGAAATCGTGGTACTGTGTCTGGAAGGCAGGTTTCCCATCTCCAGAGCTCCCACTCCTAGATAGATCATTAGGACTTAAATGGACCTTCACATTTTCTAGTCTAAATCGTTATTTATTCAATGAGAAGATGGAGGAAAGCGAGAAAAAGGACCTGGGCAATGTGACAGGAAGGGTTAGGATGAGATCCCTTCATGGTAATTTTTAATTTATTGGTCTTTTTTTCTCCTATAACACAACATCCTATAATATTTTAGTTTAGTTTAGTTTGTTTTGTTTTTATTGATTTTAGAGAGAGAGGAAAGGAGAGGATGAGAGCGAGAGAGAGAAACATCGACGTGAGAGAAACATGGATTGGCCTCCAGTATGCACCCCCACCAACAGGAGACTGAACTGCAACCTGGTCATGGACCCACCGGAGATCGAGCCAGTGACCTTTCAGTGCTCGGGACGATACTCAACCAATTGAGAGCCACACTGGCCAGGGCTAACCTATAATCTTTTAAACTGTTTATTTTATTTTATTATTTTATTTTATTTTAATTCTTCTTTATTGTTGAAAGTATTACAGATGTTCCCCTCTTTTTCTCCCATTGACCCCCTCCTTCTCACTCCCACCCCACTCCTGCTTTCCAAAAACTAATGTCTGTGTCCATTGGTTGTGCATATTTGCATATAAATTCTGTGGTTTATCTCTTCAGTGTTTTCAATGCAGTCAGGAATCTGCAGTTGCAAAAGCAAATGTACTGTTTTCGATCCAGCGTAGGTTGAATCTGTGGATGTGAAACCCGGGAATAGGAATTGCCCACTGCATTGGTTGACAACCGCGGGCGTGAGTGAACCCACGCAGTTCAAGACCGTGTTGTTCAAGGCTGGCCTGACTGTGTTTCAAAGCTCAGAGCCTAAGTGTCCTGAGAATTCACTGTAAACGAGATTGAACTACGCGAGGTAGGAAGAAACAGGACGTGTCCTCCGAAGGAAAGTTAGGGAATGGTTCATGAAGGAGGTGGATTTTGGTTAACTTAAAAGAAGACAGATTGAGTTTGTGGTGGTGATGGCTGAGCATTAGAAGAAAAGGGCACAAATACACTGTCAGCAGAAAGGTAGGCAAATAAGTGGGCGGGGAGGAGAAAAGATTATAATTTTTAAAAAGTTCTTTTAAAAAAATGTATTGAATTTATTGGGGTGACATTGTTTAATAAAATTATATAGGTTTCAGGTGTACAATTCTATAATACATCATCTGTTTATTGTATGGTGTGTTCACCACCCCAAGTCAAGTCTCCTTCCATCACCATTTAACCCCCCTTTACCCCCTTCTACCTCCCCCCACCCCCTTTCCCTCTGGTAATCACCATACTGTTGCCTGTGTCTGAGTTGTTTTTATTGCTTAATCACTTCACCTTTTTCACCCAGCCCCCCAGCACCCCTCCTCTCTGACAGCTGTCAGTCTATTCTCTGTATCTATGAATTTGTTTCTATTTTGTTTATAATTCTGTTTTTAAATGAGCAATTTTTATGTAGAAATGTATCTTACATATATACCTGCCCTGAGCAATGTCATAGGTAGAGGATATCCATTGTGGGATTGTTAAAGTCTCAAATGTTTGAGACACCCCAGTGCTCATGAACAGGTGAAAATTATGTCACTCCCAGGTAGTGACTATGGAGCAGCTATTAAAAATACAAGCAAACAGAAGAAACAACAAAAATAAACCCAGGCCTCAGCCTGTGTACTGATAGCCTCCAGGTTACATTAATATCAGGTGGGAAAAACCCAGTGCATGGAGCCACGTGCGTTTTGTTAACCAACTGTGAATAAAACAAGCAGGTGATAAGCATATTTGGTTAAAGATGTCAATACTACCTCCGGAAGAACGCAGTGATTCGAGAGACTGCCTCTGGGAAAAGGAGCTGGGCTGCTAGTCAAAGCCTGGGAGGAAGAGGTATTTTTCACTGATTGCCATTTAATAAATTTCAATTTTTATAGACACTCAAGAATGTATAATATATATTGCTAAAGTTTATTTAGAGACAAATTGTGGAAAGTTAAGTTTTGGAAAATACAGTGGAAGGAAAAAATAAAATCCAAACTCGTTGGAAGCTACAGCATTGCATTTTTTTTTTCCTTCTTATAGTAAATGTCCTGGGTGTGCTCAAAGGCAGAAGTGAGGAGATGGATGGATCGAGAGGAAATGAAATAGAAGGTAAGTGAAAATTATAGGATTTAGGGCAAAAGTGAAAAGGCTGGTAGCTGAGAAGACAAATGTCCTTTCTATGAGATGTCTAAACAGACCACGGAATCACATATTTTGGACAAAAGCGAGGGGGGTCATTCTTTTGTTTGTTTGGTATCAATAGCAGTGATTGGGAAAGTGTGTGGGCGGAGTGTGTTACCTGATAGAGCCGGAAAGCGCAGTTGCTTTGAGGTAGTGGATGGGTGGTTGAGGTCTATAATTGAGTGAATGACTGCTTCCCTAGACACTAGTTTTTTGTTTTTTTTTCTTCCAGTTTTTAAAAATGTATCTTTATTGTTGAAAGTGTTACAGATGTTTCCCCTTTTTCCCCCATTGACTCCCTGCTCCCCCTCCCCCCTTCACCACACTGTTATCTGTGTCCATTGGTTGTGCATATCCGCATTTGTGTTCTTTGGTTTATCTCTTTCCCCCAGCCCTTCCCTCTGAGGTTTGTCAGTCTGTTCCCTGCTTCCATGTCTCTGGATCTATTTTGTTTGTCAGTGTAGTTTTGTGCGTTAGATTCCACAGATAAGTGAGATCACATGAGACTTGTCTTCAGAACCCTGTCCATGGCCAAGCAGATGGGAGGCAGCTGGTCGGTGTTTCTCACATTGATGTTTCTCTCTCTCTCTCCCTTCCTCTCTCAAAAAAAAAAAAAAAAAAAAATCAATAAAAACCAAACAAAATCTTGAAATGTAGACACTTGACTGCATTTACTCTGAAGATGGACATGTAAAATATACAATTTAATTTTGGGTGCATCAGGAGCCGCTTTGTTTTAATTTATGTTAACCTCAGCATACTATTTGATACATGTTTAGTGAACACTGATGATCAGAGGTGTCCCAGAGGGCTGCTATGACCTTCACCTTCTTTTGTCTCAAATTTTAGGGACCGATCGAAATGTGACTGGAAAGGTATACAAAAACTGTTAAAACAATGAAATCCCAGTACAGTGGCATGAAGGTCACTTTTAGTCATGGTTTTTGAAGTTTAAGGGGCAGGGAATAAGAGTCGTGGATTAAAGAACACAGAAGATGATATTTTAAAAGTGAGAATGTTGAAGAAAATGCATTAGCAGTTGAAGATACCACTGTCTCTACTTCCATCTCTCTGTCTGTCCATCTATCTGTCTGTGCATGTATGTGCATGAGTTAGTAAATAAGAAAAATATCAAAAGCAATATAACTTTCCTTAATGAGGTCAGTATTAAACCTTGAACAATTGATCAAGTGGAGCATTGCCACTAATTGAAATTAGTGTCTCAGCTCTGATAAAATAAATGTAACAGTCCAATTGGGAGTAGCATATATTATCAGGAAATAAATAAAAATTGAGATAAATAAAACAAGACCCGAATCACGACAAACATTCTCCCGACCATTTTTGATTAAATACTTCACCATTACCCTGGGGAAATATTTCAAAAATTTTATTCAGTCAATCAAACACCACCTGCATAATTCTTGTGATAATGGTTGGCCATGTCAGAAGTATTACTTCTTTATAATATTTTTATTTCTGTCAACTTTAACTTTAATCAGAATTTTTGAAAATAGTCTCCTACACAACAATTTTTGTGAAACATTGAGTTTGATATTATAGTTACGTTGCTTCTAATACAGATAAAATAAATTTATAACTAACAAACAATACTCACCTGGTTTTCTCCAAAAATTGTGTGGAATACTATAATTTAACCACATTTATTAACTCTGGCACTGGGAGCAGGGGCAACTACAAAAAACCAGTACTTTGGCTGTTACTAATCTGTTTAGATAAACAATAAACATTATATATGTAAACTAAATAGTGTATGTGTAAAGAAGTAGCACCAGGATTCTTCTTAGAGAAGAAAATACCTGCAGTGACTTTGGGGAGATAGAGAAACTCAGAGGGTCTAGGCAACAAGTAGTTTGATTCTCTGAGATGAACCCATCTCAAAGGAAGATGGATCGAGGCATGCCAGACGAACGGTGTGCTTCAGGGGAGAGATTCAGTCCCAGCTAGGGTGGACTCTGTTATGGGACAGAAAATATTTTCACATGCAGAGAATCTGGTAGCCAGGTGATATTTTGACAATGGGTTTCCTAATGTTTTATGAAAGAACAGTGCCTGCCCTCATTGTTACAATGCGAACTATTTCTCACTTCCAGCCTCCCCAGTTTTCAGTGAATTTGCGACACTTACTACTCATTGGTGTGAGCAGGAATTTTGTATTCCCAGAGACTGGCTTAGAAGCATGGTCTCAGAGGCCAAGGTGACTGAGAATCCCCATTCTTCCCTGGGAACTTCAGGACATTTGACAGGGACTTTGGACTCAGTGTGGAATTCAGGGATATGAGAGTATTTCAGACTCAAGGGTCAGTCTTATTACAAGTGCTTCTAGGACAAAAGTGTGGATTCAGTTTTTAGCAGGTTCACTTTTGTTGTTGTTCATTTTTAGAGTGTTTCCAGAATATCAGCCTTTAAGATTTTTAGGAAAAGGCACTGGAATCAGCTGAGACTCATAACAATTGCAGGCGGAAGCCTAGCTGTCAGAGTAGGTTGATCTAAACTTAGTGTCCCTGAAGCAGCCGTGTGGGTGCGTCCCACCCTACACCCGCTTCCTCCCACCCACTCCCAGGAGTCCCAGGTGTCTTCAGTTGGATTCTCCTAGAAGCAGGTTTTGAGATAAAGCTTCAAGTGTAAATCGTTTATTTGGAACGTGCAGGAAACACCAAAAGGAAAGTAAGGAACTGAATTTAATCCCTCAAGGAAACTTTGAGAAATGCACTCTTCTCAGAGCATCCTACCCAGTGAGCTGGGGTTTATACCCACCTCTCAAGAGTCATTTCTTGAAGGGGGGGGGGGTGATGATATCAATTCCCCGGGTATGTACAGCCTGCTTCTGCTTCTTGTCATACAAGCAGCCAGACGAAGAGCCATCCCCAGCACACTCGGCCCCCAGGCAACAGTTCCCTGAATGACTAGTTCCACAGGATGTGAGTCAAGGCACCTACAGCATCTGCCCCAGGAGCTAAAGGGGCGAGGTCTCCTCTGTCAGTCTGCCACAGTGCTAAGAACAACCGGATCAGATTTCCTGAGGCCCCTACTTGAACGCAGTGCTGGAAGTTGTGATATTACTATAGCATACTAATAATTAGCATGCATGTATGTGCATTCTAGTAATAGTCTAGTTAGTTGGTTTGGTTTTTAGACTTTCTTTCATAATGATCACAGTGGTGTCCTGGCATACACTGATGTCTCCCAAGTACAGGAGCTGGTGTCAATTTTTACATAAGGTGACATTTAATCTTCACATGACGTTAGCAATGTCATATTACTAGACTCAGAGTTTTAGGTGAGAAGACAAAGGCTCAGCAGGGAAATTTCTCCAGGATGCATAGCAGCAAAATCTGGGTGTGAACACAAGTGGCCAAGCCATTGTTTTTCTTACCTTGCAAAGGCCACTACCTTTTAAAAGACTGAGATGTATGTTTCTATGTGGGTTAAAGACAGAAACACCTTTGGTGACCCAAGGATATGATAGGGATAAAATATGATGTAAAATGAGAAATGATAAAGCAATCATCTTAGTGTGTTTGGACTGCTAGAACAACACAAAATAGATTGTGCGGCTTAAACAAAGGACATTTATTTTCTCACAGTTTGGAGGCTGGAAGTCCGAGGTCAGGGTGCCAGCAAGGGTGGTTTCGGGGTGTCATCCTTCTTGGCTTTTGGATGGCCTCCTTCTCACGGTGGGCGCACCTGGCCTTTTCTGGGTGCATTTGCTTGTAGAAAGGGAGCTCTGGTGTCTCTTTCTTTCCATATGAGGGCACCATTCACATTGTGGGAGGCTCTGCTCTCTGGATTTTATTTAAACCTAATGACCTCCCAAAGGTGTCACTTCCAAATACCATAACTTTGGGGGTTGGGGCTTCAACATGTGAATTTTGGAAGGACACAAATCTTCAGTCCATAACAGCAATATAAGGAACAGTTTCCCAAGCCATGCTTTGCAGAATGTTCATAGGTATCATATGAAAGAGGATAGACTATGGAAGTCACGTAAATTAGGGAAATGTGAGGTTACGCAGTGTGATTTTGGTTAACACATATTTTACAATGTTTACTTTGTTTTAGATTTTTTAATATGCTAAATTATACTGTGAACAGCCAAGAAGGTAAAGTATATATTTTGCCCAAGATTACTTGATGTGGACTCGTCCTTCTGATGAAACACATTCTGGGGAGAAAGACTGGATTCTGAGATGTTTCATACTAAATAATCTCCCCCACAGATCAATACTGTTCAGGTTAATTTGTTGATAAATGTGTCATTTTAAAGTACCCAAATTAAGTAGTTGTAGGTTAAGCATTAGAGGTATCTTTGTTTTCTTTTTAGACATTATGTCAAGTGAGCACATTACAAAAGATAATTATAAATGTCAGAGATGGGTTCATAAGAGGATCTCTTTAGTGATCAAGGCCACAGACTGCCCCCATCACCTTCACACTTGCAATGATTCATCATTTCAGACTTGTCTCAGCCAGATCAACTAAATTTCTCTTGAAAAATGGGGAAGGAACACAGTCTCAGTCAGTCGCAGTCCAGAAGGAATTCCCTGATTTCAAGGACTCACATGACACTATTTCCTTTTAATTCCACACTTTATTTATCTTTTGATAAATTGCCTTCTGCTATCCTTTATTTTTAATTCAAATGTATAAAGTCCTGCAGTGAACGCTTTTCCGTTTTTTTTTCCCCCTCAAAATTTGATGACAGAGAAGTCCTCAAAAATCACAATAAAATATGTTTAAGGACTTTATTCCCTTCCCTCGACTGAAGTGACACCGTGAAGTTTGCACATAATTTCCAGTCTGCATCTCATAAAATGCTGGCAAAATTTATTCAATTCAAATTAAATAGATGTAGCACGACGTAATCTTTCTCTATTAAATATGTCACTTTTTGCAATTGTTTCTTAATATCCCTCACAGCTTCCATCTAAGATTAGCACTTTCTTTGCTGCCAGAGTTTCACTAACCTACTGAATTATTCACTGAAGCATAACCTTCAGATATCAGGTTAGAAAGACCTTGATTATGGCAGGAAGTGAACTGTACAAACCATTTTTCTTTAAAAGAAAATTTCTCAGTATAGCAAAGTCTGAAATGAGGTAAGCATTAAATGGGTGTAAAAATTAAGTTCCTAATTGACAGGAATGTAGCCAACTTTGACATTCCTGCGTTTTGTTTGTTATAATGTATAAGAGCGTCCTAAGGGCTGCAGAGCCGCACAAAACATCGGCCTTGTCATGGTGCTCATGTCACCCCGGACGACACCGGCCTGGTTTCTGATTTAACAAACAAAACCGCGGTATGTTAAATCGCATCATGTTTTGTACAGTCTCCGAATGTTCAGATTCCTTTTTAAAAAATGTTTATTTCCTCTGCATGTTCGGTTCCCTTCTCTTTCCTTCACCATGGCTTTATTTCAGTGTTCTGTAGCTCTGGAGTTCAGGGTGAAGTCAGCAACCCACCACGGGCCTCCCTGCAGCAAATTCTATTAGCAGCGGCCATTGCTTTATCTCAATTCAGTGCTGAAAGGTCATTAGAATACCGACTGAGGAGACAACACTCTGGGAACACCTTTGCTAGTGTTGAAATCAGGAAACTCACCACTCACAAATCAGCCACTTCATGACCAATCCGCTGGGTACCCAGTCGCTCAAGTGCAGCCCTGATACGCAGCAGCGAGTTTCTGCTGGACGAGAAGAAAACGCACAGGGACTAACACTGGTCTACGTTTATCTGCATTTATTCCATCAGCCGTAGGGAGAGACTGCCCCTCCTCCCATGGTTTTTTGACATCAGACAGCATTCCAGTGACTTTCCAAATACTCGCATGGAGCATATATATTTTAAATATCAGTTGACTTATTAATGTTAGGCTTCTCCTACCATTACCAGTGTTGTAAAAGTCAACACAACTTAAGAATGTCAATAGGGAGGCATGCTGCATTATTAAAGACTGTGCTTTGATCAGATTTTCTACATAGATTTGCTGTTCCAATGGAGGCAATAAACTGAGAAACATTTTTCACCATGAATCAATGTAAGTGGCATAGACAACGTCAACAATTTTCTTTGAATGTTGCCCACCCCACTGCCTGACAAAAGTACCAATAGCATTCACTTCTAAAATTTTAATCTGGTCGAATGATTATTTGAAAGGCTTTTTATAAGCACTTAGGGAAGTGCCAAATAAGCCTGTGAAATGACACGTTGCTTAAAACAAGCTCCGCGCCAGGGGAGAAAGACCTCGGAAATGTGCTGGTAAAAAGAAAATTGTAAAAACACCTTTTCCTTAAGAAGCAGAGAAAAATCTTCTGAGAGTAAACATCACAACAATTTGCCATTTTGTTCAGATGAAAAATTCAATTATTATACATTCATACCAATAAAATGTTTCTTACTGGAGAGAAAAGTATCAGAATTTGTTGGTTCTAGAAGGAGTTACATACATGGGCTATTAGAGCACAATGTATTTTTTTCTTCTTTCTCTCTACTCTGTTAATTTTTATCCTATACTTTGATTTTTGAAAAATATAGTAAAAATAGTGGAAAAATATCCCCCTTTCATTTATTGATTTATTTTTTTAGTCCTCCTCTAAGAATTTGTTTTTATTGATTTCAGAGAGAAGAAAGGAGAGAGTGAGAAATATTGATGTGAGAGCGATATATTGATCGGTTGCCTCCTGTTCATGCCCAGACCAGGAATCAAACCCTCAACATTTTTGGTGGATGGGATGATGCCCTAACCAACTGACCCACACTGCCGAGGGCAAAACATCCCCTCTTTATTGCAAGTATGTCATATCTTGCCAATTTGATACAACTTAATTTTCTTGTATCTGGCAGTTTTGTCCTTTCTGGGTGGGGCATGGATTTAGAAAATGATAGCATCAACATGGAAATGTGAAAATTATGATGTGAATTAGCAAGGAACATTTTGATCATGTAGTAATGAAGAGTGAGATGATAGGTCACTTTCTAAAATTCCCAACAAATCATCTTCCATTTGTTTCAATAATGTGGGGTAGATTTAAATTACAAATAATTTTTCTCAGTAGAGGGAGGCCATATAAAATCCCTTTCTCATTTATAATGATTAAGCCCCTAAATATGTGCAGAATGAATAGGACACTGTCTAGCCCTCAGGAAATTCAGTCTTAGAAAGGAGCTCTTGTACATCTAGTTAAAGAGAGTGTTCTCAACCAGTACATGAATGACAAATAAGTAGGGATCATTCCTCCTCTTATATTCGTGTCACAAATATTTTCATCAGCCCCTTTTCTTGCTGATCTCAAATGTGACTCCAAAATCTTTCTCAACAAAGTGCAAATTAGCACTGGAGTTGAAACTACTTTTCTGTCTCTGATTAAGTGGACAGTTCTCATTTGTAATATTTCTACCATGTCTGAGGTTATGTATTGAGGATTTACATGGACAGGGAACCAAGAATGCACATGTTAGGTGTGCCAGGAAAATTGCCTCCGTGGATTGCCTTGAAGACAAGGAGTTTGATCATACAAATTTATTTGAAAGTCAAGAAGTAGACCAGTATGAATCAGAATTCAGAAGAGGGTCTGGGAATAGTTGTCTTGCAGGTCTCCCACAGATTAAAATGGGACATGATTTGTTTGGTACTCCTGATGATAGTTATAATGAGCTCCAGAATCATTCTGTACCTAACAGTCATCAAATTTCATTGTAATTTTTTAATGTAATGCCTGCTTCCATGAGAGACCACATGTTGTCTGAGGGCATAGAACATGTCTGTCTTGCTACTGCTTTATGTCTAGTATACCATAAGGGGACCCCTGGTATAGAATAAATGCTCAATAAATATTTAATAAATGATTAAGTTAATTGGATGACTATCTGAAGGTGCTTGATATATGAAAGTTCAGGTAAAGTTAAACAGAAATGTAAATACAAATGCAGGATAAGATGACTAGATATGCCATATTCCTCAGGCTAAACCCAGGTATTATCTTGGCTTTGCAGAATTTCCACCGGTAACAAACATAAACTTTGATGGACTCAGAATCACCCAATTCTTAACAGGCTTAATTCACGCTGAAGAAAGGGAGGGGAATGAAGACTGTCAGGGGATAGATGTATAACTGGAAAATGAAGAAGGAATATGGTAGATATCCTAGAAAGTTAATAATCAAGCAAACCGAGCATGTGTTGGGATGGGAGAAGCTTTGGAGAAGGGACAGCATGTAGAAAAATCCTAAGTGCTATATGGACTCAAGGGTGCTGGATTGCTGGAACCAAGGCTTCATGTAAGGTGGAGATTCATCTCTCCTTTGTAATCTTTCATTGTCTCCATTCTCTCTTTGATTTTATCCCTCCTCAAATTTACATATACAACTATAGATACACAGCAACTATAGATTACACAATAACATATACACAATAACAACTATAGATTACACAGCAATCTTATGTAAGTAACACTTACAGAAGTCTAGCTCATGACAAGTCCAACCTATCCATGCCGATTCTATTGGTCTACTTTCATTCAGTGTAAGAGATTTCATAGTTACATGCAGGGAATTACGAGAACAGATGGAGTGAATAATTTTTCTCCTCCCCAAACAATTCCTTTTTGTTAAGAGCTTTCGTGAGCTTGCTAATTAAGACTGTGATTCAGGCGTATTTAAGCTCTTCCTCTAGTTTGTCTGGGTACGGTGTTTACAGTACTCCAGAGAATACCTTTTGCTGGCATTCTGGAGTTCATCAGTGGTTTTTCAAGAGCTGAGCATCATTATTCACTGATGTTGTGCCCCTGTCCCTGAGGTCCCTTTTGTTACTGATAAAAACTATACCTGTGTTACCTGGCAAGCAATGCTTGTGGTTTGCCTGTGAAAAAGAGGCCACAAAGATGGCAAACGGAACTTCTGCTGCCGGTCAGGTCATTTGAAAGCACTTGCTTCAGAACACACAGAGAAAATTTGAGTGATGTCCTCAAGCCATATAAGAAAGTAGGTCAGATCACTCATGAAACAATTACTCATTTCTGCGGCCCCCTCATCACTTCCTTGACCAACCAAGTGAATATTTCACTAGTGGGCTATTCATGGAAAACCAATCAAGATCTGTGGCAGGGTGATAATTTATTTCAAATTTATGATTGTATTCACAGTATATATTAAAGGAAGTACTTTGGCCCTATTTTTCCTGTGTGGAGTCAGATGATGAGGATCCTCTGAGTTAGGTGACTATTCGATGATTAAGTTAGAGCTGCAGATAGAATAAGCAACCACCGAAACAGTGTGATTTTATAGTTTTTTCAAAAGTGCTCTTTTACTGATTTTATTTTTCCCAATGGCTTACCAACATACTGGAAATTTTCACTCAAATCACTCTTTATGGATCCCCCCAGGACAAAGCTTTTAGCAAGTTGGACTAGTCTGCTTTGAGGGGGAGGAAGAGATTGAGAAATTAAGACTCTGAATGACCAAATGCTAGAATAGTCAGAACTCTGTCTTCAGATGACTCCTCCTCTAACTCTTTATATTTTTTATTTTAATATGTCTTTATTGATTTCAGAGAAAGGAAGGGAGAGGGAGAGAGAGACAGAAACATCAGTCAGTTGTATCCTGCTGGGAATCAAGCCCGCAACCCGGGCATGTGCCCTGACTGGGAATCGAACCGGTAACCTCCTGATGCATGGGCCTACGCTCAACCAACTGAACCACAGCTGACAGCCGGACAGGCCTCTTCTCTTTTTCACTAAGTGATCTTTACCCATCTAGTGTCATTAAGTGAAGTTTGCATAAAAATATTTCCAAATTCTATCTCACTGTAACTTTCCCACTGTGCTCTAGTGTCTTAAATCTAACGGCCTGTTAAGCAACTCTTACTGGATGTGTAATCGTCATCAGAAACCCCATCTGAAAGCCACTTCCTGTCCTAGCTTCCTTCATCTGAGCAACAGGTGTTGCTATGTGCCCAGTTGTGCAAGTCTGGACCCTGGGCACCATTATTGGTTTTTCTGTTTCTTCACCTTGCATATCTAGTTTATCAGTGAGTCTGGTCAGTTTTGCATTAAACATGTACCCTTTTCTGCACCATGCCCAGAATGAACCTGTGAAAACGTAGGCATGATTAAGAGATTTTCCTATTTGTATTTCTCCAGTATATTCTCACAGAATTTAGAATAAAATGGCAAATCCTTCCCGTGGACTCCATATGCTGGGTATCATTCCCTGGCCTCAGGTAATACTAGTCTCTCCAGGTTCCCTGTACTTTGATGCTTCAATCACCTTGGATTTCTTTCTTTTCCTTAATGTATTCAGATCATTTACACCCAAGGACCTCTCCATGAAATATTTGAACTAGCTCCTGTATTCCGTTTATGTCCTAACTACAAGACAAGACTTCCTTAACTACTGGGTTTCGTAGTCTCCCCATTCACCCCTCTCAGGGCTTATCAATCTTTGAATTACCTAATTTAGTTGTTTACTTAATTTTTGTATGATCCCTTTTTCTGAGAACTATTTCTGGGGCATAACTGAAACAATGATTAAAATACTGTAGAAACTCTATACATAGTTTGAAGGACTAGAGAACAGAAAGCAGTAAAATCCTCGTCTCCTACTATATGGCCTTTGTATTCTTTTCATTTAATTGGTATATTAGTGATTAGTACCAATGCATATGTTAGTTTAAAATCTAGTTTAATGTATAAACTAGATTATGCTATAGGATAATAATTATATAATAATAGGAAAATACTTATTTAATAAGACAGTAATTATTTAATAAATTAGTAGTTATTAAATAATTATTCATGGGATGTTTGATGCCAGTCAGTAGAGTTCTTCCATCAGGTGACTCAGAGATCCAGGCCCACTCGTGATGCTACGCTCTCCCCAGGGAGGAGACACACTAGCTCTTAATGTTGGGGCTAGAAGTGAAACAAGTCACCTCTGATCAGTTAGTACTGGCTGGAGTTAGTCTCATGGCCTAATACAATAGCTAGGGAGGCTGGATTATTTAGAGGTGCACATGATATATTTGGTAAGCAGAATATTAAATGGCAAGTTGGGCCACTTATAGGAGTAAGATGTGGAGGGGTGTAGGAGAAAAGAGGTCAGGTGATAACGATTAAAAAAGATCAGAGAGAGAGAGAGAGAAAAATGCTGAGATACACTGACATTGCTCTCTGGGTCTACGCAAAGCCGGTCATAATCTCTACACTGGTGCAGACGTTTTCCCATTTGGTTTGCAGCTGTAGCTAACATTATTTCCTGTACCTATAGTATTATTTGAAAGTGTGCCTCTTAAATTCATGTTCTTCTTGATCCTTTTCCTCTAAAGCATCTTCCCACCCTCAGATGGCTCCACCCCATGCTGGCATTTGTGTCGCACTCACAGTTAATCATCTTAGATTAATACCAGGGACACTTTTTGCCTGACGGAGTTTCAGCCAGAGAGGGAGAGGGAGAGAGAAATCCAAGAAGGAAGCTTCTGCTAGGTGAATATATCTCCTCATTTTCTCCTGTGTTTTACATGCTCTCTAGAATAAAAGAAATCCTGGAAGTCGATGGATTAAATATAAATGTGAAGTAAGGAAATATGTGATAAAAGAGAAGGCAGATAAAAACCTACTTGAGCCCAACGGGCAGACCATGTGGTGAGCTGATATAATACTTTAATTCTGGCATCCCCGTGGCTAGCCCAGGTTGACAACATTTCAAAGATGACAATTATTTGGAATAAATCCAAGATTATACTTTAAATAAAAATGTTCATAAATCATAGCTCTTCCACTATGAATAGGACAAGCACATAAGCAATTACTTATAGGAGCAGCATTATCTTGCAATTCAGGCTGTTTCTTAAGTTGATTTGACTAAAAGCTTATTTTTTTCCCCCAAAGTGAAAAATGAAAACATTCAACTTGTCTTGCTTTGTTTTGTATACGAAGTTCAATTAGATGAATCATTTATTCTCTCAAAAAGTAAAATGAATGGAAAATGGTAATTCAAGAAAAAGCTGGGGGGTGGAGGGTGGGGGGTGGGAAGCCGGTATATTTAGGGTGAAGAGAGCCGGGTAATTGCTGCAGCATGGGGCTGGATGGGTGGGAGAGAATTAGGACCCTCCAGCCGGTGAGAATATGTGCCACAAGGGGCTCTGGACTTGGACAAAACTTCTCTGTGTCCATTGGTTTCCAAAACAATAGAGACGATCAAAACTCATTTTCTTCCCACTTCATGGTGCTTAAGAGTGAGCACCTCTGACTTCTAGTTCTGGATCTGCCACATACTGGCTTTTTGTCCTTGGGTGAGTTTTTTTTTTTTTTTTTTTTTGCTCAGATAGAGTGGGAGGGAGAGAGAGAGAGAGAAACATCGACGTGAAAGGGACACATCGAGTGGCTGCCACCCGCATGACCAACCAGGGCCAGGGACAAACTGCAACCGAAGTACATGCCCTTAGCGGAAACCGAACCCGGGTCTCTCTGTACCGCAGGCCGACGCTCTAACCGCTGAGCCAAACCAGCCAGGGCTTTGGGTGAGTTTTTAAACATGTAAGTGCCAGTTTCATCATTTGTACCATGAAGATTGAACCCTATAGCGCAGGTTTAAATGAGATAATCCATGTAGATCTCTTAGCACAATACTGGGCACAGATTACATGTCAGTATGAAGTTATGTACTATTAGGGTACAATAAAGAAATACACACACACACAGATACAGATTGTCTGTCTGTCTATCTATCTATCTATCTATCTATCTATCTATCTATCTATCTATCCGACATTTAGGCAATTAATTTATGAATGCTCACTTTGCCTATAAAAGGTTAACCATTACTATTTTCCTATAACAAGTCATATAACACCAGGTACCAAGTAAAATATTTACTTCTTCAATTTCTTAGTGTAGACAATTGTTTCTTTGCTACCTGTATATCTCAGTGATATGTCAATTGCTTTTCAAACTCTAGGATGAAAATGGTCCAGGATGGGGTGTGCTACACACTCATTTGGCATGGGAAATAGCTCTCACCTACATGGCAATGGAATAAGGTTTTCTTGATGCAAAGAGACTCTGTAAATGATATATGAGTAAATGTTACATTCTCAAGTAGTGAATAAAATTCAGAAAGATGCAGAGAAGAAATTACAGAAGACAAATCCATATTAGTTTCAAATTAGATTTCTTTAACACATTGAAAAATACTAAAATGTAATGGGAATGGATTAATCCTGCAGACTGCTTTGGATAAAATTACCTTTTAAAATGGAAAGTAAAGATGTTGATGCTTAATATAATGCCAGTAAATATCCCCATGGAAAAATTTGATGCGGGGATTGGAACTTGAAAAAAATTATTCTAATGTTATCTGAAAGAATTTATATTACAGCAGTGACTTTCAATTCTTTTTTATTGTAACCTACAGTATGAAACATATTTAGAATTGTGACTCAATCTATGTGCGCACACACACACACACACACACACACACAAGCAATAAAAGTTTCATACAATAATAATTACCCCAAATACATGTAATAAAGTCTAATATTTTCCATATTATTTATTACCTATTAAATGTTGGTGACTTCTAATAAATTAATTCCCAGGACCTTAACTGGATTATGAGCTTCTTACATTTAAAATACACTGTTTTATGAAATACTCAAGTAAATTGTTCAAATAAGAGTTATAAAGGAATCCTTAACTTATATATTCACACGAATAAGAAAGCTATAAGCATACGAGTGAAACAATAGAAAGTCTTGAATTATACCCATGTTTACATAAGCAATTTACATAAAATAAGGATGCAATTCCAAACAGTGATAAGATCATATATTGCACACACAAAAATTGTGTGTCTAGGCCTTTCTAGTCCTGACACTGATTGAGTCTCTGGATACAATGGCCAATTTTCAAGAAATACAAAAGACAGAGGAACATGTTAAATTGCACCATGAGTATGCAGTCTGCAAATCTAGACTGACAAACTCAGATCACAAGTAGCTTCTTTAAGATACTGCCAGTTGCGTGCTCTTTACCTGAAGAATTGTACAGAAAAGAAAGGGATAGAACAGGGGAATGTAAAAATTCTTTTAAAACTTAAAAGATATCAAGTGAAAATTTTGGCAGTGACAAAATTTTATAATACAATATTATAGTGACGAGGGCTGCACACACACACACACACACTTAGAGGATCAAACCATAAACAAATGCTCCTGTTGGGAGGGACCATGGAGGGGATTCTGGGTGGCAGACAAAGTTCTATTTTTTCACCTGCATGGGGTAAAGAGTGGTTTGCTTTATACTATTTCACTAAGCAATACTATTTGTGTATGTGTGGTTTTCCAGATCTGTTTTTTATTTTATAGTAAAAACTTAAAAGGTTAGAAAAGGAGGTGGGGCTTTGAGTGTTAAGATAAGGTGTCTGAATTTAATTTGATAATGGAGAATTATTTATTGATTATCTTTAGTGTAATGAACTGATTTTTGGAGAAGTACATGCTTACATCTCAATTCCAAAGGGTAATTTGAGAATAGCTAAGTGAATAGAAATGCCACATTTAGGGCCATCTGGCAATAACAGTTGACTATTCTTGAGAATTCTGGATCAGATTTGAAGAAGAAACTGTTTCTTCAGACACCACAGACACTGTATAATGACTACAATATATCTTGGGGGACCTATGTGTGCCAGACATGCTGTGGTCCAAAGCCAACCGGCCTCTTGGCTTCTTGTGCTTGTATATTACAATAATAGATGGCAGAGGATGTGATATTTGCCCCAATAACTCTGTTTTTTAAAAAAGAATTACTAATCTTCTTTCTTATTTATTGCTTCTTCAACACAATAGGTAATAGATTTGAAAGGGAAGGTTTGATGTCCTTAAATGACTGGATTAGCTGGCAACCAAAATTACTGTAGCCTTCAATTTACTGAGTAAGAAAGTAACTGGAACCAGAAGACCAAAGTGTAAAAGATTGTAATACTGTTATCATAGGACTACTCTGTGGTTTTAAATGGTGAGAGTAAGGTTGGGGGAAGGAACACTGGTGGGAAGAAGAAGCCATAGTAGCCATTGATATAGTGATGAAAATAGATGCTCATTAAACACTGGGTAGAGGTTAGATATTTGAGATAATATCATTATATGTAAATGCCTTTAGGTTTTCTTTTTTATTTTAGTTAGGAGAACAAGAAAAATGCAGTCTGATGATAATATTTTGTGCATGTGAGGATGTTGTGAAGAAAGTATGAAAGGAAGGAGGAAACAGAGGTCAAGTGTACAGGAGGAATAGTAAGCAGTGTTAACTTTCCAATTCTGAGCTTGAGAAGATGGCAAACTCTTCCCTTTAAAAGAACCTAGGGATAGTAAAGGGTAAAGGGGGCCAACTATATGGTGACAGAAGATGATTTAACTTTGTGTGGTGAACACACAATGCAATATACAGATCATGTATTATAGAAATGTACACTTCAAAACTATGTAATCTTTAAAAAATTTTTTTTCTTTATTGATTTTAGAGAGAGAGGAAGGGAGAAGGAGAGAGATAGAAACATTGATGAGAGAGAACATCTATTGGCCACCTCCTACATGCCCCCCACTGGGGATTGGGCCCACAATCTGGGCATGCGCCGGACCGGGAATCGAACCGGGGATCACTTGGTACATGGGTTGACGCTCAACCACTGAGCCACACCAGCTGGGCAAACCTATGTAATCTTATTAACCAATGTCACCCCAATACATTTAATTAAAAAAAGGTATTACAAAAATAAAATAAAACAGCCTATTAGGTAATCTAACCACTTGCACTCTCGAAAGAAAAAGTGCTTTGTACATTTAAGAGCTATCATTCTGTATTTTTGGTGCAACAAACACACAGTTTCTTCCTCTCAAAAGGATGCACAATTTTAAGGTAATAAGAGAGGCAAACAAGGCACAAGTTACAAAGGTCTGCATCATTTCCATTAAAGAGCAGGGGAACTCACGTGCACACACACATGCACATGTACACAGACACACACAAGCACACACAGTACCATGCAAATGGTAAAATTGGAGTTCCTTGAGGAATTGCATTTGCTAACATCTCAGGCTGGAGAAATATGTAGACCCAGCACACATGAAAATAAAAAACAAAAAACTAAATACCAGCCTAGATAAATGCCTGTGATATGCTAAAAATGAATTTCAAGTACTCAAAGCACTGCATAAGAGGAAACTATCAAAAAACTGCCAAGTCTGAGATTTAGAAATGTCACTCATGGGTGCTGTTTCCAAACTAGAAGCTTTTATTCTTATGGCAGGTTTTCACAGCTGAACTGATACGCTGGTGGTAGGTGTTTGCATGTGGCCTTTTAGAGACATAGTTTTTGAAAACAAGGAAGTCAGTGCATAAGGAAAGAAGGAGTTAATGGGTTAAAAACTGGGTAAATGTTACTCCAGTGAAATTATAGCTTGTTCAGATGAATACTCTCTACTTCTCGTGTAGCTTTAAATTATGGACAAATGCTTGCAATTGTGAACTCCCTACATTGTGGCTGCCTGTTCCCAGGCTTCATCAACCGGGGCTGTCCAATGGGATTACTGTAAGCCCTCACGGCAGTCTGCCAGCCACTGATGAGAAACTCATACCCCTGGATGTTAGATTGCTCTCTTTACTCCATCCTGTGACGGCTGTGATTGCTGTCATGGTGTTAGGTTAGAAATTAGCATTTTGTGGCCCAAATTTTGCCGTCCAGAACACACTAAAAAAAAAAAGAAAGAAAGAAAGAAAAAAACAGGAGAATAGTGATTTCTTCTGTCGAAAAAGGAACGCGGGACTACCATCATACAGATGTCTACACGACTTAGGTCAGGAAGTGTTGTTGTGTGGTCCTGGTGGGCCTAATGCGGGCGTTTTACTGTTGGCACAGCCTCTGCTTAGAAACCAAAGGCTTTCGTTTTATAAAACTAAGCCTGAATGAGGAAAATATGGGTGAGTCCTGAAAAGTGTTAAAATTAAAAACATCATCTTGGTTTTGAGCCTTAAATTTGAAAACTTTGAATTAATCACGAGGCCAAGAACCTAATTTTTAGCATCATTTTAGTTCTTCTATCTAGAAGCAATGACAGTATAATATATGCTTTCTCATAATAGTTTCTTTTGATATATATGTCAGAATAAACTGTGAAAAGATGAAAGATATAGGACTTATGAAAAATAAAGTGGTAAATGTCATTAATTTTATTTGTGTTTACCCCTTAAATCATTATGACAAAATGACCCAAGTACAGCTATTAGAGTAATCAATGTTTTTTATCATCGATGATTCTGTAAACGTCCTTGAACTAATATTTTTCTATCTTATATTTGCTTACACCTGTGTACGTACTAAACCCTTATTAAAAAAACGACTGACTTTTAGTTTTATATGACTCTGTATTGTGGTTAAGACTTACATATAATTTAATTTCTACTCTTTTGGCTAGAGATTAATTACAGCAAAATAAAAGTGATTTAAATTTTAGTAAGAACAAAATGATATAGTTTTCTTATCTTCTGATTCTTCCTGGGCTGTCCGCAGACATGCTAATTTTTCCTGTCATTACCCGTGAGCACGCTGGAAGGATTCTGACATGTGAGGTGCACAGATTCTGTTAGGAGCCTTGATATTTATCCACCCAAGCTTATCCGTCATCTTTAATCATGCACAAGGCAGAATTACTTAATCATTTCATTTTATTGAAAAGAAAAAGAAAGATTTACATTAAAATGCTGACATGCAAGAAAAAAAATAAATCGAAAATGATTATGAGGAGAAGGATATGCAGAGACTAAAGCTCCATTGGTTTTGTGATGCTCATTTAAAGCAATGATCTTGCAAAGCTAAGACATAAAAGCAATGATGATGTTAGCGGTTGGTGTATAACCATCGCATTTCTGCATTTCTAGTTTGAATTCTTAGAAAATTATATGGGGAAGCTAAGACAAATAATTAAACATTAGACCTAATTACTGACCCCTCCCCATTCTTATCCCGGATTGAATTATACTCTAATGACAATCCTATATAAAGGACCATGACCCCAGATTTAAGTTCAACACCGTGACGATCTTTATGTAAAATACTTGTTTTAATTCCAAGAGCACAAGATAAGCCAAACCATACAGACTCTAAGAATTGCCAAGTTTAGTCTATATACGGTAGTGTAAGCTTAATTTTCTCAAGCAAGCATGTTTTTGTTTTTAATATATATTATCAGTGTTCTGTACTTTTATGAACAATAACACATGTTCTACATAAGCATGTGTATTCCTGCTTTATATTACAGAGTTGGCTTTGGATAATTCAAAATAATTGTTTGGGACATTTTCACTGTTCCCCTAGCCCATCCTTTCTATTTTATATTATTTGTTTCTATTTTTCTAGTTGAAATATAATAAAGAAATATTCCAAAGATGAGAGATTTGAAAAACTTTGTGAAGACATTAATTGACAATAATTTTCAAAGTCTCTTTTAGAAATATAGTGCAATACGAGGATTTTTTAAACAGTAGCAAGGTATCTTCCAAAATTTTTTTTCTGGACCTCAAAATATATTGTAAGGTTGAATTCACATATTTCTGAAAACAATCTATACTTGAATGGAATTGGGTTTAAGAAAATTAATCACATCAAATAAGAAGAGCAATTATACACAAGAGAAATTGAAAAAAAAACTTGTTTTGAAATTAAGAAAAGAATGGATCCTTCTAAGACCAAATAGTATCTGCATTATTCATTTAACCTTGAATAGATGGTTGTTCACCACCCACTGTGTGCCAAGACATGTGCTAGCTCGTGTGAACAAAATATCTGGCCTAGAAGATACTTGATTACATTTTGCTCATGGTGTAAATTATTTAAGAATCCAGAAAATAAAAATATGTTTCCTGCTCCCCTAGATATGTAATTGGCTATATTTTCACTAAACTTGATTATCTTCTTAACATATACATAGCTAGATAAGACTCAGTCACTCAGTGCTTTTAAACCAATTCAGTATTTCAGCATATTCAGACTTTATACAGCATTCAAAAAGGTTTTTCTAAATATTTAAATGGCACAATTTCAGATGATTCAAGAATATTACTGTTGTTCATACAAATATATACAATCAAGAAAATAGTTTAGTGCAATTAAATATAAAAATTAAAAGATATCATTGAAAGATTGAAATAATTTTTGTGTTTTAATCACAAAAATTATATACAAACTGCAGGATAATTTTGAAAGTCATATAATCCATGTAATTAGATGTTAGAAACACATGACTTATGATATTCCCTAAGGACAGAGAAGCATCTATTAAAAATCAACCATTCTTTTGCTCATCTAAGAGTATCTCTAAATTCCAAACTCTACAAATACCACTTCATACCACTTCTCCTCCATTTGGGGAGATAAAGAAAATTCTGCTTTTCTTTTATTTAATTCCATTGACGACTTTGCTACTGGAAAATTCAAGAACTTCCCTTTACATTTTTCGACAGTCTCATCATTTACTATCCAGTTATTTTTAACACACAATAAAGAATAAACAGGAAATATCACAATTTATCTAAAATTGTGAATTATTACTGAAAGACTCATGGTCTTTCAGCAATAATTAAGCAAATAAACATTTTATTTTTATACATATTAAAATTTTAGTTATATTCAAAAAGATATTTATATATATGTTATTGAAAGTAGGTGATTGATATTAATTTTATGAATGTATATTTGCTGTGAATTTAACTCTATTATTACAAAATAGAAACAATGAGATAAAATGTCCAAAATATTGAAATTTACTTATTGTAAAATAAATCCAAAGTAATGCTGTGAATGATGTTCTGAAAAGAGATTCACAATTTTTATCACAGCAATGAAAACTTGATTTCCTTTTTTCAGTGACCTGTTTTAAATATATTTTCATATATTTTGTCAGAAATGAAATAAAAAATCATTCTTTGTGCTTGATAATGATACGAAATGTAAAGTACATATTTCTGCCATACTTTACTATAATGCTGATTTTCAAAAACAGAAATAAAAAAAATCAAACCTAAATAATTTTATTTTTAGTGTTTAGTGACCCATTATGTACTTAAACTTTCAAAATCTCTTTTTAAATGTAGTTTTCC
Organism: Tadarida brasiliensis; assembly: GCA_030848825.1. Taxonomy (NCBI): domain Eukaryota; kingdom Metazoa; phylum Chordata; class Mammalia; order Chiroptera; family Molossidae; genus Tadarida; species Tadarida brasiliensis. Next base: position 28,865,696 of record CM061272.1, read on the forward strand.
TGAAAGCATTCATGTATTTAAATTACTTTAAATTATCTATTACTTTAAAATGAAAATGGAAACAGCATAACAGACAAATGGAAAAATAAGAATCATAGTATCAAATACTAAGGGAATAACAAGTAGGGTTACTTTAACTTTACAGCAATAGGTGGCAGTGTTACCTAAATACTCTTTGATTTGAATTGAAGACCGGCGGAAATGGGTTGTCTCCAAATATAATTTCATGTATGCAAACAAATAAGAACACAAATGTCAACCTTAAAAATCTGGGGATATTTTGTTATCATTATTACTTAGTATTATTTTTATTTATGTAGCCAGCAGTATGTCAAATAGTAGAAGTGCCAATTAAAATGTATGACAATAAATATGATTAAAGAGGTACACATTTACTATAATTTATAAACATGTTAACTTTTGAATACAAATAAAATTAAACCACTTAATATTTTGCCTGCAAAATTTTACTTTATCAATTTCTCATCCTATAGAATTTAGCATTTGAAATTTTCAGGTGTTCTAAAAACCAATGATTCAGAATGCTTAAGTTAATGACTAAAATTTCCTTGATCTTACCATGTTCCTTTTGGTGATGTTTTGTGTCGTGTGTAAATGAGAAGCCTATCATGTGATGTGTGTGTGTTAATACAGTGATTCTTGACAATGTGCAACCCATTAGACTGAGAGTACAGACATGGAATTCTTTCACCACGGCCAACATAGTCATTGTTAACATCTGAAAGTGAAAAGGAAAGAAATAAAACAGACTATATATGTGTTCACAGTATTTATATGGAAGTGAGAATAGCAATGAAGACTGCGCCTCTTACTAAAACACACAGCACCTCTTTAAAAGCTGGACTTGTTGACCCTGGGGCAGGCAGATTGCAATAAGACAATTCCTTCCTCTGGGCAGACACAGCCTGTCACCAGGACAGGCTTGCAAAGTCAGGTGTAGGCTGCATTCAGCCCCTATGCCTCCCACCACCTTGGTGCTATGGCCCAGTACCAGCCACGGTCTGCACCGTGCCTTGCAAATTAATTAACGTTCCACCAATGGATGGTCAACATTCCTTCTCTCAGAATTCTCAGAAATGATGGCTGAACATATGGTGTGAGGGTCTTCATGACGATGGTGTCTTGTGCTTAAACAAGTGCTTCTATCTTAAGAGAGAACCACAGCTCTGTGGAGAGACTGACGCAGGATGCAAAACCCTGTCAGAAATGAAGGACTTACTCCCTTCTCTGCTGCAAATGCTGCCTGAGAGAAGCCTCAGCTGCCAGCCTCCCGAGGAGATTGCTTCTGCTGAGCAGACACTCCTGGCCCAAGGCCACCTTCCCTTTCTGGGGAAACCCACACCTGATGAAAAACATGAGGGCATCTCAGCCTCATCTTGAGACCACTCTTAAGATTCATCCCAGCTCTAGAACATCCCACACACTTGGTTGAGACCACGGTGGCTGCATCTCAGCTCAGTTTCTGCCTCTGCCGCTGCCACTCTCCCTTTCACAGGGGCTCATCCCTAAGGGGGCACTCACTAATCACCCTCTTGCACACTTATCTCCATTTGAGCCTACTTTAGGGGGAATCCAATCTGTGCCCTCCTCTAAGAAAGGATGAAAAGCCCGGCCGGTGTGGCTCAGTGGATTGAGCATTGTCCCATGGACTAAGAGGTCCCGGTTCCATCCCAGGTCAGGGCACATGACCAGGTTGCAGGCTCGATCCCCAGTAGGGGGTGTGCAGGAGGCAGCCAATAATCGATGTTTCTCTCTCACATTGACATTTCTCTCTCTAAAAAAACAATCAATAAAAACATATTTTTAAAAAAGAAAGAATATAAATGGACCTAGAGGCCAGAAGGTTCTCTCCACTGTGCTCCACGGCCAGAAACTAGGTCATAACGATGGTAAGGCATTTCAAATATCAATGATTTTTTGTCCATAAAAGTAACTGTAAAGGGCGAATAACTGATGGAAGAAAAAAAATAAAAGCTCTTACACCAGCACTAAACATCACTTAATACTAGACTACACGAGTACTCAATAAATGGTTGAACTGCACATTGTACTGACTGTATGCAGTGTACAGTTTAACAGTATACGTTTGTCCATGTTTATTGCACATCATTGATGTGTCAGACCCCAGGCAGGGACACGAAGTTAACCAAGACATGGGCTCTGTTCTCAAGCAGCTTCGGGATCACCAGCATTTCTAGTCTGTTCACAACCCATGTTTATGCTGTTATTTAGCGAGAATCGGATGTCGACTGGGTAGTGCAAACAATTTTCCAAGCATGAAAACTTTTTTATATGATAGAAACTAGGTCATATGAGATAATTTGGATTTGAGTGTAAAAACAAGTTTTCTATTTAAGAAACAGAATTGTATCGCAATTATTCCTTCATCAAGTCAAATACATTTTATTAGATATCATTGCTATTTATTCAAATTTATTTTTAAAAAGATGCATCAGAGCCGGGCCAGTGTGGCTCAGTGGTTGAGCGTCGACCCATGCACCAAGAGGTCGCTGGTTCGATTCCCGGTCAGGGCACATGCCCAAGTTGTGGGCCCACTTCCTATTTGGGGGGGCATGCAGGAGGAGGCCAATCAATGTTCTCTTTCATTGATGTTTCTATCTCTCTCTCCCTCTCCCTTCCTCTTTCTCTAAAAATTAATAAAGAAAGAAATAAAATAAAAAAGCTGCACCAGAGAGGGTTATTATAAATATTTTTAATAGTGATCATAAACAATTAATACTTTTTTAGAGCTACAGGATCTTATTTATTTATATAATTCTGCAGTAGGAGAAAGGTGACAAGTGGCTACCACTGCCCCACCTTCATCCCTGACATCCTTCTCCCTGTGGCCAGATGGAAATGGAGTCTAACAATGAGTCTCAGCACAGGACTCCCAGGAGTTATTATTCTTTGGTAAGAGGTGACATTGGACCCTATTTGCTATCCAAATCTAGCCAAGGTACATTATTTTATAGCACCAGGTGCTAAACTGAGATTTAGAAAAGTGAAAATCCTTTTCTAGAGAAAGAACATGACTGGTTAAGATGTCTGATCTTTCAGTTTGGTACTCTTTTTATACCATTCTCTGGACACATATTTATGCTACTGTGCCATTAAACTACTGAATTACCAAAATTTCTTTTTAATGAAAATGAGACCCAGTTTGTAGGTTGATTTTTATTGTACTGTGCTCCTAGGTATATATTGTTTAAGCCAAATTATGTGGCTTCAGAATCATTCTATTCCATATTATACAGATTAATTGTGTGGAATCTATAACAAAATCAAGTTAATAGATGTATTATTATAGCTTTTGTCTAAATTCAGTAATAGTAAGCCAATGATCAAACGCTAGTAGCCAACTTCAAACTTTCATCAAATGTTCGGCATTATTAAAATTTCTAATGATTTGTTAATTTAAGCAGCAGATAAAAGAAAATTCAAATGTCACAGTTTTATAACTGAGAGCTTCTTATCTTTCTCATTATGAAAACCTATTTACCATTTTTTATAGGGAAAATAATCCATAATAGATTCACCTTGCCGCATTTCGCAGTTGAATATGTCTTACGGTAATGCCAGTTACTATCCCGGTTGTACTCAGTTCAGGAAGTTCATTTCATGAAGGCATGATACATGGCAAAGCAAGCAAACAAACAAACAGTGCCCCCTTTTTTCCAGTCACTACAAGTGGAAACTTTAATAGTCTATAAACTAGAGCAATGGGATAGAATAAAACAGGAAAAATGATAGTTCAGAAGATGGCCAAGGAAGACACAGAGCAGCAGCTATACCAATTCCTTGAGAGACAGACTTAGAAAATAATAGTAGCTATTTATAATTGATATTCTTAAGTGTCCGGCACAATCTTTAGTGTTTTATGGTTGCTTGTATATGCTTTATGATTGTTTTTATTGATGGTTGGAAGATGGGTAACTGAGGAACAGAAGAGTCAAATGACTTACCAATGAACCCAGTACTGGGTGAGATGAGGTTCAGATTTCCAGATGGTCCAGCTTCCAAACAGGGGTTCTGTGCTATTATGCTATAGCTGCCTCTTGGTAATTTCCAATAAATATTAATGATGGATACATGCAAATTATTTACATGAGACAATTTTACATTTTTTTTAAAAAAGTAACACTATTTTCTAAAAAAATCTGCAGGGACAGCAAGTTTGCTGAGTCAGAATTGAAGGCAGCCACTGCAGAGTTCCGGGATTAGGCTCCCAAGCTGTACTGAACCCCTGAAATGACATGCAAATATTGCAGGAGCTTATTTGTGGAGAGTGGGTTCACAGAATTTATAACCATTTCAAAGAGATCATATTGGTGACACAGAAACTTTTGCAATAGCTTTCTTAGTACGTCATTTAACTTTAGTCATAAAGATATACAGGTACATATACCCATACATATGTGTGTGTGTGTATTATGTGTGTGTGTGTGTGTGTGTGTGTGTGTGTGTAATAACTAGGTCCATATGAATACACAGAATATATACAAACACACAGATTCCTAACATTCCTAGTAAATGTTATTTTGCATGTTTGTAGCAGAAGGCAGCATTATGTTATATTTTGCGTAGCTCTTTAACCTTCCCTTCATCCCAAGTACTTTTACCAAAAGGGAGGACAGGCTTATCTCAAAAGGTTGTGTCAGTGCAAATAATTTCTCAAGTAATGTTTTTATTTAGTTTTCCTTAAAGACTTTGTAGTTCAAGGAACTGGAAAATTATGATACCTTTGATTTGTGCAAAAGTCTACTGAAGCAAAGACTAGGAGGCATTTGTTTGTATGTGTGGTGTGGTTTATACTTACTGTATACATATATAATAAGGACAACCTTTGAAAAATTTGGTTCTAAATGTCAAGAACCAAAAAGAACTCTATCATGTGTGTTATTAATATGTTTCACTATCTAAAAGAATATTCCATCATGTAGTGGGAATGTCACATTACCATAATTTTCTTATATCAAATGCATGCATTTAGCAAGTACATTATGATAGTGTCTGCCTTGCAAGAAGAAAATCTCTTTTGTACTGAGCTTCATGATGTCCCGATGTGGAAATGTCCAATCTACTTTAAAAACAGATCGATATTTTAGAAGTAATTTTTGTGTCCTTTGCTAAGCATTTCAATACATTTAAGTAAACTTGCTTTGTGTCCACAGAGTACAAAGTAAAATAGAGTTTGGCAATTATCTTGTTAACAGAATCAATGTAGACACAATGTTAAGTGGACAAAGTTGTATCTCTTTGTTTTTACTACTTGTTAAATTGTGTATTTTGTCTAAATTGTCAGATAATTACCAGATCTTCATTGAACGTTTTGTGCTAGAGTAGAATAGTCATTGTCTGACTTTTTCATATTTTTAGAAATCAATTGTAATTTATTGTAGGGAATATTTTAAGGAAATTTAAATATAATTGGGAAAAATAATATTTGTGAGTCAAAGAAAGTGAAACCAGAAAATTACTACTGGATTATTATAGCATTCTAAAAGTTAATTTAAAAAATTCATAAATCTGTTAAAGATAGAATATAAATTGTAGGTGGGATATATAAAATTGCCAATATTCAACAATTTGTGGCCTTCGATTTTCACATGATTTAAGTTAACATATCAGGGGATATTAATACCATTGCCGTCTCATGATATATTTATAAACATGTAGCTTTTCTTTGGAAATCAATATATATTTCAATTACATATTTAACAAATATGGTTACAATGTTAGTTCATGTGCCTCAGCTATGAAAGCACATATTGTGTATTTAGATTTGGTAAATAATCATGTTTTCATTAGCAGTCCCAAATTTCACAGCTGGAATGTGTACCTAGTATAGTAATTTTGCGTCATTGCAGATGCTATGGTAAGTCACCTGTTGTCTTCTATGGTAGCAATCTGTGTTTGAGCCAAGATCAGCATCTTGTCAGGAAAACTACTGAGAGATTTTTTTGGCATGTTGCTTCCTCATCATCAAATAACACACATGAACTACTATTGCTCAGCACTGATTTCACCGTACACCTCCTCTCTCTCGGTTTCCAACGTGTCGCCTTATAGCTTCACAGCATCCCTGTGCTGTCCACATAGACTGCGCACCTTCAGATACTGCTTCTCTCTTCATCTCCAGACTTCACTTCAGAACGTCAGGCATATACATCACTGAATCTTTATTTAAAACTGAATTCATGTCTCTAAAGACTAAAATGACCCTCCAACACCGGCAGCTACAGAGCACTCATCTCGTCAACACAAAAGCCTCAGGACCATCTTTGATCTCCCCTTTTCTTCTTCTTTCCTAGTTAATAAATTAAACCAGTGTCTATTATTTCTTCAAAATAGTTCATCTTTCTCTCCCCACTGTGACTTTGTTGATTCTGAAAGTTATCATTGCACATCAGGACCTGCTGCAATCGCCTCTCAATTAATCTCCCCGTTTATTTTCTGCTCCCCAAACTGTTCTTTATACCATCACTAGACAAGTGAACATATTATTATTCCTTTTCAAAGTATTTCCAAGTTTCTAGATGACTTGACCTGTGTTTATGGTCCTGGATAATTTGAACCCCACATTCCTTCCCCTGCATTCCTTCCAGCCTCGCCCATGCTCTTTCTTATTTTCTTCAGTAAAAATTTTACTCAGTGTGAATCTCTGCTCACCTGTCTCAATACTTGCACTTATAATATTGTGTGCACTAGAATATTCTCTTCCCTGCTTACGTATCAGCTGTACTTATTTAACTATATGAATGGTTATTCTTTCATTTATTGAAGAGGTTACTTTGCATGACCTGTTAAAAATCTTTCCATTATTGTCTTGGCTTACAAATTATACATTTATTACTTATTTTTCATGTTTTCTTTCCCCAACTAGACTATGAACTTTTTAAAAAAATTGATTTTAGAGAGAGAGGACGTGGGACAGAGAGAGAGAGAGAGAGACAGACAGACAGACAGACATTGATGTGAGAGAGAAACATTGATCAGCTGCCTCCTACACACACCCGGAGCAGGACAGGACCAGGAAAGGGCAAAGACGTCAGCCTGTGACGTGTGAACTACATGCCAGAGGCAAGTCAAGGGCTCTTAAATACTGCATTCACATTTTTCACACCCGTTACAGTGTCTGACCAGTGATGCCCAAGTTGTGCTGGCTTCAATTACTTCTATCTCTAGACCAGTTTAAATCTTTCTTATTTTCTTTCAACTCCAGATGGTCAGCATTTAGTTTCCTTTTTTTATGTGAACTCACCCACCCCTAAAACCTAACATTAGGAGATTTTAAAAATTCTTGATTCAAGAGGCAATCACTTTGCAGATATCTCTATGAAAGAAAACTAGGGCTTGGAGAAGGGAAGATCATTGCACAGATCCATGCAACAACTAAGACAGAGTCGACGCTTGAAGAACTATCATCTGTTTCTTGGTCCATCCAAACTCCCATTCATCATGGGCTGATATTGTCTTGCTCGTTCTCTGTCTCCCCTCCTTGACCTTGAGACCCATCCTCATCCTTTCTGACTCTACTTAGTCCCCAGAGAGATGACACCTGCTATGCATCACCTAGTCTCCCTTACTTACTGAGCTTTGGCTGTTTCCAGGGAACAGGACTTGTCCATTGGAGGTGAGAGAGTGGGAGAGGAGATGGGGGAAGTGTACTTCTCTGCTCCTGCTTTCTCTGAGCCACAGCTGTGGGCATTTGCTGTGCCCTCCACAGCAGTAAGGTGACAGGGCCTCTCCTCCTCAGGCCTCCAGGTCCTTCTGAGCTCCAGGGGCTCTGTTTTCTCCCCCTGCCTTTCCAGGACCAGACCAGACTCAGCAGCTCTCCTCTGTTCTTTTAAACCCACTTATACTTCTGTTAATATCTTCTTCTTTAATGTATCTTCAAACACCTGAGTTGTAGTCTCTTTCCTACCAGGAAACAGATATGAGCAATAGATAAAAATGGCCATTTAAAAGTTAGGAAGTCGTTTTGACTCAGGTTAAAAATCCAAATCCAAATGTTTAACTAAGTCCATTTTTGAATCTCAAATCTTGTGTCCTTTTTTTCTTGTATTTTCTGCGTGAAGTTAAAATAGAAATGAATTAAAACTCAAATTTTCTGAACTCATTTAAAACACAGAATAAAAGAAAAGGGATTGTTTTTGTTTTTAAATATTACTTTCTTGAATTTTAAAGAATGACATATTTTAAATTATTGTTATTTCTTTTAAAATAATGAAGTACTTCTGGTAAAGGTAGCTTATTCCCTTTCCCTGTAAGTGGCAGTGAGGTTGTGGAAAGGTTTCTGTGTGATGGTGCAATGTTTAAATTAAATATGGATTTGGGGTTCTGAGCCTGCTGAGATAAGTGTGCTGAAAATGTGAACGAACCAATCACAACAAACCGAATGATGGCCATTAGAGTGGTTAGCATGTGTTTATTTTGTAGACAAACAATTTGACTTTTTCTCAGCCTGAATGGGAAAAAAAATGGCTTTTGTGTTGTTAAGATCAAATGATTTAGAGTTTACGTTTTAAGCAAATCAATTCTTGGGTTCCATTGAAGTTACAATAAAAGTGACATTAACATGAATTTTGTCATTGCAACTTGCTTTTCTCCTGGAATTTTGTAGCACAATGAACTAAGCTATATTCTGTATTGTTTTGTATTTAAAATAATGCTTGTTGATCTTTATTTAGCAGTTCTAGGTGCTTTTAGCAGAAATATTTTCTCTGTCCATTTTTAGTGTTGTCATCTCCAAGTCCAAAACACATTTTGTCAGTTTATACAACTACTTTCAGTCTTTAAAGATGCCCATCACAACTTTAGGGTTTGCCTGGACTATGTGTTTAGAGATTCTAGTTGTATATGCCTCAAAGTCACACTGAATTTTATCCTGTCTACATACCTATACATTTTTGGTAGAGTAATTCAGCCCAGTATGTCTCAACACTCTTCAATTTAAAGTACTTTTTTCCCTTATAGCCCTTCTTTGTCAAACACAGATACCTCAGAGAGCTAATTTTATCTATTCCTTCATTAAATTTAAATAGATATATATGAAAGGATATGGTCCCATATATGATTAGCTTATTTTACAACAGAGAAGTTATGAAGTATGCCCCCCAAAATGATACTATTGCAATTTAGTAATGGAAGTACAAATAAAATGCCTTTAGAATGCAGAAGAAATGGATTGTTAACATTATTTTTTAACACTAACAAAGCTGTTTTACTACTCTTATGGCTATTTGTTAGGTGACTAAGCTTAAAATTCTTTGAGGGCAGAGACCAGCTATTGTGTCTCTTTAAGGACAAGGTGCTACTTCTAAGAATGATAGTCCTATTCTGGTGTGAGACAAATCAAAATGGCACAACTCTTCTTGATCAAACGTTCTGGGAAGAAACCAAATTTAGAGTAGAGATCATATAAATTATGAGCTTACAAATGGAACTCTGTCTCTCTACATCCAGGGCACGCCCAAAATCCCAGAATGCCAAGACTATCAGGATCTGTTCACTTCCCTTGCAATTGCTATCTTCTGTCACCAATTCCCAAGGCCTAGAAGAATAGAGACTAGGTGGTCACTCCAAAGCCAGTGGTGGACACCACAGTGAAATTCTAGGAGTACTGAGAATTCACCCCATCTTCAATACCTCTCACCCCACTTGACTTTTGCTACATAGCTGATGACAGACTCTACCTCGCCCTTACCTGAAGCCACCCATCCTGCTTTCTAAACTTCTAGCTGATACTGCTACACATTGGTTTTTAGGTCCTTTGGACATCTCTAACCCACAAATTGCTACAATAGCTAAGATATGTTGAGTGCTTTGTACATACTGGGCCCTTTGGATAGCATGGTTTTCCCTTCACACAAAACTGGAAAATTCCTAATTATGAATCAATTCGAATATCTCTTTTCCACATCTGCATTCCATCTACTTAGCACTGTTGGGGAACCAACACATGAGTGCAAGTTGCCACATGTCACACTTCTGGAAAAATCCAACCTGCCATGAAAACTGTTTCAAATATCCACTTCTTTCACAGTATTCTCCCTTTGATTCTCAGAAAAAAAAAAATATTGAATTCCTTTCCACTCTTTTTTGTTGTTAATCCTCACTTGAAGATATTTTCCCATTGACTTTTAGAGAGAGTGGAAGGGAGGGAGGGAGAGAGAAACACTGAGGTGAGAGAGATACATCAAATGGTTGCCTCCAGACATGCCCTGACCAGGCTGGGGATCGAACCTGCAACCCAGGTGCATGCCCTTGACCAGAATCGAACCCACAACCCTTCAGTCCACAGACCAAAATTTTAACTACTGAGCCAAACTTGCTAAGGCTTCTTTCCACTCTTTAGATCAAATGAAAACTGTCAGATAGGACCTCCCTCGACTTTTCATCATAAATATCTACAAAAATGTTAGTCTCTGCACTATCTTTTCTCTCTTTACTCCTCTTCCAGTGGAAAAGGAACTCATTCTCCCATCCATGGACAGCCTTTCCAGCCATACACTAGGGCCTGTGGGCCTTCCCCACTCTTTGTCATGTAGTCTCTTCCGTGTATCTGGTCCCTTCTCATTTTGCTCTCACTCAAGTACCTGCAGCCTCTCCACCACCCTCATCACACAGCATTAAAATCATCTTTCTGGATCTGTTCTCATGCACTCATGCATCTTGCAGTTCACCGTCTGCTTCTTACCTCTCCTTCAGCATCATAGTTCTCAAATAGTTTCATACACTCATCATTCATTCTTTTCTTCAATGCCCTCAGTCTTTGACCTCAAGCACTACTACCTTCTCCAAGATTTCCATTGGCCTTACTATGTCTAAATTCAATGGGTAATTATTTTTTCTTACCTTTAAATAATGTTTTTATAATATATTAATTACTCAAGTGATACATGTGAAAAGTGATGCAATTGTTCAGGATTTATTTCCTGCATATTAGCTTCAAGAAAAGAATATGACTGTGTACAAAAACCATAGATACTACTGACATTTCAGTGTGTAAAGGAGTCAAACTTGACCGACCTCAATGTTGATACCCCAGCTTCTTAATCTTGCCAGGGAAGGAGCTATTGCTTCCCAAAGCAGGAGTGCTTACATGCACACTCTGCAACCAGGTTACTCTATCATTAGCTGCAATAGCAAGGCCTGGACCCCAGCCCTTAATCAGACCAAGAAGAGCCCAGGGGTACCCCAAATTATAATCAATTAATTTCCAGGTTAGTGCAGGAATGAAGAATCTGGAAGATCATATTTCCATTTTATCCCAGCCCCTGAGCAATCAGGTCTAGGGCTGAAACTGACAAATTACACAACTCCCGAAGTATCAGGGTGCCTCACCTGGAGTCTGATGGGCAGCCTTAATGGAGTTGTATGTGTTGTGTAAGAATAAATGGGAATCAGAGACCTACTTACCTGCTACTCACTTGGTCTTGGTAGTTATCTCCACTGAATGCTGTTCTAGCAGGTGGGGAGAATGTGATTCTTGGTATTTGCCTTTGTTTGCAGGACAATTTATAGACATTTTTCTTTTAAAATTTATACAATAAAAATATAACCCCCACCCCCATATCTTCCTAGATTCCACTCATGGCCCCAGGAATAACTTTTATTAACTTATTGACTAATTAATGTGTATGAGTATTCAGATTTTTCCTAGAATATAGAATACACAAATATAATAAATACACAGGGACAAGGAGATAGAGATTGGAAGAGAAATGCATATAAATATTTGTTGAAAAATAAAAGTACTCCTTTATATTTATTATTCTGCATCTTTTTACTTGATAGCATAATTTGGAGCTTTTTCCTGCCAGTGTTCATAGTTCTGCCTCCTTCTTTCTAACAGAAGCTCATTATCTGTAATATAGACAAATCACGATCAGATCAGCTATTTCCATGTTAATGGACATTTCAGTGCATTCCACTTTACTACTATTATAAATAAAGCTGCAATGGACATCCTTAAAATTCTTCTTTGTGAGAATTTGTGACTATTTGCTAACGTATATGTGTTGTAAAGAATAATTACATCATTTAAACATGAGATTTTTTTTATGGTAAGTCTGGTATGAACACTGAATAACACCATGAAACAGCAAATGAGAGTGAAGGTTTATTATAGCACAGCTTGACACGCAGGGGCCATATAGGAGATGCTACAGGGAAGTAGACTCAGCCAAGAGGTGGGGAGCTGAGAGAAAGAATGACACCTGGGCAAGGTTCAGGGCAGAGTATACAGCAAAAGATGTGAGATTTCATTGGTGTGTTTGCATGTCACTCAGTAATAGGGGAGGGCAAGAAAGGGAGCTGGGCAGGACCATCTGTATCACACTGGTGTACCTTGTTGCCTAGGTGGTTGCTCACATCCCGTTTCAAGGGATATTGAGGAATTGGAAAAAAATATGAAGTTTACATATGTAATATAGTGTATAGAAGAATGTAAACTCCATGGAGGAAGACACTTTTCATGTTTTATTAGCTGCTGTGTCCTTAGTGCCTAGAACAGTGTCCTGTACCTGCTAAGTAGATGCTCAAGCAATAGCTGTTAAATGAAGGACTATCTATACATTGATTTGTGCCTTTGAAATTTTGATACATGTGGGCCAATGGCCTTTCAAGAGGTTCTTCTTGACCAGAATCGAACCCACAAGTCACTGGACCAACAGGCCGACGTTCTAACCACGGAGCCAAACTGTCCAGGGCTCCACTAAACTTTTAATTCAAAAATGTATTTTGTCTTCTAAATATTCTCATTTCTGAAAGAGTTGGGCTAAAGCCTTTAATTATAGTTAGTAAATCTTAATTTCTATTTGTAATTGTAACATTTATTTCTTTATACGTTTTGAAGATTTTTTTCTATTTTTTGCTTAGGAATTTTTCTGTTTTCTATCATAGAATCCTGGGAATCTTTTAGAAGCAGTAATCTTAAAATTGATATTAGTTCTCATATGTTAAGTTTATCAAAGTGTATGATAATTCCAATTGCAATTCAAGTTTTGTTTTATTTCTGGTATTCTAGGGAATATACTGAGTGCATTATGTTAATAGGTTTTGTGCTAGGTGAATAAGAAATTATTTCTCTCAAGAAGATATAGGCTATTGAAATAAATAGGCATATAAACAGATAAATTAAAATAGGATGTTATTATTACTGTTGTAGGTCAGACATAGTGGTCATGAGATGTTCAAACAGCAAAACCTCATGTCTTTGCAGCCAAAGAATATATTGATAGTAAAGCATCTGAGGGATCACAGAAGCAAAGTTGAAGGAATCCTTGCTTCTATCTGGAACTTTTTCTTTTCTTCTAAATAGCCTGGAGCAGAACACTGAATTTCGGGACTGAAAAAAATGATTTCCGTTAAGAAGCCCACATTCTCACACCTTTTCTTGTGCATGGAATATAGGTCTTAATATGAAAAACAGTGTACATGGAAGACTACGTGACAAAAATTAGAAAACAATTCCCAGCGATTTTGCTCATGTTTATTGATATTTATTACAATGAAATATATTTATAGCTCTAATACTCAAAACCCCTTTGTCATTTCTAATATCTTTGACATTTTAAAGTGACTGTTGGATCTATCGCATTTTTTACATACTAAAAAACAAACAGTTTTTACAAACTAAAATCATAGAAATGTACTGATTCTACCTGAGAGAATTTCCTTGTCTTAAAAGTGGCAGGGATGTGCTCTTAGCAAGAATCTTAGAGGTAAGACAGAGTTCAGAGAGTATGAGACTATTCCTTATTTGGATGGAGTGTTGTGACATTTGATGCCGATCTGAGATCCAGAGTTGTAAGATAGAGTAAGAATTCAGATGAGTTTAAGCTAAAGAAAAAGGACATCAGTATGTTGTAAAGAGAAAGGGGAGAGGGGAAGTATAAAACTCTGAATTTCTGCTTGTTGTGTGTTAATCACAGTTCCTGTTAGTATGTATCTCCTTGGAAATGGAACCACAACACATTCGAAATATCTTATATAGGATGGCAGAAAACAGGCTATTTAACTAGTGGCCAAGAACAACCTGATGTTCTGAGCTACAAATTGAAAGTGAAGGTTACTTTCTTGTAGACTTTATCTTAAAGCAGTAAAACGGGTAACTGCAGCTACAACTGAAAGTATTGATTTTGTAATTTCAGCAAATTAAGAACAAGACAGAAAACCTATTAAACCTTTCCACTGATTGCCAGGGTACTTTTTGGTGATTCTGAGGTTGACATAAAAATTACATATACCTATCTCTTTAAAGTAAAGCATATTCATTATGTAGAAGATGATAGATGGAATTTTGTTAAGTACGTGTATTTTTACATTTTAAATCTAAAACTTGTGAAGCCTGATACTATAAATGTCAAACAGCCTATCTAATTTTCATAAATTTGGGTTAAAGTTTGATGTTCATTTATTATGCTTTAATAAATTAAACTTTTCACAGAAACAGAAGATTTTTGTAATAAAAACAGAGAAAGGAACTCTGATAATAACATTGCATATCAGAACATTATGAGTAATGACTATATAAAAACATATTACAAAGATTACTGAAAAAGTGATCAAATTATATTTTTTGTATATAAGAATAAAACAAATCTGTTTTATCATTTTATAGCACATAATAACTGTTTTAAAATATAATTTTAAGATTCCTTAAGTGAATATATTAAAATTTACATTATTCATAATGTCAAAGAAGAAATTGGTTTCGAAATATTTGATAACAGGACTGATATTCTACAATTACAATAAATTCAGAACATAGGATCTTTTCATAGTCAACCCCAAATATCATTATATATATAATAGTGTGGGGGCAGCTTTGTCTGCACTGAGGGAAAATCACAACAAAAATATTTCATAAACCATAAGAAAAAAGTAAAAAATTGGGGGCAGCTCCGGGTTCAGTTAATTTAATGATTCACCCACACATGGTTTTATTTTTCACTTTGTTGTTTTTTATCTTTTTGCTTTGCCCTCTTCAGTGTGTTAGCTTTGTCTTCATGACTACAAGACAGGCTGATGTTCACATTTGAACACAAAAATTTTCATCAGAGGAAAAGGACCAAGGTAACGTTTCCCAGACGCCTTCTAGATTATTTTTCCTTTTGCCTCATTGACCAAAATTTCATCAAATTCCTATGACTTCACTAATCTCTGATAAGGCAAAGGGGACAATCACAATGAGCTTGGAGTCCCAGTCCCTGTTAATGAACACAGGTTTAGGATAAGGACATTCCTTGGAGGCAAATAACTCCATGTATGGGACAGATTCTGAACCAAATCAGAAGGCTAGGAAGAAGGGGGACTGATTTGGGGTAGTCAGTCACAGAGTGCTACTGTGATGCAATTTGTTTTTCATTAAACTGAACATACACACAGTTGATATGTGCAGTCTAGATTTTACATCCATGAGCTAAAAGGTTAAAGAAAATTCTCTGAAATATCTGAAGAAATACAGATAAAATTCCATCTGTCTTCTAAAAGATGAATGGAAAGAATGTGGTGCCTAATATTTTATGTGATTAATTGAGTATTAATTATTGAAGTATGAGAAAAATAGCATTTCAAATAATTTTAGATCACTTATAAAATATTTCAATAAATTACCTGGACGTGATTTGCAGTTTTTTAAATTCAAACATTTGCCTTCATTTGTTTCTTCTTATTTTAAATCTGCCATATTTTCAGTTCCTCACAAAGTTATGGTCATACCATCAGTTGTATTGATGTCTGATCCTGTTGCTACAAAGAAAAACACATTTTTCCACCGATGGTGAGTGAGGCCCTTGAGTGATGGACTATTCTTGGAAAAGAAATGGGCTAGCCAGCTGAGTCCCTCTCACAAAAGAGAACTTCAAACAGCACCAGACAGTATGTTTCCAACAAGCTCTTCGATGTTTGATGCTGAAACATGAAATGTCTTAAACCTGCCAAGGGTCCATGAACCCAGTTGTTTTTGATTCTCTGGAGGGGGAGTGGTTTAGGAATAATTAGAATATTAGCCAATAGATTACTCTGATTCATGATAGCCATGGTTGGATTCCATCAGAATTAGCATTTTTGTTATGGCATGAGCTGTAGCTCCCTTTCATTGACTCATTGATTGATTACTTCATATGTAGACATTTATTTACCATTTATCATGTATGCAGTGCTAAAATAAGCATTTTGAGAAACAAATCATTGTTTCCTTTCCTTAAGGGTGCAGTTTACTGAAGGAGGTAAGACATGTTTAGAAATAAGGTAGAAAGTACATAGTTCCGAGAGAGGAAGGGGGAGCTAAGAACAGTGAAGTTTAAGTCCTTGTGGAAGGTCAGGAATTGCTCCAAGGAAATATATCTCCTACTTTCATACTTAATTTACAACCAGCCTTTCTATTGTTCCTCATTCCATTTAAATAATTTTCTATAATGGGAGGCAATGCAGCATGGAATTTAAGAATATGATGTAAGGATCTTTCTTCTTAGGTGGGAAAATCTTCAAATATATAAAGAGTATTAGAGAATGGGTGTGCAAGAAGACAGATAAATATTCATGCCCCCAAAATATAAACAATAGAAATATGTTCCAAAAACTCTTTTATTCTGGCTCTAGGAATTATTTACAAATGTTGGATTTAAAAGTTATGGGATTACTGCCAGAGAGATTATTTTATTGTCAAGTAACTGGCCCAGAAATTCCTTTTTATTAATGGTATGCTAGCAAGATATTCAATCATCAAAACAAAAAATAACGTTTGGTGTCAAAATGTTATCTAGGCCCGGCTGGTTTGGCTCAGCGGTTACAGCGTCGGCCTGTGGTCCAGGGAGACCCGGGTTCGGTTCCCGCTAGGGGCATGTACTTCGGTTGCAGTTTGTCCCCGGCCCTGGTTGGTCGTGCGGGTGGCAGCCACTCGATGTGTCCCTTTCATGTCGATGTTTCTCTCTCTCTCTCTCTCTCTTCCTCTCTCTCCCTCCCACTCTATCTGAACAAAAAATGAAAAAAAAAAATGTTATCTAAAGAGAATTGTTTTTAATGATGAGTTTTTGTAAAATAGTAGCTTGAACCTCCCAAGTAGGTTTTATATGATTAACCGTTGATAAATTGAACCTGAAAAAAACTTAGATATCTGATTGGACAAGACATTTTGTTAAATGCCCTTGATAAAACTGTGATAAAAGAGGTGGTCAATTCTTATAGATTCTTGAACTTAATATCACCTCTGATCCACTTAAATTAAATCTTAATCAAAGACATTATAACACAGCACCTTCTAAAGAAAGAATATCAAATAACATCATCTATAAACATAGAAAAGAGAAGAAAATTAAAATAAGATCTAAATAAAATGTGTCAAACATTCATAGCAAAAGACTTCTTCTCTTAATCAGGAGATGTAAATACAGCCAAAATGGCACCTGATGTCAATATGCTCAGTAAGTTATTTAATTTGAGGAGATATATTTGAGGCACTCAGACAGGGCTGAATTTATTTTGACATTGCAGAGTGTACAAAAAGTCTCTGCTTTTCATAAGACAATATGAGAAACTAAAGAGTAGGCTGATCGAGGATATTTTGACAGCCTAACCAGTGTTCATCAATATTACTAAACATAACATTTTCAAGGAACTGCAGAATGTAAATTATAATCATGGACCCAACTGAAAAAAAAAGTGCTCAATTCAAGCCCTGTGCATTGGTCTCTGTCAGATCATGACTAGTCTGTACAATAAACTTATGTGAGTCATTGTTACCCAAAATTCCCACATCATAGAAATGCTACATAAAACACAAACTGGATAAAGTCAGAAAAGAGAAGAAATAGAAGTTAAACTCTCATTTTTATGTCTTCAGTTTATTTGATATATTATGATGCATTTCAGGCATGCAAATATTTCTCATTTAAAAAACAATAATTCACCTCTGTTTCTAGGCAGAATAGCATATAAATAGTTATGTAAGGTCATATTCACAAAATGAAAAGTTCTCCAGATAGACTCATTAAGGCCTGGGTGGCAAATATGTAAATATCTGTCAACAGTATTCTCTCCAGTGTCCATGATAGTTATCAGTAAACAATCAGCACAGAGTTCCCAGCTGAAGCCAAATATGTTTTCAGGATTGTTCTCAACACAATACTCCAGACATTCATCACTATTCTATTACATCTGTTAACATCTGTCATCCTAAAACTATGGCAGATACTAGTTATGTGACTGTCTATTGTTTTAATGAAACTGATTTTAGTTTTTTCTATTTGAATATTAAAAACTTTCTATTTACATTTGTATGTTATTTCTAGTAGGCTATTACTGAGATCAAGGAAAGGATTAAAATGTTCATAAAGATAGAAAAAAAGAGCCTATTTGGTGAATAGACTAGTTTACTCAATTTGAAAATAACTGTTAATTATATATGTAATTTATAATTTGAAAATAATGTTTATCAGAAAACTGTTAAGATACAGAGATTTTTAAAAAGGTAAACCTAAATAACCCATTAAAATATTAATTATTTGGCAGTGTGAAAACATGTGAGTCATTCCTTCTGGGTATGGGACAGCCATATTCAATGATGAGTCACAGCTACTGTGACCCACTGGACAGCATGAGGGCTCTAGGGCCTTGGCAGAATCTCTTGTCACTGTGGTTCAGTCGCTCTGCAGAGCCATCTTTTGATTATTTCCATAGTTCCTAAATGAAAAACTGGAATAGATGTAATTGGCAACTGGTATAGTCTCCACAGTGGTCCACTGATTCATGGAGTAAGGAGGTGGTAGCAGGAAGAACCTAAGTGGAAGCTCCTTGAAAGGCCACTTCCACTCCCATCCCATTAGCTCTTCTGTCCTCCTACACTACACAATACTAAACTCAAAGTAATTTCCTAAGGGAATTATTAAGATTAGTGCCACCATCACAAACCAAAGATGCTAAAGGCCATAATATCTTCCAAGTGTCCATTTAACTCTCCTTAGGCCAGTGTGAAAACCAGATGGATCTTGGGAATGATTGCAGATTATTATAAACTTTAAGAAGGTAGTGATTTCAATTGCAGTTGCCATTTCAGATATGGTACGTAGGTTCATTACTGAGCACAACACAGCCTCTGGCATGTTGTGTGTAGCTATGGACTTAAAAAGTTTTTTCTCTCCAAATTAATAATGACAATCAGAAATAGAGCACTTCCAGCTGGATGGAAGAGTAGTATATCTTCACTATTTTAAATCACATTTATATCAACTCTGCATTTGGTCATAATATAATCGGCAAGAACTTTCAGCCTTTTGATATTCCACATGACTTGATGCTGGTCCATTCTTTTTATGAAAATATGCTCATTGGACTTGAGAAGCAAGAACTACTAAGTATCTTAAATACCGTAGGAGATTACAAACATGCTAGAGGGTGAGACGTTAAGTCAAGAGGAACTCCAGGTTCCTGCCACATCAGTGAAGTGAGGTTAAATTTTCTAGGAGCTGTTGGAATAGACCATGCAAATGTAAAGGCAAATTACTGCATTTCATACTGCCAAAGAAAGAGATACAATGGGCTTTTTGGATTTTGAAGGCAATATGTACCACATTGGATCCACTGTTCTCTTTTTTGGAATAATCGATAAGTCTTCCAGCTTGGAGTGGAACACAGAAAAAGAGAGTGCTCCTTCAAGTCCAGGCTGCTGTTTAAGCTGATTGAGATTTGAGTCTTATGACCAAGTGTCTTTTGCACTTAGAAATGCTTTATGGAGTCTCTACTGAACTCCAGGAAGCAAAACATTGGACAGATCCATAATTTGGAGCAATGTCTTATCATCTTCTGTCAACAACAATTCTTCATTTGAGAAGTAACTCCTACTTAATGGACTCTATTAAAGACTGAACATCTAACTATAGGACATGCAGTGAATAGTAAACCTAAGTTGCTTATCACAAACTCATTGTTTCGATCCCAGTAAATAAGTTGAGCATGCACCACCATTAAATTGGGATGGTATATGAAAAATTTGGTCCAAGTACCTCCAGAAGACACAAGTAAATTGCACAAGTAGTTGGCTTAAACACCCATGGTACCTTTCTTGATGATTTGTGACCCTTTCTCTGACCTCTCCTTTGGCTTTTAGATAGTTCACCAGTTAACAAAGGAATAATGTTGGTACAAGCCAGAAATGGGTGTCTACTGTCTATGTTGACCAACAGCTTCATCCAGGGTAACCCTGAATGGCAATTATAAAGGTAAATCTTCCAGTGGGAAGAAATTTGAATAGTACATGCTCGGTGGGAGTTTTCCTACAGGGTATGGTATATGCCTCATACAAGAAACTGACATATGGTGCTATTTCCCTCACAGCTCTGATCCACAGGGCAGGCTGGCTGGTTTGGCTCAGCGGTTAGACCATTGTCCTGCAGACCAGAGAGTCCCGGGTTCGGTTTCCGCTAAGGGCACATACCTCAGTTGCAGTTTGTCCCTGCCCCGGTTGGGGTCGTGTGGGAGGCAACCCGTCGATGTGTCTCTCTCACATTGATGTTTTTCTCTCTCTCTCTTCCCCCCTCTTTCCCTCCTGCTCTATCTGAAGATAAATGCAAAACTGTCCTCGGGTGAGGATAAAAATAAATAAATAAATAATCCACAGGGCAGGGAAACAAGGAGAGGAGAGGGGAGTACCTTTTGACCATTGTATCTAACAATTCACTCTACAGTGATTCTTCCTAATTCTCCAGCAGTGGAATTAGTAGGTTCAGAGACCCTTGTTTCCAAAGGAACATGCTTCCATCAAGGAACACTGCCACAGTGCCATTAAATTGGAAATCAAGGCTGCTTCCTGGTCATTGGTGACTGTTCATGCCTACAGATAAATTAAAAAAAAAAAAAAGAAGAGGGTTACTAAGTTGGTCTACGTCTAAATTACTAAGTAATGTACCTACTTAAATTACTAGGTAATTTTCTAATTCCCTATTGAAATTATCCTATTGATTAATTTCAATAGAATATTGAAATGTTCTATTATTTGCTTATTGACATTATCAGAAAATGTGCTAATTCAAAAATAAATGAATGACAATCTAGAACCCTTGGAAATAAAAATTTAGGTCACCCCATGAGGTAAAAAGCACAGATAAATCAAGGTGTTGGCAGAGGTCAAGGGAAACAGGGATGGAAAGAAACTCTAATTATCAATGTCACCCTTGATACCAGCTCTGGAAAGAAAGACTGTAGCAGCTATGCCAATATTATATTGAAAGTTATATTATTTTAAACTCAGAGGAACCTTAAAATCTTAATTTAAAAATAAAGAAACTAAATGTGGGTAATATAAAGTGACTTATTGATGGTCATAAAACCGGCTAATGGCAGAACCCACATTTACTGACCTGTTAAGCCTCTGTGCTTTGCACCACATTAAGTTGCTGCACTGTTAGTGGCACTACTGAAGATGAGAGAAGGGCTCTCAGAGGCCCAGGGCCCAGGGAAAGAGCACTGGTCATCGAGAGACAAAAATGCATTCAGTCTTTCTCCAATGGGGGATGCCAAGGTTAGTTTGACCATCTCTCCTGAAATGCTCCTTTTAGGTCCAAGCCTGAGAAGGAAACATGGAGGTGCACTAATAATCAGAGCAAATTTACATCTTGTCAACCAATGGCCTTTGGCACCATTTCAAGGCCAACAGAAATCCCCAATTTGGGGTGGAGTGAAGGAGGAAACGTTATTCAGTGCAAACAGCTCAAATGTGAGACAGCAGGGCTGTGGGAATAGCATGGCTATGGAACAGCTCAGTAGTGTTACAGCTCAATTATGAAGCAGCCGGCTGGCTGTGGAACAGCATGGCTGCAAGCTGGCCCTGGGGTGAGGCCCCTCTTTGGCTAAATAGCTCTGTCCTCATCTGGTCTGCTCTATCTGCTCATGTCTGCTCTGCTCTGTGCTGCCCTGCTTTGCTCTGGTCCCAAGAGCCATCTTTGGTGTTTCAGCTACAGCCAGGGACACAGTCTTCAGTCTTCAGTGGAAAGGTAAAGCCTTCTCTCCAGCCTGAGGGGAACTGGCTTATACAGGCAGAAGTCCTCGCTCTTGTCCCTGATTGGTTTGTCCACATGCAAATAAGAACTCCAAATCCTCAAAGTTTGATTGGTCCAAAAGGCACTGTCCTGATTGATCAGGATGGAGCCACCCTGATTGGTTGGTGAGGATGCTGATGGGGATATAGCTGCGCAGCTCCAATTGGGGGTTGGGAAAGTGTCAGTTTGATTGCTTGAAATAGGGTTCCAGACACTTCTCTATAAGGGCTGGCTCAGATGGTGGGACACAGTGCAGGAAGGCAGTTTGGTGCAGGCTTCTCCCTGAATTTGGTTTGCGTGAGAGGCCCCTGAGCAGAACAGTCTGCTAGGCTCTATTTTCTTTTCTTTTTCTTTTTTTAAGTTGAGCCCAGTTAGCCACCAGGAGCCTTTCTTAGTTGGTATCTTCTTTCTCAGGGTCCTCAGTCTCATCTGAATTTTATTAGCAAGTGAAAGGAACAATATTGGAAATTGCTAGGCAGATGCTATTTCATGACAAATTTACTTGTTATTAAAAGTTTAAAATAAAATGTACTTGTTTTACTAGAAAAACTGTTATTCTTAGAAGAATTTATTTTTTATTTTTTTCTTCATTGATTTTTAGAGAGAGGAAGGGAAAGGGAGAGAGAGAGAGAAACATCGATTGGCTGCCTCCTGCATGCCCCCCACTGGGGATTTGGCCCACAATTTGGGCATGTGCCCTGACCGGGAATTGAACCTGTGACCTCTCAGTACATGGGTCAGTGCTCAACCACTGAGCCACACTGGCCAGGCAGAAGAATTTCTTTTTAAACAGTAGATATTTGCAGAGTTACATTATTTTATTTTCTGGAAAAAAAAATAAGTTCTGAAATGCCTTAAAAGTCTAATGCATTACTAGAATAAAAATGTTAGAATTGTTACAAATATGCCCAGAATATTATAGTGCAAAATTGGATCACTTACCAGAATTGTTTGAAATTTTATCAACTTCAATAATAACTCTTTCTAAAATTTCTCTCAATTCTTTAGAGACTCCATATTTGGAGCTCTTTCTATTTGCACACCTTCTCTTCCTTTCCTGTTCTTTAATCTTTTTTACATTGTTCCCCAACTCCTCAAATGATCACTATCTATTCACTAGACATGGAACATATATTTTATAGGCATCAATTTGCATGTTAGTGACTTTTCCATTTGCTTTATGTTTTTGCTATATTTTATTTGCTAATGCTTCTTAATTCTTCTAAACTATACACCTTCCTGGGTATTTTTAGATAATTCAGTTGGCTTTACTGAATCTGTCAGAAAATAATTACTTCAAAATATTTCTTTGTGAACCTCTCAGCCTCTGACATAAAGTATACCTTGCTATATCCCATAAAAATTGTTATTCTGCTGTTTTTCCCCTTGCATATAATACTTCAATAAAGATGTGAACTAGAACTTTAACCTGATAACATATATAATAGAAGCTGAAGAGGTAAATTACAAAAACAAGTTTTAAAACTATACATTGATCTCTACTACTTAAATTTATTCTAACACAGCAGGCATCCATGTGGTTAAAAATTAAAGGACAAAAATTGAACAGACTTCTCAGAACTGGCATTATTTTTACAAGTGAAACAGATATGCTGTACTTTTCTGGGAGGAATGATATTGTGTGAGTCATTAAGTTCAAATCAATTTGAGTCACGAATGTGTATTTGGGGGATTCATTTTCCATTAAATATATACATCCCTCCCATTTTCTTGCATTTTGCATTTAAAAGGAGTTGTTTTGGTTGCTACTTTTTTTATCTTTCTTTTTACCTAGTTCTACTTTTTGTCATGGCTTAAAACATATTTCAAAGACAACACTGAAAGTTCTCTAGGGACTGGTGTTGCTTTGTTGAGTGATCTTTGATCAGATTGCAATAGAAAATCCCTGCAGGTGACAGAAAATGTGTACATGTATTTGAATACATAAAATATGTATTTTTTTATTTCATCCATCTTACATACTTCTAAGTATGGGTTTATTTAGCATGCTGGCCCCCAAATGATGGCATCATCTTGGGGCTATATTTCAAGAGTGATGATTTAAAATTGATGATGAAAATAATTGGATTTATAAGTTTTTTGGAAATCAGTGAATAAGTCTCAACAACAACAGTGAAAGCTGCTATGAGATTATATAAAACCACATCTAAAGATATATAATATCCTGTTTCATTAACTAGGTTTTACATATTGTTAAGTATCATGATGTTCATAAGCTTAGATGGCTTAAAAAATGAATACTAAGCCCCGTCAGTGTGGCTCAGTAAATTGAACATCGTCCCATGGACTGAGAGGTTCCGGTCCAATTCCCGGTCAGGACACTTGCCCACATTGTGGGCTAGATCCCCAGTGGGGGTGTTCAGGAGGCAGCCAATCGGTGTTTCTTTCTCACATCAATGTTTCTATCTCTCTCTCCCTTCCTCTCTCTAAAAAAAAACCAATAAAAAATTGAATACTAATACAGTCATTTATTTAAACTGAGAAATAATTTGTATATAAAAGAAATATGCAATATTGTCTTTATCGACCTAAGTCTAAAGATCCTAGATTTATGTATAATTGTATGTTTTTATTTGGTTTTGAAAGAAAAGCAGAAATACTAAAAATTCGATATTACTCATTCAATCATCATTTTCCCCTGAGGCTGTATTTACACTTGGATTGTGTTTCACTGTTAGAGAGGCAGTGCTCTGGGACTGGAAAAGATTGGGTCGCAAGTAGTCATATTGGGATAGGCAGAGTCAATAAAGTACTTCAAAGTAATTCCCCTCTGTTTACCTGTGAAAACAGAAGCTACAGTGATGGTTTCAAAAACCCCGATTTCAAATAAACAAAGCAAAATAGGCAACAAATAAACCACTACAACCAAGAACAAAATGCCGATAAATATACTTGAGGTTACATTTCTGAACTCCTACCTATATGTTCTATGCTCTTTTATGGGATGGCCAGTCAGATGTGGCCACAAGAAAGAACATAGGATGGTACTCTCAGGTCTTAGAGATACGGAGTTACCTCGTGCCAGGAGGGACCACACAGGGTGGGTGGGTTGGGGGTGTAGACTGCCAGTGGGGCTTGTGGCCAGTGCCTTTATGACAATCAAGGAGGAGTACTCAAGAAAAAGTATGAGGAGCTTTCATTGGTGTGTCTGAATGTCAGTCATGGATGGGAGGGCAGGGAGGGGATTGTGTGGTGGGGAGGGGCCGTCCTTATCACATTGGTGCACCTGGTCACCTGGGCAGGGTCCACACAATCTGTTTATGAGGATGCTGAGGTGGAAAGGAAAAAATACAAATTTTCAAAAGTTAATAATATTTTTAGTATTTTCCCTAAGAATCAGGAAACAGTGTTACTCTATGAATAGCATAGTGTGTCCAGGGTCCCTAAGGCAGACTCAGGTTCAGTTATACACTGGAAGGATTCATGGAACTCAGAAAAGCTTTATTACAGTGAAATGAAAGAGATCAAAATCTGCAAAAGAAAAAGGCAGAGAAGACACCAGACATAAGTTCCCGGTGTCTTCTCCTAGTGGACTTAAGGACAGGCATGTGCAACAACACGTGTGGAGTAGTGCCAACCTGGAAAATTCATCAGAGCCTTGGTGCCCAGGGTTTTGTCGGTGGTTGGTGTGGAGCACCCATACCACTGGTTATAGTTATGCAGTCTCCAGCCCCTTGAGAGGTCAAACTGATTCTGCATGGCCCAAGGCCCCCTCATAAATCACAGTGTCAACATAAACTCTATGATGTGTCCCAAGGCTCCAGATAAACAAAATACCTTATCAGATAAGGTATTCCAAGGTCTTGGATGGTACCTCGCAGGAACAGGTCAAAGACCAGACATTTCTTTGGAACACTTCAGACATGCTAGTCACTTGTTTTTTTTTACTTTATTGAGATAAAATTGCACATATTTAATGTCTACAACTTGAGTTTGAACATATGCATCCACCTCTAATACCATCACCATAACCAAGGTATGTTAAACATATCTGTCACCTCCAAAATTTCCTTTTGCTCTTTTTTGTTTTGTTTTTGGTAAAGACACTTAACATGCAATCTATCCTCAATGTGTTTTAAGGTGTACAACATTACACTGTTAACTAGAAGTATTATGCTGTAAAGCAAGTCTATAGAACTTATTCATCTTGTATAAGAGAAACTTTATACCCATTGAAAAACAATTCTCTATTTCCCTCCCCCTCCAGCCTCTGATAACCATCGCTCTATTCTCTGCCTTTATGGGTTAGACTGTAGTAGAAACCTCATATAAATGTAATCACGCAGTATTTGTCCTTGTATGACTGGCTTATTTCACTTTGTATAATGTTCTCTGGTTACCCCAAGTTGTTGTAAATGATAGGATTCCTTCCTTCATAAGGCTGAATAATATTCAAATGATCCCACATTTTCTTCAGCCTTTCATCTCTCCATGGACATTTGAGTTGTTTCCACTCTTGGCTGTTGTGAATAATGATGCAATGAACATGGAAGTGCAGATATCTCTTTGAGGTCTGGATTTCAATTCTCTTGGATATATACCCTGAAGTGGGATTGCTAGATCATCTGTTAGTTCTATTTTTAATTTTAGAGAACACTTTATGTTTTTCATAATTGATATACCAGTTAACAATGCCATCCACCAACAGTGTATAAGGTTTCCCTTTTCTCCACATCCTCACCAACACTTGTTATCTGTGCTCATTTTGATAAAAGCCAGCCTGACAGGTGTGAGGGGTTTTGATTTGCATTTCTTTGATGATTTGTGATGTTGAGTACCTTTTCATGTACCTGTTGGGGATCTGTATGTTATCTTTGGACAAATGTTTATTCAGATCTATGCCTATTTTTAAATTGGGTTGTTTCTTTGCTATTCATGATATCAACCCCATATCAGAAATATGGTTTGCAATTTTTTTTCCAAGTTGTGGGTTGCCTTTTTATTGTATTGATTATTTCCTTTGCTGTGCAGAAGGTTTTTAATGTGATGTAGTCACAGTTGTTTATTTTGCTTTTATAGCCTATAGTTTTGATGTCATATCATAAAAACCATTGCTAAAGCCAATATTAGACCTTACCCCTTTGTTTTTCTTTAGGAGTTTTAAGTTTTCAGCTCTTAGATTTAATTGTTTAATCCATTTTGAGTTAATTGTTGTGTATGGTTTAATATAGGGATCCAATTTCATTCTTTTGCATGTGACTAACCAGTTTTCCCAGCACCATTTATTGAAGAGACTATGTTTTCCTCAATGAGCATTCTTAGGTCCCTGTTGAATATTAATTAACCATATATGTATGGATTTATTTCTGGGCTCTCTATTCTGTTCCATTGGTCTGTGTGTCTATTTTTATAACAATACTACTGTATACTGTTTTGATTATTATAGTTTTGTAATATAATTTGAAGTCAGAATGTGTGATGCTTCCAAATCTGTTCTTCTTTCTCAAGATTGCTTTGGCTATTTGATGTCTTTTGTGGTTCTGTGTGAATTTTAGAATTGTTTATTCTATTTCTATGAAAAATGCCATTTGGGATTTTGATAGAAATTACATTAATCTATGGCTTACTTTGGGGAATATGGATATTTTAACAATATTATTTCTTCCATTGGGTTCTTTGTCTTCCTTTTGTTGAGTTGTATGAGCACTCTATATATTTTGGAGATTAACCCCTTATCTGATGTATCATTGGCAATTATGCTCTCCCATACAGTGGGTTCCCTTTCAGTTTTGATAGTTGTTTCTTTTGCTGTGCAGAAGCTTTTGAGTTTGATGTAGTCCCATGTGTTCATTTTTTCCTTTGTTTCTGTTGCCTTAGGTGATGTATCAGTAAAGATTCTGCTGCATATGATGTCTGAAATTTTGTTGCCTACATTTTCTTATAGGATTTTTATGGATTCACGAGTCACATTTAAGTCTTTTATCCATTTTGAGTTTATTCTTGTGTATGGTGTAAGTTGATGGTCTAGTTTCATTTTTTTGCATGTAGCTTCCAATTTTCCCAACACCATTTATTAAAGAGGCTGTCTTTACTCCATTGTATGCTCTTGCCACCTTTGTCAAATATTAATTGAGCATAATGTCTTGGGTCAATTTCCAGATTCTCTGTTCTGTTCCACTGGTCTATATGCCTGTTCTTGTGCCAGTACCAGGCTGTTTTGATTACAGTAGCTTTGTAGTATAACCTGATATCTGGTATTGTGATCCCACCTACTTTGTCCTTCTTTTTCAAGATTGCTATGGCTATTTGGGGTCTTTTATTTCTTCCAATCCATGAGCACTGAATATCTTTCTATTTATCTGTGTCTTCTGACTTTCTTTCATCAATGTCCTATAATTTTCAGAGTATAAGTCTTTTACCTTCTTGGTTAAATTTAGGTATTTTATTATTTTGATGCAATTAAAAATGATATTTTTTTCTTAAAATACTTTTCAGATAGTTTGTTTTTAGTATATAGAAATGCCACAAATTTTTGCATTGATTTTATATCCTGCAACTTTACTGAATTCATTAGTTCTAATTGTTGTGTGCGTCTTTAGGGTTTTCTATGTGTAAGACCATGTCATCTTTAAACAAAGACAATTTTATTTTCTTTTGATCAGGATGTCTTTTATTTCTTTTTCATGCCTAATAGCTCTGGCTAGGATTTCCAGTAAAATACTGAGTAGCAGTCAAGAGAATAGGTATCCATGTCTTTCCTCCTGTCTTAGAGAAAAGCTTTTAGCTCTTCACTGTTGCGTTTGATTGTATGACAGTCAGTATTTGAAACCAACTCTATTCTAGATCCAGAGGAAGAGTAGTAAAAGGTAAGATATTTTCTTCATGAAATTTACATTATACCAAGCAGAAGACACTAAGTAAACATGTGAATAAAAAACAAGATGATTTCAGAGAGTTTTAAATGCAATTCAAATAAAAAAAGTGTGATTGAGATTTTAACTGGGGATATTATTTTTGATTGATCAGATCAGATCTCTTAGAGGAAGTGATATTTGAATTGAGATACATAAACCAATCACCATACATTAATATAAAAGTAAGAAAAAACACTAAGATATTCATTGAAGCTTATCTGTGATATAAGCTTACTCATTTAAAGTGTAAGCATTTTAAAAAGGAAGATAGAAGAGGCCTAAAGTAGGGTAGTTAGACTTTGTGGTGCATGTTAGTCTTGAAAATGTGTTGGAAGAAGTCAAAGTGTTTGGGATAACAGAGTTAAAGCATAGATGTGGTAATAACTATGACATGACTATGGATATTATATCCAGGCTAATTTGTAAAAAACAAAAACAAAAAACAAAAACCCACATAAATAAATAGAATAATTGTCCCTACGGACTTGGTAATCCCCAAAACTGTGCATTTGTGTGTTTGCTTTGTAGAAAGTAAAGTTTAACAAAGGGATATAGTGTTTTGTTGTTTTTAACTTGAAAGGCCTAATCCCTGCCTATAGATAAATTTATTAGGGAGTGATAGGAAATAGAGATGAATAATAGAAAACTGGAGCCAGTCTAATAGGTGCCCTCAAAGCCAGTAAATGAGGCTTTCTTGGATTATTATTTTGTAGGGCTAAAGCAGTATTACAGTGTTCTTTGTACAATGACTTAACAGTTAATGGTGGAAAAGAATGAATGGGTCAGAAAGGCAGGAGGCTAAGTCCCAAAATTCTTTATAAAATGTATCAATTATTGCTAAATATGACATTAATGACAAAAAAATAATGACATTACTAACAGCGTAGCAGCATAGTGTAGTATAAAGGGCATAGGCCTAATAGGCCAGTAAATCTATGTCTGCCATTAACTGGTTGTGTGGTCATTTTACATCACGGAGCCTTAGTTCTTTCGTTTTCAAATTAACTCTTTAAGTTCCTTGTGGTTCAAAAATTCTGTGATTTTATGATGGGTTTCTTGAGACTTTGTTATAATCTGTTAAACTTTGCTAAAAAAAAAAAAAAAAAGAGGAACTGAAAGTAAAAGAATTTCTATCTCATAATATTCAGGGTTGCATATAATACTCATTGTAGATTGCATGCCAGAAAGCAGGTTTGCTCTTCCTCCTGGCAATCCTATGACTTTATTTCTTTTCCTTCTTCACCTAGAAAACAGTTAACATTACATTTTTATATATGCCTTGCATGGATTTCCAGATACCATTAAATAACAAAATATTTATTTGTGATTTATATTAGATATAATGCTTCGAGTGGTGTGCACTTCATAAATGAATGAAATGAGTTATAGATTGCTAAATCTCATGCTGAATATTTTAAAGGAAGAAGAATCCAGCTGTGGACGTGCAGAACTGCCTGTTGTCTTGTTGGAATTTTAGCATTGCGATATTGCTAAGCTTTTCTCTATTCTTAATTCATCACTAACTTTAAAGGAATAATCTTCAAGGAGCAAAATCTTTGTGTACATAGCATTAATAAAGGCAAAAAAAGTGTTAGCAAATTCAATAAGATTTCTAAACCAATATGTAGTTATATACCATATACATGTTTCATTTTTCTTTTTTGGAGAATAGCACACTTTTCAGAAGAAATTTATGAAAATTTCCACTAAGAAATTTAATGGAAATATGCCATATCATATTTCCATTAAAATAATGTTTTTGTCTGTTAAAATGGTATATAACTTCCTGGAAGCACAATTTTTTAAAAAGTTTTTTCTTTATTGATTTTTAGAGAGAGGGGAAGGGAGAGGTAGAGAGAGATAGAAACACCCATGAGAGAACATTGATTGGCTGCCTCCTCCATGCCCCCTACGGGGGATCGAGCCCACAACCCAAGCATGTGCCCTGACCGGGAATCGAACCAGCAACCTCTTGGTGCATGGGTCGACGTGGAAGCACAGTTTTTACATTAATAATCAACTACCATTTTGTATATTTAGAATATAATGTAAATTAGCAACACATTGATGTAATTGACACCAAGACAAGTAGGGTCAAGAGAAGAAAATATCCTAATAAATTAAATAATCTGGTTTTTATCATATAAAAATACAGAAAAATAATTAACTTTTTTTTCAAGCATGCTCCTCTCCTACCCCCAAAACAATTGTTGTGTTTTAAAACTACTTTAATCCCATAAATATGCACTTAGTCAACTTCCGTCCCTATATGGACTATGTAGCAGCATCTACTGAATTCAAGGAATATGATTTCAGACTCTCCACGCTCTAGTGCACATGCACACATCCCCATAAGTTGTAAATAGCTGTTATCACTTGTTAGGATAACTTAATTAAACTTGCTTATTAAAAACCTTTAATTCGTTAGTGATAAAATCTTGATTAGTACATTTTCCTGCTAGGTGACCTTCTAATTTAATAGAAAATGAATTTTTAAATGGAGAAAAATGCCTGTGGCAGAGATTTTGTGCTAGTGAATAGAGTTTGTAATACACATAGGGATATATTCGAGCCTAATTAGTAAGGGTGCAAATGAATTTTTATTTCATACACCAGAAGTGTCATTGATGAACCACGATGAGGAATTTGAAATGCATTCAGATTGGCAGTGTGGGACTGAAATCTGTGGGAAAATCACAAGCTAATTCATTGATTGCCCCTTGGAAATTACTGCTGTTAATTGTTAGGTAATTAACATGGAGCTACAATTATATTGGCCTAAGGGGGTGATTAATGTTTCAACATGTCACATTAGCAGAGGCTGGATTTTCAAAGCTTTTCTTTTCACATGGTTTAGGAGACAGATGGTATATTGTCTGTGGAATTTTTTTTTTAACTAAAGTTTATGCTGAGAGCGACTGTGTGAATTTTCTGTTCTTGAGCCTCCTTTTATAGATAAGAATTTTAACATAAGAATTTGACAACTTTTATGACATAACGTAATATTTTCTAACACTATCCCTCTATCTAAAACATATATTGCTAATAGGAAAGTTATATTAATTTTATGTATTGGTGTAAAATCAAAACTGTCTTAAATTTGAGGAGTTGGCATTTTTCTTTATGACAGGTCTTAAATTATTTAGTGATGGTAGGAAGAAAAAGAATTGTACAATATCATATTTATAATAATCAATATAATTTAAGCAGAAACCAAATAAACAATGCTGAACAAATGCATTTAATAACAGTAATATAGAGAACATTAATATTTCTATCCTTCAACATCTCACTACCTTTGTCACCTTTTTACCCCCTTTAAATTTCATTCCCAATATTCCAATCTTATTTTAGCCCCATTCATTGTGGCATAGAGTTTTCAGAATTATCCTATCAAGCTACATTGCTCTGTAAATCTCAAAGCTATAAATGAATGGATGGAATGGATCAAATCAATTGCTTAGTTATGGAGGACCTATGCAAAACCAGCATTACTCATTACAAAGTTAGCTTGGGACGTTACATTATGTGTTAAGGATTTGTCTATGCCAATATTTTCTATCTCACTATGGTGGCTTGTTAAACTAAGTTTGGGGTGCAGCTATCTTATGATAACAATAACTATGAAAAAAATCATATCCAAACTATAGTTACTTCTACAACTGAGAAAATCATTTTTGATCTTGTAAAATTAATTTGATTTGAAGATTAATCAACCCTATATCGATCCCATGAGTTCCGACATAGATTTCTAGAGCATAATTTTGTAGCTCGTCTGTTTTCATTTGTAACCTATTTCAGCTGAAATGGTTTAAAAAGTTTTCAAAGTATTTTAATTTTTAATACAAGTCAATGTATTATATTAGTTCTGGTAAAAGATAAATTCAATACTAAAACCAAAGTGAGTTCCAAAAAATTCTTAAGGTGGCTTAAAAAAACCCCAATTAGGCACATTATCTAAAAAGACAGAATGGATTTCTAGAAGTTCAAAGAACAGCTTCTTTTATAATTTTTTTCCTGTGAAAATTTGAGATGTCATCTTTCTTGGTAGCCCCATGCTGAGGTCTTTGTTATGATTGCAGTCTCTAGCTTTTATATTGATTTGTACTACTTCAACAAATGACAGAAATCTTTATTATCTACAGCAGAGCCATCTATTAACTTTTAATGTCCGGTAAAACAAAACAGAAAATGTGCAGAAAAAACCCAGGACTTGTAATTTAGCCTTTAAAAATCGAGAATTACTGAAATCTTGATTTTAGACAACTCTGTATTCTGATATTTCTGCATTTCTTTTATATTCAAAATCATTTACTTAATGTTGCCTATTTTACTGCCAAGTTGACATTTTCACCCCAGCTCCTCTTTTCTTTGCTTATTATAATTTTATTTAAAAAATGCTTTTTATGCTGGAAACAGAGAATATGCAGTGAAGCTAAGTTAGGTGCATACATTTTTATTGGAGGAAAACATTCATCAAATATTTCTTTTCATTGTATTTTAATATTGAATTTAAAGTGAAACAAGTGATTCTGACTTTGATTAGAAATTGTAAGTAATAAATTAAAATTTGCATTAGAAAATTCCCTAGGGAAAATGAAGGCTATCTCTACTTAGCTTGGACAGTAGGGGTCACTCTAATTCTTTAAAGATAAAGTGATAGGAAGATTATTAGCCACAAATGAGACAATCCTTAAAGCTACTTTAGGGGAGCAGAAAAATATTTTCTAAATAGAAAGATCAATTAGTGTACTACAAATATTATACATATATATTACACATACACACACACACATACACATACACCTACATAGAGAATTAAATAGAGTTAAAATTTAGGACAATGGTTGTCCTGAATTAGGTTTTGTTGATGTTTTAGGGATACTGTGGTTTTAATTTCTGAGTTGTCATTTGCCATATATCAAGGGCTTCAAGAAATCCCCTGACTAACCCATTTCATGAGTGTTATTTGCACATTGCTATTGGTTCTCATTATTTCACCCTAATTGTAGCAATCACTTTTTTATCATAAGTGAATAGCAATCATAACATTGTTTAAATTTAGGTAAGACAAAAAATGTGAAGTTTTGTTATGAATATCAATGTTGGTTCGCCATTCTTAGTGATTAGTCCAGTCTAAAATGTAGACAAAATGAACCAGTCATCAAGATGGGCAGGACACAGTAAAATTTGCCATTTTCAAGTCATGGTCTCAAGTCTTTGAGGATCTCAAAATGTGATGGGAGAGAAGATATGGAAACATGTCTTCTGAAATAAGTTCTGTACTAGAAATGAGAGCAAAGTTCTGGGGAAGAGGAGAGGAAAAACTGAGCCTGTCAGTATAAATGAGTGGTGACTTTCCAGCCAGAGGAGGGTGGAATACTGCAGGAACATGGGTAGCTGAGCAAGTGAGTAGACTCAGGGGGACTGCAGCTCACAGTTCATGATTGCCTTGTTTTATTTGGTGGGAAGGGTCAAGACAATGAATGGAAATGAAGTTCATCAAGGATTTGGTGCACCTTGTTTATTAATTTTGAGTTAGTTCCATGGGAATTGAGGATTTGACATGACATGATGTAGTTCTGTTTAAAGAAAAAAATGTTACAACACTACCTTTAGCTATTATCCAAAAATGATTTTGAAAAGGTCGTCTTAGACAATTACTCTTTATTCATGAATTGAGCACAAATTTATTAAATACTTACTATAGGCAAGTCATGATTTTAAGTGTTAGGTTTACAGGGATCGACAATATAGATAAGAAGACTGCTCTTGAAAAGTTTACATTCTAGAGCTAGGAAATAGATGACAGAGAAGAAAGGTGATTCAGTTAATGTAAGATACTGAAAGTGCTGTGGGGAAAGAACAGTGCAGTGGATGGGGCGTGACTGGGAGAGAGGACCTACTGTGCGTAGGTCACGTGGAGAAGGTCTCTAGAGAAGGGAGAACAAATAAATGTCACCTGGATGATGAAAACAAACCACCTAAGTGAGGATATGGAGGACTGTAATTTAAGGAAGAGAGAGTAATAAATAAAAAGACCATTTGAAAAAGGGGAACCCTCATGCACTGTTGATGGGAATGCAGATTGGTGTAGCCACTGTGGAAAACAGTATGGAGTTTCCTCAAAACATTAAAAATGGAATTGCCTTTTGACCCAGCAATTCCACTTCTGGGAATATATCTGAAGAAACCTGAAACACTAATTCAAAAGAATATATGCACCCCTATCTTGATTGCAGCGTTATTTACAAAAGCCAAGATTTGGAAACAGGCAAATGGCCATCAGTAGATGAGTGGATTAAAAAGCTGTGGTACATTTACACAGTAGAATACTACTCAGCCATAAAAAAGAAGGAAATCTTACCTTTTACCCAAGCATGGATGGACCTGGAGAGCATTATGCTAAGGAAGTAAGCCAATCAGAGAAAGACAAATACCATATGATTTCACTTACATGTGGAATCTAATGAACAAAGCAAACAAAATAGAAAAAAATTAATAGAGACAGAGAATAGACTAACAGCTGTCAGAGGAGAGGTGGGTTGGGGGCTAGGTGAGAAAGGTGAAAGAATTAAACAAACAAAAAAACCCCTCATACACACACACACACACACGACCACACACACACATAAT
Organism: Tadarida brasiliensis; assembly: GCA_030848825.1. Taxonomy (NCBI): domain Eukaryota; kingdom Metazoa; phylum Chordata; class Mammalia; order Chiroptera; family Molossidae; genus Tadarida; species Tadarida brasiliensis. The sequence continues at coordinate 28,901,268 of CM061272.1, forward strand.
CACACACACACAACCGCCATTTGTGACATCATGGATGGTCTTGAGAATATGTTAAGAGAAATAAGCCAGACAGAAAAAGTCTAGAACTTTTAATAGTTAATCCACACATTTTCATAATATATGGATTATGAAATTGAAAGCAACAAAAGAACAAATAAGAAAACAAATGAAAACTCATGGATACACAACGGTATGATGGTTACAAGAGGGAATGGAGTTGGCAGGGTAGTAAAGGGTAAAGGGGGTCAAATAGTATATGGTGATGGAAAAAGATTTGGTGTGGGTGGTGGGCACACAATGCAACATACAGATGATGGATCGTGGAATTGTACACTGGAAATCTATAATTTATTAGCCAATGTCTCCCCAATAAATTTAAGTTAAAAAAGTCTTTAGGCATTTTAACATAAAACATTTTAAGAATTGCTATCATTTCTTTTCCCCACTTGGAGGCAGATACACAGTGAAGAAATTTTGACTGTAGAATCTGGTGTCCATCTGTTCTGAATTCAAATTCTGCTCAGCCCCTCACAGTACCTTTAGGCAAATTATTTAAGTATTCTGCTCCTCAACTTTTCAGCTGTAGAAGCTATTACAGTGATTGATACAAGTTTCAGCAGAGTGCCCAAAATATAAGTGGTTTATAAATAGAGCTTACCGTACCCTCTTCTGAGCCATCTTTTCTGTGGCCTGGGACTGTGCCACTTATCAAACCAGTATGGTTTTTGTTGTTGTTGTTGGTAATTCTCAAATAACATGTGGATTTAACTTTGCCATTAACTCTTTTTTTTCCCTCACATTCTTAGTTCAAAATGAGATAGAGAAGATCAACACAGAATAAAAAAGTTGGTCAGTAGGATGGGCATATGTTGTTTGTTGATAGTTATTCCTAATTAATTCTTAACTATTCCTAAAATTATTCTTAGTTTGTGAGGAAAAAATCCAGCATATTTCAGGTCTGTGTAAAGAATGATTATGTTTGGCTCGGCCAGTGTGGCTCAGTGGTTGAGCGCGGCCCATGCACCAGAAGGTCGCTGGTTTGATTCCTGGTCAGGGCACATGCCCAAGTGTGGGGCAAATCCCAGTAGGGGGTGTTCACAAGGCAGCCAATCAATGTTCTCTCTCATCGATGTTTCTATCTCTCTCTCTCCCTCTCTCTCTAAAATCAATAAAGAAAAAAAAATGATTATGTTTGGAAATAAATAATACTGTAGATTTGTCCAAAAAATGTTTAAGTGAAGGATTCGCCAAAATAGACTATTTCTCTAGGCCTGCCAATTTTGAGTGAGTCTTTTAAAATCACTTAGCTAAAAACAAAACAAACAAAAAAATCAACAAACAAAAGAAAGAAAATCACTTAGCTAGCTCCTCTTATTATTGCTTTACCTCTGATTTATTTGTATACGTTGCTTCTAAAAAAGACCCTTCTTATCCCATAACTAAAACACTTCCTTTGACTCTCACATTTCCAATCCTGTTCTTAACTTTTCTCCCCTACTTCTTTTGTTGACAATATATCTCTTACTATTGAGCCTCATTGCCAATTCCCTAAACCTCTTCTTCAAAATAAATCCTCTGACCTTCTTTTTCTAAAATCTAATGACCAAAACAGACTTCTCACCAGCCTTCCAAGTAATCTTATCTTTTCTGTCACTGACTGTATAAATTTCCTCCTGCCACAGGCAAGCTGACTTCAGTCATGTCTGAATCCTTACCACAGAACCTCCTTGTGAAATGGTGTCCAGTTGACTCTTCTTTCCCGTTTTCCAGATAACTTCCTTTTGCCTGTTTCTTTAATTAATCACACAGTATATATCTGGAATCTCCCCAGGGTTACATAAGTAAACATCCTTATTAGAAATTGTTGTAGCAGAAAGAAACCTTACAGACAATGCAATTTAATCTTTCTTTGCCATGAGAAGATTGAAACATGAGGAATTCAGGTTCCATTTAAGACCCAGATTTTCATTATTTTTACTCTATTTTCTTTGCAGTTCACAAAAGATCATAAAGTGATGGTGTGAGGGTAGCTCCAATAGCAGATATACTTTATTTGGTCCTCCTGGAGACATATAAATATTTTTAGTTATTTCCTAACTTTAATGTTCTGATATTTCATATACAATTCTGAATTTCCAGATTCTCTTAGAACTCAGATTATTTGCTAATACTGGGTACTCACGACTAAGTGATGGTACTTGGCTACAGCTTAATAGAAGTAGCCACATTAGAGAGATTGCGCTCTCCCATTGGCCAGTTCCAATTAGTCTCTAATATTTCACACTCTTCTCTTTATTACTTTTTATATAACTTTTCTGGCCCCACAAGGATTGACTTATGCCATTTTTTTGTTTGTTTGTTTTTATCCAATTTATTTTCACTTGAACTAATACTTGAAAAATTTGGCCCAGGTCCCACATTAGCGTACTGACCATGCACCTCATAGGTGTACTGTTGACCTATAGGTGTACAAGGGCACTACAGTGAGGCAGTGAAATTTCAGAGGCATGTTCAAGTGTTATCTCTCTATAAGGCATTGAACTCAGCACTAGGTCCCACTGTCTAATGAAACCATCCTTGGAGGACTTGAATTGATTATAAAAGTGGATTGAAATATTCTCAAGGGTGGGTACTATGTCTTATGTGCATCAAAGCTGTAGACAACCAGCACAAGATATATTTAATGTTATCAATATAACATAATCATAAGGATGTTTTCTTTTTTTATTTTAGTTTTTATTGAATTTATTGAGGTGACATTGGTTAATAAAATGTTATAGGTTTCGCATGTACAGTTCTATAGTACATCATATGTGTATTGCATTGCGTATTCACCACCCTAAGTCAGGTCTTCCATCACCATGAATTCCCCCTTACTCTCATCTACCTCCCAACCCCCCTTTTCCTTTAGTAATCACCATTCTGTTGTCTGTGTCCATGAGTTTTTTTTTTGTTTGTTTTTTTTTTGCTTAATCCCTTCACCTTTTATACCTAGCTTCTCAACTCCCCTCCTGTCTAACAGCTGTCAGTCTATTTTCTGTATCTATGAGTTTGTTTCTATTTTGTTTGTTTATTTTGTTCATTAAATTCCACACATATGTGAAATTATATGGTATTTGTATTTCTCTGACTGGCTTATTTCACTTAGCATAATGCTTTCTGGGTCCATTCATACTGTTGCAAAAGGTAACATTTGCTTCCTTACTCGGACCTAGTAGTATTCCATTGTGTAAATGTACCACAGCTTTTTTATCCACTCATCTGCTGATGGGCACTTGGGCTGCTTCCAAATCTTGGTTATTGTAAATTATGCTGCAATCAAGATAGGGGTGCATATATTCTTTTGAATTAGTGTTTCAGGTTTCTTCGGATATATTCCCAGAAGTAGAATTGCTGGTCAAAAGGCAGTTCCATTTTTAATGTTTTGAGGAAACTCCAAAATGCTTTCCACAGAGGCTGCACTAATCTGCATTTTCATCAATAGTACATGAGGGTTCCCTTTTCTCCACATCCTCATCAGCTCTTGTCTGCTGACTTATTGATGCTAGCTATTCTGATAGGTGTGAGATATCTCATTGTGGTTTTAATTTGCATCTCTCTGATGACTAATGACCTTGAGCATATTTTCATGTCTATTGGCCATCTGTATGTCCTCTTTGGAGAAGTGTCTATTCAGGTTCTTTGACCATTTGTAAATTGGATTGTTTGCATTTTTGGTGTTGAGTTTTATAAGTTCTCTATAAATTTTGGACATTAACCCTTTAAACATGTTCTCCCAGTCCGTGGGCATAAGGTTTCTTTCATGTAAGGCACTATGTAAAGCAAATAATATTAAAAATAATCAGCTAAAAATATTGCAAACAAAACTTTATTAGATCATTTGTCCATTGGTTATTATCCAATTCATATACTCATTCCTTCTAGTCATAACAAACAGAAGTTCTTCCTCATTGAAAAGTATGCAGATATTTCATGTTGGAAACATGGAGAGGTTCTTATAATTGTAAACAATTTGTATACCACATGGCAAGCCCATCAATATTGCTCTGGTTAAAATAAAGTATAACTGAAGGCTAAAAATCAGCTCCTCTTTATTTACTAAATAGATGCTATTCCCTCACTATTAGTATACTGCATGCATATCAAACAATATTTTCAATGGCGATGATAGATTTTTGAAAATCTATTTACGCTCTTTTGCTCCATCACCCTTCGACTATTGGAGATGTCAGTCATCTGCCTATGTTATGGGAAGAGCCAGGCCCTTAGAAAAAGCAAAGCTGTTGTTTGCCACAGGATTTTGCCCTTATTACCACCATGATCTAATCAACTGAGACCACCAGCAGCCGGCATTGTTAAGGCTTATCAGAATTCTTTCCATCACCATACTTTATCTTAATGATTTTTTTGAGTTAAAAAAATAAATGGAAATTATTTTTAATATCCATACTCATTTACCCTCTTGAGCATAATACTACATTGTAGGAGATGGCAGAGTACAGAAAATATAATGCTTTCTAAATACCCTTTCGAAAATCAGTGAAATCATTCAAACAAATAATACTAGAGATGAAAAGACTTCAAAAGGTCAAGGTTCTCATTATTCCTGTTTGTTGAGTGTCCAGTGAGCCTAATACTTTATAAACCACATTGAAGGACTTGCTTCTTGTCCCAGGAGCTCATACACCAAATTAAACAGGCAAGGACAGTTGTATTAGCCAAGCAGGTGGTTGGTTTCAAAGTAGAGACTTTCCTAACATTTTTAAAAATTTACCTTTTTTTTTTTTTTGTCATTCTATATTTTTATTTCTCATACTTCTGTCTTTTCAAAATTAAAAAGAAAAAAAGAGTTAAAAAAGGCCTGGCCTTTGACAAGAATCAGAGAAAATTTGATTTTTGTAAAGATCCTTCGTTTAAGTAAATGTAAAAATAGACTGGATGTGGAAAAGAGGAAGATAGATTGTTACAAGCATGACTAGAAAAACAGATAGCAATACAAAGTTGGGCTGGAGAGATGAAACATATAACAAATGAGTCTACATAGATAAAAGGAGTATTGAGAACTAAGGAGTCAAGAACTGATTTGATAATACCTACAAAGCTGATTTGCTCTGAAATGAAAATGATGGTTTGCTAAACTGAATTTGTATCTGAGGGTTGTCCAGCTCTCCTTGTTATGCCCTTTTAACAGATAGCAATGACTTTTTAAAAAGCGTTTAATAAAATATATTTCCTGGATATTTTGTTTACCCCAACCTTTTCTGAAATTTCATTTGCATTAGAGAATAGTTTGCCCCAGTAATTAGGTAGTTTTTATTACTATATATTTTCATTTGCAAAAGTTTCATATTTGGTAAGAAAATGAACAAGTTGCATATCTAAATTAAAGGAATATCTTCCAATTCAATTATGCTTTCAATTTATGATTCTTCTGGATTAGTGTTTGTAAAGTACATAGGCATTTTCTCTGTTATATACGACATCTGGCCTTGCTAAAATTATTAGTTTTGCAATTTCTCTTACATTTAAAATATTTTCTTTTCCCTTAATTACTTTAGTTTTTGAAAGAACTATTCCTTAATTCCATTTTTCAAATTATGATAAATCGTAATACATAACAAGGATTAAACTAAATGTGTATTAGAAGAGCAAAGAATTCATTGAGGCAAGACTAATCATCATTTAGATTATCAGTAGAAGATGATTAGTAAACAATGGATGGGATGACAAGTTCAGCTGATGCTGTGTTTGGGTAGCCAAATGTTTTAGCTTTACAAATGAAAAAAATACCTAAGCAGCTTACGGGAGAAAGTAATCATTTAAATTACAAACTTAAGAATTTCAAATTACATTCTTCATCAAGTTGAGCCTATTTTAATGTACTGAGTAGATTTGGTATAACAGAATGAAATAATTACTTAGTGTTTCAAGTAAATAGAAAACAGTCTTCCCGTGCTTATCATTTGTTTTCTATGTGATTGCTTCTATAGATAACTTTGAGGAAAATTGCTGAGGATGTATCTTTAAAAGATCGTGGTCAGAAATAATTGAAGTATGTTCAAGAGTAAGCATTTATACACATATTTTTCCTTAGTAATTTCTTTGGCCAGGATAAAATTTTTATGTACTATGTTTTTGGAAATCTGATTTTGAAAAACAAATCTAAAGAAGTGATACAGAAAATGTAAGGAAGGTGTCTTTTCCTAGTAGATTCTTTTAAATAAATCTGAAAAGTTGGCTCAGTAGAGTTTTCCAACAAATAGTATGCAAGTGTGTATTTGAACTTAAAATCTTAAAATTATACTATATTTCATATACTAAATCCTTATTAATTTCTTAAGGATAATTAAGGGAAAAAACTGTGGTTGGACAACCTGAGTTCAAATCCTAGTTTACCACTTAAATAATAATGCTGGACAAATTATTAAGTTTTCCAAGGCATAGCATTTTAATCTGTACACTGATGGTAATAACAACACCTACCTCATTATCACTATTATGGTAGCAATGACAGAGGGTATAAAATTTAGATTTATGCTTACAATATATAATGCACCTAGCTTATAGTAAATATAGGTGGTTCATATTATTATTATCAGAGTATAATTTTCAGTTGTTAATGTGTTATAATTTTAAGTCATATTCAATTGTCTCAGACCCTCAAAAGAGTACAGAAACTATCCTGGTTCATGTTTTGTTTTTAATTCCATAAAACAAGTCTCGAAAATCGACCCTATTATGAAACACAAAAATATTTCTAAGCGAATGTGCCTTAGACGTCTTCCCTCCTTCCCTCACTTTCTATAAATACATCACTACACTTTACGTCTTAAGGTATATTTTCATGGAAGTCAGTTAGCTGGTTAAGTTACTTCAAATTTTTAATATTATCCTCACTGGCATCATGTTCTTTCTATGGCTATTGGAAGAATTCTGGATTTTTCTGGTAGTCCATTATATCCTATAATGCTATGAAAAATTATGGAAATTTTCATGGTTATTGAAAGAAATTAAGAAATCATTATCACTCGAGTTTGGGCTCTGAAATAAGTGACACATTGTCAGTAATCCCTATCTTTCAAGGATTTACTATAGCTGAACTTTACTTATGTGATAATATTAATGATATTACTCTAGCAATAACCTGTTACTGCAGGATAAATATTACTAGACTACCAAATGGAAATTCTAGCTTTCTGGGAAGGGGACAGCATTAAAATATTAATGTCACAAATTGCAGCGGGGACTTAATAATGAAGAAGAGCTATTACTGTTCTTAATATTGAATCTATGAAATTAAATGAAAGTAAACCCATTCAAATTACGGTTGGCTGACTCTGAGCTGTAGCTGTGTGTTGGACAAAAAGAACTGCAGATTAATCTTGATAATTTATTTCTTTTTGGTATTTTTAAGTTTATATCACATTGTCCTCTAGTATACTCTTTTTGTGTTGATTATTAAGGCATCAAATGCCTTTTTTTTACTCAAATAGTTTATTTGCATTATTTGAAAGAGAAATAGCAATTCAGACTTTTAAGGGGGTCTCTATAGGAGAGAGTGAGGGCCAACTGCTACCTGTATTCTGTCGACATTTTCTGCTGGCTGACAATTTAGTAAGGGAATGATGGCAGATTAGGCGAGACAGGCTGAAAGAGACTTTCTGATTTGACACTGCTATATTTTACACAAAATTTATGGCCCAACACTTTGGACAGATAAGGCTTTGAGCATATCTTTGCAATCTGTAGCAGATGTACTGCCACCTTGCAACTTGTGAAAAGTTAATAACTAATAATTTACAGATTTTTAAACTACTTCTATATAAACAAGAGGAAGAAATACAGACAGACAGGGATATGAAAAAAAAAGCTTACAATATCATACAGGATATGGATGAGTAAGCAAATCCTTATTGTTCCAAATTTGAAGTTGACCTTTCTTAGAAGTCCATACCCTTCAAGAGAAACCTGAACTTCATGTTGCTCTTTAAATCTTTGGCAGTCTTAGATATCCATCGATTCTCCCTCCAGCTGTACCAGGGAAACTCCACCTACAGCAGGTCCTCCCACAGAAAGCAATTCATAAATATGTTTAATGGATATATGTATGGCTGAATAAATTACTAGTGGGAAATTATTTATTCGTTTAAAATATTTATGAAATTCTAATGCTATTCTAGGCACTAAAATATAAAGATTAAAATAACCAATAAATATCCTTGACAATTAAAGTTACTTGGTATTAATTGGTATTAATATTAGTATTAAATGCTTACTTTTTTACTGTGTGGGCTACAGTACCTTCAGCAAACTTGTGTGATTGAAAATTCTGTGTCTAAGCACCCATGTTGAGTAAATGGTATGGTCGCAATTTGAAGTCAGGATGTTTTGTCATCAGGTTCAGGCTCTTCATAATTATGCCAAACTATCTCCTACACAGATAGCCCTGAATTAGGTACTTAATATAGTTTTTTATATGTTTATAAGTATTTTATAAACATATACATGTTTAATTTAATTCTCCCCAAAGTGCTTTGAGGTAATTAGAGTAGTATTATTAACTCTATTTTATGGATGAAGATATAAAAGATGAGAAATAGTTAAAGATACCAGACAGACCTTCATTCACCACCCCCCACATCACCCAGCCCCAAATGTTTCCAACTGGAGAATAATTTAGCTGTGAGTTGCCAGGCACCGATGTTCCCAGCATCTGTGGGGATTAGTGCCTTAGTCCTCAAGGGGTGTCTGGGCAGGGTCCTAGAGCATCCACTACATCATTTTGCACCTATACTTCTCCAAATTCAGCTCAATTATCATTTCACATGAAATTCTCCCCTGGTCCCCATAACGGGGGGTCAAATCCTCTCTCACATGCTCTCAAGACACTATGCACCTTCACTTTGAAGCACTTATCAGAGTTGCAGTCATTTTGTTTGTGAGTTAATGTAATTATCTGTCTTCCACGCTAGTTCTCACATTCCATTGGAACTTGGATAGTGACTGTGTTTGCCCAACATTAGATCCCAGAGACAAGTACACTAACACGTACATGGTAAAGGGATATGAGTAGAAAGGACTGGCAAGAGCTCAAGAGGGCAGACACCAAACAAATCAGAGTTTTTTACATGGGACTACTGGTGATAACAAAGTCGGGAACTTTTTCCTACTTTTCTGACTTGACCAAGGTGGAAGAGGACAGAATGAAGACACTTGCAAGAAGAACGATAGGCGTGGGGTAGCTAGAGTCTTATTTTTTACCTCTGTTGGGACTGCTTTGGGAACTGGGTCCCAGAAATGGATCAAGTAGGCAGTTAAAAGAGGTAAGGCCTGCTGTTTGAGTTGCTCTCTCTGTGGACATAAGTCACTGTACGGAAACTCAGGTTGACAGAGGGTACACATGCAAGTATACATCTTTGTAGTTTCTGGGGACAACATCTCAGATCACTTACCCCTACAAGTATCCCAGTCATGAGAAAACCTTGCAGTGGCTTCTTCTTGCTTTCTTTTTCAGAGCTCACAATAAGTAAACTGTGTCCTTCCCAAATTTCCTAGGACCGTCTTACAGCTTGCAACTCAAGGTTATTGTCAACACCAAGAGTAGAGGACAATCCTTCCAGTGTCACCTCCAGGCTGTACTAGGTTTTTGAGAACATGCTTGAAGTTTTCTAGAGTTGTATTACTATGTAGTAGTTGTACAATTGCATTTGTGTCATAATGCAGTACCCTAATAACCAGATGCTCATTTGATTCATTTTCTTTTTTCTTAAGGCAGAACACCATTCTGTTTAATTTTTTTTCTTTATTGATTTTAGAGAGAGAGGAAGAGAGGGGGAGAGAGAGATAGAGACATCAATGAGAGAAAACATCAATGAGAGAAAACATCAATTGGCCACCTCCTGCATGCCCCCCACTGGGGATTGGACCCACAGTCTGGGCATGTGCTCTGACCGGGAATTGAACCGGCGACCTCTTGGTGCGTGGGTTGACGCTCAACCACTAAGCCATACCAGCCAGGCACACCATTCTGTTTATATTCCACTAGTTAAGACTGAATTGCCCTACTATCTGAGGGTGCTATTGCAAGAGTTTACATTGTAAAAGAACCACTCATCCTAACCTCTCCAGAAATCACACTCCTGTTCAGTTAAAGAAAAATGAATGTCTGACATGGGATGAACTCTAAGCATCTATATTTTGACAGAGCAAACCTAAATGATCTGAATCAGAGAACCTGAGAAAATTTTTAGTTACAGAAAGTGTTTTATGCGATCTAGATTAGACCTAACACTTCATTTTTATAACAGATATTTTGTAATAACCCTCTATTATTCTGAAATAAAATTAGTTCATATTTTTAATTATCAAAACACATAATCAGAATCAATCTACTATCTTTAAAAAATTTTTTTTTCTTTATTGATTTTAAAGAGAGAGGAGGGAGAGGGAGAGAGAGATAGAAACATCAATGAGAGAGAACATTGATTGGCTGCCTCCTGCATGCCCTCCACTGGGGATTTGGCCCACAACCCAGGCATGTGCCCTGACCGGGAATCGAACTGGCGACCTCTTGGTGCATGGTTCAATGCTCAACCACTGAGCCACACCAGCTGGACTCAACCTACCATCTTAACTATAAAGGAAAACTAAGAGGAATCATCTATAATAAAATATTTTTAATTTGCAAAAGCTTGGTTATGACTATGAGAGACAAGTTGTCAGAGGATAGTTCCCATATGTAGAAATACTCAGCCTTACAGACTAAGACTATACAGGCATGTTTGTTGACAATTTAGATATCATGTACAACCTTGCCTTTAGTAACCTGTTATTCGATGTGGTAAATAACTCTTGGTAAAATTCCAAATAAGATAAAGTCCAATCTTCCTTTGATTTACATAGTACATACATTTCTGAAAATTGAATGTATGTTAACAATCTTCCCCCCATTCTTTGAATTTATATATCAAATGGACCTTGTTTCTAAGCTAATTTAAATAAGTTCTTTACATATATAAACATCTGGTAGAACATTTAAAAACTGTGTGCAACTATATTACATTGTGGGGGATTAGAGATCTCAGACCCCCCACCCTGTAAGTGGCATAGAACCCCTATCATTGTTACAAATACCTCGACATTTTCAAACTGCTTCTTGAAAACAGTGGTTGAGAACCATTCTTTTAGAACCTCTAAGGTCCTTGTTGGTTCAATGCATGCACCCAAATTGTCTAGTAAGGACTCAGAGAGAAGCAGCTTTAATAGCTGCAAGAGATCCATGCACTCTTAGTCTCAACAAATAATCTTTGTAAAGACAAACATGTGTGCAATAGTATGTGTTGTACAATAGGAAAATGTTGGGTAATTTTCAAATATATATATAGTAGATACCATTATAATTTATAAATTAATATTAAATCACATTTTTAAAATATCTGTGCCAAACTTTTTTTGATTACATACTGCATTAGTTCAGAATTAATCAAGGACTCATCTATTATCATGTGGAGGACCATGAAAATTCTTGAAATAAAAAGGGAACCTCAAAACCAAAAAAAAAAAAAGTAGTTTTGATATGTGAGTATTAATATGAAAGGAAAGTTGATTTGCTGTCAACAATGCAATAAGATAATAATATCAAGGTAAGTGCCAGCATAAAAAGCAGGGAATCACACTATAATGGCCACAGTTTTTAGAAGATAAATGGAGGCCATGCAGTAGCCAAGCAGGTGACAAGTTACTTAGGAGGTAGATCAGCAGCTGAAGTGCCCTGAAGGCTGTCAGAAATGCTATTGATTAGTCAATGATCAATTTTATCAATGTTAGTAGAGTGGAGAGGCCAAATTGCCTTCTTTTCTCTCTTTTAATGTCCCATTACCCTGACAACTTATGGATGCACTTAGGCTTTTTAAAAACTACTTTATTTTTATTTTATTTATTTAATTTTTGTTTATCCTCGCCTGAGGACATTTTTTTTGCATTTATCTTCAGATAGAGCGGGAGGGAGAGAGGGGGAAGAGAGAGAGAGAGAGAAACATCGATGTGAGAGAGACACATCGAGTGGTTGCCACCCACACTACCCCAGCTGGGGCCGGGGACAAACTGCAACCGAGATACATGCCCTTAGTGGGAACCGAACCTGGGTCTCTCTGGTCTGCAGGCCGATGCTCTAACCACTGAGCAAAACCAGCCAGGGCTAAAAACTACTTTAAACAACTCATGAGCTCTAATGAATCAGTGTATTTCCTACCAAATATATGAAGCTGTTTAGTTGGTTTTGGATGCATCAAAAAAGTGACAAGTTGATTAACAGAAGCTTTACTTGTAGAGATAATATCATGATGATATTGTAAGTAACTGGTTTTACTTACTATGGAGTGTTTATTTTGTAACAGGTGCTGTTTCTATATTTATCTTATTTTAGCTGCAAATAATTCTGTCATAGAAGTGTCATCATGCCTATTTACAGATAAGAAAAGCTGAAACTCAAAGAGCTTCGTGTCTCACTCAAGGTCACACTTAAATCTGCCAAGAATTTTATTGACCTGAACACAAAATCGGGGTAGTCAGAGTAGCCTCCAACAGTGAAAGGGAAGTTCTGAGGTCTCTCATCTGTAAAAAAGGAAAAATAATAATGATGGAAGTCTATCTTGCAAGCTGATCAAGTTTGTGAGGAATTAAATTGCTAAGACTTTTGTTTTTAAGTTCTTTTGTTTCTTTATTTCACTTTCTGGGTGCACCCCAACTGAGAAGACAGAATGTACAATAGAGGGACCGCATGCATATTTCATAATAGACATTATTAGTGATGATTTCGAATCTAGGCTGTGCACTAAAAGGTAAGCATAAACAATGATAAAAATAAAACAATAGAAGTCGTCACAGCTAATGTCAATTAAATGTCTAACCAATAAGTGGAGAATCTTACATCAGTGAATGGTCACTTTTAAAGGTGACAGTCATTTCTGTAACTTGACAACAGTTGAGTCAACAGAAAATAAAATGAGGAGGTGTTGCCAGGTTTACTTTATAGACATGCTGAATGTTGAATTCTGCTAAAGTAATTTTTTAGACTTTATTTCTGTAGAAAAGAGTTGATCCAATTTTTAGTCCTCTCAGCATCTAAATTGACAGATAGAAGTAATCCTACAGCCAGATCATGCAGAGGAAATATTTATACTCAGTCCTACAGTCTTTCAAAGATGTTTGGATGTTTGATTTGAAATACAAATAGAGATGTGAGAGGTTGGGTGAGAGTTAGGAAGAAAGTAAATTTTTTTTGCAGAATCTAGAGTTTTCCCAGTTTCTGTGATTTAATTATTTAATTCACGCTCCTTGATCGACCTGCAACTTTGTCTAGCTTTTACCTCCACATCTAAATTTGGTCTATCCCTAAATCTCACCTACAATGCCAATAATTTCCTGATTAGCCCAGCCACAGGCAAACTCTTATTTTTCCAAAATTCTAAAATATTTATTCCCTATACCCCTTTTGGGACACTTGGAACTAGAAACATTCAAGAGATTCTTCGAAGGTTGTTTGTCTGCGTAGGGGTAGAATACAGAAGTTAGGTCTCTTGAGTCTGTGTATGTCATTTATTCTGAGTCACTATTTTAATTAGTAACTTTAATAGTAACTAGTTTACTATTTTAATTATTTGAACTTGTACTATCTGGATAAACGCTTGGCTGCCTATGCCTTTGAGAGAAGTCACATTTACAATGAATGAGAAACAAGAGCCTCACCGCAGTGTGGTTCCAGCGAGGAAGCCCACCCAGAACTGTTCAAGCAAGCCTTCAATGGGAAAGATTCTCGGTCCATCTCACGTTCTCCTGTGAAGTCAAACTCATCACTGCTGAGGTCGGCTCCATCCTCGGCATTTTATGGGCTCATCAGAGGAGATTTTTCTCAGGGTTGTCTGAGACCAAATCATGCAGAACTTGAACAAAAGTCTTACTAGAATTGTTTTTAATCGACACAGATGAAGCTTTGGTTTCGTGTCTGTTAAGGAATCACGTTGCTGTGTGCTGCTCAGGATGGGAAGAGTATAATTTTCATCTGTGTTCCCCATTAGTATATGGATAACTATGAAGCTCTGGCTGGTATAATTTGATGCGAGGCTTTTGGCTCCTTCCAGCTGCTAGGCAGCGTGAGGCAGTGGAGACTACAGCATGCCCGGTCCTCCACTGCTGGTCTCCATGTGTGTTTTCATTGTTCACACAGCGGTAGGTGTATGAATGACCGCCTCAAGGACTTCCCTGAGCACTTACGCTCTGTGGAGGTGAAAACACTTCCTGGAAGAGAAAAATTCTGCCTTCCATGGCAGAGTACATGGAATTAAAATTAATATGTATGCGTGTGTGTGTATTCACACCAAAATTCTATCAGAGAAAGTTAATTAACCTTTCTGAGACTAAACTTATTTACATAACTGTCACAGTATCATGTTTTCAAGAATTACTTCAGACTCTGGTATAAAAATAACCGAGTCTAGAAATCCTGGCTATTTTTATCAGCTCCTTAAATTCTATAAAGTTTTAAAAGGTACCCAATAAAGGTCTTCGTATTTATTAATGCTGCTTTCAGAAGTCCAAGTTAACTTTCAGTTTTTTTTTTTCTGTGCCAGAAATTCAATAGTTTAATAACTTAATCATTGCTCTAACTTGATATTTATTTCATCTTCCTTCCCTGAGATATGCAAATATGTCTCTTTGCTAATATCTTTTCTCCATTCTCTGGTCTGAAACTGATGCAAAGAAGTCATTAAAATTGATAGCAATATCCACCACTTCAGTGAATAAATTACACTTTCCATTTCATGGAGGTCCCATTATCGCCAGCCCTGACCCCTTCTTACTTCTCTACTTGAAAGGATCCTGATTTATCTCCAACTCTTGTGTAACCTTCCTTTCATTTGCTACCCTTAATTTCTTATCATATTTTTTACACTTTTAACTTCATTCAGTGATCTCAGTGCTTCTCTACCTCATGTTTTATTATGTACATCTTCTTCTTTCTAGGTTTTGATTAGTTTTTGGATTCTTCTCTTTCTCCACATTGACTTTTTATTCTAACTAAAATCATATTTATTCTTAGATGATAGGTATAGCCCTTGAACATACTTTAATGTACCCTTCAGCATAATTCATTTTCTCTTTTTCAAAGTCCTCTAACTTTCTCCCTTTCTTTTTCATTTGGTTGGCATGTATATCTCTACTCAAAATTTACTTTTCTATCTGTCCATTTAAAAAAATCATACTTTAGCCTTTATTTTTGTATTCCTTTGGTTGCTCTGTTGGCCTAACCCAAAATTTATTACTCTGATTTCACTGTCATATTTTCTTCAATCTTTAATAATATCTCCTGTTACTTAAATTACTTTTGGAATTACAAATAAAGCACATTTCCTTGGCCTTTGAAAATGTAAGACAGTATTGTAAGCAGAAAAGTGGTAAGTACAGGAAACAGTGTGTTGGCGGAATCTTTGTTGAAACTTTCAGCTTTGAACTTCATACACAGAAAGCCATTAAATACTGGGATAATAGAACCTGACTCATTGTATCCCCTTTGTTTGGCTATCTCTGTGGTTTAGCAGTCCCCATAGAATATAGGACTGGAAGGGGTCTTGAGAGGTCATTTAATCTATTGCTCTATGGCCTGAAGTATGCTCTCCAAGATACCTTCTTGCTTTAGTTCTTACCAGTTTCAATGATATTAGGAATTCTTGGTAAATATTTGGGAAGGTTGGAAATGTCATAGAGAAGAAAGAACTTGTATAGACAGAAATTATAAAAATGTTACCTACTGAAAATTTTGAACCTGGTTATTAGCACATCAAAGTGTTTAGCAATGAGAAAGTATATGTCTCTGTCTTACTACAGAATTTTTGGTACAAGGCAAGACAATAAATTTTAGTGGTTTGGCCTGATATTTTATAAGGATGAATATCCTCAGAACTAGTGATAATATGGGCTTTTTGAGAATAATAAGCCTATCTACTTTCTATACTGTACTGCCATCCATTTCAGAAGTGATAATCTGTTTTTTTATTTGTTTGTTTTTCCCATCAGACTGATATTCTGAGAAGAAACAGGAATAATGTTGGAAGTTCTTGCATGAATATAAAACTGGGTCATTATAGATTCAACTAAACAATAATAATTTTAAAATGAATCACTTTGATACTAAGAATACTTCTGACTGAGTCTCTGAAAATGCCATGGATTAAAATGCCATGGATTTCCAAGACCAACTTTTCAGTTGATATTTGGAGGGGGGTGGCAGGGTGTCGAATAGCATCTAATTATTTTTATGGATGCAATAGCTGCCAATTCAGATCTCTCTTTATTAATAGGTCCAATTTCAGGGACAATTAGTTAGTCTTTAGTGATTCTTTAAAGCTACTGATCCATTGATAAAAATAACAAAAAGTGCCCTGGCCGGTTTGGCTCAGCGGTTGGAGCATCGACCTGCGGACCAGGGAGTCCTGGATTCGGTTCCCGCTAGGGGCACTTACCAAAACAAACAAACAAACAAACAAGCAAACAAACAAACAAAAAAACACAAAAAAACAAAAAGTAAATTAAAACTAGACCAAATAACAATGAACTTTACTTTCAATCAAAATATCAAAATAAGTCCTATGTTACTCACTTTATATTCTTAGATACTTTAAACTCTATGGAATTTTTTAAAAAGTCATCATTACTGTCTGGCCAGTGTGGCTCAGTGGTTGGGCATTGACCCATGCACCAAGAGGTCACCAGTTCAATTCCCAGTCAGGGCACATGCCCAGGTGGTGGGCCCAATTCCTAGTGGGGGGCATGCAGGAGGCGGCCAATTGATGTTCTCTCTCATTGATGTTTCTATCTCTCTCTCCCTCTCCTTTCCTCTCTCTCTAAAATCAATACAGAAAAAATATTTTTTAAAAAGTCATCATTACTTCAAGAGTTATAAAAATTTCAAGAGTGGTATGACAATGATATGGAATGAATGAACCCACCTCCATACAAGTGCTGTACAAATAGTTTACTGTGACAGAGGTGTTCACTTGCTGGCAATTGACTGAAATTCAAGGAATACCAATGAATATCCAGTAGTTGAGAGTGATTAACAAACAGCAATTAATGAAAAACAGGAGGATACTACTTTAAATTCTGATGTGGAGGCAATATTAAAGCATTTCAATTTAGAAAATAATTTTAGGCATTCAATATATGTTTGTTATTCATATCAGCATTTTTTGGCTTTATGAAATCTTCTAATATAAACATTGAAGACAATTCGTTAACATGAACATGTTTGTAACAAATTAGTTCAATTATCACAGGAGAGTTTTGAATTAAAGAATAATCTAACCTACAAAAAAAATAGGTAAAAATGTCCACATTTTAATAGTATTTATGTTTCACTAAAAAACAAACTATTTACAACACTTCCCAAAATTTTTCTAGCGTTACTATTTAGAGAAATTAAAGTCAACAACACAGACATTGATGTCTGGAAACAAACACATGCCAGCTGTAGGTACCAAGCTTTGTGCCCACTGATTTGGAATCATCCAAAATAATTCACTTTATTTCCTTTTATTACCAGTAGTTTAGATCAGGCCCACTCACTTAATCACTACATGATTGTGGGAATCTCACTTAAATTCTCTGTTGTTTGTATGGGGAGAAAATGGTATTTACCTTGATGAATTGTTGTAAGAATCAGCTGAAATAATGCTTATATATAAATTATGTAGAACCATAGATGGCACATATTAGATAAACAATACATTATAGCTTCTCACCACATTTTCATCATTTTTGCCTAAATAATTGTAATTGCTTCCTTGCTAGGCAATGTTTTCCAGTCTTCTCAATAGCATTTTACATGTAATTCTCAAGTTAATATTCCCCAAATAACATGCCAATTGAATCATGCCCCTGGTCCAAATTGTGTTCTCATTAAATTCAATTTTAACAACTTAGCCTAGCCCTCATATTTCCCTAGGTTGTTGCAATACCCGATTTTTAAAGCCAAATGTTGGCACGTTTCATATGCAGCAACCAGATTGCACTGCTTATTATTCCAGAATATACTTCATACATTCTCACCTGTATGCCTTTGTTGACTCTGCCCACTCTAGTGTGCTAAGTAGCATTGTGGGATCTGTGCTACCATTCCCCCCCGCCCTCCTTTTTTTTTTCAAATCAATTTCCTGTCCTTCCCCTCTTCTGCATCATCACAGAGAACTACATTTCCCAGATTCCCTGAGCAGCTAATTTTTGAATAAAATTGACTAATGGAAGGCAATGAAAGAAATGGGAAGATGGAAGGAAGGGAAAAGTTCGAATATTTCACCTTTTTTTCCTCCTATCCCTAAGAGAGAGTCTATAGTACTACCTGCACATCCTTCATGGTCCTCGGTTCAGCCAGTTAACCCCTTCCCATAGTCTTTGATTCTACTGGAGGCTCTGGTTTAGCTATCTATTTCGATTTCCCTTTAATCTTAGATGAAGAGAGTGTTCATAGAAAGGTATTCTCAGAAATAGCTGTTTCGAAGTTGTTGGTTTGAGCATTCGATCACCTGTATATCCATTGTTCTGCTTTCAGTCTTCTTAGGTTGAAGAATTTAGAGAAGTTTCTGTTTCCTTACTGAACCATGACTGCTACAGAGTGCCATGGATTTGGTTTTAAATACTGACTTCTCTGAGTCTCAGTTTCTTCACAATAACCTAACAGTGTTCTGTGGGGATTAAATAAAGGGTATGTATGGAAACACATATACAATATCTGGCATACTTGGGTTTTTACCCCTCACTTTCTATGCTATGAACCCTTTAAAAACATATGGGCTAAAATAGATTAATTATTTGAATGTAAAGGAATAAAGAAAAGTATTTGATAGTGTTTACCCTACAGATGCACCTCATTATTTATATTATTTATTCTCTGAAGTTGTCTTAGTATTAATTAGAATCTTAAGATGTTTTTGTTGTAAGCCTATATTAGATTTAACAGATTATTAAATAACCATTGTGTAATAAATATCACTTTTTAGATAATATAAGTCCCATACTAAGAAACTATTATATGGGTAAAGGAAAGTGTGCCAGGTGAATATGGATGAAGTGAGGATAAGCAATTCCAAAAGTCCTGGGGGAGACAAGTAACCGGAGGAGGAAGGGATTTGTTGGATAAACAGTAAGGTCAAGGGATTACAATAAGGACTCAGAAGGAACTCTACAAGGACTGAGGGATTTCTCTTTCTGTTCTCAGTATGAACAAGGAACACAAACCATCTGGAACTGTTTCCCACCTATGGAGGCCATCAAGTTGGGGATCAAAGACATGGTCTCTTCTCCTATGACAGCTTATGGGGTGGGGGCTTCTATTTTGAATCTTGAGATTATTCTGGGGACATATATTCAGACCCTGCACTATTTTTCTATTATTTCTCCCAGAACCATGACTACCATGATTTGGTGTTGCTTGTAGCCAGGCATTTATTTACAATTTGCTTCCCAGGGAAAGTGCTTGCCAACACATACCTCATCTTCTGCATTTCAGGTGTAACAAGCTGTGAGCTCTGACTGAATGAAGTACTCAATTCTAGAACTGACATCTGTAAAAGAGAACAAAGACTACATCCATACCCCCCAAATAATAGACTTCTGCTTTAAGAACCTGGGATCTAGAGAACTTCATTTAAACATTTCATTGGCTGGGTGTGACAGGAAAAATATAAGCTCTCTTTAAAACTAGGACACCTAAACTCTACCACAAACTGTTATAAATATCTGGGATAATTTTGGTTAGATATGCTAGGAGAGGAAAGAACTCAACCTGTATTGGAGATTGTTGATGTAGGAGTAACCCAGTTTCCCCAAAGACTGTTTCATCTGTGGATTAGATGCAGTGGCCAGAATAGGATGAGATCTGGGATAAGCAAAAGCTCTTTTTAATTTGTTGTGACTGGTCAGCTATATATCTCAAGAGAAACTGTTTCCTGTGAGCCAAGGACTCACCGGCCCCATTACCTCATTTTTAGCCACCTAATTCACAGAACATTTTGGAACTTTAAACAAAGATATATTAAATATTTGAATGAAACAACACAAGTTATTTGGTGAGATAGCATTGAATTATTTCTATCAAATATAACTTTGCTTGTCTAAATTATAGAGGCAGCCAAGCAAGTAAAAAAACGCTCATTGCTTCTTGAAAATATATAGGATTCTGAGTTTTCTCCCCTTACTAATTATACCTGTTACCATTGTAATGGAAATTAACTCAGATTCTTGATATAGGATTGAACCAGTTTACTTTAAATCATAGAAATAGTTTTAGTTAATAGCTTTACTCTATTTGTTGTGTCTCTAATGAGAATAATAAATGATAAAAATATTAACCACCAGGATTGACCCATTTAATGAACTATATATAATATAATGCAGAATTCAGTAAGTGCTGCAAGAGAGGTGCTATGAGAGTAGAGCAGAAGGAACAATTACTTCTGATTAAAACATTGGGGAAGATCTCATGGGAATCACATTTAAGCCTAGGATTAACCCATGGGAATGTTTATGCAGGTTGAAAACCATAGGAAGAGTACACTAGGTTGAGAAAACAACACAAGCAAAGCCAGAGAAGCTGGAGAATGGAGAGACTATTTGGAGAACCACTTGGTGTGGAATGGTGTTTACAATTCCTGGTGGAATTGACTGAGAGTTAAACTTTGGAAGATAATTTGGGACATAAAGGATTTGGACTTTGAGCCTACAGGATTTTATTGTTTTGGCAAAGAGACACCTTTTCAGGGTTTTAAATAAGTATACAATGCTATTTCTCCTCTTATTTTCCAGGAAAACAAACAAACAAACAACAACAACAATGCGTGAGTATCTTGGAAGGAATATTGGTGGAGAGGCTAGGAATAGACCAGACAAGAAATTTTAAGTGCTTAGACTAAGTGCAGTAAGAATGGAAAGTATAGGTCAACAAGAAAAACATTCTAGAAATTGAATCAATAAGACCTAGTAACTACCGGGAGTTGTGAGGGTCCCAAGTACACAGAGGGAAAAAAAGAAAATCAAGGTTTCAAACATTCACAGCTGAAAAATGATAGCAATATTAATAGACATGTAGGATATAATAAGTGAAATACATTTTCAAAGAGGGCAAGCCATTTAAGATATTGAATTGGAAATATATGTAGGTACTTGTATATATAAAGTTTTCTTGAGTCAGAAGTTCAGGAGAGAGGTTGGAATTTCTAGGGTTTTGTACTCAGTACTTTATTTACTGTCTGACAGAATCTTCCAAAAGGATTCCTATTTACGCTCACCGGAGTGACTCCCCAATGTTTCCTGAGTCTCAGACCCAAATTTTCAATTAACCTTTTTTGCCGCCACCCAGGCATTTAAAAAAATATGTCAAACCCAATATGTTCAAAACTGAGGCCATCACTTCTATTGTTCCAGCCAGACCTGCTTCTACTCCAGTAGAAATGGCAATACCATGCCTTGGCCAGTTTGGATCAGCAGTTAGAGCATTGGCCCATGGACTGTTCTCTCTCTCTCTCTCTCTCTCTCTCTCTCTCTCTCTCTCTCTCTCTCTCTCTCTCTCTCTCTCTCTCTCTCCTTCCTTCCCTCCCTTCCACTCTACCTAAAAATCAAAGGAAAAATATCCTCGGGAGAGAATTAACAACAAAAAAAAAGAAACGGCCATATCAGTGATGCCATTACTATCAGCCCAGACATCAATGACATAAACTACAGCAAAACAAAACATACATACACAAAGTTGCAAGTCTCTCTAGACTTCTCTTCATGCTGTTATCACTAGTCTAGGCCCTAATTATTTCTTGTTAATATTCCTAAAACAAATTTCTACCAGAAGCCATTGCCTCTAGACTTTCTTTCAAATCTACTTCCCTTACAATAACCTGAGTGACAAATAAAATGCCGTTTTGATCAATTCACACTTACTCACATTGCAATCTCTTTGTTTATGTATCTATGACTATTTTCATACATTAAACTATGAAAGAAGGGGCAACTCTATTGTTTTTCATGATGACTTTCTGGAACAGTAATTTGTAAGAGCCTTTGAATGACTACAAATACTTCTATTAAGAATAGTTAATATGAAATGGTAGTGGAAGCCATGGCAGTGGAGAATGTCCAAATTTAGAGTAAAGAAATAAGAAGATCAAGGACAAAACCTTGGAAAAAAAGGAGATAAATGAAAAGGAAACTGTGGAGGGTATAGAAAATACATAATAATGAGAGAACCAAAGGAAAGTGATATTTAGTGGAAGAATGTTTGAGGAAGGAAGACTTATTTATTTACTTGACCTTTGTTAGCATTGCACTGCTACCACTCTCTTCTTGACACTCTTGGCTTCTTCTTTCTACTTCTAAGTCTTCAGTGTTCTCTTCCTCTTTTTAAAAAATTTATCTTTATTATTGAAAGTATTACAGATGTCCCTCATTTTTATTCCCCATTAACACCCTCCTCCCCATTCCAGCCCTCCTTCCTCACCCCCACCTTCATCACACTGTTGTCTGGGTACATTGGTTATCCATCTATGCATGTAAGTTCTTTGGCTTATCTCTTTTCACCCCCACCCTCCTTCCTTCTGAGGTTTGTCAGTCTGTTCCCTACTTTCATGTCTCTGGATCTATTTTGTTCATCATCTTATTTTGTTCATTATATTCCACAAATAAGTGAAATCATGTGATATTTGTCTTTCTCTGATTGGCTTAGCATAATACTCTCCTGGTCCCTCCATGTCGTCTCAAAGGGGAAGAGATCTTTCTTTCTTACAGCGGCATAATATTCCATCGTGTAAATGTACCACAGTTTTCTTATCCATTCATCTACTGATGGGCACTTGAGCTGTTTCCAGATCTTAGCTATTGTAAATAGTGCTGCTATGAATATAGGAGTGCATATATCCTTTCTGATTGATGTTTCAGGCTTCCTAGAAGTGGGATCACAGAGTCAAATGGCAGATCAATTTTTAATTTTTTTGAGGAAACACCATATTGTTTTCCAAAGTGGCTGCACTGGTCTGCATTCCCATCAGCAGTGCACTAGAGTCCCTTTTCTCCACACCCTCCCCAGCACTTGATGGCAGCCATTCTGACAGGTATGAGGTGATACCTCATAGTCATTTTAATTTGTATCTCTCTGATGATTAGTGACGTTGAGCATTTTTTCATATGTCTCTTGGCCATTTCTATGTCCTTTTTGGAGGAATGTCTATTCAGGTCCTCTGCCCATTTTTTAATAGGATTTTTTGTCTTTTGTTGAGTTGTATGACTACTTTATATATTTTAGAAATTAACTCCTCTGATGTATCATTGGCAAATATGTTCTCCCATATAGTGGATTCCCTTTTCATTTTGATGCTGGTTTCTTTTGACATGCAGAAGCTTTTTAGTTTGATATAGTCCCACTTATTAATGTTTTCCTTTGTTTCTCTTGCCCTAGGTGACGTAATGGTGAAAATGCTGCTGTGTGTGATGTCTAAGATTTTGCTGCCTATATTTTCTTCTAGGGTTTTTTATGATTTTACGAGTTACATTTAAGTTTTTTATCCATTTTGAGTTGATTCTTATGTATGGTTTAAGTTGATGGTCTAGTTTCATTTTTTTGCATGTATGTACCTGTCCAATTTTCCCAACACCATTTATTGAAGAGATTGTCTTTACCCTATTGTATGTTCTTGCCTCCTTTGTCAAATATTAATTGAGCATAACATGTTGGGTCAGGTTCTGGGTTCTCTGTTCTGTTCCATTGATCTATATACCTGGTCTTGTGCCAGTACCAGGCTGTTTTGATTAAAATGGCTTTGTAGTATAACCTGATATCCAGAATTGTGATCCTTCCAAATTTGTTCTTCTTTTTCAAGATTGCTGTGGCTATTCACATTCTTCTTTGCTCTGCAATGTATCAGGTCCAGTCAGGATGGTTTCAACAGATTTTAATCAGTGGTGGTGGCTGTAGCTTGTAGGAAGGGCAGGCGGTCACTTCCTCTCCTTCCAATGCCTCAGCTCTGCCTGGGTTTCTGGCATTCTCTGGTCGCCACCCCAAGCAGGGGGGGAATAGAAAGAAAAAAAAATGCCCTGCTTTGCTCTGTAATCTTTCAGAATGACCGGCTCTCACTGGGTGGGGCTTCTGCCCAGGCTCTTACCTGGCCAGACGTCTAAATCCTCAGCACCACCAGGTCCAGACACTGGGATACAGGTTGCACCTCTTTGCCCAGGCACTCTGACTAACCCTTGTCAAAATTCTTTCAGCAAATAATCAGCCCCTTAGATTCAGTGCTGGGCAATCCTCTCAGACCCCTCCTCGTGTCCGAAGTTTGGCTTTGTGGCCCCTCCTGCAGACCACAATCAGTTGTAATCAAGCACTGGCTCTTAGCCTGGAATACTGCTGTCTGAGTTCCCCTGGTGGGCCGAATCACCTCTGATCCCCACTGTCTGACACTACGTGGGCTCCCCTTCCCTTCTTGGTTGTTGTCGTTTGGGGACCTCTGTGTGGGGCTGAGTTCCCTGGCTCACAGAGGGCAGGAGCCCCTTCCCTTCGTCTTCCTAGCCGCACTACACAGCTGCGCAAGTTGGCTCACCTGCTCCCTGTCTTCTCTGTCTCCTCTCCACACTCTCTGGGCGCAGTATTTCCGATCAGCTATTTTCAGGTGGTTTTTCTTTTTCTTTTTCTTTTTTTAATTTTTTTCTTTATTGATTTTAGAGAGAGAGGAAGGGAGAGGGAGAGAGAGATAGAAACATCAATGAAAGAGAACATCGACAGGCCACTTCCTGCATGCTCCCCATTGGGGATCGGGCCCACAACCTGGGCATGTGCCCTGACCGGGAATCGAACCGCTGACCTCTTGGTGCATGGGTTGATGCTCAACCACTGAGCCACACCGGCTGGGCTTCAGGTGGTTTTTCAAGTGGAATGTTCTGCAGTTTAGCCTCAAGTCCAGTCCTGTGCTAGGAGCAAGAAGAGGGAACTTCCTTAGGCCTCAGCCATCTTGCCTCCTCTCCCAATCCACCCAGAATGTTGGCTCCGACTCCAAGTTTGCCTGGAAGATTTTTGGTTAGATTCGCCAATATTCCAATACCAAGAGTCAGATGCCACAGGTAGAATAAGTACTCAGGTCTCAAGTGGTTCTGTCGCTCCACTCCAGCTGCAGCAGCTTGAATACTACCAGGCCCGACTCTCTTCCTCTTTCTCTCACAGCCACATCCATCCATCCCATGCCTGCTGCTCTTCCCACTCTGTACAGTCTTCCTGGGAAATCACTGCCAGTTCTAGGATATACACAGTCATTTATAGCACAGTGACTCCAACGTCTATATTCCAGGCCTCTTTGTTTCTGTGCTCCAATCCCAGAATCCAGCTTCTCACAAGGTTTTACCATGTCCATATTCCCAAGTAAAGACAGCGTTCTTCCCAAATGTGTTCACGTTATTTCTTTCGTACTCTGTAGATCTTGTTAAAGGTAATATCCTGACGTGAAGGTGCTTCATCCTGGATTCCTTTCTTTCTTAAACTGCACCCTATGTCAGTCACCAAACTTCATCAGCTCTAGCTTCCAAATGTCTTACATTTTCTCTCCTACCACCTCTGCTTCCACAGCTTTCATTCAGTTCTTCGTATGTTGTATGGATTATTGCAGTAGACTCAAACAGGTATGTTCCCAACGATCTCTGCTAATATGATCGTCAGAGATAATTTCCAAAAGTATAATATGAAACAAACTCATCTGCTTATAAAAGCAACAAACAAAAATATCTTAACTCCCTAATAATCAGAGAATAATTTGCAAATTCACTAGGATCTTATACATAGACCCTTAAAATATGACTGTAACTATTTTTTACTATGGTCTTCTCTAAATACTTTTTCCACATCATGAAAACAAAGAGAAAAATGATCAGTTGCTCCCCCTGCCATGCCTTTAGAGAACCTGTATGCTTATCTTGGAATTTTTCCCCCTACCCAGTAAGTTGCTTTTTGGAGAATATCTGCTTAACTTTGAAGAATTGTTTTAAATGTCATCCTTTTGTGGAAATCTTTTCAGGTTCAAAGTGTTAAATCCAACTCTTCAAAGATGAAAGCCTCTGGTCTGTAGTTACAAGCTAAGCATTCTTACAAATTTATATCCCTGACAACCATTTAAATTGTGATCTTAATAAAAGTTATCTGTTCAAAAGAAAATGACCTCGTTATTTTTTCTGCCCTCTGAATTATCTCATCTTATGGTGTTCACCTTTAAGTTTATTAGTTTATCAATGAGTGTTTGCTTTGGTTTCACTGCTAATATTAAATAAAAACCTATTGCTTTAGAAATGCAAATGTATATACATGTATACCATGATATATTGCTTAGAGCTAATTTGTATCAGATGCTCAGTTATTAGAAAATGAGATATTTCTTGACTGGAAAGAAAACTATGAAATTATTTTAAAGAAATTGATTTCATTTCCTTTCTTCATTTTGTCTTGATAAAAAAATTGAAGACATAATATTTGCCTTGTATCAGTGCTGTCCTGATACCTCCTTTCCCACCTGAGAGCTATGCTACAATGTATTTAACAACATGCAAATAATCAAGAAACACACCATGCAGCGAGAACCCCAGTCTACAGATGGTAAGCCATGCCAACAAGCCATCTGAGCCATGATGCTCCAAGTTTTGGTCTTCGTAACCAGAAAAAAGGAAAGCTGTGTGATGGGAGGGGGCACCAAATACGGTCCTATCATACTAAGCATCACAATTGTGAAGTCAGGATGAATAAGAAGAAATGAAAAGCTATTCATGGAAGCTGCCTCCTCATGGGATCAAATGATTCTTGTGCTGGAAGTAAATTTAGCTGTCCCCAAAGGGCAATCTCACTCCAGCACAGGAAATGAAAATAAAAGCAAGCAAGCAGCCAGTCTGAAATAGCCTCCACCTCTGGGTACAGCCACTGGAGAGCCAGCAGAGTGTGTGGCTCCATAGGATGCATGCAATTATAAAAAAGTCCTCTGAATGGGACCACTTGAAAATGATCTTTAACTCTAGTGGGGTGTTGAAATGACTTTCTTGAACTTTTCTCATTTTTCTCAGTTTTCTTTTTCCTGACATTCTAAGGTAAATTATGACTTAAATGCTTTGTGCTAAGCTTTCTGTGTTGGATTTGTGGGCTTATCATTATTTTAGTTTGTATATGTTGAGAGGTTTTAATAAATTGTGTCAACCAGAAAAACAGTGGGAATCATTGTTTCAGATATGAAGTGACAGCCTGCAGACCTACGCTGTTGTTATTTGAAATTCCATTGCATTCTCATTTCAGCACTCTTTTTCTTTTTTTTTTTTTTTATAGCTGTTCATGCTTCGTACCTGTTTGCTAATGACAGAATTTAATTTTTGATGCCCAAGCATTATATAGTAATTAAGGCCACGTTGTAAGTGGGGAAGCCACCTGATTCAGAATCAAATGGCTGACCCTTTTTATTAGCTATATTTATCTGTTTTCCTTCTGTGTGTCTTTGTTCATTTGGGCCACTGTAACAGAATACCAAAGTTTATAAACAGCAGGAAATTATTGCTCACAGTTCTGGAGGCTTAGAAGTCCAAGATCAGGATGCCAGCAGCATCTGGTGAAGACTCTTCTGGGGTCACAGACTTCTTATATCCTCACTTTTCATAAGGGGAAAGGGAGCTCTCTTGAGCCTCTTTTACAAGGTCATTAATCATATTCATGAGGGATCCACCCTCATGACCCTTTCACCTCCCAAAGTCCCACCTCCAAATAACATTATGTTCAGTATTAGGATTTTTGGGTACCCAAACATATGAACAATAGCAGTATGTGTGTGTGTGACTATGTGTATGTCTAGTTTTAATTGGATCTGTCACTTACTAGCTATGGGTGGGTCCTGGAATATCTGCCTTTCTGCACTTTTTAAATGTTTGTATATTAGCAATAAACCATGGAGTACTCACATTCCAGGTTTGTTGTAAAAATCCTAAGAGATCATGAAGGTAGGTCACTTTGTAGATTCTCAAGTAATACCTACATGCAATACTTTACTATTTAGATGGCAGCATTGTTAAAGAACATTAAACTAGGGCTCATGGGACTTAAATTCTAATCTCTGTTCTACCACTTACTTGCTTTCTGACCGTAGATGAGTCAATTAACCCTCTGAACCTCTGTAAGGAGGAAACTGTCTTTCGTGGTTCATGATCATTTCAAAGAAACATATATGTTTCATTTTTCCTTTCATAATTTTTGGCTAGTAATTATAATAAATAACTGTTGTCATTTATTGAGCATAGAATGCTAGATTGGTAAGATTACCAAGAAGTCAAGATTGTAATTAATAAAGACCAAACTTGATCTAGCTGTGGACCACACTGTTATAAATATTTGATATGTTGGGATAGAGTTCACTCTTGCTCCTAACCTCTGTTCAGAGTTCTTGCGGTCTAAATTATTTTCACATATTAAAGGTGGATACGCCG
Source organism: Tadarida brasiliensis (assembly GCA_030848825.1). Taxonomy (NCBI): domain Eukaryota; kingdom Metazoa; phylum Chordata; class Mammalia; order Chiroptera; family Molossidae; genus Tadarida; species Tadarida brasiliensis. The sequence continues at coordinate 28,929,786 of CM061272.1, forward strand.
ATTCAATCATGGCCCCTTTTGACTTCCTGCCACCAAGGACACACATTTGGAATTTGTGACAGAATTTAGAGTTTTGAGAACAGAGTAGCCATAACTGGTAGTAAGAATAAGAGTAGTTAATACTTAAATGAGCACATGCTACATTTTGGATAGTCTTCTAACTGGTTTGCATGAATACATGATGTCACCTTCACAATATCCCTAGGAGGTAAGCACTATTGTTATTTTAAATTCTACAGGTGCAGAAACTGAAACACTGAGTGGTGAAGTTCACATGAGTAGTAACAGACAGAAGCTAGATATGAACCAGGGCAGTTGGACTCCAGAAAACCACTGTGCTTTTCTATCTGAGAACCATGATTTAACTAGTTAAGCTAACCTGACAATTTCTGAGATTTGTTTGTTCATACCTAATACAGTAATTAGTCTGGCTCTCCTATAGGTGGACTTTCAAACATTCCAGGGGTACTTGAATGATAACATTTGAGTAATTATGTACATTTCTCCATGTAATGGTGTCAAGTTACTATAACAAAATACCATAAATGGGGTGTCTCATCAATAATAGAGATTTATTTTTTTCAGTTCTGGAGGCTGAGAAATCCAAGATTAAGTTGCTGGCCAATGCTATGTCTGGTGAGGGCCCTGTTCCTGGTCGCAGTTGACTATCTTCTTGCTGTGTCCTCACACAGCAGAAGGAACAAGCAAGCTCTCTGGTCTCTTCTGAGAAGGGCACTAATCCCATCTATGAGGGCTCTACCCAAAGACTGTACCTCCAAATATCATCATATCAGATACTAGATTTCAACAAATGAATCAGGAAGGGATAGGTTACACAACATTTAGTCCATAATATATGGTTTGATAAAAACATATGTTTTCAAACCCTGTATTTCAAGCAGTGCATATGATTTGTAATCTACATATACATATACACAATTAGAATCAAAGCAAAACAAAAATTCAGCACATATTATTTTTAATAACACACCTTTGTCTGCAAACTTATTGTAGGTAATTTTTCTTAAGAAAAATAAAAAAAGATCTTGTAAGGAGAACTCCTCTCTTTTATATTTTATTTCAAAAACTCCCCTCCTGCGAATTTTACAGGCAATTTTCAGGCAGTCCAGACAAGCTTTGGAACTGAAACTCTGTGTTCCCTCTTTGGTATGAGGTGCTTATCTTTTGGGCTTCTAGTTCAGCAATAACTAGACAGACTGTTGACTCAATGGACATGTATGGGAAGCTCAGGAAGCATTCTGATACAACCTGTAAAACCACAGCAGATCTGAAAGTAATCAGTTGTTGACCTCTTGCCAAATTTTTACTGGTGACTTTTCCAAATCTTCTTCACTTCCTACAAGTACCCAACCTGTAGGAGATTTATCTTCCCTATAGAGAAAATTGAAGTTGTTTGACACGTGATCCCGCTAATTACCATCAACTCACAATCTAAATCTGTACCTTTTCCAGTGTTTTCTTGTCAATGTGCCAGGACCACCCCTTCATCATTTTACTGAAGATCTATTTAGCAGCTTTTACTAGTGTTAGGTAAAGTTTGGGTCCATTACCAAAACCCAGGGAAGGGGGTGATTATTTCCAGATTTTTACCCACAGAGGAACTGAGATTGAGAGTAGCTAAAAAACTTCCTCAAGTCATACAGTGAGTCAGGGGTACAAGTAGCATTAAAAACCAAGGATCCTTGCCCTGGCCCATATGGTTCTGTAGGTTGGAACTTCATCTCCTGCAAAGAAGGGTCACAGTTTTGATTCCCTGTCAGGGAACATCCCTAGGTTGTGGGTTTGATCCCTAGTCGGGGCATATACAGAAGGCCACTGATTGGTCTCTCTCTCTCTCTCTCTCTCTTTTCCTATCTCTAACATCAATAAGCATATCCTCTGGTGAGAATGAAAAACAAAATCAAGTGTCTTTTCAGTTTGAAGACCATCACTCCTTTCCCTCAGGCTACCAATTACTCAACTTGTTTCACCATTTCCCTCTCTTTGTTGTGCTTATTTTTACAAGGCTTAGAGCATGGTTAGATCTTTTACACACTAAAAAGAAAAGATGCTTCAAGCTATAATTTATCTCTTGACTTCCTTTGACCATCAACATTTTGAAAGAGTAGTTTATACTTTCTTTCTACCTACAAGTAGGGTTTGTAATCTGGCTTCAACTCAAACATTGTACAAAACAAATCTCTTAAAAGTTGTAAATGTGTTCATCATTGAACACTGTAGTCTTTCTCTCACAGCTTTCTCCTCCCTCACCTTTTGTTAGCACATTGGCATGACTGATCTTGCACCCCAACCCGTAGCATCGATTTGATTTCAAGACATTTTAGACTGCAAACTACCACCTCTGTGTCCACCCTCTGCATGGCTCCTTACTGATCCTCTTTTTCATCCACCCAAGCACAATATGTAGGTATTCCCTGTCCTTCTGTTATCTGCTTGGGGTTCTACCTACTCCTCTCCCTTTGCCTGGCTAACTGCCATTCAATCTTCAGGTTGCAGATTCAAAGGTTCTTCCTCAAGGTGGTCAAATATCCACGAATGAGGAATTTAAACTTTAACTCACGAGAGTTAAATTTTATAATTAATATTAAATAGTCTATTGCATTTCAATTCTTTACATGATTATTTTTGTATGCCTTTTAAAAGTGAAACCTTTTTGCCAGGCTGGTGTGGCTCAGTGGATTGAGCATCCTCTCATGGATTGAGAGGTCCTGGTTCGATTCCCGGTCAGGGCACATGCCTGGGTTGTGGGCTTGATCGCCAGTAGGGGCTTGCAGGAGGCAGCTGATAGATGTTTCTCTCTCACATTGATGTTTCTATCTCTCTCTCCCTTCCTCTCTCTCTAAAAAAATCAATAAAAACATATTTTTTAAAAAGTGCAACCTTTTAATGACTTGTAAGTGATTACCACAAAACTTTTATGGGATGGAGCTAGTTCTATTTCTTGCTACCTTCTTCCTCCTACACAACTTACATTTAATATTGCATTTATGTATGGTAGTACATTTATTTTAATTTACATCAAACTAAAGAGGAAGTAGAAAAGCACAATATAGGTAGCTATGAACAGAATAATTGAACAGTGTTGGACCATGTTATTATTTCCAGTGGTTTGAATTCTTATAAATTAGGAAAATGAGTGATCATTCTGACAAAGAGCCCTGGACAGATTTTTTAAATTACAATATATGGGGCAGGAACTGAGCGGAGGGACGCAAAGGCAGGGAAAATGGGAGAAATCAGTAATACTGTCAACAGTAAGTTAAAAATAAAAAAAATAAAACTTTCATGTGAAAACTTTAAATATAGGGTGTCCCAAAAAATGTATACACACTTTGAATAATTATAAAACCAGTGTTTATTAAAATACATTTTATTTTCAAAATGTAATAGAATCTAAAGACATTATTTAATTGTTTTGTTAATGTCTGTGTTCAAGCTGATGTCTGTTTGGTCCAGGCACTGCTGATAATGTGAAGCAATGGAATTGCAAACATCAAGAAGCATTTTGTTCGGTATTTGTGCACATTCTCTTTCAATAGCTGCCCTCAGTTCGTCGACCATTGCCAGTTTGGTACTGTAAACTTCATCTTTTATATATTTCCATAAAAAAATCTAGTGGATAAATTTTCTTTGTTCAAAGCTTGGTCTGGCTTCACCCATTATTTCAAATCAGTTAAACCTTAAAAGGAGTGAGAATTAAGGGAGTTATCAGCTGTTGAAGTGTGTATACGTTTTTTGTTATATATATATATATATATATATATATATATATATATATATATATATATATATAATTTTTTCTATAAAAGTTAAATTCCAGGAAAAAAGTAAAATCTTTTGTGGGAAAAGTTAACATAACTATAATTAAGAGATCAAAATTGCAGGCATCATCTACTTTTGATACATTCAGCCTGCGTTCTTATTGCTTCAAGCTGCCTTACACATGCATTTTAATTTCACTGGGAATGGGACCTTTTGCATACCCCTGACAGCAGAGAGACAAAGTCTAAGCTGTCAGGAAAAGAAGCCATGGAGGTTCCTGCTGAGTGTGCAGCAAGCTGTCCGAGTTTTACATGAAGAGGTCAGAATTTTCTTGGAGAGTCACTTTCCAAGTGTAGCACGCTTACAATAATTAGTATCCCAGCTACTCAGGAGATGGTTGTAGACACAGCTGTTGTTTAAGGTAGCGGGCACATCAATGGCAAGGCACTGGGTATTGATTTGTGCAGTGACATCTTTCTAACTATGTCATCCGAGTGAAAGAAGCCTCAAATTAACCAATAATAAAGTGTTAGAAGTTGTAGTAGCTGCCCTCTTGGGACTTGTACTAGAACACTATAGATGCCCCTCCCCCACTCAGGCCATCAATCCTGCTAAAGGACTCACAGTGACATTAAGATGACCAGTAAGACGATGTCAAGCCTACAGTGATGCTATAGCCTATTTAGTATGTGTGCATATGTGTTTGTGCCATTTTGCATTAGTTTTCTGTATATTTTTTATATATGCATGTCTACAGAAATAAAATATGCATATATGATATCATGATCTGAAAAATCCTTAATTAATGAGAATAAGAGATAACATTATACCTTATTGATAAAACCAGTTTTACTAGTTTGATAAAGTGAACTTCAAAAGCAAAAACTAAGTTGTATTTTCATCAGAATTAGATAAGGATAAACTTCTTGGCAAGATTTGTTGTTGCTTTACTTTCTGATTTGATTATATTTTCTATTTTAAATATGGGTCCTAGCTACATTGTTTATGAAGAGATCACAAATAAATCTGAATGAGACTATACGAATGTCACTAGAGCCAGAGGCCACACATTTCAAAAATAGTCAACAAAAAGATTATAGATTTATTTCTATCCAAATTATCTCGATTTATTTTTACATTAAAAATCATCTTTCATTACCAACACTTGGATATTGTCTTTTATTTTGACACAAACTTTCAGAACATACATTTTCTTGCATTGGTCTCAATTTTTGTGTTCCTTTGAGGATACTCCTTGGATAGCATGGATTTACCCTTTTGGCTTTTTCCTGACCAAAAATTAGGATTTCATCTTATCATTTGATCCATTCCCCCTTCCTTCATAGGTATCAGGTTTTATGTAATAGGTTTTATAAAAACAAAAGTAACTTTAGAATTCAGCTCTCACTTTTTAAAAAAAGTAGATGCTAATATCAACAGAAATGATAAAGGATCAACAAACATGAGGTTCCAGCTTGCAATGGTCTTTGTAGCTCATATCAGAACCTCAGCGCAAACCTTCTATTTTCTATGGCCTGATATATGGTCCTGTTGGCTAATAAGACAGGAAAATCAGCCTGGCCGGTGTGGCTCAGTGGTTGGACATCTTCCCATGCACCAAGAGGATGCTGGTTCGATTCCCTGTCAGGGTACATGCCCAGGTTGTGGGCCTGATCCCCAGTGGGGGGCATGCAGGAGGCAGGTAATCGATGTTCTCTCTCATCAATGTTTCTGGCTCTCTCTCTCTCCCTCTCCCTTCCTCTCTCTCTCTAATATCAACAAAGAAAAAAATTTGAGGGGGAAAAAAAAAAAAAGAAAGGGAAGTCAGCTTTATAATACTGTACCCAGGCAAATTTTACATTTCTTTAGTGACCTTATTTGTAGTTTCTAGAGAGCTCTATAATTGTTACTGAATTTCTCTGGCTGTAGGTCAGTCCAAGCACAAGACATAATTTCTCCTCTGGTTATCAAGAAATGAAAGAATGGTGAAGAGAAATTTTAGCTGGATTACAGGCTCTGGGGTGCATCTTGTCATTGGCTATTATCTCTGTCACTTTGTCAGTTTGATTACTTTCCCAAGCAAGTATGGGAGTTGAGATTGAAATTTGATCTAAAATATGTCCCTTATTTTAAAAATATTTTTCTTTATTGTTGAAAACATTACAGATGCCCCTCCTTTTTTCTCCCATTGACCCCCTCCTCCCCTCTTCCACTGCACTCCGCCTTCACCACACAATTGTCTGTGTCCATTGGTTATGCATATATGCATATAAATCTTTAATATGTCCCTTATTGATGAATCTCTGTTTGCGAGGGCTGACTAGTTTAAGTTGTCTCTCAGGACCTGCTCTGTGCCCCAGGAGGCTGGTATCTACCAGTTCCTCACTTGTGCCCCCTTGTTCTCTGGATTTTTATTGGGTTTGACCAATGTATGGAAGCAGCCGGAGAGTAGAAGGTGGAAGGGGAGAGTCCAGGGTATTATTCCACCCCCACTCACTCTCTTGCTAATACTGGATCTTGGGCATACATAGCTCATCTAGACACTATCAATTACCCACAGTACCATGACAGAGCTTTACTGTGTCACTATCTGCTCTCAGGGTCTATCTAATAAACTTTTCTGAAAGCATAAACATGTGTTCTACAGAACTTACTGGCAATGGGCATGTCTTAGGAAGGGGAGTGACATTAGTTGGGCTATGAGACCAAAAATATAGGCCATATCAGTCTGCAATCTGGCACACTTCTGGAACAGTGACAATTTCCAGTAGTAGTCCTGACACAGAACAAAAAAAACAGCTCTTTATTTGTCCTTTTATACTAGAACCACAGGAAATCCTTCCCAGACCCCATGGATGCTATTCTGTGAGACCTAGCCCTCCAAATATGAGCCAGAAGCCAGGTGGGCTACTGTGACCCTTATGTTAACATAAGATCTAACTTTGCCTGTAATGCTATTAATAGCCATAAATATTCATTTCTTCTTATCTCCTCAAAACCAGACATTTAAGTGAAAACCATGTCTTGGATGTACTCTCACCCATCACATTTAAATTTCTTTAATAGCTTTAGAATACAACTTTTCCAGAAAGACTGCCTTTACAACATTTGACCCCAGAAGTCTAGACTCCAAGAGGGATAAAGTCCGGCGATGTACTCAAGTAGCACTTCGAGCTCAGAGAGACCTGGCACATTAAACTAATAAAAAAATGACTATAAAACCATTTGTAAACATGAAGTGCCATATAAATGCTTATTAATAAGCATTTTTTCCCTTCAATTTATATTTCTTTTTATTCCAAGATGCCTCTTAAAAATGCATTATGGTTTATTATGTATAATGTCTTTCAAACAAATTGTATTCAGTGCATTTCAGAGAGTTAAATACATGTCAGTATGTAGCATAAATTACAGGAGGACACTTTGAATGGTAAATGAATTAGTGCCTTCAGTCATAAGGCCAGAGAGAAATGGGTTGTGTAAGCGTCTGGTTTGAAATATCTAGACTCCTTGGAACCAACATTGCAAATCCCAGCAGGCCAGCTCTGTCCTTCATCCTTCTGAGATAAGAGTCCGTTCGGTTTACAGTCTGCTGGTTTTGTGAATGATCCCTTGGAACAGTAGACATGTCTGCTCTGTGAGGGCATTTTACTGAGTCAGGGCAAGGAAAAAACATTCAAGAGGATTTAAGCAGAACTAAGGTATCATTTTATGGGGATGATATTTTAGTGGTGAAGAGAACATAGCCAGAGTGAGGGCTGAAGAATATTCAAGGTTTTAAAAGAGAAAAGAGGAGTGAGGATCTGATTGATTGCTACTACTGACCCTGAGATCTGTTTGTAAGTGTGGGGAATGGATTCCAATATAACGATAGACTTTGCAGCAGCATGGAATTGACCTATGCTACGTAGTTGATATTTTAGATTGTCTTATGATTTTTTTTTTGTGAAGCAGCAATCTGAATCCATAATGAAAAGCATTTATTATCTAGACAAAATGAACAAGATTTTAAGTTATGAAGCAGAAGAATAGAGCCCTATAATGTAATAAAAAGGACACAAGTCACATTTGAATGTGGCCTGTCTGAAGACTTGAATATAGTACTTTCTAAATGGTGATTTTCAAGTCTCCACAGCCTCCAAAAAACTCTGCCAAATATCAAACATATTATTAGGAGAAAGCAGAATTGGAATAAGCTAATACAGGGAGGGGATTCTAATTTTTCCCAGATAATGGCTTGCATTCAATTTTTTTCAGATTCTTATTTGGGTTATGAGGATTCTCATAGCAGAAATCAAAACTAGGAATGGAGATGCCCAGGTGACTCCTCCTTCACTTTGAGACTCTACGCAAGTCCTGGTGGCAGTAAAGAGCTAGAATCATCAAGGTGCACCTTCAAAATTCACTGCCAGATTTTAGCTGACTCTTGATTGTGATTAACTGTTTAAGAAAAAACTTTTTTTTCTTAAAACTTAGTATTTGATATTTTATTTCTCCGAGACACTGCCTTAAACATACATCTTTAAATTTCCACTCTTTCTGAATGCCCCCTCTTCTTCTGCATGGACACAGACAATAGTGTGGTAAAGGCCTGGGGGGAGTGGGACTGGGGTGGAGGGGAGTCAGTGGGAGAAAAGAGAGGGGCATCTGAAATACTTTCAACAATAAAGGTAAATTAAAAATAAAAAAAGAATTCATAGTATTGACAAGTTAGAAGGCCTATTAACCTGTCCTAGGAGGAGTAAATTCACAGAAATAAAATGGAAACATAAGCCCAACCTCTAGATTTTATTAAATGCTTTTCACACTATAAAGCAGGTATTTGTATGGACAATCTATGTCTATATGAATAAAGAAGAATCATATTAATTATCCAGGTGGGCCGGACCATAGAGTGCAAGTTCTATGTGGGCAGGGATATTTTATTGTTATGATTCATTTATTTTTAGAACCCATATGACAGAAGTTTGTATTTGGAGAATGAATAATGTATACATGAATTAATGAGTAAACAGAAAACATATTCAACATATCTACAAACATTTTTGGAGTTTAGACAATACACTAGAACTAGATAAATAAGTAAAAAAGCAATATACTTAACAACACAAATCATCCTAATACCTATACCACTAGCTCTGACTATAGCCAAGGAAGAAGACTGGATTAAATCCCATGGGAATGTGTGGAGTTACCATGTAGGAAATTCATTCGCTCTGTATTACAGATTTGCATTTTAACCTTGAATCACAAATAATATCAATAGCCAGTAATTTTGAATTTTCAACTTGTGCCAACCTTTTCTTTTTCTTAACTACTTATTGGGTCACTAAGTTTATTTAAGTTACAGGTTTCCTGGTCAGGTGGGCAAAACAAAGGAAATATTTTTTATCTAAATTGCAAAAATGACACAGAGGCAAGATATAGCAGAGATGGGAGCCTCAGCAATCTGTATGTCTGCTGAACATTTCATTAATATAAAAGAATCATTTTTATTTCTTGTGAAATTTAATATTTAAAATGTAACGGGCTCAATAATGAGAACTGCCATTATACATCTAGTTTTAGTTAGTGAGAAGTAAATGGTTTTTGAAATAGAAGTGATTAATGCCATGGAGAAATATGTACCCTTTCAGACTTTATAGCCAGGCAAAACTGGGACGAGTTAAAGAAGTATTCTATACTAAGGATTTAAAGAATTATTCTATACTATGGTAAAATAACTTTCAAGAATTTCAGGGGAAAGATAGATACTGTTCCATAACTGGTATTCTAAGCAAGAAGATAAATAATAAGTTTCATTGGTCCTAAAAATTAGTGTCAAATAATTTTGTAAGGAAAAGATTGATATGATCAGTGCTTCTTCATAGGGGATTTTTATCTTGAGTTTAGATTTTGAATGGTGTTCACAACATAGACTAGTGAGCATGAAATAAAAGACAGACATTAAAGAATCTCATGATTAAAAAAATATATACCAGGATACTGCCCTGGCTGGTTTGGCTCAGCGGTTGGAGCATCGGCCCAAGGACCCAAGGGTCATGGATTCGATTTCTGGTGAAGGGCATATACCTGGGTTGCAGGTTCAATCCCCGGCCCCAGTGGGGGACTTGTAGGAGTAAAACAATTGATGTCTCTCTCCCTCTCTCTCCCTCTCTCTCCCTCTCTCTCTCTCTCTCTCTCTCTCTGTCTCTCTGTTTCCCTCTCCCTTCCACTCTAAAAATTAATGGAAAAATATCCTCAGGTGAGGATTAACAAAAAAAAAAGTGTGTGTGTGTGTGTGTGTATATATATATATTTATACATATATATATACATATTTATATATGTATATGTAAATATATACACACACACACACATACATACATACATACACCAGGACCAACAACAAGGGACAATAAAAGAAAATACACTGGTAATTTAGAGAATGAAGACAGGCAAAGAAGACACAGACATAGTTTGGGGGCAACAGAGTAGTGTTCTTGCATTACAAAAACAAACAAACAATTAGTAGTTATATGTCAATTATATCTCAATAAAGCTGGAGAAAAAAAAAAAAAGAAACTTTTAACTCATATATTCCTCTGTCTGTTCTGCCAAGGAGAATGTTCTGCAGATTTAAGAAGGTAAAGTGAACACTAAAGAAAAGGAATCAAAGCCCTAGATATGTGTGAAAGTATAAGAAACAATTTACTACTCTACAGTGTTGACAACTCCAAGCTCAAAAGAATTTCTCCCCAGTCTACTGATAGAACCATTCAACGAGATTCCTGAACTACTGCTCATCATCTCTAATGTATTAACTCAGCACTTACTAAGTAAACACCTACTATATGCTTTAAAGTCAAATGTGTATTTTCCAGATCAGCCAAGGAAAAAGAATAGGTTATTTTCTGAAATGTTCAAAGCAGAGTAAGTAGAGTAAAGCATGAGACAGTATAACTCATTAAGAGAACTACACATAATTATCTGTGGGTGTTGTAGACAGAATTCTAAGAGGACACACAATTATCCATATCCTGTATAATCCCCTCCCCTTGAGGGAGGGCCAGCCCTGTGATCTGCTTCTATAGAATGCAACAAAAGTAATAGGATGTCCCTCCCACAGTTATTTTACATTATATGCTAAAGTGAAAGGACTTTGCAGATGCAATTTAAGTCCCTAATCACTTCCTTTTTTTAAAATTAATTGAAAAGGAGATAATTCTGAGTAGGCCTGATCTAATCAGGTGAGCCCTTAAAAAAAACAACAACAAAAAAACACTAGACTGTCCCTGAAGTCAAAGATTCAAAGCATCAAAAACTCTCATCTGATGGCCTTGAAAAAACAAGCTGCTATAAATTAGACAGATACAAAGAAATGAATTCTACCAACAATCCAAGAGGGTTTGTATGCAGATCCTTTTGTAATCAACTCTCCAGATGAGAATGCAGCCAAGCCAACACTTTGATTTTAGACTTGTGAAACTCCAATCAGAGAGCCTAGTTAAACAGTGCCCAGACCCCTCACCTACATAAACTGAGATAATAAAAAGATGTTCTAAGCCACTAAAGTTATGGTTACAGAACGTGGAAAACTAACACAATGGGTGCTGTAGATTGATTGTAAAAATTGCCCAAATCAATCCCATCTTTGATTCCACACCCTTTGCACTATGACTTTGAAGAGTTTTCCATTAAGATGTGGAGTTTACTTTTCATTCCTTGAGTCTGATCTGCATTGTGATTTGATTTAATCAATAGAGTGAGGCAGATGAGATGTTGTACCATTTCCAAGTCTCCTGTTTTCCTTCGTTGATCCCTGCTCTTATTGTGAGAACAAGTCTGAGCTCACCTACTAGAGGACGAGTGAGAACATGGAACAGAGCCCAATTGTCTCCGCTGAGGCAGCCTAAACCAGCCTACAGATAGCTGTCCATCATGTATGTAAGGAAGCCTAGCCAAGATGAGCAGATCTGCCTAAATGACCAAGAGCTAAGAAAGTTTTGAATATTTACTTAACTACAAGTTCAGTAGTATTTGTGTGTATAATATTGTTGACACAAATTTAATGAGCTTAAGCAGCTAAACAGCAGTGAACTTAAAAAAAATGGAAAATTAATATTTTTCACTTGATTTGAGGATACTTAATTGAAATAGTGTTCTATCTAGAACTATTGTTACTATCTGGGCATTGATGAAATTATTTTTCTCCAAAGGAGTGTATGTGATGATAGAAATTTGAAACCATATCCATGTAGATATTGATTTCTTTAAACCTAATAAGAAAATATAGACGATAAAATTACATCCCATTTAAGCTTTACTATGAAAAAGACATCTTCAATATTTATGATGTGCTAAAGACCAAATATTTTTAACCTATGAATGGAAAGCCCAATAGAAGGCTGTTGGTTTAATTGAAGGGGGTAATGTTCTGAAACTTAGAGCATAAAAAAAGAAAGGACGCTCGGAAACCAGTGCTTTCCCGGGAGCTAGACTTTTCAAGCCTAGGATTATTGCTTCTCATACTATCACTGGGGCTGGCTCTAGGGGTTACTGCCCCCATGCCATTGGTAGAACTAATATGCTGAACAGATGATAGGACTAGATGATTTCTAACACTACTTCCAAGTTCAAGAATGGTTTTTCATTTGTATCTTGGAGTTTGAGTTTATGTTAACATTGCACCTGATATTAAAATTTATGTGTGTATTTCCTAAACTCTTACACTTTTAAATAATGTCCATAAAACTAGTATCATAGAAGCTTGAAAAGGATTTTAATACAGAATATTTCATGAGATGGAATAATATTGTCAGGTCTGGCCATTGAAATTTTGTGTTCAGAATATACCATGAACGTACAACACATAGAATAGTTACTTTATGATTTCCCTTCTGTCTTTTTGTAATTCAAATACATATATATTAGACATTTTTTTAAAGAACCCTCAATACAAAGACCGGCAACATGCATTCAGATTTCATTTCAAACAGATGATGAATATTTATGTGGTTTGGAAGGACTTGTATTCTATACTCTGTATTGCTGAACCAGATAATTATGCAAAGATAGTTTCACTTAAAATTACAAATGCCATATTTTAGTTTGTGTTCAACAGTTTTAATGCATATTGATAATGGAAGGAAATAGCTTCTATTTAAAAACAATACATTTAAGTTGGAAAAATGCCATTACAGCATACTTTAAAATGTTAAAATGGCTGGAATTATGTTAGGGTAAGAGTTAACGAAGGTCCAAATGCTGAGTGATGTTTAAGAACTAGACGTAATTGCCTCTTTTGAGGAGAATATACTTCTAAGATTTAGTCTGATGAGTCCTTATGCTCCAGTTTATGCATTTATTATGTTTAGCTTGTCCAGTTTGACCTGCACATGCAATAAAGTGCACGAGGAACTTCAAATAGAGGTTATTATGGGTTAGGAGCCGAGTGACGTATCTCTTAATAGGAAATCATTTGAATGACAATTTAGTTCCTTTATCTTTTTTCCATTGTAGATCATACAATTAATCTTAAAAAGAAATGAGTTTGCAGTCATAATGTCTACACAGTACTCTGCTAGGCACTTGGGGATACAAAAAGCATATTACTAGAAAGGGGATAAAGAACCTGCCTATGAAATAAATAGGTAATAATACAAAGAACACTTATGTATTTTACTAACATACAGGGTGGTTAGTAAGATACTAATGTCCTCTCATTCTGATTAATAAAAAACTCAGGCTTAGCAATCAGATGGACATAGTTTCAAATTTAAGGTGAACAAGTTTTTAGCTCTGTGTCCTTGCACAAAACATTTAACATCTTTGAACCTTGGTTTCTGTGTTTGAAAAACGTACACTAATGTATCTGTTGTATAGAAGAACTTTGATGCTGGTCCCCTCGCTTCCTCATCTCATCTCAATGAGATGTCACTCTCACCAGAGCCAATATAGCACTATACATTTGAAATTCATGCTCCCTTTTTATCACTATGAAAATCTGAAAATACCCGTTCAACTATTCTGTTGTTGTAAAATATTTTCCTCTCCTCACTTAAATCTATAGGCAATGTTATAAACACAGTATTTTTACAGTAAGTGTATTATATATGGAAACCTTCTGATAGTACTGGAAATATTTTTACTCTCCTGGTAGAAAGGAAAAAAAATCCTCAATAATTGACATTAATGTTGGTGGGATAAAATAACAAGGTATACATTTCTTCTAAGTATACTCTCCTGAAATATGGAGATGGATATTTTTAATCACAAAGATTTAATCTTTATTCCAATTAAGGATAGGTTTTAAGATTAGCAAGGCACACAGGGATCATTTGGCCTAGCCCTCTTCTTCTGGACTGGTAATTTCGTTATTATGGCAGTTCTCAATGACAACAACTGAGGTTAAATTGGAAAGGTGAGTGGAAAACCTATAAAAGAACTCAAGTAGCATATATCAAGCTATAATATGAAGTTGCAATAGGATGTTCCAGGTTGGTGTGTATTGTTTGTATTTTCTATCTTCTCAACAATTTTCTAATACCTTTTTCAGAACTTCAAGAAACTTATTCTGTTCCCCTGGTCTGAAGATTTTTCTATACAGCTGTTAAAGTGTTATAGGCTCTTTACAGTGTAGGTTAAATTATTAGAGTTTTTGTGGCAGGAACCTAGCTGTCCATCAATTCTATTTCTCTTCCTGGAGAAGAAATGAAACTACACAAATAAACTACATTCCCCAGCCTCTGTTGTCATTGGTTATCTATGTGACTGCATTTTAGCCAATAGAATGCAAGCAGAGGTGATGGTGCCACTTCTATGCTTTTGCAGAACAACTTCTCAAATGGGTCTTCCAGACTTTATCCATTCTGCTAAGCTGCAAAGGGGACCACTGATCTCTTTGGAAGCAACCTATTACAGGTAGAAATATCAGATAAATAAAAGGGTTTTGGATGATAGCCACTTCACTGGTAAGATCAGCACTGGAGTCTTCCTTAATTAGCAAGACAAAACTATTCTATTAAACAACTGAGATTTTGCAGTTTAGCCAGTATAGCAGGTAGCAATACTTTATTCTATTCATGCAGTTTAATACCTAAGACAAATGTCATGGAGAAACACATATGCTTTATTCTCCTATTTGTTTAAAATATATTTGTTATATAGATATAGATAGATATAGATATAGATATAGATATAGATATAGATATAGTACAATACGGGATTGGCAAAAGTAGGCTTACAGTTTGTATGGAAAATAATACAATAAATAATAATACAAAAATAAGCTTTGTGTTTTGCATTCTCACAACTATAAACTGACTTTTGCCCCATTCTTTACAAATGAATACATGAATAATAGTGCATGTATGTATTTATTATATGTAATATATATTAATGCATGTATAAATATGTATTATAAGTTATGCCTATATAGTATATATGGTATTGATAGGAATCAAAGGGAAGAAGTCAAGCTACTGCACTGTAGGACTGTAAGATTTACTTGCAACACCACAAAAGAGAGTATTTCAAACATAGAAAGGTGAGTATTACATGACACCAAAAAGTAGTTGCAATAATGGACAGAAGAGCATCTCAAACATTTAGTGTAATACCATGAGAAGCACTATGTGGTATGGAGAGAGTGGCAAGTCATTGAATGATGCCATCACAGTTATTTGTTAGATTGGACAAGGCGAGCATTTCTTACATGAAATATAAAATGGGAAAAAGGGTAAGCAGGCATCATGAAGTCACTACTAACTCTGTCTAGCAGAGGCATTGGAAGTTGCTTGGTGTACATATGTACTAGAATTAAGGATTTCAGCAATAAAAAATCAAAATGAGAGAGGTCTTGAATTAAGACTATGAATGTAGGAAAAATAAAATAGAGAAGAGAGGATTTGAGATATGCCATTAAAACTATCAGCCAAAGATCAAGGTTTTATTAAAAACTTATCCTGTGTGGTGTTAAAACCTTGAGAAATATTTGTTCATAAGAAAGACAGTGACATTGAAAATATTATCTGGCCTTGTTAGTGCAATAAAAACTATTCCAGTCACTGATGTATCTTGACCTTAGCTTTTGTATGTTAAAATAATTAATTTGTATACTCAAGGAAGTGTCTGGACACTAAAACTTCTGGTTGTTTACAGGATCATTATTACAGATGGATATTCTTGGAGTTTTATAATGGGAATTTAGTGTAGTCTTTTCTCACAAAATGATAAATGTCTTTCATTCTGGAAAAAAAATTAAGATACATATGAATAAGAAACAGTGTAGCTATTAGTGAAGAATATTTGTCTTAGAGCTAGTTAACCTTGGAATCAACTGAATTTCTGCAGTAGTGGTCATGATTTCTGAAATTATTTGCTTTTTTTTGGTGAGCTTTAGTTTAATGATCTCTAAAATGTCACAAATTTCTGTTTCATAGAGTGGTTAGAAAAAATAAACTAATATTTGTAAGATACTGGGTTGTATTAAGCCAGGTAAAGATTAATCTCTAACAAAACCATTTAAAGCTTCATGAACTGGACATTTTCATCTCTTCGTCCAGTGGAAGCCTCAGTGTCTTTACACGGATATATGTATACCTGCGTATCTAGGTGATTATTTACTTTTGTATGAACGATTACATGTGTTTATATGTATATTTGTTGATATACACATATATGTGTATGTAAGCTCTGTGTATATATACATGCTTATGTAAAGAAAGAGTGAGAAAAACTTGGATTCTGTGTTTACAGATATATACATAAGGACATGAAGTAAATAGATACTAGTATAAGAATTTACAGAGGTAGACAGTAGAAGCCAACTATTGCTGGGAACAGCAATATAGGTATTTCAGCTTACACTCAACGTTAACATTTCTGATCCTGAGAATTAAATATTTTCAGACCCTGAGAGTTAAGGCCTCTGAACACATGTAAACCTGAAATATTTAGGTGGATGAATGGGTCATCTTCTCACTTATATGTTCACTCTAATATACAGATACATGATTGATTTAATAAAATCTTCTGAGGAAAATTTCAAACACTATATGTATCATTAGCTTTTGGTATGGTTAAAGCTCACTTAACATCCCTTTCTTCATTTGTAAAACAGATTGATATGTCTGCTCACTCTATCTCCTCAGGCTGCCATAATTATGAAATGAACTGCTACGTGTGAAGAGAAATTGAACATTAAAATGCCATAAAATACTTGATATAACTATTATTATTGTGAAGATGTAATACCAAGGACACTGGTCCCATAAACCTTTAGAGCATTTTTGTCAAGTATCCATAGCAGATCATAAATAGAAAGCAGTAACCACCTTGGAAGGAGGAGCAAGATGGTTAGATGTTTCCATTTCAAAAGAGTACTGGGAAAATTGGAAAGGGTTCCACGCAGAGCCATAAAAATAATATTTAAGAGATGGAAAACATGTCTCATGAAGACAAGAGAAGGGAATTAATTTAGCTCTGTCTATAATATAAAAGAATAAAAATTGGTTAAATTTCAGCATATAAAGAGGGTCTATCAATAGAATGCCATTATTCTACATGTCATTAAAAAATAGGAATTGACATTAAGAGAAATTTGGACAAATACAAGAAAGATCATGCATGACAGGGTCAATACTGGATAGAGTAACTATAGAGAGTAATCCAAACTTATTTTTTTATCTTATTTATCTATCTATCTATCTTTCTGGCTATCATCATCATCATGTATCTGTCTATTTTCTATGTGCATGTTTTGGGTTATCTGTTGGAAAATAAAGAACTAGACCAATTTATCTCTGGAATCACCTCTAGTTTTATCATTTCCAGAATAAATAAATACATTTGCTAATTTCCCTCATGTTCTTTTTCCTTCATGTTCTTATCCCTCAATGAGATAAATGGCACCTAAATTTATCATTGCTAATAACTTCTTATAATTATTATAAGTACCTAGACTGATTTCGTGTGTGGCTGATAAAATGTCTGATGATTTTACTAGTTTTATCTATCAGTGTTTTTAAGGTTAGGGGATGAAATGAAGTAATGTAGTAACACACATTCAAAATAGAGGGGCTTCTACATTAGAGCTATTTAAGAAAAAATGAAGAGTGAAGATTATTATAAAATATAGTAAATATTATTCCAAGCATTGTTTAGCCTCTTTGAAAGTGGACAAGGCAATCAAAAGGATCTGAAATATGGACTAAAATAGAATATATTATGGGTTTTAAAGATAAGGTCCCTATTTCTGGAGTGATTTATTTTTAATAATATATGATAATTTTCATATTTGAAATTCAAAATTATCTAGTTCTGTCTTGATTGACTTAAAATGGTCAACAGGCAATCAACAGAAACAGACAATTCAGTTAGGGCAACTAATTGATTTGAGGAATTTTCATTTCAGTAATGACCTTGAGTCCTTGCTGCCTGGGATGCCCTCAGATCATGTCATGGGGCTCTAGTAAAGATCTATCGTCAAATCAATTACAAAAAGCAATGGAACATCTGATCCTTCCCTTGAAATTAACTAGTGAAAGTAGGTCAGCACACCTTCAAATGACACAATGAATTATTATGTTCTCAGTGACCCAGGAAAGAAAGAACTAGTGATTGATAGAAGGTGATATTGAAATGAGAATTGAGCATTTCTGGGACTAAATATATGCAATGATCATAAAATCTACCAGAAGCTTAAATTTGTTAAAAATAATATATTTTTTCATTTTAGCCAAGGAAGTGCTTTCTTCTCACTGTCCTCTGTACCCACAACTATAATTCTGGGAAGCAGCCCATATATTGAAGTTATCATTGCACTAGTGAAAAGTAAAACTGTGAGTATACAGATCTCTCAATTTAATTTTTTGCTATGTAGAGAAAAATGTACAAAACAGTCTTTATATATTAACTGATATAATTTGTTTCCCACTATGGCAATTCAACTAAATAAAGTTAGAAATATATGGTCAAAGATGACTAATTTAATGAAACTAATAATTAATGTGCCAAAATGAAAATTAATATTATTTTAATAGTGGTTTCAGTCTGCAATTATAAAAATTAAAACTAACAAATAAATGATAGATATAACTGTCTCTTTCAAAAAAATTCCCAATATTTTTTGACTAATATTTTAGATAGTTATTATGTTTTCATGTGGACCCTAGAGTCCTTTTCTTTTAATTAAGTGATCTAGCACCTAGACTTATTCATAATGGTAAGTTCTAATTTAGAGCTTTATTTTTGTATCTTTGTAGGCAATATAAATTGCAATGTTCTTTTATTGCAAATGGCTATAAGATATTAAAAGTTTAATTCAAATATTAAATTAAAGAGTTTTTTTTTATTCCATGTAAAATGCAAATACGTATTGTACTGTTGCCTATGTAAAAATATATCCTAATGACTGCAATATGGTGGTTAAACACATGAGCTCAGGACTTCAGTCCTTGCCTCACCCCTAATTTTGAATTATGTGGTCTAAGCTAAACTATTGATTCTTTCCAAGTCTCAGTTACATCATATGTAGAATGGTATTAACGACAGCCTTTGTCTCATAGATTTTTGTGAAGATGACATTCAAAAATCTATATGAAATGGTTAGCTAGGATCTGGAATGTACTGAGCAATTTTAGCTATGATAATGATCATAGAGTTCACTAATACGAATTCCTCTATGTTAAATTCTTAAATCTTCCTATTCAATGAACTATGAAGTCTTCAAAGTGATAATACAGTGTATTTTATTTAATAATAATGGATGGAGTTCAGTTTTCTTTTTAAATTTTGGTGAAGTCATTAATATTTTTAAAAAAGCTTTTTAAAAAAGTTTTATATTGTACCTAGTATGATATTGTGGCTTTGTTTATATTATGATGTGACTGAATTAATATAGCCTTTGATGTGTGCTGATAGTATATATTACTATATTATCTTTTTAAGTGATGAACTGTATTCAGGAAACACAGTCCTAAAGTTCCAAATTTCACATTTTTATGCTCAATGGGATGAATGAGATTTCTAATTTGTTAACACAGACTGTTCTTTTGTTAATGACGTAAGTTAGGCGTAGAAAATCATCTCTCAGTCTGCTCAGAAGTTCGTCACACCCCCTTAATAGAACAGACCTTTTTATCACCTTTGATTTCTGGGCTTTCTTGGGTGTTAGCACTAGTATTATAGTATTCTCTGGGTAGGATCAGGAGGCTGAGGAGAATGGACCCTTTTCCAGCATCTTTCCCTTCCTGTCTTAAAAAGAGACCTGGGCTGACAAGAAACTCTCAATTCAGCCTCGCTTTGTGCTTAGCCTGGTCCCCGCCTTTAAGAGCTGTAAGATGCTGGAGGGTGTCATAAAAGACCCTGTGGAGTGTTTTTCTCTTCAGAGATCTTGAAGGAAAATGTAACTCTTATCTTTATAGTCTTAGTGGGTTAAAAGTCAAAATGGGGAGAAAGCTCTTTAAACTTTTGTGAAGAATCAGGGAGAAAGTAGAGTAAGGAGTGGAACAGTCTTCCACATGAACATGAATTAACCATAGAAACTTGCAACTTTAGGCATTAAGCTTTAAATGTCTGTTTGGAGTTAACAGTCATTGTTATGAAATGTGTAAATATGGAAAGAAGAAGACAGAAATGGATGCACTTTTTCACCTTGTCCCAAAGAAAAGCAATTCTTGTTTGGTCAGCTATTAAAGACCTAGCAATATGGGAAATGTAAACATAAACATATACAACATCATCCTAATAAAATATTTCAATGGCATTTGAAGATAGTAGCAGAGCTATGACAGGCAGTGGGTTCAAAGGTCACACAGCAGTGCAGAAACAACTCTGGGTTAAGCCAAGATGTTCCAATAGGAAGGAATAGGATTGGTGGATAACATCAATGGTACAACTTTGATGGCTACCAATAGAAATGAGGTTACACCTATAAAATATTTCTGTTAAAATGCATGAAAATATTTCAGGTGATACTAAACAAAAATCTCTCGCCCAGCCCATGTGGCTCAGTGGACTGAACATTGTCCCATGGACTGAGAGGTTCCGGTTCAATTCCCGGTCAGGGCACTCACCCAGATTGCTGGCTCAATCCCCAGCAGGGGGCATGCAGGAGGCAGCTGATCAATATTTCTTTCTCTCTCTCTCTCCCTTCCTCTCTCTCTAAAAAATCAATAAAAACATATTTTTGAAAAAATCTCTCCTACAATACATCGCAAATTTAAGATGAGATAAAGCAGAATGTGATAAGCAGTGAACCAAGTCAATACAGTGTCTGGTCAACATGGTCCAACAGTTCAAAGAGAAAATGGTAAAGGAGAACAAAGTTCCTGTGCTCCAGGACTGTATGGGACGGCACATAGGCATTGGGATAAATGTAGAGCTAGACAAATACTGACAAGGACACGTATTCAGTGTGGATTCTGTGCTATTATGGACAGAGACTAAAAAAAAAAAAAATACAAACAAATATTTTTGTACTTAATGTTTTAAAAAACTGTATCAGCAAATATTATGGAGCAAGAATAATGTAGGGAACAGAATAAAATTAATAAAAATGGGTAATAAATGGTGAAAGGAATTGGACAGGCTGTGTCTGAGAGACAGTGCAGATTCATCAACATCCCATGAGGAGGGTGGTGGTGTGGAGAGGAGTCAGAGACATGCTGTATATTATTTGTAGTCTACTATATTGGAGATTTGGCTGAAATCATCTAGAAACACTATGGAGTTTCTTCCATTCTGTATATTTAGCTATTTTCAATTTAGCATGTGGTCTTCCTTATAAAATCATAAACTAAGAACACTGTGGGTTCATTTCTAGAGTGGTTTAAGCAGTGTGAACATATTTCAGTATCTTGGTGAAGCCAATTCTGTCACAGAGGTGGCTGGACAAACCTATACTCACTGCCCATGGCAGAACTATTGAGTGGAAGAAAAACCACCCAGTATGCAAATAAGGATGATAGTTAAGCTAATAACTGGGCAAATCCAAGATCTGGCTTAACTACATATATTAGTTTTTCATTATTGCATAACCAATTTAGTGGCTTAATGCAATACATTTATTATCTCACAGTTTCCTTGGGTCAAAACTCCACGGGTGGTTTGGCTGGCTTCTCCACTCAGAGTCCAAATAGGCTGAAAGTAAGGTATCAGCCAAGGCTGCAGCTCTCATTGGAGGCTTGGAATTTTCCTCCAAGCTACTGTTATTGGTAGAATTCAATTCTGAGCAACTACAGGACAAGAACTCACAGTTTTGTTTTGTTTGTTTGTTTGTTTGTTTGTTTGTTTGTTTGTTTACCATGTGGTCTTCTCTACATGACCGTTTGTTTGCTTGTTCAAGGCCAATAGGTGAGCATCATCCTTTCTTGTAATCTTTTACTCAGGCAAGGCTTTGACTCTCTTTTGAAGTGTTCACAAGATTAGGTCAGGATCACCCCCAAAAATCTCTTCTTTGATGAATTGAAAAACAACTGGATTAGCCCAGTTGGTGTGGCTCAGTGGATTGAGTGTTGTCCCTTGGACTAAGAGGTCCCAGTTTGATTCCTGGTCAGGGCACATGCCCCGGTTGCAAGCTCAATCCCCAATAGGGGGCGTGCAGGAGGCAGCCGATCGATGTTTCTCTCTCACATCGATGTTTCTATGTCTCTCTCCCTTCCTCTCTCTCTAAAAATCAATAAAAACATATTTAAAAATAATAATAAAAATAACTGATTTAGGGACCTTAATTATATCTGTGAAATCCCTTCCCCTTTGCCATTACAGCATAACGTAGTCATGGAGTGAAATCCCATCATATTCACAAGTCCTGCCCATACTTAAGGGCAGGAGTCTTAGGGTTCATCTTAGAATTCTGTTACCACACTGCAGAATTATGGAATATTGACGTGCAGTGGGATTACAGACAGTTTAAACAACTGCTTGTACTTCTTTTCCTTTATTTTTCTAGAGGTTATAAGAACAGTTCTGTTTCATAAGATTGTGTGGACTAAATGAGGTAATAATTGCAAAGTGCTTGAATAGTGCTTGAACATACTAAGTTCTACATTAGTATTTGTGAGAAGAAAAGAAACTTTTAAAAATAGTGATGGCCCATACTAAGCACTCAAGAATGTTAGGGGCTGTTATCATTTAAAAATTATTATTAACTCCTGAAATGAAATGTTTAATTAGAAACAGTGAGTGGTGTTTGGTTTGTGGCCTTTTTTGATTGTGGTTCCAGAGATAAAAATATATGTTTACCTTCATATTAATACTGTGATTCATACAATTAAGGCATTTGAAATTAGTACCAAATATATTTTAAATTGCATACTATCTCAGTAACCACATGATAATCAGGAATAGCGTGTTTGAAAAACTGATTAATTTCAGGTAATGATTTCCCAGTACACAAGAGACATGGGCAGTTTTTAGTATAATTAGACTTTGAATGCCAAGGTCATGATCAATAGGAGTTAAAAGACCATTTGCAAAAGCTTTATTTATGGAATGTATACAATCAGATTTTTCTTTAATAAAAGTCAAACTTCATTGTTAAAAATATATCTAAAGGGTTTATTTGCTAATATATCCACCCAATGAGTGTTTTACCAGAAAGGAGGACTTTCAATACTTTTTCAAGCAAAACAAAAAATTTTAGTTTTAATTTGATGTGTCAATTTAATTAATAATCAACAAAATGGCATTCTAAATTTGCTTCAGATGGCAGTTCAATGACATCCATTGATTTTGCATTATTGGATTGAATATTGTCATCATTATTTCTGTGTAGCATGCTCAGGCAGGAGTTGAATTATGCTATATCACATAAAATTTTCTTTTTCTTTGGGAAATAAATCTATAAACTTTTTCAAATGCTATAAACTTTCATACTGCTATAGCAAAAATCTTTCTCAGTCTATATTATATATTATTACATATATATGTATACAAAACATTTCTGTAACAAAGTCTGTAGCTATTAAATTCTTCTTCACTCATTTAGACTTTACTGACACCGTCTACTAAGCACTCAGCTGAGCATAATATTGCATGTGAGGAGGGAGCTTGAAAAGGCCTAGGAGTGTGACATTCAGAGCAGTCTTAAACATTATGCTAAAGAGTATGGAGATTGTCCTTTAAGAATGAGGAAGTTTTGACATCTCCATATGGCCACCAAATTCCTGGGAATCATTTCTTCTATTTTTTCTTCCCCTCACATGACACAACCCTAACCATGTTGGCTCTGTCTTGAAGACATCCAGAATCTGACCCTATTTACCACTGTTACCGTGACAACCCCAATACAGGCCACTCTCTCCTCCTACCTTGATTGAGTGGCCCCCCAGTTGATTTTCTACTTCTGCCTCTGCCCACTTCTATCTATGCCCTCATCAAAGCCAGGAGGGTCCTGAGAAAACATAAATCAAATCACAATATTTTTTTTTCCCTAATCCCTTCCAGTGGCTTTCCACCTCCCACCAGGATAAAAGACAAAGTCCTGAAAATTGTCCACAAGGCTCTATCGGTTGGGTGACTTCTTTTTTTTCTTTTTCAATCCTCACCTGAGGATATTTTTCCATTTATCCTCAGATAGAGTCGGAGGGAAAGAGAGAAAGACAAACATCGATGTGAGAGAGACACATCCACTGGTTGCCTCACACAGGACCCCGACCAGGGCTTGGGACCAAACTGTAACCAAGGTACATGCCCTTGAATGGAATCGAACCCACAACTCTTTGGTCCCCAGGCTGATACTCTAACCACTGAGCCAAACCAACCAGGGTTTTTTTTTTTTTTTTTTTCTGGCAACTTCTTAGTAGAGTGACTCACAGGCTGACTCTAAGACAGTTACAGCAATCTGGATATTGGCAAGAATAAACAGCTTTGTCCAGACTCCCTGATACTGGAGTAGTACAGATTGCCTAATTATAGAATATTTCCTTCGGGTTCCCATTGGTCCCTGATGTCTGTGCCTGGGGAGACTGTGAGTCTGATTTCCTCTAATACCTCCTCACCATAGCATGTGTCTTGAGCCTTCTCTGTAAACGCAGAGGTTTGTGTGCTGACACCCTAATATGACCTGTACCACATACTGTGTCACTTTGGGCTTTACCGTACCCCCAAAATAAGTACACCTTCTGTTCATATAATACAAATTTAGACAGTAGGATTTTGGAGGTGTGAGAGTAAATTTCTCAATAATTAAAGTTATCGTCTCTATAGGTAATAATCCAGTGACCATTACTTACAGAAATAGGTTTGATAATAAAAGGAAGCCACGGTGTCCTAATTCATCTTTTTGTCAAGTGTACGGAAAAAAATGAATGTTGTGATTCTCACCTTTACTCATATTATATAATAATCACAATGTGCCTTTGTAGGCAGCTTTTCTTGGAAATATAACAATAAAATTACAGAGGTACTGGAGGTCACAATAACAGTGTGATTAATACACTCATCCAATCAGTAAATATTAATCAAGTTTTGTATAATATTTTCACTTCTTCATGTTCCCAATAACCAAATTCTTCTGCCATCAAAACCAGATAATTATGAATCTTATTCCCCAAGTGTTATTAACTTTAAATTTTGTATCACATTTATGTATATATTGAAGTATTTTACAGTGTTTTTATCTTTCATCTTCTTATATTGAATTATAATTTAATAGGTTAAGTAATTTGAAGAATTAAAGTATACAGTGAAAAGACCTCTCAAATACATTTTCTACAAAAGAAAAAACCTTCACAATCAGATTCAGACTTCTTTCCTCTTCTAATTCACAGTGATATACTGTGATAAGAAACTGTGCTAAGAGAAAAGAATGACAGGTACATCTATAATGCCAGTCATCAATGAAACATAGGTCAGAGACCTGACTTATTGTCACACCTCTGCCCCTCCAAGTCACTTCACCTCTCGAAGGCTCACACTCACTATCCTCTGTAAAACTAAAGGGTTAAACCACATTAGGTAAATTAGGTAGACCAAGATTTCTTCCAGCCCTAAAATTCCATGGCTTTCCATTTAATTCATCTTGTTCACAAAGGAAGATTCAATTGATGGTATAGCTCCCTAATTTATTAATTAATGACTATGGAAAAGAATGTATAATGGACACTTGAAGTGAGAAATCTGTATTTTTGTTTGTCATAAAAATGCAAATCCCTTGGTAATTTAACTTTTTCAGAGATCAATTTTCATATTTGTACATGCAACTGATAAACTAGATGATTCCTAAACCTATCTCCTTGGCCTTTATTTATTATTGTTGGCACACTAGCCATCCTAAAGAGTTCATGCAGACTTGACCTCTACCTCTCTTTCACAAGACCCCAGTTCCAGGCTCCTCATTACTGCTTGTCATTATCTCAGTACTGGTCTAGGAAGTACATGAAAACCAATGGGTATTTTGCATGTTCCTGACCATTGATCTTATTCCAACAATGATAGGAGTGGGAGAAAACATTATTTGTAAATATTTGGTAAAAACACAAATGTTTTGAAATAGACATCAGAGGAGCATTAATAGTTAAGGTAAAAGAAAAAAAAACAAGATGTCAAATAATTTTGTTATTGTTTTCTGGAATTATGGGTTAGTTGGTTTAAAGAAATCCTCCTGGATATTTTTCCAAATAGTACAAATTTTTCTCAATTTGGAAACTAGAAGTGTGCCTAACTATAAATTTGCCACTTTCTACATAGGGTACACTATATTTGTCTCCCTATATTTGTGAAATACGATCATTTTATTTTCTGATGAGCATTGTTTAAACTGTATTCTGCTCTCTACTTCAAAACACTAGTTTGCGGAGATTATTTATTTATTTTTTGGTTGAGGAGTTAAAATCCAAGCACTGAAAGGTATTTTATGTGCATATTTTATTCAAGGGTTGAGCCTAGGAAGGTGGCTCACTTTCTAACATTTGCATTTTAATTGACTTTTGATACAATTAGTTTATTCGCTATATCCTGAATTACATTACTGTTTATCTATCCAATCCAAACTGAAGTCATTTGTAAAACAATTGAAGTCACATCATTTAAAAAAAAATATTGGACTACTTTAGATTTTATTAGCTCTTAAATTTGGAGGTGATCAGCGTTCGAGCTTGCGCTGTAGAAGATAATTTAAAATTATTGAAACACTTCACATATTTTTGAAACCACTTCAGGGGGGGAAATTATGGTGTTCAGAAAATAGCCGTGAGGGTGTAAAATCATCAGAGAGTTGAAGTGCTTCCGTGTGAAAGTGACCAGGCTCTTTGCTGGCACATCGGAAAGCAATTGACAATTACTGAAGTGGTTCATGTTTCCAGAAGGGTTTTTAGTCTTTCCTTCTCAGAGCACTTTGCATTTTTGAATGTCTGAACAATTCCATAATGCTGCACGTATACCTCTGGTCCTGATTATCAGTTTAGAAGTCAGTGCAAATACTGTATTTCTGAGCTGAGTCTAGGCAAATATGAAGTGACTGGAGATGGCTGATTTCAAGAAGCCAAAGTAAATCCAGGAGACCAGATCTATATTTGAAATTCACAGTACGGAATTTAGACTGTTGTTCAGGAGAATGGAGCTAGAGTAGAGCTATTTTTTTGTGAGAAGGGTAATGATATTTTGTGTTTTTGTTATTTTTTGCATCCATTAAGATTAATATGGATATCAATTTCAGTTTTTTAAAAATGTAGTCAGAATGCATTTTTTTGGTAGATAACTGAAAAA
This sequence comes from Tadarida brasiliensis, assembly GCA_030848825.1. Taxonomy (NCBI): domain Eukaryota; kingdom Metazoa; phylum Chordata; class Mammalia; order Chiroptera; family Molossidae; genus Tadarida; species Tadarida brasiliensis. The sequence goes on from CM061272.1 coordinate 28,957,260, forward strand.
TAGACATAAAGTAGTATCAAAATGTAGACAATTGGTGACATTTTGGATCCTAAAGCTGTAAGAATCCACAGCTGACCATTAAAATTACTGGTGATAAACAATGAAATTCTAGAGTAGAGAATGCAGAATTTTTGAATGATTCCAACAATTTTTTTTTTTGCTTCATTTTCTACTGGGTTAGCCAATACTCAAACTACCTCATTTTTAAGGCCATCTATCTCATATTCTAAATGTATATAATCTGATATGTAGCCAATGAAAACAATTTATTGAGCACCGCCTATGTGCCAGGCTCTGTGCTAGGCACTACGGACATCATAAAATACAAACAAAATGTCTGTCCTCATCAGCCTCACAGTTAGGTAAACTTCAGAAGTCTTACAAGGCAACTCTCAGGAAACTGAGACGCAGAGAAATAATGTGGCTTGTATATTGTCACAGTCCTAGAGTGAGAAGCAGAACAAAAGCTGGCCTTTGACAGCAGTACCCTCTCCACTGAGGAATGCCATTGACATTCCATTTCCATTTAGTTCCAGGTATTAGTAGTTTTTTGACGTTTGTGAGGAGATAAGGTCAAAAGGTTGGAGATTGGCAGAAATACAATACTGATAATTATTCTGGATGATTTGACCTCAGTTCTCAGCCAAAACCTTATTAAAAAAAATATAAACAAGGTACTTCACATATCAGTCACAATAATTGCTCCTATCTCAATATTGACCTTCAGATAATGTAGATAAAAAATCTGATATACTGACAAGCTAAAGTCAGTAGAAGTATGAATGCATATTATTATTATAAAATTCTGAAAAAATGGGCACAAAATTTATACACAAACATAATATTAAGAATATTAAAATGAATAAGTGGGAAATAGATTGATGATACACTCTCAAATAATTATAGTTAGAATATTATATATTTCTTGGTCAATAGATATTTGAATGAAAATAATAGATCTGATTATAGTCATTCTAGTCTTTAGAGTTTTATTTTATATACTTTCATTCAAAACTACACAAAGTAATTTTAGGTACTTAATTTTTAGTAAGATAATTCCAGTTAGGACATAATATTTTCATATAAAATTTATTTTTTGAATTCTTCCAATCTTGTGAGAATGAATTAAAAACCAAATGTCAAAATTTCATGAGAAGGAAAAACTTTAAAATAAAGCACAACATTCAAGATAAAGTATAAATGATCCAGACATGATAGAGAATATAGAGGAGAAATAAAAGAAGGAAGTTTCATTAAAAAAATTTTTTTCTTTTATTGATTTTAGAGAGAGAAGAAGTGAGAGGGAGAGAGAGATAGAAACATCAATGAGAGAGAACATCTATTGGCCGCCTCCTGCATGCCCCCCACTGGGGATTAGACCCACAACCTGGGCATGTGTCCTGACCAAGAATCGAACCGGCGACTTCTTGGTACATGGTTCGATGCTCAACCACTGAGCCACATCAGCTGGACAAAAGAGAAAAAGGAGTTTTGCCACCACCAAGTCAGAATTATATGTCTAAATATTTAAAAGTTAACAAACTTTCTTGATAACATAACTTTATAAACACACCATTGAAAATTGTCTCTAATAATTCAAAATCATAAAAATTTAAAGATAATTGAATTATTGTGGATTTCATGTAATAATTGTTTAATAAATGACTTTCACCAGAAAGTCTCTTGCAATGTTACATTCCATTTGGGAAGACTGATTACTTTTCTTGTATAATGACTTTTTCAGCCTCAGTCTCACCAAACAAATAGGCTATACGTGATATTTCAATATTATAGAGTAGTATGGCATTGACTCACATGAGAAAAAAGAAATTCATTATTATTGTGAATAGATAGTTGGTACAAAAGTATACCTAAACAAGGTAAGGTAAGCAATAAGTTTTAGGGCAGCATAAAGGCTAAACACTCATCTTTAAAGCACCTGGGGATAGTCTCTGCACACAACATGCCTGTACATAGAATATGTTCCCTCTTAACCCCTGTGGCTTCACATACGTAAGCAAAGCAAAGCAAAGCTTTTGGACTCACTTAGAACTGCCATGAAGTTGAAGTTTGTTCTTTATGAGAGGCCCTGTCTGGAAACTGTTGTGTCAAATACATTGGTGAGTGACTTTGCCTGAAATGGAAAAGTCCAAATATCACTTCATGCTGAAGCCAACAGACACGTTATTAAACAGAAATGTTAAACTTGGCAAGTATTTCCAGCAAGCACACCACACCTACACACTCGTGATGCAAAGTGGTTTGTAGAATATTAGTCATTTAAAACAAAAATAATTAGAAGAAATCTTACCTTTAACATTCATGAGATTTTTTGGTGTTTTGACTTTTTCTATATTAAAATGGTGCAAAATGCTATTTTTAAATATGTTGAACATGTAAAAGTCTTGTAGCACGCTAGAGAAATATTGATTGATGTTGACACAAGGCCATTCATTAAAACTCTCTTTTTATATGGATGACCAACTAGCTTCAACTCTACCTAATAGTATTAAGACCCAGCTCAATCCTTAATCCCAAATAAAATCTCACGGGGAGTTCTGTCAACAGTTTTTCTGTAATCAAGATATCCTGTGCCTACTTCACTCCACATGATTCTACTAATAAAACTTAGTAAATGTTAAAATGTTACAAAAAAAACCCCACAATTTTATTGATGTATTTGGTAAGAAAAATGCTTCATGGATTTGGCTCATTTCAAATAGAATACATGGTCCCTACCAGGAGTTCATGGGTTTAAAAAGTAGAGAGGTGTAAATATCACACATATATGTTCTCTGTGTGTGCACATACTGTGGATTTAGAAACAGTTGATACATAGATGCTATATATACACTCAAATACACACACACACACACACACACACACATTCATATGTGCATATTTATTTTTTAAAGAATAAATTCAATGAAAAACATATTTGTATTTTTCAGATCTTCTCAAGTAATTTAGTGCATAGTACACTTTTAACAAGGGTCCTGAACCTTGTGATATAAGGCTGGAATTTGAGTCTTCTCCATGTTTTTGATCCATCTGCCTGTGCCCTCCTGGTTAGACCTGGGCTGGGGAAGTAAACTGAGTAAACTTAGTGATATGGCCCCCAAATCCCCAGCAATGAAAGCGTGATTGGATTTGAGCCTCAGTGCTGACGTTTTGATTCCTGTGACAGCAAACATTTTAGTTCAGTTTGTTGAGGCTTACTGTTGTCATCTGTGTGCCGGAGATCTATTTCAGGGAATAAATGAGATTAAGTAAATTAATTGATTGACACAGTGTATGACACATTAACATAGTAAGTGCTCAATTAGAAACATGTATGTACACACATATATATGAAAAAATTGAGATGCAGGAAGTTTAGTAAAATGGCTCATGGCCACACAGATACAAAAGCATAAACTGCGTGAATTCGAAGTCCCTGCCATTTCCACAGCACCTTGAAATGCCTAAATTTTCTAGATGAGTCACCATTACTCTTCCTTGATTCCGTGGGATCTATTCTAAGTATTTTATTTAGGATTCATTAATTTTTGTAATCAATATTTGAGCTTGAATTTAAATCTTATGTCATACATGTGTCTACTTTTTTCTTACAGGGTTCAAATTATTAATGATTTTGGCATATAAATAATAGAGTCAGGAAATTTGGTTTTCTATGCAGACTCTAGCATGAAAATGTGTAGGAACTTACCTACACTCATTCAAATGAAAACATGTCTAATTCCCTAGAAACTAAATAGCAACATATCAGTATCTTGAAAAGTGTTCTATATTTTATACTGCCTGTGGCTATGTCCAATCATCCCATCTGGCTAAATGAAAAGAATATTGTCACCTTAGTGTGCAGTAAACATGTCTGTCAGTTAGGAATGCCAGCAAGACTTCACACAAAACACTGCATATCACTAGTTAGCCTTCATATCACCAGGGGAGTCAAAGGGTCAACATGTAACAAATGTGTTATTTGACATTTGTGGTGTTTGATATTGTTTTGGCAATTTACTTAATTTTCTGTTATTTTAAGTCTACCAAATCATCTGCATATCAAGTCAGAATAACTTCAATAAGCTGTCCATAGAAAATGAAAACTCCAATAAGTCAAACTTTTACAATTGTAATCTACCATTTATCTCTGGTTGGAAGTACTTCCTAGAACAGAGGCAGGCATGTCGTTCCTCTGCTTCAAAACATTTAAGAGTTCCTACTCTACACCATTCTTTCTAAAAAAGTGGTCCAGAAAACATTATCTGTATCAGAATCCCCAGAGATGAGGTTTAAAATTGCAATGGCTGCCCACTTACCGAAGTCCAGTCCCGTGCCTGCTGCGGAGCATCTGACTGTTTTGCACAGGGTGTCTTCTTTGCTCCTGGATGCACAGGATCATGCCCATGGCACCTGGCGTGACTCACAAAGATCTTGGTAATGAGATCCCTATTTGCCTTTTACAGCCTCATGTCCCACTGATGCTTTGCCCATTATTAATTCATAGCCCCTCAGCTCCAAATTCCCTTGTCTTTGACATGCTCTGTGAGGCTGGCCTTGGACCCTGTAAACATTTCTCACTGGTCAGCCCCTGCATAGTGAGGTGCTGGAGGAACACTGTAAGGCCATTATCAGGGGCAGGTCTCTTTCTGGTACTGAGTGCTATTTTCCCAGGCTACTTCCAGGTTTCGATAGCAAAGCTGCCAGAGGCATGGCCCAGTGGTGTTCCCTCTCCTGAAGGTTTTGCTGGCACTCCAGCAGGTGGCATCCTGCTTGCCTGCTCTGTCCCAGGGCACCCTAGTGACCTCTCCCATCTAGTGGGCAAGAGCCACATCCTCTCCTTCCGGGGTTGAATCTCAGCCTGAAGGGAAGGCTACATACACCTTCTTTCCTCCGTCTAAAAGGTGGGAGCTGCTTTCTACATGCAATCTTTATGTTCTTTGGAACATCTTGTGTCTTTTTAATAAACTTCACATTTTTGTGGAACCTTCTCTTTAGATGCTCTCCGGCCCATTCTTGTTTTACAATGTCTTCCAGAATCAAGTCTAAAGATTGCCTTTCTCAGTATCTTCAGGTAAAGAGGAGACCGTTCCTTCCTGTGCTCTTATGGGGCCTGTCACATCTCTTCCACAGCATGTATGTCCCATAATCAAAACTGTTTCATTCTCGGCCAGTCTCCACACTCTGAAACCCAAGCCGTATTCTACCACTTAGGTGTGCACATCACCTAACATGTTCTAGGTATCCAATGAATTCTTTGTTCCTTGAATGCTGCCCCTCCTCCTCCTTCTCCTTCTAAATTTATATTTTAAAGGAGGGATTTTTGAGGCTGTATAATTTTGGGAGGTGTTCTTTATCTCCATTCTGAATAGACTTCCTTAGGGCCCAGTGAGCTTTTTGTCTTGTTTAAATCCAGAGAGCAATGTGCCTTGTAGAGAAGGAAGCTAGCTCCCTACAGTGATTTCTGTATGAATGCTGAGCTGTGAGGAATTGGACCGATGCCAGGATACATTTCTCATTGACAATTAAACACCCATCAACTGGTAATGACAACTCCTAGTCACTTGTGACACAGACCAGACAGAAAGGCTATGATCTAGATGGGAAAGGTATTTGATCTCATTATTCATCCTCAGAGTCATTCACTGCTTCAGTGTGTCCAATGATGGAGCTTTCAGTGAACTGAAAGCTACAAAGTAGGGGATTAATTTTTAGAAATGTATATCTTCTGTTGCCTATTATCTGTTATATAAATGTGCTTTCTATTTGATTTCTGTATGCATGTTTTTGGTAAACATTAAACACTTTTTCAGTTATTCTAGTTTTCAAAAGTAGCACAACTGTTGTATGATATACACATAGAAAGATGATTTTTAAAAGGAACGATATTTTTCACGTAATATTCACTTCTCAAAAATTGATTTTACAATGTGAAAATAAAAATTTAAATGATTTAACTTTTACTCCATTTTCAAAATGAGCATAATGGCCAGGGATGTTTTTCAGAACACAACCGTGTGGAAATCTGTACTGAACACAGACCAAGTTCAAGTTTGATTTCTCAAGCCAGTAAAGTGCAATGGATTTCCATCCATTTTCGACGCTCCTCCAGCACTAACAGTGATATGTAACTGTCTCATTAATTTTGACGCAGAATCTAAGCTTTATTGAATAATTGCTGAGTGTTGGGGTTTTCACTCTTTTAGTCAGAAAAGTAATCAAGTTCTCAACTATGAAAAGTAATCTGACAATCAATGGAATTGCATTCGTCCCTAATATACTATAATCTATTGGCAAGAACATGAGTGGGGTTATACTCTGGATAGAATACCTGATTTAACTTGTTTCTAAATCATGGGTATTTAATAGTGTAAAACAAAAAGTAAGTTTAAGAAGCCAAAGGGTGTACATTTTTGAGAACTTCCTTTTTTCATAGTATTTATCTTTTAACATCTTGACCTACATATTTCCATACAATGCCAGTATCCCACTATAAACAATACTCTTTATTGTGTGTTTCAGGGAGCTCTTAATTATAAGAATAAGAAAAACATATTTTTAAATCTATAGGTCATCGAATCCTTGGGAATTGAGTTTTACCCTGTATGCCAAAATAACTACTCTTCACTTCCGTTTATTTCATTTGGGTTAAGCATGTCCTTTTTTTTTTCTGCTACATATTATAACTAAAGTATTTTACTGGCAAATGGACAAAGGAAAATAATTGTATACAATCTATAAACTGGTATAAAGAGAGAGGTATGAAACAGACATAACTCAGGGTTAAGTAGATTTTGATGAACAATTAGACCTTTATAAAAAATGCTCAAGTCTTCTGAATTATAAGACAGACAATAAACTCTAAACTATACAAGTTTCACAAATATTTATCAGATACCTTTTATCACCTTATATTAAATAACACAACTTTTTCTTTCTTTCTTTTTTTTGGTGGCCATTTAGTTTACTCCTCAAAACTTGAGGTTAATAAAATAATTTAATTGAAAGATTTGCACTGACCAGTTTGGTTCAGCAGATAGAGCACTGGCCCTCAGATCAAAGGGTTGTGTGTTCGATTCCCTGTCGAGGGCACGTGCCTGGGTTGTAGGTTCAATCCCTGGCTCTGGTTGGGGTTGTGCGGGAGGCAATCAATCGATGTCTCTTTCTCACATTGACATTTCTCTCTCTCTCTCTCCCTCCCTCCCTTCCACACTATCTAAAAATCAATGGAAAAATCTCCTTGGGTGAGGATTAACAAAAATAAATAAATAAATATCAGAAAATGAGATTCAGAGAAGCAAGGAACCATTAATTCAAATTTGTAAGAGTCTAAAACAATTTATGGGATCAGAAAATATATGAGATGTGAAAAATTAAATAACAATTGCCATAGAAATAATTTCCTTTTGCCTAGGAAAACCTAGCCTAAAATCTCTGGTTAGGAATAAGGTTGAATAATGTAACACTAAAATTTACCAGCGTGAAAAATCTAACATGGACCATTGGCATGGAGCCTGATTTGGTATCTGGTACAAGTTTACCTCTTTCTCCCAGTTTTTCTTGGAGTACCATGGGTGGAACTGAATTCCTACCATACTGTTTGTACCATATACCATTCGCAGTACAGCATAGTGGTTAAAAGCTTGGAGACAACTGCTTGAGGTAGATTATTAGCTCTGGTACTCCCTGGCTGAGTGAACTTGGGCAATGCCATGATCCCACTCTAAACAGTATTCTTTATTGTGTGTTTCACATTCTGGTTACATATTCTGGTCCTAAATTTTATTATTTGTTAAATGGAAATATAAATATCAACTATCCTCAAATTCTATTATATGGATCAGATGATGCATTACTTGGCAAACATTCATTGCTAGTTCTTAATCTTCAGTTGTTGTTTTAAAAATCATTAAGCATTATGATTAATAGTTTAATTTTTACCAGAAGACTTAATTACAAATATACGTGATTTCATTGTCACAGGTTGCTTTAACATGTTTTTTTGGTAGGATCTGTAATAATTTTCTAAAGAGATTATACATTTTTAAAAATGTGTTTTGCTTAGCACTCTAAAGGCACTTTGTCTAAGTAACAATGCATTAAATAGGTTTAATTGATTAACAAATGAATGGATGCTAATGGATTCTGATTGTCTGCCAACATTGTTTAATGCCACTACAAATCAATTAATGATGCGAAATTTGCAAATTTTATTGAAAAAAATGTACTCTGGATATTTGCAGACATGATTATAAATAGTAATTTTAAAAGCAGATTATACAAATGCAAAATGCATAGTCATTTTTAATTATGATTTGCATATGATAATGTGCAGGGCACTTTAACTGCTACATTAAAATTTGTTTTTGTTTTTGTTTTTGCATTTTGAAGAGTTGTAAGGAGCAAAGGTTGCAAACATGCATAATCAGGATTACATTCTGATTTGACACATTTATTTGACATGCCTCCATATACCAGAACTTACCTTTCAAATTGGGGAAGAGCAAGATTGTGAAATGCTGTGAGATGTCAGACTGCACTGCCGACCAGCTCTTATCTCTAGACATGTCATGGTCGGTCATCATTAAACGTCCCCAATCTTGCCCACAACTGCATGGGAATCTAAACCTAGAGGTCTCACTGCCAATCATTATTTAGGGTTCACTGTTGCCTTTTGGAGTAGTCACCATAGCAATGGAACTGAATTCATTAAAAGTATTATAACTTCCTAATGCACTTAAAAAAAATGGGGGCTCTTGTCAGTAGGAAACGTTAAGTTTTTTATTTAATTTCACCTAACTTAAATGAGGCCATAAAATATCTAGTATAGAAGGATAGAAGATGCAGTTTTTCCCCCATAAAAGTATTTTTTAAATAATTTCCCAAGCTAAGCCTGAATATGTTTTTATATTGTTGAAGGAAAGACAAGGAAGAATTTCAGGAATGAATTGGATAATGAATGAATTTCTGGACTAAATATGGATAAACTTTATATAAGAATTTTGTACATCAAAAAAAAAAAAACCCAACAACAACAACAAAAAAAAACCATCTCTGGATTTTTTTTTACCAACCTGTAGATCCTCATCTCTCTAAAGAGTGTTTGTATTGAAGTCATATGATTATATTTAATTTACACTGAGTAACATGGTTATATAATTTTCTCTTCACTAGTCTCTTATTTGTTTTTCTGTATCTTTCTTTTTACCCTTTACTTTATCTGTAAATGGTCACAATATATCTTAAATATTGCTATTTATTATTTTTATTGAATATAATTTCTCCTTTATTATTGGTATGTACCAGTGGGAATCACTTCTCCCTGATAATACCAACTACAATTTACAACATAATGTATAGTTAATGAAGTATTTTTTAATTAATCATGATTATGAGGATGATATTTTTTAAAGGTTTCTCTTTTAGTTAGAACACTTGACTTTCATATTTCTTCCCTTTGTTTCAGTGACACCCAGTTGGTCCAAATAAGTATTCTTACATAGTTGATGTCGCATACTTCTGATTTGCAATGAGCATCTTCTAGTCTGGTGAACAACTACCTAAGTGTAGCAACTTCATACTGTAAATACCTGTGTTCAAGATACTATGTAGTATCTGCAACTTTTGCAACATCTGGTAAGCTAGGCATATGTTATCCAACATTGAGAACAGAGCAGCTGAGACTCAGAGAAGACAGATGATGTGCCCAAGGCCACAGATCCACAATCCAAACCCTGGTTCCTCCTTCAAATATGTGACGCAGCATTTATGAAGATTGGGTCCTGTTTTCAGAGTCAAGCAAAGTAGATGTGGCCGCCTCACTAAATGTGCAAAGCTGGACAAGTTGTTTTGCTTTTTGAATCAGAGTTTCCTTCTCTGCATAAATATAATATTGACCTTGGCCTAAGCCCCAGAAGTAGTAGATGGAGATCAGCACAGCTACTGCCCAGCAATTGACACTAAAAGATGCAATTATCTTTATTGCTCTTATAAAAAGGTAACTCTCCCTCCCTCATTTCTATTTTTCCTCTTCCTACCTTCCTTCTCTAGCATAGAAAAGTAAAATAACTATCCAAGGTCAGTTATTGGCTTAATTTTGTTACAACCTATATGATTTTGGGGACATTACTCTGCCACCTGAACCAGTTTTCTTATATCATAAACAAGGCCTGGCTATCCAGGTAGAATATGTATAATGCGTAGTATACAGGGGGTACTCAATAAATGTTTGTTCCTTCCTCTCCTCTTTGCCTTTGTAAATATGAAGCTCTGTGCAAATGCCAGTTCTTATTATTATTAGGAGCTAAAAGGGTATCATCAAATTTATATTTAATTTGCTATCCAGAGGCACCCAGAAAATCACTTCTCGTGTTCGAACTTTCAAAGTGCTGTTTGCGAACATGATGCCATAACGGCTTGCTGTTTATTTCAAAAACAGTACTTGTCTCTTCTCTAGACAGAAAAAAATTCTTCATAATCCACCCTTGAGACGACTATTAGAAGCTATTCCTATATATTATTTGAGCTTTGGTCCTTTCCAATCTTTCTTCCAGTGCTGAAATTTTATTATTCTAAGATTGAAGTCTTACTCCTTTATATATTAATTTCTTTTACCTTACCTATGAAATCTGAAGATCTAGTTCTCCTTGTTAACTGGTTTAATATTCCCTTAGCTGCCTTGCCTGACCTCTACTCCAGTGTCCTTTGATCACTCCTCAGTGGCCTTAAAGTCATTACCTATCTATTGTTTTTTTCATGTCCACTCTCCTTCAGCCCTGCCATGCCTCTCTTGGCATTTTCCTTCTTTATTGGGCCTATTTTCCTCCTCTCACTTCCCCTTCTCCTTTGTCTCTCTTATTTTCTATTCCATGTGTCCCCTGCCTTTGGTTCCTCTAATATCCATTCTTTTCTTTCCTTCTTTACCACTTCTTTCTAGCTGTCATCCAATCTCCCCTTTTCCAAATAAAAAATGACTATATTTCACAAGACACAAGCGAAGGTACAATAAAGGCAGTTAGTAGTATATTTGTAAAGAATGTAAGTATTTATATAACAAAATGCATGGCAAAGAAAAGATTCCAGGCTTGGAAGTGATCTGTGTAGGTAGTTAGAATTTTCTGCCGTGAATATATTTGCAGATTTCCATTTCCAATGCTAACAAGTAGTGCTTTGATGTGTCCAGTAAAGGAAAGCACGTCTGAGGAGACCTTGGGAAGATCCTAACCTTGCTTGGAGGTATTGTGGAATTAATGCTGCATTTTTCGCGCCTTCAATTTCTCCCATGTGATCTCATTGTTATGTCACTCCTGTTACTTGACGACTGTGACTGTGCGAAGTGGCTTGCTGACATTGTCTTTCTGTGTCTCATTGTTAGTTGCACGGAATGTATTCAGCTGCCCATGCTGCTGTCTGTTTTCTGGTGTTCCTGTTGCCTTTTAAGTCTTTATTTCTCCTGTTCTTTGTTCAAGATGAGTGTGCAGTATATTTTTTTTTTCCTTTAGGTTTGAGTTACAACTTGTGAGGTTGAAACACATGGTGTTGACATCTCTTTTTGTCAAGTGTCAGATATCTGAGGATTTTTTCCTTAGATATTTTTGAAAGCAAAATTTATGTTTGAATGTGTAAATAGGTAACTGAACCAAGACAATGCTTTAATAAATTCCCTGCTAAATTCTCACAAAAGACTTGCTTGATTTCTCTGCACATAAAAATATGCACTTTCGTGAAGTAATTCCAATGTCTTGTATTTGTACAGAATTGCAACACGTTTTTCCATTTACCATCTTTTTTGAGATTCACATAAACCATGTGAATAGAAAAAGCGAACATTATTTTTCCTATTTATACATAAGGGCCTCTAGAAGTTTTATAACATTCTTAAGGTCATGAGGCTAGAAAAGGCTTGAGACTGGACTACTTAGGTCCACTATGTTTATTTATAATTTATCATTTTCCCACCAAAATTTAAAACCATTGATATAATTATATATATAATATGTATCTGCCTTAATGACTGAATAAAAAAATCATTTATATTTTCTATTTTCGTTAGCATATCAACTACAATTTGCCAGCCACCATACTTTCATTATTTCTCATTCTTGCAACAGACTTATAAGCCAAATCTAATTAGTCATAATTTATTTTTGAGAAAGACGGTGTCAGAGAATTTTAATAACATGCCCAAGGTTATTATTTCAGGAACTAAAGCATCTAGCCTTGCATTTTACCTTATTCTCCATCTGTCTGAGAGTACATTGTTTTTTTTCTCCCCCATACAACATAATTTCTAAATAAATTCTTCAGTACCACTTTTGTTTTACAGTTAGGAAACATATTTTACTACTCCTATTTTGTTAAAAGGAAAAAAAAAAGATAAAAATGAGTTTAGCACTAGTAGAACTTCTAGGTAATGCCCTCTCTAAAGCCACTTATCTAATAGTTATTTTTACATCAGGGATTCCATCAGTGATGTGGACGCCTGTGCAGCGTCTGCCTCCAGGTGACTCCTGAAGCCAACTGCAGATCAAGATAGACACAAAATGACCAGAATGTCTCCCACCAACCCAGGTGTGCATACACACATAGATTGCTCAAAATCCAATCAGTCACATTTCCGTGATATCAACTGCATTTGTTTTCTATTGCTGTGAAACAAATTCCCACAAACTTTGATGTGTAAAATATGAATTCATGTTCTCAGTTTCTGTGCATCAGGGGTCTGAGTGCAACTAATAGGGCTCCACTGAAATCAGTGTGTCACTGGGTTGTGGTCCTTTCTGGACCTGAGGTTGTCTTGCATGCTCATGTAGTTGGCAAAAATCAGTTCCTTTTAGTTTAGCTTCCTTTTTTCTTGTGGGCTGTCAGCAGAGGGTCACTCTCAGTCCCTTGAGGCCACCTACATTTCTTTGCCATGTGACATTCCCGTAAAACATAGCAGCTCACTTCTTTAAGCCCAGCAGGAGAATTTCTCACTCTTGTCTGCTAAGACAGAATCATATACAATGTAACACAATCAGAGTGACTATTCCACCCTGGCCTATTTGGCTCAGTTGGTTGGAGCATCCTCCCATAGACCAAAAGTTCATGGGTTTGATTACCAGTCAGGGCACATACCTGGGTGTGGGTTCAGTCTCGGGTCTGGGTGTGTAAGGGAGGACACCAATTGATGTGTCTCTCTCACTTTCATGTTTCTCTCTCTCTCTTTTTCTCTCTCTCTCTCTCTAAAAATCAATGGAAAAAATTATCCTCAGGTGAGGATTAACAACAACAACAAAAAAACAAAGAGTGCCTATCGCCAACTTGCTATATTCTGTTGCCTACAAGGAAGTCACAATTCTACCCACACTCAAGGAGAAGTGATTATAAAACGAGATGATTCACTGAGAGTCATCTTAGAATTTTGTCTAACATACCAATTGACAAAGCAGAAGAGCCCTGTGCTTTCACTCACTGTTCTCTGTTGGCAATTGTATCTTGCCGTTGTCTTTTGCTGTTTCTCTCTTATGTGCAACCAAATGTATTTCAGAATGATGTGACTAGATTTAAAAAAAAGAATAATTAGTGCCAATTGAGTTGCATATAGTTTTTCAAGATGAGAACAAAAGTTCAGCTGTAAAGAATATAAAATCATTTCTACCAATAATTTTTAATTTATATGTATAAAATAAGAGTACAGGTGAGCTTTTGATATTTTGTTATATATATGTATACTGAGGGATGGGGGAATAATTCTTGAACACAGTATTTTGACTGTATGTCCATAGGCTAAAGACAAAAAAAATGTTGTTTTTTAAAATAGCTCTACTTAGTAGGCTAATGCATACTATTGTGGATAATGAACCTACTAATTAAAATATTTTAAAACATTACCTTACATGTACTTTTGTCCTGCAAAATGATTTTAGCTTTATCCAAGACTATAATAGTACAATTTCTCACAATAATAGCATTTCTTAGAAAACACAGTTTTCAAGTGGTAGGTATAATCAATTGTCTGAGATTTACTAACAGGGATCAATAACGCATGAGGGAAGTCTTATTTCTAGCTCAGTGCCCTCTCTTGGCTGAAGGTATGAGTGACTGTAATACTGATGATAACTCACTGAACCACAGTAAGATTTTACTGTTGTAGCATTTAAATTAATCATGTATCAAGGAGGGTCTTTTTGTTCATATTCATTCAAAGGCATTTGTTGGAGTTGTATCTTTACTTCCTCGTGTCAGAGGAAACTTCAGACATGATTAGCTGCAGGTATCTGCGTTTCATGATATCCTCGTAAAGTCCTTTTTATATTTCATCTTATAATTGTCTTTGCAACTTTATGTTTGAAGTGTCAGTCTTTGTGAAATTAGCTCATCTTGTTATGATTTGGAGCTTTGATGTGAGTGAAGGGCTTCGGTGCGGTGCAGAGTCACATCTGAGAGTAAACTGCAGAGACAAAGGGACTTACAGAGAGTAAATCAAATACTCTTAGCTGTCTATGCGGATTATGAGATAGTATTTGCATAACTTTGAAGTATTTATACTGATGAAATTACAATAATTAAAATCATTGCTGTGTCAATTGTAGATGCCACAAGGCATAGCAATTACTAGCATGCAAATCAGACTTTGTGTAAGCATTTTAAAGAATAATTACCTTATTTGATTCAGATGTGCCTGAAAGGCATTAAGAATCATTTGAGCTCTTTTGCTTTCAACAATTTTCAGGCTCGTAGATAATGTTGTTACCATTAATTATTTACTTTTGTATATCACTTTTCCTTATTTTGGTTGAAACTAAATACCACAGATAAAATAAAAACACACAACTTTGCTGTAACTAGGAACAATTTACAATATCAGTTAAATCTTCATCTCTCTTCAGCAAACATTCTTCTTTCTAACGAGCTTGACTCTGCTATGTCATCAGTTTCATTCTAAATAGCTGATGTCTACATTCATCCAATTTAAGATCAGGATTGTGAATTGCAGGAAAATCACAGAATAAGAAATATAGACATAAAAGGTTGCAAAGTAGCCCCTCAAATATATTTGTCACAGGATATGTATAGGTGGTCACTTAGCCAGCTGAGAATTTAGTTTTTAAATTGCATATGTTTTACTTCCTAAATTGAACACTGAGCTTTAAATAACACTTTGAAATCAGAGCTGCCATCATGTTGTAGTATGTGATCATTTAGGAATCACAAAGTACTCGTCCAAGACTCAAGTAGAGTGATGGTTAATGCAGGTTCATTCCATAGGGTTGTTTCTTTAACAGAATACTAAATCCTGATCTAGTTTGAAACTATGGGATGTGTAACTTAAATATAAAGATTTTAAAACACATATGCAGAATAATTATAAGTCAATGAACCAAGACAGTAATTTTGTGTGTGTGCTTTTTCTGCCCTCCCCCTCCCGATTATAGTCCCTTCCAATTCTTTTCTATCTTATAAAGACAGGTAGAAAAAAAGTTCTACTGATGACTCTTAATTACATTAGTTTACAGCAACATTTTATGCGACTTAGTTATAGGGCCTGTTACAGCCTATAAGAAGTAAGAAAATTGTTCCTTTTTTCCCCTGTGGCAAAATGAATGATCATTACTATGTTCACTTTGGGCAGAAAGTTGGGTAACATGAATACTTTTAGTATTACCATTCACTTTAGAATAACAGTGTCGTCCTGTCTCTTCTCTCTTCAATAAAACATGTATGTGTTTAACCACAATGGACTGTAGTTTCCCAGAACACATCGAGTCATGATTTACAAAACAACCTGAATTCTTTTATATTTTAAAAGTAATTTTCCAACACTTCTGCAGAGACCCTGGTCAAAAATTATCACTGACCAAATTCTATATCAATTTTGTCGTGATATGCTGAGAAAAAAAATGGCATAGTAGACCACCTATGGATAGATGATTTTATTTCATTTTTTACATAGTTTGCATTCAAAACATATGCTAATTAACATAAGCTTTAGGATGATATGCTTATATGTATGCCAATATTCTTTATGTTTACATAATAGCATAATGCTACAAAGCTGAGTGTACAGTACTATATAGACCTTACATGGTCCCGAGCAATGACTGAAAACAAGCCCAATCACAGAATTTTCTGGAGACTAATTTAGACATAGAGTCCCACTCTCTGCCCCAGAGTTGCAGAGTCAGAATCTCAGGGAATTTCAGCCTTGGGGCTCTGCATTACGAAGAAGTTCCCCAGAGATGCTTATGCATAGTCAAGGTTGGAGATCACTGTCAGGTTTCAGGGTACAGAGAAGCCCTGGAGGGTATAGCTATGTCCCAAGGACCACAAAATGGGTGAGAGATGGAAGCTTAAAGCTTGGCTAATCATGTTTTGTTTTGTTTTCCCCTCTGTCTCTAAAGCAAATAAACTTTTACCTGTTTGTATATAGATTCAGTGCAAACTTCATTGTGCAAAAATGATTTTAGCCAAAACTAGTTTAAAATAGATTTATTCTTGATCTGGTGCTTTTTCTAGTTGGTGTGGTAGCATTTGACAAACATTTATGTTTCTTGTAAGATCTTTTCCTCCAAAATATATAAAAATGGGTAGATTTTTTAAACATAAAAATGATCAAGTATGTATCAGAAAACAAAATTTATGATTATGTTTAAAAATGAACTAGGAGAATTTCCAAGAAAAGCAGAAACTGAACAAAGTATTTTACTATCTATAATATACATAAATATTGTTTTGGAGAGCTACTTAATGCAGTGGACGTTTTTGTGCTAGAAAGGAAAACTTAAATAGCATAATAATTTAGCCCTGGCCAGGTGTCTCAGTAGGTTGGAGTGTTGTCTTGTACACCAAAAGTTTGTGGGTTAAATTCTCGATCAGGGTACATACCTAGGTTGCAAGTTCGTCACCCAGGTGGGAGATGTAGGGGGGGGTCACTCAATTGATGTCTCTATTTCTCTCTCCCCCTCTCCCTTCCTCTCTCTCTAAAGTCAATAAACATATCCTCCTATGAGGATAAAAAAAATAGCATAATTTATAAATCCAAGAGAATCAACTAAGAAAACATTAGAAATGATTAGATAATAGGTTGTGTGTTCAGTTAAAATTTCAAGCATTAAAAGCAAAACTTTTTTATTTATTTATTTATTTATTTATTTTTACCTTTGAGCCTTTTTTTTATTAATTTATTTTTGTTACAGATGTTCCTCCTTTTTTCCCCATTGACACCTTCCTCCCCATCACCCCCCAACCCGTACTCAGCTTTGTTGTCCATGTCCATCAGTTATGCGTACATGCATATAAGTTCTGTGGTTTATCTCTTCCCTCCCCCCCTTCCCTCTTCTGAGGGTTGTCAGTCTGTACCCTACTTCCATGTCTCTGGGTCTATCCTGTTCCTCAGACTGTTATGTTCATTATATTCCACAAATAAGTGAGATTATGTGATATTTGTCTTTATCTGCTTGGTTTGTTTCGCTTAAGATAATACTCTCCAGGTCCCTCCATGTCGTCTCAAAAGATAAGAGATCTTTCTTTCTTACAGCTGCATAGTACTCCATTGTGTATATGTACCACAGCTTTTTTATCCATTCGTCTACTGATGGACACTTGGGCTGTTTCCAGATCTTAGCTATTGTAAATAGTGCTGCTATGAACATGGGGGTACATATATTCTTTCTGATTGGTGTTTCAGGCTTCTTAGGGTATATTCCTGGAAGTGGGATCACTGGGTCAAATGGCAATTCAATTTTTAATTTTTTGAGATAACACCATAGTGTTTTCCATAGTGGCTGCACCATTCTGCATTCCCACTAGCAGTGTACTAGAGTCCCCTTTTCTCCACACCCTCGCTAACACTTGTTGTTTGATGCTTTGTTGATGGTGGCCATTTTGACAGGTGTGAGGTTTTAATTTGCATCTCTCTGATGATTAGTGATGTTGAGCATTTCTTTATGTCTCTTAGCCATTTGTGTGTCCTGTTTGGAGAGGTGTCTATTTAGTTCCTCTGCCCATTTTTTAATTGGGTTCTTTGTCTTCCTTTTGTTGAGTTGTATGAGTAGTCTATATATTTTGGAAATTAACCCCTTATCTGATATATCATTGGCAATTATACTCTCTCATACAGTGGGTTCCCTTTCCATTTTGATGGTTGTTTCTTTTGCTGTGCAGAAGCTTCTGAGTTTGATGTACTCCCATATGTTCATTTTTTCCTTTGTTTCTGTTGCCTTAGGTGATGTATCAGTGAAAATTCTGCTACGTATAATGTCCGAAATTTTGTTGCTTTCTACGATTTCTTCTAGGATTTTTATGGATTCACAAGTCACATTTAAGTCTTTTATCCATTTTGAGTTTATTCTTGTGTATGGTGTAAGTTGATGGTCTAGTTTCATTTTTTTTGCATGTAGCTGTCCAATTTTCCCAACACCATTTATTAAAGAGGCTGTCTTTACTCCATTGTATGCTCTTGCCACCTTTGTCAAATATTAATTGAGCATAATGTCTTGGGTCAATTTCCAGGTTCTCTGTTCTGTTCCACTGATCTATATGCCTGTTCTTGTGCCAGTACCAGGCTGTTTTGATTACAGTAGCTTTGTAGTATAACCTGATATCCGGTATTGTGATCCCACCTACTTTGTCCTTGTTTTTCAAGATGGCTGTGGCTATTCAGGGTCTCTTTTGGTTCCATATGAACTTTTGAAGTATTTGTTCTAGTTCTGTGAAATATGTCATTGGTATTTTGATGGGGATTGCATTGAATCTATAGATTGCTTTGGGTAGTATGGACATTTTAATGATGTTAATTCTTCCAATCCATGAACAAGGTATGTGCTTCCACTTTTTTATATCTTCCTCTATTTCTTTTTTCAAGGTCCTGTAGTTTTCTGCAAATAGGTCCTTTACTTCTTTGGTTAAGTTTATTCCTAGGTATCTTAATTTCTTTGCCGTGAAGGTAAATGGGATTGTTTTTTTAGTTTCTCTTTCTGTGAGTTCATCATTGTTGTATAAGAATGCTGTCGATTTCTTGACATTAATTTTGTATCCTGCTACTTTGCCAAATTCATTTATTAAGTCTGGTAGATTTTTGATGGAGTCTTTAGGATATTCTATGTATAATATAATGTCATCTGCAAATAATGACAGTTTCACTTCCTCCTTTCCAGTTTGGATCCCTTTTATTTTTTCTTCATGTCTGATTGCTGTGGCTAAGACTTCCAGTACTATGTTAAATAAGAGTGGTGAAAGTGGGCATCCCTGTCTTGTTCCTGTTCTTAAGGGAAATGCTTTTAGTTTTTGCCCATTGAGTATGATGTTGGCTGTAGGTCTTTCATATATGGACTTTATTATGTCGAGATATGATCCTCTATTCCTACATTGCTGAGCATTTTTATCAGAAATGGGTGCTGGATTTTATCGAATGCTTTTTCAGTGTCTATTGATATGATCATGTGGTTTTTATCTTTCATTTTGTTTATGTGGTGTATCACATTTATTGATTTGCGAATATTGTACCAGCCTTGCATCCCTGGGATGAATCCCACTTGGTCATGGTAAATAATTTTTTTTCTCTATTGCTGGATCTGATTTGCTAGTATTTTGTTAAGGATTTTGGCATCTATGTTCATCAGGGATATTGGCCTGTAGTTTCCTTTCTTTGTAGTATCTTTTTCTGGTTTTGGAATTAGAATTATGCTGGCTTCATAAAATGAGTTTGGAAGTCTTCCTTCTTCTTGAAATTTTTGGAATAGTTTGAGAAGAATGGGTGTTAGTTCTTCTATGAACGTTCGGTAAAACTCACCTGTGAAGCCGTCCTGGCCTGGGCTTTTGTTTGCTAGGAGAGTCTTGATTACATCTTCAATTTCCTTAGTTGTTATTGGTCTGTTCAAGTTTTCTATCTCTTCTTGGTCCAGTTTTGGGAGACTATGTGTTTCTAGAAATTTGTCCATTTCACTTAGATTGTCGAATTTGTTGCCATATAGTATTTGTTAACAATCCTTTGTATTTCTGTGGTGTCAGTTGTTACTGCTCCTCTTTCATTTCTGATTTTATGTATTTGGGTTCTCTCTCTTTGTTTCTTAGTGAGTCTAGCTAAGGGTCCATCAATTTTGTTTGTCTTTTCGAAAAACCAGCTCTTTGTTTCATTGATCTTTTGGATTTTTTTTTTTTTTTTTGGTCTCTATGTCATTTATTTCTGCTCTGATCTTTACTATTTCCTTCCTTCTACTTGCTCTGGGGTTTTCTTTTTGTTTGCTTTCTAGTTCTTTAAGTTGTGAGGTTAGGGAATCTATTAGAAAATTTTCTTGTTTCTTGAGGTAGGCCTCTAGTGCTATAGACTTCCCTCTCAGAACTGCTTTTGCTGCATCTCATAAATTTTGTGTTGTTGTGTGTTCATTTTCATTGGTTTCCAGGAAGTTTTTAATTTCTTCCTTGATGTCCTCGGTAACCCATTCATTGTTTAATAACATGCTATTTAGCCTCCATGTGTTCAAATGTCTTTGCATGTTCTTGTTGCAATTGATTTCTAGTTTCATGCCATTGTGATCTGAGAAGATGCTGGATGTGATTTCAATCTTCTTGAAATTGTAGAGACTTAGTTTGTATCCTAACATGTGGTCTATCTTTGAGAATGTCCCATGTGCACTTGAGAAGAATGTGAATTCTGTAGTTTTGGGGTGTAATTCTCTATATATATCTATTAAATCCATTTGGTCTAGTGCTTCGCTTAGAGTCTCTGTGTCCTTGTTAATTTTTTGTCTAGAGGATCTATCCAGTGATGTCAGTGGGGTGTTGAAGTCCCCTGCTATAATTGTATTGCGGTCAATTTCTCCTTTGAAGTCCTCCAGAAGATTTTTAATATATTTTGGTGCTCCTATATTGGGTGCATATATGTTTACCAAGGTTATATCTTCCTGTTGGATAGATCCTTTCAATATTATGTAGTGACCTTCTTTGTCTCCAGTTATGGTCTTCATTTTGAAATCTATTTTATCAGATATGAGTATTGCTACCCCAGCTTTTTTTCCTTTCTGTTTGCTTGGAAGAGTTTTTTCCATCCCCTCACTTTCAACCTATGTGAGTCTTTTGTTGTGAGGTGGGTGTGTTGTAAACAACACATATATGAGTCATGCTTTCTTATCCAGTCAGCAACTCTGTCTTTCTATCGGCGCATTCAATCCATTTACATTTAAGGTGATTATTGATATGTACTTATTTAATGCCATTTTTGTTTAGTGTGGTTATATTTTTCTTCCTATTTCTTCTACTAATGACAGCAGTCCTTTTAACATTTCTTGCAGTGCTGGTTTGGTGCTAATGTATTCCCTTAGCCTTTTTTTTTGGTCTGGGAAGCTCTTTATTTAACCTTCTATTTTGAATGATAGCCTTGCTGGATAGAGTAGTCTTGGATTCAGATCCTTGTTTTTCATGACCTTGATTACTTCATGCCATTCCCTTCTGGCCTATAGTGTTTCTGTTGAGAAATCAGCTGATAGCCTGATGGGGGTTCCTTTGTAGGTAACCTGTTGCTTATCTCTTGCTGCCTTTAGGATTCTCTCTTTGTCTTTTTTTTTTTTTTTTGGCATTTTAATTACTATGTGTCTTGGTGTGGGCCTGTTTGGGTTCTTCTTACTTGGGGCTCTCTGTGCTTCTTGAATTTGAATGCCTTCTTCCTTCACCAAATTAGGGAAGTTTTCTGTCCCTATTTCTTCAAATATATTCTCTAACCCTTGCTCATTTTGTTCTTATTCAGGGACTCCTATGATGCGAATATTATTCTGTTTCCAATTGTCCCACAGTTCTCTTAAGCTGTCTTTCTGTTTTTTAATTGTTTTTTCCTTTGGTTTTCTGATTGGTTGATTTTTTTTCTACCCTGTCTTCTAATTCACTGATCCGATCCTCAGCTTCCTCTACTCTGCTGTTTAGTCCTTCCAATGTGTTCTTTATTTCTGCTATGTCATTCTTCATTTCTTCTTGGTGGTTTTTCATTTCCAGTTGGTTGATTTTCAATGATTCTATGTCTTTATTCATGGTGTTGATGTTCGTTACTCATACTGTTGAGCTTACTCAAGATCATGGCTCTGAATTCTACCCCTGATAACTTGCTTAACTGCATTTCATTTATCTCATCTTCAGTAGAGGTCTCTTGTTCTTTCATTTGGGATTTGTTTCTTTGTTTCACCATTTTGGCTATCCCGGTGGGTTTTGGAGCCTGCCAAATTTTCCCTGTGAGTGTTGGTATTCTGCTGTTTGTGGCTCCCTCTACTGGGTTTGGATGAGCGTGGGAGGACCCACATTAAAGACCACTGTCAAGTCTTACTTTCCTGGGTAGATTTGCAAGCCCAGGAAAGGTTCAGTTATTCTCTAGATTTTTGCCTGGAGGCTATTAGTCATAGTTACTTGAAGAGCTTTGGTTTCTCAGTTGAATGAAAAACTCCCTCAGGTGTTCAGCATAAGAGGGTTTCACGAGGGTGGGGCAGATGCTAGTTGTTAATGAGCCTCAATTTGCATTTCAACGGCCCATCTGGGTGGGGTTGAATCTCTGAGGGAGGGGCCGCTGCCTCTCCCCAGAGTCCTGGGAAAGAGTAAGATGGCCACCGTCCTGCGTGGCCACATCTCAGCAAAAGCTCTGAGCGCCTCCAAATCCCGAGTGTCCCCACACAGTTCCAGTCTTGTGCACCCTCCCTCTGCCAGAGCCCAAGGTGAGTGGCTGTGGCTATTTTAGCCCTCTGTCCCAGCCCTCTGCACTGTGGAGTGGGCTTGGGATTTTAATCCCAAAGGCGCTGCTCACAGCTAAGTCCGCTGCTGTCTGTGGGCTCCCAGCCCCCCTCTCATGCCTCCACAATCCTACCAGGATCCATTCAGTGTTCCTGGTTATATGGTCCTCACAAGCTGCTTTTCTGTTGCTTTTTCCCGATGATTTGTCTTTATTTTAGTTGTAATTCCAGTTTGGTCCTGTGAGATGATCTGTGTAGCTTCCATTCACTCTGCCACCATTTTGGAATCCAAAAGCAAAACTTTTTTAGATATAAATTTTAATTAATAAAGATAAATCATTGGAGAAAATAGGTACTTGAAAATAACAATAAATATAAAATATTTTAAAAGCTCATTATAAATGTTGAGAAACTATATGAAGAAAACTGTGTAATTCTGTTGTGGGGTCAATACAGAAAGGCATACTAGAGTATAACAGAGAAATATCTAGCTTTGGGAAGTAGCACAATATCATAAAAAAGTAAGAAAAAATACTATAAAGATGTCAAGTATCTCAAAATCAATCTATGTAGTCAATGTAATGCTAATGAAAAAACAGGCAGAATTTGATAAAAGTGTCTGGCAAATGTAATATTTATGTGGAAAAATAAAGCTATAAGAATAAGAAAATTATGAAAAAAAAACATGATTACAAATGGTATAAGGAAAGGCCTAACAAATAGATATATTATTAAATTTTATTCACAAAATTCATGTAATATTGGTACTGGAATTTATAGACTAAAGAGTCCAGGAATTAAACAATGTATATATTCGAATATGGTAAAGAAAGCATTTCATATAATTTGGAAAATACAGCATTTAAAAGAATATATTAGAGAAATTCTGCTTCTGGTGACATAAAGTAATAAGGACCAAAAATACCCTCCTACTTGATAAAATTATAAACCAGACAAAATATGTAAAACAATGATTTGCAGACATTGAACACTGGGCAACATAGTACAGTGACCACTGAGACAGGATTAGCAATTGAGGCAAGTCCAGAAATTGTCCCAGTTTACAGCCTGGAGAGAAATTCCAGGACATATTGTAGTAAGGGTCACCAAGATGGAGTTCAGCTATCTCCTGAAGTTGAGAAGATAGAGCTAGGAATACAGGGAGGGCATAGCAACTAGATTCCCTAGACAGGTTACTAGAGAAGGGATCAGCAAGGGATCACCCTCCAGTCTTGAGTACCAATCAGTGCATACATGTGAGGAAACTACCCAAGGCTGGGAAACAAACAAACAAAGCAAAAATATAACAATCTCATCATCCACAAAAGTCATGGAATTTATGTTGCCACCAGCCAGAGTGGAAAACCTTCTAATTCATGAAACATCATGTAGAGTACTTGGAAAGATTATTTATTGCCTCAGCAGAGGAGTAAAATAAGTCTTTAACTAAAGACTGACCTCATCTTGTACATCAAAGCTTAAAAGCAAAACTCAACTGGAATAAGCTGTTTCTAAGTAATTTAACTGCATCCTAGAATAATGCTCAATAATATTTATAGAAATGCAAAAAATATCCAGCACTCAGTAATGTAAGATTAAAAATGCCTGGCATTCAATAAAAAATTACTGGAGATATAAAGAACTAGAAATATAGTCCACCATAAAGAAAAAACAACAACTTAGTAACAACACAGTGAAAAATGATAAAGATTATATAATTAGTAGAAAAGAAGATAGAACGATTATAACTATATTCCATATATTCAAAAAAGTAGAGAAGAAATTGAGCATGTTATTTGAAGACATAGATGATACAAAAAGATACCCTACTGATCTAAACAAAGGAATAAAGAGGACTGGAATGGTAAATATAAAATATTTATTTTCTTCTTTTAAAAATTTTATAAGAAAATTGACCATTTTAAACCAATAATAATAATAATGAAGGTTGAGGTTTTCAACATATTAAGGAAGTAAAATGTATGATAACAAGAACACAAATGCCAGGAAGGAGATAGTGGAACATTAATCTCATAAGAGAGTAATCTGAAGAAATTGCTCCTTCTCATTCTACTCTGAGTTATACTTATTTAAGCTTGAAAGTATGACTACTTATTTTCACTGATTTCCTAAAATCCCTTCTTGAATTCTGCCTGAAGTCTCTCTCTTGACAAGTCTCAGACTTTATTTCCCCCAGTAGAGACCAGGAGAGCCTGGATTGCCATCATTGTTTGATGTCACAATGTCATTTTCTTCCTCAAGTTACCCATGCCCACCTGCTCCTTTTCCATCCATCTAAACCTCCTCATGTAAATCAGTCCTGAGAAATGAATCTGACTACCAGTTCAACACACATTTGTGAATGAATTCTAGCTAAGTCTGAGATGGGTCTCTGGTTACAAAAAACAAACAAACAAACAATGGAGCTAAGTCAACGAGGGAAGTGATTTTTTTGGGTATGAAAGAGAGATTCTAACTCAGTACCAAATTATAAAGTCCCTATGTGGACTTGCCTTTTGCCATTTCATGTGAAGTTCTGAGTAACTCACTAACAGTGAAAATCAGCCTCGTGTCCTGTCTCTGTTTTGTTCTCTTGCTATGTTTACCATGACCTTAAAGTAGGAAATACTCTTTCTGATTGGACTAAATGCACCTGTTTCAAAAGCCTGTAAGATTGAAATGGAATTACATATCATGAAGGACTTTGAAACAGTTGATGTAAGTTGTAAATTGGTAAGTTTTGTGCAGGTCAGCTTTTTCTCTACAAACTTCTCAACCTGTCTTTCGGTTTCAGATTTCATAGAGACATATCCTGACACATTTTAAGCCGAGTATGATAGACCTGGGAACTATCTGAGATCAATCCCCAGTTCCTGTTTGTTTCCAACACTATACCTTAAGAGCTTTCCTTTTATGCATGGATAAATGGAAAGGAAAAGAATATAATCAGGATTCAATGGAGTGTCTCTCTTGATACAAATTTAGTCATGAAATAAGACATTTTAAAAGGATATCTGCTTTAATTTTAAAATAAATCAAATGGTAAAATGGATGTATTAAGTCTGAGAGGACTATTTAAAAGAACAAAATAGAATGTTAAAAGAAAGTACAATTAAATAAATAACTGAAGCAATATATAGTAGGCTTAACAATACAACACAGTGAATCATTCGTGGAAGAGACAAATAATAGTATTCACACAACACAGGAAATTATAAAGAAGAAAATTAATGGAAAGAAAATGACATAAATAGAGGGTAATTATGAAAATATAACCTAAAAAATGACACTTCGCAAAGAAGGAAACAGAAGAAATAATAGAAAGTATATTAATTTTTTTAAAAGTACTAAGATCATTTACTCAGAGGTTTATTATGATCTGGGAAAAATTACTGAAAGGAAATCCATACTTAGATATTCTTGAAAAAAATTGCTAGGAATCCAAAAATAAAGGAAAAATATACTCTTGTAAATGTTCAGGTAGAAAATAGTAACTTTTAAAGGAAACATATCAAAGACATGAAGAAATTAAAAATGAAAGCAAGAGAAAATTTTCATGAGTCAAACTTTCCTCAAAAGAGCAAAAATAGCAATATTAATGGTCTCAAATGCTTTTTGTAGCAAGATGGTTGAAAGCAAGTAAATTATTAGATAATGTAGAAATGATAGAGAAATTTAAAGTATAAGACATTAAATAGAATAAAGAGAATCTTTTTATCTTGGTGAAATATTCAATCACAGTGAGAAAAGAAGTGTCCTGTATTATTCATGATGTCACTTGCTGTAACAAACCATTACAGTGACTTAACACATTAAATATCTTTAATGTTGCATTTCAACACAGGTACTCAGGGTTATTTTACTACATTCTGGGAAATAGTTTTCTATGATTTAGTTGCTCTCTTATCTTCTAGAACCTTGACATTCCTCATTGAAGTTTCAGAATATGGACAATACACAAGTGAAGAGAAAGTGTGAAGAATTACGACAGGGAGTTCAAAGATCAGTTCTAAAATCATAGAACATTTCCTTCATATTCCATTGGCCAGACTTTCATCACATGGTCTCACCCAAAACAAGAGAGGATGGGAAATACAGCTAAGCACTGACTTAGGGTGAAAAAAGGAGGAAACTGATATTAGTGATATTACTGAACACTGGCTTTTTTGGTACAAGTACTAGATGTTTATGTGTCAAAACTAATAATACAAATTAAATATTAAATTAGAGAAAAAATTGATAGGAAACTGGAAGTATTATAATATTTTAATATATAGTTGTGTTAGAAGAGAAGTTAAAAATAAAAGTTATAATTAATTAATTTAAAATTCTAAACATGACATACAGACTGTGCTGCCTTCTGAAGTGTGCATGGAATATCACGCCTTTGCTCCTCAATGATTTAATGTACCTAGGCACTGATCATCAGCCAGAGAGGAAGTGCTGAGTATCACATCTGTAGCACCTGTTGTCTTTCTTTTTGGTGATTCTAAAAACTATTGTTTCCTTTTTATTTGTTTTTGCTTGCTCCTCAAATCTCCCCATTTCATAATGGAATATTCCAGGGCTCTGTCTTTGGATATTCCCCATATGAGTTTATTATATCTTATAGCTTCAGTTACAATTTATACAATGATGATGTCCAAATATATATCCTCAAACCAGACAACTCCAAGACAATATATCCAACCATATATTCAACATCTATACTTGAACATTTTATTTTTAAATGTAACGTATTCTTAATTATTATAGGTTATATTTTTTCCCCATCCTGCCCTCCCCCCCCCCAAAAAAAATGCGTTCAAGTCCTCATGCCTCAGAATGTCACCTTATGTGGAAGTAGGATTGTTGCAGATGTAATTAGTTAAGATGGATGAAGTCATAGTGGAACAGAGTGGGCCCCTAATCCAATATGGCTGGTTTCCTTATAAGAAGATGGCCAAGTAAAGTCCCCCAGGTACAAACAGAATGCCAAGGGATCAAGGAGACAGAGACTGAGGTAGTGCTGCCACAAACCAAGGAATGCTTGAAACCAGAAACTGCAAGAGGCCAAGGGTCCCATAGAGGCTTTGGAGAGAGCATGACCAAGTTGAACGCTTGGTTTTAGACATTTAGCCTCCAGAGCTGTGAGAGAATAAACTTCTGTCATTGTAAGCCACCTGCTTTGTGCTGCTTTGTCACAGCATTCCTAGGAAAACAATACAACTATCAAATTCCTGATTTCCACCTTGCTTAGACCAGCTCCTCCCTCAGTATTTTTCAGCTTTGTAAATATTGACTCCAACTCCATCTATCCAGGTGTTTAGGACCAAAACCTAGAACTCATCTTCGACTCTTCCGTCTTACATTCTTCATATTTAAACCATCAATAGTTCTTGTTGGTTTAACCTTGAAAATATAGCCAGAATCTGATTACTTTGTAACACCTGTTTCTTCATCACTCATTCCAACTCACTCATCGGGATTACTGAAATAATTTCCTACTCTGTCTACTTCCTTCATTGTGCACCCTCTGCTGTGGATTCTAACTGTGTCAGTTTGAACAAAGTCAGAGCATGTCCCTCATTGCTCAAGACACTCCAGTGGCTTTCCCCATTAGACAGAATTAAAGCCAAAGTCCTTATCATGATCAAGATGGATCTCTATGATCTGCTTTTCATTCTTCCCCATTTCCCACCACTTCCTATTCCTCTGTGACATTATCTCCTACCTACTTTGCCCCCACTCCAACCACATATGTCACAAAGCCTATTTGTTTGCTTTTATCTATGTCTAAAATGTTCTTTCTACTAATATCCCATGATTCACTTAATCTCCATCTGTTTAAATATGATCTTATCATTAAGACCTTCTCTGACCTCCCTATATACTGTTGTAAGGACCTCAATTCTATCCTCTTACTAGCTTGATTTTTCTTCATAATACTTGTCTTTAACTGATGTATATATAAAATTTACTTGTTTGTTTATTATTTGTCTTCTCCCACTAAAATGTATACCCCATTAAAGCGTATTTTAATCCTTTATTTACTGCTTTATTGAAGATCCTAAAAGAAAGCTGAGAATATAATAAGCATTTCATAGAAACTTGTATAAATTAATGATTACAGGAAAGGGACGCAGTTAGTTACTTTGAGCAAACTAACTACTTTAAAAGGCTACCCATATTTACTTTATGCATGTGAAATATTCTAAGTATAGATGAAACATTTCTTCATTAAAATATGTCTATCAAGACCAGTCCTTGGAATTAAACACTGTGGTTTACTTTCTTATTTAAAGTTATAAAATTCCATTTTTAAAGTAATTAAGATTTATGTGATATATGACTGAAAAATTTCACTTTCTCATATATTTTCTTTGTCTAAATTATGTTGCAAAATAAAAACATGAACAACTTTGAACCATCAACTCACAAATAATCTATCCAATTTAAAATCTGATATTTCTGCTCAGTGACCTTGATCTTCCTGACCCATATAAGTATATTAAATAATAAAATCTGATTGCCAACAACTTCACATTCTTATGAAATGTCTTTGAAATGTTGAATTTTCATGCAGAGTAGATGTCTCTTGTATTTTATTGCCAAAATAACATGTTTCAAATAGCAAAACGGCTGGGGAATACTGACTGAGCTCTTAATAAAACACACCAGCTTTTAGCTGGCAAAGCAGCCTTCTTTCCATCAAACATGTCTCAGCCTTTAATAAAGAAACTCAAGTGATGTAGGTGAAAAATTACTTTTCTCACCCGGTCATCTGTCTGTCATGTATTATTCAGGTCACCAATGTTTGTCCTGAACTGTATCATTCTGTGGTTGTGTCAGGTATGAGCTATGTTCAGTGTAATTCCATCAGACTTCGTGAAGTTGATTAGAACAGATCACCTTTCGCATGGGCACAAGTTATCTCAGCAGATTGAGTTAAAAAGACTTATTTATCTTTGCCTTATAATAAAGAAAGAGATGAGCAAATTTATCCATTAACTTGAAAAGAGTCACATATTTGGTGTGAAAACAAACTATAGTCAGTAACTCTATTGAAGACTGGAGTGCATGGATGTTTCTTCAAGGGGAAAAAAACTAATACTGGAGTCTACGTTTGATAGCATGAAATACTTAACCAAAGCACGCACATTTTATTATAGTCCTTACAATGGTAAATGTTTGTTTGTCCTGCAACAAGATAATAGAATGTAATAAACTATGCCAAATTTTTGATGGTTATTATTGGCTTTGTTTCCAGAATTCTTTTTGCAAAATAAATCGCACTTTGGTTTTCCAGAAAGTAATCTTAAAGTCTATCTAATCATTATGCTATTATGCCTTACTTAAATCATAAACTATTTTACTATAAGCATTCTAAAATATCTAGCAACTAGAATAGTAGTGAAGAGGTTTGCATTAATAAAAAGACATGTGAGTTGAGTGTAAGGAAACAGAAGGTTTTGTCTGACATGACCTGAGGTCTTTTGGTTCCTCATCAGCAAATGAATGAGTTGGACTCATGAACACCCAGGGTGGGGAGGGAGCAAGGTGATACATACCATATAGTAGAGCTAAGGCTTCTTAACCTTTCTCCTACTTTGTGAACCTACTCATTTTCTTTTGCTGAATGCCGTAGCTGGAAGAAACAGTATTTATTAAGCTTCCAGGATGTGGCCAATATTGTGTAGGACACAGCTGACAGGTATAGTCTTTGTTCTTACAGAGCAAAATGTGTTTTTGAGCAGATGGTCAGGAAGCCAAGAACCACAAAGAACAAGTCTAACTCAAGTGTTAGTATCTCACAGAGCAAATTTAGGCTGTTAGAGACATTTGAGAAGGGTAAATATAGAAGAGGATTAATTTTGTGTGAAATACTTAGATCCAAAGAGAGGAACCTAAAAGACAAACCTAAGTTTATACTCATCTTACTTTACATTCTAAAATCTTGTATTTTAAAAAATTGCTAGACACCTAAATTCTCTGTGTGAATTGTTCTCTGTAACCTTTTTTCTTAGGCAGTATCACTGATGATTTGAACAAGCATCCAACCACATCTCCCCCATTGCACATGTCTGGGATTGACTTCAACCCTGGCCACAGAGATAGGCTATGATTGGCTCACCATAAAGCAATCAGGGTAATCTTATTGAAGGCCAGGCATGTGAGCTACATTTCTCCAAACAGAGTGAAACTCAGTACCTCTTCCATGCTTTAGAGAAAATAAATCATCTATCTGTCTCCTCATAGAGTTAACCAAAGAGGCAGAAACTTTTAGCTTTACTGATGATGGCAGTCATCTTTAGCCATGAAAGTTATCAGCTTGAGAATGAAAAAGATATGAAGAAGAAGGAGCAAGAGAATGTCAGAGAAATTATCCCAAACCTTGCATTGCTTCTGGATTTTCATGAGAAAGTCATATCTCTTGTAGTTTTCAATCCACTTTAGATTATATGTATTAATACTATTTATTATATGTTGCCTTAATTGCTTTTTGAAAATAGGCAAGCATATAATTTTTTTAATAGAAGACAAATTCCATATATCATTATTTGTTCTTCTTGGACAACCAGTGCAATTGTTATAAAAGTTAAATTTTGTTTAAGTCTGGAAATAAATCAGTTAAGAAAATTTTATATAAAACCTATAAATTAAGACCACTAAAACATCCGAAATGCCAAAATCAGACAGCAATGATATCTGAAAGCAATCATATGAGAGAGACTCTGTATCACCATCAGTAATAAAGAAATAAAAAGCTATCTGAAATAAAAAAGAGATGCACAAGAAGGCGGTATCTGTTGGTGACAGAAAACACACTCCAAATTTATGGGAAATCAGTTTAAATGCCAATTCAGTCACTGACTGGCTGTGTGACTTTGGGAAAGTCATTTAACTATCTAAACCTCAGTTTCCTCACCTATAAAATAAAATAATAATAGCACCTACTTTAATGTCTTTGTTGAAAATTAAATCTAAATCATTTGCCCTGGCCAGTTTGGCTCAA
Organism: Tadarida brasiliensis; assembly: GCA_030848825.1. Taxonomy (NCBI): domain Eukaryota; kingdom Metazoa; phylum Chordata; class Mammalia; order Chiroptera; family Molossidae; genus Tadarida; species Tadarida brasiliensis. The sequence goes on from CM061272.1 coordinate 28,988,940, forward strand.
TGGTTAGGTTCCATTCCTGGTCAAGGACATGTACCTGGGCTGCAGGTTCGATCTCCGCCCCAGGTCAGGGTCATGTAGGAGGCAACCAATTGATGTGTCTCTTTCACATCAGTGTTTTTCTCTCATTCTCTTCCTCCCTCCCTTCCACTCTATCTAAAAAAAAAAAAAAAAAAAGAAAGAAAAAATATCCTCAGGTGAGGATTAACAACAGAAAAATCTGAATGATTAAGGATAGTGCACTCTCCATTAACAGTTATAACAAGCAATCAAACAAGCATAACACATGAAGATTTAAAAAATGTGTTTAACAAATTTGAATACACATAAAATACTGCACGAATCACAAATGCAGGATATTTTAAATGCAGCATCAATTTAAAGCCTATAAAATCTTTGACTGCTTGGGAAATCTATTTCTAATAACATACATTGTTTTAGACATACTGCTATTGCACACTTGTTGACTACATTATAAACATAACTCTTATTTGCACTGGGACCCCCAAAATATCATGTGAGTCGCCGAGAACCTAATTCCCAATTTTATACAAGATCTAAAATCAATAGCAGACACTTTTTAACTTAAGTAGGAGATTTTGAAACACTTCTTAATAAACATTGGGACAAATAAAAATTGAAGTTGCATTTATATAATATGCAGGGGGAAAAATGCAAGATTATAGGAATTTGTCTTTTTTCTTGGAGTGTTGGAAAAGTTAGTTTTATTCTTTAAAAAAAATTTTTTTAAATATTTTTCTTCATTGATTTTAGAGAGAGGGGAAGGGATGGGGAGAGAGAGCTAGAGAACATCAATGAGAGAGAACATCTATCGACTGCCTCCTGCACGCCGCCCACTGGGGATTGGCCTGCAACTTCGGTATGTGTTCTGACTGGGAATTGAACTGGCGACCTTTTGGTGCATGGGTTGATGCTCAACCTTCTTTAATATTAGAAGAGAAATATTAACATTAAGTTAACTTAGAAGTAAATTGAGGAAGCAGGAAAAGATGAGAATGTAGATATTAGAAAAAGAATAATAAAGTTTTTAAAATAATTTAAAGGATTATGAAATTAGTAAAATTAGTAAAAATTAGTAAAATTAGTAAAATAATATGAAAAATAGTAAAATTGATAAATATTTCAAATATTTTAATAAAAGTCCCCCAAATGGACCATGATTTTAGAAAACTAATCAAGAAAAAAATTGATGAAATGTTTAATACAAAAATAGCAAAGTATATGAGTCAGAAGTATCAGGATATTTTAAAATTTAAATGTACTGTATCATTTATAATAATTTATAATGTTAAAAACAAAATTATCGCCTTTAGTCTTTACAACAACTCATGTGGTAGGTAATTATTTTCCCTACTATATAGATTAAAAACTACTGAGATTCTTTTTATTTTTTTAATTTTTTTTCCTTTATTGATTTTAGAGAGAGAAGAAGGGAGAGGGAGGAAGAGATAGAAACATCAATGAGAGAGAACGTTGATTGGCTGCCTCCTGCATGCCCCCCCCCCCCACTGGGGATTGGGCCCACAACCTGGGCATGTGCCCTGACTGAGAATCGAACTGGCGACTTCTTGGTGCATGGGTTAATGCTCAACCACTGAGCCATACTGGCCGGGCAAAAAATACTGAGATTCTTTAAAAAAAAAAACTCACCTGAGAACATGTTCTTACTGACTTTAGAGAGAGAAGAAGGGAGAGAGAGAGAGAGAGAGAGAGAGAGAGAGAGAGAGAGAGAGAGATACATCTATGTCAGACAGAAACATCTATCAGTTGCCTGCTGTATGTGCCCTGACCAGGGATTGAACCTGCAACCTGGGTATGTGCCCTGGCTGGGAATCAAACCCACCACCTTCTGGTATATGGGATGATGCTCCAACCAACTGAGCCACACTGGACAGGGCACTACTGAGATATTAGAGAGGTTTCATTATTTGCCCAAAGACACACAGTTAATAAATACAGAAAGAGATACTTAAACCCAAGTTAATCTGACTATTAAACAGTAAATAATAACAATCATTATCATCACAATAATGCCTACTACTTATTGAGAACCTCTGGGATTTGACTGGTACATTCAATGCATTGCCTTATATAATCCTTACAGACTTGAAAAATTAGGAGCTGTTCCTCCCCAAATCAATTTCTACATTTAATGCCATATACACACACACACACATACCTGAAATATTTGGGGGGTAAATAAACTTGGAAAAATATATAACATCTTCCTTTACATGAAAAAATGAGTGAAAAGCAAGAAAAGATAAATATTAGAAGATATTCTAATTACATTATAATGAAAACATTATAGTAAGTACATAGTCTGAGTCAAATTAATGATACCCAGTGGGGGGAGGGGGAAATCTAGAAATTGATATGACAAATTTAATAAATCACCAAAACAGTGATAGACAGAATTATTTTAAAAACTCATGCATGCCAAAATCTTTATCAGTAATTTAAAAGGCAAATAAGTGCTTTAATATATAGTTTTTATAAATGAATAAAAGAAGTTGCCCAGCTGGTGTGGCTCAGTGGTTGAGCATTGACCCATGCACCAAGAGGTCGCCAGTTCGATTCCTGGTCAGGGCACATACCCAGGTTGTGGGCCCAACCCCCAGTTGGGGACATGCAGGAGGCAGCCAATCGATGTTCTCTGTCATCAATGTTTCTATCTCTCTCTCCCTCTCCCTTCTTCTCTCTCTAAAAATTAATAAAGAAAAAAAAATTTTTTAATGAATAAAAGAAGAAATGAAAGTTGATAAATCATTCCACCTTCAGGAAATAAAACAAACACATTCACACAAGGGATTAAAATTATTTTTTTCTAAAGGTCCTTAGAGTAAATATGTTAGACTTTGGGAAGCATCAGGTCTCTCTATGCAAACTCCTCAACTCTGCTCTTGCAACAGGAAAGCAGCTATAGACAAGACAAATGGATGAGTCAGTCCCGTGTGGCAATAAAACTTTAGTTACAAAAACAGTCACAGACAGGATTTCAAATCATAGTATCAGATCCTTTATTTATTTCAATGAGAAGCCATTGTTCAATAGTAAATTGGTAAAAATAAACAAACAAAACAAAGTGAGAAACTTTGTTGGTTGAAAGACAAGAATAAAAGGAAGGGTTGCTGCTGGGTGTGCATACATTGTATTAATAATATACAGTAAAAGTCACTAAACTTGTTATCTTTTGACTCAGAAATTCTCATTCTTAGATTTTATCCTAAAGAAGTAATTTAAAATATTCAATCTATAAATCTTACTAATTTAGTTAATTAGTTAGTTTATTTATTTATTGGATTCTGCATTTGGAAAAATGGAAAAGAGAAAGAAATGAAAGAAAATCCTGATTTTGGCAGGGGGAGGAGTTGGAGATTTGTTTAGAAAATTTTTACAAATGCTTATGTACATTTGAAAATTCTCTACCCTAATATATGAAAAATGTGTTTAAAATTTAGCTGTAGCTTAGAATAGTCTAGTAGAAATCAGTGGAGATAACTCTGATTTTTATTTGTTGTTTCAATTAAGCAAATTCATTCTCTCTATGATTTGACCACTTTGCATGAATGAAAAGGTTGGCCAGCTTTTTTCTTGCTTTGTTTGCATAAACAAGATCATGAAAAACAATAACATGATAGTTAATTGAAACGGGTTTATCTTGTAAATTTTAACAGATGATTTTCTAATTAATGTCTTGCTTAGTTGATATTTAGTTAACTCTGTAAGATGAATTAAACTTTTTCATGTTAAACAGTATCCCATGACCTGTATTTAATAATAGTTTACAAAAAATCCACATAAAAAACAAACAATCCTTAGTGAATTCATTTCATACATATGGATTTCATTTACTGTTTCCTAATGGGCAAGGTTGTTCAATCACACACACACACAAAACCTGTTTCTTACTTCTTCACAGGAAAATGAGAAGGATTGTACCTTAGTGTACTGAAATTCAGAATCATGTTGGGTTAACAGGGTTACCATTTCCAGGTCAATTGTCATTCTTGAGCATCAGAAACCTCAGGCACCCAAGGTCAATGTTAGCTTGTTAAGCCATTCCTACAGTCTCGGAGGGTACTTGCTCTAGTTCAAGAGCCTTCAAATCTTTATAGTATTCTACTTTCATTTTTAAAAGTGTTTCTCTGTGTTTCTTCTTAATATCCCTGTCCTGACCGCATGCATTGCTGTAACTGTGATTAGACATGACCCTGTCTTTCCTGATGCCAACCAATTGACCTTGAAATAACAAGGGAGATCTGGAAAATAACTCCTCTCAAGTTCTCACCTATCGTTGCCTTAAGTTCTTCCCTAAGCTGAAAGTCACAATGAAGGCTCAAAACTCGATGTAAAGTATATTAATGAAATATAGCTCACATTCAACCCAAACTGTATTGCATGAGGTTCAAAGAAAGTGATATACTGCTATTCTATCTAAATGGAGGGTGGAGGAGGAGCTTTGAGTAGAAATGGGGATTTGAAATATTTCTGGAATCTTTGATGAAAATGGTTAAACATTAAACATTATGGTCTAAAATGCGTGTTTCAGTGCATCTCTCTAAATATCTAAGATAATTATACGTTTAATTTTATAAGAAGCAATACTAAAAGCTGGCATATGGCATGTTAAGACTTACTTCTATTTAAAAATTTGACATAAAATAATTGCACTTAATATGTAATATCTGTGGCTTCAGGTATGTCATCAGAAACATTTTTTCTTTAAAAAATTGTTTTTTGATACTGGCTTTCTGGGCCTAATATGGTCACCTGTAAAACTTTTTATTCTGTACTACACCATGAACACATGAGTAAATTGAAGAATGACAGAGCAGAGCCTTGACAAGCCTTTCAACCAGCCTCTGCTGACATGAGGGATGAGGGCCATTATGGGGGAGCTCTGAGGTGAGAGTGAGAAACCTTAAGAGTTTGCTGTTTAGTGAAAAGTTTAGAAGTTTGGATGCCAGTCTTTCTTTATTAGAGTTTTAACTTTTTTTAAAAAAGTTTATATCTAGGACTAAAATTTCTAATAAAAATGATTTGCAATAGTATCTTAGCCTTTACATTTACCCTTTCAACATGAATCTGCAAGTGAGAGTTATTTTTCATGAAAAGAAAAAAAAAGAATGTATAAGTTAAACTTGGTATTCATAGACTAGACAAACTAAACGTCAAGAGTTTAGCTTTAATTTTTCATAGTTTATTCTTCTTTAAGTATTTAAATAAGTTGATGTAACCAACAACCTATTTATGTATATATCATATCAAGAATATAAGCAAAAATCAACCCATACTAAAATCCATGGACTACATAAGCAATATTGACAATTAAAATTTAATTCTATAAATATTTAGTTAATAACTAGAGCAGACCAAAATTATACAATTTTAGCTTATCAATACTGTTCAGTAATTGATAAGTAATGATCAGTAATGTTGAAAATTTAATTCTAGCATTGTCAATTAATTAGTACTCATTATTTAAGTATGTGTCAGGGATTAGTCTGTATATTTTGTATTAGTATTTCCACCATTTCTCTGACAAAAGAAGGTGCCTCTCCTGCATATATTCTTTCTGAGGGTGACTTTTTCCCCCCTTATTAATGTTATATTTAGAGGTTATTTTATATATATTGTGATCCTTTAAGAACTTGAGAGTAACTAACTAGAGCTTAAAATGTTAGGAGTAGCTAATTGTTTAATCTTGAGACAGCATGAGGTTCATTGACTAGAATATGCAGGTGAGATTCCAGAGATACATCCAATTGGCAGGCAAAAAGACCAATTGCATGGAAAGACTTGAGCAAGTGGGTATAGTCAATAATGACTATATAATGGAAGATGAAATAATTTAATGTGGAAAGAAATTCAGGAGGATGAATCAACCTCAGAGAAAACAAATTTTGTCTTAGATGTGAATTTGAGAAACAGAAATCATCCAAGTAGAGATGTCCGAAGTCTAAGTGAAGATCAAAGGAAGGTAAGGTTGAAGCCATCAATTTAAGAGTCTAAATTCAGAAACAATAACGCAGTGTTTAGAAATAATCAACATAGGTCCTTGTTGAAACCACAGAAATATATAAAAACAAACAAACGAAGATCATAAATTCAGAAGAGAATTATTCTGAGGACAGGCCTCTGATTCTGAAAGAGGATGCAGGTGAAGGAATGAGAGAAGAGACTCAGCATTGTCAACACATAGTCGGAAAAAAAGAAGAGCCTGGCTGGACAGGTGCTTCACCAAGGAGATCCTCCCTGAGAACAGGAACAGGACATATCCATATTTCATCCTGGAGATCTGCCACTTTAAAGACATTGCAGAAATGTGAAGAGAGGGATGAATTCGTGAAAAAAAATCTCAAGATTCTGATTTAACAATGTCAAATGTTATACAAAAGTCAAATACCTTTATATCTTAAAATAGGTCATTGGGAAAGAGGACTTGAAGGAAAGAGCTGCCTTGACTGGTGGGACAGAAAGCAGATTGCAGAACATTGTGTTAGTTAATAAGTTCTCCAGATAGTATTTGTGAATTGAAACAAACAAAACAATCTGATCTACTTCTATCTACTGTTAGCAAAGATAAACATGACATAACAGATCTTTAGGGCACACTAGGTACTACTACCTCTTTAAGTAATTAAAATAGTGACTTCTCTCTGCCTTCAGGTCTAGGAGGGCAATTCATAGGTAGGGATAAGAAAGACACAATGAGTCTCTAAGAATTAACTCCCCGATTATTTTTTTCTCTTGCATTGCTTAGAGCTGATGCAGGGCCTCCGCCTGGTCCCATATTCAGACCACACTTTCCATAAGAATGAAAATAAATCCATGCCCACCCAAATGTACTTATCTGTGTGCTGCCTGTGTGTACACAAGACTGTGTGAGACATTGAGGCATGGTGGGAAAAGGAATGGGTTTGGTGAGAAAGAATTTAGGTCCTAGGCCCCGGACCTTTGGGGCAGGAAAATTCATTTTCAAATTTCTATCTACAAAATGAGAAGATTGGACTGGACTACTCTAAATTCCCTTTAAAGTTTTGGGATTCTGTCGGAAAAAAAGTTTTGTTTTTTTTTTTAAACTGCTGGGAGCCGTAATATGGAGAATATTTATTTTATAAAAAAATTTGGTAACAGTGTTTAGAATATTTTGAGAAGTCAAGCCATTCTTAAGATTCAATAAATTTTAATGATATTTTGAGAAAATATATATGTATTTGTCTTGAAATATTCATACATACATACTCCTTCCTGCGTGGATCATGAACCATGTACACAGTGTCTGTTTCTTCATCTGTCAGCTTATGGAGTGGGGACAGGAAAACGTGAAGAGACACCCAGGGGGTTGGATAACTTCAATTGTTGCCTTTCGATTTAATGACTGCTCCTATTATAGCAACCATTTTCTCTCTCTATTTTTTGTTAAATTCTCCTGAAAACTTTTAACCATTTCGACCTTTAGGCCATGTGGGTGCGGTTTCCCAAACAGTGCCCTCGTAACCTGACAGCACAATGCTGCGCCCCTGAATCTCTCCCTGGATATAATGCTGTAGGTATAGCAGGAATAAAAAGTTCCTTCAATCAATGGCAAACGTTGTCTTTGTGCCAACTGCCTTGATCTTTTAAAGATTAACGTTTAGGGTGAGGAAATGTTTTAAGTGAGAACACTGAGCACGTTTTATTGTAATTAGTTTCTATATTCAGATTAATTCATGGATTCATTGTCAACTATAGAAATGCCCAGACTAGATAAGGTAATCCATCCCTCAGGGGAAAGAATTAATTCAAAGAGGCACAGATAGGAACACAGAAAACACATGGAGAAGGATATTCAACGTGATGGGGGAAGGGTGAGAGTGAGAAGAGGCCTGTCTTCACACTCCTATGTTAATCCTGGGATACCTGCATATTTTTTACCTACATATTTGGGAGACTTTGTTTTCATTGTTTGTTTTAAAAACATCTGTTCTTTAGTGATTTTGATCCAATGTGAATCACTTGGGAAAACAAGTTTATATGCTGGAGATGAGAGAGTTTATCTTACTCCTCTTTTAATATGGAAATACCTTTTTATTTTTATCTACATATTTGGAAAAATTTTTTTTTAACATCAGCTCTTTAGCCATTTTGATCAAATGTAAAACCTGTGCGGGAAAGATGTGGAGGGGTGAGGGGGATTGTGTTTATCTTTATACTCTTTCATTTATAACATTTTTTATTTTATACTTATATTTCTACCTATATGTCTGGGAGGCTATTATTTTTTAATTGCCTTTTTTTTTTAAAGCCATTTGATCCAATGAAAAACCTTGCTTCTATGATTTGTGCTTCTTTTGAACCAGAAATAATTAAAAAGCAATTCCACTCCTTGGAGAAATACCGTGTGGTTTCCCCGCACATCCCTGTGGCTCAGAACAGGCACAATAATGTGCTGCTACCAGAGACGATTTGAGTGGTGCTCAGAAAGATGTTCATCTTCCCAATCTATTATTTCTTTTCAAGCAACTATCTTTTCGCCACACACATGCTGACAGCCTAATGAGTATGATTTTTTTTTTAACTACCATTTTCTTCTTTCTGCTTAGTCTAAAGAACCAAGAACTCCTTTGCTGAGACTGATTTCTGATTGAGAAGTCGCTGCCCCAGCTCTTATTTGGATGAGAGTTTGAAAAAAGCTTGTTTGTTTTACTAGTTCCGCATCTTCTGCTTGCGTTGACTTTGAGATTTGTGGCATTTGTTCCCAGCAGGGGTTCAGAGTCTTTAGCAGAGCCTCTCTGAGTTGTCTGGTACCATACAGAAATCACTGGCTCTTTTGAACAAAGCATTTTCATCTCTAAGGGTAGAAATTGAGCTCACATTTCTTGACATAACCTTTAACTCTCTTAAGTACCGGTAAAAGCAGTGGAAATATTAGAACAGAACAGAATAACTGGAAATAGCAGAAAGACATATTTTCCCTTGGTTGATCATATTTTTAAAATCATTATTCCCAGTGTGAATTTGTAACCAATATACATTGCCTTCAGAGATTTGCATGTGCCTGTGCTTTGAAGGGACCAAAATGTGTTCTTCTGAATCTGCCCTACAGTCAAGTTTGCATATTTGGAATTCACCCCACTTGTTTCCTCTAGACTTCCAGATTCAGAGTTACTTCATTGGGAATAGTCCATGAATGATGGCCCCTGGATCGGACACTTTCTCTAAACTAAATGAAAACATGGCTTTTTTGTTTACACTTCAGTGAAGCATATTTTTTATATTTAGAAAGTCTGCATCTTCAGCTCCTTCTCATCATTTTATTTATTTATTTTTGAAGAAACTTAATAGCACGGATCATTTGGGTGAAGTTGTAGATGCTCAAGAATGATATGAAAATGTTTAAATATAGTTCTGTCCTTTCATAGTAGACTCACTACAAACAAAATAAATATTTACTGTATATATCATATAATACTGTGTTCTACAGGTCTCACTACGAATAGCCAGATGGCCTTTAAATGTACTCTTTTAACAGGATTAAGATGATAACAAGAAAATATTACATAAGGAAACAATTCAGAAAATTTTTGTTAAAATTTTATTATAAAACAGTCTTTCACTTAAATAGTGGCTAATTCCTTAGTTTTAAAAGTCAGGCTTTATCTCACCTAATCCTGCACCCATATGTGCACAAACATGTTTGACTAAATCCCAGAGTACATTCTCTGGGATACAAGTACTCATGTTCATCCCTTCAGTATATACAGTCTTTTATAAAAATTAGGTCGGTGGTCCTATAGACAGATTATGCCTCCAGATTGTCTTCTAACTAAATCATGTTCATAGGACTCTTCATAGTCTATGAAACCACATTTGGAGTTTAAACATGGGTATAAAAAAAATCCTTAATTCCTGTCTTGGCAAACGTATTGTTGACTTCCCCCTGCAACCTCATTTCATTTAATTTACTGAGAATTAGCTTAATTATTTGGTTTGCCTGTGGAAATGGAAGCACTTGCATACTTCATGGGGCTGCCATGTAATTAATGTTTTGAAATTGTGGATTAGATAATACTGAGTGCTCGCAGTAACTGAAGTATTCGTGTAATGGTTACTTTGTCCCATGTATATTCACAAATACAACCTCAAGGGAGGCATCAGTATTCATTAGTGGCTGTTTAAACGCTCTTTTGGTACCCAAAGAGAACTCCGAGTGTAATGGTTATCAGTGAAAGTGAGGTATCGCTTTCCCCACTGAATTCTTGGGTTGGGGTCCTTGTGATATCTTGAGAAAAATAATTTTCTGGGACTCGCACGGGAGGATGAGTGATTTTTATTTGCATGGAATTACATCCCTTGGTTTCTAAAGTCACATTTCCCTTGATCCAGTCCTGGAAGATGTGCAGCTGGGGATCCAGTAGAGCTGAAAGCAAAGCCAGTGTCCAGAGTTTCCACTCCATGTTGGATTCGGATCTGGTTTAGCGTTAGGACAGTGGAAGTCCATTAGTCCATTGTGTGTGGGGTTTAGATGGCCATGGACCATGTGAGTGAATGCAGGGGAGCCAAGAGAGCATGCCCCCTGCAAGGAGAATCCCAAGAGTCCCGAAAACCCACGAGCACAAGAGCGCAAGCAAGGGAACTTCTTTTTTAAAAATATTTTTTCTTTATTGATTTTAGAGAGAGAGGAAAGGATAGGGAGAGAGAGATGGAAACATCAATGAGAAAGAACATTGATTGGCCACCTCCTACATGCCCGCCCCCCCCACTAGGGAATCAGGCCCACAACCTGGGCATGTGCCCTGACTGGGAATCGAGCCAGCAACCTCCTGGTGCATGGGTCAATGCTCAACCAGTGAGGTACACCAGCAGGGCGCAAGGGGACTTCTTTGTTTAGGGGATTAATATCTCAAATTTTCCCCAGTTTGCAGTGGCCATGCCTACACGGGCCAATGACCTATTCCCAGGTGTGACTGACAGGCAAGTATCATCCCTATGTCACTCAGACTCCACTGGGCATGCTCTGTTCTCCCACTGTTCAGTCCTTTCCCCCACTGATCTTCAGAGAATGAGCCAGTGGTACCCTGGGAAGAGTTAAACTGCAGCTTCTTGGTAAAGCTGCACAGGTGGCATGTGTTTGCTCCTTTCCTGTTATTCATAAACAGGTTTATTACAAGGGTATCAGAGCGTCACAGCCAATGTGCAGATTGTGTATCACTGAACTCTTAGCAGCTGGTAAAATGCAGGGGTGCCTCAGTGGCATCTTGTAGATGACATTAGGTGACTATAATCAACACACAGTAGACTGTCTACCACATAAAAATCATACTGTAAGGAAACATGGTTTATTTTGCAATGTAATTACAATTAGATAAGTACTAATACTATGACAGCAGTTGAAAGATAATAATGTAACACTCTACCAGTCTCAGAGTCCGCTTAACAGGTCTGTAAGAAAGGAATTAATTGGTAGATCAACATTGTGTCAGTATGTAGGGAACAAAAGAAGCCTCCACCTTGAGAAAGAAACCTCAGGAATACTTTAAGGTGCAGCTTACTCTTTGGAAAAGAGAGAGAGTGAGAGAGAAAGAGATTAACACATTTCCTGCTAAATGTAACTTCCATTTAAAAATAATTAGAAAGGAAAGCAAGAAACAATTATCACAGTTTTATTTGACACAACTGAGTAATTGCATGCACTAATAAAAGACTCTGTTGGCAGTGCAGAAAAACCATTGACTTTAGAGTGAGATGTTGAACTTTAGGCTTCAGCTCAGGTTTTCACCCTAGTGGCCAATAGACAAGAAATGTAACTTGTCTGCACTATTGTTTCTTTATCCATAAAATGGGAATGGCAATATTATAAATACAGGGATAGTCTAGGAGTTGATGTAATGCTTGAAATATTTTTGCATAAGCTGTAATACATTTTAGCCCATGCTAATTTTTGTTATTATTATCATTTCAAGCCACACTGGATTCCTGCACTTGGACAATTCACATTTCTCTTGTGAAGTTCCAGGCATTATTTAGAAGGGTGCTTCCAAATATTATTTTCTTATGTTTGGAAGCATAAGATATTCCAGAGAAAAGCAACAATTCAGGTCATTGAGAATCTTCACTTTGCAAAGGAGGATGTTACATACCAGAAAAGGCTACCTTATTGGTCTTAGGTCGTGACAAAGCAACACTGGAATCTGCACTTCTTTTTTTTTTTTTTTATCCTCACCGGAGGACATTTTTGCATTTAACTTCAGATAGAGCGGGAGGGAGAGAGGGAGGAAGAGAGAGAGAGAGAGAAACATCAATGTGAGAGACATCGAGTGGTTGCCACCCACACAACCCCAACCAGGCCGGAGACAAACTGCAACCGAGGTACGTCCCCTTAGCGGGAACCGAACCCCGGGTCTCTCTGGTCCGCGGGCTGATGCTCTAACTGCTGAGCCAAACTGACCACGGCTGGAATCTGCACTTCTAACCTTGGCCCATGTTCATTTTCTGTCCGCTGCTGTGCAAGACGCGATTATTCCTTCAGTTCTCTTGAGCTTTTACATCCCAGCTTGGTAAGTCTTGAGTGACTGAGTTAATCGCAAAAAACAATAACAAAATTGAAAACATAAAATATGTTAGAATGCCAATTTTGAAGTAGAAAGCCAATGTTAATTATAGGGTAAACTAATGAAAATAAAACTCTATGAAGTTGTTACTTAAATTCTGACCTCTATATGTTTGTGATTTACATATATTTTTATTTTGAGAGGAAACTTTTTTTCTCTCCTAATTTTACACTTAGAATGTTCTGGCAATGGTAGTCAAATTATATACTCTGTAAAGATTTCTAACTTAAATTGAAATTTGTAACTTCTACCTCGAATTGAACCTCTTTTTCTTGCATCCAGGTCTTGGGACAAGCTAAGAAACTGTGCCAAGTTCAGAGGGAAATCAGCATAGACTTTTTTAGTCTGGTGTCTTGCAGTCATGTCCTTAGGAGCACAGTTGAGTGGGTGGTTGGAGGGAAAAATATTCTAGTCTTAAATAAATTTGGGGGTCACTTAACTAAACACAGAAACATACATTTCTCAACTGCACAACTTTTCAAAATCTTCGTGATGTGGCTATATATTATGGCTATAAAAGGAGAATATTTTCCAGTAATTTTTCTCATTTGACCATTGATGACTTATAAGCATAATGCCATTTTAAGACATGAGTTCCACAACAGAAATTTTGGAAAAGGAGGTTGCAATGGAATAAAGACTGTATTTTTGTTACCATATCTCTCATTATCTATCATTTCTGGTCCCAGATGTTGTATTCCCATTTTGCCATATCTGTCCTGGCAGTAACATTCTTAAAAAGCACTACATACTCTCCCTACAAAGGAGCAAAGACAGGTACTGTCTGACGTATTGACTGCCGTGTTTAGCTTTCCTTTCATGCTGATCATGTCAGCTGAAGAGATAATTTTTACAAGTCCTCAAAGGAGGGAGGCATGTTAAAATAGGATGAAATACAAGTTTTAGTGACATGAGTTTTTGGAGAGAAGCACATATTTGATAAGTTTTTGAATCTTAGAGCTGAACGTAAGCAAAACCTAATTAATTCCAATTTCTCTGAGGAATTCAGTTCCAGATTCAAATAGTTGTAGTTATGAAACTTTTTAAAGTTTCACATGGACTGTTTATTTTTGTTCCCATAGGTTGGCAAACATAATTCACCATTGTTATACTGCACTTAAATTAATATTTGATATTGGGACTAGGTTGTAAAGAAATCAGGGTTTGAGATAAGTGAAAGAACAATCAAGTCCAAATAATGCATTAATGAGTCTTATTAGCACATGAACTAACTATCAGTTTGCATGGAAAAAGGTGGTGAGCTTTTGAAAGAATTTGATTTATCAGACTTTTAAAATAAATGTATTAACATTTTCTTTATTTTCCTCACCTCTGATTAAATAACTTCTTGATAAATATCAACAAGACAGGCCTATGCACAGGTAATTCATAATAGGACCATTATTTAGGACTTGTGCCAATAAAATTACTAAATCTTCAAGAATATAAAGTAAAGCATGTGCATTTGAGTTCTTGTACTCTCCGAAATGCTCACCTATTCCCACGATGGAATATAATTTTAAAAGTTATGGAAATCTTCATTGCCTTTGTGGTAAAAAATCTACACAATTTTTCTTTTTTGCATCCTCAGTGGTATTAAACTTAGTGCCTTAATTTGCAATATTGATTTTTTGAAATAGCAACAATTCAATGGGTTGCCTTTTAATATTTTCAGTAAAAAATTATAAGACTATCCACCCACTATTTGTGTGACCTATTATGGCCTCAGGTTGGATAGTATCATCTCATATAGGCCACTCTAACTAAAGTAAAGCAGTCCCACCCCTCATCACTCACTAATGTTATTAGTTCCCAAACACATTTTCTTCATAGCGGTTATCATTAATTGCTATTATATCATTTACTTTTTACTTTTAAAATATATTTTTATTGATTTTTTTTTTAGAGAGAGAGTGATAGAAACATCAATGTGAGAAACATCGATCACCTGCCTCCTACACGCCTCCTAATGGGGATCTAGCCTGCAACCCGGGAATGTGCCCTGATGGGGAATTGAACCAGGACCTCTGAGTCCATGGAACAATGCTCAATCCACTGAGCAACACATGCTGGGCTATATTATTATTTGTTAACATTTTAATAGACATTTATTTGTATGTTGTTGACATATTTGATTTTTTCTACTCATCCTAGGTTGTAAAATGCATGAGGGCAATAATTTTGATATTCTATCACTATACATAGTAGATGCTCCATAAATATTTGAGGATCAAGTCCATGCTTTGTTTTGAATCATTAAGAAAATGTATCTGTGAAGTGATGTAATTGAATTTATCTACAGAATACTGATGGAAAATAATTAACACCAAGAATTTTTAAAAAATCATAATTAGTAGTAGGATTAGAAAAATCAGTCAAATGCATATGTAGATTCTAGAATAGTTATTGAAACATCTATCTTGTTATTGTATGGTTCCAACTTAAGCAATTATGAAAATCGCAATTACATAAAATCATCAAATGTACCTTCTTAGATCATGAAAATATATCTGAAGATCAATGGAACAGAACAGAGAACCCAGAAATTGACTCAAGTCATTATACTCAATTAATATTTGACAAAGGTGGCAAGAGCATACAGTGGAGTAAAGACAGCCTCTTCAATAAATGGTGTTGAGAAAATTGGACAGCTACGTGCAAAAAAAAAATGAAGGTAGACCACCAACATACACCATACAGAAGAATAAACTCAAAATGGATAAAAGACTTAAATAAGACTCATGAATCCATAAAAATCCTAGAAGAAAATGTGGGCAACAAAATTTCAGACATCACACACAGCAGAATTTTCACTGGTACAATGCCTAAGGCAAGAGAAACAAAGGAAAAATTGAACACGTGGTACTACATCAAACTGAAAAGCTTCTGCACAGCAAAAGAAACAACCATCAAAATGGAAAGGGAACCCACTATATGGGAGATCATAATTGCCAACGATACATCACATAAGGGGTTAATTTCCAAAATATATAGAGTGCTCATACAACTCAACAAAAGAAAGACAACGACCCCAATTAAAAAATGGGCAGAGGACCTAAATAGACATCTCTCCAAACAGGACATGCAAATGGCCAAGAGACATATGAAGAAATGCTCAATGCCACTAATCATCAGAGAGATGCAAATTAAAACAACAATGAGGTATCACCTCACACTGCCAGAATGGCTGCCATCAACAAATCTTCAGGCAACAAGTACTGGCAAAGGTGTGGAGAAAAGGGGACTCTAGCACACTGTTGGTAGGAGTGCAGACTGGTGCAGCCACTATGGAAAACAATATGGTGTTACCACAAAAAATTTTTAGAAAATTAAAAATTGAACTGCCATTTGACCCAGTGATCCCATATTCTTCTAGGAATATACCCTAAGAAGCCTAAAACACCAATCAGAAAGAATATATGCATCCCTATGTTCACAGCAGCACTATTTACAATCACTAAGATGTGGAAACAGCCCAAGTGTCCATCAATAGATGAATGGATAAAAAAAACTGTGTTGGTATATATGCACAATGGAATACTATGCAGCTGTAAGAAAGAAAGATCTCTTATCCTTTGAGACAACATGGAGGGACCTGGAGAGTATTATGCTAAGCGAAATAAGCCAATCAGAGAAAGACAAATATCACATGATCTCACTTATTTGTGGAATATAATGAACAAAACAAGCTAATGAACAAAAGAGACCCAGAGACATAGAAGTAGGGTACAGACTGACAATCCTCAGAAGAAGGGCACGGGGGTAGGGGAGGGAAGAGATAAACCACAGAACTTATATGCATGTATGCATAACTGTGGACTTAGACAACAATGCTGGGGGGGAGTGGGATTGGGGGAAGGGTGTAAATGGGGGGAAAAGGAGAAACATCTCTAACAAAAATTTAAAATATATATATATATACATCTGCAGATTAAAGCATCCTGTCCACATGCTGCCTGCACAAGTATATTTTATACAATTGAAAGGTACTAGAGAAAGCGTCGAGATATACCAATTCAAGTATGTGACCCATGGGAAAATATCCATAAATTAATTTCACATTAATAGTCATATGTTCATGAATTCAGCAAAGATGAGTTAAGGGTCTTCATCTAGGCCTTACATTTCTTACTTTAAATGTTTCAGTGACTAACAGCCTTTGCCTTCAAGGGACTCAGAATTGTGAACAATGTAGATGAATTTAATAGTCTATTAATGCCACTGAGTCTGTTGAATGCAACTGACTTTATTGCTAGGATAAACAGGTAACAGCAATCCCAGCTGAAGAGTGTAACATATCCCTTACAGAAATTGATAGATGACTTCAATAGAGTACAGATTAAGAAGTATCTGGCCCTGGCCAGTTTGGTTCAGCTGTTAAGAGTGTCAGCCCTTGGACCAAAGAGTTGCAGTTTTGATTCCTGTCAAGGGCACATTCCTGGGTTGAGGTTCAGTCCCCAGCCCTGGTCGGTCGTGCAGGAGGCAACCAATTGATGTGTCTCTCTCACATCTATGTTTCTCTTTTTCTCTCTCTCTCCCCCTCCCACTCATTTATCTGAAGATAAATGAAAAAATATCCTTGGGTGAGGATTAACAAAAAAAAGAAGTATCTGAATAGCATGCTTATAAAACTCTACATCTGAATACCAAGAACACATATTCTTTTCAAGCATTCACAAAATTTCATCATAAACTAGGGCAAAATTATATTTAATACTGTTCAAAAAACCAAAATTGTTGTTTTTCTTACCAAAACTCAGTAAAACTGGAAACTAATAACTAAAAGAAATTTGAAAAAAAATCCTCTGTCTGGAAATTAGATTACATACAACTAAGTAACTATTCTGTAAAAAAGGAAATCATAAGGAAAAATATGAAATATGTATAACTGAATGATCTTTAAGCAGCATATGTAAAACAGTGTGAGATATAGGCAGAGCAATATTTAAAGGGAAATTTATGACATAAATATATTTGTCAAGAAATTAGAGAGATTGACCCACATCCTTTTCCATCTCAGTGAATGGCACTTCCATGTTTCCATTTGTTTGGTCATTTTCATTTTCATTCTTTCATTGTCTATCATTCCTAGCACCTCTTTTTTTTTTTTTTTTTTTCATACTCTACATTCAATCACTCATCAATACTTTTGGCTTTGCTCTCACTGTGGTCTGAGTCATTAATCCTCTCTCCTGGGCATTATTTTAGTAGCTGCCTACCTGGTATTCCTTCTTTCTTTCTTGCCTTCTTTCATTCCATTTGCATCATATCGCGCAAAGAATCTTGTTCAAATCTAAATCAGATGATGTCAATTCTGCTTAAAACCCTTGAGTAGTCTCTACCACTCTTTGAGTAAAATAAAGACTCTTAACTATAACCTTAAACTTCTGCTTGACTTTCTGACTCCCAACTCCTAGGACTTTCCTTCCGTCATTCCACATCAGTCACACTGGCCTTCTTGCTGTTCCTCCAGCTTGTTAGACACACACCTTCCTTTGCATTTGCTCCTCTCTCTTGCTGGTAGTTTCTTCTTCAGATATTCAAATGGTTTTCTTCATTTACTTTCCTGTAATGTCTTATTTACAGTGAGGTTTCCCTTAACCTACTCCTTGATTTCACTGACTTATTTATCCCTACCTATCTCCTTTCTTGCTTTATTTTTCTTTCAAGTGTTTATCACTATCTAACATAAGATACCTTTGCTAACTCATTTTGTTTACTATTTGTCTTTTCCACTAATATATAAGGCCCACGAGGGCAGAGATTTTGTGTATTTTGTTCATTGCTGGCTCTCCAGCACTTAGAATAGTGCCTGGTGCTCAAATATTTGTTAAATGAAAAAATGAGTAAATTTGGCAATGATAGAGGCTCCAATTCAAAAAGGACCTTAATCTGTACTGGAGAGAAATGTCTTCACTGGATGAGTTCTTTAGCTTGAACATATAGCATTATATCCCATGAGGAGCTTTTGCCAGGACCCTGTTAGCAACAAGTACATGTGAATAAAGAGATGACTCAGTAGTATTTGATTTATGAGGACAGAAATAATGAGCCTTCAAATTGTCAAGCTAAACCTGACCTTCCATTATGTCATTTCCAAAATTCACAACATACATAAGATTATCTGTAAAATTTTGTTCTTTACTCATTCAGTTAGCTTAAATTTGAAGGGTTGTTTATTGAGTTTCTCAAAGTAATGAAAGTTTTGCATTAAAAAGATTTGTGTTTGACACAATCTTGAGTAGCCTGTTTGAATTTAAATTCTGATTACTAACTTTGCCAAATTTGCAGGATTATCATTGTTATTTTTGTTTGTGTATAGAAACCTAACATTCTTCCATAAAATCTGGCACTAGAAAGACAAGACATATTTACTAGAACACAAAGCAGATAATGTTTATTTAATTTGTGAGTAACCCATGAATAATCATTAAGAAAAAGATTACCTTCTCCTTCAAATACAGTATCTTCATGTAGGGAAAGATCCCTATGGGCAGTAAGAAGTCCTCTGCCTATTACTAGCCCCACCTTTACCACAAAGACACATTGCACACAAATGGCCGGGAAGCAGCTCTAAATATCCCGTTCACCATTAAAATGAGTGCCAGAGAAACTAGGGAAATGCATTTTGTTTCCTTTCTCTCTTTCTATATGGCAATGCAAAGAACAAGAAAACTAAAAACCAAAAGAAAATTTTTTAAAAAGTTTTTTAATATTTTAAGATTATAATTACTATTAATGTAATTGTTTAGTGATTTACAGTTTACAAGCATTTTTATAAGCATTTCCCCCAGGTAATGACACCCAACTTTGTTGTGAAGATTAAATCTATTTTCTACAGGGTGAAATAAAGACAGATGTTAAACAGTAGATGACAAATCACACATCAAGTAATGGAAGGACTACCAACTCCACCCATGATTCTCCCATTTCTTAATCAATTGATCAATAAAAACACTGTTAGTGTCCACTCTGAGCCAGATTCTGTGCCTGGGTGAGGAGATAGCCATGGTTTACATTACAGTGGAATTTACAACTCAGCAGCCAGATCCCCTATTTTTCCTCTGTACCATTCTTTCCTATTCTTATAACATTGAATCTCTCATGTTAGGAAACCATTTTAGTCATGAAAAATATAAAGCGATCCTCTTTAATAGGCAAAAGATATTAAATTTTTATGAAAAGGGATATACTTCATTTCAACAATTCTATTCATCAAATATATCTGTGAGTTGGGCATTCACCTGGGTGCTGGGGAGAGAGATAGATGAATAAAACAAGAGCCTTTCATTAGAAATGAATGGGGAACACAGACAGAATAATTTGAATGCTAAAAGGAAATATAACTACTTTCCTATGTGAAGATAGGGGCCTACAAGGTCCTCATGTTTATATCCTTGGTGCTTAGCTAAGTGCCACATAGAAATATCTTAAATAACAAGGATTTGCAGAATTAAGTGGCAATAACTTCTGTGTGAGGGGAGTTAGTGGGGATCTTAAGGAAAAGGTAGCATACAAACTGGTATCGAAAAGATAAAGCATTAAAATATCATCTCATCTATATTCAGGACTAGTAAAGTGAAAGACTACTCACCAAAGATAATTGGTTTATTTAACTTTCCAAGTAAAATGTCTAAGATTCCTAAATCACCCATAACCTAATAAGCAACACATGACTAATGTTATCTCTTGAAAGCAATAACGAAATGTTCATAAACCTCAGAAAATTGATTGACGTGGAATGTAAAGTTTATGCCATTATACATCAGGTATGCAGTTATAGATTTTTTAAACTTTATCAATTCTCCTGGTTAAATTCAGTGAACAAAGAGACTTTTAAAAGTTTTTTTTTTAATATTTAAGTTATTTATAGTGTCTTTCTCAAAATAGAAACAACTTTTAAATACCTTCTTTCAAGCTTTTTTAAAAAATAAGAGCACTTTCCACATTAAGATTTGTCATTTTGCTTGTGAGATCAAGGGCACTATAACATTTTTAATCTCTTATATTCCTAGAATTTTTCATAGCAAACATTTTTAATCTTTTATATTCCCAGAAGTTGTCATAGCATTAGTCCCTAAATATAGAAGATAAAAATTATGAATTTCAACATGATAAAAAGTTGATCAGAAGTAGGTCACATTCAATTCTTAAAAGGCTTTCTAAAAAGAGTTATTTTGTTTGTTGGATTTCTGGAAGGACATAACATTTAATACCATCAGCCTTAAAATGGTTTAATTTTGTTTCATTTATGATTATAGCAAAAGATTAGTTATTTTCCCCCAAATTGTTTTGTCCATTTTTGTTCAAAACTATTAAATTGAATAGGGTGAGAAAACCATACAATTTGAACCAAGCTAATTTAGCAGTTTTGAAAGAAGAAGCTAAGAAATAACTTGGGCAGAAACATCTATACATTTGTCATGAAATTGTGAACATTTGGAATCTGAAATTCCAGAAGAGCCTTGGCATACAAGCAATAAAGAAACTACCCAAACACAAGATCACTTGTCTTCAGATCAAGGTGTTAGTGGCATTTTGCTACCATCAGTAGTTTTCAAAGTCTTTATCAATAAACTTGATCAGTGATCATCTTAATTTATCAAAAAAGCAAATATTATCTGGAAGCCCAGTAAATCATAATATCTAAAAGAAAATTCCTCTGTGTTTTTTTTGTTTTTGTTTTTGTTTTTGTTTGCAGTATAGTTTGGCATGTGCATATAGCTATCTATTAAAAAAAGAATCTCTTCCATAGTCTGAAACATCCATGTAATGGTATTGACCAAGAAAAGTGCATCATTGAAGATGGTTATCAGTAAATCAGCTGATAGTTTGATATTTGATTTCAAAGCATGAAGTTGGCTTTAAATCCCTTTTCCTCATTTGCTAACTACTTAGGCTGTATAATCTGGCTGTGGCCAAGTTGTTCTACAATAAAAAAATTTTAAGCAATCTATCAGCAGCTCCCCAGATCATCAACTAGCCAACTGGATCCTCTCTTCTGTATAATTGAAGGATTTTCCTCAAATAATTCAGCTCCAACTTCCCTATTGTGTATTATACTTATTTTTTTAATAAGTACTTCTGTCTTGTGTTAATTTTAACCTTATAAAAATAGTGTGGATGAGGTACCATTTGTGGAATTTCAACTGACGTAACAATGGCACCCATTATATTTTTAACCTATCATGTTGAACCATGTGAAATTACAATGTTCATAATTGGCAGTTTCATATGGTTCAAGTTGATATAAAATCATGTGTATTTTTTTAAAGGTTAGGACATATATTTTTATTTTTGGAGAATCACAAATCATATGCCCTTATTTTAAGTTCATATAATTATATAATTTGAGAACTAGTCTCAAAAATGTCAGTACTGAATTTTATATTTCAAGTTAAAAAATAGCCATTGATTTTATGACAATGAAGCACTAATGGAAAGATGTCAGCATGTTCACACTCTGGGCTCAATTGCTTCTTCACTTTCTTATCTTCAAGTCAAACCGCATGATCTCTCAAACTACTGTAAGGCTGGGATGGGTGTGGGGAAAAAGGAGTAAGCAGGAATTCAGAACACACTACCCAAGTTTAATCACGAAAATTCTGTTTCTATAAATATTTGAATTCTGAAGTGAAATTTTCTGTGAAGAATGTGTTCTGCAGCTTAGAACAAACAGTAATAATATAATGAATATTTTGGGTGATTGCTAGATAGGAGCTTGGTGATGGCTGTGCCCTCATCTTTTCCAAAACCACTGAATCTTGCAATGTTGTCAATTCTTAAGGAAAAAGAAATGGAAGAAATAAGGGCAGTGGGGGCTTCAGACTGGATGGACTTTATATTCCTGATATCATCATTTATCATTTTGTCATACTCTCTGGTACTGTTTGTATAACTATAATCTCTTGAAGGATCTAAAAATTATTCTGTTGTGTTGATTAGTTAATTCTATTGAAAGAGACATGAAACTCTTATTCATACTTCTCTGGTAGATTACTAGTGAGAACCACCACCAAAGAAGGCTATCTAATGGAAATATCATGTGAGGTGCATATGTAATTTAAAATTTTTGATGACCCTATTAAAAGACAGAGGTAAAAATAATTTTTTAAAATAATCAATTGTATTTAACTCAATAGACCCAAAATATTTTACCACTTAACTATAATTAATAACTTAGGTAAACTCTCAGACTTTTCACAATTTCTGATTTAACTGTGTTTCAATAAAACTTTAGAGATAGACATTAAAATTTGATGTTAATCTAATTTTCATACATCACAATGTCTAATACTTTTGATTTTTCTCCACCACTTGAAGGCATGAACACCATTGTTAGGTCATGTGCCATAGACAAGTAAGTGGCAGGCTGGGTTTTGCTCTTAGTTTCTGTTTGTTGACCTCTGAACTGTCATATCAATGGGTATGAATTTAAAATAGTTTTTAAAATCTATCTTGACTTAATATAATACTAATCAATAAAAGCTGGATTAGTACAAAAATCTAAGCTATAGAAAAACTGGAAAATTTCATAAATTATCATTTGATTTATGACAGAATGAATATGTGAATGAATTTCACCAAGGTTTTGGCATTATTTTGGAAAGTCACAAGTTGTCCTCTCTTGTAATCTTCTTTGGCTTACTTCGGTTAAGTTGCTAACATCTGGCATCTTTTAAATAGTCAGTGTGTGGTATAAGTTTTTATTCTCTAGGGAGAATACACTATATCTAGGTCTACTCATAGTAGTTGTTCATTTTGGAAAGTTTTAAGTATATATTTTGCCTTCAGATGTACTAATATTTTTCATTAAATGAGCTGATTCTAGAAAACTTATAACCTTTGTTCTTGATTCTTGATTTATATAGATCAATATTGCCAATATTCATTAGGTTTAGGGAATATTAAAAAATATTTCTAGGTAGAGATAATGTTCAGAAAAATTAAAAAAAAAACTCTTATTTTTTATGACTCCCCAAATATAGAATAATTATTAATATAAAAATTGTGATACTATATAAATAAGTCTTTTTGCACCCACTTTTTTAAGCTGTCCCTATCAATTCTCAGTCCAAACAAATGAAAGAAGTTAAACATTAAATCATGCTTTAATTGTAATTTTGAACTTTTAGAGCCAGATTTCTTTTTAAAGACTAAACTGCTTTAAAATAGTCATTAAAACATCATTTTTCTTTTTACCAACTATTTCTAGGGTTTAAGGGAATCTAATAAAATTCCATAGATTAATTAGTCATGACCTGAAGTCATAATTTAAAATATTAGAATATTATGTTAATGTATTATTACATCAAAAACACATTTAACTGAAGTCCAAATGAAATGGATTGTACTCTATTATTAGAATTTTGGAATAATATCTTCAAAGTCAATGCATAATGTGCCATTTTAAAATACTTTAAATCTCATTTTATCTTATTCTTGGGATTAAACATATGGTTCATTTCTGCCTACCTTGTGCTATGTAACAGTTCAACTTTGTTTCATACTTGTTTTGGGAAGAAATATTCAATCAGTTTTCTTCTTTGTTTATTTTCATTATCCTCTGGCTTTATGTCAGACTTAGAGTTGATCTTGAATTTTCCAGTTATACAGGTTGTTGTTTCTACAAGGTATTTATTGAGTAAAGTTTAATTTTTTTCAAAGTCCATCCCACACACTAATTGACTTGGCTGTGATCCTTTATATGCAGAGTGATGTTCTTCTTTTCTTTTGCCTTAACTAAGACGTAAAAGAGAAGATGAGTAGATCACACAATTTGACTGTGAAATGGGTTGCTTTTTGTGTACAAAGGAAATAGATTAGGAAAGAAACTATACAGATTTAGTCTAGGAGGGTCTGTAGCTTTAAGCAGACATGCTTAATATTGACTCATAGAAGCTCAGCAGTTTTATGGTAGAGATACTCTGCAAACTCAAGGGAAGGGTTATTAGTTTTATTGAACACAAGATTCTTCCAAAAAGACAACTGAGTCTTCAGTCAGTAAGGAGAAATGGTCCTAATATGTTAGGTAGACTTAGATAAAGATAGACAAATGGTGATGGAAGGAGACTTGACTTGAGGTGTATAATACAATATACAGATGATTTATTATAGAACTGTACACCTGAAACCTATATACTTTTATTAACCAATGTCACCCCAATACATTCAATAACATTTTTTTTTAAAGATAGACAATGCCATTTGAACATGTTTGCCAAAATTACTGGACATTAGAACTTAATAACTTGAGACAGGGAAAAAAATCTATGTGCAATATAATTGAGCTAAAAAATATACTTTAACATTTGAGTGCTCTTCTTTTCTCCTTCACTATTATCAAGTTACTTTAAGATCGGCACTGGAGCTATAGTGAAACAGAATATTGGCTAATTTTAAAACAAGAAAAAGCTTTAACTCTCAAGTAAAATGATGTAGTTTATGGCAGGCCATTTCTCCCACTAATAAAAATGAGAAACAAATGGTATATTACAACCATCTTATATTAAGGTTAATAGAAAGCTGTGAAAGGACTAAGGACCAAAGGGGAACCATTCCAGAGAACAGAGCATAGAGAAACCCTCAAAGTAAACTAGGGTCTATTGCTGTCCCTGGAGGATTTTGCCAATTCTGGATATTAGCTACACAGAGATTAAGATTCTGTATTAGGTCTAGACAGAGGGTCACTCTTGAAGAGAAACCAGAGAGCTTTGGGAGATTATATAGGCTTGAAGAGGGGAAAAATGAACACTCAAAGAACCTTATACATACTGCTGTTTTTAAAACATATCCTGAATTTTGAAGGTGTCGATGTTAGGAAACCAAATACTAAATCAAGAATTTCTGAGAAGCAAAGTTTATTTCTCTTAGTCTCTCAGGACTGAAGAAGCTGTTTCACACTATATGTTCACTGAAAGGGACGTGAGGGACGTGACCTAGGAACAGGGCAAACCAGAAGTAGTCTGAGCTGTATCAAAACTGGAACCCAGATTTGACCTAGTTCCATCCATGTTTTGACGAAGGGGTTTGGCCCATATTCTTTCTGCCTAGCAGGGGAAGAGGCAAAACCTTTTTGATAGGAGTTTAATCACTTTCTGGCCCTAAAATTTTTAATATAAAATAACTGTCATTAAATTTAGTGCTATGAGACATTCCCTGTTGTTTAACAAATTGGTTATAACATTGTTTCAACTCCTCTCTTTTAGAAATGAAATTTTAAAAGTTTAAAACCACAAAAGGAACTTAGGCTTTGCAATGACTCTCTCATGTTATTTATCAAAAAGTAGAGTGCCAGCAACAGTGTATGAGATTTGTAAGTGGCCATGATGATAGCAGCTATTTGCTTCCTTCAGGCACTCAGTATTTTTGCTTGCTCCAAAAGGGAGGACTTTCTTTAGATCTCCTCTGTGTGATGCCACCCAACTGTCAGTTAAGCAGAACCATACGGTAAGAATGTCAGAATTTTTATTTTATTATTTATTATTATTTTTATTTTTGACACTATTACAGATGTCCCCTTTTTCCCCCTTTGCCCATCTCCACCCAGCCCCTAGAATTTCAAACATAGTACTTTTATCATTTTTTACTGGGAGGAAACAACTTTTTCTCCTTTTCTTCCTCCTTCTCCTCTTATTTTTATTTCTTGCCCTGGGGATCAATGAATGTGTTTTTCTTACAAAACTGAATATAACCAATATTTTAATATAGTCAAAAGTAGTTTTCCAGTTATCTATTGCTACATAAAAAATCAACCCAAAATTTAGTGGCTTAAAACAACACCAACCGCCCGGCTGGTGTGGCTCAGTGGTTGAGCGTCGACCCATGCATTAAGAGGTCACTGGTTTGATTTCCGGTCAGAGCACATGCCCAGGTTGTGGGCCCAATCCCCAGTGGGGGGCATGCAGGAGGTGGCCAATCGATGTTCTCTCTCATCGATGTTTCTTTCTCTCCCTCTCCCTTCCTCTCTCTCTAAAATTATAAAGAAAAATAAATAAAAACAGCATCAACCATTATAATCTGCTCACAATCTGTGTATCCAGGATTTGGATAAAGCCAGGTGAGGAGAGCATTCTGTTCCATGTAGCATCAATTTGGGTCACCTGGTGGTCTTCAGTTGGCGACTGGACTCTCTGAGGGTCCAACATGGCTCCCTCACGTGTCTGGTGTCCTGGCAAAGGCAGCTGGAAGGCTAAGCTCCTCGGGGCCCTTTTCCTTCTCCATGTGGTCTCAGGGCCTCTGTACGCAGTCTTTTACAGGTGGGAATGAGTGAAAGTTTCAAATATGTGAGCATGAAGAGGCAAAGCAAATATTTCTAAAGAAAGATATTTTATGTTTGATTTCATACTTAAACGCGATCGAAAAATATCTCTGTGACCTCTCTTGTATATAGCAATACCCCCAAAAATAAATAAATGAGGCAAAAATGAAATTCTCAGAATCATTTATGGCTGCAGGCAGAGATTTCAAAAATAAGTGATAAATACAACTATAATTTTCTAACATAAAAATGCTTTCTATTAAATATTTTCACTTAAGAAAAGCATATAACAACTGACATCCCTGATTCATAATCCAACCACTAAAATATAACATTTGAAATGCTTACTCTCAAGGCACAGTATTTAAGGTTAAAAGTGATAATAATTTTTTCAGTCCATGACATAAATCTGAGACATTACAAAACAAAATGGCATTACTTTTATAAAACAATGCATATAATTAAAATATTCCTGACAGATAAATAAAATATTCCATTCAAATCTTAGTAAATCATGTGCATATAAAACTCTGAAAGTGGAGAGCTTAATTCTATAAAAAGTTCATAAATTAAAGAATTTGGATAGCTATTTCAAACTTGAAATAGGATGTAAAGATGTTCTTATAGGCACAGTTTTACTACCAGTTTTTATTATTGTGATTTTTAATATGCTCTTTTCATACTTAATTTTTAATGTGTTACTGTTGATGCCTTTATAGATTTGTTCCCTATAGAGTTAATAAAAGAATGCATTTTTTTTTCTGAAATAGTTCTTTCTTCATGTTCATAAAATGTTCTATCAATAGACTGAGCAAATTGTGTTTGAGAATGAAGTTCAAAAGGGATAGTAAAACACACAAAACACACGCACACACTTCACCTCACGATCGTGAATGGAAGATTATAGAAAAGGAAAGGTAACGTATAGTTCCCCTGAGTTCTATACCAGGGCCAATCTCATTTAGCTTCTGTATAAATGACCTTGAAATAGAAGCAAACCTGACCACACCTGGCTCTGAAAACAGCAGACGGAGCAGAGTCAAGATAAAGCAACGGGGAAATCTTAATAGAATATAGCCGTGACTGGGACTATCACAGATGAAATTTAATGTGGGACAGTCTCATTTTCACATCACACAGGAAAATGCAAGCATGAGCTGTGTTGGTGGTATTAATAGCATGTGTCATTTAAAAACAGAAATACAGGTGGTTTTAGTCCAAATAATTTTTTAAAATGGTATCTGTCCTATGAGTGTGTACATTTTGGCAAATTGTATATAGATTCTAAGAACATACAGTAATCATATAAATGCTAACTGTTAAAGCATATAACCCTGTGCATGAATTTAAAACATAGAGTCATAATAATCACATATGAATACATTTAGGTATTGCGAATTGTTTCTGTTACCCTCATTTTTATCTATGAGACAGTGAATAAAAGCTCATACAACTGTGACGATGAATAATGTGGGATATTCAAATCTAACTTATAATGAAATTTGATGTTAGATAGAGTAATCTAGAGATCAGTTAATAAGCAATTGTTTTTCTACCTTAGCCAATGCCTTGTAAAATGCTGCTGCCTTTGTTCCTCTAGTAGCTGTGAAAGCTCTCTTTTAACAATGATGGAATCACATCTCTTTGGGGAGCAGTCCCTGGTAAGGAACTTTTGAGAAGGTGGATGATCTTGACGTTCTTGCTCTTCAATTTTTGGCGCTATTGCTAATTTTCATAAGTTCATAACAAAGCAACTCCTATTCATTACTTCTTCCAAAGTTAAATGTATTAATCAATAAATACCCTGTTTTCATGTATATTCTAAATATTTTTTGTTAATGTATAATTTTGGTGTTGGAAAGTAACCAATTTACAAATCAGTCTTTGTCCATTTTAAGGTAAGCGCAGAAAAGACATTGAAATAGTGTAAAAAGGATTTGAAAATCTAGGTTTATTTTCTTCACCTCAGCCTCCAAACCAGGCTAGGAAATTAAGGTGGCTGAGAGATACATACCATCATAGGGATGTAGGAAAAATCTAGATGTAAATGTTTTACCCTTCAAAAGCAAATATAGACACATTTTCTCCTAAGGACCTGAGTCTTACAATGGCAGAAAAGAGTCAAGTCAGAGCTCTGAGAATTACTTTTTGTACTAATCAATTAAGAGCTTGTGTAATGAATTCATGCTGCAGCTGCACAGCGTTACAAGTACCTGTATGAAAGTCAGGTACACAGAGAAACCCTCATTCTTTTCCTGACTCTTTCTCAGCTTAAGAGCTTTGGCTCTAATGTCAAAAGCTCTGAGATCAAATCCTGACCCTAATGCGTGACCTTGAGTAAATTATTTGACGTCTTTTTGCCCTGGTTTCTGTACCTTAACTAATAGCTCATAGAGTTGTTGTGATGGTTACCTGGTATAATCATGTAGGAAAGTTAGCTCAGTGGCTGGAACTTAGCAAGTACTCATTAAAGTTAGACATTGATGATGTTGTTGACAATGCTGTTAATTATGCCATCCTGCTTGTATATGTTTATTAAAAATATTAGAAATACCAGGGCTAAAGAATACTGACTGACTCACTGTTCTGCTTCATGATGAAGAAGGTGATGATGATGATGATGATGGCAAGGATGAAGAAGAGCCATTTCTCACTGGTGGGTTTTGCTCTGTGAAAATGGCTACTTATTAAAATTTCTGTGTGAACCTTTGTGCGGCGCCATTTACAGAGAACCATCGATGATGGTGATGGTGATGGTGATGCTGGTGATGGTGATGGTGATGATGATACTGATATTAAAATCATCACTTCCCTTAAGTACAACATATTCTCTTTTAATCCACTTATCCCTCTCTAGGTAATATATTCCTGATTAGCTCTTCCAAATATAAAAATCAATAGCTATTTACCAACTGTCTAATATTTGCTAAATACTGCATAAGACCCAAAAGGATTTTGCAATATTTTGAAGCAAATTTCTTGGGGCAAGAAATTTAACACACCTGACTATTCACCACCCAGCTTGGCACAGGGACTATGCTTAGTAAAGCACTACTTAAATGTGTAAGTATTCACGCACAAAAAAAATAATAATTTTTAAATAATTAAAATGTAGAATTAGACATGGCATAAATTATTAACTGAATCATTATAGCCCATTCAGAAAATATGAGGATTAGAAAAGGTTCCTAAATATTTAAAGTATGGTCTTTCAGGTGACTCAAAACCCCATAACTGCCTAAGATAGGTATCTATTCCTAATCCACTTTAATTCTGTGCAAACCATGGACACTTCCTCTAGGAAAACTTTTATCTTGAGTATTCCACATTGTAAAGCATAAACAGTCACGATATACACTTAGTTTATTGTAAAAAAGGTTTTCTACAATCAAATAAATTTGAAGAGCACTAGGATTAACAGAATCAAATGAGTTTCATTTCTGCTGGACTTCTCAAACTATCCAATAGAATCATGGGAATTGGCAGTGTTTCCAAAATAGATCAGAATGTACAGTCTTTAAGTATCTCAGTAGACAGTTGTCCTTAGCAAATTCTTTTGTGGAAAACACCTGTCTAGGCAAATAATGTGTACATGATGGATTCAAATCAAAGGTAGCCTTTCTCATCACATGTAGTACTGCACTTGATAGAATAGAATAATGTATATTTAAATATGTTAAACACTGACTAAAAGGCTACACCACCCTCAAGGATTTCAAAAATACATGTACACAATGGAGTACTATGCAGCTGTAAGAAAGATAGATCTCTTATCCTTTGAGATGGCATGGAAGGACCTGGAAGGTATTATGCGAAGCAAAACAAGCCAAGCAGAGAAAGACAAATATCACATGATCTCACTTATTTGTGGAATATAATGAACTAAACAAACTGATGAACAGAATTGACCCAGAGACATAGAGGTGGGGTACAGACTGACAGTCCCCAGAGGAGGGGGTTGGGGGGGGAGAGGAGATAAACCACAGAACTTATATGCATGTGTGCATGACCAATGGACATGGACAACGGTGCTGGGGATGAGGGGAGAGGATGGGGGGGAGGGTGTCAATGGGGGAAAAAGGAGAAACATCTGTAACAAAAACAAATTAATAAAAAATAAATATACATTATTCTATTATATATTACACATTATTTTATACTTTCTTTGTGTTTGAACTAGGGCATCACATTGCTTATTTTTAAAGATATATTAAATTATCTGTGAATTTTATTTCATGATATGTTAAAAATATTCGTTACATGCCCGGCCGGTGTGGCTCAGTGGTTGAGCGTTGACCCATGCACCAAGAGGTTGCCAGTTCAATTCCTGGTCAAGGCACATGCCCAGGTTGTGGGCCAGATCCCCGGTGGGGGCATGCAGGAGGCAGCCAGTCACTGTTCTCTTCCATCGATGTTTCTATCTTTCTCTCCTTCTCCCTTCCTCTCTCTCTCAAAATCAATAAAGAAAAAAAAAATATTTGTTGCAAAAAGTTGCATGGAATTTCAAAGCCTCAATCACTACTCTGAGATTATTATCTCAACCAAGAAAGCTTTAGGTACCTGTTTTGGTTATGACTGCTTATAATAATTTTCTCCTGTATTATTCAAAGCATCCTGTACTAGAAAATGGAAGAGATAAAGAGAAGGCGGAGAAGGTACCCCAGATTTCTGCAATACCATTGAAGTGGATTTTGCCTCTGTTTGATGTAAGTACAATGTATTTACCTCAAACATCAAGGGGCCCTGTTCCCTGGCAAATGGCTACTACTGAGAGAGAGAATTCTTTTTTGAGCCAGATTCTAACTAAAAGCTCAAGACCTATCACTTAAAAAGCTAAAGTCTAATACTCTATCTGTTTACTTAACAATGTGAGCTGTGGGTTTTTCAATTAGTTCCCTGGCCTTTGTCTTTAAATTAGAGAATTGTCAGCCTAAGCAAGGAAAAGTATACTTTTACTTCATTGATAAAGGTCATTTCAAGCCTTACTCTGAACTGTAACTTCATCAACTTTGATTATGACAGAGTTCTCCAAGCAATCTTTATAATATGCAACTTTTCTGAATTTTCCTGTTACCTCGTGGTTTTAGCTTTATCTATATGTATTTCAAATTCATTCTAGGGTATCTGGATCTTACAGAGTCCTGAAGAATGTTTTTGATAATTTTCAATTGGTTGCCAAAATGTAAAGATCTAAAGATTTTATATGAATATATGAATTTATTGCTTCCCTGAAAAAAGCAGACTCTCTAGCCACAGTGGTTGATCATACTCACATGGAAACAATCAGTTGGATCTGAGTAGTTGTTGGTCCTTTTGAGAAAATATATTTATTCATCATCCATAGTCCCTCTTATTCCCTGTGTTTTCTTAATAATGAGGCCAAGTTTTACTTGCCATCCATGACTATGCCTGATTACTGTTCTCTTGCTGCTAAAGAGGGAAAAAAGAGACTGCATGTCTCCTGAAACATATTCTCATGTGTATAATATTTAAGGTGTGTCCTTATCTAAAGAATACTATTGAGATCCTGTTTTGGAGCAACCACGGTACACTTTACTTGTTACTATTGTCTCCTGAAGTCATTTGAGTTGCAATAGTTGACCTACAAGCTTGGATTCAGTAGTCAGGATGTATGTAGTGAATCTCTTATTCTTTCTGCCTTTTTCATGAAATTATATTGTTCTTTTATATTTGATATCTTTGACTAAGCAGGAACATAGCAAATATCTACTCATTTAGGTTTTGCTTTCATTAAAGAAAAAATTGGACTTTTGAAGTGTGTTAACAAGGTAGGTGTATGATTGAAGCTGTATGTAAAATTAATTTTTTGAGCAGAACATCAGCTTGAAATGGAGCATCTTAAAAGACTTGCAGAAATGCAGATGCATGCGAGCCCAAAAATGAGTTTTAATCATTCAACAGTAACTACAGTGCTACATAATAGGAATAAGGTTGTACTAAAAATTAAGAGACCTAGACACTAACACATTTGTTGTGAGTTTTTGTACTAACTACTTAATCTCCCTGGACATTGCCCTGCCCATATATAAAATGGGTATTGTAAGATGTTCTCTATAAAAATGTTGTGAGATAAAAATGAGAAACTATTTTAAGGAATTTTAAAAATATGTTTTTATTGATTTCAGAGAGAGGAAGGGACAGGGAGAGAGACAGACAGAAACATCAATCTACTGCCTTCTGCATACCCCTTACTAGGGATGGAGCCCATACCCCAGGCATGTGCCCTGACCAGGAATCAAACTGGCAACCTCCTGGTGCATGGGAGAACACTCAACCAACTGAGCCACACTGGCTGGGCATAAACTTATTTCAGAACAGTTGAATATTAGTTGTAAGTGTTAATTATACTATTCACAGAAAAAGTTGAGTATAAGTTTTAAATTTAAAAATCAATGGGAAATGAGAAATAAAGTGTCCTAAAGGCTTCAGGTCTAGAGAGCATCAGATTCTTCCCCAAAAGGTCTTTAACTTTGAGTAGATGACGGTCATTCCAATAAATCCTTTTCTGGGTGTAAGACATCAGAGTTGGTCAGAATGCATCCGAGAAATTGTCCAAGTTGTCAATGATAGAGATTATAACAAAGTGCATTGAAATGTATTAACAATGGAAACATAGAGCATGATCAAGTACCCACATTAGAGATGGGAGCAGAAAAAACTAGGAAGAAGTTCAGAGCAGCATGATGTAGGAGAAGAAAACTTTTCCCTTTGTCCTATCTAGGTTCTTTGACTGGTTAAATTGACACAAGACAGATTAACAGGAGGAAAACAAATTTTGTGTGTATGGGAGCCCCATGAAGACATGAAAGGTCCCAGATAGTCAGGCTTATATACCATCCTGAGCTAAGGAGAAGAGGGTTGGGGCTTTCTTCCCTGTGGCTTCAAAGGGAAGAAAGACAATTCATAGGAAGATGGTAAACAAATGCTTGCCATGCCCTGCTGAGACAATGAACGCAGAGCAGACTTGGAATAAACTGGCCCTGCTGGTTCTCCCCAGCTCACCATACCTAGACACACTCTTAGTAGTTGTCCCTTGTGATAGCTCTTATTCTGGAAGAGGCTCTCTATCTAAATCTTTTAAGGCATTTAAGGGGGAAGTAAAAGGCAATTCCTGAGCCTTTTGGGATTTGATTGACTTTAGCTCAATGTAATTCACATGCCAAAGTGGCCCATTTTGGGGAAGACTTGTTCTAGACTCTTTCAATGCGGATCAGAATATAACGCTGTCATGAACATTTAGACATTTAGGAAGAAGAATTGTGGGATTGGTTTAAAGAGGGTTCTTTGTTTATTACTATGTCAGAGCAAAGACGGATGGAAGGACATTAACAAAGATCGCTGCACATTCTCGTTGTTGCCACCAGAAGAAAATACACTCTGAAGGGATGAAAGATTTTTTTTCAAAAGTTTAGAAATTGAAACTGCATAAAATTTAATACTTATCACCCAAAGCCACCTACCTCCATGGTATGTCTTGATTTTAAAAGGGGAAAAAAAACTTAAATTATGCACATACTTAAGATTGAAAAATATCTTCTGAGTACATACCATGGATATTTTTTCACAGGCTTATCACAGTTTTATTCCCAGTCATTTGAATGCAATTTACCATCTTCATAACGTTCTGAGAGAGAGCCTATAGAGATTGTGTTGTGATGTCAAATTGCTATATAAAAACAATTTTGATAAGCGCATGGACACCACATTATAATGACAAATTATAATGACAAAATGGTTTCAATGTTTCCATGGAGACCAAATTACAATGTCAAATTGATGGCAAAATGAGGTCAATACAAATCTACACAGACCAGATTGTGATGTTAAAACAATGCAAAGCAATATCACCCCAGGTCTGGGAAGTCTACGCTATGATGTCAAGATGATGGGAAAGCAATATCCAGGATGATGTCAAAACAGTAACAGAAAAGATGTCAGTGGAAATCTCGGCAGCATCCTTCATGATGACAGTACAATAGAACACTATTATTAATGCAGATTTCACCAATGGTAAAATAAATCAAGTGAAACTAAGAAAATGGAAACCTTATATATTTAAGTATTCTGGTTCTAAATATTGTTTCTTTTTAAGTGCTTAGATTTGGAAGTGAGAGTGAAAAAATTAAGCTACGTTTACTCAGTAGTGGAAGTTATTAATTGAAGAATATGTTTAGACGTAAATTACTTCCTTATTCACAACAGAACTGTGAAAGGACCCAGGGGGAGACAGTCTGATTAATTCAGTCCTCTCTGGAAGGTTTCACTGGCAGACTTTTCTGTTGAAATGTCTTTGGGGCATGTGCCCTCCTCCCTTGAGGTGGTTGTCACACCTTTTAAGTTTTCTCTCCTAAAGATGTTAAAATATTTACAGTTACATTTTTGTATTTTATAAATTATAAACCAAGTAGTTTAACACCTCCTTAAACCTGCCATTGTCAAAAATAATACGAAGCCCAATGTTATCTTCACTGATGCAGATTATTCCCATTTATTCTTAAATAATAAATTATATTGATGCAATTTATCTTGAATAAGTGCAATAAATATTTTAACCTAATGCTAATGCCAATCAGTTGGGATGGTAAATGCAGATGGAATAGAATACATTTATCATGGTTTCTCAACCCAAATCATTTTTCTTCCCTCCAACAGTAAACCTGACTTCTTGTAGAAACAAAAGATACAACATGTTATTGGGTCATAAAAACATTATGATTATTGGAAAATGATATTTACATCAAGTTAGAAAAAAAAATATTTTGCTATACTTTTTGAGTTTCTGTTATATTTATATGTGTGACCTATTTCCGGTTTGAGGATTTACCATTCTATGTGGTGATTAAGCTCATGCCTCAGCGTACAAACTCATTTAACCATGTTGACTAAATTAACTGGGCAATTCCATTACATTCAACAAACATATTTTAGTGGATTAGTATGTGCCAGATAGTAGGCCAAGTCAATTAAATCGAATAGTTTTAGACATTTGTTTTATAAGATTTGCCAAATGATTTAAAACGCTTATCATTTCATTTGAATTGATCCATTTGGTGTAAGCTCATGTTTTAGTTTCCTCTACTTCTATTTTGCTTTCTCTTCCTTTTTAGAGGAAAAGTGGATAAAATGGTATAAAAAAGAGTTCCTTGAGACCCCTTGTTCAATTAGTTAATGTGGTTATGAGACCCTGTCAGGGTGGATAACACCAGTGTCACTTCAGGAAATAACACCGAGTTTGGGGTCCTTCTTGGGGGAACGCAAAGCTAGGGATAAAACTTGCCCAGACCAGCATATTTATTTAACTAAAACCAGTTCAAGTTAAACACATGATGAGAAAATAATAATAATAATAATAACAACAATAAACCAATGGCCTTCCTGGTGCAGAGGCTGTAGGCCTTCAGTAGAATTCCAGTTCTGCCACTGTGTGAAGTTCATTTCTTCCCTGAATTTCCATTTTATTCATTGTAAGTACTGAGACAAATGGGAAACCATCTCTCTACAAGGTGGGGTTAACAAGAGCACCACCAGCCTTCCTGCAGCTGTGTGCTGTTACAGTCTCAGAGGAGAATACAGGAGCTATTGGGCTTTGGGGCACCTTACGACACCTAATTGGTTTCATGAAGACCTGTCAGGAGACTATGGCAGTGGACTATAGTCCATATGGAGCTCCACTCAAAGAAACAGCTTTTCACAAGATCAACATGACAATATTTTCTCTAATCCAAAGGACATATGGAATATCCATCATGATTTTTTTGATACCCCATTATCATTAGTTAAACAGAATTTATTAAACATCATGGTCTATAGCCTTTTTAGCCTTTTTTTTTTTGTAAGGTGAAATAATTACCTAAATTTCATAAAACGGAACTATAGATAGAAAGATAAATAGATGCTAGAGACATCAGGCATACTGGACAACACAAAGCAACATGACCACATGGTGACAGAGTAGATGAACTCAATAAAGGAAGCTATATCTATATACTCCTAGTTATCCTTTCCTTCTTTCTCATATCCCCGATCATATATTTTTTGAGTGTAGTTCACTATTAAATTTTATCTCTACCTCATGTTTTCATACCTTTTGCAATAGAAAGTACTGGCCTTTGCCCCCAGCTCAGGGAGGTAACCTCAAAGCCTTGGAATGCCTTGTCTGATAAGGGTGTCTGCTTACCTGGAGAACTGGGTTGTATCAGATAGTCTATGCTAATACTGTGATTTATGTTGAGGTCTTTGGGTCACACAGTAGCAGCCTGACCTCTGAAGGGACTATTAATCTAAGGTCAGCCATATGAGCGATCAGCCATGCTAACGGGACCAACCCCCAGTAAAATCCCTGTTTAGTATGGCTCC
The DNA here is from genome assembly GCA_030848825.1 of Tadarida brasiliensis. Lineage (NCBI taxonomy): Eukaryota > Metazoa > Chordata > Mammalia > Chiroptera > Molossidae > Tadarida > Tadarida brasiliensis. The sequence continues at coordinate 29,026,191 of CM061272.1, forward strand.
TGGTTGGCAATGCTCCTTGCGTGTTGCTGGAATAAGTAAGTGAGGTATCCGACTCCAGGTTAAAAACCTAAGTATGATCTTCAGACCAGACCATGGGGACTAAAAAGGCTTTACCCTGCAGGCCTCACAGGGTAAAGCTGCCTTCCCCACACCAAACTTGGTGCACAGCCTATGCGTGCCAGTCTCTGAAGGGGTTGGGGACAAGGATTCAGGCCCCTCTGGCCTATCTTGCTTTTTAATTTATTTACGTTCCTAGTCCTGGTGCGTTCATCCCTAGGTCTTCGTCTGAGGCTTTCAACCAATGTCTTCTTCAGGTTCCTTGCCAAGGACATCTTACTGGGGGAGGGATAACTTTGAACACTCTTTTGCCACCCTCACTCAGTACCCAGTACTTTTCCACTCCTGTCCTTCCCTTCCTCCTCTGTCCAATCTCAGGAACATACAACTACAGGAGTATTTTATGCAGGGCTACTGCCAACGCTTCCCTTCAGCTATTTACTTAATGGTTTTGGTGACAATCATTACCCAGGTTTAATATCTTATTAGGGGTTGCAAATTGATAATATTCTAATTCTATCATTCCTTCTTTGTTTATTAGCTAGAATATTTCCGCAAAGAGAGACTTCCCTTCTCCAACTATCTGGTTACTCAAAGATACTTGTCATACTGGAGAGATAGGATGCATACAAGTTTCTTTGCCTCACCGGGTTTCAGAATAGTTGGTGCCCTAGGAGCCCGCCAAAGGTGAAGCAGTGTGTGCCTGTGTCTTTAGTATTACTAATAACTCACAGATGAAAGTATTCTGATATATTTCAATCCACCTACCATGTATAGAAAACAGTGTTCTTGAAGATCATACCATAGAAATAGATAAAGATATTCCTTATTCCTCTTGAATGTCTGCATAGTACTCCCCTCTGTTGTAGATATACTGTAGCTTATTTATACAAACCTAGATTTGATGAAGCTTTGGGTTATTCCAGTCTTTAGCTATTACAAAGTTAATAAATAATCCCTAATACTTTTTAAAAATTAGATTATTCGCTGCCCTTAAGATGATTTCTCTCCCAAGAGGACATCTGGGGCTTCTTTGAATACATATTCACTTTAACCTGGATATTCTATTAAAATTACAGTGTTTCATAATTTCAATTTTGATATAGCATTTTAAAATATGTAGATTATAAGACAAGGTATTTTGTAAAGAAAAGCTACGCCTAAGACTACTTGGAATACATTTAAAACTTGATTCATTTGGCAAAATATTTTGGATGATTAATGTCCTGTGGAATTCAACTGAAAATAAATCAGCTCCCTTTAAAACATGGTTTTAAAATAATTTATATCTTTGTGGAAGTCAAAATAGGGAAAATTTGGTCAATAAATTATTTGTAGTAGAATACTGTATGATTGTAATGTTTGGAAGTAACCAACCACTTCGTGTTTATGCATTTTTTTAAACTGTATTTTATTTATAGTTGGAATTATAAACACACATATTTAGGAATCAAAAGAAAAACTAAAATAATGTTTAGATGCTCATCCTTATGAGTTGGTGGCTGTCTGGAGTTAAAGAAACAATATCAAACTTTAATTTTAAAATAAGTTTCATATTCCTAGTTGTCCTTCATTTTTTTCCTTAGTGTTGAACAGAATTAATATTTTTTTCTTATAATAACTAGTTATTTGTAATATACTGTTAATGTTGGCTAATTATCCTTCCTTAATTGTACATCTCTTCAGCATTAAACCAAATTACATTTGTTATAAAACCATGATGCACAAATTTCACATTAAAAGTGATGACTTTTAGGAGTCTTCATCCATGGGATGTCCTAAACAGAACAATACACAAATGAAACATATGAGAAAAACATTATTTATTAAAAACCTATGTTTATTAAATCACAAGTTCCTTTTAGGTTTATTTTCCCATTTTTTGTCATAAGTGATAGAGAAACAAATATAAATTAAGGAAGAAGAAGCATGGGGAGGATGAACTAATTCTTTGGCCCACAGTGGAATGACTGAAGAATAGTTCTAGCTTCAGGTATGGGGCAAACAAGTAAGGACTCAGAGTCCCTCCATCTGCTGGATCAGCTTCATCTATATTAGCTCCATTCTCAAAAACAGGCTCTTTCACCACTCATCTCTGGAGGGCTGACAGCTGTTCCCAGGCTGTGTAAGAGAGCAGTGGTCTTTGAAGGCTTCCTGAATATATCCTGAGATTCATTCCAGTGAGATTCAATATGAACAAATGGCTGTGCTCAGGGAAATTCAATGTGCTAATTTTCTTTGGCCTAATACATGTGAGAATCAGGGATCAGTGCTTCCTAAGACAAAAGTCCTTCTGCTTTCAAGAACGGGAGTGGACGGAGGACAACAGTCAATCAATGTTTCCAGAGGTCCTAAGACTTGCCAGTGCATTTTAAAAAACTTTTCTAATAAGTCAAACCAATTTTTTAAATGGTTTTGTCTATGCTTATATGCTCTTATTTAGAAGATTTCTTTTGCCTCTGGAACCTACACAGAACACGGCATTTCGTCTACTGATTTACTTACGAGACTGAATGGAATTGGGAGAAAGGGAGAAAGACTTGGCTTTATTGCTGTGGAAGTTTCTGCTATCCCTCCCTGCCTCTTTTATTTCCTTCCTCTCCCTTTCCTCCTTTTCTTATTCTCTGTTTCTCTTCACTTCTTACTCCTCATTTTCTCCTTCTTTTCCTCTCTTTTCCATCACTTCTTTATCTTTCGTTTTCTATTTTCTCATTTCTCCCTCTTTCCTTGCCTATTATCTTGGCTCTGTCCTTTTCTCATTCTTTAATCTGCTTCGAGCTCCTCACCTTTCATCTTCAAAATCTTTCTCCCATCTTTCTAAACCAAAGGATGCAGTCAGCATGAGTTAAATAAATTGTTAATGGATACATTTCTCTTTGTGTAAGGAAAATGAGTGATGGACAGAAGAGGCTCCCCATGTGTTCTGGGTCCAGTTCTATCAAGGTTTGCTCATCAGTGATCCCAGTCACTATATCTTCAAGTATCTTTAAACATTTTCACTTCACTGGCATTCAATGGAAATTACATTTACCAAGAGTACTAACAAAATTCACTTGATCAATTTGATCTTAGCTTATATTAACTAATTTCTGGCACTTCATACTGTTTAATTTCTCCAAATTGAAACATGTTCTTTCTTAATTTTCAGGACAGTATATTTCATTCTAACCTAAATAGATTTCTCCATATATATGAAACCAGATAGCAATAACTGTCAGTGACATTCAATTGACATATATACACACACATACTCATACATGTTGTCAATTTTCTTTCTGTGTTTAGGATCTTTTCTCTTCCTCCTTAAGAGGCCGCGCTATAAATATCTGTATCCCCAGCCCCTTTACATAGATTTTGTGTAAGTTTCAGATAGACAGACTAATCTCCTTCCACCATCAAAGTTTTATAGATGATTAGAGTAAAACCTCGATATAACTGACTAATTCAAGCAAGGGGGTGTCTGTTAAAGCCAAAAGTCTGTTATATAATAAAGTAGGTTTTCTGAATCTGTATGTTAAAAATCTGACAAATTAGTTAGTTTACCTGCTTTTATATATGTAGACACATTTGCGTAACTAAAATTAATTATATATGAAAAGTTTAATTTCACAGAAAAGTTTTCTATATGTATTACTATAATTTTAAATTTATACTGAATAAGTCTAGTAAATTCATGCATTCACCAGTCACTGTGAGTAAACAAATGCACACGGCTGGGGCATGGCCATGCGGTCAAATTGCTGCAGAAAGTCATGCCACATGACACCAGAACCAGTTACCACCCCATGCGGTGTGATCATGTGCTAATCATTCATTAAACATGGTTTACAAGTAGAGACTCTTGGATTTAAAAATGTAGACTACAGTTGTAGATATGTGATATTTATTTATGTCAACGAAATTATTACAGTGTTTTTTCAACATACGGCCTATTTTCTAAAATTTGTTAAAAGTAACAGTGAATTATAGTAAAAAAAAGTAACCTGTTAATTTAATTATATGCAAATCTTGATTAAAAACATTTGTTAAATTAACTGGGTGTTAATTTTCACGTATGATATACGAACTGGAAATTCTGTCCATTAAATCCAAAGTCCATTAAATAGAAGTCCACAAAATCAGGGGTTTACTGTATTTAGAAGGCAAGAAAAAACTTAAATTACAGCATATAAGTTTCTCTTTATCAACAAAAAATAATTCCTTATATTGGAATAAGCTGAGATTTAAAATTTGGTGAGTATTTCACTAATTTCTACTTAACGTGCGTTTACTGAGCATGCACTCTGTGGCTCTTGAGTCTGATGCTTAAAGTTATGAGTCTCTGTTTAGCTAGAGGCCAACAGCTGAGTATCTATGTCTATAGTAGCCTTGAATCCTTGATCTATCACTTTCTACCTATGACCTTTGGCAAGTTGCTTATCATCTCTCTGCTTTAGTTTTTTCATTTGTAAAATGGAGGTATTAATAGGTATGTTAGAGAGTTTTGTGAGGATTAAGGGTGACAGAATACATAACAAGTATAATACTTTTGAGGTGCTTCCTGTTCCAGACAGCCTTGTTGGGGAGCTGGTCAGTTTTCTCCTGCCTCTTGTCACTGTGAGGGATGATCAATGAAGACGGAGTTGGGAGGAGAGAGGCCATGGTGTACAAGAAGCCAAAAGCTAAACACTCACTACGCACTCCTGGTACCTGGGAAATACAACAATGGTGTGTGTAGGGAAAATCTTGGTTTTCTGATTTTTGAGGATCATGGGAAAAGGAGGGAGAATGAACACAGGGTGATGAAGGTGAGCCTACTGCCCAAAGATAAATTTAGGGATAGAGTGAGGAGAGGGTAGAAGTATCTTGCCAACTCATGGTTTGGATTCAAGATTACCCTACACTGCAGTGGTTCTCAACCTTCCTAATGCTGCGACCGTTTAATATAGTTCCTCATGTTTTATGTGGGCGTATCTGCATGTGGGCGGACCCGCCTGGAGATGGATAGAGGAGCGGTGTCTCGGTTCCTAAGACCATCAGAAATATGTGTTTTCTGATGGTCTTAGGCGACCCCTGTGAAAGGGTCGTTCGACCCCAAAAGGGGTTGCGACCCACAGGTTGAGAACCGCTGCCCTACAGGATATCTACTGTACAAATATGTAAATATGTTTATTTATTTATTTTTCAACATGTATGTACAGAGAAAGTACTTATATGAACATTCACCACTCACCCTTAGTGCCAAGTGGCATACACTGGACAAGAAATTCTCACCTAATCATGAGACAAGAACTCAGAAGGCAACTGAGCATAGATAGCAGGTCCCTGTGGGGGTGAGATTAAAAGTGCCCTGGAGAATTTCAGTTCACACTGCCACATCAGGGTTAGTATGGGGAGTCCTGGCCAGACCGTGTAGATCTGAGGTGGGATGGAGTTAGCAATGGTAGACCACTAGATCCCAATTCAATTGAAGCTTCCCGTCCAACTCTCTCACTAAAAGTCAAATCTTGCAAGCAAACGCTATAAGGGTATGCAATGCCCAGGCAATACAGGAGCATCGTTCTGCATCCAGAGGGACCCAACAAACAATGACCATGTTCAGGGATCTCCTCTTTTCTACCTTCATGAAGTCACAGTAACCCCATTTTGTACTGAGGTGACGAGGAGAAAATTGGAGAGATTGAGCTACCTGATCTCTTTAGAGCATCCCAAATAGGGAGTAAAGCTCTGAAGAGACTGTTTATTTTCACTTAAAGATTGTTTACTCCAGCAGATACCAGAATATTGATAACTGGAAAGTCCCAAAATTCTATTTTGAGGAAGATCATAGTAGTTTTATAAAGTAACCTAATTTTCTGGACATATGAGTAGGAGTAGTAATTCTGACGTTTTCTCAATTCCACCAGGAAGCAGTCTAATTTTTTGTGGGTGTGGTAGGGAAGGCTTTAGGAAGAGTGATGATAGACTAAAGTAAAATAAAAAAGTCAAGTCAAGCCCTGGCCAGCATTGCTCAGTGGTTAGAGCATGGGCCCATGCACCAAAGACTCCTGGGTTTGATTCCCGATCAAGGGCATGTAGCAGGTTTGAAGATTCAATCCCCGGCCTCGGTCTGGGTGTGTGCGGCATTCAGGAAGCAACCAATTGGTGTGTCTCTCTCACATCAACGTTTCTCTCTCTCTCTCTCTCTCTCTCTCTCTCTCTCTCTCTCTCTCTCTCTCTCTTTTCCTATCTCTCTCTTTGTCTTTCTCTCCTTCTCTTCCCCTCCCTTCTGCTCTCTCTAGAAAGCCAATGGAAAAAATATCCTCTGGTGAGGATTATTAAAAAAAAAAAAGTCAAATCAAGTACAAAGTATGCATGATTGAGATAGTCACCACTCTGGGCAAGTGGGGTGTCATGCTGCTGTGACCTTCTGAGAAGCTGTGTTGAGTACGTCTCAGAACTGACCACCAAAGGAACAGAAGATGTGAGCATCTGTCCACCTATCATCTTCCACCCCACCTTGATCAAGGGTTAAGTTCCTCAGATCCCTGGATTTGCACAGGCATGATGGCCTACTAGGTTTCTGTAGGCATTCCTCAGTGCCTATCAGAGAAGCCCCAGGACAGAAATTAATTGAGAAATTAACATATACATATGTAAGGTCTACTATATACTCTTAATTAATTGAGGTACAACTGAGGCAAGCAACTGCCAGGTTACACCTGTGCGAAGCTGGTAGCTACCAAATGACTGAACTACAGGGCAGCTTGACAATATAGTGTGGAGCCAAGAGGTGTGCAGAACCCAGCCCCATGACCTACGCGAATTACCTCAGAGTTCCTGGAACAGAGTAAGTGCTTAATAAAGGAGAGCTATTTTTATTCCCAGACACAGTTCTTATGAATCATGCACACTCTTTGATCTCATTACATGAAATGGTGCCAGGTATAACAGGAAACAGGATCCAAATAAAAGACTTTAGGTGAATGAATAAATACAAACAGACAAGATACAAATTACTGCCTTCAATAAACTCATCGTTTTATAGAAAAATATATTTTAAAAATAGTTCCATTGGTATAATCATAAGAACTTCTGTGTTGTTTATGCTGCACCTTGTTCTAAATATTGTCATTAGACAATAAAATTATATGCAATAGGGAGGAGTACTAACAAGAAGATGGGGAGAGGCAAAACAGGAAATATTTCCCAGATCAGGAAATATCTCACTAGGATTTTGCTGTGGAGCCAACAACAAGAAAACATGCCTTATGAAAAGGTGAGCCCTGGGGTGTGCTGCAGCATAAAACGTACTTAAGCAATTGGGAAGCAGGATAATGTAGTGGTTACAGGTGTGGGTTCTAGAGCCAGACTGCCTAGCTCAGATTCTGTCTCTGCCACTTAATAGCTTTGTACCTCTTAGAAAGTTACTTAATTTCTCTGTGCCTTAGTTTCTTCACTTGGAAAGAGTATATTAAGAATAGTAGCTCTTGTGATAATTAAGCCATTCAAGTCAACCAAAACACTTAAAATAATACCTAATGCACAAATTGCCATATAAGCATTTGCTGGTTTTAAAAGAATTTTTATTATTGAAATATTTCAGGCTAACAAAGAAAGTATATATAAGTAAGGAAGCAGTAATTTCATTTCAGATTATGAGAAAAGAAAGCAAAGATGATAGAAAAAGACAGGAAGTCAGAAATTTAAACTTAAAAGATGTTAAAAGGAATTTTGAAAAAAATGGGGCTAATGAGAGAAAACATGAAAGAAGATAAGAATTAGAGTTGAACTTTACCAAACATATGTGGTTCTTCTAATTTGTGAATGAGTATAGAAAATTTGAAAACTATTTTATTCTGAACCACCTCCAGGAAAGAGTAAAGGTTAACAATTCTTAGTAGGGAGGAATAAATATGTGGGTTTTTTTTGTTTTTTTGTTTTTTTAAAGCAGATAAAAAATCTTAGGAAAGAAATGCATTTAATGCTTAATATCTTTTTACGAAGGGGCTTAGAATGTATTAGTTAATAACAAAGTTACTATAACTGTGATAATGAATTAACCTCAACATATCTGTAACAACCCAATAGAAGTTTAATTTGCCCAATGACTCTCTAACATGAGTGTTCCTCTTTTGATAGAGGGAGGCAGGGGTGAACTCAGTTCCACACAGTCATATCTGGGTCCAGGCTGTTGGAGGCTCTGCCATCTCAACACACAAGAATTTCTAATTGACCATGGTAGTTGCCGGCCACAAGATAGGGGAATAGAGAGGACAGAGAAGGTATAATCGGTTTATATAAAACCTTTTTCTAATCCAGTCACAAAATTTTTTTCATGTGTTTTCTTTTAGAAGTTTTATTTTAGCTCTTATAATTAGGTCTATAACATGTTGATAAAATTATAAAAATTTTGAAATACTCTTAACCATAGCTAAAAGAAAAGAAATATATCTATTCATGGGAAGAATCAATTTCATAGAGCTATATTTCCAAGTTATGTATAGATGGAATTCTAATGCCAATAAATATAGTTCATTAGCATTTCTATAATGAACTTGACCAGCTAATACTAAAATTTATTAGGAAGAACAAACATCTAATATATACTCTTAAGAAATGTGAGAGACTTGACTTTCAAAATATCAAACTTATTTTGATGCTATAATAATTAAGACAGTGTAGTACTAGTCAGTAATGGAAATTTCACCAATAAATAAAATAGAAAATCTAGACTCAGACACTCATGCATAGGTAAAGTTCGTCAATGGAAATTGTATTTTAGGGAAATGGGATAATGAGAGGCTCTCTAACAAATGGTGTAAAACAGCTACTGCGAAGGGACTTTGAAGATACAATGAAGATTACGAAATTTCAAATAGGGAGGTTATCATGGACTATCCAGGTTGGCATGATGTAATCATCAGTGTTCTTTAAAGCAGAGAGATTTCTCTGGCAGAAGACAGAGAGATGTGGCAGAAGAAAGAAGCCTGGATGAGATGAAGGAGAAGGGAAGGTCAAAGAGACTTGAAACATGAGAAGAAACAGACCCACCACTTACTGGCTTGGAAGGCAGAGGAAAGGAGCCATGAGACAAAGAATGCAGATGCCCCCTAAAACCCAATGGCCATCACAGAAACAGGGACCTCAGTCCTACAATCACAGAAAACTGAACTTGGTCAGCACTCTGAGCTTGGATGTAGATTCATCCTCAGAGACTCCACAAAGGAATACAGACCTGCCATAACTTGTTTCGGAGCCTTTGCTTGACTTATACTGATAAAATTCTCCCTTCTTCTCCATGACTTCCTCCTTGGTCCAGGTGAGGGAACTTTTTTCATCCCAACCTTTAACCTCACCTGCAAAGTGGAATCTGCCATGATGAATGAGGAGAAACAACAGATCACTCCATTTCTTACAATAAGTTGCCACAGCATTTTGCCCATGAATCATACTGTAATCTTACCAAATATCATGATTTTGGTGAGCAGTACATTTTCGAGGAATCACAGATGACTTTATCTACTGAATTCCTAAGAAGAGCTATGTGAACAGTCAGAAAAACTAAAGTAACTCTGATTCCGGTGCTTTCTGTAGCAACTCTTCTATTAAAAGTCATCAGATTGCCCTGGCTGAGTGGGTCAGATGGATGGGGCATCGTCCTGTACACCAAAAGGTGGCAGTTCAATTCACGGTCAGGGCACATACCTAGGTTGTGGGTTCAATCCCCTGTTGGGCACACTCGGGAGGCAACTGATTTCTCTCTCACATGGGTGTCTCCCTCCCCCAACCCTCCGCTTTCTCTCTCCTTTCCTCTTTCTCTCAAACCAATAAATAACATTTCCTGGGGTTAGGATTAAATAAAAGTAATCAGATTATAATGGCAATTATATCATCCTTCCTTGTAGATTTTCAACTTGTTTTTGTTTGTTTTTTTCTTCTTGGCTTATAACTTAGTTTTTCCAAAATAATCTTTAACGTTTAGGCATCTGACTGCTGCACATGCCAGTGTGCAGTGTGAACCTGTGCAGCCATACTTGGCTTCAGTGGTCCTTGGTAAGGTGCATATCTGGGTGATAAAAGCATAAAGGTAAACACAGAAATATTGAACATAAATTTGAACATGGTGTTTGCACTTAGAAGAAGGGAAATAATTGGGAAGGGACTTACAGTGGGTTTCAGAATACACAATATTTTTCTTGTGTTTGGGGGATAAATGAGTATTTAATATGTAGCTTTTCTTTGAACTCGACTTATTTTACAGACTCTTCTAAGTAGCAAGTATATTTTACACACATACACACACATTGTAACAGCAGCAATTATCTGAGGAAGATAAGGGGAAAGCTACTGTTAATTTTCATAACCTGACTTTTTTCAGGCCAAACCAATGAGTTAAATGGGAATCATCATTTCTGGATCTTTCTAGTCTTTGAGAATGGAGCTAATCCATCCTATTCCCCCAGAGATGTGATTTTGCATTTAGTTTGCTATTTTGGAGGTATCTTTATCTAGTCCTTCCATTCCTGATTTATTTCATAGGACAGGGAGCCATGGTGGGGATTAGGCTAACCCTTGAATATATGTACTCTAGTTATATATTCAGGAATTTCATAAATTAATCCAGAATTATTTCAGGGAGTCATTTAAAATATCTTGGGAGAGATCTGGAGCAATTTTTTCTTTTCTTTTTAATTTATCTTTATTATTGAAAGTATTACAGAGATCCCCTTTTCTCACCCATTGACCCCCTTCACCCTGCTCCCGACCCCCAGGCCTTCACCACACTATTGCCTGTGTCCATGTGTTATGTATATAAGTTCTTCCTCATTCCCACAAGCCTTCACTTTAACTAATTGTCCACATGGCTATCTAGGTCCTAGGGATTAATGTGATCTCAAAAACAGTGTTGATAATTCCCCAAATGTCCAAAGGTATTTTTTTTGCCCCAGGTCATAGTTATCCTTATAATGGCCCCAGGTCCCTTTAGACACACTTACAAGGAATATTTGCAGAATGTAATCGGGATAGGTTTTGTGCAGGAGTACCTATCTTTCCCTTTATTCTGCAGGAGGCTGGTCTCTGAATAGATTCAGTTTCAGGATTTCAGTAAATAGCTGTAATTCTTTATTATTGTGATTCAAAATAAGTCTCAATTTAACAGATTTAAAAAAATATTTTTACTAACATAAAATCTAAATGTGCCAACTATCTTGTAGTTCTGGGGACTACAAGTTCTGCCAGTCACTTTGGGTGATGTCATTCTGGCTCTGATCCCTGCTTTGGTAACCACACCCATGCGGCCTGAGGTTAAGTTCTAGCACTTGGCTGCTGCCATTGCCAGCCTCCGTCATTACTATGAAATTTGGAAGCTCCTTTCAATAATAACACTAGTCCCTCTGACCTGCATCCACTGGGCTGTAGAAGACAGAACTGCAGCCATTTTAAGGGAAATTGAAGCTCTTCCTAGCCACGTGCTTCCTAGTTTTTCAGTGTCCTTTACGCTCTTGGGACATAATTAGAGGGTAGGTGAGTGTATTGTACATCATAAATCACGTTCAACAATCCCATATCAAATGTCTTATTTCCTTCCACTATATTATAATAAGGAATTTCCAACAGTTCAATCTCATTCTGTGGAGGCCAATCAGCTTGCAAAGCTCAAGTAAGAACCATTTCCAGCCACTCAGTTTAATAATAAATCATGAGTCTCACATAAAATCATCCATACTGAGAAATCCTACCTCATCTAAAATTATGTTTCTTTTGACCTAATCTAACACTCTCAGAATTCATGCATACATACTCTCTAGAGTTTTGCCAATATAAATGATCAAGTTATTGGAATTCTTTTGGTATAGAAGCCTTATTTTTCTGGGTTTTACTTTACGTTTGCCTGCTGGGCCATGCAGGAAACTTACTCCAGTCAAATTGCTGGGAATGATGAAGGATGGTGTAAAGAGTGAGCAATATAATTTGCATATATTTCAAAAGAGTTAGTTTTGGTTACTTTGCCACAGGTAAAGTCATAGACTTGTCAGTGATGACAGGAATATCCCATTGAATAGTGAATGAAAGATTGTTTCTATAGGCAAGTGGAGTTGCTATATTTGAAGGACTCAGAGATGCCAAATTCTTTCAAATGACCTCTTTCCAATGCTCAGGCTTCTACTATTCCTGAATGAGAGGTCTAACTTAAATTGCAAATTCAACCTATGTCATGATTTAGGAACTCACAGGATTAGATCCCATGTCTGATTTTCAGCTATATTAGCTCTGCAGCTAAAAGAAGGAAGGGAGTATTTTAGAAAAGTGATAGAAAGCAAAAACAGAAACTTGTATCTTAAATATAACCTAAATACAGCAATATTTGCTGCTTTTTTTAGAACTTGGAAACATACCATAATATATCTGGTTTAATTAAGATACGTTTGCATTTGGTCTAACAAGTTTACCAATTCAAATAGGTTTGTTAATTTGAATTAAAATTTCGATTTGTAGAATGGACCAGTTTTGAAATAGATGACACCAGATCCCAAAATGTGGACCAAAGAAAAGAGGTTTTCTGAAGCCACCCCCAAGCCAGTGAAGATTGATAGCTTACCTAAAATTAGATTGGTGTGTTGGATATTTAGGTAGGAGCAGTCTTGAGAAGAGGCTATCAGTCAAAATGCTGATGACATAAACAATATTGAAATAAATAGCTGATGAGGCACACTCTGTTGAAATAAACATTAATTTCACTGCAATATGCCTTATCAGCCATTTATTTCAAAACTATAGATGTATGTATTATAAATAATAGGCTTTATAATAGGTTGTTATTAACCAACCTTATAAAAATATAAATTATATATTTATACATGATAGATCTTATAAATAAGTAAATATGTGTATGTATTATGGGAGCTAAAATTTGTGATATGAAACAATTTTTAACTCTGAATTGAGCAATATGTTATCGCCTAGAATGAAGAGGTTATTTATAATTAAATCTAATTAGGTTACTCATCACTGGCTCTGGTGATGCAGACCACACTTTATCTTCATAGCTGTAGTTCACCCAAAGCATCATATCAGTTGGTAATTGGAATGTAGACGAAATAACCAGCCTAGCACCACAAGATCCTCGATTTTGTTCACCCAGCAACAACAAAAAACACTTTAACTGTGACATTTATAACATCTTTATATTTTGTGGCCATTCAAATCTCTTTACTTTCAGGACTTTGAAACATTAATGCTTTGGTGGAATAAACTCTGAACTCAGAGATATAGATTCAAGCCTGGGATCTCCAACTTGTTGACATAAATGAGAAATTCATTTAATTTTTCTGGGCCCTGATTTCTTCATATGTGAAATGAAGGGACCTATCAGATACTCTCAGGTTTGTGCTAAAGCTAATGTACTATAATTCTATGGATTGCTTTAAAAAATATATACTTTTACAAATGTGTCTTAAATGCCATTGTAGTGTTTCATAAAAAGCCTAAGAAAGAACTTGAAAAAAATTTATTTTCATATATATATATATAAAATATAAATAAATATATAAATATATTTATATTTATAAATATATATAAATATATATATTTATAGTAGAATATTATCTTTTACTTAAAAGATATATAACATTGAAGTATTAAAAATGCATATGATTAAACAATAATGTTAGACAGTTGAAAGCCTCTATAAGCAACACATAATTCCTGTAATATAAAAATATAAGCTAAGATTCCAAAATGGTGGTGGAGTGAATGGAAGCTACAAAGACCATCTCCCAGGACCAAACTGGAATTACAACTAAAATAAGGACAAATCATCAGGAAAAAGCAACATAAAAGTAGCTAGAGAGGACCTATATATCCAGGGACAGGAAAAAGGACACTGAATCGCCTGGTAGGAACTGGAGAGGTGTGAGAGGGAGGGCTTAGAGCCCACGTACAGCAGCAGTTTTAGCTGTGAGCAGCTCCCTACTGGTTTAAATCCCAAGCTAGCTCCACAGTGCAGAGGGCCAGGACAGAGCACTGAATTAGCTACAGTCACTCACCTTGGGCTCTGGCAGAAGGAAGGCAGACTGTGCTGGTACTGTGTGGAGGTTCAGGAACTTGGAGAGCTGAGAGGGCAATGGGAGTTTTTGCTGAATCATTCCCTCACAGGACATTAGCCATATTATTCAAAGAGCCCCTTCCCAGAGCCCCAGGGAGAAGCAACAGGCCGTCCCTCAGAAATTTAACATCACCCAGCCAGGCCAGAGAAATGCAAATTAAGGTTCATTAACAGCTAGCATCTGCCCCACCCTCTGGAAATCCTCTTACCCTGAACACCTGAGGGAGTTTTTCATTCATATGAGGGCTACAACCAAGGTTCATCAAGTAACTGAGATGAATAGCTCCAGGAAAAAAACTAGAGGATAACTGAACTTTTCCTGGGCTTGCAAATCTACCCAAGAAAGTAAGACTTGACAGTGGTGTTTAACGTGGGTCCTCCCATACTCATCCAAACCCAGTAGAGGGACCCACAACCAGCAGAACACCAACACCCACAGGGAAAATTTGGCAGGCTCCAAAACCCACTGAGACAGCCAAAATGGTGAAACAAAGAAACAAATTCCAAATGAAAGAACAAGAGAACTCTATTGAAGATGAGATAAATGAAATGCCGTTAAGCAAGTTATCAGAGGTAGAGTTCAGAGTGATGGTAATGAGGAAGCTCAACAGCATGAGTAAAGAGCTCAACACTATGAGTAAAGATATAGAAACATTGAAAACCAACCAATTGGAAATGAAGAATGACATAACAGAAATAAATAATACATTGGAAGGAATAACCAGCAGAGTAGAGGAAGCTGAGAGTCGGATCTCACTTATTTGTGGAATATAATGAACAAAATAAGCCGATGAACAAAATAGACCCAGAGACATAGAAAGGAGTATGGTTCAGCCTGACAAACCTCAGAGGAGGGGGTGAGGGGGATGGATGAGATAAACCAAAGAACTTACATAAATGTATGCATAACCAATGGACATAGACAACAATGCTGGGGGGGTGGGGGGATGAGATGGGGAGGGTGTCTAGAGGGGAAAAAGGAGAAACATCTGTAACAAAAATGAATTAATAAAAATTGAGAGAAAAAAATTGTTAAAAGTTAAAAAATATATATATAAGTGAAATAAGCCAATTAGAGAAAGACAACTATCATGTGATCTCACTTATTTCTTGAATATAATGAGCAAATTAAGCTGATGAACAAAATAGATCCAGAGACATGGAAGTAGGGAAAAGACTGACAAGCCTCAGAGAGAAGGAGGGGGAGGGGAGGGAAGAGATAAACCAAAAAATTGATATGCATATATGCATAACCAATGGACACGGACAACAGTGTAGTAAAGGCAGGGGTTGGGGCAGGAGTGGGGAGGACTGTGCCAATGGGGCAAAAAAGGAGGAATATCTGTAATACTTTCAACAATAAAGATAAATTTAAATAAATAAAAATATTTATATGTATGAATAAGTATATTCATATATATATATATATATATATATATATATATATATATATATATGAAGGAAAACACCATTTGTGAAAGCATGGATGGACCTAGAGGGTATTATGCTAAGTGAAATAAGTCAGACAAAGAAAGGCAAATACCATATGATTTCACTCATATGTGGAATCTAAAGAATAAAATGAAGTAACAAGCAAAATGGAGACAGACTCATAGATGCAGGGATCAAAGAGCGGTAGCCTGATGGGAGGAGGATTGGGTGGCTGGGTGAAAATGGTGAAAGGATTAAGAAGTAGAAATTGGTAGTTACAAAATTGTCACAGGGTTATAAAGTATAGGATAGGGAATATAGTTAATAATATTATGGTAACTATGTATGGTGCCAGGTGGGTACTTGAATTATCGGGTGGATTACTTTCTAAATTATGTAGTTGTTTAACCATTGTTCAGTACACCTGAAACTAATATTAAATAATGGTGAATGTCAACTGTAATTGAAAAATAAAATTTAGAAAAATAAATAAATAAATTTGAATCAGTGTTTCAGAACTAGACAATTCCAAGGGGCATTATTCATTATTTGAATAAAATACTTTTTAGATTTTCAAAATTTAAAAATTATGAAAATGCATAATATTTGTGTGAATATAAGGAACAAGGCACTCTAATGTACAGAATGTTAATCCTTGAGGGAGAGAATTTATTTAAGAAATTATTTCAAAATTTAAATATATATAAATATCCTTTGATTCTATATTATCACTTCTAGGGTTTTATTCATCAGATAATGATGCACTTGTACACAAAGTTGTATAAAACACACATATCCTTTCCATCATTGTCAATGCAGATCAACCAAAGAGATAAAGGAGAAGAAAGAAAGAAAACAAAGAGAAACAAAAGAATTGGAGGAAACTAAAACCTAGCTGTAGGAGTTTGGTTACATAAATTTAAGCTACTTATACAAATATACTAGTATTCCACCATTAAGAAAGTAAAGTCAAAATGTAGGTACTGCAATGGGCAAATCTCCAAGATGTACCATGGTTCATTGATTTTGAGATGCATTTTTGCACACATTAACATATCTGAAATCTAGAAAATCTCAAAATCCTATTTTTTCAGGGGGTAATTTTATTGCCAGCACAACAAAACACCAGACTCAGACCTGTGGAATGATTGACAGCTGTTGGGAGGAAGTCCCCTGAGAAAACAATTTGGTTTCCAGGGATAAAAAAATACTCCTCTAGCCCTGGCTGGTATGGCTCAGTTGGTTGGACATCATACTGTGCACCAAAAGTTGCTGGTTCCCTTCCTGGTCAGGACACATGCCCTGGGTCTTGGGCTTGATCCTGGTGGTGGTGGGGGTGGGGCACTGCAGAAGGCAGCCAATCTATCAATGTTTTGCTCTCACATTGATGTTTCTCTCTTCCTCTTCCTCTCTCTCTACAAAATCAATTAAAATGTATTAAAAAAAAAATACTCCCCTAGTCCCTCAGGCTGGATTGGTAAATTTGGCATGTTTTGGAATATTCAGGAAGGTGGTCTGTTTTAGTTGGTTCCATCTGCTATAACAAAATACCACAGACTAGGTGGCTTATTAAAAAAACAGAAATGTTTTTCTCACAGTGCTTGAGACTGGAAGTCTGAAAGCAAAGTGCCAGCACTATGAGACTCTGTATCTGGTGAGGGCCTGCTTCATGGTTCATAAATGGCCATCTTCTGGATGGCACCTCACTTGGCCAAAGGGGTACGACGGCTCTCTGAAGTCTCTTTTAGAAGGGCACCAATTTCAATCACGAAACCTCTGCCATCATGGACCTCATTACCCCCCAAATGCTCCATCTCCCAATACCATCACTTTGAGGACTGAAATTTTCCCACATGGATTTTGGAGGGACACATTTAGAACATGGCATAGACAGTGGCTTTTATATTTTATGACTTAAGAACTGCTAAATCAAGTACTTGATAGAACACACATTAATATTGTGAGAGAATATACTTACTTTGTTGACTACTATTTCCAAGTGGTTTCAACTGGTTATATTTTGAATGTGAAATTTTAGGATAAGCCAATCTATTTTACTTGAATTTTTTTTCAATGTATGCATTAAATAGTCTATAAAAACACATGTTTAATTAAAGCTAAGAGAACACATAATTATGTTTAAAACAGAACATTTAAATGACAAAAATATTGTGTTATAGTTTAACTGGTAGTATTTTTCTTTCTTGTTGGAACATAAATTAATGATGCATCTTTCAAAAGATGGTGTCTTAGAATGGATGAAATATGGTATTGTTAAGTGAAACAAAAGGATAATACAAAACAGAGGAATCATATAGTCTTATTTCTGTGGGGAAAATTAAAAGAGAATTGATTTATGTATCCATGTGTATGGAAAGTGTCTGGAAAATACAAAAGACACTGAAGTATGTGGACTGGGACAATGAGACAGAATTAGAAGTAAACGTTTTTTCATTGAATTTACTTTGATAATTTTTGTTTCACCACGTACAATTTTCATAACAATAACATCAGATTATCTTCAAATTTCTATGGAAATTATTGGGTAAGACCCAACCATTACAAGAAGTATCGATAAGATTGCCTAAATGATTATGATTATAAAACTTTACATAGAATTTCTTACTGTCGCAATACCTTTATATCTTCAGCTTACATTTCGAAGAAGGTAGAAAATGAGGCATTAATACTTATGTAAAAATGCATGAATTAAGTATTCATCTCCATTCTATCTCCTTCTTATCTCAGAGTTTCCCCTCCTCATTTATGCCCCATGATCTTTTCACGCTTACAGTATATCACCTGTAAGTAGAATGGTAGCTATGACCCACTGTTCAGTCAACATTCACTCAAGAAAGAGAACGATTAATTTTTATCAGCTCTGTTTTGCTCAAACTCACAGTAATACCTTATATTAAAAATTATTTATACCAGGCCATAAATATGCACACTAAACAATTATTTATGCAAAATAAAGTTAGTAAACTGAAAATGTTAGTTTATGTACTATTGAAAGACAATGATTTTGACAGAACATATTTGTAAGCAGCATCACATAGCAAAAACGTGCTGTATATTTTTCCTTAACTACTAAAAATATGTTATTAAGTACATTATTTTATAGTATGCCAATTTATTAATATGAACTACATTTTCCATATAAAATGATTTTATGAGACTCAGTTGCCACACACACAATAACATTTGTTTTGTTGCTTTTTCTTGATCAGCTAGCCGTAAACATCATATTCCTATTTTGTCTTAAGTATTTAAGAATGTCAGCCTCAAGAATTATGCATTATATTATTTATTATGGTCAAAGGTCTGATTGATTAAAATAAAAACACCATTTTTTCAGGAGAAATAAGATGAGGTAAACCACTACAGTCATTAGGTAAATGACTACTTCCACGCAACATTTAACCACCTCACATTAACTATTACTTTATTTCTAAAGACATTTTATATTTACGTTTAAGCTTTATTACATTGAGTTTAAAAGTAAGTTGACATAATTAGGTTTTAAATAAAAAATTCAAATTACTAAAATTTATTGAGGACCTAGTAAGTGCAAAGAACGGCATGTAGCACAGTGGAAGAAACAAAAGGTTTAAAAGTTGAAGACAACTTTAGAATATATTCCTGAACACCATCTGTTATATGTGTTGTTTTATAGTAATAGAAATGCACAGTGAGTCATGACAAGGCTTGTTTTTCACCCTATTATCAAAAATCCAGGATAGTGCAATAGACGTTAACAGCAGATGGTTCAATTGTGAAATTAAGTTTGTTTTGCTCTGTATGTAGTACCTAGTACATATAATGATAGAAATCAATTTACATAAGATTCAAATATTTTTAACACAAACTGTACTAATTATAGCTATCTCATCAAATTATTATAAATACGTTTGTTGATTTAGAGACAACTGAAGAGAAAAACAAAATTCATATCAGATGTGATGAATCCAAAATATGAAAATCACCTAAATGGAGCCCTAAACAATTACTGAATTAAAATAATCAGCAAAGATAATGCCCTTTTTCCTATAACAAGTAGGGTAATTTCTGTGAATCTTAACATCTGGTTATCAATGTTTTAAAGATGTCCATCCGCCTGAGGACTGTAATGTAATTAGGCACATTAGCACTCTCTCTATAATTTGGGAGTAATTTTCATGAGAAAATATGACTTACGAAAGCTGTATAATGCCAGTAAGTTTGAATCAGTTGATTAGCACACATACATTTTGAATTGTAATTCTTATGAGAAGGCTTTGATTGAATGACTTCTCTAAGTAGAATTTGTGATAAGTATGACATCCTAAAAGATATGAAGCTGGCCTCTTCACTGAGGTAAGTAGCCTTCACTAATGTTGTAAGTCAAAGTCTCCATTTGTCAAAAAATGAACTTTTGGGATACTTGAGGAAGAAACAGTTTGGGGATTAATGTCATTGAGAGTACTGAGCAACATATTTCTGCTTCTGATTTATTTGAAATTAAAATAAACATAAAAATTTAAAGAAAAGATTGAAACAAACAAATTATCTATGATAAGAATTTAAAATGCCTCATATACCAATAGAGTAAGTGGAATACATGTTATTTCTAAGAATATTTCATCATTAAAGATAAGTGCTTAATATAATAATTCCCAATGTTTAATCAGATTTTTAAATTTTATATATTAAATTTTCACTATTAAATTGTTATAAAATGGCCAAACATTGTTTTCTAAGTATAATATCATTATAGTCTTAAACTATTGCGTAGGCTCATGTCATAAAAATCTGTTGTTTGTCAAAAATAATAGATACAGTAGATCATCACAATTCTTTATACTAGCGATAGCTTAAACATGTGTCATGTGACTGGTCTGCTTACTAGTTAATTTTAAATTTAGTGCTCATTTGAAAGAGATACTTAAGTTAATGTTGAAAAATCCTGATCTTCCGTGGATGTTAATGCAGTACCCACTAAATGTGTTTTGGGGAAAATAGGCCATTTCGATACATGTTTAATAAATTATATTCATTTGAACATTAATGTCTGTCATTTTGCATATGAAATGGTAAATATTGAGAAGAGTGTATCTACTCTCAATAAGTTTCCTTAATCATCGTTGAAGTCTACTCTTCTGAGTTGTTCTTCACAGCATCCTAAGATAAGCTTACTTATGCTGAACAACTATGTGGGGAATTTGATTTCAAACACTCTCATCAGTATGGTTTTCTAAGGTGCTGGTATTGTCTCTAATTGAAGCAGTGAACTTCCTGTACTTCATGATGCCAAGGATATACAATTTCTGCTGATTTAGGTATCTCATGTCAGGGCAGTAAGTATGCAATTAGCTTTAGTTTAAGTGATAGCAGCATGCTATAAATAAGATTCTTAATTGTGTTTGCAAGATTAAAATTCAGACTCATTGTTTGTTCCCTTTATTTCTTTGGTGGCATTGCGGTATATTCACACTGCTACCTCTAAATGAATGTCAACTTGTTTTACCTCGACTGCTGCTGGTCGATACTTCATTAGGCGGAATTGTCTTGTGTCCATGCAACCTTGAAGCTGTGGCTTAATTACCACCCGTATTATGCAGTGGCTCGGAGAGCTGTGCTCAGCTGTGTCAGTTTTGAAAAAAAAATTTTTTTAAGCCATGATGTTACCTATATCTTGGAAAAAATGACCACTTGGTTTTAAAAATAGTAATATTTGATAAATTAAGCATTACTGATTCTTTTTTTAAAAATTCATTGAAACACACAAATATACTAAGTTCAATTTTGAAACGCTTAATATTTTCCAAAATTCTTTGAAAGGAAGTACAATTTTCATGATGAAGCCATTGTGCAGTTAAGATAATTTAAAACTAATGGCTAAATTGCATTCATATGAAAGAGAGGAGAGGGGAGAGTGCACTGAAATGGCAATCATGACAAATGACATCTCTCGTCCAAGAGTCATTTTTCCTCACTAGACTGATTTGTCATCCTCACTTTTGACATTTTTCATCCTGCTATGAAATCACACTGACAGAGTCAGATATTTCTAGACTTAGCAGCAGCCACAGAAGGTGGTTTCAGGCCACCATTTATTTTTTGGTTGGCTCTTTCTGTTTTATTTTCAAGCAACAAAAATCTGGATGTGCAAAACTTTGTTCTCACAAAATATCATCCATTAAACAACTCCATGGAAGAAAACAGTTTTACAATAAAATGTGAAATGCTATGTAATATTGCTTAATTGACACTAAATCTTTTTACTGGTCATATTGAAGATGTACCAAAATTCCAAAAATGTTGTTTGGCCTGGTGTTTAATGAATTATTTAACAAGTCCTGCAGTTTATGCCAAAGTCCTAGAATTGGAATGGTTCCATGGAAAAATAATCAAAACCAGGAATTGTTTATCACCTCACAGAACCACTACATTTAGATGGGAAATTGGCCTTAGAATTTGTATTAGTTTCCTAGGGCTGTCATAACTAAGCACCACAGACTTACAGCTTAAGACAATGGAAATTTATTTTCTCACAGCTCTGGAGGCTAGATATCTGAAATCAATATGTTGACAGGGCTATTCTCCCTCTCGTAGGGAAATCTTTCCTTGCTTCCTCCTAGCTTCTGGTGGGTTGCCAGCAATCTTTGGCATGCCTTGGCTTGCAGCTGTAAAACTCCAATCTTTCCAAAGCCTACAAGAAAATTTTAGGCTCAAGATGGCCTTCTGGGCTTGAGTTTAAGACTGAGATGACACCCCTTTCTTTCTCCCTCCCTTGCCCCTTTCCTTCCTTCCTTCCTCGGAGAAACATTGACTAAAAATCTACTATAAGCCAGGAAACTAAGTTAATATTTATGGACATTTGGATCCATAAGAATTTTCCTTGAAGTATATCCCAGTTTAGTTTACAGATGGAGACGGGGAGCAAACAGTTTCGTGAGCTAAAAAGGTTCTCTGAAACATGTTCTCAATGTTTAGGGGGCATACAAATCACTTGAGAATCTTCATAAAATGCAAATTCTCAGACAAAAAGTCTGTTTTAGAGCCCAGAATTCAACATTTGAAATACATATCCAGGTGATACTAATGTTAGTGTTTTGTGGCACATGCTTGGAGTAACTAAGTTAAAAGGCATGAGTAAAAGAGATTTCACTCTAGCTAAAGACCTGGAAAACTCTTGAAGAATTAGGTTTCGTGTAATCTACATATCAAAGAACCAGCAGTAGGTGGCCACCTATAGAACAGGGGCAAATGGTAAAGACATGTGCTGAAAGAATGACCTGACTTGCAGTGTGAGAAAGTGAGGAGTCCAGAGTGAATGGGAAGAGGATGCTATATTGATAGATGAGTTGCAGCTTTGCATGCCAGGTTAGAGTATAATCTTAACCCTAGTCAGTGGAGAACCAGAGCAAGGTTAAACAGAGTAGCTGTGTAAAGAAAGATTTAGTAGCACAAATCTCAGAGTTTGTTGAATATTCACTGAGTGGCTGTGAGGTGCCAAGTATTGTCAGTACATTCATGAAGCACTAGTGAGCAAGACAAAATCTGTATCCCATGGGACTTCCATTCCAGTGGGAAGATGTAGTCTTAAGAAAGCAAATCATGTCTCTAGGAAGAGGGGCATGAAGAAACAGTATGAATTCAAAATGTTGATTAGATGGAAGAAAAGTAGGACACAAGAGTGATGTCTCCACAGAAAAATAAAACAGATAAAGCTCTACGCACATCAGGATGAAATGTCCACTTCTGGTGAAGTCTGTGGAAGAATTGATCATAAGTTCTTTTTTTTTTTATCCTCACCCGAGGACATTTTTTTTTCTTTTTTGCATTTATCTTCAGATAGAACAGGAGGGAGAGAGAGAGAGAAACATCGATGTGAGAGAGACACATTGACTGGTTGCCACACACACAACCCCAACTGGGGCCGGGGACAAACTGCAACCGAGGTACATGCCCTTAGCAGGAACCGAACCCGGGACTCTCTGGTCTGCAGGCCGACGCTCTAACCACTGAGCCAAACTGGCCAGGGCGGTCATAAGTTCTTAAAATATAAAACAAATGAAAAGATGAAGCAGTGAACTCTAGGGTAAAGGGAAAGAATTATAAAAATTAAATATAATCATCATACACTATATCACTCAACTATGCATACTGTATACATTATAATAATAATATAAACATGATTGATTTAAACTAAAACTGAGGATAGAAGTAAAAAGGGTTTGGTAAGTGTAAGAGAGAGCTTTTTATTTTCAATTTTATGAAGTCAAGTGATAACCTCTAAAGCAAAAATTTTTCAGAAATAATAGAATTAGCTGATTACTTAGACATATGAAGCTAAACACCAAGAGGAACAGATAAGAGTTGGAAGTGGTTGCTGCTGGGGCACACAGGTGCAACAGAGGACTACTACTTTCACCATTGTAGGGTTGGGGCTTTGGTGGATGAACAAAATGTAACCTAGAGGTATGCGTTCTCTAGGCCTGGCCAGCCAAGGATCAAAGTATGCCTGTGAATAGATAAGGTATGCATGAATTGGGTTTGGAAAGCCACCCTGAGAGCGCCAATGGGTGATACACCCAAGCGTGAATGTATTTGTTATGTATCTCCTATGTATCTCTGCTGAAAACAGCAAGAACCAGGAAGTATACTGGGCTTGGCTATAAGGTCAGCAGAGACGCGATCTCAAGGACTTAATTACCTAAAACATCATGTAACCTAGGGAAGCAATTTGCAAATAAATTGGGCTGTATCCAGAGATATGGAGCATTTGCTCCCTTGTGATGCTCTCCCTTACTCCAAGCAGTGTCTGCTTGTAGTTCATTGTATTGTGACCACCCCTGGCAGGCAGAGAGAGTTGGCACACCATAAGTCATTTGAAGTGTAAATTTATGTGCATTTACTACTTTGAAAATAATAAGAGTAACCTTGGGAGCTCTCCAGGTGAAATTTGAAACCAGCCCCATACACCAAGGGAGGGCCAGGACTGATTACTCCAGATTGGTAGGTGGCAGTTTTCATAAGCAAAGGTACCTACATAGGAGGCTTATCTCGGGCGGCTGCAAGATGAGTGGATCTTTGCACCCAACCTGCTAGAACTTGAAAAGATTGTATGGAGGCCTCACCTGGGTTCAGTCATGTATTCAGTCCAGATAGTCTCAAAAATGCCTCACTCTCTCAAGGCTGTGTCCTCCCCTATGTGGAAATAGGGGAGGGAAGAGGACCTCCAATTGCCCTGGTCCAGCTCAAGAGTCCACCAGTCACACCCTCTTGATGTCCTCCTCCAGCAAATGTCTTGAAAATTTTATACATAAACTATAATATGATAAGTTGGGAAATGTGAAGGAATCTATCTACCTGGGCAGGGGGAAAGTGTCAACACCTTGGAGCAGGTGGTTGGCAGAGACTTCTCTGGGGGAAGTGGCATTTGAGCTGAGACATGAAGGATGAAGGAGCCAGTCTGTCAGAAGTCAACAAAGAAAGGCCTGAAAGTCAATGGTAGCAGCCAATGCAGAAACCCTATAACTAGAAAGAGATTGGGTTGTAGGTGAGAACAAAAGAACACCTGAGTGGACCTGAAGCATAGTGAGGGAGAGAAGAATGGTTCTAGGTGAGTTTATTGTTGCTCAAATTGAGAAATTTCATCTGAAAATCAAGAGGAAGTCATCAGAGAACTTTAAGCTCGGGGCCTGAAAGTGATAAACCAGATTCTTATTTAAAAAGGAGACTCTGGAAGCAGTAGAATGACTCAGGAGGTTTTTGCTGTGTCTTAGGACAGAGATGATGGTGCCTAGACCAGGTCGGTATTCATGGAGATGCAGAGAAACAGATGTCAGCTCTATTTCAGAGGTGGGAATTTCTGCTGGAACTTCAGAGTAAATGCAAACGAAAAAGTGCTGAGGGCTGAAAGAGAGTAGTAGGAACAGTAGATTCAAAAGACACTGTGGAAAGAGAATTTATAGGACATGGTGACTAATCAGATATTTAGATGAGACGTAAAATCAGAGAATGAGTCAGATATTTCTAGCTTTGGATCTCCTTGAAATATTAGATTGGTTTAGGAAAAACTTGGAAGATATTTTCATAATAAACAGTCAATTTGATACCAGCAAATGCTGAAGCCACAGTAATTTTTGGAATCATTCAACAATTTTCAAGTGAAACCTGTGAGAAACTATTTTGCTTAAATTTGGTAACCTTAAACTAGATTAAAGTGCCCAGGCTATTGAAATATTATTTAGCAGTAGGACTATTTTCTGTTAGTCCTCACAGGCTTATGAAATTAAAATCAGCTTTGACGAAGATTTCTATTTTTTTTTTAGTTCACGTAATCCAGTTTTGTTCACTTTCCTAATAATTTTTCTCTGACTCTAGCTTTGTTTTCAGCTCATCTCATCTCTGCTTGAGTATCTTACCCACTTGCCCCCAAATAGTACAATGTATTGCTCTCTGGTCTTGATAATATTTTTTTCTTCTTTTTCCTCTCCAGTAGTCAGTGTACTTCACTATTCATCAAACATTCTTTGGCCATAGGATGCTCATACAGAAGGTGCAATTATTTACCAAATTCCTGATGGTGACTTTTTACTAAAGACTTTTTTTCTCTGTAACCATGAAATATGATTTTGGAAAATTGCCTCTGTGTACATGTATGAGTGTGCATGTGTGTTTTGATATGTTCATTTTTATTTTCTGTTACACTGACTACAAACTGTTCACAGAGTAAGAAAGTCCCTGTGTTTGTAAGTCATCCTTGCTCTTATGCAGCATGTCCTGAAATAAAAGACTTTCAGCTCTGAAATTTGATGTTTCTCTTAAGTTCCTTTTCTGAAACATTTCCACTTCTCTTTCTTCTCTTTAACCAAATAGTAACACTTTCAGAGAAAAGTGGACCTTATAAGTAGGATTCAGCTTTTCTAAAAATCTAACACTTACCTGACTGACGCACCCATCAGCTTCATTCAGTTGTTGACTTCTTGCCTCACTCCTTTATACTGGAGTCACTGTGTACTTACTCTGTGCTGGACTCTGAGTTATCATTTGAAGATATGACAGTACATTTCCTGACTTCTGCTTTCAAACACTATTTTCCCTTTTTTTGTAATCTTTTCTTTTTTTGACTTTGAGTATTTAGGGCTTATGGTATAAAATAACTTAATTAATTTGTCTTTATATTTTTAAGTTTCTCTTTTTGTTTCGGTGATGTTATGACATCTGGTAATTATATAACTTTACCATATGTTAACTGGTTTCATTAATATAAACACTAATTATATTTAGAAAGATATTAGCTGCCCGGCTGGTGTGGCTCAGTGGATTGAGCGTTGTCCCATGGACTCAGAGGTCCTGGTTCGATTTCCGGTCAGGGCACATGCCTGAGTTGCGGGCTCGGTCCCCAGAAGGGGGCGTGCAGGAGGCAACCAATAGATGTTTCTCTCTCACATCAATGTTTCTATCTCTCTCTCCCTTCCTCTCTAAAAAATCAACAAAAACAGTAAAAAAAGATAGTTGCATTATTTATTGTTGTGTCACTAGTACTTTGCATTAGTAAGTTCAATGAATACTATTGAAATGAACATGAAAAGAATCTTTAGAAGGTTCATTCACCATCAGCCCCTCTTCCTGTCTTCCAGTGCTGGGTTAAGACTTTTAGAGGACCCAACCACGTATCATATGCCACCTCATATATAAATTCTAAACTAATGCCAACATAGATGAAATCGAAAACATACAGTTCTACTGAATTTTTCTAAAAATAACTTTTTTTTTCATGTTTCTCACTATAAGAGTCTAGGTAAGATAGTCTAAGTTTATATTTTAGGGGAGTTGATATGTTCACACCTGGCTGTTGCTCCTCATGTTGTCTGGAGTTTGCAAAGTATCATTCAAATTTCAGATGTGACACTTGTATCCAAAGTTGTGCTTTGTATTAAAATGGAAAGGATTGCTTTTCCTCATTTTAAAATATTTTAAATTTTGACAAAAGTCACTTTTAACCCTACTTTTAAACGTTTCTTAAAATACTTTTAATTTTTATATTGGTTAAATATAACCTTTTAGCCATAGTCAGCAATTTTATATTTTAGAATTTACCTTCACCCTGGTTGGTGTGGCTCAGTTGGTTTAGCATTGTCCCATGCACCTAGAGGTCACTGGTTCGATTTGCATTCAGGGAACATGCCCAGGTTGTGGGCTTGATCCCCAGTGGGGAGCATGCAGGAGGCAGCCAATCGATGGTTATCTCTCATCTACGTTTCTGTCTCTCTCTCTCTCCCTTTCCCTTGCTCTCTCCCTCTTAAAAAAAAAATCAATAAAAACATTAAAAAAAAAAGAATTTACCTTCATTGTTAAATTTAATACTTCATCCACACAAAACCTTTTAATTCTTCATTTTAAGCAGTTTTTGTGATCGAGGTTAGGTAAATATATTTGATATATGGTTATGTTGTTCCTATTATGTCGAAGGTATATAGAAAACATTGCTAACTGAAAATTCTACATAATTCTTTAAAAATAATTTTAGTATAATAAAAAAATTTGTTACTCAGTTTAAAAGAAGAAACTATGTTAATGGAATCTGTGAGTGTATCACTTGCTTTACATTCAAAAGTCATTTAAGGCTATGATTTAAATATACTGAAATATATTAGCATTGAAATCTCAGAACAAAGCAGTCATGTGTTCTGTGAACAATTTTGAGATTTCAGGTATAAGAAGAACATGAGCATCTGAGTCTAACCTATTTTTGGCTCATCTCCACCAAAAGAAAGGCAGTCAGCAGGAAACAGAAATTGTTCTTTTATCTTTCTTTCTGGTCGGATTTACCCTCTTGACACATTCGTCTTTCCACATAGCAGTTTTCACTTCTGTTTGTTTGTAAATTATTTCAGTATTCTATGCTTCATAGTTTTGTCAGACTACTTTTGACAAAAATTTTATTTGAGAAGAATCATGACTGGATTTACTCTTGTACAAATAGTACTAATGATCTGTCCTCGAAAAAATACTTTGAATTAGTCACAGAGCCCAAATGTTATTATCCTTTAAAAAATAATGATGACAAAATACAAGAGATGTTCTAATTCATGATTGCAATTAAATTAAATTTTGTTTATGGACAGGAACAGGAAGGATATGAAACATAAAAGCAAATGCAAGTTTGGTAGGAACTTGGGTAAAGTTTGTGCTTCATTTGAATTAGAAATAATTTTTAGGTAGTAAAACACCTTGCTAACATTAAAACAAACAAAAAACTTGAGTTTTATTACTATCAAACATATTAAAGTCTAAGGAACAACTAGTATAGCTTGTCTTACAAACTTGTCTTGACAACTTTATTGAGAGATATTTCATATACCATAAAATTCACCTGTATGAAGTGAACAGTTCAGTGGCTTTTATCCTACCTATTCAGAGTTGTGCAACTACCCCCCGATCTAATTTCGGAAGTTTTTCATTACCCCAAAGGAAACTCCATACACACCAGCAGCCATTCTCTATTCCTGCTTCTCCCTGTTTTCCAGCACCCCCCTCGCTGCCACTCATGCCCGAGGCAAACAGTAATCTAATTTGTTTCTCTGTGGATTTTCCTATTTTGCATATTTCACATGAATGGAATCGTGCAGTGTATGTTTTTTGTGACTTCTGCCACTTAGCACAGTGCCTTCAAGGCTGACCGAAATTGCAGCGTATTACCAGTACTTCATTATTTTTATTAGTGAATAATATTCCATTGTATCAATAGCCCACATATTGTTTAACTATTCACCAGTTAAGGGGCATGTGGGTTTATTTCCATTTTTTGGCTATTATAAATAATGATGCCATGAACATTCATGTACAAATTTCTGCATAGACAAATGTTTTTATAATAGAAACCCCCATTTCCAAGAGGCCCAGAGAAACATAAAGACATCCCTGAACATGTCTTAGCCAAACTGTTGACAACCAAAAATAAAGAGAAGATATTAAAAGCAGCCAGAAAGGGAAGACACATTATAGGCTGGGAAAAAATGCCTAGAATCAAGGCTCTCCATTTAGATCTAACAAATTATTGAGTGGATTTCTTACACGTATTCGTGCAGTACAAAAAATATTAAAGAAAGTTCTTCAGCTGCAGGAAAATGGTACCAAGTGGAAATTTAGACCATTTGAAGGAAATAGTAGCATTAAAATTTTAAATAAAAGCACTATTTCAAATATATATATATATATATATATATATATATATATATATATATTTTTTTTTTTTTTTTTTCCTAAAACTCAATTTACTGTTAATAGCAAAACTATTGATGTATTGTGAGGCTTATAACATATGTAGAAGTAAAATATATGATAACACTTGAGAACAGATAGAGTAAATTAGACCTGTATTCTTGTAAGTTTCACATATTTTATGACTTAAAATATTAATTCTAAGTAGACTGTGATATATTAGTATATTTCAATTCAATAAAAAAAACGTAGTTTAAAAACCCAAAATAAAATATGTAATAATCTATTGAAAAAATAAAAGCCAGAAAAAGTGGAATAAGAGAATAAATAGCAGGACAGAAAAAAAAATAGGACAGTAGACTTATACCCAATCACATCAATATTTATATTAAATATAAATGAATGAAATGCTTCAATTAAAAGCTGGGTGTGTCAGACCAAATAAAAAAGCAAGTGTAAATTGCATTCTGTGTAAAAAGAGGCATATTATAAATATAAACAAACCTAGGCTAAATTTTTAAAAGATGGAAAATAATGTACAATGTGGATGGAGTTCAGTGATAAAAAAAATATGAAGTGAATGTATTAATATCAGAAAAAGTACATTTTTCAAGCAAAGATTGTTACCAAATTCAGAGCAGGATATTTCATAATGATGAAAAGGCCACTTAATCAAGCAGCCTTAACAATACTAAATATATACGAACCTATTAGAAATTTAAATTACATGAGAAAAAGATGTTAGAACTAAGTGAGAAATAAGCAAAGACACAAACATATTTGAGAATTTATACCATTGCCTCAGATTGAATAAGTCGATGAAAACCAATATCAGTAATAACATATAATATTTATATAGCATCAGCAACCAATAGGACTAAATTGACATTTATATGCTTCAACACTCAAACCTGAATAATACCTATTCTTTTTAAATGTACCTAGAATATTTATTAATATACACATTTTGCTGGACCAAAAGCCAAGTTTCAATTAAGGGTTGACAACCCACAACAGAATTAAATTAGGTGACAATAAGAAGAAGATTTCTGGAAAAGCCTAATATTTGAAATTTAACATTTTTCCAAATTAAGGATTGTCTCAACATAGCCCCCAGGCCACCTATCCAGTAATGCATATTTGCTTATACATTGTCTATTCCTGCTTTCCTGCTGCAACAGCTCAGCATCATCCCAGAAATGCAAATTAAACCCACTCGAGTTACCACTTCACATCCTACAATAGCTGAAATTACAGAAACACAGGACCAAATGTCATTGAAGATGTGGAGCAGCAAGAACCCTAGTAGACGGCTTTGGCCACTTTGGAAAACTCTTTGGTAGTGACTCATAAGGTTAAACATGCATGTATCCTTTGACCAAGGTTTTCATTCCTAGGTTTTTACCTAAGAGAAACAGAAACATATGTCAGGAACAACAAAAATAAAATGTTGTGGAAGAATATTTATACCAATTTTGCTTATAGTTACTCCAAACTGAAAATAACCCAAATGTCTACCAACACTAAAAGGGATAAACACTTTGTGGTATATTCATACAATGGAAGCTATTTGGCAGTACAAAGGAAAAGATGACTGATAGATGCAAACAGCCCAGATGGATCTCAAAACGTCATGTAGAAGTCAGACACATAAAAGTACAAATCATTTCATTTATATGGATTTAAAGAATAAGCCAAATAAATTATGTTGATATAATCAGAACAATAGTTCCTCTGGTAGGAGTGGACTTACTGGAAAACACAAATAAACACACATGAGCACATCATTACCAAACAGTGGACAACCAAAAATAAAGAGAATATATTAAAAGCAGCCAGAAAGAAAAGACACATTATAGGCTAGAGAAAAATGATTAGAATCAAGGCTGCCCATTTATATCTAATATAATATTGAGTGTATTTATTACATGTAAGCATGCAGTATAAAATATTATAAACATAATGGTTTTAATAAGAGGATACTTTCTCAGGTGACTCAAATATCCTATGCATTTTTAGGGACAGTGGCTACACAGATACACACACTTGTCAAAACTCATAGAACTACACATTAAGCTCTATATTGTAGGTGAATGTATTTCAATTAATAAAAATAATTTTTAAATTAATTTCAATTAATAAAAGTAAGGAGGTGCATGGAATGAATGCAATGAAAAGAATAGTAATATTCAAAAACAGTCCACAATATGGTTACATGTTTCTGAAAGCTGAAATAGAAATGTATGGAGCATTCATCCAAGGACGTAAATGAAAGGAAAGTAGACATGATTCAAAGGTCAGAAAAGTGTCTGCCACACCTTAATACTGTAAAGCAAATATAATTTAGATGATACTACAAGAAATTCATACTAACAGAAAATTGTTAGGAAAAAATAAAAATGAGAAAAAAATAAAATGTTAATTATAAGTTATCTGAAAATATGATTCAATTGAATTAACACATAAAGTACCTGTATATTAACTATATTTAGTTGTACAAAAATCTAGAAAGCAAAGTCTATAATACATCAGAAATTGATATGAAATGTCTCTCAATCTCAAAATTGTTTAAAATAATGTCCAAGGAAATAATTATTGTTATTGGACATAGTCATTGATTATATATTTATACAAAGAATATAAAATAAAAATAATATTTAATTGAATGTTAATTACTAAAGAGTAATTTATTAATACTTCTGGTAAACAATTAATTTGCTACTTTTTTCCTTTTTTTATTGAAGTATAATTGACATTCATTAGTTTCAGTTTTGCAACATAATAATTCAATATTTGTATATGTTGCTATTGCTTTTATATCCTTATTTTAATAATTTTTCTTTCAAGGAATAGAAAAAAACATGTTTGTGGAAGACAATTTTAAATATATGAGAAAGCAAATACAATAAAACAAATTACCACAACTCTTTAAGGTATTACTGTTAAATTTTGTTTATTTTCTCACATCTAAAAAAAATGCATTCAAAATATGCATATATCATACAGAGTTGGACTCATGGTTTTTTGATCCCGGTACTCCTCTAACTGGAAATTAACTTGTTTTTTTCCAGAGGACTGACTCTCTCTTTCTCAGTCCATGTGACTCTGATGGGAAAAACCCACATCCTTGGCCTCAATAGTGGGCACAGGGTCAAACTAGCAAATTGAAATTTTCCCTAGGATATTCCCTACAGAATTCTTTAAACTTTCTTACACTAGGACTCCAGGAAAGGCAATTCTTGCCTTGATGTTTGCTAAACCAGCTGGTATAAACTTGGAGTTTCCATGGGCATCCCTGGTCCCATGGAAAAAAATGCAGTCTGCCAATATTCAGAGCAAAAAGGCTAGAGAGGACAAGGGAACAAAGCATTCAGACGTCTTTTCAATGGCAGAGACGTGGCAAGTATATCTCAGCTACAGTTCTGCTTCTCTAGGACTGTGTCTATTTGTGTGTTCATAATTAAAGCAATCTTAACTTGTTCAAAAAAAATGTGGCAAGTTGTCTGTAAGAGAGCATCCACTTAAACACCATTTTCAGCTTAGATATGTTAAAAATCTGCGTGTGCTGTCCATGCCATTGACTGGCAGTACCCCGTTTAGCCCCATATTTTCAAATGTACATACATGAGCTTCAGTCTGCAATGTCTTTAATACATTTTTTCAAACAATAATTTATAGTAAACAGGTAATTATTTTAAAAATGGCTCAAGTTGACAAAGATTCTTTTCTTGACCACACTTTAGTCAGGCTCCTGAGTCTTCTAGATTCATGTCTGCATTTCATTGTTCAATCCAGTTTTAGCAAAGACACTTCTAAGTTACTTCAGCATGAGCCTTGCACCCTCAATGTCCGGTTACCCTTAGTATGGGTTCCTCATCCTCCACCTGACCCCATACTGCTCACAGGCCATGAAGTCCCACTTGCCTTCCTATATTTGGCACTGAGCCTGACCTCTGTTCTCCACTGGAAAACTCAATTGCAGTGGTGCTTATACCTACTGCAATGGTCCTAAAAACATCAGCCTTACCCTCTTTATCAAATATCATGAATATATTTTCTTTCACCATATATTAACATAGCTTCACTGTTTGATTATTAAAGCTCTTAATGGAAAACTTTTAATTCTGCTTATTATGGGAGAAGTTTCGTAATTCTAATGAAGCATATTAATGAACATTGTTGGTAAAAGTCATGCGTATGAAGTCGTGATAAGCAGTGTGAGTTTGGGAATCAGCTGGGTATGACCTTGTACACAGAGTAACCATCTGCCAATTACTTAACATCTTTGATGCTCAGTTCTTTCAACTGTTAATGGCACAAAAATAACTTTTGTGAGGACTAACTCAGATAGCATTATGAGTGACAGAACCAGCTTTTTGCTCAACAAATATTACATCCCATCCTTCCTCCTTTAGTAATAAGTGCCAAGACTGAACGAGCCACATGGGCACCCAGTCAATGCCTGTTCTGCAGTTGTGTTACCACTGTGTTCTGTTTCATGGAATATCATCAGTGGGAATGTATAAAGCTTCAGGTCTTGTCGTAATAGAAAGTAGGATTCCGTCCCCATTCCTCTCCCACTTCATGTGCACACACATATATTTAAATATTATATATGTATGTATGTGTATGTGTGTGTATATATTACTTGCATGTTGGTATATGAAATAGTATCCTTAAAAGCTAGTATCACCTAATATTTAGAAGGCCATCTGTAATCACATTTATTTCGACGGTAAGTGATGTGTGAACCACATCAGGAACTGAGAGATTTCTCAGAGGTCAGATCTGAAGCTTAGTCATTATGAATTGCCCACACATTGAAATTTAACCTCTCATCCCCATGGAAAACTCAAGGAATTAGTATTCAGCATTATTGGATAAGAATTTAAATACATGATTCTAGCCATGGCTTGAACACAATTTAGGTTGCAAATTATAAGATATTATATACCCCAACTATACTACATAAATAATGGATAGGAAGAATAACAATGGAGAAAATTATTATACCAGTAATTTAAAGAGATCTAATTTGATATAATTAGAAAAAAAAAAAGTTCTTTAAGACAACCTTGTCTATACTGCTAAATGGATTGGGATTGTAAAGAAAAACAACTTGAGTAAAATTACTCTCTGCAAGTCAAAAATGCTCCATAATTTTTCAGAGAAATATATATTCTTTAAATGGATAATTAAGCTATAATTTTATTTCAGTGACTATTGCTAAGCCACTAGGATATTAAAAAATAGTTTAGACATTATCAGGTAAATAGGTTTTGAGGTATCTATTTCTAGTGATTAAAAACAGTCTTTTAAATTATTAAACTTAATTTATATTATCAGTGGACACAGGGTTACAAAACTGAGAAACAATATATGTAATTGTTTAATTCTCAGACATAAGTAAATGCTCATCTTTGGCAATGCTCAATGAAGGAAGAGTGAGCTCTAAAATAAATATAATAATTATTTGCATAAGAGTAAATGGCCTTATAAATAATATTTGACAATGTTAAATAACATAAAAAATTATGTTAAATGATGCTTTTGGCAATGTTAAGGTTTCTTCCCCATCATGTTAATTCTAATCTTCATTTTTCCTTTCTTCTCTCTTTTGGGCCAAACCTCCCTTTTATCATCTCGCTTGTGGCCACACCATTGTAGAAAAGCTCTTCCTTCAGAGATCAAAGAACGATGTTGTAGTGGCCAACCTGAATTTAAAATGTTTAGTTCCATTTTACTTCTCTAAAGCACATTCTCAAAACTCCCTCCTCCCTGAACTTGTGCACTTCCACCTTCTTTCTCTTTCCCTGTCTTTCCTATACTCATCTTCTGTCTGTTCTTCTCATGCTCCCATTTCCCTTTTCCATCTCCCTCTCTTGTCACCTGGCTTCTGTGCCTCTCATACCTGGTTTGAGCACTGCCATCTTTGAGAATCTGATGAGCTATGGCCCTTCTCCCAGAGAAAAACAAACATGCCAAGTTTTAAGTGCAATTTTTGGAGATTCATGAACCCCCAAAAGCAATGCGGAGATGTCCCTGATTAAGAAACTCTGTTCTGTAAGCTTTCTCATCAATTCTCATGGCTTTCAGGACTAGGCATGTGCTGACAAATTCCATCGTTCTTTTCTAGTTCAGTCCAATCGTTCTAACAATAGCTTTCAAATGTATGGCCCCTAAGAAGGTCAGGCTGATACCTCCAACCCAGCACATTCCCCTAAGTGAATTTGACACAGTCTCCCCACTACAACTCTCCGTCTTGGATAATGAACACATATCTACTAAGAAATACATTCATCCTTGACATGTCCCTCTTTTTATCTCCATAATATGGAATAAATCACAGTGTATTTTGTTTCTTTAAAATATTGCTTATTTTGTTTGTTTCTGGCTGCCATCATCACTACTTCCTCTGAACAAACTTTCCACACCTACTGCATTATTATAGTAGCATCTCTTCTCTTCTCTTGGTAGTCTCTCTCCCCAGAGTCTCTCTCCACTGGATTGAGTTATTTTAACTTGTTTAACAAGCTTCCGTGGTTCCTCATTGTCTACAGAATTAAAAAAGGAAAGAAGATAAATACATGCTAGCCACCTACTTAATGTGCTAGGTACAGTACCACATACATTACACATTGATTTGATGCTAATAACTAGTACAGTGAGGATTTAACTGAACTCTCTCTGATATTATGCTCTTTCTACTGAATCCCGCAGCCTCAGTGAATTCTGATCCAACCGTAGTGTGTACAAACCTTCGGAAGCAGACCCAGCAGGGCAGACATGGGTATCTGCCTCCCAGCAGCCACCTCTTACTCTTTCATTTCTTGCCCTCTTCCTCTTATGAAAGGCAGATACATCCTTTCTGTCTTCCACTGCAGATAGAAGTGAGCATGTGATTCAGTTTTGGACAAAGAAACCCTGAGGGTCTTCTGGACCCAATTCTCTCTGGTGATTAAGACAGAGAGGTATCTAAGGAGATCCCCTTTTGTTCCCTTACTGACCTCTCTGCTTTGGTCATTATAAGAACACAATGTCTGAAACTGCAGAGGCCCTCATTTGACCACAAGGTGACAAGCCCAAAGATGAAAATCAACACTTTTATGTTGGAGGGGAAAGATGGGAAGTGCTTAGATTCTTGATGATGTCAGCAACCCCCTCGCACTAACTCTGGACTGCTGGTTGAGCAAATAATAAATGTTTTTTGCATGGTTTAAGCCAGTGTTAGTGGTTTTCCTGTTATTTGTAGCATAAACCATAGCAAATGATAAACTACTATTCCGGTCTCATCTATTTTAATTCTTGCCAGTGTGCCACATCTGCAAATAGAATTAAATACCCTTTCCCAAACATGATAAGCATTTTCACAGCTACATTTTTTTGTAGGACAGCTTCCTGCCCAGAACCTTACCCCATACTTATTTTTCTGAATGACTAACTTCTATCTCTTCCTTTGACATGCAGTAAAATCTCACCTCTTTCGAATCTGTCCTCTGCATGATCAAATCCTTCTGCTGGCATGGTTCAATGGAAAACAAAATTGGGAGGAGGGCTTATGAAATTGTATTTGCTTGCATAACTGTCAACCCTCTTAGATTCTGTTTCCTCAAGGTTGAGAATTATATTCATGTGTTTTTCCAGTGTAACAAGTGCCCCTATTAAAACCACCAGAAATGCTAGAGAAATACATAAACTCAAAAGTTTTAGTCACTTAGAGAGTTTCATTTGAACTCTTCTCATTTTGCGGGGGGTGGGGGGGTGTTTCATTTTCAATAGGTCCAAATTATTTCAAATACATTTGCAACATCATTTTCTAAGATAGTCCATTTCTAATGGAATTGAATAGGAATTTGTCATAATAAAATGGATATATTTAAGAGGAAATTCATTTTCTCTCAAATCTGAGAGGATCGCTGGGTTTTGGCTTCACATCCAGATTATCACCTGCTTTGTCCTTAAAGCAGTGAGTAAACTTCCTGCGTGAGTAAACTTCCTGTTGGTCTACACTTCCTCTCTCACAAGACTTACAATTTATCACTACGTTTTAATAGCCATTTAGTTTGTCTTCCTCCTCAGTCTTTAAGCACCTTGAGGTCAAGTACTTGGTCTTATTTACTCTTTTTTTTTTTTTTAAATCCTCATCCGAGAACATTTTTGCATTTATCTTCAGATAGAGTGGGAGAGAGAGAGAGTGGGGAAGCGAGAGAGAGAAACATCGATGTGAGAGAGACACATTGACTGGCTGCCACCCACACGACCCCAACCAGGGCTGGGGACAAACCACAACCAAGGTATGTGCCCTTAGCGGGAACCAAATCCAGAACTCTCTGGTCCAAAGGCTGACGCTCTAACCGCTGAGCCAAACCAGCCAGGGCTTATTTACTCTTATTTCACCCACATTTTGCACAAAGCCTGGCTCCTATTTACTAACATAAAAATGTCTTTCTTTTAAATGTATTCATAAGTTTTAGTAACAAAATTTCATCTTTACTATAAGTTTAACAGTAGTTTTTAACATTCAAAGTCAAATGTGCCAATATAAATATTCCATCATTGCACGCATTGTATAGCTTTCCAGAAAAGTCTACTTAAATGAATATTCCATAGGTTTTGTTTGTTTTGTTTTGTTTTTACTAATTCAGTACCTATGCCTTTTAGGAGAAGCACAGGACTGAATTGACAGTGTTGTCATTCACCCAGGAAAGGGTGGCTTAGACAAGACAGGACTGAACCTATCCCTGGAGACTGCACCCTAGCTCTACAGGACATTAAACCCTCGCCAGTTTCTGTAATCTCTTTTCAAAGATTGCAAACCTCATCTCTCCAGGGTTTACAATCTCTGGCAGTCTGTAAACCAGCAGGTATCAATTCTGCTTCTAATTTGTAATTACTGGGTCCACATCCTAACATGATAGATCAGACATTATTGAGATTGTCTTTATTT
Organism: Tadarida brasiliensis; assembly: GCA_030848825.1. Lineage (NCBI taxonomy): Eukaryota > Metazoa > Chordata > Mammalia > Chiroptera > Molossidae > Tadarida > Tadarida brasiliensis. Next base: position 29,064,908 of record CM061272.1, read on the forward strand.
AATTAGTGGACATGCTTCTCTGTAAATATAAAACAGTACAGTTCTACATATAATGTCATGAAGACTTTAGGTTGCTTTTTAGTTTGTTTGTTTTTTGCAGTTGTTCTGTTATTCACTTGCTGAGTCTACATTCTACTCCAGCCTATTATAACTAACATTAATAATGCTCAATTCTATGCATACTTTTAGAGAAAATTTGTTTTTGCTAGAAAAGAACCAAGGAGAACAGGTTATAGAATGGAGACTGTCAGATCTTGAATTCTTATCCTTTCTCTGAGAACAGTCCCTATTATTAATGTATATTATTACTTCTAGTATGTCAGAAAAGGAGACAAACAGTCAGAGGCAGGAATTTCTCCCTAATTCACTCTGCCTAGCCAGCAAAATGCAACGTAAAATTATTCAGGGGAAAAATACAATTTTCTGTCATCTCTGCCGTACACTGATAACAAAGCTACAGGCTAATATGTTTTGATATTTTTGTCACTTGTTTATCATGTGACCCTTCATGCTATCATTAATATAGCTGAGGGACAGAGCAGATACACTGAAATAAGGGTGTGGAGAAGTCAGATTGCTTCTCCAGCAACCAATGGTCAGTCACAGCAATTTATGCGTTCCTGCAGTATAGCCCCGACTGAAGAATAGGAATTGTTATTAAAATTTGATATTACTGTCTAGGTTCTGCCACCTAGAATTTGCAACTTTTAGCAATGATGGGAATACCGGAGGGTTAATAAATTTCCCTTTGAATTATGATATTAATACAATACAATGTGCCTGTTCAGATATTCAGAGCATATATAGGAAAAAATGTATCCTAGACATTTGAACATTGACTATTAGTCATATTCTGATTTGGTAAATCCAGGGAGCATGTTAAAATAGGATCGTTAAAATTGCTCTGCATGTGTTCAGCAAAAACTGTTGATATTTCTTACGTATAGATGAACCAAAATAATTTGTGGTACTGTAGACTGTGGTATGGACACTTGAAAGTTTAATACATCTTATGGTTGCTTTGATGATAAATGACACCTGGTTTAAATTTGCATGCAGCCTAACACCCTTTCTGACAATAGTCTAGTTTTTATGTTGTCCATGGGGGCCAGAGACTGTTAAAATTCCAATATAAAACTAATTTATACTTGACATTAATGAGTTAAGAAATATTTTATATAGTACATCAGGGTAGGAAAAGAATGTTACAGGATATACTAAAATCAAATTATGTCTGAATGCTACCACTGTGTGCAAAAATGGAAAAATCCATTTGCGAGTCTTAGCTGAGCCCCAGTACAAAACTCTATATTTTTAATGTATATATTAAGACAACCATTTTGCTTCCTTTTGCACCAAATAGAAATATGATAATATAAAGGTAAAGAATAAAAGTATGTACATCTGTTAAATGTTATGAAAGAAATTATAGGGTTTTGTTTTAAAATTATTAGTATTAGTCTAAACTATCTTATTAAACAAAATATTATTCAGTGTCTTTGAAGAATATTTGAAAATACAAATAAATCTGAAAATGACCTTTCCATAAGGAAGAAAATGCAAGTAAGGATGACAGTTTTATATAGAAGAATTGTTAAGTAGGTCCCAGAGAGACTGTGAACATGTACAGTGAATCCTTAAATCTTATTTTAATATGTATTTTGTAAGTTGCAGAGCATTTTAGGCTCAAAATCATTACTTATTTACAAATTGGATAAAACTTCCAGACTAATGGTTTTGAAATTTTAATTTTATTTTGAGTTTTTGCTTATTTTTGTATTGATCTTAATAGTATGGCAAAATAAGTTAAATTTCGTACTTTAAATCAGCTTATAAGTAAAAATAATTTGGGTATGTATTTTGTTGGAAATATATTCTACTTGTAATTTGATTGCATTTTATTAGAAATATTTTATTTCATGTTTATTTTATTGATTGTGATTTAAACTTGTATGCATCTGTAAAAATATGCTCATATAATAATCAAATGTAGAACATTTTAATAAAACAGTATGTGCATACATCCATGATAATTAATAGAGAATTTCAAGAAAATGTTTATTTTATAAATCACAGAATTTATTTCACAGAATGGTTTCTAACAAACTTTATTAACAAACACCAACTGTATTATACACTCTATAAAAATTAAGCATTTGATTTTTAGAAGATGGTGCATGAATATATTTTAATATAATGTTCAAGTCTTACTTCGTATCTTTTCATTACACTGTACTCAAGCAAGGATTTGCTAAGGCAAATTTTCATATGAATTCTCTATCACGACTCAGAACTTTGACATGGGAGAGGAGAGCCAGTTGGAGGGTTAGAGCAGATTCAATGTATGCCTGGTTCATCCCTCTGAATCCCATGAACAGACGATTCACCGAAGTGAATTTTACAAAACTCCATTTTTCATTTATATCACAGGAGGGCGAGGAGCTGGTTATGAGAAGAAAGTGGAATAGGTTGGGGAAAAGAAAATGAATAGGAAGGCCTCTACTCTCCAAAGGCAAATAACCAGTATATGAGGCAAAGGCATCCCAAGAAGTTTGTTAGGTCATTCCAGAAGGGAATTCTAAAAGGCCTGGGCTCTCAGGGATGCAAACTTAATGCATAAATGCTTGCCTAATTACCATTTAAGATAGTTCATGGAAATAGACTCTTTGTTATTAGCATAATTGAAAGGAGTTTATTCTTTTTCCTAACACATAAATCTTATCATCAAATAAAATACTAGACTGATTTTGTGGAAATATTTACAAAGTTACATATTACTATGTAGACATTAAATTTTTTTTTCCTGCTGTTGTGAGTAGAGGATTGATGGGATGGTGCAAAGCTAAATACGAGAACTAGATCCTAAGTTAAGCTTCCACACACAGCTTCAGTAGAAAATGTGTCCTGCTTTCACTGTAATTGTAATATTATTATAAAGCTATGAAATTAAAGCGTTTTTTCCCCCCTCCCAATTCTATGATAGTATGTTTAGCAGAAAACAGTGATTTCCAGTCTGGTATTCTTGTTTGCATGTAAATAAAGCCAGAGTCACAAACAAAGCCAACAACCTCACATACTTGCCTTCAGTGGTTAAGGATGGAAAGCCTGCCTGCTACCCATCAGCAAGTGGTTGCTATGGTTACAAGGTCAGGAAATATGCCTTTTCCCCAGTTGTCCAAGGCTTGCACATGTCACTTTTGAAACTATGAATTTTATATACAGGTCAGGAGATGCATACCAAAGAAATAAACAGTGAACTGGACCATAATGACAGCTAACGTTCAAACGTCCTTGGATTTTTAAAATATCTAGCCAAACACATTCTATTATTTTGAATGCATTGGGTTTTGTTTGTTTGTTTATTTTTTTATGTGTGTTTTCTGAACAATTCTTTTTCTCTAATGAAATGTTTTGCGGTAGCTTCAAATTATATCTCGTTAATGTAAGCATCCATCAATAACGTGTTTCAGAAAAACGTTATCTTTTTCCCTTGCTAAAACTATTTTAAATGCCAGATTTGAAATATCATAAAAATGTAATGTCATGGAACTTGTGAACATAGTATAAAAACTGCTCTATGGAAAAATTATTATTGTTATGTTTATATCCAAGCAACCTGGGGTTTAAGCTATTAATAAGTGGAGTGCTCTTTTTAAAAAAAGAATAAATGTTTCTATGCTCATAATGCTAAATTTGTGAGCTTTAAAAATATTTTATTTCCTAAGGCAAATTGGAAATAAGCAAATTATAAAAAAATTCTTATTTGTGAATCAATGAAAAATTTGTGGGGTAATGTAGTGGCAGGCCTCTCAAGGGAGCCTGTGCTTGCAGCATTTAAAGCAGGTCAAGGAAATTTGGTTATAATTACTGAAACAATAGTGTTATTTAAAAATTTAGTTCTTCTATGATAATTTGTTAATCTTGTATTAATTTTAAATTAATATTTAAATTAAACATTAATGTAGGTACCACTTTTAGTTTAGAGAAATGATCCTTATTATTTCCTTGCTTTAAAATATGTGCCATTTCATGAACAGTAGGAAAAAGAAAGGGCACAAGTAATTTCAAGTGAAATGGTGCAATATTATTTACAAAGTACCATATAATTGTTTCAATGCAAATGTGCTTTACAGAAATGCTTTACCTGTTTCAATACACATCTTTACACCCTCAATCCTTATCTGTGGGACTCCAGGGGCTGCCTATCCATTTGAAGTATGACTAACATGTGTCATTTAAATAATAAGGTATAGTTTGCCATATATCTCATAAGTGACTATCAGAGAAATGTGAATAAATAGTACTATAAGAATCATATGCAACTTTAAACTGATATTTTTCTTTTCATAATAGAAATCACTGATTTTTTTACATCTTTTCTATTTGAAACGGATTTTGCAATATATGAATTGATAATAAAGCTTAAAATATAGTCCTATAGTACAATGGAAAACCATATTGGCCTTTTTATTTTTCTGGGATGCTGCTTTTGTTCAAATGAACATTTTCTTTTCTTTCTTCTCTCTCTCTCTCTCCCTCTTTTTCTCTCTCTCTCCTTACCTTGATAACAATCCTTCTTATTTTTTTTTTATAACTGAAAGCAGCATTCAAATGAGAAACTAAGTACATTTCTTTTCAACAGGCAATTTACCCCATGATGAGATGTGCTTTCACTTATTTTTCTTTGACACTCTAGCATCTAGCCGCACAGCAGGTATCTGGAGGGTAGGCTTCAAATAAAGGATAACTACATTCTTACATTAATAGATGCCATTGTATGACTATGTCATATTATTGTAGCATTTAGTTCCTTTAATTGTGCTTTTAAAATTATACATGATAAGCTGATTCAGACAAAGCGAGAGAAATATCAAAATCAATTCTTTTATCATTATGGCTCTATTTATATACATCTGCTTATATATACACTAGCTGTTCTCTAGGCATGATGCTTTGAAATTAACAATATACTCTGGACCATTTTATTTATATATAGTAAGGCTCAAATTATTTAAACTTCACTGAATGGGCACTTTTTGTATTGTATTTGTCTTATAGGGACAGAAAATACTCCAGCAAATATAAAGCATCATATTCTGTTTCTCACTATTAGAGATTTTGCTGTCTGAAATAAAAATATAAATAGATCTGTTCACCAAAAATACCATTTGAAGTGTTTGTAGTTTACACAGCATTGTTAATGCTGGTGTTCTTTCCTTCCTTCTCTTTATATAGTTTCTCCAAAAGACTACTCCAAGGTACCTTAGGTGCCTTTCCCCTTCTTTTTGGTGACCTTTCTGTATGGCCAAATGAGTCCAGGGTATATGTTTTGTGGCCTGTGTTCAACCTTGCCCATTAACCAGCCCCCACACCTTTGATGTGAACCATCAGCCCTGCGATTTCTATGGTTCATTCATTTTTGTGTTTCTCTAACGATCTCTGCCCCAGCTCTGAATCCTGCCTTTATTGTAGACAGAACTCACAACAGGCAGACTTGTCTTTCATTTCCTTGATGTACTTTGTACTGTGGTACGGCTTTTGTTAGTATTGATGCAAACATTACCATAAACCACCACCTAGGGACTAGAAACAATTGACTAACTGTTTTCAAATCCAATACACTTAAGTTGATCAGACACAAAGTTTAAGTACAGTTAGCTATCACAGCACCAATTCTGTGTGGTCCTGGTCTCTCTAGACTACAAAATAAAGGTCAGTGGAATGCAGATGCTTATGTCAAGACAGCCTGCAATAAAATGTATTCAGGAGATGAATATTGGACCAAGGACTCATTCCTTTACTTCTTCAACCTAAGAAGTGCCGATTCTGATTCCTGGTCTATTTTAAATGATTTTCTCTTTATCGACTTAAAACTTCATTCTTAATTTTTAAAAAAGTGGCTGGCATGTAGTAAAAAGCAACTCTTATGAATTAGTTCAGATTTTGATGAAATGTGTATTTCGAATTGACACATGTTGAAATTGTTCACTTAGATTCTAAATTGCAAGCTTACTGTCATTGGACTTGTTATAATAACTACATGTGTCTTAGCATGCAGAGGAATTACAAAGGTAGCTATATTATAAATGCATAATTGGGCCTGACCTTTATTGTGCAAGGAGCAGAGGCCGGGTCACTCTCTTTTTGAGCCTTGTGAGATCCTATAGTCAAGTCTTTGTCAAAAAGGCCATTCAGATTCTATTTTCCAGATGATGCTTCAAAGACCTCAGCTCAGCATTTGAAGTTTCTTCCTAAAACAATCAACTGAGCAATTGGGAAATTAAAAATGAAAAGATTAGGGAAATGAGGCTGACTTGAAGTACCTACTATTTCTCAACCTCTGTCTAATTGCATTAATTAAATACACAAAATATTTTAATCAGATTCCTAATTACCTTGTTAAATATCCCAATGCTTTTTAAAGGTCATATTTAAAATATTAATAGGTATTCTTAAGGATATACATTAAAATCTTAGTACTTCTTTGAAATAAGGGTTTGGGTCAAGTATAACATCATTATACCACAAAAGGTTTTCATAAGGATACAGATTTACGAATTGCTGTTTTGACTAGAACTCCATCATGAAGGTAACACAGCTGTGTAATGTCTGAGCTCTAGGTTTTTTATTCTATAAATAGAATAAAAACTGATTCTATAGATAGTTTAACATCTATCTTATTTTATTTTTTAAAAAACTGTGTTTCCAGTCATTTAAAGGTAGTTATTATGTCTATTTAAAGTAAGCTTCAAAATAGATCATGGAAAATTAAATTAGATTATGATACTGTGCCTGATGTTATCTATATCAAAAGATTTTTGTATACTACATATACATCTATAATTTATAATATTCTACATAATAAAATAACACTTTAATGGCTCTGTGCATTTTATTTTACTAAAATCCTGTATTTGAGACATTTTCCTGGGAAATATTTTTATTTTAATAAGTGAACTAGAATTATTATTTTATAAAATTATATTTATTACATTTACTTCATAATTAAATTTGTTGAGGCTTACTCAGCCATTCTTCTTGAGACAGTCTCACCAAGTTCAATTCATATCACATAGGTATGAGAAAGGGAAAATGATTTAAGTCATGAGTTCACTATGTCATACCCTTCTTGACATCATTTTATTTTTTAAGCATCTTCCAATGGACCATATAAGATATATAGGGGTTGATGGTTTAGGTGACTGAATTTATGTATGGACTCTCTCACTGAGTTGCCAAATAATTGTATTTTAAAATAGATTTGGTAGGTTAAGTGCAATCATTAACCAACTGAAAATGTTTATGTAAGAATCCATAATATACACACATTCTTGAAATTAATATTTCCCTTGATTAATAATCTGACGTGGCTAAGCTATAATTAAAGGCCTTAAGAATGAATAGCTATGTTAATAATTTATAGTTAAATATTTCAGCAAGATCCATGATAAAATGTATTGTTTTCTCTGGTGATTATAATGGCAATAATAAAAATTTTAATTTCACAAATAGATCTAAGTAAAAATATTTTAGTATAACTAGGCATTCAGCCTAGCTGTTTAATATATAATTTGCATGTGATTACTTGATGAGATGATCCACTTACTAAATGCTTATAAAATTAAGAGTGCTACACTCAGGGAAAAAATAGTCAGATATTTTAATGAGAATAAATATTTTGGGTCCTTGACTGAAGCACAAATCTGTCTACATATTTTTAGAAAAACTTCTACTAAGGATTATTTTTTTCTTTCGAACAATTTTGAGACAACATTAAACCATAGGAAACATGGCAAAATGTATTTTTTCTTAGTTTTGTTAAATCATGTGAACCTATAGAATGGTAATAGTATAACAATTCCTGCAAACATTTCCTAAGAAAATAAATGACAGTGCATTTTAGTCATTTTTATGTGATTATTTTATCACCCCAAGTTAGCCATATATTTAATATTCTCTATCAATTTTTAGCTTATCTTTAACAATAACAATTGCAATGGAACGAAATTGACAGATTCATTTTTCTATTACTCATGTAGGCCTCATTTCCAAGTAATTCTTGCTCGGTTTAAATATTATATCTCTTAAAAATGTGATGAAATTGGTTATTTGAAATTCAAAGAATTTTTAGTGAGGGAAGCTGATTTTTATCTCAGCCACTGCACCATAGATGAACTCATCAGAATTCCGCACCACAACCACTGGGGGAAATATTGGAGAAGAGTTAAAAGAAGATAAATGGAAGGGAGAAGATGCACTTAGGTGTGAAGTGGACACATACACTTTCATTCAAACCATCTGGCTTCAAGTAATGACCATGGGTCAAGTTCATAACTCTGCCGAGAACCAGATGAGCTGGCAGATAGACAAACAGGAACGGGATGCAGTTCATGTTATGCGGATGAACCGGGAGTCAGTGTAGAAGGCTGTTCTTGTGTAGTGATGAGGTGGTTGCTCACTCTGAAACATAAAGTCTGTTTTCAGGAATATGAAACATTACTGATATTTCAAACAAACTAAAACCCTTTCAGCTTCACTTCAACTTTGTCCTCAGATCTTTGAGATTTTAAACTCCTCTGTTTCCCACTCAGAAGCCAAACTCTGGCTATTCTAAGGGCATATCTGCCACAATAATTTTGACCTAATAACTGTGAACAAGTTTTAAATTGTTTTAAATTGGCAAACAAGTCAAATCAAGAATGAGAATTTGTCACCATATGTTTTGAGTTCAGAAAGCATAATATCTTTCTCTGTCATTGACCCTTCAGCCATCCTATCACATACTGATATTGAAATTGAAATTTTGTCTATTCTGTGCAGATAGATATGTTACAAAAATTCTTATACAAATTGATAATATTGATTAGATTTTGCAGACTTTCATTTATAATCCATGAAAATAAATTAAACTAAAGAAAATAATAAACCAAGCAACCATCTTCTGGTAAAGTCTTAGCTTATACTGGGATAAGAAAATTCGCTACATATAATTATATTTTCCCAATGTAACACAAAAATAAAGATAGTTTTCATCTTTTTCAAATATCTCTTTATCAAATTCAATTTCTTTATGTTTATACTTTATGAATGAGGAAACTCTGAGTGGCGCTGAGTTGTTCAAGTCTGTGGCACGAGGACTCAACCTAGGACACCTGATCAGACCACAGATTTTCACACTTAATCACACTAAATAAAGATAATTGAGCAATTAGATTTGAAGACATGCACAGAGAATAATTTTTAAATCATTAGATTGTAACCTCACTGAGGATTAAATGTAGCAATTAGTACAAAGTTGACACTTAGTAATTTTAAAACCAATCAATAAATAATCATAGTTATATGCAGGGTTGAGCAAAAGTAGGTTTACAGTTGTGAGTACACAAAACAGAGTTTATTCTTGTATTATTAATTATTGTATTATTTTCCATATGAACAACTGTAAACCTACTTTTGCTCCATCCTGTATTGTAAATGATTAAGTGTTTTTTAACACCATAATGAGAACAGAATTCTAATTTCATTTATAGGGAAGAGTTGTTTTAAATCTTATTTCTTTGGTAATATACTCTGTCCTTTTATTTGTAATATTGAAAGAGAAGGTGTTTTAAAATGTTTTAGATTAGACTCAGTAAAAACATTTCTCAGGGTAGCTTTGGAAAGACATCTGCATTAGAGTATTCCAGAAAATATTTACATTGAGTATATGAGAGTATTACAGTCCATCCCAGCACGTTGGCAGATGCTTCAGATGCTACCCAATCTAGGGGTTTAAGGTTTCAAATCAGAGTTTATGGGCAGTTGTCAAGGTAATTTCTCTTCCAAGAATTTATTTTGGCAATTTTATTACTCCAGTCACTACAGCTAAGATCTCTTTCTTCAACTGAGTGTAAGCTCTTTCAAATTTAGTCATAGTATGTGACACAAACCACGCAGAGCTTTCCCTGACTTCTGAAAGTCTATGTGACATCATAGAAGTAGCTTGAGGAGAATGGCACAGGTCATGATTAAAAGCAAAAGAGGACCAAATATACTGATAATTGTACTCACACACTAACTTTTTCTTGTTGAGTCACACTCATTTTTAAAAATTGTTTTCTTCATTACTTAGATATTCAGTGTACCTTTTTATGTTTTCTTGGTGCACTTTCTACTGTTCTGTTTAGTAGCCATTATAAAGTCTCTATAGAAAAACTTTAAAGGACAATATATATTTGAATGCATAAATACATATATACCTGGATGTTTCAATACTTCTAAAATATTATTTCATCTTATGATTAGAAATTCTATATACATATGTCTTAGTATTTATTAATGTGTTTTTTAGTAGACTCACCCATTGTAATAAAGTTTTGATTTCATTATTAAATGATTTCTCCTCCTATACTTACAGAGAAGAAAAAGCTATTAGGTGTTTATTGTTATATAAAGTCACACTTAGATACTGACCATAATAACCCCTATCATGTTGTCATCTTAGAAAATGAAGGATGACAACAGTGAGGCTTCAATTTAAAGGAAGTAGCAGTAAAACACAGAAACCACAATTTGACAAAACCATCACACTTACTTGGTGAAGTGAAGAGTTTTGCAATTGCTCCAGTAATTAAGTCCGCAAGAGCTCAAAACACATGTTACCTAGATAATCCAAGTAATTCAACTCAAGTGCCCAAATGTCTCACCTTAAGATGACCCAAGGTACTAGAAATCCAAAGGTATGGAAAAGCTGAGTCAGAGAACTAACCTCCTGCCACAAAAGGATTTATCCCAGCAATTTTTTCATTGTCAGAAAGGCCAGAGCTCCCCAAGAAAGAGGAAAATTTTTTGCATATTACCTATCTGAATTACTCATACATGTTGACCAATCCCCTAAAAGCAAATATAGAGCTATTAGAACAGAACTAATTTCTGACACCATTGTCTTAGCTTAGGTAGGAGTCAGGAGCAGAGCTTTGGGAACCAGGCATCTGGTTCAATACCCAAGATCTTTACTTCATAGCGGTTTAATACTGGAAAACCTGCTTAAACTTTCTAAGCCATTGTTACTAATCTTTTAAATAAGTAGAACAATATTATGTGTTTTATGTGACTATTGAGAGAATAACATGACAGTGGAAATAAAAGAGTCTATTCAGAAGAATAGTAAGCACTCAGTCAATTTTAACTACTGATTTTTAGATGCTAGCTATTATATACTCCCCAGCTGAGGCAGCCTAAGTTACAAGTCACTCCTAAATGAGTTCAATATTCAATGAATACAGTATACAAGTGGTGGTTTTTCGAATATTATTATTTTCATGGCAATCCATTTCTGAAAATATAGTCAGTATATAGAAAACATTTTTTATTAATTCATTTGAAAATTATTTAATGAGCATATACCTTGTGTTACTTACATTACTAAGCACTGGACATGTTACAGTGAGACAATACCCTCAGGACTATGCAGTCATATGGAGAAGACAGGTATTTTATGTTTTAAAATATCAATATCCTGAAAACAGAGAGTCAAATTATGGAAGTCAAAACTGATAGAAATGCAAGGGAAAAAAGATGAATCCTTATCTTATTTAAATACCTTAACACCCTTCTTTCAGAAATGAATTGATCTAGCAGGCAGAAAATCAGTAAGGACATAGTTGAACTCAATAATACCATCAATCAATTGGATATAATTGACATCTATAGACTACTTCACCCAACAATAGCAGAATACACATTCTTTTAAAGCTTGCATGGAATATTCACCAAGATAGGCCATAAAATACATCTTAACAAATTTACAACAATAGAAATTCTCTAACTATACAGAATTAAACTATAAATCAATAACAGAAAGATACTGAAAACAAGGAGATTAAACAGTACACTTCAATACAACACATGGGTCAATGAAGATATCTCAAGAGATATTAAAAATATTTGAATACAATGAAAATTAAAAATAAATTTATCAAAATTTGTAGAATACAATGAAAGAAGGGCTTAGAGTGGGATTTATAGCATTGAATGTATATATTTAAAGAAAGAAGAAAGGTGTAAAATCAATAATTTACATTACCACCTTAGGAAAGTATAAAAAGTGAGCAAATTAAATCTGCAGTAGACAAAAAAAAAGAAAGTAAACAATAAGAATTAAAGTAGAGATCACTGAAATTGAAAACAAGAAATCAAAGAGAAACTTCATGAAACTGATAGCTAGTTCTTTGAAAATATCAATAACATTGATAAGCCTCTAGCCAGGCTAATTAAGAAAAAGAGAAAGAGGACAAAATTTATCAATGTCAGAAATGAAAGAGGGGGCATCACTACAGATCTCATAGACATTAAAAGAATAATAAAGGAATATTATGAACAACTCTAGGCCCACATAATTGATAACCTAGATGAAACAGAGCAATTCTTTGAAAGGCACAATTTTCCAAAACTCAAACAAGAGGAAATAGAAAATCTGAATTTGCCTATATTTATTTAAAACACTGAATCAATAATTAATACACTTCTGACACAAATACCAGGCCCAGATTGATTTACTGATAAATTCTGCCAAACATTTAAAGAAGAAATGATAACAATTCTCTATAACCACTTTCAGAGGATAGAAGCAGGGGGAATACTTTCTAACTCATTCTATGAAGTCAGCATAGTCCTTATACTAAAATCAGAGATGCAAAAATGAACATAGATGCAAAAATCCTCAATAAAGTGTTAACAAAAAAAATCTAACAATTCATAAGAAAAATTATATACCACAACCAAGTGGAATTTAACCCAGATATGCAAGGCTGGTTCAACATTTGAAAATCAATTAATGTAATCTATTATATCAACAAACATAAAAGGAAAAATCACCTGGATCATATCAATAGACACAGAAAGAGCCTTTGCCAAAATCCCAAATCCATTCATGAAAAAAAGAAAGAAAAACAACTCTCAGTAAATTAAGAATAGAGAGAAACTTCCTCAACTTGATAAAGAACTACAAAAAAACCCCAAAGTGAATGTCATATTTAATAATAAGAAATGAGAAGCTTTCCCACTAACATCAGTAACAAGGAGAGGATGTCCCCTTTCAGTACTCCTTTTCAACATCATACTGGAAGTCTTGGCTAATGCAATAAGACAAGAAAATAAAATAAAAAGAATATGAGCTATGAGGAAAGAAATAAAACTGTCTTTGTGCACATAATATGATAACATGATCATCTATGTAAAACAATCTGAAAGAATCAACAAAAAACTTCTAGAACTATGTGAAAACTAATATGTGATTATAACAAGGTTTCAAGATACAAGGTTAATATACAAAAGTCAATTGCTTTCCTATATTCAAGCAAAAAACAAGTGAAATTTGAAATTGAAAATGCAATACCCTTTACATTAGGACCCAGAAAAATTAAATACTTAGGTATAAATCTAACAAAATATGTACAAGATCTATATAAGGAAAACTACAAAACTCTGATGAATACAATCAAAGAAAAACTAAATGAATAGTGAGATATTCCATGCTCATGGATAGAAATACTCAATATTGTCAGGATGTCACTTCTTCCCAATCTGATCTACACATGCAATGTAATCCTAATAAAAACCCTAGCAAGTTATTTTGTTGATGTACAACTTCTAACATTTATATAGAGAGGCAAAAAAACAAGAATAGCACACTACTGAAGAAGAAAAATTTGGAGGACTGACATTAAGACTTACTATAAAGCAACAATAATTAAGACAGAATAGTATTGATGAAAGAGACAAATAGATCAATAGAACAAATAGAGAGTTGAGAAACAGACCCATTCTTCTTAAGTATGTACAGACAATGTTCAAGATTGATCGTATGATAGGTTACAGAACAAATTTTAGAAACTTTAAGAAGATTGAAATCATATCAGCTATCTTTCTGATCACAATGGTGTTGAAACTATAAATCAATAACAGGAGGAAAACAGAAAAATACACAAATATGTGAAAATTAAGCAACACACTTCTGAACAACAAAAAGGTCAAAGATAAAATAAAAAAAAATATTTTGAAACAAACAAAAATGGAAACACAGCACACCAAAAGTTATAGAATGCAACAAAAGCAGTTCAACAGAGGGAAGTTCATAGCGATAAATGCCTACATTAAGGAAAAAGAAAGATCATAAATAAACAATGTAAGTTTGTACCATATGGAACTAGAAAATGATGTAATGTACTGGGGAGGGACTATAGTTATGCTGAGAGTAAATTTCATTTTATTATTTTATTAATTTTTTGTAGTTGACATACATTATATTTATTTGTGTTGTACAGAATAGTGATTAGAGAGTAAACTTTAAATGTACCCATCATAACAACAAAATAAAATTATAAATATGGAAAGTAAAAGATGTGATGACTAACCTTATTGCAATAATCTGTTCACAAGATAAGTACATACATCAAAGCATCACATTATACACCTTAAGCTTACAGTGTTATGTGTCAATTATATATCAATAAAACTGTAAATTTTAAAAAATGTTTTTAAAAAATCATTTTTTTGCATAAGCCTCCTATCACAACCATTTTCTACCAAGTAAAATCTAGGCTTCTTTGCCTGCCATTCACATTCTTCACACTCTTACCCTAGCTTATTTTTTCTACTTTTCATGGCGTGTTCACATTTGGGAGTATTCCAATCTGGCTTCTCCCTGACCCTCCCAAAACATCGCTGCATTCAATTCAGCTTAGCTCACTGGTGCCTTCTCATTTGACAAATGCCTTGAATAATCATTTTTCCCCTCTGATTTTACCTGACTGTGCAATTTGACAATGTGGGACCCTGCCTTCTTTGGGAGATTTCTGATTTCCACAGTGGAAAGTCACATCCTACTATTCTAAACCTTGTAACCATTTATTTTTAAAACTAATGACAGTTTTCTTTCCTTTTTTTTTTTTTTGTGGGCACATGTAAACTACTTCCTCTGAAACATGTGTTGTGAGAACAGGGACTTCATATTAATCGCCTCTGTACCCACCTAGCGTTAGGGCTCATATGAACCAGATATGTAATCAATATATTTGCTGTGTGAGCATTTTACATCAAATCAGATCTTTAATTTGTTCTCTAAAGCTAAAACACATTAGGACCATTTACTAAAATTCAAGGAATAAGTTGCACATAAACGCAAAGGCTAGAATATCCTCATAATAATCATAATTTTAAAAATTATCTTTAAAACAAGCATCAAAATGGAAAGGGAACTCACTGTATAGGAGAGAATAATTGCCAACGATACATCACATAAGGGGTTAATTTCTAAAATACATAGAGTACTCACACAACTCAACAAAAGGAAGACAAAGAATCCAATTAAAAATAGGCAGAGGGCCCTGGCCTGTTTGGCTCAGCGGTTAGAGCGTCAGCCCACAGACCAATGAGTCACAGATTCGATTCGGTCAAGGGTACATACCTCAGTTGCAATTCATCCCTGGCCCTGGTTGGGGTCGTACGGGAGGCAGCCACTCGATGTGTCCCTTTCACATTGATGTTTCTCTTTTTTCTCTCTCCCTCCCACTCTATCTGAACAAAAATGGAAAAAAGTCCTCCGGTGAGGATAAAAAAAAAAAAAAAATGGGCAGAGGACCTAGACACTTCTCCAAACAGGACATACAAATGGCCAAGAAACATATGAAAAAATGCTCAACGTCACTAATCATCAGAGAGATGCAACTTAAAATGACTGTGAGGTATCACCTCACACCTGCCAGAATGGCTGCCATCAACAAATCATCAAACAACAAGCTGGCGAGGGTGTGAAGAAAAGGGGACCCTCGTACACTGCTGGTGGGAATGCAGACTGGTGCAGCCACTATGGAAAACACTATGGTGTTATCTCAAAAAATTAAAAATGGAACTGCCATTTGACCCAGAGATCCAACTTCTAGAAATATATCTTAAGAAGCCTGAAACACCAATCAGAGAGACTATACGTACCCCTGTGTTCATAGCAGCACTATTTACAATTGCTAAGATCTGGAAACAGCCCAAGTGTCCATCAATAGATGAGTAGATAAAATTGAATACTATGCAGCTGTAAGAAAGAAAGATCTCTTATCCTTTAAGATGACATGGAGGGACCTGGAGAGTATTATCCTAAGCGAAATAAGTCAATCAGAGAAAGACAAATACCACGTGATCTCACTTATTTGTAGAATATAAAGAACAAATTAAAGACCCTGATGAACAAAATAAGACCCAGAGACATAGAAAGACTGATAAACCTCAGAGGAGGGGGGCAGGGGGAATGAATGAGATAAACCAAAAAACTTACATGCACATATGCATAACCAATGGACATAGACAACAATGTTGTGAGGGGGTCGAGGGACCGGGAGGAGGCTGTCTATGGGGAAAAAAGGAGAAACATCTGTAACAAAAATAAATTAATTAATAAAATAAAAAAGAAAAGAATCTAGAATAAGAGAAAAGCTTTATGTTAAAAAAAAACACTTTAATCACATGTTACACCTTCCCCTAAAGAACCAATGTTTGTGTGTGGGGGGGTGTGTGCGCGCGTGTGTGTGCCTCTGTGTGTATAATATATATTATATATATATGTATATACTGGAATATAGGAAGTAAAAGATTGTAAGAAAATGGTCTATATTTCTGAAATACAAAATTTTAGAACATTTATGGTTTAAAACAAAGAAACTGAGCATCCCAAAACTATCTCCCTAATGAAGTTTGTGAGTCAGAAATGAGTTTGAATTTTTGAATCCTTTATTATTCTTTAATGTAGGTATCTTTTCAGTTACATTATATTCTTTTTATATGTAAGCAGGGACTATTCTGATTTCTTTCTTTTTTGTTGTTGTTGTTAATTCTCACCTGAGGATATTTTTCCATTGATTTCTAGGTAGAGTGGAAGGTAGGAGGGGGAGAGAGAGAGAGACAGACAGACAGAGACATCGATGTGAGAGAGACACATCAATTGGTTGCCTCTCACACGACCCCACCAGGGCCAGGGATCAAACCTGCAGCAGAGGTACGTGCCCTTGACCAGGAATCGAACCCATGACCCTTCCGTCTGCAGCCCAGTGCTCCAACCACTGAGCCAAACCGGCCAGGGCTATTCTGATTTCTTAGTAAAACATCATCACTTTTATTCTTCTTGCCCTATTCTTTTTTTTTTTTTTGGCTTGCTAATGCCACTGTTCCTGGTAAAGTCGCACATATGTTGCTATTGCATTAAATAGAGATATTTTCTGGAACTGAAAAATGTCATTGAGGTTGAATATAGAGAGAGCAGGGTTAGAATCGGACTAGAGAGCTTGCCTTGGACACACCAGCCCTTCTGAATGTGACATCTGCTGGGTTGAGCTGACTTACTGCATCAAGACAAGGGAGTGACTTGTGGCGGCATCTCCTTCTCTATCCCTCTCTCATTCATTTCTTTTAGTGATGACTTCAGTTACTTTTAGAACAATTTTTGTCATCATTTATAGTATGCTTATAATTAAGAATAAGCCACGCAATTTTAAAAGGACATTTAAGGTCTAAATTATTAGCTTTTTTTGTAACTGTAAGGATATAACCATATTCTTTCTCTTCTGTTGTATGTGAAATGTTATAGTCAAAGAAACAACACCTGCTTTAACAATATAGACAGGAAAAAAAAACACATATTGCGTGAGAAATCTTTTCTCTGAGAAAACCTAAATTTGCAAAGTTAAATAAGGATTTGGTATTTAATTACCTGCTAAACCACAGTTAGGAGGAGGAGCGTGGCACCTCAGACAGGACACCAGACATCACTTCAGGTTCATACTCGTTGGCGTTTGTAGGAGACACAGTGAATGCTGCCTTCCCCCTGCCTGAAGGTGGAACCTATTGAAAGACAACTAGGGAGGACAGATCATAGGCTACCTTTATGGAGGTGATTCTGAAAAGCACGGGCCTGGTGTGGGCAGCATTTCCTAACAAGGCTTCCCCAGGTTAGAAAACTCTACACACCTAGTCAGACACAGTGCTAGACACACAGGCCCACCGGGACCGTGGAGTAGCAGAGAGGACCTTCTGCTTCGGGTGGTCCTGTGACAACCTGGGATACCTGGGTGGGGGCATATTGCAGGAAGCTGGGAGGATTTTCTCTCTCTAGCTCACTAATTACCTAACTCACTTCGCCTCCCTCTGTGGGGAGGCATAAGTCTGGGGACAAGATGCTAAGAATTAAAAAGAATCTTTCATAATAGGAATAATATACCTCCCCTTTCTGAACAATTCTTGTTGGAATATAGAATCTTGGAAAAAGGGGAAACCTGCTGTTGTATATATCTTGGACATAGGAAAAAAACACAAGGATCTTCTAGTTATGATGGTAAATGACCACAAAAGGTACAAAAGATGATAGGTTTCAAAAACTTCCAAGATAAAGAGCATTTATTTACATTTTGATTCATCTGCCTTTTCACATTGAGTCAGGATGAAAATAAGTAAATATATCCATTTAAAAACATTCAACCATTTTTGCTTTTTGGCAAAAAAATAAATAAATAAAGAAGTCCATTAAAATGAGTTAAAGTAGATCCAAATGTTGTGATTCAAAGACAATCTATAACAGAGTCACGGCAAACAGAACTCAAATTCATATGAATGCTACAAAGTCTGAATAAATGCTGCTGCTTGAATACATATGTGCACCTATTTTCAAATGCACAGTGTTAAAAATCCTTCAAAAGCACTGCAGAAGTCAGGGATCTTTATTATCTATTTTATCAGTGATCTGATACTAAATGAAGAACTACCATTAAACTGGTTTCTGTACTGTCATTTGACTCTTTAGAAAAGTCCTCAGGTTCACATAAACAAGGTAAAACTCCACCATCATTGGTGACTGTCTTACTGTCATGCATGTGCACTGAATCCAAAGGACATCTTTCAGTTCTCATATCCTTTTGTGCCTCAGCAGCATTTAATACTGACTCTCCTTGCCTTTTTAAAACAAAACAAAACTGTCTTTCTTTGGCATTTTGTCATCATGCTGTCCTCTGTTTCTACCAGATTGCTTATTTCTTTTTAGCCTTCATCACTTCTGCTTTGCTTTTCCCTGTTAGTGTTGCTCAACCTGGGTCCGAGACGTGCATTTATCACCGTGGGCTCCCTCTCTGGAAAAGCTTACCCTTCCCCATGACTTCAATTGCCCTCTCTCTGTGCCCTTCATCTCGCTCCAGAGGTCATGCATACTACCTGCCTAATTGAAATATCATTTGTAAGTTTCAAAATGATCTCAAACTCAACATATCCAAGATGAAGCTTATCATATTCCACACTAACCTGATATTCTCCCAGTAGTTTCCATCAGTGAATGGCCCTTCCATCTGCTCGGTCGCAGAAGTCAGAAACCTGGAGTCCTTCTTGATACTCCCTCTCTGCGTTATCTGTGGTGTGAAACTAATCAGTAGCTTTGGAAAGTCTCACTGCCCCCCCCCCCCACACACACACAAGTAAACAAAAATAAGGGTAGAAACATAAGATATTGCTGGAGAAACTGTAGAGACAAATGGTGAGAACCACATGCAAGAGCTTTCCTGGTTATTACCCAGTTCATGAATTTGAAATAAAGGCTAGTAGGAGTCAAACATTGTAGCTCTCTGAAAGAGAAATCTTTCCTCAACTACCTTTAGGGTTTCTCTCCAAAAGTGGCATGGTACTTATTGGGATGAGCATTTAAAAAGAGACATTGTTTCTCTCAATGCCAATGGATAAGTCTGCTTTGAATCATCACTTATTATCAAAAATGCATTTGGACATCAGTGTTCAGAATGCTCTTCGAACTTCAGCCTCTCCCCAAACAGGGTGGGTGTACCAGCTCTGGGAACAAATGAAAAGGTTTTAGCTTGTTTGTGTTCTTTTCCAGACAACATGCTTCTGAAAAAGATACATTTTCTATTCTTTGTAAACTACAGGATAATGCATGGGGAGTAACTATCTTGGTACTTTCAGAATTAGCTGGGCAAGCCTTGTTGCTGCCTTAAGAGATTTTTAATTATATAGTTTATTTCAGTAATTGCTTTATTTTATAGTGCACTTACTTCCTGTAAGTGCACTTTGTGTACGTGGCAACTGTTGTTCCTTTAATTATAAGGTTAAGTATCATATAATTACAGGGTAAATACACAGTATTTTGGTCCTGTGTGCCAGTGTGTAGGGAACTTGGTATTTGTACAGAGGAACCAAATGGTGCTTGGAATTATTTCCTTTGATTCCCATATAAATAGACCCCAGTACAAAATTGGATCATGTATTATATTATTTTTCCTTTTAAATCATTTGCAAGTGCCCAACCTAAGTACACCATTATGAAATAAGTTACATTACAACAAAAACTAATGATCATAGGCTTTTGCTAGTACTGTCACAAAAACTTACTTTCATAAGTATCAAGAAAACATTTATCATGCTACCTTTATTATAATGCTTCCTAGTTTCAATTTTTATCTTCTGTCATTGCTGCCAACACTGACCTTAAATCGCATGCAGCTATCTGAAAGTGAGGAAGAAAAACTCCAAGCCAGAATTCAGAGTCTATTCAAATAGTAATAATACTAACACAATAAAAATGAAAATAATGGAGACTTGTACTTCAATTTCTTTAACTGTAAAGATTTTTAAATGATATGTTTTATATTTTAGTATTTCTTCATTAATCATGCCTAATAACCAAACAGATGTGGTTCATTCATCTGTTCATTCTATGGATAGTTATTTGATGCTTACTACGTTCCAGGAACTCTTCAGTTGGGAACTGTCGTTTCTATAGTTGGGATAACACCTCGATGACAGAATGCATAAACTTATAAGCACGCACAAGTGCACACACTGCATTTAATGTGCTCAGTATCTAGTAGAAGAGGTAAACAGATAAACCAATAATTGTAATTTGTCTTAAGAGTTCCCCCAATTTGCTCCATAAAAGGCCCAGATAAGGCACAGAGGAAAGAGTCATCAGTTATGAAGAGGACAGACAAACGTGGAGACCAAGAGGGAAAGAAACAGATCTAGAGTGGTGTAAAGGTATTCCCTACACAGGCAAGATGGATTTTCAAAAACAAATGTATATCTGCCTATGATTTCAAGCATCCCAGTAAGGAGCACTGCCTATTAAGTAGCTCCATTTTGTAGTAGGTCACATTCCGCAGTAAGCCAAAGATTCTAATGTAAAAGTTTAGAGAAATAAGATGGTTTAATGGCAGAGAGAATTATCAGTAAGATTTTCTATTGGCCAAACACTACAACTCTAATAGAAGTAGAATGAATTGTTCAGGATTGGTAATGAAAGGATGTGAACTTCCTGCCATAAAACAGGAACCACAAGAAATGACCCCAAAGAGTCCTCAAGATGTAAATGAAGGTCTTGCTCCCAAACGAAGGGAGAAGAGCCACCTTTGTGGCCCAGCTAGTAACCGGGCAACAAACCTAGTTCACTGTTGATTTGGTGCTGGGTAGACTTGCACTTTGCTATCAGAGCGTTGTAGTAAATGTCCTACAGTGTAATGCATTGCTTAATGTCCAACGTGAACTGACGTAGGAAAAATATCCTCAATATATGTGTCCACAATTAAATTTCCAAGGGATCGAACAAGACACAGTTAAAAAAAAACAGAGTGTCCATAATTCACCTTGGAATGTGTTTCCTCTTTGGCCTCTCAGAGTGATCATTAGTGTCAATGGATGATTCTGAAATCTAGCTTCTTGGACTCGTCTTTTGTAGTTCTTGTCATTTTTTTAAGCCATGCTTTAAATAGCAAGATCCTCCAATGTAGACTAGAATTGGAGTGAATCTACTGAAGCAAGATGGTCAGAAGCAGTGCTTTAAGCACATGTGGCGTGGATGGAGGGCTAATGGGGAACAGGCTGTGGAATGCTCACCCTGATGCTAAGCATGTATATCAACAGGCAAGACTGCAAGTGAATGCCACGGTACAGAAGGCCTTGTCAGCTACACACTGGAGGGACTTGGTCTTTTCTCAACATTGAGGGGAAAGAAAACACTTGAGTTCTTTTCAGATAAAACTAAACATACCTTCTAACACTATAATTTATGAAGACCTTTCATGTCTTAATATTGTAAACATCAGTTGCTTCTAAAATTACAAGGAGCACCTTTTCTTATATAAACCACAAAACCACAGTCTAAAATGAGCTGGGACGTGGTTAAGAATAAAAGGTAAATTAACTTGTTAATAGAAGGAAAGGATATATGAGTTTCTTCTTATCAACATTTCATAACTAAGAAATATGCCTTTTCACAAAATCCTAACTTTATGATCAATGGGGAAATATTGCAAAACAAAGAGAAAAGATGAGGAAAAGGAATAGATGACTCAGAAATTTCTTCAGTAAATATGTTAACTGGAAATTAATCCATTCTTTTCTTGCCTTCCTGTATAATAAAATGGTGTGTTGGAAATACTGTATAAAGATCTGAGTTAACCAACTGTATTTTATATACTTTGATAAACATTTTTAAAAATAATTTTAAAATAAAGTTGAATTTCTATAAAATCTCCTAAGCAATCAAATGAGATTGAGGTTATGACTTGGGTCTCACAAGTTACTCTAGTAAAATTAATATATATTCTCTAAAATCTCTTTTAGAATAAAACATAATTTATAAATCTTTAGATAGTTTCTAAAGAAAGGATTGTAAGAATACATACCATTATGGTATTTATAAAATTTTGTAGCACTTGATTAATTTTGTTTTCAAATCAAAATCACTATTCCTATAGTTGGGATAATATCTCAATAACCGAATGCACAAACTTATAAGCACACACAAGTGCACACACTATTAGAAAACACCCTGTTAAAAAATAAATGGCTTAAGCATGGCTCACAAATCTGTGATTGCCTTTTCCATTTGTCCAGGTGACCCCTCCAAAAGGCATAATCACAACAGCCTACATTTCATCACTGACCAAGAATTATGTTTGGCTATCACATGGCCCTTAGGCAGACCTAAGATAACGTCCATTATACTTTTCTAACAGTTAGTTACATATTCCCATATTGTTGCTGGTTTCTCCCTGGTGCTAGTTACTATAGTATTTAATTTTCGGAACAATTGGTAACCCCATGTTTTGCACCATACAAGTATCTAAACATCTGAAACATGCTTCCTCATGTATTTTGGGCATATGAAATCTGTGTCCGTAAGCATAATATTTGGTTTCTGACAAAGGGGAATCTGAAGATGAGAGATATCTTTGGGCAGGGGTCAACACTGTCTAGATTTTTTCATGTTTGCTGTGTTACCAACATTAGCTCTTAATACTAACATGGATATGAATAAGAGTCATGAAAAATACCCTGTAATCATGTTTATTTTCCTATTCACATTATTCCACATCAAATCTCATATTAACTCATTTTCTGAGTGCATAAATGTCTGTTCGAGGATGAAATTTACAAAGATTCCTAGAATTGGGAAGATATAGAAGTTGTGGTTTTTAACTCAGGACAGCCCAGAGATCTCCTTTTGCTCCCTGCCCCAATCTTTTAGTTCTTATGATTGTATCAGAGAGGAAGTGTGTATTAGTGGTTGGTTTGCTTTAGCATCTTTCTTTAATTTGCTATCCTCTCCTTTAACAAAGAGCTTGCGTTCCCAGCCCAGGGCCATTTATATAACTATGGCAGCTAAGAGAATAAAGCTAGTGGGGTTGGAGCAACCCAGAGAAGCATCAATCAACTGAGCACATGTCATGTTGATAATAAATACTGAAAACTGGGAATCCTGAGTCCACAAACCCAGCGGGTGTCCTGTATTTCATCCGGACTTTGTGGTAGCTCCGTCCCTTTCATCTGAATTTCCTGCCGGGCTCGGCAAACGTGATCTTACCCTCTGTAATTTTGGAAGAAAATCACAACAGGCAAATGTTCTCACTTCCTAGACATATTCCCGAGGGTGTATGTATATTCTTTAGAGAATCTCAACCCTTTCTGATGTGGCAACTTCACTGCATGCATGCATTTCTCTACCTGATGGCAGAAAGTGTGGGTAAAGTAATGAAAGCAGCACCTGATGAAGACAGAGTTTCTTCTCCCTCAGTTTCTTGTGCCCTCATAATCCTTGTCCTTCACACTCCCCCAGACAGCAAGTGGAATTTCTTCGAGACCTCTGGACGTTTTAGGTTGTGAAGCAAGGGCACCGGATCTCTCACATCGTAGGGAAACTTCAGCAGCTGTGGAATGTATGAGGCTACACTTGTCAAGGAAATTCCTTTGTTAAATATTAACTGAACTCTTGGTAGAGCTAGTTGGTGCTGGGAGTTGGTAATAGCAAAATAAATTAAAATTGCTTCCTGCCAGTAAGTAACTCAGTCTAGTGAGCAGAAGAGAAGCTGGTATCAATCCAGCATCTAGAACAATGGCTGACTCTTTATCACCCTTTGGTATCTATTTGAATAAATCAATCTACAATTTGACAAGACTAAGATACAAATAGTCATGGGACAAAGGTATTGTGAAAAAGCAACCCAGTTTCACTGATGAAGTAACTGAGGCTTAGTGGTGTGGAGTAACTTGGTATATAGTGCCTATCTCTAGAGCTTACCTCTTTTGCAAAGATAATGATATCGGGATCTAGGAGACAGACAAAGGTGCTCAGGGTCTATGTGCAGTACTTAATCAAGCTGGCTTGTCCAGTTCAATATCCCTGGGTCTGCTAGACGGTAATAGTGGCTACTGGGAATTATTGGTCTATTTATTCATTGAGCAGGTCTGATGCTGGCCTGGGCCTCCATGTCTATTAATTCAGTGGTGTGTCACAAGAAATTTTAAAACATGCAAAAACCTAATTATTTAGTTAGGGGCACTGACCTCTTTTCTCTTAGACTGTCAAATTAAAAAATGACAACAGCCAACACAACAATAGCCATCCAGTGCAAATGCCTTGTCTTGAACCATAAATATATAGGTCATATAACAGAGTTGCATCCTATTGGTTATGTCACATAATAAGGTTGTCTGATTGGTTAATTCTTAGTACCAGAAATTCTCATATACAAGTAAAGGCACCTGATTTTTTTTTTTTTTAAGTCACTTTAGAGCCTGGCCGGTGTGGCTCAGTAGTTGAGTGTCAACCCATGCACCAAGAGGTTGCTGGTTCGATTTCCAGTCGGGGCACGTGCCCAGGTTGTGGGCCCGATCCCCAGTGGGGGGCAGGCAGGAGGCAGCAAATCGATGTTCTCTCTCATTGATGTTTCTATCTCTTTCTCCCTCTCTTTTCCTCTCTCTCTCTGAAAATTAATAAAGGAAAAATAAATAAATAAAAAGTAATTTTAGAGCAAAAAGGATAGGTAGTTACTATTATTATTATTATTATTTTGTCTTGTAAATCAATCAAAATTATATCTATTTTTTTTTTTTGTCAGATCAGGAAAAAATATTTTTTTGGTGTATCACAGAAATTTAGTAATTAGTTTACATGTGGCATGAGATGAAATAGGTTGAAAATAGCTATTTTAATTGCATCTGGGGCATGGTGTCTTTGTATTGGTGAGACATAATTCTTCCATCCTTCTTACACTCTGAACTTCCATATATCTGGAATGTTCTTCAGAAGAGAGGATGATGAAGAAGAATAAAAGTAATAATTCCCAGAATCCTCTTGAAGCAGTGAGGAATTATGTAGTTGGTGGCTGGTTCATTAATTTCTACCATCATGAAATTCACTTGGAAGACAATTGCCTTTTTGTTCAACCTAGTATACAAGTATTTAGGTTTTGACCCTTCTGTGGGCCTCATTTCCTTATGAGGGTACCCATGTCATGTAAAACTTACATAAATGTGTATACTTTCCTGTTGTTAATCTGTCTTATGTCAGCTGATTTCTCAGGCCTAGCCAAAAAACCCTAGGAAAGGTAAAATTTTGCCTCTCCTACATTAGTACATTTTCACATGGAAAAATTATAAATTTAAGAATAGGTTTAAAAATTCAAACATAAGATTCATATCCTTAAATGATAAAGAGCATTTAAGATCAAGACAAAAATGCAAATTCCTTGCAGAATGAACAATGAACATGAATAAGAACTATGCAGAAGATATAAAAATAGCCAGTAAACATATAAATATATACTGACTCAGAAAGACATGCAATTTTCAAGATGATACTACATATCATTTAGTGATTTGGGAAAGATTTAACTTAAAAACAACTACAACCAGGGTCGTCTTGGAACAAGGAGATTGTGGAAATAATACATATTTGGTAATGTATATTTAAACACTGAAAACCCTGCAATTCCATATTTAGTATCTATCCCTAGGAAGCAGTGAAATAGTAGGATACAGATTTAACCAGAAATATAATTACTGTTGCATCGTTTAATAAATAAAATTAAACTAATATAAAGATCCTTCATTAGAGAGTGAGTGCGAAAATTGTGTTTAATTTATAAGCTAAAATACTGGAGATTAATAAAAATGATTTTGAAGCAACAACGGTGGGACAAAAGTAGGTTTTACAGTTGTTCATATGGAAAATAATACAATAATTAATAATACAAGAATAAACCGTGTTTCGTATACTCACAACTATAAACCTACTTTGGCCCCACCTTGTATATTTATTGATTTGGGGAAAGTTCAAAATATATTGTTAAGTAAGAAAGCAGACTAAAACATAGCTGCATAAAATAAATAATACATATAAATGTGTGGAAATATATAGATCAACATGTCCTTTTAGTAATAATGACTTGTTTCCTTGATGTTACTTGTTGATATTATTCTTTGTCTATATATTTATTATGCAATTTATAGTTTAAATAAAAAATAAAAAATCATAGACATTGTCTCTATGCTAATCAGGTAAATTAGATAGCCAAATAAATCCCACACACGTTTTCTTTGTACTCAAAATTGCCACCAGTGTCTACAGAGCAGTCGTTTTCCTAAACAGTGGTATGGAAGGATTCTAAAAATTTGCAAAAAATGAGAATGTGTTTCATCATTAACATCATCTGAGTTAAGTTAAAAAGTCAGATAAGTCCCTAAGGTCACATGGAGTCTTTAATGGACCCTATGTTTGATTCAATAGAAATATTATAGCCAAAACATTTGCATCAATCAACTACACATGAATTAAAGATAAGTGAATCAAAAGCCTTAATGTACTGATGTGGAGTCACAAAATCTGTATAATTGTTAAATGTTTCATTAATTTACCAAATGGTTCCTACTTCATGTCTTTTTCTATTTGCAAATTAATGATAGTACAAAATACATTCAGTCTGTTCACCATGCAAAATGTTAAGTTGATACTTAGAAAACACTTAGAGATCTTTTAAAGAACATAAAATGTATATCAATACAAAACATATTATGTCTTTTAAGAGAAAGGTTTATGACTACAGATAATTTTTGAAATAGAATTTGTATTTTTACATGAATTATATCAACATAATCTGCAATAAATTGACTTTGTGGGTAGGAAAAATATCACCCCCCTCTCAGATCAGGAAAAGCAAACTTTAGTAAAATTATCCACATTCTTATGACTAGTGGGTGGCCTAAATAAATCCAGGTCTTTTAACTTTCCCCACTGTAGTCATTCTTGGCAGAAAAAAAGAAAAAAAAAATCAACAAATGTTCATTAGCTCTTGGGCAAGAAGCAGAAATGTTACTAATACTCCTTAGCCACTATTAAATAGCTCTTTACAGATGCAACACTCTGACCCTCAAAAGTCCCTGGAATGGTATGCTTTGCTCACAGGGATTTTATCATTCTTCCTCCCCAAAGGTTCTCATTCTGACAACAAAAATGTTGCTTTTCAACCAGTTGCAGACATTTTCTATTCTTCTAGAAGTTAAAGATACAATTGAAAGCCAAGGAAATGGATTTTTTCCTCATATATAAATCACATTTAGCTAAAGAGGCAAGCTATAAATATTCCATGATCAGGATATACACATTTGAGATGAACAGAACAGCTTTGAAAATGTAAGTTTATTTAACAACTAGTTGCTTTCTACTTTCCATTTAAATTTACAAATAAGCCAACTCATATTATTTATTCTTTAACAGATGAAAGACAATGAAAGTTCAGTCTATGTTCAAGTCCAGATATCTTAACAGTACATGCTTTCTTTTCTTCTTGGCCCCAATCCTCCTTTATTTTCTTCTTCCAATTTTTCCCCACATTTTATGATGATGATATAATTTGTAGAGTAATGGACTGAGTCAATGCTGGCTAGTTACCAGTTATTTTTTAGCCATAAATGCTATAATGCTATAATGCTATATATATATATATATATATATATATATATATATATATACACACACACACACACACACACACACACATATATATTTCCTTTTTGATAATCTTGTGTATTAAAGGTTTCAACTATCAGGAATGTAACCATCCTGTTCCAATTTTCTAATAGGTATCAAGGGAAAATATTGGATTTTATCCATGCTATACTTTATACATGATGCCATCTTACTGAAGTTTGAAGGTTTGGGGCTGTGAGGAGCAGAAAAAATATTGTTTTGAATAGAGTATTCTGTTTTTGAATTAATGATGACCTCTGTTGCTTGTGAAGCATATTTTTCTCCAGCAATTCTTTTGATTCTCTACCTGACAGACTGCTGTATAACAGATTTAATGAACATGACATAGTATGTAGTAAGTATTCCTGACAGTTCAGAATAAATATGTATCATCCTAAAAATGGCAATGACTTATTTTATTCTCTTCATCATTAAAGGATCCTGTACACTTAATTCATTGTCCTATGATTACAACAAACTCCACCTGATGTAATGGGCGTCTTGTATTTTTATTTCCTCTGTCTAAAATAAATTTCTTTTATATCCTCAGGTGATCTACATCACTTAAGAATATGCTTATGTAAAGTGGTATAACTACACGAGTGAGAAAACCAGACAGTCAGCCAGATGTTTCAGATAACCCACTTAGTTCATCAGTGTAGATTATACATCTAGACGAGTGGTTTTATTTTTATACTTTTAAATAAAGAATGTTTAATTGTTCAGGAGCCTCAATATCTTCCAAAATGCAACACAGATACATTGAAAAAGTGTTTAGTCCAAGAACCTTTTGGTCATCTTCAACTATGTACCACTTACTCAATTTAAAGACAAAATTGAGTTAAATAATGTCTTATGTTGCTTCAAACTAATAAAAGTTTTTTTAAAAATTGCCTGGCTGGTGTGGTTCAGTGGATTGAGCATTGTCCATGGACTGAGAGGTCCTGGTTTGATTCCTGGTCATGGCACATGCCTGGGTTGCGGACTCGATCCCCAGTAGGGGGCATGCAGGAGGCAGCCAATTGATGTTTCTCTTTCACATCGATGTTTCTATCTCTCTCTCTCCCTTTCTCTCTCTCTAAAAATCAATAAAAACACATTTAAAATATAAATAAATATAAGTTTTAAAAAGTTAAAAGATTCACATTAATTGATATCTTTTTGTATGCTATAAAGTTAGCTATTAGTAACAACTTTGGAAATGCAGCCATTTTTTCCTTTTAAATTACAGTTTATAGGTAGATTCTAGGTGAGCTTATCATCCCCTTTTCAGTTAAAATAATAATGTCAAGGTGAAGAGAAAAGCTAAGCACATCAACATGTGCTTTAAAAGAGACCATTCAAATGAAAGATAAATGGAATTTTGCTAATGTAAGCTTGAAACATGGACATAAACAATTCACCTGCGATAATACAAAAGTTCTCCACCTTCAACTTAGTAATGGAACTACAGCATGGTCAAACTGAATAAAATAAATCTCTGTCTCAATTAGAAAAAAAAAATGTTCTGAATAGAAAATCCCTAAGAACACCTAGATTGAATTTCTCTAGGGTCAGCATTAGAGCTGGTTAGTTTTCAGAGAATATTTAGTAACAGCTAATTGCAAGAGTCAGATGTAGTTCAAGTCCAGAGTCATCTGAACTCTTCAGAGGCCGAGAAAAATAGTGTGAAATTGTAATAATAATAGCTAACATTTATTAAATTTTTCTGTTTGTCAAGTGTTATTTTGTATAATTATTTTGTGTCAGCTCAAGGCATTCTCACAACATTTCAAAGAAGAAGATAGTATTTGTTTTCATATTTGACAGATGAGAAAACTGGGACACACATACAAGTTATGTTCTTTGTCCAAGGTCAAACAGTTGAGGACAGGGCCAAGTTGTTACCCCAAGAATTTGATGTTAGAGCTTACACTATGCCACACCATACAGATGACCATAGTTGATGACTTAGGGCATATGAAAAGGTTGCAAGAGTGGGAAATTTTGGGATATAAGTAAATATCATAAATAGTTGGTAGAATTTACTCATTTCTTCGTTTCTGTTTTATTTCATCACATTACTTGAGTTCATTGCATTCCTAATAACAGTTCCCACATGAAATTAATTCCATATTGAGAAGCAGAGTCCAACTCCATCTCAAAGTGCTAACGGACTAACAATTAGTATAGTAAATGGGTCCTTTTCCCCTTCTCTGTAAGTTTTGTTTCTTCTCCTGAAAATTAAGGGTTCATAAGTTCCTTCTACCAAAAGCCCAGACTCATGAAATATACAGTGCTGTTGGGAAGACAAATATTAACCAAACATTCATAATTATGTATTACAAGGGGCTGTGTAGTGGAAATAGTGGAAGCCAGGGGAGCAAATAGGACTATTGGGTTAGGCAGGGAGGTGGACACTGGACCTGGAATTGTAGCATCCAGGTTGTGTGATTTTAGGTGCAGAGGAATCTGCCAGAGCACCTGATTGCAGCCATCTGTGATGATCTGAGCTGTTCTTAAAAGAATCGAATGAAAAACAGTGAGTCAAAGAAAATGATTCATAAATGGTAAAGCGCTGTATAAATAAAAAAAATGTTTTTATTACATTGCTTTGATTAATAAATGATACAACAAGGTCCATTGTTTGCTGGGAAGGTGTTACTCTATTAGCCCTGAGGAGGAAATGGAAATGAACAAACTAAACTCTGTGGATTAATAATGTATCTTTAACTTTTAAAATTACACAATAAAGCATCTGTCATCCTTCGTAATCACAATTATCATAAGTACTTATTTGATGTTAACGTATCACCTTAATTTCCCTATTTTGAGGGGCCTTGCTCTTAAGTGGGCAATGTACCAACTGCTTAGATTTTGCCTTCATAATAGATCATCTTCACAAGACTATTGTACAACTTGTGTTTCTTTTTCCATGTGTAGAAATTCCATGGAAGTTCAGGCAAAGTTTTTGAAGTGTAATACATTTTTTAAAGTAAATTTCTGCTATATTTTAATATTTTTGTCTTTAGATGATATGCAATTAGTATTTGCTGCTGTTTTTACATATATCTTTTCCCTGCTTTCAGGAGAAGTGTTAATTTGTTACAGAGAACAATTTTTTAACCTACGAAAGACCTAATTTACTTGAAAACACTCTCCAAATGGTTCAATGTGCTAGGTTATGCACAAAGAAGGACAAAGAAAATTCTGATAAAATTGTTTTCATCTGTGGACATTTTCCAAATTCAACTTTTGGTAAATATTAATATCAACAGCTGGAAAGATTTGTAATACTTAGTAGGGGTAATTTTTCAAAGCACTGGTTGGAGTTTGAAGCCACACTAGTCCCATTGACCTTAATAGAAATCATGTTTCTAAAATCTAAGCAAATGATTTGAGAATGTAGAGATTAGAGTTTATAAACTTAGATTTAAGAATTGATATTTATGGAACAATATATCAACTATAAACCTTATACTAAACAGGGCATTTAAGTGCAATTCTTAAAAAAAAAAGAAAGAAAGAAAAGAAAACCAAACTAGCTGTATGTAAAAGTAAAGAACCAAGTCATCTTTACATAAATGTTTCCCCTTGTTTGGGATTCTTTTCTTTCTAATTATTCCCAGATTCTCCATGAAATCACTAAATGGTATGTGCCGACATTCTTAATATCTCAGATGGTGTCTGGTTCATAGCAGACTCTCCATGTAATTTTGAACAAATTAACAAATAAGTAATTATGCTTTCCCATTCTCTTCAGCTAAAAATCAGGCAGGTAAGTAAACATAAAAACAAATAATCAAAGAAACAAAAAGTTCAACTAAATGGCATAGGCGTCTCCACTTCCTTGGGTGGGATTTTCACTGATTGGTCTGCTGCTTCTGTCATGGAAAAATGAGATTATTCCAGACTCTAACATTGGGCTGTCACCATGACGTCAGCAAAGGATGGTCCTCATTCTTTTAGCTTTCCTTCCTCTGTCCCCCCCACATGGTCCTTATCTCTTGTCTCTGTTTCAAAATGGATATCTTGGATATTTGTTCCAAAAGTTTAGATAGTAATTTCTTATCTGTCAATTCTGCTGATAACACAACATGTTATTATTTAAATTTGTAATGTGAATGAATTCCCTTTGCTCCTCAGAGGGAAGCACACAGAGCAAGAGTATCACTGTTTGACAAGGAAGTCACTCATGTAGTAAGTAGAAGGGGAAAGAAACCTGCTTCTTATTGAGCACCTACTATGTGCTAACACAGTCTTCACAATTATCTCTAGATCTAGGTATGCTTTTAGTTTTATAGATAAGGAGACTACCAGAGGTTAAGAAATTGTCTGAAGATCTCTCTTATTTTAGAAATATAGCAACATGTAAGGTTTGAAAAGTAAGATTTTTAAAGCCCAGGTTATTTTTCTTACATCATATAGTCAATAATATATATATGAGCATTTTTTCTCAACCACAACATGCGTACAACAAAAATCTTATGTTAAAAGGAAAAAGGTATAAAATTTCAGTGAATGGACAAAAAATGTGTATATGTGTGTCTATGTATATACACATACATACACACATATTATGTATACACATAGGTGTATATTATTTATTACTATTATTACAATGTGATACCATTTTGTGATTTTGGTAACTCTGTATTACTCATCCAAAAAATTATATTTTGGTCATTTCAAAGTTTCTTTCTTTTTCTTTTTAAAGTGTCTGTAATGCTGGGTAGTAATCTATAGATTTCTAATTGGCCCTCTAATATCTTTTCTTTATATTCCTGTTTGAGTGGGCATTAGGCTCAAATTTTTATTCCTATAAAATTGCATCATCAGATAGATAATAGATGCAAGAATCCTAGCAGATGATTGACAGCGGCGTTGGGCAGTAGCCTGGGCTTACAGAGGTCGTGGACCTCTAAATACATACAGGCTAGTGCCCTCTCACTGGGCTCATGTCCTCGCCAAACCCCAATGGCCTCCTCTGTGAAATGGGTATAATCAATCATTTATCTGCAAGGTTCTTGTGAATTTTATAATTCACTGATGTAAGCTGCCTTGCAGACTGCCTCAATCAACATGTCGGAGTGAACAAATAAATCTCTTGATCACTTGTAGTTTGCACTAGAAGTAGGCATTTCTTCAGTATCCTCACCGAGTACCAAAGGTTCCGATTTCATCGGAGCGACCACATGCTGTTAACTGAGACAAAACCAGGATGATCTGAAGTAGAGTAAACTGGGACACATTATTCAAAGGACAACTTACCTTGGTTAACTACTACTGCCATATTACCATCCACAAACAGCTTTAACCAAATTCCTAAAGAGCAGAGATCTGCAGCATTTTGATAAAAATTAGCAATAAGGAGAAATTGGGATGGGCAAAAAGTAAATGCAGCAATTATCTGGTAAAATTACTCCTTTGGGAGTTCATGTTAACTGCATTAAATAAATATATATATTTCTGTAGGTATATTCATTTACTATTATTGTTTTAATGATGCTGTTATTAATATTAGCTATGTACTTAGTAGCTATTTTTGGTGTTGTAAATATTTTTTAAAACTCCCTGGTTCTCAGCTATTTTCTCCATGTAATGAAGATACAAATATCATATTTAATTGAAGCTTTGGGACAGAACTGGTGATCTTCTGAGCTATTTCAGCTCTAATATCCATGAGTAAATAAAATTGTAAACAATTATGTTTGGGTCTCTAAGATCCTGCTTGAAAAAAAATATAGTAATCATTTTTTGTCTACTATTATTTTCATTTTACTTTTTGCTTTGTGCTAATAGTTAGAGGGTATTTCTGAGACCTAGGTGTGAGAACGTCACAAATGCTTTTAGTATTTCTCATTTCCTCCTCCCCACTGGCTATAGGTATGGATCAGGGTTTATAATGTGCCCCTATTAGAATTTCCTTCTGAATCCATAAGGAAAAATATGTTTTCCTGAGTGCTTATTCTTTTTATCTTTTTTTTACTCATTTTAGGGATTTTTTTCCCTACATTTAAGCCACGTCTTCTTTAAACCAACTTCTCACTCACGAATTCTTTTTTGCTATTGGGGAAATTAAAATACCTTTACGTGCAATCTTTTCTTCACACTGGTTAGCGACCCCTCTCAGTGTCTCCTGGTTTCTATTTCTAGATTGCCATCAGATAGGAATCTGTCTGTGTTCTGCTCATTTCGCTCTGGTAGAGTAATCTGATCTTTGAAGCGTCTGTGTTCAAATTACAAAATATGTCTCATGGCAGGTTTATTTTCCACATTTTTTTAGTTCCAATAAATTAGTCCTTCCAAAAGGAGATATTAAATATGGTGTTCGGGTGTGTATAAAACTTTAAGAAATGTTGTGGCTATATGCTTCATGAAATAACGGTAAGAATTTTCATTTGCAGTATAATTTGAAAGGTACTG
The DNA here is from genome assembly GCA_030848825.1 of Tadarida brasiliensis. Classification (NCBI taxonomy): domain Eukaryota; kingdom Metazoa; phylum Chordata; class Mammalia; order Chiroptera; family Molossidae; genus Tadarida; species Tadarida brasiliensis. The sequence continues at coordinate 29,099,634 of CM061272.1, forward strand.
TATCAAGCTCCGAACTTTGATTTAATGAAGGACCCAGGCCAGGGTTTAATGCTATTCCCATTGGTTAGAGAAATAGTCTGTTACTTCCCTATATAAAATATTTAGTCTATGAAATATGTGAAAAATATATATTTGCAAATACAGTTACAATCAAGGGGAAAAATGTGTTAGTATTTGGAGTAAAAGTACAGGTGTAAATAGCAATGCTATTTTAGGGCCTAATGTCAAAAGCTAGTCTACCTTGTATAATTCAATTCAAGAAGGCAATGACCTAGATACGCGGGGAGGATCTGAGATGTATGATGAGGGATGTGTGGCGATAAGACAGAGAATGAAATTTCTGACATGAGTTAATTATGAGAGATACGCTTCTAATACACTGAGTTTTGAGAGAAAAAGCATTTAGTTTAAACATACACTAAGGTTTCAAATATAATCTATATTTGATAATTGTCCTATCTTTGCCTATTGAAGCTGTTTCCTTGTTTTGTGTTATATGAAGAGCTGCATTAAGATTTTTATTTTAAAAAAATCTCGCTCATTAATTTTTTTCTTTATTATACAACAGTTGTAAACTTAAGACTTTAAATGCCTTATTTATGACAGCAAAGGAAAGGTAACCTACAGAAATGACTTTGAAAGCAAAAAGAGTTTCATTTTTCCATGTAAAATATTTTCTCCAAAGCTTTGAAGAGGACATACATCCTGATCATTTAAAACATTCATAAGTAGCTACAGTATTCTCTTTTTACTTAAAAGCTCAGATATTTTATAGGCTTGAGAAGCAATTTTGAGGTGAGGAGTAATCATTGGCCTAATAAAGGTAGATTGCTGGAAGCCTCTTTCCTCCCATTTCCCTTCTTCCTGACCTTTATGCACCCACACTTTGCACACTCTTCCTCCCCCTCATCATAAAATTGTCCAGCCATTTCTCACACTCATTTGTATGATTCTCCTTAATGGCCAAATGTGTCGTGCTATTCCCTGCTGGAAATTTGCCCTAGATTTCCTTTGTCATTTGAAGTCATCTTGTCCTTTCTTTTGTTTCCTGAATATTGTTTGGTATCTTAACAAATTAACCTAAACAAATAATCACAAGTTCTTTATGTCAAGACAATACCCTTTCCTTCCTTTTTCTGAAAGTAAATCTAAATAGGACTTTTTTTTTTTTTAACAATGATACAAAATTGCAAACTGAAATCAAATCTTTCAGGAACATTCACACACACACAGTCTCATTCTACAAGAGCTTACCTGGTTTCAAGTGTGATGACTGAAGATTCTGAATTTCCTGATCTATGAATTTCTTATTGCAAGCCAAATGCCTTCGGCTATTCCAGTAACTATGAACCGGTTTATTTAGTACATTTAGTGGAAATACAGGCTTCTTTTAAATGCACATCATTTTTTAAACTTGGAATCCTATTTAATTTGTAATATGATAATTAGGATATAAATGCATACCATTTTACTTAATGATGTTTACTAAACATTTACTAGCAAGAGAAATGGTCAATGATATGGCACTGCTACCTCAAGCATTGATTAAACTCTGCTGTTCACGAAGGCTGACAGGGATTCAAAAGACGGAATGTAAAACTTGAAGGTGCAGTGAAACAGGGACATTTCACTCTATAAAGCTGCCAATATTCTAATCCTGCATGTAAATCATTTTTATCAGTTCAGTTCCATATCTTAATCTGTATACTAAAATACCCAGTTTCATTAACTTTAATAAGTAACAATGTGGTATGAATGCACTCTATTTGAAGGTCCTTGTGAGCAAGTAAACATTATGTTTTCATAATGGTCCCCGATTTCTTTCCATTCCTATGAATAGATGCTTCAGGTATATTTTTCATTTTCCTGCTGTAAAAAAACCCTACCTTTCATTATTTTGTTATTTAGAATCTTCACTCTCACAGCTTAAGTGATGTCTTTGTCAATGATAACATTGTATTCATTTAGAGTGATGATTGATATGGTAATAGATACAGTGTGATTGAAAACAACCTTTGTCAATAAGAAGGCAAATACTCAAACTGTGTATTGCTCTGAATTTGCTCATTATTGGAGACCTTTCATAGTCATATTGACTTGCTGTCCAAATGTTGTTACTTACCTGATGCTTCCATTGTTTAAATGGTATAGACATTGGCATAGAACATTGCTTCCCCCAATATTTGTTCTGAAATACACATGGCTCAATTTACACTGTTTGAGCATGTTATAAAAGGGTACATAATAGAGATTTTCAGCTAAAAAAAAGATATTTAAGTTTATTAAATAAAAAACAAAAACCCACACATTAGAGAAAAGGTACAAGCACCGTGCCTTTATGCTCTTAGTCTACTATCTTAATTTTGAAATAGCACTTTTCCTACTTTTATTAGCAAAAGGCACAAAAATATTTAAACAGAAAATATTTTATTATTACTCAAGTATTTGATTTTGTTATAATTGTCTTCAGAAGAGCTGTAACAAAATACTTTGCAACAAATTCTAGGACATTTAAATTTATATAGACAGTGAAATGTACATGTGAGACTGGTAAAATCGCCCCTTTGAAGATACTGTGCAAGGATCGCAATTGTGAAAGAGTCTTTGACTTCTTTGCTCTCAGAAGGACTCATTTCCTCTTTCCTCTGGGTGCTCCAAACTGCTATCAGAATGGGTACCAGCATCTGTTTTCTCTACAGGACCATGGGCTGTCTGAGGACAACTTCCCCTGTTCATGTTGCTTCCCCCCTCCTGGTGCTTTCTACTGTGCCTGGTACTTCGTAGGTGATCTATACATGTTCGTTGACTTGAAGAAGATGAGGGTTCCAGGGATTCAAAAAGAAAGATGTTGCTTTCATATGGCACTTAATATAGAAAGACACGTTGCTAAATTTGCTGAGAACATGGTCAACCAGACAATGTGATGCACATACATGAATTTTGTGCTGCCACGGAAACAGATAGTAACATAAAAATATATTTTCTCAACTGTTACCTACCCACAGATGGAACCATCCATGCTCTCAAATTGTATGGTTATCCTCAGTTTTCAAACACATCAATATCCTTTCGTTTATACTCAAAGAATCCCATTTTATCATTGCACATTTCCTATTTCCAAGTTTATTAACAGACTCATCATTTTGTTTATCGGGGAATGATTTCTGAATTGTTCAAGAACCTTATGTTTTTTTTACTGACTGGCTTGAGAGTCATGGTCATTTAAATCATCCTCCACGGCCTCACAAGTATATCAACACTGCATTTGCTGTGCTTTACATAGTTATTCCTTGTTTTCCACGCTGTTGCTGTCCCTCTAATCCAGGCCCGATAACTAGTATAACTGGCTTACTAATAAGACATTGGACCCTAGCCTCTCTCATCATTTTCTACTCCCATTTCAGCCTGCAGCCTGCTTGTGATCATGTTACTCAAGTTCCATTTGCTTACAAGGTGAAATTCAACCTCACCAGACTAGCATTCATGTAATTCCTTGTTTGGATCCCAACCTATAATTTTTACTTTCTCTCTCCTGTCTGCTCTCCATGAACCTGATCTACACTCTATCCAGCACACCCTGCTCTTTTCTTTCCCCAAGTTTATGCTCAGTTACATGACCTTGTCTAGAATAATTTCAGTTCCCCATTTTCATCAGGCTTTACCCAGCACATCCTTCAGGATCCTGTTCTGATGCTAACTATTGTATAAACCTTTCTTGATTCTCCAAGATGAACTCAAACATTCAGGTTAGCTTCCAGGGGAGGGGTAGTGCATACACCACCCTTTCGCCTTCCTCGTCACTCAGGATGAAATGTCATGTTCACTCACCCTTCGGTTCTCATATTGTGCGGCAGGGCTGGCTTCGTGAGTGTTTGATCTGTTCAGCTCCGAAGCCCCACACTCGTAGGAACGTCCCGTGCTTGGTTTAACACTCCGCTGTTTCCATCTTGAAATTATTACATTATGAAAAGCGTCTCTCAATTTTTCTTTTGCACTGGGTCCCAGTTCTGTCCAGCAGTGTATCTGCACAAAGTAGTTGCTCAAACAATCTGTGTTAAATGGATCGCTTACCAGTTTCCAAACTCATTCTCTCCTCCATTGAAACAAAACCAGGTAAAAACCTGAGCCATAACCCATTGATGCTTTCATTTTTATAATCCTGTAATGAGGCTTAATTAGAAAGATGTTCTTAAACTAATAAACACATAAAATATTGTGGAGAAATTAGTATTAACTCTAACCCCGGTGTGTTACCATAGATTAAATAAGGCTGGCAGCTTTTCATAGAGATTGAGATAGGATTTTAATGCTTACTTAGAAAATGACTTGATTATTGTTCTAACACTGAGAAAAAAGATGGCTTGGGATTTTCATATTTGACCCTGAAATTGATAGATACAGTTAATATGCTTGACTGCATTACTTAGAAAAGAATCAACAATAATATATCACAGATAGTAGCGGTTCACTATTCAATGAACTCAGTTACATTAGCTAATTCATAAGACTTCTTGAGGCAGGTATAGTGTTCAAAAGCACATTTGTACAAATATTATTTAGAAAACAGCAATGAAACAATATTGCGTCGGATTTTATAGTTAGAGGAAAGGCTGACAACCCTTAGATCTGGGGCTCATGCTGCACAGTGGTTTAAATCTCTCTGGCAAGTATTTTTCTCTCTGAGTTATTTTGAGGGATGTTGATCCAGAAATATTTCCAGACTATTCAGTCTTTTTTATTCTCTATAGGCTTTGCTTTGAGTACATATTCAAGGATAAATTCTCCCAGCCCAAGATTCACAATAGAAAAGATGCTTCAAGGACGTTGCGTGTTTTCTGTCTGTGTGGAAAGACTCAACTCTATATAATATTGTGCAGGGGTCCCTCACAGAAAGGAATTTAAACATATTTCTCTTCCTGTTTTAGAAGTTATATATTTATATTTTATCATCCAGTTATGTTCAATTCCTGTCTTATAATCTACATGTCTATAACAAGTAGAGATAACCTTTACTTACCTGTCATGATAGTTAATTTCCAAAGCTTGGAACATGAATTAGAGAAATGTATGTTTTAAGCCATGGACAATTTTTGATTGCCAAATATTAGGAAGATATGTACTGATTCAAAATTTATAGTGGGTAAATGGTGATATACTAAGTTCTTTAAAATTCAAAACTTAAAACTTCTGTATGTCTTAAAACAAAACTAATTGCCTTACTTTTAAGTTACCTTTTATGTGTAATATTTGACATTTCCAATAATGCAATAAAACAATAAATGTATGTAGTCATATTGCCAAGGTCAATACAGACATATTTTTTATATTTTTATGGATAAGGCAACTATTTTTAAGACAGTTAACAATTTCTTTCAGTTCCTACCCCATAATGGAGCATAGAAACTTATTTTTCAAAAGGTCCTGCTTTTATTTTTATTTATTTATTTATTTTTATTAATCCTCACCGAGGACATTTTTCCACTGATATTTTTTAGATAGAGTGGGAAGGAGGGAGGGAGAGAGACAGAGACACATAAATGTGAGAGAGACACATCCATTGGTTCTTCCTGCAGGACCTTGACCAGGGTGGGGAATCAAACCTGCAACTCAGGTACATGCCCTTGACCGGGAATCAAACCCATGATCCTTTGGTCCATGGGCCAATGCTCTAACTGCTGAGCCAAACCAGCCAGGGTGGGCCCTGCTTTTTAGATGAATCATAACTAAGAATGTTTTCTAATTCTTGAGACAAATATAAATAGTAACTCTGATTCAGAGCTTCAGCATTTCAGTGTTTCAGTGTTACTTGTACAGGTTTATTCAGCTTGGCCTGAAAATGTTTTGTGGACAATAAGGAGAGACCTATATAGAGATAACAGCACACAGTGTGGCAAGTTCTAAACAAAATATGACCCTTATGGAACTAGCCAAGGGGAAACTCCCTCCGATAATTTTTAATACTCTAAATATATGAGACACTCATAAATATATTCTGCAAGCCTGTGAATGTGTCAGATTATCCTTTAATAATTTCACTGAAAAGATGAATGAAAACGTAATAGCTTTTTAAAGAACACATATTTGAAGAGAGCCAAGTTGAAACTAGATTATCTTTTAAGACATATGATTATTCAAGATCTTGGGGGAGGGGAGAGAAAGAGAGGAGAGAGAGAGAGAGAGAGAGAGAGAGAGAGAGAGAGAGAGAGAGAGAGGAATGTTTAGAGGCAAATAACAAAATAACATGATCTTGCTTTCATTTTGGATATATACCTTAAATCTAAGATATGACAGAATATGATTGGCATTATAACTAAGATTCTTCAATTAAATTTTTCTTAATACATGTTTAATATTTTCTAAGCAGAAGAGACTTCAGTTTTGCAGCTGAGAGGGCAGGGTATTCAGGGAAGGGTAAGAGGAGATGACCTCTAACAAAATGGTCATGATCATGTACACTAACCAAAAATATTTACCGATCAATAATGAAATAACTTCTTCTCTAAGGGTTAATTAATCAGTTGTAAATTTGCAATTTCAGCAAGCACTTATAAATAAACATCTCACTGGAAATGGTCTAAGTGGTCCAACTCCACCTGTATGCTAATATTGTTTGCTAATACCTCTTTTCCCGATGGCACATGACTTGAGTAATTCTCCAAACGTATCTCATCTGTTTAGTGCTACCCAGTGTAAAATAGCACGTAGATATAAGTACTAATGGAGGAAGTGCACTGCCTTAGGGAACACACATCATGACAAGTAACTAATTTCCTTAAGTACATTAGTACCAAGTGAAGCGTTTTACATCTTCTGAAAGGCACCAGCCTCGTCTACTTGCTCATTTACCAAGATGTCATGTCCCCTCCTGAAAGAAAGGATTAGAAGACTTTTTTTTTTTTTTTTTTCAATTCACTATGCCCTGGAAGCTGGGTTGAAAATCACTCTAAGTCATAGAATACCCAATATTATACACCAAGTCACTCATGGTTGGGTGGCTTTATAGACATACACCACTTGGATTCAGTGAATATGGAATCATCAAAACTGTTGAAATATTACTTTCTCATTCTACAAGAAATTGCTATTCACACAAACAGAAAATGAAGGAAACACATACATACCTTCTTTTGAAAACAAAACTGAAAGATACATTTTGGGGAAAATATCAGTCTCAAAAAGTATTGACGTGTCTTACATGGCATGGAGTATCATACTGATATATGTGAGTAGTTGCTAATGGTGCCCCATTATTATTAGAGCATTAACAGGCAAGATGAGAAATGCAGAATTGCTTTTGAAAGGCAGAATTGAAATTTTATGTCCTGATTCCCATGGATTTCAGTGAGACAGGTAGCTCTGTTCTCACCAAAGCAGTTATAATGGTAATTATTGCAAATTAATAAATGCAATTGCAAACAGAGAAATGAAATATTATTAATGTTATTTTATATCATCAAATTTTAATAATTTTTCACTATTATCCATTCAGTCATCATAAGAGGAAAATCATTAATTATTTACTAGGTAATCCATAGTATACAAAGTCATATTTGAAACCTCTAATTTACTATTGCTTCTCAGAATAGAAATGTCTCTTGAAATTGTGAATGTATTGAATATTTCCACATCCAATTATTTTGAAATAAAGTACAGGAACTTGTTATTTAGTTATCTTATGGTTTGTTTTTATTTAAATTTAAAAAGTACCCTTGATTAAGTTTAAATTTCTTTAATTTTGAAAATACAAATTTTACCTAGACTCTTTAATATGCAGGTGATTATTAGGACAATGTTAAAGAAAGAAAAATAAAAACATAAAGAAGTGCCATATGTTATATTGCTAGAATGTTTATGTTGTAAGAAAGACAACATTCTATAATATCATAGCACCTTGCCTTTAAATATCAATATGTTAAATACCAGTGATCAGTTCAGAACTACTTAGCGTGTATCTGATGTATGTGTTTGAATTTTCCTACTTCCAAAGTTGGAGTATTGTCTGTTATACATTCATCCACACAGCATTGGAATACATGGCCCAACATGTCTGGTAAAGGACCACTAGAAGACAATGAATCATTTCCTGTTTTTATTTGGCTTATTGAGATTTAATTGACATATAATAGTGTGTAAGTTTAAGGGTACAACCTGATGACTGGATACACTTATGTATTGCAAAATGATTACCAACCTAGAGTTACTTAACACTTCCATCACCTCACATAATTACCATTTCTTTTTGTGTGGTGAGAATATTTAAGATTTACTGTCTTGGGGGCTTTTATGTATATAATACAATATAGCTAACTATAGTCACCATGTTGTGCATTATCTCCTCAGAACTGATTTCTGTTCTAATTGGAAGTTTGTATTCTTTGACCATCATCTCCCCATTTCCTTTACCCCCCCAACTCCTGTCAGCCATATTCTATTTTCTGTTTCTATGAGTTTGGCTTTTAAAAATTCCACATATAAGTGAGATCATACAATATTTTCTTTCTCTGGCTCACTTATTTTACTTAGTGTAATGTCCCAGGTTCTATTCAAGTGGATGCAAATGGCAGAATTCCTTTCTTTCTCATAGCTGAATAATATTCCATTGTATACACATTCATCCCCCCCCCCACACACACACACACACCATCTTTATCCATGCAGTCATAGACGGACATATAGTAGTTTCCATATCTTGGCTATTGTGAGTAATGCTGGAAGGAATGTGAAAGTGCACACATCCCTTCAAGATCCTCTTTTTATTTCCTTTGGACATACACCTAGACGTGGGATTGCTGGCTCATCTCGTAGTTCTATTTTTATAGATTTTTTTTTTCCTCACCCGAGGACATTTTTGCATTTATCTTCAGATAGAGTGGGAGGGAGAGAGGGACGAAGAGAGAGAGAAACATCGGTGTGAGAGAGACACATGGAGTGGTTGCCACCCACACGACCCCAACTGGGGCCGGGAACGAACTGTAACTGAAGTACGTGCCCTTAGCGGGAACCGAACCCGGGACTCTCTGGTCTGCAGGCCGACGCTCTAACTGCTGAGCCAAACCGGCCAGGGCTGGTAGTTCTATTTTCAATTTCGAAGAATCTCTCTACTGTACTCTGGAAAGGATGAGAGGGAATGGGTCTCTGTGGCAATGTCTCACGTAGCTGGGGAAGCTGGAGGCTACTCAGGTCTCACTTTCATCTGCAGAGGAAATCTCTGGTTGAGCTGATCTCCTGATGCTCTGAGCTGTGTTGCCTTAGGAGAGGGTTATTGTAGGAAAACTGTTTCTTTTACTCTGTCCAATGCATATGAACTGATATTTTTTTACTCCAACAATGTGTTGGAATTTCTCTCCTGGAAACCTAAACTTTCACAAAGATTCTCTTATCCATGGGTGATCATCTCAGGCAGCATTCTTCAGGGCCTCCTGGACCATGACTGAGAGGGACTGGAGGCAAGACGGAGGTCTGTAGGTTTATTATGCCACACATAGGTTGGTGAGACTCCTCCTGGGTCCCTTGGCGTGCTGGATCCCACAGCTCCCACAAGAGCACTTTGTCCATGGATGGATACCAAGTGGTTGCTGTTGAGGGGTGGGGATTCAAAGAAGTGTGTCTTCTTCAGCCACATCGCCAACGTTCTCCTCTGCATCATTTTTATTGAGGATGTTGAAGGGGAAAGAGCTAAGAGGCACACGCAGTAGAGAGGAAAGGCAAGTGGATGATAGCATGAGAATTGTTTCAAATATCATGAACTTGTGTCAGGGCCTTATGGGAAAAAAGCTCTAAATAAAGAAGACAAATACTTTTTTTTTCTTTATTGATTTTTAAAGAGAGAAAAAGTGAGAGGGAGAGAAAGATAGAAACATGGAAGAGAGAGCACATCGATTGGCCCCTTCCGGCATACACCCTACTGGGGATTTGGCCCACAATGTGGGCATGGGCCCTGACCAGGAATGGAACCAGCAACCTCTTGGTGCATGGGTCAACACTCAACCACTGAGCCACACCAGCTGGGAAACAAAGAAATTTTGTTATGGGGTGTTATTTTAGAGCAAAAGCAGGTCTGCAAGAAGCAAAGTGACAAAATGTGAGGCAACTTAGGAAAATGTTCTTAGACTCACTGAGGCTCCAGAGAAGCTGGTACTGCACTGAAATCTGGCACGTGGCTTTTGAATATTGAAAGAGTGTACCTTCAGGACAAATATCATCCTTAAGTCAGTGGGGCTTGGAAGCAAAGGAAAAAACACTGGGCTTTCAAATGGGAGGAAGCCCAGAACAGAAAAGTAACTATTCAGTCTTCTTGCATGCAAGGTCACTGTGTGACACTAAGGAGACCAATTTGATTGATAAGAGTGTGTTCTGACACTTCATTGGACAGGCTCAGGAAATAAAATAATATAGGATTTGGAGACAGTGGATGTAGGCAACTCTTTTGCAACATTTTGGGTAAAGAAAAGTCAAAATAAGAGACATGAGGTCAAGAGTGGAGACCTTAAGGTGAAATTTGCTAGAGTATGTTTGCGTGCTAAGGGACAAAATGTAATAAAAAGGAAAAATAATAACTTGAGAGATTGCATTATTTTTGCAAAAGCACAATCCTTGAGAATGTGAGTGGGAACTGAGACCCAAACCTGCAGGAAAATATTTGATGTTGGTGATGAGTAGAGGAGTTGGCATGAAAGAGTCCTTCCCATTGGGCAGGACTAATAGATTAGGTCAGAGTGATAAGATGGTCAGTTTCTATTGTGTGCTCATTTGAGATTTATGGTCATGAACTAAGGCCACTCAGCATCGGAAGGTCTTTCTCCTCCTAGCCAGCAGCCCTATTGTAGGCACAGAGTAGGTGAATTTGGGTTTAGCTTTTAACTAGTGCTGTGGTCTTGTCAGGAAATTAGAAGGATGGAGAGGAATGCAAACAAATTGAGGTCATTTGCAAGGGAGTCATTACAAACACGGCAGAAAAATGGGTTATTTTGAACCAACTACTTGAATTTTCTTAAATCTCCATTTCAAAATGCTGGTGTAAATTTATACAGAAACCACTTTATTTAAAATTATTTTTTTTTCAGTATTATTCATCTTAATTATCTTAGTATTATTTCACCTGTATTGTTCAACAAATTGCCAAATTATTTTGAGGGACAATTTCAAAACAAGGAAATAAAAATAGGTGATAGTTGATATTCATATATTTGGAACCTAGGAAAACTTAATACAAGGAAGAAAATCTAACTTCCCATTTGCCAAGAAATGATTGAAATAATTTCTTTTGTAAAGTTCCTTTGAATAATTTGACAGTTCTGAGACTTGGAAGTATAATACACAAGAAATAAATTAATAATCCTTTCGGCAGGGTGACTGCTATTGTTATTCCCAGCATTGTGAAATTGTCCCATGCAGGCCTGTTCCAATGGAACTGTCAACAAAAACTAGTTGGACATCAGGCATTATTTTATTTTCTCTCTCTCTCTTCCCCCTTCCGCTCTCTCTAAAATCAATAAGCATATCCTTGGGTGAGGGTTAAACAACAACAACAAAAAGAGTAGTGTTACATAGTCAACCATCTGTTTGGATTACATGGCAAATGGTTAACTGATCATTTTCCTCTGAATTGACTAGATGGTTGAAACTGGGATTCTTTTCCCTCACTGAATTGACAATTTGTTTTGAAGTTGTGTGGACATTGTCTTACTAACCACTTCATCTCATGGGAAAAGCTTAGTTAATGATGGCTCTTTCCAGATAGGCAAGGAGTGTATATATGTCAGGCATTCTTTTTGAACTGCAATATTTTTGTGGTATTTGCTAATTAGTTGATTATTGTTTTTTTTTAATGTGAACCATACAAATGAACATGCATAAAAACTAGTAGGGGCGAGGGGCTAGTCTCTTCTGTGTGGCAGATATTTAATAACTGGCTTAATCACCAAAATAATTCTATGAGGTAAATATTATCATCCCCATTTTTGACAGTGGAAAACCAAGATCGAGAAAATTTATATCATTTGCTCAGAGGCACAAATTTAGTAAGTGACTGAACCTGGATTTGGGCCCAGATCTGTCAATGTACCAAATCTGTGTGCTTTTTAGGTCAGGAACTTGCCTCCAGGTTTCTAACTGGATGTCCGTATTAGTTTAATCTGTGCAACCATGTAATATTTAAACTAATGGATGTGATGAAAAGGGCCCATAAACAAATAATCTAGCTGTTTGACAACATTGACAGCACACACAAAGCAATTCAAATTTCTTCCTACCTGTGAGGGTAGTGGTATGCAAGTTTTGTTTACTAGCATTTAAACTTATTTTTTATAATATAAGTTAGTCTTAATTGTCTATATTTTGTTCTGTATTAAATGAAAGGTTATATGTTGCTGACTGTGGAATCCAAGGCTACGCTGTCTCTATTTTCTCAGCTGACTCAAATGAAACCAGATAATTCCATCTGTTTAATTCCCTTTGACCCAGTTCACAGTCACCCCTAAATGGATTCCAGAAATACCAGTTCTGCAGCTTGCAGAGTTTTCTTAAAGCAAGCCTAATGGATCACAGTGTGTCATTGTATCCAGCATCAATTTATTCATCATGCAATAAATTCACATTTTGTATAGGCTTAGTACTGTACTTACAAAAGGTAAATCTAAGAGTCTTGACCTCAAAGACATACATATATCTATATCTATCAATATAGATATAGGTATACATATGAATAATATGTATGATATACATAGAGATACAGATATAGATATGAAAATATATATATACAGACATAGATATACAAATATGTGTACACAAACACATATACAAGCATGCAAACATATGCATCTATGTAAATACATACATATGCAATTTATTTAACAATGTAGGGTATCAAATTATAACCGTAGGACTGCTATGGATTGTAATATATTTACCCCATGAAAATTCAGGAAAAAGTTAGTCCATAGTAATAGCAATTAAAATTAGCACGTAAGCCCTGGCCAGTGTGACTCAGTGATTAGAATGTCGGCCCATGCACCAAAGGGTCACAAGTTTGATTCCCAGGCAAGAGCACATACTTGGATTGTAGGTTCGATCCCCGGCCCTGGTCAGGGGCATCCAGGAGGCAACCAATCAAGGTGTCTCTCTCACATTGATGTTTCCCTCTCTCTCTCCCTCCCTCCCTTCCATTCTCTCTAAAAATCTGGAAAAAATATCCTCAGGTGAGGATTAACAAAAAAAAAAAAGAAAAATTAGCAAATAATAGCAGTTAACGTTTTTTGGTATTTACTAAGCTTTTAACATGAATTATTTAATTCTTCTTTTAAGCATCCATTGTGGATAATAATTTATGTTCAAAATCAGCAGCTTAAAACAACATGCATTTATTATCTCCTGGCTTTTGTGGGTCAGCAGTCTAGGTGCAACTTAGCTGGGTCTTCTGGCTCTAGATGTCCCCTAAGCTTGCAGTGAGGCTGGCAGTCAGTGAGGGCTGCAGTCATTTTAAGGCTCACCTGGCTGAAGAACATACTTCCAAATGCACTTGGTTGTTGGCCGGCCTCCGAAGATCTGTTTCCAAGTTCACTCCAGGGGACCTCTGCACACGGCTGCATCATGCATGGCAGCTTCTCTATAGTAACAATCTGAAGAACCAAGAAGAACACCCAAGATTTCAGCCACAGTCCTGTGTAACATAATCTCATCAATTCTTTCATAATCTGCTCACTAGAAATAGTCAAGAAGTTCACCCAAAGTCAAGGGAATGATGTTACGCAGGATGTGAAGACCAGGTTTTTCTTAGAGGCTGTCTACCATAATCCTAACAAAATAAAATAAAGTCACCTTATAAAATAAGCTCTATTTTAGGAAGATAAGACAGTTGAGGAACAGGTTGGTTAACTACCTATCTTAATGCTAGAAGAGAGAAAGAAAAAAAAAGAGAGAGAGAGAGAGAGAGAAGGCTAGAATTTAAACTCAGTAAGTATTACTGCAGAATCTAAAAAGATTCCCAGAAGTTAAATCAGAGAAGTACACTCTAGGAAAGAAACAGACTATAAGCACATTGGTTGATGTTTAGTATGATTTAATATATAGCTGAGGAGTTTGGGTTTATGGACAACTGAAAAGTCATCAATATTTTATTTTTTTTTTATTATTTTAAAATATGTTTTTATTGATTTTTTTTTAGAGAGAGAGGAAGGGAGAGAAAAATAGAAACATCAATATGAGAGAGAAACATGGATCGGCTGCCTCCTGCACGCCCCTACTGAGGATCAAGCCCAAAACCCAGGCATGTGCCCTGACTGAGAATCAAACCAGGACCTCTCAGTCCATGGGACGATACTCAATCCACTGAGTCACACCGTCCGGGGGGCAATCATCAATATATTTTTTAAAGGATTTCATTGTGGTAAAGACACTTAGTCATCATTTTTTTTTAAAGCAAAGAAATAACATAGACAAAGTCTATCTTTGTAAAGATTTGTCTGGAAGTTTGTAGGATGGTCTGCAGGGGTGTGATACCAAAGATAAGGAGACCTGTTTCAGTAGGTATCTATGTTGCCATCAGGGTCTGGCCAAGGGCAGTCGGTTGAAAAAAATAGACAATAACAAGTATGAATTCCCAAGGTTCATTGATAATCTGGGTAAAAAATTTAAAACAACAAGTGTCACAAATTACTCTAAAGTTTTGAGAGAGAGGTATTATAAAAGAGGAAATACAATGAAAACTTCAAAGGGCAGAGCTTTTGTCTGATTTCTTCACTGTTGCTCTCTGGAGTCTGGAATATATCATTATAAATCTCCACTGAATGAATAAATAATAGAAACAGCAATTTATTGGACAAGGATTTACTAAAATTAGGTCAAATTAAAAAAAATTAAATGTAAAGAAGGGTGAAGGTGACAAGGTTTCCATGCCATTAAAATACAGCCAAACTTTCCAGGGCCTATTTCTCCCAAAGCAGGCTGGTGGAGACACATTCTCTAGGAAGATGGCAGATTTGAGGTGGGCAGTTTATGGTCGTATGTGTCAATGTATGTTATGTGTAATCCTTGACAATGATCACCGGTGAGTTCTCAATATCAGATGAGGAAACTGAGGCTCAGAAGCATTCAGTTAATTTACTGAATGTTATACAGTTCGTAAGCGGTTTTAGGTAAGACTCTTAAGTCCACTACTTTCTGGCCCTAAAATGATTATCTTCTCTTTCTACTACCCATCACAAGACACCACTAAGAAAAATAAGAAAGCTAAAATCAGAACAGCTGTTTTTTTAATTGGGAGTCACGCAGGCCAGGCAATAATGGACCTTGATTCTTATCGCAGTTACGACCCTGGATCGCCCTCACCCATGCCTGACATACAGAGAGGCTCCAGGATGGGTAGAGTCTGTCTTCACAATTTTCTTGCTATTAAACACTCGGGAAGTTTAATGGTTTATTTTTAGCCTTTGCCAACAGAGCTGTTCTTCAAAATGCCATTTGCTTTACCATGGAGGCCACGGTTATGAAATGTTGGTTGCAGAATGTTGGCAGAAAAATAAAAGGAATTGTAGAGTTATGCCACATCAGCACCAAAGGTAGGTTGGAAGGTTAGTTAATTAGTTGGTTGCTTTGTTCTAGGGAGTGGGCAACCTGTTCATGTGACAAAGAAAACAGTGTCAGTAGAAAGAAAGAGATTATAAATAGAAGAGAGAAAACTAATGTAAAAAGATATGAAAGTAAGAGGCTGTGGGAATAAACTTATGGCTGAGAAATAAGACATGTATCCCTTTGTAAGTGACAAAAAGGAAAAGATGTGGCTGAATAATAGTAATAATAATAATAATAGTAATAAACCTCAATACTTCATTCTTACTAAACAAGGAAATTGTGTATTTTCCTAGAAATAGGAGTAAAAAGGAATATGTACCTAAAAAAGGTTTGGAATCGACTTTTTTTTTTTTTTTTTATCCTCACCCGAGGACATTTTTTCATTTTTTGTTCAGATAGAGTGGGAGGGAGAGGAAGAGAGAGAGAAAGAAACATCAATGTGAAAGTGACACATCGAGTGGCTGCCACCCGCACGACCAACGAGGGCCGGGGACAAACTGCAACCAAAGTACATGCCCTTAGCGGGAACCGAACCCGGGTCTCTCTGGACCGCAGGCTGACGCTCTAACCGCTGAGCCACACTGGCCAGGGCTGGAATCGACTTTATCCATGAAGTTCTTTCAGGTAAATATAAATGGAATAACATTGACATGGATAGTCCAACAACATTAGTTTATACATTTACATTTATAATATTATGTAAGACCTAGAACAGGAAGTGATGTTTAATTATCGGTGTATGATTCATAGGTCTACCACAGTACTCTTCACAGTGTAGATGATTAATAAAAGTTTTTTGGCTGAATAAATCAAGTGAAAAACAAATAATACTTTTATTCTATATTTTATTTAATATGTTCTATCATATTTGAAAAATATAAATGTTATGCATCTATTTGAGAAATTATTTGATAGTTTTTTGATCTGCATATGTGTTTGTAAATCAGCTATCATATAAAGTACTTATAACAACAATAAAAACAATTTTATATAATCAAAACCAGTTGAGCTTGTTTGTGTTATATTAAAAGAATAGGAAGAAAGACTTTGCCAGAAATATTATTGTTTAGAAAAATTCTCAAATTCATTTTCATAAAAAGGGAGAAATTATTGATAAACACATCTAAATTTGCAGATTGGTTATTTTCAGAGGTTATTTGGGGTCATAATTGTAAATCTCATTACCGTGCTTGAAGGAGGTCTCTTTCATTATTATGGTGCTGAGGTCCATATCCCTGAAGCTAATTGCAAGTTAGAGCCACAGAGTTCTAATTGTTTGCCATCAAAATAGCTGTGTAAGCTTGATTAACAGTGTTCAGCAACATTCATAATAGTCCGAGCCTGGCCCTGCATAAAATAGAAACTGGGAAAAAAATCAATGAGATTTAATAAGATCAGGAACAATCACTTACAATAGTACATCAATCACACAAAGTAATAGGTGCAGGATTTGATAGGGTCCTGAACTGCCTGAGAGATTCATAACCAGTACTCGTTAATGATTTGTTCATTTGCATTTTATCAATCCAGCTACAGCTGACAAGCAGAAGGAGCAGGAAAGAAATATGTTGACTTAAACTCATCAGCTTTGCAATTAAAAAAATAACATATAATAGCAAATGTCTTGTCACAGGGAAATCTGGTGTTATTACAAAGATGTGTACAATCGCTGGCTCTTCAGACTGGGCTGCAGCTAGACTTGAAGAATAGCTAGGGTGGCAGTGTCCATGGTCACTAGGAAGTCTCAAAGGTTAGAAAGAATGTACGTGTGAATGTAAATTTCTTCTCCACCTCTCATAGGCCTTGATGGCATAATAATATTTAATGCAAAATGTGCATATTTTCTTGTTTTTATCTCTTTGAAATAAATGAAGCTCCTAGCTTAGCCTTAGGCAAAACCTCTATCAAATGCTAAAACAACCATAATGAGATAGATGGTTCTCTGGTGATTATTGTTTATCATTATATCCTATTTCAGTTGATGTTATGACTACATAGAGCAATCATGCTGTATTTACCATCGATATTAAAACACATTTTGGGAAGAAAGGTAAATGGATAAGATAAAATGGTGTAAACACATTTCTGATCCTAAATAAATGACATTATTTAATGTGAAAAAAAATAATCCCCTGTAAGCATCAGAGGCTTTCCAAGAAATTCATGTGATGCTTGCTTAGAAATTTTCATATGCGTTTTCTATGGGGAGAATTACAGGAGTGGTGGGATGAGAGCACATTGTGGGAAACCAGCTGTGGTACCATCCAAAAGGTGGATTAATTAGTCTCTGTGCAAAACAGCGATAAACCACGTGCTCTTTCAGAGAAAAACATTATGATTCGAGTCCTTGTGGATAATGTTTAAATAGCTGATTTCTATATAGAATCCTTTAATTCAATCAAAGTGCAGGTAAAATCCCATTTTAATAGACTCCATGGGGCCTCTAAATTGTTCTGTTGTGGTAGAATTTGGCTAAAATGAATAAATACATTTATCACATTCCCAGTATGTAGTACATACTAGAGAGACAGACTTGATGCCCAGTCTCTTTTCTATTGAATTAACACATGAAAAGAAGTGCTTTGAATAGGAAGGGGGAACCAGGAGGAAAGTATACTGCTCTCATACCTTTTAAGGCTTTCTCTAAACCCTGGATGGCTTTCCACAAAATGGTTTTGGTATTAAGGTAAATATTTTATTTTATTTTTCTTTTCTTATAGATGAGATTAATTGGGCTGACTAGAATTTTGAACTCTAAAAGAAGAAAATTAAAAGTAATCATTATTTGCTATCCTGACAAAAATAACTGTGAAGTCCATTTTATGCAGTTTAATTTGTCTCCCTGCAAAGCAAACTGCCCAGATTCAAGTGCTTCAGTTACACAGGTTGACTCTTCTAAGGCCATTAAACAGAGAAAGCATTTGTAAATTTACCAAGAATCAATTCATAGGATGCCAATTTGCCTAAAAGCAAATTGACAAATGTCCAATTTAGTGAAAGACCGATTAATTCTTATTTTTGGCACTCAATGATTTGCTTTTGGTGAATTGTTTGGCTTAAAATATACAGTTATCAGTGGAATGACTGTCCTCATTATCAATTATGCTGGAATATAGAAATGGTTTTAATTATTCTAAGCATTCTCACCTTTTATTTCCTGAAGAAACATTTAGCACTGATACTATAACAAGTGTTGCAGACATACTAAAAAGCATAGATTCCAAGTGTAATATATGTAACATTGTAACAGAAACAACCTATATCTTATAAATATTCTTTAAAATATTAATAATGTATTTTCTGGGTTCAGAAGAAGGCTTGATTAATTGCAGGCAGGTATTATCTCCAAATCATGGTACCCTTGACAGTGAAAAGTAGGCTATCAATACATTGAAGCAACAGGAGTAAATAGGACGGTTGTCACCTTGGCTATAAGAGAAGATGGTAAGATATGAGTTGTTGAGGAAAATGACGAAGGAACTGGTGACATTTGAGATGAGATGTTAAAAATAAGTAGATTTCTGCCCTGGCCAGTGTGGCTCTGTTGGTTGGGCATCATCCCATGCACTGAAGGGTTGCCAGTTCCATTCCAGGTCAGGGCACATGCCCAGGTTTTAGGCTCGACCCCCAGTAGGGGGCATGCAGGAGGAAGCCAATTAATGTTTCATTCTCACATTGATGTTTCTCCCTGTCTCTCTCTCTCTCCCTTCCTCTCTTTCTAAAAATCAACAAAAATAGTATTTGGGGAAAAAAAGTAGATTTCTTGTTTCCAGGTGAAGAAAACCCACTTCATGGACAAATGAGCATGAGCAATGGTAGAGAGTCAAGGAAGAGCCTTGTGTGTCCAGTGGAGCTGTGTTCTAATGATGGAAGACCTTCAATTTAGTTTGGTTTTGTTTTTTTTCCTGTACAGAGGGATCAACTGAAAGTTTAAGAACAAAATAGCAAAAGAGAAGTAAAACAAGGTATTAAGTGGTTAGTATCTTATGTCCTAGGAGCAGAGAGCTAGATTTGCATCCCTTTCCCTGTATATTGGCAACTGTTAAACTTTATTTCATCTCGATGAACTTAATTTTCCTCATCAATAATGATACATGTAAATCACCTACCATGGTGTTTGGCACATTGCAAACAGTCAATGCATATGTTATTATTCATTTTAAAAAAATAAGTAGCATGGTATAATTGAAAGAATTTATTTTAAATCTTACGTATTCAACTACAATAAATTTACCTAATTTCTCTGAAGCTTGAAATTTGTATTTTATTAATAATATATACATAGCCCTAGCCAGTCTGGCTTAGCGGTTAGAGCATCAGCCCGCGGACCAGGGAGTCCCGAGTTCGATTCCCGCTAAGGGCACGTACCTCAGTTGCAGTTTGTCCCTGGCCCCGTTTGGGGTTGTGTGGGTGGCAACTACTCGATGTGTCTCTCACATTGATGTTTCTCTCTCTCTTCCTCCCTCTTTCCCTCCAGCTCTGTCTGAAGATAAATGCAAAAATGTCCTCAGGTGAGGATAAAAAAAAAAAAAAAAAAAGAATATATACATAAACAACTCTTCAAATTATAGTATACTCCTCAAATGATATGGTTTGTATAAAATCTCTATTTGGTAAAGACAAGAAATACACCCATTGATTCTGAGCTTGACCGTGCAACCAGATGTGATTAGCTTTGGCCAGTGGGACATTAGGAGCAAAACGCAAGCGGAAGCTCAGCAAGCATTTGCATTTTAGGACTTGTCTTCTTGGGGTGCTCCCTTTGGAACCCAGTTGCCAAGTCTTGAGGAAAACATGGAAATGCTATATGGAAATGGAGAGGGAAGCCCAGCCTGGCTCCAGTTGTTCTAAGTGTTCCAGCTGAGACACCAGATATGTAAGAAGAAACCCCCACGGCCATCCAGCCCTGGCAGGTAGCATGTGGGACACCAACAAGCTGTTCCAATCAAGCCCAGTCACTATTACAGAATCCTGCACAGGCAAATATTTATTTTAAGCCATTAGATTTTAAAGCAGTTTCTCATACAGCAACATACAACTGTAACAGAAATTGGTACCCAGAAGTAGGATGCTATCATAACAAAATAGTAAAATTCATGGCATATGCTTTGGGACAGGGGAGGCCTGAAGAGTATATGGGGAATTGCTATTAGAGGCTGGAGTCAAGAGGACTCAAGTTTTATACTACAGAACAATTAATAAGACTGTCACCTGAAGTAACATGGAAAACAGGTATTAGTAGCTCGGATAGGATTTCTAGAAATAATATTGCAAGTGCCAACTGGATAAATTTAGCTCCCTGTCATAAAATACAGGAGTTAAATCAGATGAGCTAAAGAAACACTGTTCAGTTTTTAAGCACATTTTAGAAGAAATACAAAGGAGTTAAGACTTCCTATGTTAAAAAAATTTTTTTTTCAATCCCCAGGTTTTCCTGGCAAAGTACTCTCAAAATTAAATATCAACTCAGGTAAATATCAAATTCTGGTTGCTGCTCATTACACATTACCTCGTAATAAACATAAAGCCTAGGGAGAGAGTGAAGGGCAATTTTGGAGACTTCAGAAAGACTGGAAGCTGGGTCTCAGAGAGCAGGATGAAGAAGCTTCTTAGAATCTTAAAGATGTTGTCCACGGCACCCACAATCACAAGATTTTTAAGATAATTGTATTGCAGGAACCACTACTAACTGGGATTAAAAGTGTTGAAATAGCCTAAAAAGGAAGAAAAAAAAAAAAAGCCTGTTCTGTGAAAAGGAATAAAGAAGGTTGCAAAGGCTACTCAATTGCAAATATGGGCCATTTTTTATGAAAATAACAAAGACTCAGAGGGTAGATCTAAGGGCCAAGATGAGTGAGCAAAAACTGTGCAGAACCACAAGAGACAAATCTGGGCCCTAAGCAAAGAGCTTGTGAGAGAGGAAATTGGGGTTGCTTAAAACCATACGTTTTGTGGTAATTTTTTATGATAGCAATAGAAAACTCATGTGCTCTGTTCTCCAGATTCTGTTATTTGCTCCTGGCTTATTTTGGACACCATTTATGCATCACTTCAGAACCTGTTGGTCTTATCTGTCTTTTATTTCATCCAATAATGTAGTGACCAGTTCTGCAAAGCCTCTGATAGAATTATCTTGACATTTCGCAGATGCCGCCATCACACTGGTTCACAGTATTGATGGTATTATTTCAAATGGACCAGGGGAGCAAAGACTGGTGAGTATGCTTGATGCCCCAGTAAACCACAAGGCATGTGTGAAAGGTGGAATATTAAACCTCAGGAAAAAAACAAGTGAACTTTTTAGGAGTTTAAAGGTGTCAGTCATCCATCCTGAGACATCCTCTTCCTCTTTCTTCGTTGTGATGTCTTCAGCAGTTCACAGTTGCTATTAGAAGGCTCAGTGTTTGGTGGATTTCTGTGCATTTGGAATACAACTTGTACTTCCCTTGAAACTACTAATCCAACCCATTTGTTAGGTGACTGAGAAAGTTGTCAGTTTCAAATAGAGCCCAAGATAAAGGCCAGTCTTCCAGGCCACGGGCTACATGATCAAGCCAATCTGATGGTGTTAGCAGTATCTCTGTTAGATAAGGATGGTATGTCAAGCTTTGATATAGAGTTAGAATGTGGACTGGATTCTATCACAAGGATATTTCCTTCTGCACTAAAGAATATACACATTACTAACCCTTCTACATTACCTTTTTGCAGAGATTGTATTTGGCCAATTATCTGAACTCACCCTGTGAAAAACTGACCTTGTCTATGTAAATATTCCACTCATAAAATAACTTTCCCCACTAGTCTTAACATGTAATGATATTTATTGTGATGGTTAACTAATAATTATTTTCTAATTCTAATTCCATAATTCCTATTAAATGTATTTTCCTAATGTAAGGAAAACCTTTTTCTCTATATCTGTCTATCAAAT
Source organism: Tadarida brasiliensis (assembly GCA_030848825.1). Lineage (NCBI taxonomy): Eukaryota > Metazoa > Chordata > Mammalia > Chiroptera > Molossidae > Tadarida > Tadarida brasiliensis. The sequence goes on from CM061272.1 coordinate 29,122,135, forward strand.
ATATTTTAATTACACTAGTATGTCCTCATGGGTTCCTATTTTAGTCAATGTGTTATAATTCATTAATATTAAGTATTTTAATGTTCAAATTATCTGAGATTTTGTAAGTGGGAGCCTCTTTAAGCTGATTTCTGTGTCTCTTTTTGGTATGTCTCATAATTCTTTTAGCACTTTTTAAACTTTTGTCACAACAAGATGTTCCAGGCTCAGGTTGTACTTTTCCTGACTAAGCCTTGCTCCCCAAGAATTGCAGCTTCCAAGAAAATTTCATCAAACATCGTGCTCCAGTATCTGCACCCAGGTACTCTTGCTCTAGGGGAAAAAGTCACACTTTTCCCAACAGCAGACACCTCCTAGTTTTTCAAAATTAAAATTTGATCAGTATATGTTATTCAGATTTAAAAATTTACATACATTAATATTCATATTGTTGGGGGAATCATTCTATGAGTTTTTGTAAATGCATGTACTTATAACCACCACCACAATGAAGATACAATATAGTTTCATCACTCTCTCCCTTGTTCTGCTCCTTATATTTAAGCCTTCTCTTTACTTTTAACCCTGACAACCAGTAGTTTGGTTATTTATTCTTATAATTTTGCCATTTTTAAAATTTTCTGTAAGAGGAACAGTAGAATTTGTGGCCTTCTACAAGTTTCTGCCACTTACCCTAATGCAATTGTGATGGATTCACATTGTGCCTGCTTTAATAGTCAATTCCTTTTCATTGATGAGTAATATTCCCTTATATGAATGTATCACTTTTTTGTTGTTGTTGATCCTCACCTGAGAGAAATTTGGGTTGTTTTCAGTTTTGTGTTATTACAAATAAAAATGCTATAAACATGCACAAGCAGGTTTTATTTTGTAGCCACTTTATTAGGTAACTCATTTTGGGTTTAATCTGTGGTTTTCTAATAATTTATGATAATGTAGCATAATTTCATGCAGAGCAACTCTCCATGATAATTATTCTCACCTGGTAACTTGATTGAGGTCTGAAACATCAGTCTCTCCATGGAGATAATATGAAGTTCTGTAATAGTTCTGATGTTCTGATCCCATCACCTCCAAATCCTCATGTTAAAAATTATTTGGCCCCTAAAGTCAGAAAGAAAGGAATAAAATTGGGTGAAGATATAAATAGTCTTAGAACTAGAATAAAGGGGATCGCAAAAATTAAACTACTGTGATTTGTATGTATTCACTAAGCAAAAAGCGGGGTCAATGTGTTCAAAATGAAATGTTACAGGATTTTATTACAACAGAAAAATTTTGTTTTATTATGGAATCCCCAATCAATTCTTTGCCATTTTTTTAGTGGATGAAAGTATGAAGTAACATCAGACAGAGCTATTGTACAACAATTTTAGTTCTTTAGTGCAATGGCATGATTCAAGGTTGCCTGCATGCCCATCCATAATAGTAAAAGCAAGCCAGTTTCAGTTCATAATTTTAAGTGGAAATTTGCCAGTTAAGCATCTTTGAATGGCTTTGGCATTGGCACTGAACCTGCTGGCTATCTGTGTGAGGAGACACTCATAGGTATTTTTCTTGGATCATATGACATGTATAATGTGGCCAAGATTTTGATGGACAAGGATAATCTCAGCAGCCTTCATGATTTCGGTTGGATCAGTGAAGTTGTGGCTGAAGCTCTTTCCCAGGAGCAGAAAACTCCAGAAGGACTTTATCATTAAACCTTTATATCTGGAGAACGCTGGGGTGGGGGAGACAATAAAAAGAGTACACAACCCCAAAGAATTTTCAGTGGTCTATACAGGCTTGCTGGGAATAGTTCTTATTTGGGACTACTGGGTCAATAGTGTCTGTGTAGATGCTGGCTTTTCAGGTTAATTTTAGTAACAGAAAATAGCTCTTCATTGCAGTGCTGGGTTTCTCTTTCCATTTGACCATCCTCCTCAGAGCTGATAGCCACTGTAGTTCTCTTTCTGTGGGAAAAAACAATTTTTAAAGACTTGTTCATTTCTTCTTCTTGCCCCCACCCTTTTTTAAGCAGTTACCTAACACAAGTGGTAACTAGTTAACTACCTAGAGCTTTTGTTTCATTAGAAGGCAGATATTACTAACATTTTAATATTCCTGGGTTAAATAGCATACTTTCTCTAAAATGCTGGGCTAATTTTAGAAAAATAAACAAAACCAGAAGTCTAGTTAAAATTTTATATCAAACAACTGTAAGTCAGAAAAAAAAAATGAATCATGTTGGAGGAAGGTCAAATCCTGGAAAAGTGGAAAATAAATCTAGTGGCACAGATTTTTTTTTCATATCAATAATCATGGAAGAATGGGGTTTGGACCAATGATTGCTTCTTCTCTCTAAAAGTTATGCAAATTGCATAAATGTAAATGGCAACTATGTATTGATTGACTAAAATATCCCCTTTAAGTATTCTCCAGTTTTTGGTTTCCCTTTACACAAAGGCTTATGGGTAAATTCACATAATGATGATGTGGAACCGTTCCTCATGATATGAACCTTAAATGAAGAAGAAGGATGTTTGATAGGAACTTGGCAATTCCTGATTCAATAAGTATATCTTAATTATGAATTATAAACCCAGCACCATATTTATTTGCTCATAATTTCAAGCTCTGTCACTATCATACTTCCAGTCGAGGTTAATTCCCATACACACATTCTTTTAAAAAAAATTACTTATAAAATGCTATCATTATTTTGTCATGTGTAGTACTCCAGAAAGATTCAATGTCTAGAAAGTTGCATAAATCAACTTTCAGCCATGGCTCTTCTAAGAAGTTTGTAACATCTTAAGTTTACACATAATTTTATAATGTGCAAATGATACACCTTCTTCTTTCCTATTTCAACATTAACATGATTAGAATTGATTAAAGTGCTATACTTGTCTTGCAAGTTGTGCTTTTCACCTACGCCAGCTTATTGTATGAAGAATCATTTCTTAACAGTAGCCCCAAACTCAGTTTGTCAAAAATTTCTTCCAGAGAACAGTAAATATAAATGCAGTATCATATGTATTATTTTAAAATATTTTATATGATATAGCTAAATGAGCTATGGCAAAGTGATGCTTTTTCTAGCTAAATTTAATATGGGATGCTGACCCTCAATGGTGGGAGACTACCTCTTCTGATGTATTATGCAATTACATTGATGGATGGTTAATTGAGTCACTGTGGCAGACCATATGTTCACTCATGACCTGAATGTCATTGGTCAGGTTATGGATTCACATCTCTAGCCTATAAACGTATACTCTTTTGGATAATATCTGTTTTAAATGTAAACTTCTAGTTTAAAATGCCCATAGTAAAATAAATCATTAACTTCATTATCAGAAATTTGATCACAATTGCTTTTGTCACGAAGATGACTTATAATTTGTTGCAGGGTTTGAAACCACCAGTAAATTTTATAGGACTTTTATGTAAATGATGAACTCAATTGTCTCAGTTGAGGTGTTGTCTGATATGAATAGAAGCTTCCCTAAAACTTTCATAAGTATATATAGATACAGCTATTTTGATAATATTCTGTTTTTTGTTTTGTTTTGTTTTGTTTTGGTTTATTGAGAAAGAATACTAATGAATATTAATCCAGGACTGACCCTTACCAAAATTTTATAGTTGATCAAGATGATCTTTGTTTTTGTTTTTTTCAATTTCCCACTGTTTTTGTCCAACATAGCTTCTCTGTGTCCCACAGTATAAGAGATTTCTCTTCTAGGTAATGTTTTCTGATACTTATCCCATTCAACAGAGACAATTTTTAGTTTCCCCGGTAATCAGGAGGTAAGCAGCCACCTGTGTTTGAGGGCAGGGTAGGCATGCAGTAATTGGGCTCTTTGGCTTTTAGGACAGGTGTATAGCAGACGGGAGTGACTGCAAGTGTAGGCCTAGGCTGGTGTCTTCGCTCTGCCTCCAACCAGTTCTGGGCTTTCTGCATGTCTTATAACAATGCTCATTAGTTTCCTGAACTACACAATGAAGATAATAATATTATGTCATTAAATGTTATGAGGATCAATTAAAATACTTCATATAACGTGGATGGACCTTGAGAAGACCATGCCAAGTGAAATAAGTGAGACAGAAAAAGCTAAAAACCATATGATTTCACTCATATGTATGTGGGATATAAAACTGAAAATAGCAAATCAACAAACAAGAAAAAAACGACAAACAAGAACTCATAGACACAGACAATAATATGGTGTTTACCAGAGGGAAGGGGCAGGGGGAGTAAAGGGTTGAGGGGGCTCAAATATATGGTGACAGAAGGAGACTTAACTTTGGGTGGTTTATTGCATATGGCATATAATGCAATATGCAAGTCATGTATCATAGAAATGTATACTTCAAACCTATATAATCTTATTAACCAATGTCACCCCAATAAATTTAATTTAACAAAATTCTTCATATATTGTACTGAAGTACACTTCACAGCAAGCACTTAGTCAATAGTAATTATTTTTGCTATTTCTAAACATCTCACATAAAGTCTTGAGTAGTAATAACAACAATGATAACACTAATAATAATAATAGCTACCATTCGTTGATCACTTGACTGTCTGAAATAATTGGTCTACATGCTTTGTCCCAATTATCTTCACAATAATTGTATGACATACTATTATTATTTCCATTTTACAGGTAATAAAACTGAATATCAAAGGATATTTTAGCTTGTTCAAGATCACAAAGCTAATAAGTGACAGAGCATAAAATCCGATTCATATTGTGTGACTCCAAAACCAATACATTGATCCATGTAACTTTTTCTAACTTGGTAGAGGAAAAAATTGACTTTGATATTCAACTGTTTCCTTGGTATGTCCTTATTTTTATAGCCTGCTCAAATCTCTACCAATAAAGAAAAAAAATTTCAGCGAAACAGCTGGGTCAGAATTCTTGACCACAGAACTTTCATAAACTACCTGAGCCATCTTTTACTGCCATTTGCTTCTGGGTTAGGATTATGATCTTCTATTACTGGCAATATTGAAAAGGAAGAGAAGGCTTCAATGCCCTCTTGCCCTTTAGTTAAAACTATTTGGACACTAATAATTTCCTATATCAATGCACTTATCTTCTATTTTGGAAAGAAGTTACTGATTTTTAAAATCAATTTCTTAGACAGTACTTTATTATGTGCAATCCATCTTGAGTCCATAAATAAATAAATACCTCTGTTTCATGGAATAACCACATACATTTATATCATATGACAAAACATTCTAAGATGACCCCCCAAATACCCACCCTCTACTATATACACCCTAGGATTGTGAATATGATGGACTTTTTCTCCCATAATTAGATTAATTTGTTTGCCAGAGTTGAATTTAATAAAGGGAGATTACCTGGGGTGAGCCTGACCTAATCAGTTGAACCCTTACAATGGACTGGGCTTTTCCTGCCATCACAGATGCAGGGCATGAGAGGGATTCCACATGAGAAAGAGTCTCCATTGCTGGCTTTGAAGGCAGAGGGGCTATGAGAGAAGAAATGCAGGCAGCCTTTAGAGCAGAGTGGACCCCCAATTAATAGCCCATAAGGAAATGCATTCTTCAGCGCTACAATCACAGGGAATTGAATTCTTCCAATAACCTGAATGAACTTGAAAGTGATTTTACCTCTTTGAGGTCAGCCTTCAGATGTGAAATTAGTTAAGCTGACACCTTGATTTCAGCCTTAGATTGGGTGAATTCTGACCAGGACCAGAAATCCTATGCCCATAATGCTGTGCATGGAATCACTAGTAAATGGGTGTTTTTTAGGTCACTAAATTTGTGATAAGTTGTCACACAACAATAGAAAACTAACATACACTGCTTAGAATATAGCTTATTTATAAGCAAGAGATTTGTTTTTTAGGGGCTAATGAAAATATGAAAGAATATGCCTACTTATGAAATAAAATACTCACAGGTTCTAATAGCATGCAAGATGATTGGAAAGTGTGGTATTTTAGTAAAATACTTCCTCTGACTGTGATTGTTATGTTTAACCATTTGGATTTTGAGAGTCAGAATAAACATTTCTATTTATTTATCAAAATAACATAAAATACCTTCTATACTTATATAAGCTGTTTTGCATATTTTCTCTCTGAATCAATAATTTTAAAGGTATTTAAATTCCCCAAATGTTTTAAGGTAAACGTTATAACTTTTTTACATCAATGTGGTAGAATATGAATTTTAGCAGTGATGCTTTCTTTATCTATGACATGTCTTTGATGATTCATCCAGTTTGACAAGTAACTGTCTGCTTTTAAGCTCTGTAGTTTGCATCAACACTGAGATGAAATAACACTTAAACAACACATACCATTGAATCAAAATAACATACAATCATTGCATTGTTAGAAAAATAAAGCTTGGTAATGGACAAAAATAGCTAATGGAGCAGTATCTTTGATTCAATCATTGATTTTTCTCACAAAATATCCAGAATTAACTTAAATATCCTTTGCCCGATGACTGTAACCTATAATAAAAAAAAAAAAAAAAAAAAAAAAGAGGGCTCATCTCTGCTGTATAATTTTTTAGGGCTACATTGAGAAAGATTATGATAATGGACATATACTAAATTTGTGGACAACAGTTGAGCCCTGTAATTGTGAACTAAATTCAAGGAGGCTGCCTTGAAGATGAGAACTAACAGTGTTTTCATTTTGATTAGCTTACCTTTTCAAGTGTTCTGCTAGCAACCTGTATCACACAAATAGAGGCAAGAACTTTATTATCATCACTATAGCAACTGCAGGGAAATTTATTTCAAAACAGTTGGCTACCTGAAAATTTTTTCAGGAGGGAAAGGAGAGCAGATAATATGTAATATTTTCATTTATTTTTAAAAATTGTTCTGTGATCAAAACTTGTGCACTTTCTTTTACAAGAGCAAGAGCTAGTTACTTTTTCATTTTTTTAAAATGTAAGCAATAGGAGATCACACATATGTCTGTATATATGTATAAGTTCATTTCAATTTTGTATGAATTAGTGATCAACATCTTTTTTGCATTTGTGAAAGCAGCTAATGAAACTCTTTTATAAAGAATAGTTTTATATGGGTCATTTGAAATTTGAGTATATCACTAAATAATACTTTTTCTATGAATTATACTATTTAAATAAAACAACATTATACCAACTATTAATGTACATGAACAATTGAAAAACAGTAGTATCATTTTTACTTGGACCTGAATGATTGCATTTTTAAAGTGGTGTACTTAATATTTTGTTCAAGAAAATGCTCTTGTTCTTTCTACTATACCTTTTCATTTCTCTAAAGTTTATCATGAACCTACATGGTTCAAAAGTGCTGACAATCTGCATTTAAAATAAGATGATCATGGAGTAAGGCTGCCTAGGCAATTTTTAACCTTTACATCTTTGCTGGAGCCAGAGTTCTGAGAACTTCGTTTTTAATAGCCTTTTAAAAATGCCTTTCTGGCCTGATAAGGCTTACTTTTTAAGTACCCTGTCATACTTTAAGTGAAAAAGACATGACAAGATTTCAAGATTTCCTGAAATACTTTCTTATGTAAAGATTATGCACATTCACAGGATGACATGGCTGCGTTTAGGCGTTGCCCATAAAGCATCCCACTGACAACCAAGGGGCAGGTCTTCTGAAAAAGTGAGGAGTTTGAGTGTCTTACAAGACAAACTGTGCTCTGCATCCATTTTCACAGCTTTCATGATCTTTGTGTGAATTCTGCTCTTGGAATTAAATCTTACAAGTGTGTAAAATTATACATAAAAGAACAATAAAAGGATAAGAATATGCTTGTAGTAAGCCATTAAAATGATACATGGATTATTTTTGAAAAAGCTTATTGGTGTTTTAAAAACAAAAGTTGGTTTTACATGATCATTACTTTCTTTTACTGTAGAATCAATTGAATAAAACATCTTTATGGCATTAGAGGTATAAGTTCAATATTAAGTTTAACTATTTAAAAATAATGATTAGATATTTGGTAACAATACATTTTTAAAGCCTTTCCTCAACAAGCCAGATTAAACAAATTAATTATATAACTAAATATGGAAGAGTTTTATTGTATTTTTCCTGATTTTATCACAAAATCAGTTTTTAATAAAATTCTTATATCTATGCTATGTACAATTTCTATCAATATTCTTTGGAAGTACATATTAAATTAAGGTAAGAAGTAAATTGGTGACCTGATGATATCTACAAATATTAAGCAATATTTTTCAACTTTGAAAAATAAATTTTTGTAATATTTTTCTTTATTGATTTTAGAGAGAGAGAGAGAGAGAGAGAGAGAGAGAGAGAGAGAGGAATAGAGAAAGAGTGAGGGAACATCCATCAGCTACCTTCTGCATATGCCCCACTGGGAACTGGCCAGCAACCTGGGCATGTGCTTTGACCGGTAATTGAACCGTGACCTCTTGGTGCATGGGTTGATGCTCAAATACTGAGCCACACTGGGTCGGCAAATCTTTTTTTATTTAAAAAAACCTTTACCCTTCAAATTAGTAAGAATATTGGGATATAAGTTGTTTGAGAATTATATTATTTATATTACTGTATAAAATGTTTTTCTATAGTGGTAATAATATGAAGTGTATTTGCAGAATATACCTCAACTTCTAAACATGTGAATATGTGAACATAGATGTTTATTTCAAAATATAGGCACTTCATTAAAATATGTTTTTATTTTAAATTTATTAAGCATAAATTATTTTCTTTAAAAGTTTACAAAATTTTGGAGGCTGCCAGTAGATGGCATTCTAGTTTCTGTAAGAGATGTTTACTTAGGGATGGGCTCTTTTCTTTGGAAAAAGGAAATAGAAACTGTGACAATAGGATTCTGATTGAAAAGGTTATTAGACCTTCTTGAGAAAACTATAATCATTCTAAAAACAATTAAGCCTCAAATCATGTTTCTTATGTTAATTTAGTTTACCAAGCCCTGCCATTTTGTTAACTCTCAAAGTTGTGATTTGGATAAAATTAATGTAATTTTACTGAATACAAATTTAATGTTAAAATATAATGTTATGCTGATTCTAAATAAACTGGTGAAAATATTGTTTTAGCATTGTTCGAAGCAATGTAATCAATAATCAAATTATGTCAAGAACTATTTCATTGCCCATAGGCCTCAATTCATACATATTTGCATCATTTAGTCATGGATGACCAAATGATCCAATTTTCCTTTTGTAAAAAAATATTAATCTCAGATTAACTTCTTCCATACAATAAACCTAATCTAATATATATAGTCTCCTATATATAGCAGATGATTATTGGGTATTTTTAAATGAATAAGTGAGAAAGTCCACCCATAACTCACTGGAATACCATTTCTGGATTCATTTGTAGAAATACATAAATTGAAGTTCTTCAAGGAACTCTTCATAAGAAATCAAATCTCCAACATAGAGATTAGGCCACTACTACTTCCTAGGAAGGCTTTTCTTAATTCTTGTATGACTTAGGAGATAATTAAGTTTATCCTATATAGGCAGCCCCTTCCTGTAACATCATCCTTGGTAATTACATGATTTATTTCAGTTCGGGGATAGGTGAGGAATAGATTTACCTCATGATCACTAAATAAAAGAGCAATTGTTTATTTTTAACATGTTTAAAAATACCTAATAAGCCAAACATATTTAAAGCCATTAAGATAACATTTCACATACCATGAGAAATAATAAAATAATAAAAAAAATTAATGAGAAATAATTTTTTAAACAAAAAGTATGTTCATAAGTTCAGGGTAGATGATCATCTAATTTCCAAATATTGTTTTCTTTATTGCTGTAGATTTCTAAATTCTAAATAAAAAGCAAATTTAATAATTGCAAAAGTTACATATTTATTAAAACAGTCCTCCTTAGGAATATGCAAAAACATATTTTGATATTTTATTTATATACTGAGCCATTGAAAATGAGTTAAAGACTTTTTTCAAAAATTTAAACTTTTATTAATTCTGAAAACTTTTTCTTTATTGGTCTAATAGAGTAAGCTCTAATAGAATAACACTGTAATGAAGCACAGATACTATTCCATATTAGAAGAAAGAACTAATTAATCTCAATTAATACCTTAGAATTTCTAATTTCTGGAGCTGGCTATAGAGTTTCCAAAGCTATTGATTTTTCTGAGTCACCGTTAGACTCTGCCACTGCAGAAAGTTGAGAAGCATGGACATGTCTAGCTGTCTGTACAATTTGAAATGGCAGGTACCTTGCCAATGCAACTGAGAACCTATTTAGAACATGATTATTATAATCCACATAGAAGTCAGCAAGTTTATCCATTCTTGGTGGCCTTGCTTAAACTCCATCTCCTTCAAAAATTCCTCCCTGATATCTTACATCTGAAATTTTATTTTTTGGTTTTCAATTCTCATAGCATTTTATACCAATTTTTGGTATAGTTCTATTTTTAAAAAATCTGTGTGTGTTCATGTATGTGTTTTCTATATCTATACAATAAGCTCTTTACAGGAATGTTCATTATTGTATCCCTTATAATGGATGCCGTACTGCCTTTTAGGTTCTGGGCCGCAACAATTATTTTTATGTTTACAATAAAAACTACTGCTATTTGTACAATAAATATTTTTGAATGAAGGGTATGAAATCCACAGTATGAATGAGATGAATGAAAGGATGCATAAATAAGGGTTATGATAGCCTGCAAGGGAACAACAAAGACTAAACTTATTCCCTGGGAAGGGCACATTATAAATGATAAATTCAGGCTAATGCTTTGTTTTGGAAGGTTCATCAGTTATTTTCCCAGTGGGTCTTGTTTCGTTTCAGATCAGAGTCTCAACTGTGAATGCCCATTTAGAATAGCTGGGAGCTTCAAAAATCAATACTGGTTCCTGGGAGCCAACCTTAGAATTTCTAATTTAATTTGTTTCATTTGAACTTCTTCCATCAGGGTTATTTAAAATCCCTCCCTATATGATTAAAATATTTAGTTGGACTACAGCATCACTGGTAGAAAAGTATACCAAACCAAGACTCACTATTGGGTATGATTCTGTGAATTCTTCTTCTAAATAGAGAACAAGTTAAGGAGCATTTTACAGTATAATTATGCATCCAGGACAATCTTTACTATAAATGTTTATGTAATTTGCTACTTAAAAAATTATTCACACACTTTGTAAGACATGTTTGAACAGTGATATGGTCTCTGGAGGAAATATTTCTTGAGGTAGATATCTCCTCATGGAGAGAAATATAAGGTTTAGCAAACTTGATTTAAAATTCCGATTCTAGCCCCTCACAGCTAAAATAAGCTGATCATAGAAAGACAAATACCACATGATCTCACTTATTTGTGGAATATAATGAACAAAATAAGCTGATGAACAAAATATACCCAGAGACATAGAAATGAGTACAGTTCAGACTGACAGACCTCAGAGGAGGGGACTGGGTGGGGAGAGATGAGGTAGACTGAGGAACTTATATGCATGTATGCACAACCAATAGACATAGACAACAGTGCTTGGGAGAGGGCAGGATTGGGAGGCGGGTGTCTAGGGGGGAAAAGAAACATCTGTAACAAAAATAAATACATTAATAAAAATAAATAAAAATTCCAATTCTATGCGCGGTCAAGCTTGTAACTTTGGACAAGAACACAATTCCTCATTCATACAGAGAGGGTTATCATCCCTTTCTCATTAGATGGTTATGAGGTTTATACTACAGGAAATTGCTTATCAGGTGATTAGTGTGCAAATAAGCCACCTATAACTTCTATTTTAATTAGGCCCATTAGCGTGTTGGCATTATAATCATTGTTGCTTGGGTTCCTATGCCTAAGTCCTACTATTTTAATTATTCTGGATCTTATTTAAACTGTATATCTCATCTTCAAAGATTATTTCTCTACAATGTCTTGAATTATTCCCCAATAAAACTATAATTCTCTGATCTGTTATTTTCTCTCATTACATCTCTTTCAAAATGCTTGTGGCGATTGGCTTGCAAAAGTGGTCCAGTTCTCTGCCCTTGACTATATCCGCTGACTTGGCAACAGAAATTTGCTTCGCTCGTGGAGTGAAGGATACTCTCCCACTACCAACATTTTGAATTTTTGTTGAATTTTTGACATGCATTGATCTACATCAAGTGTGGCAGATGTGTGTGCCTATTCCCAGCCAAGGTCTTTAGAACCTTGAGAGCTTCTGAATATTCTCTAGAAATTTTGTTTTGTCCCCTGTGATAGAGGGGCTGCACACATGGACAATGAAGACCCAGAGGGCACAGCAGAAAGTAATGGCAGGCAGACTTGGACACTCTTTGAGTTCTGAATGCACTCCTCAAATTGTTAAAACATGAGAGAAAAAAGGTCCAAAAACCCAACAGAAATGTGGACAGAGATATGAACAGATAATTCATAGAGGTATATTCTTTTAAGCCTATGAAAAAATGTTCATTATCACTTATTATTGGAGAAATGCAAATTAAAAGTAGACACAGATACCATTTCTTACGTATCATATTAATCAAAATTAAAAAGGAAACATTATCTTGGTGAGGTTGTAGGGGAATTGGTACTCTCATTTACTTGGGGGGAAGCAAGTGGTATAATCCTTTAAGAGGGAAAATTGCAAATATCTAACAAAACTATTTAAGCACTTAATTTTTGGCAAAGTAATTCCACTTCTAGTAGTTTATCCTGAAGATATACCTCTAAAAATATGAAATTCATATGCCAAGGTTAGTCACTGTATTGTTTGTAGTTTCAAAATATTGAAAAAAAATAGTCATATAAAATAAAGCACTTGATTAAATTATGGGAATACTAGTAAGATGAAAAAAAGGACAAAATATTTTATGAGCAGATATAGGATGATTTCCAGAATATATTGTTAAACAATGGAAGGAAAAGTGCAAAATAGTATCAGCTGTGTATACACTAGCTTTCCATAAAAGACTATGAGGAAGCTGATCCCTATCAAATAGCAAACATATTATAAAGCCTCTATAATTAAAACCCATGGTATTGGTACATGGTTAGACAACACATAAAGTTCAGAAATAGAACAATTACACATGGAAATCTAATAAATAATAAAATTTTCATCTCAAAGAGAGAATTTTTAATAAATTGTCCTAGGACATAGATTCTGCTCATTTGTACAAAAAGAAACATAGGCAAGATAAAAAATAAAAACACACACACAAATAAACAATTATTAGTTTCCTACAGGAAGAGGTGGGAATAGGGTAGAAAAGATGGATAGGAATGGAGCAAAAATAATGAGGGAAATGACACTTTTTGGAGTATACATTTTTATAAAGTTGTGTCTTTTAGAACATGTCGATGTTTTATATAGTTAAACAACAGGTACATAAAATCATAAAAAATTGGAGGATATGGAAGAAAAAATATGGAATATAAATGAAAACAAATAAACCTAACTCTATTTCAAGTAGGTATCACCCACACTATAAAGGTGAGAAGAGGTGGTCCTCAGGAAGAACTTACCTAAGTAACTTTGGGACATAGCACTCTGACTATATAACTGAAGACTAAAGACAGATAGAGTTATAAATAATTATTGTACTTGAGTTAGTAGGTGTTTATCACAGAGTATCGGTTGGAAATTCTGAAACTACTTTGTGTGAATTCTAGGACTGAGCATATTAATGAATAAATTTGGATAGTAAGAAGCAGGTTTCTCTGTTGGAAAAGGAAGTGAATAATAATAAGGACAAGGTGATAATGAGATCTTTTTTGGTGCAGGTATCAATAAGAACTAATACGTTTATATATATATGCATTAAAACATGTCCTAAGCCTTTACCTAAGTTTGGGCACAAGTGATGATTTTAGAATCCACGTGCACTTTTACAATATTTGTGACAAAGCCCTCCTAGAATCCATTCAATCAGAAAAATGAACTAATGTCACAAGAGATGGATAATCATTTTGTTCAAAAGGAGACCTACTAGGTTCAGAGTATTGCATGAAAGCCAGAGCCTCTCAGATGTGTTTTCCAGGACTGTGCCATCCACAGTGTGCATGGATTTGCAGCATCCTTTTCACCTTAGGCTCACCTTGAGTTAGCAATGCAGAGTCATGGTCCCATACCAGGTCTTCTAAATCAGAACCTCCATTCTAAGATCCCCAAGCAGTTCAGTTCATGTGCACATCAATCGTTATGAGGTATTGCTTCAATACCACTGAAGACTAAAATCCACAGAAATGGTTCTTTGTAGCCTTAAACATTGTTGATCATCTTTTAACCTTTAGTTAGAAATAATGGTGTGGGCGTGATTTATAAATATCTGTATCTATAGATATATAGATATAATCAAAGCTACTTGTTACCAAATGTGTATATATATACACCTGTTTAGCCATAGGTAGACATCCTGAAGACAACCTGAATTAATCACATTTTAGTAAATCAACAGCATTTTATTAGCAACCATAGCGATTCTCTAAAATCTTAAAATTGCTAATGAACAAAAACTGACTTTGCAGCTTAAAAATCAGCAAATACACTATCCTCTGGTCTCCTGTCTATGTGACCTAGCTCAATTATGAGTCCAAATTTTAACTATGGTAAAATGTTTCAAAAATACATTTCTTTAAAATACGATGCATTTTCTTTGAAATAATACTTTTTCATTTCATATTACTGTTATCTTTGTTTTTGTTTTTGCTTAAAAGCAATAAACGTACTTGGACAAAATATCTCCACCAATTTAAGGATTTTGATAGAAAATTGAGAGTTCCTGAGGCCTGTTTGCATTGTGGTAAAGGTTAGGTTGGATGTAGTTGTTGATTTTAAACCAGAGTGCCATTCTTCTCATTATCCAGCTGAAGATGTGGTCCCATATTGGCCAGCTGGTAAATGAGTCTAAAAAGGTTTACATTAGTTATTTCATAAAATGACCTATGCTGAAAAGCCCCTTCTACCAGCTGTTTTCCTGTGACTAGCTCTTCAAAGCAATAAACCAATTAGTTGAGTCTGTAGTGAGGGGCTATAGCTTACTTTTAAATACAAATGAGTGACACAAATCTCTTCACATATTTGAAAAGTCAGCATTTCAGTGGATTATTATAAGAACAAATGCATTCCCCCATAAGAAAACAATAAAGAAAAAATAATAAAATCAATTAATAGAAAAAGAAATGTGTTCTTGTTTTTAAAAGTATTACTATTTTTGAATTCATACACATAGTTCTGATTATTTGGTAAGCTTTATGACTGGGGTGTAATTTTTAAAGGAACTCACAGAGCATATTTGCTTCTATTTCCTCTTTTTCTAATCCTATTAAAATCATTATTTGTCATGAGGTAGTTTTACAAATTCAAGATTAAATAACCTTTTAATACCTTAATTTCGAATTTAAAATAGATGTCCTGGACTTTTATATCTAGAATTCATTTTGCTTTTTTGAATCTCCAGGCATCTACCCTTCCACTGCTATGAGTGAAAAGAGAATACAAATATCCATTAAGTTATTTGATTTTCATAGATTTACATGAGCATATCTGGCTGCGGAAGGGGTTATCAAAGCCACTTGTTACCAAACGCTATCTGTGGCTAACCGATGCAAAATTCCATTAGCGTCTTGGAAAGTAGGAAAAAATATCATAATGTTAAATTAAATCTTTTTCAAGATATTGTAGTGCTTAAGGAAAAGGAAGTTTGTACAAGTATGCTATATTTTAAAAAAGTATTTTAAATGCTAAAATTTTCAATTTAGAGGTGATTACATGTGGCTTGAATGAACTGAAACTTTACTAGGTCTCGATTATGCATCAAGTCTCAGTAGTGTTGTAATTTTGCCCAGATATGTGTTTTATTTTACCTGCTTAAGGTCAGAAAAGTTATCATGACCCACAGTAGATGAAATACACATTTTGTGGTATGTGAAGGACATCAGGCCCTACCTTTTGTGCTTCACACCCCAGGATCTTGTGCTACTTAGCATACATTAAGCCTACAGACTATTGTGCTATCTATCACCTAGGACTTCTTTCTAATGAGAATTTCCAGTGGTGTAATATAGATACAGATATGAGTGGAGTAAAGCAATTAAGCATCCCTTATTTAAAAACTAAAAATAGAGCATACCTGCTTAGAATAACAAAGGCAAAGGATGTACAAGACAAAGAATGGTCTTTTGATTCAACTAGTTCTTCATTTAGACCCTGGCCTCAGAACTTATGTGCAGTACAACTCTGGATAAATTACTTTCCATTCTGATCCTCAGGTTCATTATCAATATAATGTGGATATTATCAGATGTAATATTCAAAATTTGAACTATCACTTTTGAACTATTTGAACACATGGACACAGGAGGCCAGTAGTTGCCTGGCCCTGGGCTAGAACAAATGTTAACCCTTGAGTTGCTGTAACAAAAGGAGGTGTGAGTATCTCAGGAAGGTACCAGGGTGTCAGAAGCAATGGCAATAGATTGGTGAGAACAGTTTTGGAAAAAAAAAAAAAAAGCTATTTAGTCATACAACTACTAAGGAATTAAAAAAAATGTTTATATTGGTGAGTAAGAGGCTAATGGCACTTGTGATGATTAATGGGGGTAATGCATGTATAATAGTTCATAGAGGTGGATTGGTTATTGGTATTAAAACTAAAAACTCAAACAAAATGCAGAGCAGAAGGAAAAAAGAGAGTTCATTTGTGGTAGAAAATTCCAGAATAAATCATTGAAGACAAAACACCTACATATTATTTATAGAGTTTATTTAATTTACTCCTAAGTGAAAACAAATCAATGTTAATATTTAAATATACAGATTGTCAAGAATTTTGCTTTTGTTCCACTTGAAAGCCAAGTTAAACGGCCACCATTTCAGGGAGGCTAACAGAAGACATGAGATCACAGGGTCAGAGAAAAAAAGACATTATTACTCATGTTCCAGCAAGCATTGCAAGCACTAGACTATTTGTGTCTATTCCTCTTGCCCTGAAGTCACCCTAGGCCATGCTGATTGGCCCAGGTTAAAGTCTGCATGTACAGTGGGTTGCATTACAAAAGAATCCGGAATTTAGGCAAAACAAATTTTTTAAAATGGGTCGTTAACTTGCCTGCACTTTCCTTAGGAGGCAGACACTATCTCATCTTCAAAAATTGTTCATTATGCGAACATCATTGAAAATAGAGTGTGGAATAAAGGATAATCAGTTTCCCTGTTCGCAAGGTGGATAAAAATAGACATCCATGAAGAATTGACTTCCAACAAAAATTGGCAATTTTTAAAATATATATACATTTCCTTTATTTTTATTGTTGACACTATTATAGATATCCCCATTCCATCCCCCTCTGTTGTCCCCCTTCACCCTACCCTTGCCCACCCCTTCTCTCTGCCCATCACCACACTGTTATCTGTGTCTGGACTATTTTAGATATTTTTTTTAAAAAAAGAGATAAGGGTTACCACAGTGGTTCAAGCAAAATCAAGTATATTTTTAAAGTATAGTCTTTGTTTTACAAGCGTTTTAGATTTACAGAAAGATTATGAAGCTAAAATAGAGATTTCCCACATTCCCCATACCTAGTTCCCCTTATTATTACCATTTAATACTATTATGGTACATTTGTTAGAATTAATGAACCAAAATAGATGTATTATTATTAATGAAAGTTGCACTTCAGATTCCCTTGGTTTCTGTCTGAATCTTTTTTCTGTTCAATTGCATTTAGTCATCATGTCTCCTCAGACAACTCTTGCCTATGATAGTTTCATAGACTTTTCTTGTTTTCAATGCCCCTGACAGTGTAGAGGAGTATTGGTAAGGTATTTTGTTGAATGTTCTCCCATTGGGATTTGTCTTATATTTTCCTCATAATTAAGTTAAAGTTATGTGTTCTTGGAAGAAAGTTCTCAGAAGTAAAATGTCATTTTCATCACTTCAATGTACCTACAAACATCATATCAAGGTATAGTCTATCCACCTGACTTATCATTCAGACTGTCAACCTTGACCACCTGGCTGAGGTATTGTTTGCCAGGTTTCTTCACTGTCAAATTACTATCTTTTCTCCTGTTTCATTGTAAGGGCATCATTGTGCCCAGACACACTGATGGAGTGTGCTTCATCTCCTTGAGAGCAGAATATGTGATACAGTATTTGGAATTCTGCATGTAAGATTGGCTATTCTCCCTCATTTACTCATTTGTTCAATCATGTATTGATATAAGTATAGACTCAGAGGTATTTATTTTATACTTAGGATTATAATACAATAATATTTCACTTGTTTTGCTGTTAGATGGCTGCAGTTTTGGTCACTGAAAGTTCTTTCAGTTGGCTTTTGTATCCTTTGACACATTCCCATCATGTGTGTATGTATGCGGAGCACCTCCTGATTTTCTGACACTCATCTTATATATTTCCTCCCCATTCTAGAACTTCGTCAAGGAGCCTGGATTCCTTTAGTTGGAAAATAGTAATACAAACAATATCTGGGCACTAGGTGTGCTCATGACGATGAGTGCTCACTACTAGGTGTGCTATTATTACCTAGAGTCCTTGCTTCTGGCCAGTCTCAGCTGACAGTGCAAGGAAATATGTGTGTATACCAAGGAATGTATATGCACATATCAATAAATATTTGTATATATATATCTATTTCTATTAAGCCAAACATGAGTTCATACTGATGGCTACAACTCTAATCCATGAATTATTCTAGCCTGCAGCATTTGCTTCTATGTAACCTCCCCGTCCAACCATGGAAAATCTGACCCTCATCATTAACGAGCATTAACTTGTTCAGTTACGATATAATAGTCCCCCCTTATCTGCACTTTCACTTACTGCAATTTCAGTTACCCCCTGGTCAGCCATGGTCAGAAAATATTAAGTGGAAACTCCAGAAATAAACAACTCATACGTTTTAAATTCTGTGCGCTTCTGAGTAGCATGATGAAATCTCGCGAGTTCCGCTTCCTCCAGCCAAGGAGGTGAGCATCCCTTTACCAGAGGCCCCACCAGCTAGTCACTGAGTAGCCACCTCGGTTATCAGATGGACCTGGGGTATTGCAGGGCTTGTGTTCAAGTCACCCTGTTTTACTTCATAATGACGCCAAAATACAAGACTAGTGATGCTGGTAATTCAGATACGCCCAAGAGAAGCCATGAAATGCTTCCCTGAAGTGAAAAGGTGAAAGTTCTCGACTCAATGAGGGAAGAAAAAAAAGTCCTCCGCAGAGGTTGCTGAGATCTGCATTAGGAACGAATCTTCTATCTGTGAAGTTGTGCAGAAGGAAAAAGAAATCCATGCTAGTTTTGCTATTGCACCTTAAGCTGCAAAAGTCACAGGCACAGTGGGTGATAGGTGCTTAGTGAAGATGGAAAAGGTGTTAAATTTGTGGGTGGAAGACACCAACAGAAAACCTGTTCCTACTGACAGCACCGTGTTGTGCAGGAAAGCATTGAGCCCTCTCAGAGGACTTCAGCAAGGGAGCCCCTGAAATGAGTGCCCCCCCAAGGCATTTACTGCAAGTAAGGGATAGTAACACAGACCCAGGAACAGCTTTGGCATTTTATCATCTTACATCATCACAAGAAGATAGGTAAGAAGAATACAATAAAATATTTTGAGAGAGACCACATTCACATAACTTTTATTATAGCATATTGTTACAATTGTTCTATTTTGTTATTGTTGATCTTTACTGTGCCTAATTTATACATTAAACTTTATCATAGGTATGTATGTATAAGGAAAAACAGTATGTATCAGGGTTTGGTACTATCAGTGGTTTCAGGCATCCCCTGGTCTTGAAACTTATTTCCCTCGGATAAGAGGGGACTGCTGTAGTCATATAGAGCAGTAACAGAATCATTAAGACATACTCCTGTGAAAAACAACTTTATCCACTAAGGGTACCATGCTTAGTATAGTTGCTCTTGCCTTTCATCTTATAGTCTCCACTGATTTCCAAACTTAGTTTGACTAGCACCTTTTCCCACATCCCCTTCAGTGATTTTTAAATATATATATTTGCATTGATTTTTAGAGAGAAAGGGAGAGGGAGAGAGAGATAGGAACATCAAAG
Source organism: Tadarida brasiliensis (assembly GCA_030848825.1). NCBI lineage: Eukaryota > Metazoa > Chordata > Mammalia > Chiroptera > Molossidae > Tadarida > Tadarida brasiliensis. Next base: position 29,142,232 of record CM061272.1, read on the forward strand.
AGGAAGAAACATGGTTGATTGGCTGCCTCCTGCACGCCCCCTATTGGGGATCAAGCCTGCAACCCTGGCATGTGCCCTGACCGGGAATGAAACCAGTGACCTCTTGGTGCGTGGGACAAGGCTCAATCCACTGAGCCACACTGGCTGGGGCCCTTCAGTGAATTTTCCCCCACATATTTGTAATACAGTTATGTTGTTTGTCACATTCTCATTCCATTGTGGGAGCTCCTGATATTCTCAATGATTACTTAAAACTTGCAGACATTAAGGTTCACTCTTTGTGCTGGAAAGTTCTATGGTTTTTGACAAAAGCGTAGTGTTGCATATTTACTATTACATTATCATAAAAAAATAGTTTTGCCACCCTAAAATAATTTGTGCTTTGTCTATTTACTTCTCTCTCATTAAGGTTAAACTATTTTAATTTCTTATGAAACTTGTTCCTTGACCTACATGTTATGTAGAAGTTTGCAGATTAATCTCCAAATATTTTGGGATTTTCAAACTATCTTTCTGTTATTAATGTCTGGTTTAATTTCACTATGATCTGAGAACATGTCTTGTAGGATTTCTAATCCTTTAAATTTGTTTAAATGTATTTTATGATCTACAGCAGGATCTATCTTGGTGAGTACGTCATGCGAGCTTGTGGAGAATCTACACTCTTCTGTTGTTGATTGTAGTGTTATATAAATCTCTTTATCTATGTCCATCTGAGTTTTGACCTATGTCATTTTTCTACTGCCTGAAGAACTTTTTTTGAATATATTTTCCAAGGAGAGGCTGATGGTAAAGTCTCAGATTTGGGTTGTAAAAGAAAATATTTTTCCTTCACTTTTTAGAATATTTTCTCTGGGTATATAATTTTAAGTTGGTGAGATTTGTTTTTTCTTTTAACAATTTAAATGTTTTAGTCCTTTCTCTTGTTGCTTGCATGGTGTCTGGCAAGAAGTTCACTGCAATTATGGTCCTTGTTCTACAGATAAAGTTTTTTTTTTCTTTTCTTTTCTTTTCTTCTGGATTCTTTCAAGATTTTTTGTTGTTGTTGTCTTTGTTTTTCTACAGTTTGAGTATGATAAGTCTTATGTGATATTTCTGGTATTTATCCTGCTAGATTATCTCTAAGCTTCATGGATTTGTGCTTATGTGTCTGCCCTTAATTTTGGAAAATTCTCTGTCATTACTACTTCAAATATTTCTTCTGCTTCATTCTCATTTCTTCTAATTACATGTATGTTATGCCATTTGAAATTGTCCTTCGGTTCTTGAATATTCTGTTGTTTTGTTCATTCTTTTTTATTTTTCCCTATTACATTTTAGTTTCTGAAGTTTCTGAAGCTCTTTGGCTTTTCATCGTGTCTAGTTTATAGATGAGCCCATCACAGGCATCCTTCATTCAGTGTTTTTCCTTTTAAACTTTTTATTTTCTTAAAACTTCCATTTCTCTACTTTCATCACCAGGTGTTGTAATGTGTTTTCTACTTTTTTCCTTAGACACCAGTATATTAATCATGCCTAAAACTCCCTGGTAATTCTATCATCTATATCATATCTCAGTCTGTTCATGACACTGTTTTATCTCCTTATATTGTTTTTTCCCCTTATATTTTACATGCCCTGGAATTTTGTTGTTGTTGTTGAAAGCTGGACATTTTGTGTTGGGTATTAGGAACTGAGTGAAATAGACTCTTGGTGTGAGAATTTATTTCAATCTGGATTAGGAGTTGGACAGGTGCCAAAGGCTGCAATTCCTCTAGTGTCCTGTCTCTCCTCCTCTCTTCTCCAAGTCCTCCTCTGCAGAGTTTGCATTTTGAAATTCTTTCTCATGGAATCCACTGTTGTTGTACTGGAGCCTTGTTTGTGTGGTGGTAATATGTGGAAGAGAAGTTTTGTATACTCTTGTGATGAGATCACAAGCTTTCAGCGGTCTTTTGTCTGCGCTGTGACCTGCACAAGTGTTCCTCCATTGTCATAGCCTTTTTACTTTCCTTAGATTAGTGCAGAAGCAATAGAGGGCAGGAGCTAAAGGAATGAGCTTTCTTCAGGATGGGTAAGTCACTAGAAAAGGCTTTTATTTTAGAAGTGAAACACTTATTATGGAGAATGGGAAGGCCATATTTCGCAATGATTGTTCCTCACCTTCCCCTCCTGGAGTTACAGGGAGATGTGTTGGATCTTCACAGTGATGCTCTTTTTCCTGAATGGTATGGTCCCTGAATAATGAAGCCCCCCAAAGTGTTGGGACCCCCTGGGGACTGGAGCTCCAAGGAGTTTCTCACTTTCATGCTACTATACATTCAGTCTCCAGTAACTCCTCACAATTCCCATTAGAGTGCTCCTAGTACTTTATGTTTCCTGTGGGTAACTTCTGCTCTGGATAAGCATATCTTGGCTATTACTCTGAATTTGTCTGTCTTTTCAGATTGGGTAATGGTTTTTCCTGCAACCTCAGTTCTCTTGTGGACACTAGTATGGTCATTGATTTTCAATTAGTTCAGTATTTTCTTATTGTAGGACAGAGTGATAATATCCAGAAGTAGAACATTTAATTTTTTCAAGTATTATAAGTACAAGTGAAACATTAGGCCACAGTTTACAAAATGTGATAGTAAATGATCTATTGATTGCTGGGAGGAATGAGAACATGAGTATCATCATCATCATGATCATCGTCAAGACTGTCCAAAAGAAGAAATCGTAATATAACTTTTTTTTTTCTCAATTGTCATGGAATGATGAGATGGGGAAATAAGTTAGAATAACTGCTCTGTGTCATGTCATCTTTTCTTAAACAAGAAGCCTTCACCTCCTGTAAGGGAAGACTCCTGAAAAGAAATGCCAATCAAGACTGCATAAAAACAGATCCTCCAGCCAAAGGAGTTTCACAAAATAAAAAGCATTTTTATGTTTTCTGTGAATAATAAAAAGTAAATCTCTCTCTTAAATGTACACTTTTGTGAAAAATAAAAGTGAGAAGGACTAAGTGAGTCTTAGAGAAATTGGGAGTTTGGCCTGCTGGTTTTAATCATTGGATTGGGATAAGGTTTTCCAGTCCAGTCAGATACTTTTCACCAAAACCTGACACTTACTTTGGATCTGCTCACCCTGAGTTCTTTCCTTTTTGTCACTTAAATCTCTGTGACTAACCATTTCCCCGTTGCTACCAAATGTTGAAAATTCCCATTATAATTGTGTATTTATCTGTGTGCTTCTACTTTTTGAAACTGTAATTAAATGCATACATATTTAGGATTATTACATTATTTTGGTGAATGGATTCTTTATCATTTTGAAATGATCCTCATTATTCCTCAGTAATATTCCTTGTACTGAGGGCTGCATTTTTTATATTCACACAGTAACTTAATCTTGATTTTTGTTTATATGGGGTACATTTTATATCCTTTGCTTTTAACCTATCTGTGTCTTTTTATTTAAAGTATACTGTAGGGTCTCTCTTTTTTATCTAGCCTAATAATATCATTCATTGCATTTATTTGTGTAGACTATTTGTATTAATGTAAAGATCAATACATGTTTTTTTTTGTGTGTGTGTGTGTGTGTGTGTGTGTGTGTGTGTGTATAAATCTATCTTTATGCTACTGGCCCTTAAAATTTTTTTTTCATAATGTGACTTTCACATAACAAAATTAATCACTTAAAGTGAACAATTCAGGGCATTTAGTGCATTCACAACATCTCCATCTATTGTGCAACCACTACATCTATCTAGTTTCAAAACATTTTTTCACCCCAAAAGGAAATGTTATACCCATTAAGCAATTGCTCCCCATCTTGCAAATCCCTTGTCAGCCACCAATCTGTGTTCTGTCTCAGTGCATTTACTTATTCAGGATAGTCTAAATAAATAAACTCATATAATTTGTGACCTTTTGTGTTTATCTTTTCTGATGTACCATAATGTTTTTGAGGTTCATCAACTTTGTAGCATCGATTCACACTTAATTCCTTTTTATGTTGGAATAATATTCTGTTGTATGTACATACCACAATTTTAGTCATTCATCCATTGATTGACATTTGTGCTGTTTCAACCATATGGCTATTGCAAATAGTGTGTTACCGATACGCATGTACGTTTACTTGTTTGAGAACCTAGTTTCAGTTCTTTGGAGTATGCCCCTAGACGTGGATTTGCTGTGTGCTTATATGGTAATTGTATATTTAACTTTTTGAGGGACTGCCCTTTTCCCACAATGGCTGAACCATTTTACCTTCCAATCAAGGCTTCCAATTTCTCCTCATGCTCACCCACCCCTCACCTTTTTTTAAAATAGCCATCCTAGTAGCTATAAAATATTATCTCATTGGAGTGTTAGTCTAACTTCCCTAATGACTAAGTATGTTGAGCAGCTTTTCGTATGTTTTATGGCCATTTGTATATCTTCTTTAGAGAAATGTCTGTTCATCTCTTCCCATTTTTTAATTAGGTGCTTTTCTTTTTATTGAGTTGTGAGAATTCTTTATATATTCTGGATGCTAGACCCTTATCAAATATGACTTGCAAATATTGTCTGCTATTCTATAGGTTGTTTTATCACTCTCTTGATATGTTATTTCATATCCCAAAGCTTTGAGTTTGATGAACTCCAATTTATCTATTTTTCTTGTGTTGTTCATGCTGTTGATTTCATATCTAAGAATCCATTGCCAAATCAAAGATCATTAAGATTTATCCCTATATTTTCTTCTAAGAGTTGTATGGTTTTATATTTAGTTACTAATCCATTTTGAGTTAATTTTATATATGGTTAAATTTAAGGGGCTCAACTTTATTTTTGCATGTGGATATCCAGATGTCTCCACGTCATTTGTTGAAGAGACTGTTCTTTTCCCCCCTTGAATAGTTGGACCCCTTGTTGAAACTCAGTTGACCACATATGTACAGGTTTATTTTTGGAATCTCCTATGTATTCTACTGGTCTGTATGTTTATCCACAACATTGTTTTGATGACAGTAGTTTTGTGGTAAGTTTTGAAAGTGAGAGTGTGACTCTCTAAATTTGTTTTCATATATTGTTTTGGCTATTTAGAAGCCTTTGCAATTCCATATGATTTGAGGATTGGCCCTTCCATTTCTACAAAAAAAAAAAAAGAAAAAAAGCCATTACAGTTTTGAAAGGGATTGCATTGAATCTGAAGATCACTTTGGTAGTACAACCATCTTAATATTAAGTTTTCTAATTCATGAACATAGGATGTCTTTCCATTTATTTAGGTTTACTCAATAAATTTGTTTTCGGTTTGTTCCATGTAATCGTTGTTCTTCTTTTCCTCTAACTGTACCTTTGAAATAATTAAATTTTTGTTCATTGTTTCTATTTAATCAATCATTTTACATTGTTAGCTATATCTCTGTTTATTTTTATTTTTGCTTTAATGGATTACAATGACATTAATTTATCACAGTTAAGTTTCAAATAATATCACATCACTTCCTATATACTGTAGAAATATTATAATAGGATATTTTCATCTCCCTTACACTTTTTAATTTTCCTTTCTGGCATTAAACAATCACCAGGAAGGTCCTGTTGGCAATAGATTTTTGTCATCATTCTCCATAGAACAATCCTTCAATTCATCATCATTTTGGATAGTTTTTTTTTTTTTTTTTTGCTAGAATTCTAAATTACTAAATTTTCTTTTAACTCTTTACAGACGTGGTTTCATTTTTTGTTTGTTTCCATAGTTTCTGAAAAGTACTCTGTGAATTTCTGATCTTAGTTCTGTGCATTTGCCTTCTTTTTATGGTTTTGTATTAAAGATATTTTTTCCTTGTTTTCAACAAATAATTTTCTTTGTGTTTATTAGGTTACTTAGAAATCTTGAATCTGTGTATTTATAGTTATCAAATTTAGAAAAACTTCCACTGTGGATTCTTCAAATATATATATATATATTTCTCTCCTTAATCTCTCTCTCTGGAACTCTAGTTACTCATACATTAGACCACTATTGTTAATTTAGCCACATTTTAAAAATAATTTATATTGTGATGTCTTTAAGTTCACTGATCTTTTTTTTCATAATGTTTTATCTATCGTTGATTATAAAAAGTGAACATTTTATTTCTAAAATATTTTATTTCCAGGTATTTTAGCTACAGAATTATATTTTGTCCTCTTTTATATCTTATATATCTCTCTCTTAATTATGTCCATATTTTTCTTTAAATCCTGGACCATATTTACAATAGCTGTTTTAATATCTGCTGTATTTTTTAGTATCTGCCAATTCTATCATCTATTATTTGTTCTGTCTATTACTAATGACTATTTATTGTGGATATTTTTAACATTTTTTTTCTGCTTCATCACATGTTTAGTAAAATTTTAATGAATGCTAGATGTTTCATATTTTATAGTGTTAAGTACTGGATTATGTTATATTTCTTTAAAGAATGCTCTTGGGTTGTTCAGCTTTTGCTGCACTGATTTCTATCTTGTTTTGTTTGTTTGGCTTTTAGATATGGACTTCATGACTGGAATGTGACAACCATCTTACAACCATAAGATAATAAGCATTAAGACAATGTCTACATTCCGCCAGTGAAGATACAGAAAGGTAAGGTAGCGTAGATCATTGACCCTGGGTCCTTGAGCTGTTAGGATGTTCCTAACAGAGTACATCTTTACAAACCACTAGTTAATAATATCTACAGTAATGATTCTTATAACTTCTGGTTAGATAGTTACTGTCTATCTTCTTCAAGTTTTACAATCCTTAAAGTTATTGGGTAAAATATTGTTCTTTTACTTATCTACCTTCATACATTTAAAGTTATCAAATTTAGGAAGAGAAGATTTTTTTCTAAATTTGTTTAACAGGATTAATGTTAAAAGGATTGATGAGCCATCATTTTTATTTCGTCACTTAGAGATGTTTAGAAGCCTGCCTCTCTGATTATATCATCTCAGATTTGAATCCAGGCTCTGATATTTTACTAGTAATGTGATTTTAGTCAAGTGACTAAACTTCACAAAGTCTCAATGTATTTTTTGTTTAAAATGTGCATAAAATATATCTAAGTCATAAGATTGTAAGAATTAAATGAAACAATATGTGTTTATGCTTAGTTCAGTGCCTGGAACAAATTAAAACTTAATACATGATAGCTATTGTTACTTTTTATTTTTATTGATTTTTTTAAAGAGAGAGGAAGGGAGAGAGAGACAGAAACATCTATGTGAGAGAGAAACATCGATTGACTGCCTACTACATGCACTCTACTGAGGATCGAGCCCTGACAGGGAATCAAACCACGACCTCTCAGAACATGGGACAATGATCAATCCACTGAGCCACACTGGTTGGACACTTGTTACTTTTAATGTTAATTATTATTCAGCAACTCAGATTGTGGCATTCTACTAGTTAAAATATTACTTTTTAAATTTTATATTAGCCATCAAATTAAAGTTGGACAAAATTGCATTAACCTACAAAAACCCACATATGTAAACGTAGCTACATTTGTTTAGCACAGAGTGAAGTGAATATTTATTAATATCCAATTAATCACATTGTAAATGAATGGTCAAAATAATATCTAAATCAGTGGGTATCAATATACATACAGGATTTGGAACATACATATAACTTCCACTTATCTGACTCAGTTTGTATATACTTGAATCCATAAGCTTGCTAAGAATTTAGTTCTCATGAACTGAAAGACAGGATTTGGAGTCAAGCCATGTGAGTTGTCTGACATGGAATCCTATTATCAGCCCATTATTAAAAACTTCAGAGCTAGATATATTAACATTGAAAAGAGGCTTGAACCTTCCACATCTTGAGGTTTCATGTTGTGTTGTGTATTCATTTGCTAGGGCTGCCATAACAACTTACTACAGACTGGCTGGCTTAAACAACAAAACTTTATTTTCTCACAACCCTTGAAACTCAAAGTTTAAGACCAAGGTATTGGCAGGGTTGTTTTTTTCCGAGGCCTCTCTTCTTGGTTTATGGATGGCCATTTTCTCTCTGTGTCCTCACATGGTCTTCCCTCCATACACTTCTGCATCCTGCTCCCTTCTCCCTGTAAGGACATCAGTCATACTGGATTCGGGTCCACCATAATGATTGCACTTTATTACCTCTTTAAAGATCGTATCTCCAAATATAGTCACATTCTGAGATACTGTTTTGGGGGGTTAGGACTTCAACATATGGATTTTGTGGGGGAATACAATTCAGTGCATAACTTGTAGGTAGGTGTTAGATTGTGAAATAGTGGATTTAGAATGGAGCATTCCCTGACTTTATATGTTCAGAACTTTGACCCGTACAGAAAATTTTAAATCACATACTAATCCTAATGGTTTTCTTATTGTAAAAAATAAGACAGTGGTGCTGTAATAATTGATGGATTTCCTTTGAAAGTATCTTATAACTTATTTTAAAAATCATCTGCAGAGTTTAATTGTTAAATTAATGCTTTAATTCTTTGAGAATATCCTATTCTCTCAGCATGGTCACAAAATGGGTAACAAAACCAAAAGTATGGCTTTGAAATTTATGCAAAGCTGAGAACATTTGACTACTTTGTCAAGGTATTTGTAGAACTTAATTGAATCTATCATTTATTCTTTTGGAGATTAAAGGTTAACTTAAAAAAAAAACAAAAAACCTAAATCCCTAAATAGCTTGATGCTATTATATATTTTGCTTAACTATTTTTCTCTTTTCATTGTATCTCTGAAAATGTGATTTTGTTAAAGTCCTATTGTTCATAACTATTATCATATGAGTACTAGTAGAGTTATTTTTAGCAGATGATAGTATTTATAATAATTGATTGTGTGCCAGTTTGTATATATGTAGCATATGAAGAAGCCATTGAAAGCATAATATTTATTTTCCTTGTCTAATGTGCCATAGTGTTTAACAATTGCAATACTGGGGGGAAAAAAGAGAAATGTTTGATGGGGCACAGGGAACTGTTCCCCAGAGACTCACACAGAATAGTGTGTGATAACTTCCAAGGAAGCATTTGAATAGTAGTGAGATTTTCTTTAATATCTCCATACTGCAATACAAATTAAGTAAAAGTAACAAAATGTATGGCTGTATTCTAGAGTCATTGCATCTGTTTTTTCTCGTATGTATTTTTCCTGAAAGTCCCTTCCCTCTAGTAGATATTCGTTATGCATAATGATGTATATATATTTATTGCACAAGTATGTTTGTCTTTACGAGTGTTCACATTAGCTGGTTATGTAACACAGTGTGCAATGTGGTCCTTTGATGAAAATTTCCAGTGGTTTTTGTTGTTTTCGTTAGGTAAATTAGAAAATCTCAGAAAATTGGTTACTGAAATTGAAATGGGACTGGTCGGATCCATTCTAAAACCTGCCTTTTGGTGTTTACCTCAAAGCATGCTTCTGTGTGTTTGCCTGATTTCCACTGAGCAACATCTAAGTGCAAATAGGAATCATAGAGCAATGTAAATGGGACTATATGCAATTGCTTCCTCCGTTTCTTCAATTGCAGCTGCAACCCCATAGATCCCAATCTTGACAGGTAGCATAATTAGAAAATTCTCTTTGTCTTATTAAATGTGACTCTTCTCAATAGAATTCACTTCATTGCCAGCAAGGAACAGAAAATATACTTCAAATCTAAAATGGGAAATCAAGGGGGACTGTTTTATTTTTATCTGTCTTTGTGCAAGCGACATTATTATCAAAGGATATTGTAATGCTGAAAATGTACTTTGGGGATTTAAATCACGCATTAGCCTGGAAAGCAAAAAGGGCTGTAGGGCCTATGCAATATATTTTCTCATTAATCTGATTGAAAGATTATCCTTCCTATAGCTATGGAAAGTCCAATACTCATATATCCATCTTCTCTGCTAGTAAAATTCAGCTTTGTGCAAAGTCATTGTCTCTTGTGTTGGGGGTCCGATGCTGCTCTCGGCATAAGCCCATCTGTATTAAAATAAATTCAGAGCAGGCCGCCATTTCATGCACACATTTTGATTATTTCATAAGCTGCTGTGGAAAATGGGAGTATCAGCAAGTCATGCAGTTTCCTGGTAATGTAATGCTGTCATTATCTCAGTGGTCACGTGAAAAAGTTTAGCTCTACTGTCTGACAATTGTTCGGTGAGTCTAAACAGTGCCTTGCAATGAAATGCAGATATGAATGAGCCATTATTGCAATCACAACTCCAGCTCGAAATTATCTTGTAGGGATGTGCACAGTCTCTCTGTAACCTGACATTTGTAAGACATCACGAGCTGGCCATTTGCTCTCTGGCCACTCACCCCACGTCTTTTCTCCACCTCTCCCTGACCCCCACCCCCACCCCCCCGCCACCCGCCACTGATTCAGAAGGGAGGAAGGTATTATGGTCAGAGGCTGCATGCAGTAGTAATTGAAGACGCTCCTGATGATTTCACGCAAGCAAAGAGGCAAATTATTAGTGATGGAAATTAAGTAAAGAAACAAAGCGGATTTCTCAGGTTGCCTGGCTATGGTCAGCACCTCTTAAAAAGATTAGCCCATCTACACAGACAAGCCCAACCCACAAAGAACCAAAAAATAAAAGCCCAACCACTGATAGGCTTTTCCATAGCAGAGACTCACTGAAAATTTTGTGACCTTACTTTACATGTAACAGGCAGCACTTGGTGATTTTAAGTTTTAATGAAACTACAGAGAAGGTCTTCAACTGAATGATTTCTATTCAGAGCACTTTGAGTGCTGATCCCATGAGCAGTGTAGATGGCTCCAGCCATAACTGTCACACAGATAATATTCTTTTATGCCCCGAGACACCAAGATGCTGCTGTAGATAACCAAAAGAAATAAGCTGCCACCATCGCTAATCTGCAGCTTTGAAACACTATAGCTTCTGCATGGTTAAGAGAAGGTAAAATCACCTACCAGCATAATAGAGGAGATGTTTTAAAAGTGAACAGGACCTGGAAGAATTAAGGCTTTCATATTTATTTGTAATCCATATGCGCCATGGATCCAATCGTCCATATCCTATTTTATGTGTTTGTGTATGACAATTGGAAATGCAAAATGAGCTGGGGACTTTCCATTCCCCCAGGACATTTCTGCTAATGTAATAAAATGAAAATCTAAGGAGTATTTGGCCTTAGTGTTCCCTTCAGAGGTTAACTTCAGAGATCTTAAGTGTGTTCTTATGGCTGGATTTGTAATGTATGTAGCAGATTAAAGTGTATTATGATATTCAGATGCACCACATTCAGAGCAGTATAAAAATGCTGTCTGTATTTTCTCACCCAGCAAATATTGCTTGAAGGCTTTTTACATGGATAAAATTGAATTTTACATTCCTGTTGCATAATGTGACTTATCAACTACTTTCTGTATGTGTGAGCCTGGGGTTTGGTGAACACAAATCATAACCAAAGTTTGATGAACATCTTCTATAAAACTAGGATACTAGATCCATATAAAGAACATAATTAGTTTTATGTCTGGAAGTACATTTTGGGGTGAAATACATCATTTTATATCACAATGGAATACATCTTTACTGGCAAGAAATATGGTATTCCTTGCTACTTGTTCACAAGGAAAAAAATATGTATATATGATCAAAATAAATTTTGAAATACCAAAGGTATTTATTCTTATTTAATTTAAATGGTTATTTTTCATATTCAGTTTGGAAATCTCAAATCAGAAATCCTTCATTTGAGAACACAAGCCTACATTCAAGACTGAGGGAAACAGAGAAAATAATGATAAACCAAATATCATGAGAATTGAACTCTACAATAAAACAATTTTCTCATTATTTGCTCCAAGAATGTGATAGCTTTCCAGGGAAAAGAAAAATTCTACTTGAAAATGTAGAGCAAGATACACGATTTTTTTAAATCGAACACAAGAACTATCAATACTAATCTACTAATTTGCGCCTCCAAATGCAATCATATTGTTGCAACAAAAACACAATGCATTCAGGAAGCTATTAAATGCACAGCAGTATTTGAAATCGAACCACAGTGACTTGTTGTTAGGGCATGCTGACATTATTGGCTCTTGTATATAGTTACATAATGATCTCCAAAGCCAGCTTTAAAAACTGTTCTAGACAACCAGTTAACAGATGTCAAAATCTGACTACAGAGTTAACTTTCTAAGATTTACCTTAAAACTACATTTAAGAACCCTTTTTCTAAGTTAAAAAATAAAACCCTCCAAATACACTGTTATAATATTTTCTCTCTCTAAAGGGATTCTGTTGCATGGTGGACTCTTTCACCTTTTACTTCCAGTTATTATGGATACGATCATCCAATGGTCATTGACCTAAAAAATGCACCACTGAAATTATGTCGATGTCAGAAAAAAACACATTATGTGCTATAATCTTTTCTAGTCACATTACTGATGTAGCCTACACTTTTCATTCTGTGTAAAAATTCATATCGTGCATCATTTTGAATATCCAAAAGACAATATAATCAGAAATCACTTTATTCATAAGATTATCCTACTTCCATGGTCCTATCTTGTAACCTAATAAGATCTTCTGTGAATGTCATCTCAAAATATAAAAGAATACAGCAGTGATGGCATTAGAGCATCCAGTAGGATCGTGGAAATTTATTTTGGATTATTATTTTCTAACTCAAAGGAAACAGCTTGGCCTCAAATTAGACAGCTCTAAAGTGACCACAAAGTTATACTGAAAATGATTAAACACTCTCTTCCCCTTTCAAGTTTTTATATAGAACAACTCAAAAATGAATATACATCAAAATGAAAATTCATTTGCAATGCTTTTGCGTATTTCTCAAATAAAGAAGATGGCATCTAGAAAATGGAATTGGTACAGTCCAGCCACATGGTGCCCTGTGAAAGCCCTTGTTTCTGTAATTGTAAATGAAGCTGTTTCATCTGGTTTATATGCTGCTGTTGCTGCTCCTGCAGCTCAGGGCAATACAAATGATTAGTTGCCTGATTCCAGATTCATATAGGCTCTACTATGAGAAGTAGACTCCGGCGTTTAAATGACTGAACTGATGGGAGAACATAAACCATTCCAGACCATTTATACAAATGAAATTGCCCAGGCATTTTATCATATCTCCTTACAGGGAATTGCCCTGTATCACCTCCGTGTAATTTATTTTTTACTCTCACAAAATATTGAGGTGCACTTTATATTAATTTTTATTTTTTAAAAAAAATTGACATAAATAACCCTCAAATAATATTTTCAGATCACAATCTCAAGTGGTCAAAGCTCCATGTTTTCACTAAGCAACACTTCAGTGAGGAGATCTCTATAGGAAGTGTTTCCCTCAAAGGAAACCATCTTTTCCTGTAAATTAAGTTTCTGAGGAGTTTCCCCGGAATACAAAAGGGTGGATTTCAACTGAGCTCAAAAGATAGAATTTGCATATAAAAATCAATCATTCTATTTTGGGCTGAACATCAATATTACCTGCTTAAGCTTTCATATTTGTAATTTCATATTCCTAAAGAGTTTGAAATGTCAGTGAATACTCTCCAAATCCTCATTTCTACCTTTCACCAGAAGGTCTAGAATGTCAGTTTGAAAAATTGCAGGAACTGTATGAAGTTTTGCAAAAAATTTCAACACATAATTTAAACAGCCTGCTAAATTAGCACAATTGAAATTTAGATTTTAATGTCATGGTTTATGGTCTTGAGCTTCTGCCTCCCTGAAGTTAATGGAAAAGTAACTGAGCAATAATATATGTGAAAAGGATTAGAAAGAAATAACACTGAATTTTGTCAGCCACCCAGGCAGGTCAGTCCCTTTACTTATAATAATAAACACTATGTAAAACATAAGTAGCAATGGACAACAAAACAAGAATAACAACAAAATTGAGATAGCTATTTTTATGACGGTTTATTTAGAAAAATTAAGAATCGGGCATAATTTAACTAATATGATAAACACTTGCACTTTTTTAAGACTTAGTTTTTTTTTTTTTTTTTTTTTTTTTTTTTTGGTTTTTCACATCAGCTTTAGTTTCACAGCAAAATTAAGCTAAAGGTACAGAAATTTCCCATGTACCCGCTGCCTCTACACATGCGTAGTACTACCTCTCCCATTATCAACATCTCCCACCAGAGTGGTACATTTGTCACACTTAATGAACCTACATTGACACATCATAATCACCAAAGTCCTGAGTTTACATTAGGGCTCAGTGTTGGTATTGTACATTCTACAGGTTTGGACAAATGTAGAATGCCACATATCCATTGTAATATCATACAGAATATTTTCATTGCACTAACAATTCTCTGTCATCAACACTTCCATTTTTATACCTACATTTCCCAGATGGTTGTTCTGGTAATCATTTCATTTTGCGAGGATCAGGCCTAACGATATTGTGTGACATCAAGATTTCAAGTTTGTTGTGGAAACAATCTAAGGACTTGCAGAAATTCAACCAATATTTTCCTGTTGCCAAGACCAGATTTTAATTGATATCCTATATTCATCCCTCTTCTTCACCTTATCATGCAATAGGACCCAATCTGTTTTTCAGTTCCATACTTCTGATTCTGCCTGTTATCTCCATGACTGTTTCCATGGCATAATCTCTTGCACTGGTATTTTTATTCATAGCTCTTAAAAATAAGGGGTTGTGATATGCATTTTACAGAGGATGAGATCGATAGTGCTGTTCTCCATTAGTTCAAAGTCTGGTAGAAGAGAGATAGTTGTAGGCAAACTTGTTTACCTCATAGATAAGGAATGATAAGGCACAGAGATAATCAGCAGGGAGTGACTTTCTCTATGTGATGGTAGTAGCTTGGAAAAGAAGATAACTGGTAAGAAAAGACCACCTAGAGAGGAAAATGTGTGAGTGGAGTTTGGAAATAGAAGTCTAAGTTTCCCAAGCAAACCATGGTGATAAGGGAATCCATATAGAACAAAGAGCATATGCAAGGTCATGAAGAACATATAAGCAGTTTGATATTAGGGAAACAAATAATAGAAAGGAATATATTAAATGAAACTGGGAGATGAGCAAAAATCAGGTCATGAAGGAACATTATGCTAGGACCTTTGATTGTATTATTTAGGCTACTTGGGATAGGGATTGTCAAGAAAGGTTTTCAGTATGAAAAAAATGGATGACAGATTTCAGAATATTTTTGCTAGTTTCAGGTAAGGAATAGATCTAAGGGGGTATGTGTGTTGAGGAAAGGATAACAGTGGGTGTCAAGCTAGAGTGAGAGAAAAGAGAAGGCTACTTTTGGGAACCCTTCCTGGTACCTTTTCTGAAATTAGACATTTCTCTTGTGTGCTTCCACAGCACCTGCTACTGCCACTGTCACAGAGGTCGTCACACTTTGGATACTGGTGTACCTGCCTGTGCCATTTCTCACCATTCTCCCCAGCCTCCAATCCACATACTACACAGGAAACACATTGCACGTGAAGTTTGTGTTCTGCCTCTCCGTATCATGCAAACCGCAGTGTGGTACATAGCAGGGCTCAATAAATGTTTGAATATCAACAGGAATTTTACTGAAAATTAAAAGTTCACTGCGTAACATTAAAACTCATTGTTTCTAGATGCTGCTATAACCTAAAATTAGCTGCATCTTTAATACTAGTGTAGATACCTACTAAACTTGTGTAAATTGCATGAGATTAAAATTTTTATATTTAGTTTCCAAGATATACCTCACATATAAATGTTTATAAATGTTATCTTTTCTATAATGAATATCTAAAAGTTCATTTATAAAAGAGGAGGCCAACTGAATTTGATATAGTATGTTCTGAATCTCAAAACATTGTAATGCAGTTACTAGGGTTTATGGGTGTTATTTGGGGGCTCTTTATTATGGGATTATAACCAGAGGTCCAGGAATGCTTGAATCACCTCTCCTTGCAATAGAGTTCCTAGAGGATTCATATGAAATTAAATTTTTGAAAAATTACAAATTGAGAATAAAGAAATGACTTTAGTAAATAGACACACACGTTTCTGATGACGTAAGCCTGAATAAAAGCCAAGCTGATGCATCTGTCCGAGGCTTAGGCGTCAAATGGAGCTTCAAACTTCTACCTAAAAATAATTCTTGAAGTCCACACACTTAAGTATGCTTGCAAAGAGGGGAAGATGAGCACATGCCCAGAGAGTCCCTGATTCTATGTAAACATCCAATTGCAAGGAACCAGCAGAAATAAAGGTTCTTTGCAGCCTATCTTAACTAGTTTATTCTACCATTGAACTTGGAGTAGAAGAGACATGGCCAAGGATCCAAGATAGTAATATAAGAAGGGGACATGGGAGTTTTTCTTATAACCAGAGATATCTTGGGCATATCTTTGTGCTTGACATTCTGTCCAAAATAAGCCGGAAGACCCTTTCTCTACAGAGTAGATATTATTATCACTACTTTATGGATGAATAAGGTGAGGTTTAGAGATATTAAATAAAAGCCTTATCAAAAAGTACAGAGGTAGGGAAGCTGGAACTTTCACTAGGTTTGCCAGATTTTAAATCTGGACTCTGATGGAAAGTTCATGGTAGATCCCCAGTTGCTGCCGCATCATATACAAGAGCCACCCAAGCTGAACTCTGGCTAAACACTGAACTGCCCAGAATTGTCAGCAAATGAAATGACTGTTGTTTAAACCATTGAGTGTGGGACAGTCTAATATGCAGCAATAATTAATATTGTACACTTTAATAAAGCACATGTGTCCTTACTGATTAGGAGGTTAGAGGGAAGGGGCCCCAATTAGCTTATTTTGGAAATACATCCTAGACTCACAATTGGTCTGAGATCACTTGTAGTTGTCTGGGGAGCTTCTCAGAGAGTTAAAGGCTAAATAAACAAAGTATTGTGACTTTTTTCCCCCAATGAGTCAAGATCATATCACATACCTTTGCCAGAGAAATAAGACTTGACAAACTTTGAAGAATACTCCACGGACCCAGTTCATAGCAAAAATCTAAACTAACAACCCTGAATCATTTATTTTTAAAAGCCAGTGTTTCCAAGTTAGGACCCCACCAAAACAAGAAAAAGTTATATTCTTGAACATTTTGATTCACAATATGTAAACAAAGGTATGATAATTTGGTTTTTCCACACTCTGCCCATGGGCTTCCCTTCTTTTACCCAGTACTTTTAAAACAATTGATCTGAACTCAAACATGTGGCTAATACATGAACTTGGCTCTTTCAAAAATGCTTTTACATAAATGACAATAGTAGCAAATATGTGTTGTGGTTTGTCTGGGTGATTATTATTGTCATCAGCGTGTCTTTGTGAAATAAGAAATATTAAGCCTAACCATTGAGAGAGACTACACATCAATACTTTCAAACCTAAAAATGATTGAAATAAAAAAGATTTAAAAGTCTTGAGTAATCAAACATTTACATGTTGGTCAATGGAATTCATATTTTTTATTGTGAATTATGCTGAAAGTTAACATTATTAAAAGGGAGTAAGAACCATGCCAATGAATAATTCACTAGCATTCTTTCACTTTCTTTTAAAATAAGCTATTACCTGCATTGTGGGAAAGACGATAATAGTCTATAACTTATCACTTTTTCAGGAACTAGAAATGATCCCATATTTTAAATCCTTGTTTTAATTATCTAGCCCAATATTTTGATAACCAATATTATAACATCAAGAGGTTCAGAAGATACTGTGGGAGAGATATTTTGACATATTTAGTCTACATTTCTTGATTTCATAGGGAGATTGTAATAAGGAATTCCCATTAACTCTTGAGCTCAGCATTTAGATAATTGAATAATAAACCACAATCAATGAGGACCTTTAAAGATTGTCACTCTATGTTCGGACTGAACTTATAAAAAAAAAAAAAAAGAAAGAAAAAGAAAAAGAAAAAACATAGCTTGCAAACATTTTTGGCTCAACCCCATTTGGTATTCAGAATGTAAATGAGATTTGTTATCAGGCAGGAAACCTGAAACTGATTTAAAGTAGATATTAATCTTCATATTAAGGACATATTTACATTTCTTGCATAGCACAGTAGGTTAGCACTAAGGAGGATCTGCATTTAATTTTTTTTAAATGGCTTAGCCCAATTGATAGACAGTGCATATTTCTCATTTAACTATTTTGTTTATTTCATAGAGTCTTTTATTTTCCCATGTTCATGTTAAGGTTTGCTGGATAGAAAATATACTGCAAATAGAAGCCAAACCACAGTAAAATGACTCTGCCTAACCCTAAGAGTTCCAGCCATTTCCTTTTATATTTTATAATAAGATATGACAACTCAATTTAAAGAAAATGCACAATAGTTGCTGACTACAGTGAAAAGTTTATATTAAAATAATGTGTTGCTGGGGGAGGTGGATAATTGAGCATACAGTAGGTAATTTCTGGCAGGGCTCCTGAAATAAGCAAAAGTAATATCTGTTAACAGAGCATAAATGCAGATAATGTTACTCTAGTCAGTAATTAGAATTTTGCAGATCCCTGTTTAAATGCTGATGCAAGAGAAAATTAAGGAGAAGGCTGTATTTAGTCATTAAAGTTGAGCTGATCCAAAGTTTCTCAATAAGACCTGACCTTTGATTGGGCCCCATTCCTACTGCTATGCAACTCTACCAGTTTTCTTCTGCTGCATTTTAATAAAGACTGAGCAAATTTGAGAGGTTCAAACAAAACTTAAATGAAACTTTTAATTTCAAGAAGTGACTAGGGGGTTGGGATTTGAAGCTCTAAAGTTCTAGAAAGCCTCCCCTGTTTCTAAACAGAACCTTTAGCTATTTTGTGGTCTTCAGCCATCTTATTTAATTCTAGGAAATAGACCTTTAACTCTTTGACATAGTTAAGGAAGGGAGGTGAGATGACCAGGTATCAATCTTCTCAAAGAGATGGTTCTTAGAAAATTGCAATTGACTGCTCTCTTCTTTCCTTCAAGAGAATTTACAAAATCAACATAGGTGCAATCTTTGTGAGCTAGTGTGTTCACCAAAACAGTAGTAACTTGAATGATCACATTAATGTTAAGAATAGAAAAGCAGGTATTTTTCCTCTACAAGTACTGCAAATTGACAGTATTCGTACACTGAGCACTCACTTACAAACAAAAATCTAAAAGCCAAAATTATTCCCCAAATTGTAGGCTGAATAACTCCTCCCTGCTTTCATTTTGTTGCTGGAGATGATAGTGAGGTGTTAGCAATGGTCAGCCTCCATGCATTATGGTTTTCTTTGGGAATAATTATAGGTATCTAGACATGATCAATGAAGATCATCATATTATCTTGGAAAACAGAAGAATTGGGGACTTTGGGTTATCATTACTTATTGTGTTTTGAATAATTTCTCCCACAATGTTTCCTGGCTACTTGGCCCATAGGTTTTTACAAGTCTAAGCAGGATGGATTAAAGCAGGAAGAGAATAGAGTTAAGGAAGCAATTAGTAAGGTATTTCAAAATGTATTGGGGTGAAAGTCTTCATTATCATTTGTCAGTGTTTCTTTAGTTGGGACCTGGAGACAAGCCTCTAATCAAGCAATATTGCAAATGATAGACACTTGAAGCTCTATAATCATAATCTTCTCCATAGATGTGGAAGCTGCTCATTCCAGTCCCACTAAATCCCTTTTATCCACTTGATCAAGTGTCCTGTCAACCCTTGCTCTGCTCTGGGATGAGTATTGACTGCTTTCTTCCATTACTAGTCTATGCTTACCTCTGGGTACCACCCTCAGATTTTTTTCTGTAAGGTTAATTACTGTGGCTTTGCTTTTTACTTGAACAGAAAGACCTCCTCACCCCCAACACTAAGTTAAATCTCTCTGTTATAGAATTCCATAGGACTTTAGATTACACTCATTTGGTCTTTTTAATTTAATTATTCAACAAATACTTGTGGAGTGGTTATTCTGTTACAGGTACATCAGTTAACAAAAGAGATAAAAAATCTAGGCCTCGTGGAGATGACATACTATAATCAAATGCTATTTAATGCCTTCATGTCTCCAATAAAATAAAGACTCTTTGAGAATAACACAACTGTCTTCTCCACTGCTGTCTTTCCCCAGCACTTTGCAGAGTACCTGGGATGTTGAAGAAGTGCAGTGAATATTTATTGAATTATCCAAAAAAAAAAATAAGCATTGCAATTTTTCAGAAACTTAGGTGTTTTATTTACTCAAGTTGTATACAATTAACAGTAAAAGTATGTATAAAAAGTGACCAACGGAACTATTAAACTGAAACACACTAGTGCATGGGCACTATCAGTATGACTGCATGACTTACTTGAAAATGAACAATTCCCTACAGAAATGTTTGGATTTGTTTTATAGTCTCTCTTTTCAACAGACACCAAGGCATTGCTTAAGAATTACCTAACACTCAGTTTAAGTATATGTAGTACATTAAAACTCGTTATTTGTGCATATTAAAGTGACACCAAGGACCCCATCATAGAATTCTAGCAATAAAATATGTAACATAAGATTAAAGCACAGATTATTTTTCACCTTGTAGTAAACACACACATACACACACACTCTCTCTCTCAAAAAAAAATATTTGCAAAATACTTTAAATGAACATTGAGTTGAAGTATTTCTATTGTTAATAGGGTGTTTAAAAATCTCGAGTCCTTTGGACTCCAATAAGAAGAGCAGTGAGTTCCTAATGATGAAAATGCTGAAGTTCTGTGCCTGCATGAAGACAAGACTTGCCTTCAATTGTCTTATTTTTTGTTTCCAATTTTATTTGTAGCTAATATTAGATTATGGAGAACATAGGCAAATAAGGGCATGGCATGTAACCCCTCCTAGTGCAGTTCTAAATTAAAGGAGAAGGGATAGAAATTACGAATCAAGTTTACAATTGAAATGACTCAGAGAAAGCTAGACATGACTGAATTTGTGTGAAAATAATCAGATTAACTTTGATGACATCAGGTGGGTCAAATTTGAGAAAAAGGATAGTAGTTATAGAAGAATAAACTTGCATTTACTTAAAATGTACATTAACTGTGTGTAATCCCCTCCCCCTGAAATAGCCATAAATTGAATATGACACTAGGAGTGAGGAAACTTTCCTGGAAAAATTAGTTTCCTCATTTGTAAATCAGAGCAGTAGACTAGACAGTAGCTAATGTTCCTTCCAGGTCACATCAGGCAAAAGCACCATTTAGGAATGGAGAGGGAGGAATGTGGGTTCATGGTAATGCAACAGCATGACCAAGTGCAAAGAAGCATTAAAGGAAGTGGCTGTAAACAAGAAAAGAACTGTAAGAGAGGACAAAATAACTTGTGAATAGGGGAGAGAGAAAACATCTGGTCAGGTTTCAGAGAAGACAGATCCTGACACGGAGACCAGTTTGATCCAAACCATCCAGTAAGTCCTCCAATACCTGCCAATCGAGACTGGTAACATCAGCATGTCAGCACAATCAGGAAGCTTACTAAAAACGCCAAGTCTCAGGGCCCATCCCATATCAACTGAATTAGAATCTCAGTTTTAACAAGACCCTTGGATGAGTTGTATGCACATTTGAGTCCAAGAAGCACAGTTCTAATTGATCCACAGAAATACGAGTAAGGCGACCCAATGGGAATGGTGCTCCCTGGAGTTGTGCACTCCAGTGGCCTTGGACACATGATTTTTCCAGGTACAAATTTTCAGTCATGTGAAGTTATCAGTTTTCCCCCAATGAATTTGTAAAGTTAATAAAATGCCAGTTGAAATTCAAAAAAATGGGTGAGATAATATGAGCTTAAGTTCCATGTGGGCAGGTGGTTTTGCCTATTTTATTTGCTGCTCTATCCACAGTGTCTGAAAGAGCACCTGCCATGTGGACTGATGGGCGCATCTCTGTGGTTTGGTGTAAAGCAGGGGACAGTGCAGTGACACATCACATCACATTGTTTGCCTCTCTCACTGTCTCAGTCTCTTTGTTCTTCAGTCTCTCTGCTCTGGCATTGCAGCTTCCAAATAAAGCACCAGCACCTTGCTCCAGATTCTGTTCTCTAGGGAACTAGGGCTAAGGCAGTCTCATCTGTGAACAATCTGTGCACAAAAGCAAAGACAAGGTATGTGTAGAGCACTTCCTAATCTTTGCTAATTGTGTGGCATTCTCCTGGGGGAAAAGTTATCATCAAAATCTCTCACAGTGCCTCGACTGTAATAGCCACTCAGTCAGTGTTCATGTGAATCAGAAAATCATAGTTAAAAAAAAAATCCAAAGGGCATAAGTCATCAGTCCCCTAGAAGAAGCATTCAATTATTTAGCAAAATGGCCAGCTCTAGAGGTATAAACAGAGGGAGGGCCCAATGGATGCGTTAACAATTTAAAAAACAAACAAACAGAAACCCAGTTGTGAGATTTGATAACAAATAGGACCATTTAAATTCAGCTAAAATTTCTTTGGCCTCTCACTTTTACTTTTTGGTCTTCTTTCTCCTAACCCTAACTAAAGACATTGTCTACATTCAAACCTCAACCCTTATATACTATCTTCTCCTCCCTCATCATCCCATCCTTTCTACATTTTCTGAGCGATCGTAACCATTCATGTGACATTGTGTTGTATAATTTGTATCAAAATAACTCTCACTGTACTATATGCAGCTATGACCTCTCCTAAATTTCTTCTGTATATCTTCTTTAACTTTTAAAATATTTCACCTAGAATGTTCCACTGACTCTTCCCATTTTATGCATCAAATACTGAATTTAGCAGTACCACTAGCAATTCTTTTCTTACCTCCTTCATAACAATTATATTTTCTCTCTAAACTCCCCCATGTCAATTTAGCAAAGGTAGTTGCCAGATATTGACTGAACTTATCAGTCATTTTATTTTTGAGGGTTCCACATGGGAACACTGATGACCTATTCCAGGACCCCTTTCTCAGCTCCTGGACACCTTTCATGGCCATCTGGACACCAGTCAACAGACTCTGACCTTTTAGTTTCTGATAGCATGTCACGTGTCCTAACCAAGCCCTTCGGATCCTTTTACAAAATTACTTTCTCTCACTCATTAGATTCTCTAAAATGACAACCATTTCACCTGAATTCACAGCTTAAAGAGCAAAGTGTTCATTTACTTAAATTACCACTAAAAAAGTATCAACTAGATGAAGGAAGATGAAAAAAGACAGAAATATTTCCAACATGTTGGAAAACTTTGAGAAATGAAAAAGGGATGAAGTGTAGGGGAAGGGTGTAGATTCCAGTATGCTGAAATGAGACCACAAACCTGGAAGAAAAGACACAGATTGATTTGTTTCCGAAATCTGAAAGCCTAGATTCTTCTCCTTCATTCGCCTTTCCAGGAATCATTACAAAAAAACTCCTATCAATCTCTTTTCCATAAGGGACTCCAATTAGTCACCAATCATTCTTTTGGCTTTGTTCCCAAAAATTGTTAATATTGCCTGACCCTGAAAGAAACTTCAGTGAAGAAAAATTTAGCTGAAGGTATCCTTAGTCCATTTTTAAAGAAAATATGATCAACAGTTTTTGTAAAAATCTGTCAGTATAAAATACCTAGAGCAACAATGATCACCACAGTTGTTAATTCGGCGTTTAGGCTCTGGGTCTACCTGAATTCCATAGTTCGTTGAATAATATGGGATGATTAACTTTCTTGTGACTCAGTTTTCTCATGAAGATAATAAGAACACCTACCTGATTTTTTCTTAAATGATCAAATGAGGTAATATTCTTAAAGTGTTTTAAAACAACAGCTGGAATAATTGCTCAATAAATATGAACAATTAACTATTAAGTCCTGATTCGTACCCACTGGAGCATGCTAATGTGGGTGTTTTAGTGTAATCCACATAGTAAAGCTGTGGGAAGCCACACAATATTTGTCATACTAGTGAACTGAAGTTTTCAAATACCGATGATTAAAGATGATTCTGAAGTTTTCCATCTGAATCGCCACTCTAGGTGAATTAGGTAGAAAAAGGATTATAGTGGTCTTGACTGTGTTGCTAGCAGGACATTCAATTTGTTAAATTTTTAATCATCATGAAATATCTAAGCAAATGAGCATAAGTGAGCATATGATTGAGTAATTGTATTAAATGCTGACTATTTACTGAGCCTTGGCTAACAAACCAGGCATTATGTAAGATGTTACTGAGGCAAAGGCAAGCCCGATAAATTCCCGCCTTTATGAAACTTACAGTATCCGTGTGACCCAAGTCAGGTAGAGCAAGCAGGTGGGCCTGAGAAAACGGATGTTGTGCCACAGAATACACGGTTAAAGGATAAAATACAATGTGGGGGTGTTTCTTAAGAATGCCTGTCATCCATTGCATGTAGCAAAGTTCTGTTTATTTTTAAATGACATTCCTGAATTCATAACAAATGTGACATGTTAGAATGTCGAAAGTTTTAAAAGCTTCAGCTTTCATTTTTTAGATCAATTTTTTTTAAAAGCAGAAAGTCTCAGGCCTGCCGCAAGGATCACACATGTCCCTAATTTCCCAGAGAAACCGACTGCTTCAGTTACTAAACAAGTCAGGCAGAGTTTAACACCTCTCCCAATATCTTCTTTCCTCTGAGGACTTCAGTTGGTCACTGTGTCAGCCAGGCTCTGCCACTGCTTCAAACAGTTTTCCTCCTTTATTGAGAGGTCACCCACAGAGCCTGGGCAGGCTAAGGCAGAGCTCACCTTTGCTTTCTTCCTCGGCTGTGTCACGTACCTGCATAAGTAGAGTCCCCAGTTAGAGTGATCCCTGAGGCCAAGAAGTTCTATTAAACTGCAGCAAGAATTGGTCAGCTGTTTGCTCCTGGGAAAATCCCACCACTGTGACTAATAAGTATTTCAAAAGAAATAAATGAGTGTGTCATTCATCCTATGATTACAGGATGAGCTGCAAGGGAGTTGCTGGCCAGCAGGCCCTTTTCGTAACCCCAGTTACTGAGTCCTTTCCCTAAAGAGTGCAGATTGTCCCACGATGGCATTAAATCCTTTCCCAAACACTCCCATGGTGAACCTGGCGGAGGATCACAGTATATGGTGAGAGAAGGGAAGGCTCGCTACGTGAGGGGACAGGAAAGGGGGTATTTGTGCCACTCAAGTCAATAGGAAAATTAGGAATAACTTATTATATTCTAATTATATAAAAATAATAGAGTCAAGGGCAACATATGTAATGACCATTATTCCCAAAATATTAACTACATATATCATGCTAGGTGTTCTATAAAGTGGATATGAAGTCATTATTTACCACTACCAACCTTCACCTCATTTCTATCACTTCAAAACAGAACAGAATATAACATTGAATATGAATAGCAGTATTGCTTTATCCTCACCTATATCTTTGACTTTCCATATCCTGTCTCTTCTTCAAGGTGTAGAATACCTACAACACCACCTGTGAAGCCTTCCCTGGAAATACATTTATTTTTCTTTTGACTTCCTCGTCCCGTTTTCTATACGTCGCTCGTGCTATAGATTATATCTACCTTGGTCTCTGGATATTTATGAACTTACCTGTCTCTAATGCATAAAAATTAAATCTCTTTAAAATCAGATCTATGTTTAATTCACCCCAGTATAAATGACTTCTTTATGTTAGGTGTTCATATACAAATAAAGAAAAAGTGAAAGTTCAAAACAGACAAAAAGAATATCATTTTCATTCTATCCTTCAATTGTGTTTTAAAATAAGCCCCACATTTTTTTTTACTATTTTTTATAACTATGATTTTTTTCTGTTTATATTCCATTATACTGTGCGAAAAGAGAGAGAGAGAGAGAGAGAGAGAGAGAGAGAGAGAGACGCGAATGAATGCCCACTCTTTGATTTTATTTACATGAAGTTTAAAACCAGGCAATGTTTTAACAAAAACTGAAACAATGGTTGCCTATAGTAGATGGAAATGACTGGAAAAGGGCACGAATGACCTACCAGGAATAATGAAAGTGTTCCATATCTTGATGAAGGTCTTTGTTATTTGTGTGTGTACATTTGTGAAATTTCATTCAATTGCATCCTTGAAGGCTGAGATTTACCTGTGAATTTTATTTAAAAAAAATGGCAAGATGAAAACAACTCTTGAACCCTGAGAGAAATCTAACCACACTCTTACTGTTGACACCTGACATTTCCACATAAGGCTCTATCTATAATCAGTTAGCTTTTCATTTATAGCATTTAGTCTTCACCTAATTTCAGTGACTGGGAGCTGACAAAGGGAGATAGTTTTCTTACAAAGTTATTAATGTAACCAGGGCCTAGCTCTCAAAAAATATTTTCCTAGTAATTTTTTCCCAGTAATTTGTTAACCACAGAATAGCTTCATTTCGGCACCTGTTGGTCCACTGCTTTTACATAGTTCCACATCATGACACGCTCACCACAGTCCCAAATCATGGCTTAACTGATCTGCAGGAAATGATTATGTAGTTTTGCCCATTTAAACACTAAAGAATGTCAGCCAAAAACTATTATTTGATTTTTGGCCTACATGATGTTGAACAGTTCATTAAGGCAGTAATTTAAAGAGCAATTTCCATTGTTTTTGGAACCCATTCAAAATTCAATAATATGATAATATCTGCTGAAAAAAGATGCTTTTATTCTCAATTTCTATGACATGTATATACACAATATATTTAAAAGCTAAAACGTTTTGATCTGGAAAATAAAACATTAAGATGATTAATTTATACCACTTGGATTACAAATTTATTCTGTCAACATACTTAAGTTAATAAAACATTGTAATAATTCTTATGTATTTCTTTTTTCCTGAAAAGAGTTGACTACAACATTTACATATTAGGTAAGAAAACTATGTTTTGAGGTTTCATTGTTTGATAAAAACAACACCATAAAAATAAAAGTGTTGCCTGAATGGCACTTATATATACACATATTTACTTTTACTGTAGCAATCATGAAAAATAAACTAGGGTTTAAATTAGGCCAAGGACCTAGGTGGTCTTGCTTTCAGTAAGATCATAATGCTGTATTTTATTTTTTAAATTAAATTTATTGGAGTGGCATTGGTTAGTGAGATCATGTAGGTTCCAAGTATACATTTCCACAATACATGATCTGTATATTGCATTGTGAGCCCACCACCCAAAGTCAAATCACATTGCTTTTAAGAGCATATTCTTTCCACACAGTAGCAATAACTATCTCTGGATATTTTAAAGTGTACATTATGTGTTTACATCTTAGAGCATTTCTCATTTTCCAAGTAAAGTAGTCATCTTGGGCTTGGCCCTGTAGCCTTTACTCTAAAAATGTTCCCCAGAAGCCCTTAATGACTTCAATAAGAGCTATAGAATCCAGCCCCACAAGGAGTGTTTCCTTCTTGTGCTGAGCTCAAGAAGAGATTAGTTATGAAGCCAAATGAGAGTCCATGAAACAGCAAGCTGATAGTAGATGCTCTCCACATCAGAAGTTGCACTTATTTTAGGATTACTTTTACCCATAAATCTGACTTTCACTTATACATAACAGAAGTAAACATATACTGAATACTAGTAAGTGGCTAAGCTGTAATACATCAAAACTTCAGTTCATTCCAAAGCATGCAGCATTTCTTTCCTATGCTGGGAAGTTTTCTAAATACTGTGTATACACTGGGAATAAGACAGGCAAAGACCTTGTCCTCGTGGGACTTTTATTCTAGTAGGATAGATGGGTAAACAAAATAAAACAAAACAAAATAGTAAATGTACAATCCAGAGAGTAAAGTCCTTTTACATAAGGTGGTATTTGTGGAGAGACATACAGTGTAGAAGAAAGCAAAGGAAGATCTGAAGGTAGAACATTCTGGGAAGAGACAATAAAAAGTGCAAGTATCTTGAGATGAAAAGGTTGGTATATTAGACACGTGATGAATATATCAGAGTGGCTGGAGTGGGATGAACAAAGAAGGTGGAAGGAGATGTGATCAGAGAGGGAGGCAGTGATCAGACCACAGATGGGCTCATTGGTTGTAGTAAAGAATTTGGAGTTAATTTTAAATAAGATGAGAGGTGATGGGAGGATGTAAGCAAGGGGATGAGATGGCTTGATCATTTTCAGTTGTAAAAGAAGGACTCTAATGGGTAAGAGTAAAAGGAGACATGCCAATGAATTAAAAATGATTCTAGCTATTTTAAACATGAAGAAATTTAATGCAGGGAGTTAGGAGTTTACTAATTCCTGGAGTCATAACAAGAGTGGACTATAGCCTGGCTTCTATAATGCAAAAATCAGGAAGCTAGATCAAGCTTTTGTTTGTCATCATTCATCACGCTACAACTACCTCTACCTCTCAACACCGACGGAGGTGGAGAATGGATTCTAGGATGCTGCTGAAGAAAATTTTCAATTTGTATAACTTTATTACTGAACAAGAAAAGATAAAACCAAAGATTGAGAAAGATAGCATGTGCCTTACTTCTGTCTTTTAAATTTTAAACAAGCACAGCAAATTGAAAAACAAGGTCACATTTAAGAAGCATAGCTTTGAAGAAATCTGTAGTTTTTAATTTCCTGTCATGACAGGACAGAAAAGGACTCTAGAAAAAGAGTAGGATGATGACAAAGCAAGTCTAATCTAGGAGAGAGGATGGTGATTTGGACTAAAGCGGGAGCAGAGGACATGGTGAGAAGTAGTCAGAATCTGGAAATAGAATTGGATTAATATCTACTGTGTTTTTTATTGTTCTGCATTTGTTGTCCTTGTTTTTTGTTCCTATTTTTGTCTTCCACTCTTTTTTTGCTTTATGTAATTATAATTGAGTATTTTATATGTCTTCATTTACTCTCCTTTCTTAGGATGTTAATATATTTATTTTTAACCTGTTTTTCAGCGATTGTCCTATAATTGGCAATATGCAATTACAGGTAGTTCACCTCCACTTTCAGATAACACAATAGCACTTCACAGGTAGTGTGAGTACCTTATAATAACAACATAATTCTAATTTGCCCCCAGTCACTTGTATCATTGCTATTGCTGTCATTCATTTTACTTATATAGAAGCTTACATATGATATACATAAGATCTATATAAGTATATATCTTTAGATACATTGTTGATATTATTATTTTAAACAAATTGTTAGTTGGTAGATCATTAAAAATGAGAAAAATAAAAGTATTTATTTTGCCTTCACTTATTTCTTCTTTGATGCTCTTTCTTTCTCTATGTAGATCTGAGTTTCTGATCTATATTATTTTCCTTCTCTCTAAGAACCTTTTAAAAAAACATTTATTGAAAGTTAGATCTACTGGCAATAAATTCCTTTAATTTTTAGTTTTCTGAGCAAGTTTTATTTTGCTATCACCTTTAAGGATAATTTTGCAGGATACAGAATTCTAGGTTGATGGTTTTTTCCTCTTATTGCTTTAAATATTTCACTCTAATCTTTTTCTCTGCATAGTTTGTGAGGAAAAGTAGTATGTGGTTTTTATCTTCGTTCCTCTTTGTGTAAGGAGTTTTTCCCCTCCAGCTTATTTCAGGATTTTTTTCTTTATCTTTGATTTTTTTATACTTTGAAAATGATATGCCATGGTATATTTGAGGGGTATTTTTCCTGCTTGGTTTTCTCTTAGCTTCCTGAACACATGGATTGGTGTCTGACATCAATTTGGGAAACATCTCACTCATTATTGATTTTAATATTGCTTCTGTTCTATTCTCTGTTTCTTTTCCTTCTAGTTTTCTCATTTCATGTATGTTTCACTTTTTGTACTTGTCCCCCAGTCCTTGAATATTTTGTTCTGTTGTTTTTCAGTCTTTGTTCTCTTTTCTTTTCAGTTTTGGAGGTTCATATTGAGATATCCTCAAGCTCAGAGATTCTTTGCTCAGCTGTGTCCATTCTACTAAAAATTCATCAGAGCCCAGCCAGTGTGGTTCAGTGATTGAGCGTCGACCCATGCACCGAGATTGCCGGTTCGATTCCCGGTCAGGGCACATGCCCAGGTTGTGGGCCAAATCCCCAGTAGGGGGCATGCAGGAGGCAGCCAATCAGTGTTCTCTCTCATTGATGTTTCCATCTCTCTCTCCTTCTCCCATCCTCTCTCTCTAAAATCAATAAAGAAGAAAAATCATTCATTTCTTCAATGACATCTTTTACATTGTCTTTAGTGAGTCCATTTGGGACCCATTAAAGTATTAAAAAAAAAAAAAGAAAAAAAGAAAAGAAAAACAAAACAAAACCCATCACAGGCATTTTTCTTGATTGCTAGATATAATGTATCAGGTGAAAGGAACCTTTAGAAATGTTGTGATGAGGTATCAGGTGATAGAGGCCTTTAGAAATGTTGTGGTAAGAGGTGTCTGTATGTGTGTGGGGGGTCGTTCTGTAGTCTTATGATTAGGTCTCAGTCTTTTAATGAGCTTGTACATCTAGACTGTAAACTTCACAGGTATTGCTTGGTCCCTCCCCCCCACCCTTAGGTTGGAGAGGATACCTAGAATGGGCTAGAGTTGGGCATTCTCTTCTGCCATGTGGGAGGCTAGAGCTAACTGGAGTTGCATATTTTCTTTCCCCCAAGTCACTAAGGCTCTGATAATATGTCAGCAGGCAAGGCTTTGATTAATTTCTCCTAAAGAAGGCCCCATCAAGAAGAACAGGGTACTCTGGCATATTTCAGAATGTTTTTTCCCCTCATTCTGCTGGAATCATAAAAAGATTTTTCTTCAGTATTTATCATGAGAACCTAGTAGAGCTCCTGGAGGTAAATATAACAAAGTTGTGAGGAATTCTCAGAGATTGTATTGCCCTGGAGTTTTGAAATCTCAGAGTTGTTCACACTAAACTTCCAGCATTTTGTACTGTGGTTCTGTAATCTTGGAGTAGCAGTTTGTCTGTGTTCTTCCTCTTTAACAGATCCCAGAAAAGTTAATATTTCAGTCTCTTTAGCTTTTTACTTGTTAGTTTGAGTGGTGACTTTCAAGCTTCTTACATGCAAAACCAGAAACCACAACGAAAGTTTTATTATCAGTAATTTATGGGTAAAGAAATATAAGATAAAGAAATTTTTACATGGAACATACTGACAGCTGTCATAGAAGAGGAGGGAAGAGGGGGGAGATGAAAAAAGGTGAAGGGATTAGCCAAAGAACATATATACATAACCCATAGACACAGGCAATAGTGTGGTGATGGCTAGAGGGAAGGGGAGGCTGGGGCTGGGTGGAGGTGAACAAAGGGGGGTGGGGGGAGTGGGGACATCTGTTAGTTTCAACAATAAAAGTAAAGTTAAAAAAAAGAAATTTTAAAATTTGCCCAAGATTATATAGCTACTAAATAGTTGAGCAAGTATTAGATACTAAGTCTTCAGACTCTGAGGCTCAACACCATTAATCTCTCTTCCTTGTCTAATCTGGCTAGATGAGTGGTAGCTAATATGTGTGATGTAGGAGTCAAGGAGAGAGATACTGGAATTACATTGCCCTTATTTAGTCCCTGTTTAAATTACATTCACCTGAATTTAGCATTTTAGCCATTCTCATGTCATGGAAAAAAAAATGGCTATCAGGAGAAATTTAAGTAAGAGAGAGTTTTAAAAAAGATAGTGAAATCATGAAAGTCCAAGGAAAAAGGGCTAGAGATCATTTATTAGAGTTAGTTGTGTGGGATAATATTCTTAGTTGCTATAGCTCCTCTTCATAGCCAAGGTGATTCTCAAGTGCTTTTGCTTTTCATAATTGGGAAGCACCAATGCTTGGAAGCTGGACAAAGTGAACCTTGGATATCTGTTTTAACACTGGGATTTTCATGATCTCAGGAAAATAACCTTGATAAATTCAGGTAATATATTAGAATAATGAGTTGCTGCTTTAGAAAAGTACTTGTATATTCAATAAGACTCTCAGTTTTAGAGAGAAACTGTTGAAGGAAAAAGTTGAATAGGTAGCCTTTACTCTGGCAACTCAGCATATGAGTGTTTTCTCTATTTCTAATAAAACTATATTTTTGATATTACCCCTCAAAGTCCAGAGAGCTGAAGCTAAACCAAAAAAACTTGCAATAATGCTTGACAGAGTAATAACATCCTATGTGAGTGGGTGCCCAATCACATTTACTTGAACTGTACATAATCAATTGTAGAGATACAAAAAATATATATTTTTAATATAACATATTTGGTAGAACTGACAACTATTTAAGGAACGCATTTTATGACATTTATCCTGTTTTAATTACTGTGACATAAATATATAAGAATGAAGTTTTATCTGTTTTGAACTTCTCTCTGCCTTTCATAAAATCCAAATATTTTATTTATAGTTTTCAATAATTTATTTGATAAAATTTATATTTTAAAATTTTATGCTTCTCAAATAACTTTGATTTGTTTTCATTCACTTATGTATCCACAACTAATTAGGGAGCTCCTATTATATGTCAGATACTAGATGCTAAGGATAAAATGATAGTTCTATAAATTAGAGCCCACATTCCAGTCAGCATGTACTTGGAATTTTTTACGATGTGGAATTTTTCTAATCCTTATTGTTGATTTACCCCCACCAGCTCAAACTCCTTATTTTTCATGTTTGTTTGTTTATTTGTTTCATTTTGTTTTTCTTCAGAGATCCTTTTTCATTCATTCAACAAATATTTAGTTGAGTTCTTAATGATACCAGGCAAAATTCTGGCTGTTGGTGGTCAACATGGGTTCAAATTATTTTTCTCAGGATAGCCTCAGATAGCATTAAATCCCATTAGATCACAGGACATAAATGGATATTTCCATAAAAGTTTTGCATTTCTTACTCTGTTGAGCCCCAACTCTTATACAACCAAGTAGGTCTGTAGCTGTTGGAATCTAAGCCATGTTAATATTTTTTAGTATATTTTTATTGCTTTTTTAGAGAGAGTGGAAGGGAGAGAGATATAGAAACATTGATGTGAGAAAGAAACATCGATTGGCTGCCTCCTGCATGCCCCCTACTGGGGATCGAGCCTGCACCCCGGGCATGTGCCCTGATGGGGAATGGAATTGGGATCTCTCTGTCCATGGGATGATGCTCAGTCCACTGAGCCACAGGACGGGCTGAGCCACGTTAATATTAAGTGGCAATGTGTCTACCATGTAGTATGTGCTCAGTGAATATTCATTTTCTGTTGGTTCCTGACTGACTCATGACATAATCAAATGAAATCAGGAACAGTATAAGTCCTTATACTTTTATGAGTGGAACTAATCTTTCCTTTGGGAGGACTGAAGAGGGCCAAAAGAAGAAGAATGGTGTGCTTGTGGTGACATTCCATGATCAGAGCTGAAATTGGGGGTAAATCTTTGCAACTAACTGCTCAACTTTCTTCTTGGGACCACAGGAAGACGCCCAGTTGACAATAGCAGCAACTTCTTTTCAGGGTGATTCCAATGTGCTTTGGTTATAGCTCCAAGATCTAAAAGAATTAAAGTCACAAATAAAAGTAATTAATGTCTTTGAAGAACTGTTACCAAAAAAAAACACTAATGATTTCAGCATTTTTATACTTCACCATTTACTTTGACTATTCTTTAAAAGTATTTAAATTAATGTGAATATTCTGGCTATTTAGTGCTGGTACAATTTTATTTAGTCTGGTGATGTAGAAGCTGGTAGCAAGGAAACTATTTTTCATTGGTATGAACAGAATAGAAGAAACCTTTGCATTTACAGGTGGGACTTATGCAGATTTTCTAAAGCAAATGGTGATTTTATTACCTTAGCGCCTTATTTAATTTAAATATATCCAGATAGTCTCTTAAGAGCCGGGATGAACATTAAGCACAAATTGTTCTTCAAAAGTAGAAGTGGAATTCATATAAACTCGATTGTGCAGCCTGAGATTTTCTACCACCAACAATTGAAGTTTCAAGGAGGAACAGGAGCAGCTCTCATTCAGGAGCTGTTACTTGGAATTCTTGATAAAGGAAGTCAGTGAAAACAAATCAACTAGACCTGGAAATATTTCAATGCATTCAAAACATTTCTTATTTAAAACCAGATCTCCAAAGCTTTGGAATCTAAGAATAACATTGCAGAAACAAGTGCAATATTATTATAACCTATATAAAAATATAAAATGTGTGTTAACTTGAACTATAGTCCCCATTCCTCAACCGAGTGGGAGTAATTCTGTCTGAGCACAGACTCTTAGACCTTTTACATTAAAATTGTTAATAATTTCAATATTCAAGGAATATGGGTAGGTAATTGAAAGGTATACGGCTATACAGATCTTTACAAGCTATTCCCCTAGAATGTAAAGGGAAATGAACAATTACAGGCAATTTAGTGACACATTTAGAGGAAAACAACAGTTTATAGAAAGATCTAAAATATTTTATCCTTTGTTCAGCTTCTGATCCTCCACAAAGAAATGAGGTCATTAGACCTAATTGTCAAGAAGAGACATAGAAGAAGCTAAGAACTGTGATTTCAGTAAAACTGGGCAAGGGATTCAAGAGAGTTATCTGACATCTTTTGTCATTTGTAATGATTTCAGAACTAATTTATTTCGGCTGTTCAAAAAGCTATGTATATCCATGTCACTCGCCCTCATCCAACTGTGCACTCCTCTAGACGAGTATTTCCTTCATCTTTTTTCCACCTCCTACAGAATTTAGCAGGATGTCTAGTTCTGGATATGTCTGGTAGTGTGGTTTTGGTATTTACCCAAATGTTGTGGGAATTGGATTATATTCAATATTGTCAAATAAATGGCAAAAGTCTTAAATACTAATGAATGCAAAAAGAGTCCAATCATTGATAAATAAGTCTCAAGTGATCTTCAACTAAATGGAAGAGAGTAATTTATAACTGAGACTGAAATGAAAATTAAGTAGGAAATAATCATGGATTATTATGAACAAAGTCATTGGAAAGTTAAGGGCAATATTTTTGGAGAACTTGACTCACAAATTGGAAGCTAATGAGAATGGTTAGTGGTGAAATGAAGGACTAGGGGACAAACTGAACTTGAAACATTTTGGGAGCAGTGCCAGCTTTAGAGAGATTATTAGATGCTATTTTATGAAAAGAGTATGAGATGACCAAATACTTAAGGAGAACAATAAAACTGTATTTTCATATTAAAGGATGCCCATTAGAAACATTAGACTATTTTACTAAACAAATAGTAAAGATAATCATTATCATAGGAAGACAGGATATAATCTCTGTATCTTCTCAATTTTGCTGTGAACTTTAAACTGCTCTAAAAATATAGTCTAAAAAAAAAAAAGTTGTCACGAGGGTCATACAATATCATCTAGAAAGGGTCAAGAACAGCACTTTACACAGCAACTGTGAAATAGTTGTTTCTTAATAACCACCAGTTTTAGTGCCTCTTTCTTCTAAAATCTTCTCTCAGTCATCCTTCCAGTTTCCTCTATCTTATTCTGATAACCTAACAATTGGTTGAAGATCCCGAGTGTTGGGTTCTGGCTTTATTTCCTACTATGACTTTTAATACATTAGCACAAACTTAGTGGCTTAAAACAATAGGATTTATTGTGTGTTCAAAATCAAAGTGTAGTCCTAAGATCAAGGTGTAGGTAGGGCTTCGTTCCTTCTGGGGACGAAGGGGACTTCCTAGAGACCCCTTGCATCCCATGGCTCGTCACCCTTTCCTCCATCTTCAATGCACGTCATTCCAACCTATTTCCATCATCACACCTTCCTTTTCTGACTCTGATTCTGCAGCTCCTCCTTTCCCTTATACGGCCCCTTGTGAATACTTTAGGTACATCTGAATTATCCAAAATGATTTCCCATGTCAACATATTTGACTTAACCACATCTGCAAAGTCCCTTTTAACATGTGAAATACACATTCACTGATTCTGAGGATTAGGAGGTGGACACCTATGGGAGCAACTATTCTTTCTACCTACAGGCCAGACTGCCTGAATTACAGTCCTGGAGGATTAGATGGGGATGTGCCCTGTACACAGATTATCATTGATATATGTAAATAGGTACTTGATAAATCTTAGCTACTACTGTTTTTATTAACCCCATCTGATAGAAACCAACTCGTGTTAACCAGCTTACAGAAATAAATGCATAAATGTATAATTAGAGTACAGTTTTGGGGTTAGCAATACTATTATTTAGATAAACTAAAAAAGAAGCCATTTACAATTATAAGTGAGTTTGATAGACATGAATTTAGAAAAAGCAGAGATAAATGAAGGCATATTCTGAGGCTGGGGTTTCTTTTAGTTAAATCCTTGCTACTCAAAGTGTGTAAGCATCACCCGCAATTTTTTAATATGCAGAGTATCAAGCCCCTCTCCAGGCCTTCAGATGAGAATGTGAATTTTCCTATGATCCCCAGGTAATATGCAGGCACATTAAAGTTTGAGAAGTACTATCCTTGACAGCTGTGAAAAGGGCAGAGTGCTTTGCCCAGGTATACCCTTTTCCCTCCAGCATTGCTCCTCTGTTGCTGCTTTCATAACTGGGAATCACCACTGCTATCCATTGATAAACTCTCTTTAGAAATATCAATTCCTTCTGAAGGGAATGCTTATAGACACTTGCCCTTTAAAACGACTTGGCAATAAGTATGTGCTGATTATTTTGTGTGACTTAAAGTATGATTCTCAGGGCATGTTCTTAAGTTCTTTAGTTCTAAGCAGGTGAAGGAAGGTGAAACCTTGCCTCCCAAAGGTCTAGAAGTAACAATCACAGAGGCAGACTTCCAGAAATCAAGTATCCACTCCTTTCTTAATAGCTCCACCAAATTCTATTAGGGTAATATTTCAAAACATAGGTCTACAAGAAAACTCAGATAATGAGAATTAACTATATTAATCAAACATTGCTAAAAATTAAATTTTCAATGGGAAATAAAAAGAAATTATATGCAATACATTTTCTCAAATTGAAGTATGCTATCTGAAATGACAGGTAATATAAAAATTAAATAGCTTAAATGAAATGTACCCACCAACATAAAAATATAAATACGTTGCAATTCTATGCTTGTCTTCAAAGTGGATGGAGTCATGGATTAAAATTAGAGATACAATGACATTGCCAATAATTTGGTGAATTACAACATTTGAACATGACTTTAATATATAGGGTGGGGCAAAATAGGTTTATAGTTGTGATTACATGAAACACAGAGTTTATTCTTACATTATTATTTATTAATTATTGTATTTTCCATACGTACAGCTGTAAACCTAATTTTGCCTCACACTGTATACTTAGTGAATACCTGTTATGGTGCTATTCACACTTTTGTCAAATCTGACATCTCTACGAAAGCCTTCAGTAAATGAATCTGTTGGCAAAACAAAGAGAAAGTTATTCTCACCTCGATACATGAGAGTA
Organism: Tadarida brasiliensis; assembly: GCA_030848825.1. Lineage (NCBI taxonomy): Eukaryota > Metazoa > Chordata > Mammalia > Chiroptera > Molossidae > Tadarida > Tadarida brasiliensis. The sequence goes on from CM061272.1 coordinate 29,179,567, forward strand.
CTGACCTGACCGAGTCTTCCTATCCTCTTGGAAGAGAGAATGAGAAGTTAGGATATTTATGAAGTTTTAGAGTCTGGTTTATGGGGGATCTTTCAATATGGGGTTGTGGGGGAAGGGATGATTAGAATTGAAAAAGAATTGTAATATAATAGTTTATATTGGTAGACATAGCAAGGGGAGGATTTTGAAGTGAGGGTTTACAAAGTGTCTTAAAGACTGACTCATTATATGATACTATCTACTGAAAAGTCTAACAGTTTGATGTTCATTTAAATGGTTTTTCCAGTAAGTTTCTAAGTGAACAGTAAAGTTACTTACAAATTACATTCCTGGGCAAGAGCTTCCTGGAATAGTAAACTTATGTTGATGAAGACAGTGGGATAGTAAAGTGACATTGGTAAAGACAGCCTAATGGTAGAGCTGAGTTATGTTAATGTAGAGGATGAGCTGTGTGTTGTACAAGATGGGTTCAGTTTTTATTTTAGTGACTCAAGATGAATAGGATATAGTCACCATTCTAAAAGTGTACATAAGAAAATGTCATTGGGATTTTTATGGGTGTTGCATTAAATCTGTATATTGCTGTGGGCAATATGGACATTTAAACTATGTTGATTCTTCCAATCCATGGACACAAAACATCTTCCATTTCTTTTTTTGTCTTTTTCAATCTCTTCTAATAATATTTTGTAGTTTTCAGTATATAGGTCCTTCACATCCTTTGTTAAGTATATTCCTAGGTATTTTATTCTTTTTGTTACAATTGCATAAGGAATTGTTTCCTTTTTTTTTTTTTATCCTCACCCGAGGACATTTTTTCATTTTTTGTTCAGATAGAGTGGGAGGGAGAGAGAGGAAGAGAGAGAGAGAGACATCGACGTGAAAGGGACACATCGAGTGGCTGCCACCCGCAGGACCAACCAGGGCCGGGGACAAACTGCAATCGAAGTACATGCCCTTAGCGGGAACCGAACCTGGGTCTCTCTGGACCGCAGGCCAACGCTCCAACCGCTGAGCCAAACCGGCCAGGGCTCCTTTCTTTTTTTGAAAGTTTATTGTTAGTATATAAAAATGCAATGGATTTTTGTACATTGATTTTGTATCCTGCCACTTTACTGTATTTGTTTATTGTTTCTAATATTTTATTTTGATGGAGTCTTTAGGGTTTTCTATATAAAGAATCATGTCATCTGCAAAAAGTGATCATTTTACTTCTTCATTCCCAATTTGGATGCCTTTTATTTCTATCTCTTGCCTGACTGCTCTGTTTGACCATAGTACCATGTTGAATAACAGTGTTGAGAATGGGCATCCTTGTCCTTTTTCTGATCTTAGAGGAAAAGCTTTCGGTTTTTCACCACTGAGTATGATATTAGCTGAGGGTTTGTCATATGTGGCCTTTATTATGTTTATGTACTTTCCTTCTATACCTATTTTATTGAGTGTTTTAATCATAAATGGATGTTCTATCTTATCAAATGCTTTTTCTGCATCTATTGATAAGGTCATGAGTTGTATCCTTTATGTTAACCAATTTGTATATGTTGAACCATCCTTGTGCCCCTGGAATGAAGCCCACTTGATTGTGATGTATTATTTTTTTAATGTATTGTTGTATTTGATTAGCTAGTATTGTTTAGAATTTTTCCATCTGTATTTATTAGAGATAGCGGTCTGTAGTTTTCTTTTTTGGGTGTGTTATCCTTGTGTTATATGGTAATAGAAGAACATTTGACTTTGGATAGTGGACACACAATGAAATATAAAGATGATATATCATAGAATTGTATACCTAAAACCTATATAATTTTATTTATCAATGTCACCCCAATAAATGTAATTTAAAAAATAAAAATAAGAGTATACAATAGAACACAAAAGTTTGTATTAAATACTAAAATAAGGTTGTTCTGATTATAAATATATAGTTATTGAGAAGAAACTAATAAAAAATACAAAAATAAAAATCACCAAATTCTACCAACATGATAGCGCATTCTTAACATATTAACATTTGTGTCTTGTACTTATATATGTTTACTTCATATGTATATGATAAAATATACATATTTTGAACCAAAAATTGAGTCTATATTATTAATAAAGTTTGTAGGCAGCTTTATTTTTCACTTAATTAAGGTCATGAGCATTTTCAAATGTTATCAAAAGTTATTTGAAAACTTCATTTTTTAATCTTTCTTGCTCTGTGTATATTTTTTACCTAATTTATTTACTTATCTAACCAGAATAGTATTGATTCTTTGTTGTATTTTCAACCTTTTAAACTCACTAGCAGATGTAATATCCTTATTGAATGAGGATTCGCTAAATGAAAAATTGGCTATCCATGTGGTGATCATCTTTGCATGAAAATATTGTATATATTTTTATTTCCTTATCCGAGTTTCTAGATATTAGATAGGACTGTTTTTAGTGGTCCTTCAAACAACGGTGTGATGAAACCTGTAGGCTAAGAAGCCATTTCTGTTAATACCTCATTCTGAAGCATCCTGGTTTACTCAGAGGCAATGAGAATACTTAATTGATAGAATTGTTTTCAAGATATTCCGGGTCAGTACTTCTTAGCAGCTTCTGTCAAAACATTACAGAAGAGAATGAATGCAAACTTCTGTTTATTTGTTGAACTTAGATCAAAATGACTGAAGGTAATCATAAAATTTTGGTAAAGACATTGGCTAATGAAATTATACAGGTTTCAGGTGTACGATTCTACAGCACAGCATCTATACTGCATTGTGCATTGCCCACCACAGGTGGTCTCCTCCCAGCAGCATGTATCCCCCTTTACCTTCCTCTACCTCAAGCCTCTTCTTCACCTCTTAAGAAAAATGTTATGCTGTATTCTATATGTCATTATTTTTAATACCAAATAATTGCTAAATAATACCAAAGTTTTGAGTAGAATTGATTCTGTAGGAAAATACCAAAGTTTTGAGTAGAATTGATTCTGTAGGAAAATGCAACAGATTTTATTATTCTTAAGTTAGCTGAGATATATATATATATATATATATATATATATATATATATATATTCATAATGTATTAAAATAATTGTTCACAAAATCATCTTGGATTCTAGGGAGGAGGAAAGTCAGTGAAGAACAGAGCCAACTTTAAATATTATATTTTAAGCCTGGCCGTGTGGCTCACTGGTTGAGCATCAACCCATGCACCAAGAGGTCACTGGTTCGATTCCCGGTCAAGGCTCATGCCCAGATTGTGAGCCCAATCCCCAGTGGGAGGCATGCAGGAAACAGCCAGTCGATGTTCTCTCTCATCAATATTTCTCTCTCTCTCTCCCTCTCCCTTCTTCTCTCTCTAAAATCAATAAAGAAAAAAAATTTAAATATTATGTTTGAAAATTACATTCCAAACAAGAAATCTTGAAGTGAGAAAAAAAAAAGTAAAATAAAGACATTTAAATTAATGGGATAGAGTTAGATTTATAAAGGGTAACAAAAGGTCGTTAATATTTGAGAAGCCCAGTGAAGTGCATTGAAAAGAATTAGAGGAAGGATCACCTAAAGGGCAAGAAGGAGCTAGTGTTATAGCACAAAATATAAATCATAGCAGAAATGGATGTTTACTATTACTATCTGCCCATATCAACAAAATGCAAAAATCCAAGAAAAGCCATCTTATAGGGAGAAATCTCCCACTATAAGTTAAGTAAGCACAGATATATAAAAGATACATTTTGTTACTTTGGGAATATTTAAGATCCAAGACTGGGAAATATCTCATGAGGCAGATACCCAAATGCCATGAGAGTGAGAGCAAGGACATGTCCTTCTCCCAGAAAGAATGGAAAGTACAAAGAACTCAAGAATAAGAGATAGCCAGAAAAGTATGTGATAATGTTAAGATCCTTCTGAAATTAGAGAAACACATCAGAAAGAAACAGAAGGATGGAATTGCTGAAGTCATAGATTTTGTTTTTCACAAGACTGACTGGAGCTGCTATCATTGGAGTCAGATTTCATGCTTAATTCAGCATTCCTGCCAAGTAGAAATACAAGAGTACAGGAAGACCTATGAGTTGTTTACTACTCATTGCAAGTTTGTACCCTTGAACAACATCAATCTTATCCTCCCACCAACCATCTCTGGTAACCACCATTTTACACTCTGTTCTTGTGAGTTTGACTTTTTTGGATTCCATATAAAAATTATATCATACAATATTTGTCTTTCTCTGTCTGACCTATCTCAATTAGCAGAGTATGGTGAAAGTATATTCATGCGGTGGCAAATGGAAGGATATCTTTCTCATGGCTGAATTACATACATATATCTCACATATTTTTTCCTCCATTCACTTGTTGATGGCATAGTAGGTCAATTTCATATCTTGGCTATTGTTAATAATGCTGCAATAAACATGGGAGTGCATTAAAAAAAAGTGTAGGAGGAAATGAATAGACCCTCAAACACACAGCAATGGGATGGAAATCAAGACGTGTTAAAATATACCAAGAGAGACGATTTGTAAAGTTCTTGGTTTTGTTTTGTTTTGACATGAGCAGTTTAGAATCTAGGCTCTGGAAAGGACTCACTTTGCACAGTGGTGGACTTGTCCCAAGGAAACAGAATCACTTCCAAATAGGATCCCAATGACTACAACTGATCTCAAAGAAATATCTCTCCCAATGATGTTGTAGATCTGCTAATATACACTTGAAAACTGGCATGAGTGAATCGAAACCCTAAAGAACTTGGGACTGTCTTTCCCTCCCTCAGCTATCACTCCCACTTTCTTTACTTTGTCCTCCAGAGGAACACGAACACTTTGGATGCTTAGGGGAAACTGTTATTTTCTGTTTGTGCACTTAAATTAGAAAGTTAAAAAAGGACAATATATTGAATGCCAGTCATTGGTTTATCTTATCTAAGATAACTCAATTATCATTAAACTGTAGACCTTTAGAGTAAGGAGAGAAGTGGACATTGGTTAAAAATAAATAAAAATGAGCCCTGGAAGCTTTGGTTCAGTGGTTAGAGCATTGGCCTGAGAACTGAAGGGTCATGGGTTCGATTCCTGGTCAAGGGCATGTACCTTGGTTGCATGTTCCATCCCAAGCTTGGGCGGGGTCATGTGGGAGACAACCAATTGATGTTTCTCTCTCACATCGATGTTTCTCTCTCCCTACCTCCCTTCCATTCTGTCTAAAAATCAGTGGAAAAATATCTTTGGGTGAGGATTAACAAAACCAAAAAAAAAAAAAAAAAAAAAAGAGAAAGAAATAAGAGGTTAGGGAAATGTACTCCTATTAAAATGTAAAAATTTCCAAGAATGTTAGTATAATATTTGTCCACACATTAAAATAAGTAGTTTTTCTCATATGTCTTATACTATGAGTAAAAAATGGATATTTCAAAATAGTTTATAGAATGGACATAGTAAAATAAAATAAAAGTCAGTGTAAAAAATAAAAAGTAGCTTACTTATTATGTGAGGCTGATAATAGTAGCACCCCATCCTATAATAGAGAAGTTAATAAATAGAAATACTTCAGGATACAACAAATATGCAGTGAAGGATGGAGAGTTCTAATCTGGTGAAAGAGAGGCATATAATGAACACGGAGAAAGCCAGGGGTACAGAATAATTTACTGCTGCTTGAGCATTCATAAATGTGACAAAACTTCAAGTGAATAAAAAAATAAAGATGTTAAAAGAGATGGCTGTGGTAATTAGTATTATATGAATTATGACCAAGATCAGAATTATGATTTGTAGTGGAAGCAGGAGATGGAAATAGAAGAGATGATTTAGAATAATCTGTGAAAGGAAGAAAATAAAACAAAACAACTAAGAATTAAGTGACAAAGGCTAAACAAGGCACAAAGAGGATTTATTATAATGAGAAATGATTGGAATTGATTTAAGGAAGTAGAAAGTAAAATAGTGTGAGACCACAGAGTTGTGTAAAAGTGTCTATTGTACATACCTTGACATTATTTTAGGTTGGTTTAAAACAAAACTAAACCAAATAATACTTCTTTGGAAATATAGGCACTGAACAGAATAGGAAAAACAAATATATAGAAAAATAGAATTTAATATTATCACAAATCACAGAAGTCCTTGCTGGATTGCTTTGTTTATCACTCTTCTTGGAAATAAATTCCTACAATGTGACTGAGCACAGGTTTAAAAAAGAATTGCGATTTAGATTTTCAAAAGAATAAATGAGATGAGTTTTATTTTCTGGTTGATTAGTAAAATTATTTTAGCTCTACTATGTTCCAATAGTTCAAGGCAGTATATAAACTGCCAACATTTATGAGTAAACCAAAACTTTTCACATGTGGCCCATGATTACTGAATTGATTAAGCTTTTATATCATTTTAATTTTCTCCTTTCATAACTTTGTTATTTATAAATTGTTTTATTATTTATTAGTAATTTTCTAGGTATTAGAATGAACCTTTTTGAATTATTATCTAACTTAAATCAGGGCTTTTATGACTCACAGAAGGATGTATGAAGCATAGAATACTCTAATTCTATTTAGCCCTACTTAATTTGTTATTATTGTTGAGTGTCTTATTTTGTATGTAACAAACTTCACAAAATATTATCATTATTTCATGAAGTCAATATTTATTTATGGACCCACATTACTATGCTTTTTGTTTCTTCTTTTGTCTCCAAGATTTCATCTAGGATTATTATTCATTTGACAAAAGAAAATCTTTTATTATTTTTCCTAGTGCATGTCTGCTGGTAATGAATGATCAGTTTTAGTATGTGTGTGATGTCTTTAATTTCCCTTTTTTATTTGAATATATGTTTCTGGATGTATCACTTGAAGGTTTCCATTGTCTTCTGACTTCCTTATGTCTGTCAGTAAATTGACAGTCTTATTTTTTTTATTTGAAAGTATTATACCTTTTTCTCTGCTTTTTGTTTCATTTTTAGCAGTTTTACTATAATGTGCTTTTATGTTGTTCATTATGTTTATCTGTTTGGAGTTCATAAAGGTTCTTGAATCCATTGCTTGGTTCTTTCATTGATTCTGAGCATTTTCTCTCCTTCTGAAACTTCAGTTACATGTATATCAGATTGTTTCACTGGGTTCGGTATATCTCTTGCTCTTTCCATATCCCCATCCTTTTTGTCTATTTGTGTTTCAGTCTGGGTATTTTCTCTGACCTGTTTTGTAGTTTACCAATTCTCATTTCTCCTATTTTTAATGGGCAGTTAACCCCATGCACTAAGTTCTTACATTTAGATATCTATTTTTCTCTTTCAGAAGTTTCAATTTGGTTTATTTTTATAGTTTCCTCTTCTCTTTATAAATTCTCATTTTTGTCTTTAATCTCTTAAAAATATTAATCATATGTATTTAAAAATCCATGCCAGATAACTCCATTGTTTAGATCCACTGTGGACCTGTTTCCATTATCTGTTGTGCTTTGCTCAAGTCTTATCTTCTTTACATGCCTAAAATATTTTTATGAGTTTTGGTTCTTGTGTATAAAATATTGTAGAGTAAGTGTATGGCTCTGCATGATCTTATCTTTTCTTAGAAATAATATACTTTTGATTTTGTCAGACAGCTGGTCTAGGGACATATGTCCTTTATTCAATCAGTGACTGAGATGATTCCAAGTTGCTTTTTTGTCCTTGTTAGGGTAGTCTTTTTACCATGTATCCTTACCCTTAAAGTATAGCTTTCTGGAGTACATCCCCAAAGCATTGATGATTCTCAGGGCATCCTTCTTGACCAGCCCTGGACTCCAATTTTTATTTATTGTAGCATTGTTCAGATTGCTAAATATTTGCTCAGCTTCTCAACCCCTTTACCATGCCTTGCAATTTTGCTTTAAGGATAAAAACAGTGATAAATACTGTTTACCTCTCTTAACTCCCCTTCTTTTCCAAATATTGATTCATCAAATTTTTATTTCATAGAAACATTTTATAATTTTGCAGATTTACCAGATTTTCTGCTAGATAGTTAGTTCAAGACCACTTAGGCTGCCATTTCCAGAAAGGAATCTTCTTGCCCTGTGTTCTGGTAACTCCTGGCAACAGACTATTAAAGACCTAAATGCACATTGTTGAGAATCACCATTACATTTGCTCTAAGAGTCATGTCATTGTGAAAAGAACAGGGCACCTCTCAGAATCTCCCCAATCTATGGCAGGCTGTGGATTACAGAAAATGGAGAGGCAGCTACTTTTAATGCATGATAAATACACACAAAAAAAATTTTTTAAGAAAAGTCTCAGAAATCATAAAAATATTCAGTGCTCAGAGATAAGTTTGTAGACATAATCTTTACACTTAGCTACTTAAATTTGATGGCAGTATCACAGGACAATGATAGCTACAGATATAACTTCCATTCCTACTGTAGACTTCAATGCACATCAAAATAAGAGCAATAAATCTTTGCAAGGGAAATATTAGATGGTTTTATTTTCAAAATCATTCTTTCCTATAAACTACTCAAATTACTAAGGCATGTAATTAGAATACATTGGTATTCACGAAGATATAAACACACACTTCAAACTACTTTTGGTGGGGGTGGAGGTATGTCAAAAGACCATGTCTTATACTTTTAAGACTTGGGTATTCTAATATTTTAGTGAGCGTTCCCTTTTTTTTTTTTGCTAAATTACCAACTATTTTTTTTATTATTTTTTTCTATTCTACTAAATTTTATTCCTATTATAGTACTTAGCACATTGTTTGTAATATTTCTGTCATGGCATGTGCCCACCCTACAGATAGTAAACTCTTGAAGCAAAGGGAATCTTTTTTTAAAAAAAAAAAAATTTATAATGCTTTGAAGACACTAAAATGTCTTTTATGAAGAAGGCTAATAATTTGTTGAATGAAATTTATGAATGTGTTATGAATGAATAAATAAATGGAAGATTAAATAATGGATGTAAAGTGATAATAATATGTCCTCAATGTTTATGTTATTTTGGTTTAGACTATATCATGTTTCTGAAAATATTTATGCTAACACTTAGCAAAATATTTAAATCACAAGGTTTTCCAATAGTAATTGGTGAAAATGCAAAGCATTTATCTTCTTATTTGTGTTGGAATCATTGATCTATTAAAATATTTCTTCTCTTTGATATCAATAGGAAAATATGGCTTTAGGATACATTTTTCTTATATAAAGAACATGAGAAACATTTTTCAATTATATGCCATTGAAGTTCTAATAATATTTGAATATTACTCACAAAGCATTCATCACTGTTGATGAAATAACTGAAGGAATATTTAGGAATTTGACTTTCCTTTTTAAGTTTGCCTTTATCATATTTTCCTCTAATTTTAGCTTCTTGCCACTTCTTCTCCACAGAAGTGAAGACATTAAGGCTATTAATTTAGATCATCCTATGTCTCCATAGAAAGTAAATTATCAGGCTGCACATATGGTCACCTATTTCACTCATAACTGATCTTTCTTTTTATTGAAATACCTGATTGATCAATGTAGAGGAATTCTTTCTCTACTTTTAGTAAAGTGTGGATTCATAATTTCATAAGAGTTAAGGGTTCTAAAAAGCATTTTCTGATCCTTGTATTCCCTGCTTCTGTTCCTGTCCAAACAATGCTTTCAGTCCTCACATTTTCTTGCTTTCTTACTGCACTGTGTGTCTTTGAAAGAGTGTTTTCCCTTTCATTTATGGTGATTTTTGTAAATACATAATGATAAATGCCCTTATTTAAAACCCACTCCATATTCTCACAGTACACATTTTTTAAAGGAGATATCTGCTTAATTTATTTTAAGGACATTTACATAGTCCTATGGTATCAAAAGAAGTAAGATAAATTTGTCACATTTCACGTTAATGAGATAAAACAGATTTGAAGACAATTCAGCTTCTCAGTGTGATCTTTGTTAAGATATTTAATATCTTGTTATATCAGTTCTATATCAATGAGAGAAAACATTAAATTATTAATTAGAGATATAAAATAAGTGATTGATGATCATAAAGCCTGTGTAAAATATGTATAACAAACTCATGAACAAAATGTTAGTAAGAGTATATTTTCCTTTTTTATGTAACATATGAGCAACCAGATACATTTCCAATCAAATGAGATCTATATGAATATTCATATTAAAAGTTTCCCAGTTACTATTTCCTGATAAAAATATCAGGCTTATACATCATATATACTACTTTGAATTTTAACTTGCTTTACTTAGTCATCTGTCCATATGGCATCCACGTCAGAGTTATCAAGAATGTCAGTAGCACTATAGTTGCTTGGTAATGCTTTGTGCTGCCAGAGTTGGCCCTGTAGAAAGAAAGAACCACATTATCGTATGCTCTGTAATTTAAGCAGTACCAAAAAGGCTACACTTGGATTAAATTGGCATCCAATCATGACATCTCACCTTCTGTTTTGAAATTCCCCCCGTGAAATTCATCATGAATGAACTGACCACTTCTTAATGCAGACTTCATTGTGCTGACATGGAAAGATCTTCAAAATGTAGCATTAACTGAAAAAGCCAGAGTAGAAAAATAACTCTAGTCATTTTCATATATATATATATATACAATGTATTATGTGCACCCACGTAGATGTAATGTACATGAAGGCACACTGTCAAAAGTCCAGAAAGGTAAACTTACAGCTTAACTATGATTAGCTCTATGGAGAATAGTGGGCAGGGAGATTTGAATGAGGATGCCTTTACTTTTACTATGTATGTGCCTACATTGTTTGGATTTTCCCCACTGATTATATATTGTTTTCATACCAAAAATTAAAAACTGAACCTATTTAAGAACTAAGCTTTAGCTTAAGTGCTACAATGTAACAGAAAGAACATATTTTTAACAGTGATGTTGAATTTAGACAGGACATAGGAGTTTCTGCATGTCTTCAACTCCTCAAAACAGTGTTTCTCAAATTTCAGCAAAAAAGCTTTACAACTTGAGAGAAGACAATTGACACAATTTTCCAGACAATTACAGCAAAGGAAAAGGTTACTCTGAATTATCTAGGCAATAAGCCTACTTTCCACATCCTCAGGCAGAGGGCCGTAGGATATGTTGAAATTTAAGTGTCTTTAATATAGTTGTGAAGGTTCTGCATCATATGTTCCATCCTTAATAGCAACTCTTCCTGCCTAAGTAATGAGTTATCTCCAGGTGATAGAACCACATGTCCTTTGGCATCCATTTCTGCTGTTATCACATCTTCTAAGAAGCTTTCATTCTATAAAGTCAAAATAGACAAAATGCAATCAATCTGCTAATTAGTCAATGTTACCAAATGGAAGCTATAATGTAGGAAACAAATGAGAGTCAAAATTCCAGGAACATTTTTGAATATAGCAGATGGCTTCCTTCATTATGAGAGGAGGCGTATAAGAGTTAATCTTGTTTCTTTAATGGAAGATAAGTAATCCACTTGGTATGTCTGTGTTTTTTTTTCTTTCTTTCTTTTTTTACTTTACAGAGTTACAGAAAATGTGTCAACATAGTGAAGATTTTTTTAATGATTGTGTTTTGATTTTCAGTGATTTGATGCAATCATTTGTAAGTTTAAACTGTCATTATAACTGTATTTTAAATGTAGGGATAGTTTCTTTTATTGTGAATATAAAGCCAAATTTTAAATATTTCCTCTCCAACAAAAAGTCAAAATAATTTATATATTCAGAAATTAAACAAATATCTGTGAAGTGAAATCTATTGGGTAATCTTCTATATGATGAAAGGGACACCAAAGAACAGCCAGAAAAAACATGTCACTGAAAGCAATAGACAGTGCCCTGAAGATCAGATGTGGACATCAGGGAGCTTTCTTTTTTCCCTAGTTCTTCCTATTATATCCTTCTAGTTACTTTTATTTTTTGATGAATTTGTAACTACTGCTAAAACGAGGGCTAGATCAACATTGGTCTCAAGAGCAGCTATTACGAGGAGTGGATTGAGAGTGAAATGTGCTAATGCATTAATCTGACAACCAGGAGAACAACGGGAAATCATATGCCTTATCCTGCCTGTCACATTTTTATAATATCTAATAATTATGGTACACTTACCACATTTCAGATACTTTCTAAAGTAGTTTGTAAATATTAACTCTTTTAAAATACAGAGTAACTCTTTGTAGCTATAATTAGCTTTCTTTTTCAAATGAGAAATGGAGGCACTGAGGAGTTAAATCATTTGCTCCTAGTTACACAGCTAGTAAATGGGATTCAAACACTGGACAGTTTAGCTTGAGTCCAGTATCTCAATTCCTACACTCTACTGCAAATGCTATCCCTTCATGTTTTATTTTTTAAATATGTTTTTATTGATTTTTTAGAGAGAGATAGAAACATCAATGTGAGAGAGAAACATGGATCGGCTGCCTCCTGAATGCCTCCTACTGGGGAATCAAGCCCGCAACCCCAGCATGTGCCCTGACTGGGAATCAAACCGGGACCTCCTAGTACACAGGATGATGCTCAACCCATTGAGCCACACTGGCTGGCATCCCTTTAAAAGAGACTAAAATAATTCATGTTTTGTGTTTTACGTTTTCTACTGGCATTTGGAGAAGTCATTTGATCAATTTTAACACTAAATTGTAAACTTTTAAAATCAACACTTTGGTGCTTTTGAATCATTCTGTAGTGATTCGTGTAGTATATTTGCTGAGTATAAGTAAATTAACATTTGACGTCTTCTGCTGATAATTGGGGAAAAGTTCCAATTTGTAGTACAGTAAACCCTTGATTTTGTGAACCTTGATTTAACAGACTTTGGATTTAACGGACCAAATTTCTGGTCCATATGTCATATGTGAAAATTAACACCCTGTTAATTTTAAAATGCAAGATGTGCTTATAATTAAATTAACAGGTTATTTTTTGTTATTACTTCACTGTTATTTTTAACAAATTTTAACAAATAGCCATATGTTTGAAAAAAACACTGTAGTAATTTTGCCGACATAAATAAATAGTACACATCTACAACTATGGTCCATATATTTAAATCCAAGAGCCACCGCTTGTAAACAATGTTCAGGGAATGATTAGCACGTGATCACACCCCAACAGCCTTGATAATCAGTTCTGTTGTCTCATGGCGTGACTTTCTGCAGCAGTTTTAACACGTGCCAGCCTATGTTTTTTCAAAATAAGACTGACAGTATTTGCAGAATTTGTTATATTTGATTCAGTATGTTGTATTGTTCTATTGTACCAATATGAACCCTTCTGTACCATAATCTTCTACTAATTATTAGTTTTATCCATGTATACCTACCATCCTTAAATTAGTGAGCAAGAACACCCGTAGTCCTGCACGGTGCTGGCAGAGAGATAACATGAGCAAATGTTCTAGATATCTACTGTATACCTTAGGAAAATGAAATTGGGGTATTGTTCTAAAATTATTCACAGATTGTGACACTTTTGCCAAACTTCAGTCTTTTCTAAATATGTGATATTTTAGAAGATTCTTGATTGAGGCTGTTTATGTTCACAACTTACGATATCACTGTGTAAATCCAGTAAATATTATTTAAGGATGCACTGTCAAATGAGTATTAAGATTAGTTAGAGAGGTCTTGGGGATTAACTATTTGACTTAAAATGAAGACGTGAAATTTACACTTTCTCAGATATGGCACAAAGGCACATCAAATCAAGACAAGTGCATTAGGGTATTCAAAACCCATATTCAAATGGTCTCCTTTTTAGATTTCTTTAAATAAAAATTTCATGACAGTAGAAAGAGCCCTGTGAATTCAAAGATGAAGACTATTATTTGCCCTCTTCTTACAGTGGCTCACGAAGGTATTTAGAAAGCCTGGTGAGTGTGTTATCCAAACACTTTGTAGTCCCAGCTCAGCAGGCATCCACCCCCTCTGTGCCAGGTTGCCCTGCCTCTCCTGTGGTTACACTGTTTTTCGACTGTCATTTTTATTGAAAAATAAAAGCTAAATTGGAGTTTCAGAATACCTTCCATTTAACTCCTTTAATAAAATGGGAAAGATAAAAGGAACCTAGTCACAAGAGAAGTGTTTTTGAAAGCTATGCCGTGGATATCAGAGATGCAGAAATAAAAGGCTGCTTCAAAAATAGAGCGCACTGGCCTAGCCCTGGCCCTCTGCAGCTCTTCTCCTGCACTGGCCCGGCTTTTAGCTTTAATTTTTTATTCAAGAAGTTAAATGGGAGACATGAAATAGTTTGGATCAAATATCACAACAAATGAAAAATGGACAGCAGATGATTCTTTTCAATGCATTATTCTTATGTACCTGGGCTGGGCGACTTCGACAGGCAATTCTGTTCATGTCTGTTGGGGAAAAAAAGAATATTACTTGTACTTCTTTGCACAGAGAACTCTTCTTTCCACTAATCCCTTGGAAGGATGAGCATTTTCCAAAATGTGTCTCACTTACTGTGCTCATTAATGTAATAAAAGTTCTGAGATATTCCAAAGTAAAACACACAAAAATTGTTTAATTTTGTATTAGCTTAACTTCCTTGCCCATGGGATCCTTTAAAACTTCACCGTAATTACTATCCCAGCGTGCTAGTCCGGTGGTATTGTGACCCTGGTTTTTTCAAGGGAAGGGAACCCCTTAGCTAGGTGATTATAGCTCTGTTTAGTGCATTTATGTTCATCAATGAATTAATACCTACCATAGATCACCAACTCTTTGGATATCAGTAGTATCTAAATGCAAGCTGTCTATGAGATATTTGTATTCAAGACAGCACAATCCAAGGATGTCTGAAACTGGTGTCAAATACATTGCTACACTGACAAGATGCAACTAAAGGGAATGTGGAAGAGGACGCAGTAGGATTTGGCAAAGGAAAGGATTGATACAGTCCTTAAATTCTGAAGAAAAATGTGATTTTACTCTTAAATAGTCCAGATCTACAATGTTCAATAAACTAACACTCTGCTGTATTGTTCCTGAAAGGTTCAGCTGGTAATTTAACGATGGTGACTCAAAAATACCCTCTGCGTATTTTGCTATCTTAAGAAAAGAAAGAGACAATTTGGGATTGTAATATTCTCTCTGGCCCTTCTACATCTACATATCTATATAGAGAATTTATATATATATATATGTAATATATAAATTTAAATATATGATATATATTAAAAGAATTCCTCATTTGAGACACTTGATACTATTCTAACCAGTCAAAGAGATGAGGGCATGGAAGCTGTAAGGATATTGAATATATCTTCCAGGGTAGTCAGTACAGATGAAGACTGGTTTGTGAAGGGACGGCTCTGCTCCCGAGGGTGAGGGGTGTGCTAAAAGCACTCTAGTGGCCTTCAGCCAGAGTTGTCTCATTAATGTGAGCATAGTATTATTTTAAATTAGCTTTTTATATTTAATTAAATGACACCTAGTCTGCAAAGTACCTCTTATTGTTCATGCCAGCATTTTGTATGACTACCTTCAAAGTAAGTTTCATAGAATAGGCAAAGAATAAACAGAGAGCAATTACTTTTGCTTTATGGGAGAAAAAGGAAAAGGAACATGGATAAATTTGGCAGGCCGTCTTTTCATTCTGTGAAACAATCTCTTTTTAAAAAGCATCATTATACCTAATAATTACATAATTTCCCCCTTGTCGCCAATGAAAAGCAAAGAAGAATGTTCCAGCAATGCTAAAACGTAAGTAACATTACCATTGTCTTAGGGTCTCAATAGGGTGTAACCGATCTGACCCAAATTGTGATCCTTGCCCAAATCGTTTTTCTCATTGAGGGATTCGCTTGCTTGCTTTAATTTCCTTTGGCATGTACTCTAGTCAGAGACAAAAGGGAAATTTTGAGGGCACTGAATACCATATTGTTTTTCAAGTATTCATAGAAAAGTTTCTTTTGTACAATAACACTGCTTTTGGAAATGTAAAGGAGGTAAGTATGTAATCATGGAAGTTCTCATCTAGAGTGGCTTGATTTGATATAAAATTTTAAAATGTGGGTGAATGTCCTTTTTTGTCAGTGAACATTTAATTCCAGATGTCATAGAACATATATTATTTTTAGGATCTGCTAAAATGAAATTCTTTCATTGCATAGTATGGAAGTTTAATGTTTAATGTGTGATAACTTAGTTAAGATGATACATTTCTAGAATCACTGGCAGTATTTTATTATCCCTAAACTAAAAGGCTCCAAATACAATGATTTTTTTTTCTGCCTATACTAAATAAGCACTGCATATTCAAAATGTATTTTACTAATTGAACAGGCAAGCACATATTTAGTGAAAGTATATGTATATTGTTATTTTGAAGACATTTTCTCACTGAAAAGGCAAGAGGAAATGTGTGTGAGCTAATTGCAGGTTAATGCTGCAAATTGGTTATGTTTTTCTCTGATTGTTAGATATGTTTGGTGAGAATTAAACTCTTCAGCAGAACATACACTTATCCATTATAATTAGACAGGATTTGCTTTTGGCACATGTCCATATTAAATGACACTAGGCATGGCTGGGGACTAAAATCTCACTGTAAAAACAAGCTGCCAATATACTGGCGTTATAAGGAGAAAAGCAAATGTAAATGTTATTTATATCAGTATTTTCCATAGTTTGTATTTCCTAAGGTCTAACAAAGATAACTTAAAGGCTTTTTTTCAGATGTTGATAAGACCAATTCATCAAAATAATAATAATCACTGTTTGATGTTTAAATTAAAGGTTTTATTTTGAGATTATTTTAGATTCACATGCCATTGTAAGAAATAATTCAGAGAGGTCCCATGCAACCTTTACTTTTTTTCTCCAGTACTAACATCTTGCTAAACCATGGTATAACATTTAGAGTCTGGATATAGAATATTTCCATCACCTCCAACATCTCTTACTTTGCTTTTTCATAGCCATACCCACATTTCTCCTACCCCCAACCTTCTAACCTCCTGGCAGCTACAACTTTGTTCTCCATTCTATAACTTTTTCAGTTCAATAATGTATGAATGAAATCACACAGTATATGACATTTTGGTATTGGCTTTGTTTTCACTCATAATTCTCTATAAATTCATCCAGGTGATTCATGCATCAATAGTTCATCCTTATTTATTGCTGAGTACTATTCCATGGAATAAATATACCACATTATTTTAAACAGTCATCTGATGAAGGACATCTGGGTTGTTCCTATTTTTTGGCTATATGAATAAAGTTGCTATAAACATTTGTTTTCAGGTTTTTGTGTAAAAATACATTTTTATTTGTTTGGAATAAAACCCTGGAGTGGAATTGTTGTTTGGCATGGTAGCTACATGTTTAGTTTTTTAAAAAAAAATAATTGTAGGTGATATTACATTTTTACATTTTGGTGTCCATGTGTTAGTTGCTTGATGCATAGAAATACATTTAATGTGTAGGTTTATCTTGTATCCTGTGACTTTGCTGAACTCATCTGTTAGTTCTTTATGAGTTTTTTCATCAATTCCTTGGGACTTTCTACATAGATAATTACTTTTTTGCAAGAGCTGAACTAATTTCTGATTTTCCAACCTGTATGTCTTTTATTTTATTTCCGTGTATTTGGCAGCAGTCATGAATAAAACTTTTGAGAGCAAACATCCTTGTCTTGTTTCCAGTCTTAGAGGAAAAACATTTGATCTTTCACCAAAAGTATAAAGTTAGCTCTAGCATTTTTTTTAAAGTTGTACTTAATCAAATTGAGTAATTCCCCACCCCCCTACCCACTCTTATTCTCCTAGAGATTTTGACATGAATAAGTGTTAACTCTGTCAACTTTTTTTTTTTCCTACACAGATTGATATAAATATGTTATTTTTTTCTTTAGATAGTGAATAAAATGGATTACATTGATTGATTTTAAACATTGAACCAAGCTTTCTTTCCTGGAATGAACCCCATTTGGCAGAGTGGATAATTCTATTTGATAATATTTTATTAAGTATTTTGCATCTGCATTCACAAGAGATATTGATCTATAGTTTCCTCTTTGTACCATTCTTGATTTTGATATCAAAATAATGAGTTTCAATAAATAAATTGAAAAGTATTCTCTCTTCGTTTCTAGAAGAGATTGTGTAGAATTAACGTTAATTCTTTCAACGTTTGGTAACATTTTCCAGGAAACCCATCAGAGACTGGGTATTTCTTTTAAGGAAGATTTTTGTTTCTTTGTTTTGTTTTTTTATCCTCACCCGAGGACATTTTTCCATTTTTTGTTCAGATAGAGTGGGAGGGAGAGAGAGGAAGAGAGAGAGAGAGAGAAAAACATCAACGTGAAAGGGACACATCGAGTGGCTGCCTCCCACACGACCAACCAGGGCCGGGGACAAACTGCAACCGAGGTACATGCCCTTAGCGGGAACCAAACCCGGGTCTCTCTGGACCGCAGGCCGACGCTCTAACCGCTGAGCCAAACCGGCCAGGGCAAGATTTTTAAATTATGAATTTAATTTCTTTAAGAGTTATATGTTTTTGAGAGTTTTCTATTTCTGCTTTAGTCTGTTTTGACAGTTTGTGTTTGTGGAGATACTGGTTTATGTGATCTAAGTTGTCAAATTTATATGTTTATAATTGTTTGTAGTATTCCTTCATTATCCTTTTCATGTCTACAGGGTCTGTAGTGATATTTCCTCTTGCATTGCATATTTGTGTCTTCTCTTTGTTTTTTAATCAGTCTTGCTGGAATTTGACAGTTTTATTCATCTCCTCAAAGAACTAGCTATTTATTTTATTAATTTTAGAGAGAGAGGAAGGGAGAGAGAATGAGAATGAGAGAGTGTCATTCCACTTATTTATGTAGTCATTGGTTGCTTCTTGTTTGTGCTCTGACCAGGAATCAGACCTGCAACCTTGGCAAATGGGGATGACACGCTAACCAACTGAGCCAAGGTTTATTTGCTTTAATAATTTTCTCTGTTATGTTCCTGTTTTCAATTTCATAGATTTGTTTTCTTATCTTTCTAATATCCTTCCATTTGTTTGCTGGAAGGATTCATTTTGCTCTTATTGTTCTAGGATCTTGAGGTAGGAGTTTAGATTATAAGATTTTCTAATCTATGTATGTAGTGATATAAGTTTGCCTTTCAGTACTGCTTTAGCTGCAGCCCACAATGTTCATATGTTGTATTTTCATTTTCATTCATTTCAATATATATTTTTTTAATTTCCCTCTCTCTTTGATCCAGTGCATTGGTTATTTCCAAGAGTTTGGGTATTTTCCTATTACACTTCTGCTACTGACATTTAGTTTGCTTCCTTTGTGGCCAGGGGACACATTCTGTATGATTTCAGTTATTTAAGTTGGCTAAGGTTTGTTTTGGCCCAGTGTATGGACTTCCTTGATATAAGTTCCATAGGCATTATTAAAGAATGTGTATTTGGCTCTGTAGGACAGTGTTGGGAGCAGAAATTAGATGTGGTTGTTTAATGGTGTTGTTGAGTTTTTCTCTTGCTTATATTCTGTATAGATTTTCTATCAATTGTTGAAAGAATTGAAAGTGTTAAAGTCGTTAAATAGCAAGTTTGTCGATTTTTCTTTGCAATCCTATCAGTTTTGCATCACATATTTTGCAGCTCTGTTGCTTGCAGTATACGCATTTAGGATTACTGCTATTCACGGTGGGTTGGACCTTTTATCACTATATAATGTCCCTCCCCTTCTCTGATAATTTTCTTTAATGTAGCTACTCCTGCTGTCTTTGGTTAATGCTTGTATGATATAATTTTTGCCATCCTTTTACTTCAACCTGCCTATATTGTTATTTAAGTGAGTTGCTTATGGACAGTGTGTTTTTTAATTAATTCTGCTTATCTCTGTCTTTTAATTATTGCATTTAGATTATTTATATTTAATTTACTTATTAATACAGAGTGGGGCAAAAGTAGGTTCCTGGTTGTGAGCACATGAAACAGTTTATTCTTCTATTATAATTCATTAATTATTATATTATTTTCCATAAGAGCAACTGTAAACCTAATTTTGCTCCACCCTATTTATTAATGTTTAAATCTGTCATTTTATTTATTTATTTTAATTTTTTTTTCTTTATTGATTTCAGAGAGAGGAAGGTAGAGGAAGAGAGAAACATCCATGAGAGAGAACATCTATTGGCTGCCTCCTGCATGCCCCTCACTGGGGATTTGGCCCACAACCTGCGCATGTGCCCTGACCAGGAATCGAACCAGTGACCTCTTGGTGCATGTGTTGACACTCAACCACTGAGCCACACCGGCTGGGCTGCCAATTTATTTTTTGTTTTCTTTTTTTTTAATCTGCCTTCCTTTGGTTATTTAAACTTTGCCTTTTATGGGCTTTTTTGTTTGTTTGTTTGTTTTTTATCCTCACCCGAGGACATTTTTGCATTTATCTTCAGATAGAGTGGGAGGGAGAGAGGGAGGAAGAGAGAGAGAGAGAGACGTCCATGTGAGAGAGACACATCGACTGGTTGCCACCCACATGACCCCAACCAGGGCGGGGACAAACTGCAGCCGAGGCATGTGCCCTTAGAGGGAACCAAACCTGGGTCTCTCTGGTCCATGGGCTGATGCTCTAACCACTGAGCAAAACCGGCCAGGGCTAAACTTTGCCTTTTAGAATTTCATTTTGATTGCTCTTTTTGTACAGTATTTTTAGTGGTTTCTCATGATATTTTGTTATATATCCATAATACCCCTGATTATCACTGTTTAAGGCACATTTGTGCCACTTGCAACACTACAACTTTGTAGTTATGTACCAGACATCCATGAACATTGCCTTATGGTACCCACAGAGGTTCTCCAGATACACCTCTTCTAGTTCATCCAGAACAGCTCAACTTTTGTTTTCCATTCTGGGTTTCACCATAAAATTTTATTTGAGGAAAAAGTTCTAATTAAAAACAAGTTTGAAAACTTCTTCAATCCAACTATCTGAACTGAAGTTTTACAAAACAATTAAGCCCTACTACATATGATTTGATTGACTATTTTTTTCAGCTTTCCCCATAGTGGTACTTAGCTAGTAACATTCTACATATATAGGATAGAGGTGTACTCATTACATACAATGACTATGTTAGGTCACTGGGGATTAATTCTATTGTAAAACTGAGGTGAGTAAAGTTGAAACTGTCACATATTGTCAATAGTTTTGCCAGGGTATGTTACAAAGAACTAAGCTTGAAACAGGAGCTGGTGCTCTTTCAAATATAAAAAGATAATTATACCAATCAACTTAAAAAAAAGAAATTTATCTTTATTTTAGAAAACAGAAGCAGCTTTTGAGCATCTAATCAAATTACATTCTACCAATTGCAAAGATAAACCGACTGCATTAACTGTGCCAAATATTTACTTAAAACTTAAATACAAAGAATGAAGATAATGTCAAGTTTGTGAATGTCATCCTAAATTCATGAAAGTATTATTGACCAATGCATGTGGAATATATTTAAAATAGGAATTTATCATCTGACAAAGCTTGAAAACCTTACTAATCACCTACAGAGTACTCATATTTTCTCCCTGCTCACAGATGAAAAAGATACAACCTTTCATCCTTCTAGATTTTAGTTAATCCCATATGGTTCACTATAGCTATACCGCTGAAGTGCATCCCCACTGGGGGCAGGATGGCATTTCTGATTTGCTATGGTATACCAACTGGTGCCATATCTATTGCAACTCAGAAAATAGCAAATGCACCCCCTCCATAATTTCTTGGGAAGTCTGATGACTCAACAAAGATACCTGGAAGGGCCTATGGATTATAGTGAAATGAGTCACTCAGAACAGACTTACTATGGATTTTCCTCAGCTGTTGTCATATATATATAACATGGTGTGTGTGTGTGTGTGTGTGTGTGTGTGTGTGTGTGTATGTGTGTGTATTAACCTAGAGGTTTCCCTAGAACCATTAATGTTTTGGGGACTAGTTAGTCTCTGAGTTTCAATACTAACAACAACATTTTAACAATATTTTCTGCAAATCAACAGTGGTGCAGATTCTCAGTTAGATAAGGGCTACAAAGATGAATATATATTAGTAGCATAATATTTTTGACATAGCAAAAAAAGTTTAAGTGATCAAGAAGTTATTTTCTATCAGAGGACAAGGAGTCCCCTTTTGTTCATTTCAGAAATGATTTTTTTAAACAAATCATCAAGAACCAGCTAAGACAATGGCTACATAGGGAGTCATAAACCAACCAAATATCATAGTTTTCACTGTAGCCAGATTGATATAGAAGAACATAAAGATTTTCTTCACCAGAATAAAACATAAGGAACTTTATGTATAATCTGGATTATCAAAGATAATGTTCTTCCTTATGTCTTATAGTGATCTCAAAGACATACAGTGAAAAACAAAACCCAGTTATTTGAGGGTCCTGATAACAGAAGAGAGAGAACTGATGATTCTTCTGTATCCACCAGAACACCAGAGAGAACAGAAAAAAAAGCAAGTGATTTATTTATAATATATTAAGAAATGGGTATGTGTTAGGTAGGTTATAATTCAAAGTATGTGGTTTCTCTTTCTTTGGATCTTTTTAGTGTTGGTCTCAATTAAGTACCTTCATGATTATGTTGAGTAATGTGTGTTGTGATAAAATATAAAAGTTCCCATTGTAATGGAGCTATGGATTGGAAGCTGTTCATCTTCCTTCATTTACTGAAGCCCTACACAGCACTCATTCTGCTCAGATCCAAGCCTACCCAGTGTTCCTCTTTCTACAAAGATCCTACTGCTCGGTCTGTTGTCTTTGGGTTGGAAGAGTTCTAATCATTTTTAAATAGAATGTATATTATTTATATCAGTTGTTATCTGTTGAATAAATATATATTAAAATAGACTTTCTATAGCTTTGAATTTTACAATTTTACAGTATAGGTAAAACCACAGAAAAAAATAAGGATTTATGTTCTTTTCTGAGTTCTTGGTTTTCACTATTCCCTTTCACCCTCAAGTGGTGGTGGAAATGTAAATACAGGTTTAGTGTTTTATTTCTGTTTTGAGAGATACATCTATTTGTATCATGACAAGTTTGTAGGCATTAGTAATTCTACTTGGAATTTAAGTAAGACTTTATAGGAAACCCGTGGAATATATAAAGCAGTAGCACCAGAAATACAGTCAACAATATAAATTAATTTTAATATTTATATGAAATTGAGCTAAACCTCCCAAAAGTGAAAAGAGGAAGGATTGGAGGAAATACATTCTTGTGCTTATTTTTTTAAGAGTAATTATTACCTATGGTTTAGAGGAAAAGTTAAAAAAAAATACCCGCGTAATGATGCAACTGCTATGTCCAATGAATCATCAATATTTTTAGAGAAAACATTTGCTAATAATACTAGTAAAGAATTAAATGTGTATTAAGAGATAAACTGGAATAAGACATGCCCTATATTGGACAAACAAATAGCCATCAGAGGCATATAGGGATCCTTCATTCAGAGTGAGAAATCTTCCTTCTTGAGGTCTACTAAAGCAAAATAGAGTTAGAAAATAAAATTAAGTAATTCTGCTGTGTTTAGGCTATGGGGAAGAAATAAATAAAAAGCTAATTGGACAGAAAAGTAGCAAGAAATCAGGGAAACCAGATTTCTTTGTTGCTTGGGGTGTTTTGCTTCAATAAATTAGAAAGGTGTAAATTACACTCCAAATTGAAATTCAATCTACTGCCATAAATAGAAAAAAGCGAGTATGTATCTACCTTTGCATTTTTATCCATGGGATATTTAGACCCATGACAAAGGAATTGCCTGATGTCAGAGCTCTTTAAAAAAAAATCACTTCAAAAGCACGTAGCTTTCAACAAAATGAGAATGCAACAGAGATGAAGCCTTGATGATGTCTGATTTAAAAATGCTGTTTCAAAAAATGTTGAAGAAGGTGAGACTCACCCAAGAATTTGGGAAATAATTAGGGGGCGACTCTAATCTATCATATGCCAGTTGCTAAAGAGTGGGTGCCTTGTAGCTCAGACAGAAGTGGAAGAAATTGGGAAATACTGGAGCGTGATTATGTCAGTAGTGACATTATTTATACTATACCCAAAACCAAAATTTCTTTACATTAAAAACATTTTTATTGATTGATTGATTTTAGAGAGAGAGGAAGGGAGAGGGAGAGATAGAAACATCGATTGGCTGCCTCCTGCATGCCCCCCAATGGGGATTGGGCCCACAACCTGGGCATGTGCCCTGACTGGGAATCGAACCAATGACCTCTTGGTGCATGGATCGACATTCAACCCCTGAGCCACACTGGCCAGGCTTCTTTACATTTTTAACTGGTTATGATTCCATAAATTTTCTAAAATCTAAAACTCTTCTCACAGTTAAAACCAAAAGCTTGGTCGAAGTTGCTAAGATTGATTTTAGCTTTAATATTCTCTGATTTAAATATGTATGTGAAGTGAAGCAAAGTTTAATAGAAGAACCAGAAGTTATAATTTAAGGCCTAGGGTGAATTTGGAGAATGGGCTTGGTTATCTTTATTTAACAAGTTATCAAATTTCCACTTCATTCTAGGTCCACAATTTAGCGCATGGATATAATTTTTTCATTGTCATGAAGATATGTTAAAAATTATTGTGAAATCTATGATTATGCAAACTGAACTAAAGTATATTGTTTTATATCAAGTGACTGAAAAACACTGGAGAGAAGGGTAAAGCCCAGTGTTGGCGGAGGTGTGGAGAATCAACTTCTCGTGTACTACCGAAGGGAGCAGAGACTGGTCCCGCCATCGTGGGGAGCACGTGGCACTGATCAGGCACAGTAAGTGTTGTCACCCTGTGAGGGGTTGGAATACTCACTCAGGGTATTCATGTCCCAAAGGAAGATGATGCAAACCCTGACCACGCACAGTATGTTTATGAAATGTCATTTGCAGGGGCGGAAATTGGCCGCAGTCTCTGTGGCTGTCAGTAGAAGAGGTACAATGTCGTGAATACACACTGCTGATTAAGGCAATGGAGACTATTTTGCAATGAAGAGACATCTTAAAATATATACTGTGTTGTGCAAAAGTAAAAAACAGAATGTCACATTCCATGAAACCATTTAGATAAATTAAAATATGTGCAAAGAAAGCAATAGGAGATCTTTTTTTTAGCATACAAACAAAACACATATGAAACACAATAAAATGGTTTTCTTTGTGACAGGAGAATAGGATTGATGTATGGGGAGTAAAAAGGATAGATAAACACCAACAACAATGAATAAACAGACAAATAAGTAATTAAAAATGAAAAATAATATTACTGTGTCATGATCTCAGGAGTATAATTAATCAATCCTATACATATGGAGTCTAGAAGATATAAATATAAAGAAAATTTAATAAATATGTTATTTGAAATGAAATGAAATAAATAGCAAAAAAATCCCTTAAATAGAAAACAAAGTCTCCGTAAGATTCATGCACACTGATCACTGTGTAATCACTATGTGCCAGGTTAGTGCTTGTTTACTTTCAACATATCATCTCTTTTCACCCCCACAGTAACCCATAAAATAGATATTCTTATTCTTAGTTACATTTGGGGAAATTGATTTGTCAGAGGCTCATGGTTGCCCAAAAATAGACAGCTTTTTTGTGTGTTAGAAACTAGATTCCAACCCACATTTCTTAATGCCGAAACTCACCTGCTGAACCTCTATAAAATGTGTACTCAGGCTTTCAGAATAGTAGTCCATTTGCTATGTCTTCTTCCTATGCCCTCCCCCCAAGATTTGTTTAACTCCTTTTAATTCCCACTGTCCCCTGGCAAGTGCTCTCCTGTGTTCCAGGAGTGCTCATCATCACCAAATTCACGAACATTTGTCTGTTATGCTTGACAATGGGATCACGCTCTTGGGACTTTTGACTCGTGTTTTCCCACCCTTGTCTTCTCTTCATCTTTTTGTACCACTCTGACTTAATTGTCCAGCTTCCTAAATATTGGTATTCCTCTAGGTTTTAATTCTGGTGATTTTAGGGACTGGTAATCATTCCACTGTTCACTTGTGATGTTCTCAATCCAACATAGTTTATAAATTGATGACTTCTAAATCCATTCTTTTCACTAAAATATAGAAATCAGATTTAATTGTTTCCCCTTTTCCTCTGTTTTCCATAATAAATCAATGGACAATTCTTGAAGATTTTAACTCCTAAATACTTTTCTAATCCATACTCCGATTTTAAACCATATTAACACTACCTTGGTTCAGACTTGAATTATTTCTTGGCCACCTGCTGAATTTCCTTTTCATTCATTGCTTTTGTTTTTCTTACCTTGATCAACCTGAAGCATTCCTAATCTAGCTAACCTACCAATGTAAAGCACCCCTTTTCCAACTCTTCAATCACTTTTTGTCCCCTACAGGATTATCTTAATATCCCTGGAAGAACCTACACATTATCCTGTGACCTGGTTCTTATACTGCTTTCATGCACCCCATGTTATTATCTGGGGATACTGAGCTAATAATTCCTTGTACTAGGCTGGTAAGGATGTCGATCTTTATAATATTCTCCTCCCTAAATACATTTTTTTCTCTCTTTTCCTGTTTTATATTTTTTCACCTTCAGAGACCCAGCTGAGGCACTGTCTTCTCCTAAGTATCTGCCTACCTCAATGTATATACATTTTGAGAGGAGAAATCTTCAATGCCTAGCATGGTGCTCAGTGTTTAGTAGATTTTCACAAAGGTCTGATGAAATGAGTTCCCTTTTATTGCTATACATTACTGTCAGTGTCATTTAGAACATTCTACTTCTCGAATTCTGTCCTATATTCAGTGTAGTTTTGTGTGCTTGGTTTTTCTCTCTTTGGTATATGGGAAGGAAAAAGAAAGGTGACTGACAAAGTCACATAGTCATCACTGAATAATAGGTAAAGAAATCCTTTGAGGAGTATGTTTTTTACTATGTGTGTTCACTATGATTTGCCATCTTTATTATCCGTCATCACCAGGAAATGTAAAAAAGACCCATAATTGTTTTTGTTTTCTCATGTGAAGCAAGATAAAAGAATGCATGATAATCAGTTGAATTTCACTGAAAGGACTTGTTGGCAGTGATATTTTCAGTTATCTGAAATTACTGGGAATCTAAAAAGTATGCTTAATAGTTACCCTTATTTGTATCATCTCTTTGTTACAACATTTGCACAAACCACCACCACATAAAGGAAAATTTAGCCACAACTACTCCCTTTTATTTGTATTATCTAATATTTTAAAATAGAAAAATTTATAATTATTTTTATAGCTACTATGTTGTAATATATTATATTTATTTTATCTATGGCCTATAATAACGTCTATGGAGATTCTGTCGAGGTTAATGCAAATAATATTTAGTAATACTTATCTTATTTCTAAAGTAAAAATGCATATTTTTTGCAGAATCATTTTTCCTCAAAAGAGTTCAGCATTTTACTGAAATGTATTTAACTATATTAATCTTAATGACAAGTTGAATTATATTTTGAGCATGATTCTTCAATTCAAAGACATTGCTTCTTTTCTGCAGAGTCTCTAACATAAAATTGTTACATTTTGTTTAGGATTACACTTAACAACTTTGGAAAGGTAATACTGAGAGTAGAATATAGAAAAAGTCCACAGGATTTTAACAAATTCATAATTATACTTAAAAATATTAGCATTCCTTTTCCAAAAGTTGACAGAAAAAGTAAACCAAAAAAGAGTAGACACACAGATGACTTGAAGAACTCTAACAATCAACATAACCTATTCAATATTTGTAGAATTCTAAGCAAAATACATTCTTTTTTTAGGTGAATATATACAAAGATAGGGCATATACTAGGTCAAAAATGGGTATCAACCAAATTTTAGAAATTTAAATCATACAAAGTATATTCTCTGATAAAGACAAAATTAGATTAGAAATTAATAATGGAAACATCTAAAAAATCCTTAAGTGTTTGAAAATGAAACTTCACACTTTCAAATAAGTTATTATTCAAAGAAGAAATTATAACAAGAATTAGAAAATATTTTGAACTGAAGTATAACAACTCTCATCATATCAAAAACTGAGATGTTGTCCAGACGTTGTGGCTCAGTGGTTGAGTGTTGATCCATGCACCAAGAAGTCGCTGGTTTGATTCCTGGTCAGTGCACATGCCCAGGTTGTGGGCCCGATCCCCAGTGGGGGGCATGCGGGAGGTGGCCAATTGATGTTCTCTCTCATTGGTGTTTCTCTCTCCTTCTTCCTTCCTCTCTCTTTAAAATCAATAGAGAAAAAAAAGACTGAGATGTTAATCAAGTAGTGTTGTGAGGGAGAGAGATAGCTTCTTATGCTTACTTTAGAAAAGAAAAAAAATATGAAAACTAAAGTCAATGTTGTAAGTGTTCATCTGAATAAGCTAGAAAAGAAAGCAAATTAAACCCAAAACAAGTAGAAGAAAAAGTGAATAAAGATTAAAAGCAGCAATCATTAGTAGAAAAAGGACAAATAAGATAGAAAATAAATGAAAACAAAAGCTAGTTCTTTGAAAAAAATTTTAGTGATCAACTTTTCTGCAAGACTGATTAAGAAAAAAATAAGAACAAAGAGGGGTAAAAGATACATGAAGTACCAACATCAGTAATGAAAGAGTGATTCCCTGGAGATCTTCTGGACATTAATAGTAACATTTTAAAAATTATGATCACCTTTACACCAATAATTTCTACAACTTAGATGAAACAGAAACACACTTTGAAAGGCAGAAATTATTAGTACTAATTCCAAAAGGAATAGAAAAGCGTAATAACTCAGCAAGGGAAAAATAGGGAAAGTATAGAGTATATTTACTATGTTTTCAGTGTATATCTTAGTCCATTTGGGATGTTATACCAAATATTATCATAGATTGGGCAATTTATAAACAGTAATGTGTTTCTTACATTTTCGGAGGCTGAAAGTCTTAGATCAAGGCACCAGCAGATTTGGTGTCTGGTGAGAACCTGCTTCCTAGTTCACAGATGTCCAGCTTCTTGCTGTATCCTCACATGGTAGAATGGGCGGGCGATCTCTGAGGTCTCTTTTCTAAGGGCACTAATCCCATTCACAAGGACTTCACCCTCATGACCTGATCAACTCCCAAAGGCCCCACCTTCTAATGCCATCACATTGAGAATTAGGTTTCAATATAAGAAGGTGGGGTTGACTGAGAATTTTGGGGGTGGGTAATTGAGGGAATTTTGGGGGTGGGTAATTGAAATTTTTATCTTGATTTGGGGTAATTACTTGGTCTATATATTTTCAGAACGCATCAAACTGCACACTTACTTCATGTAAATTATACCTCAATAGAATTGGTTTTTAAAGTTGCAAAAACTGCTTTGTGTGATACAGTAACATAATAATTACAACAATCTGACTATCAGGAATAATTCTTAAGAAGTTGCATAGGACTATTTAATAAATGTCAGTTACAAACACTTTTTGCGAATTTAAGTGAAATACATTTGAACTCTAATTTTAAATTAAAGTGTTTAATTAAAGGGGGGAAATGGAGCAATAATATTTACTGATTATATACTACCTAGTGAGTTATTTTCATATTTGCTCTCATTAAACTTTGTACCACTTTCCACATGAAAAGCTAGGGACACAAAGATATTAAGAAAATTGACCAAAATCTCCATCTTTTTAAAGTGAAAGAGCTACTAATAAAGCTGGGTCTATCTGATTTCACATACTGATTCTTTTTGCAACTGCATGAGGAATTCATTTATGGGCACTTAGAATCTTTATAAATATTGCCTATAATACGAAGTGATGTTTTGAGTGCCTAGAATTTCTGAGACATTTGGGTAGTAGCCACAGTTTTAGAAATATTTAACATAAAGATTTCTTCCCATTTTCTTTGGAGCTCTTTCTCTTTGCCTAGAATTCTTGAAATATCCTAAGTTTCAACATCAGATCTCACTAATTTGGACCCAAAAGATAACAATTCACATAAATGAGTGAAAAGTGCAAATTATAAGATATTCTTGAAGAAATACAGCTTCATCACTTTTAGGTAGGGAGTGTAACTTGAACTGCCCTAATGAAGGCCACCACATAGCACTTCTGGGTTGAACAGATTAGAGTGATTTCCAATTAACATACCAAAGCACTCTCAAAATCCTATTGATTGAAGCCTGTCTTGTGGATTCCTTTCATGTGAAATACACTAAAATGGTTTAGTAGTTTACATTCCGAACTTGGTAAATATTGTCATTTTTTACCTGATTCTTCAAGAAATTATTTTGTGGAGAATAAATTATAAAATAAATAAACCTCTCTTAGAAGTGCGTCACAAATGTGATATTAGGAAAAGCAGAAATAGAGAGGTTTAGCTGTAGGCAAAGTTAATAAAATGTCTAAAATCTAGAGTGGTACCAAAAGGCCGGTATGAAAGTTAGCCCCTTGGAGTTGAAAGAAAATCCAGATGTATCACAAGTTCCAAGGATTCCTCTTGCAAGAGAAAATACTTCCGCTAGGGGACAGAGGAAAGTCTTTTTTAATTTTTTAATTATTTATTTTTATTAATTTCTTGAGCTGCTTGCAGCCAGAACTATACCCTCTGCTGCTCCCCGTCACTTTCGGAGGTCTTTGAGCCAAGCCCAAGCTACATGCCTGTCCCAACAGTGGTGTTTTCTCTTCAAAGAACAGTTGCTACAGCCTCTCAGTTCTGTGCAGGAATTGAAAAGCCTTTGAAATCGGTGCAGCCTCACTGCACAGCTAGTAATAAGCATTAGAGAAAAACACGCAGCTCATTTGTTTAAAAGTTCATTCACTTCAGTGTGATTTAGACAGATGTGAGGTGGGTATTGCTTAGTGCTGCTCAGCCCCATGGCAGAGGAGAGCTGGGTCTCCTTTCAAAGGGCTCCTCCGTCCTGCCCATTGCTGAGCTTCTGCAACAATGGGGCTTTGAAAGGAAAAAAAAGAAAAAGAAAAAGAAAGAGAAAAAGAGAGATGACACCAGTGGGAGAGGCTGACAGCTCAGTCCAAACTCAAACAGCCCTTCTAGTGTCCAGGACAGAGGTGCACATCAAGGTGGGCTGAGGTCTGGGTTCAGAACAGCCCAAAGAATTAATTTAAAAGAATTTCCCCGCCCATTCCCTGTAAAGGCAGCAGCAGCAGCTCTGGTAAAATACTTCCCAGATCACAGGGCACTTAGCCATGTAGATTCTGCCGTATACCCAGAGAAGACTAGACTTTCAGGGAAACAAATCCGAGAAACAGTGGATTCTGGAGTGACTTCCTATCAGGCACAAATAACAAGTACAAACCATCGATGTTTTTCATTGAAGAGGGGATCTGAACAATCAGCACACATTACTAGTGACAGTTTATTTCCTTCAGAACAACGCTCTTTGCAAAGAGGCGTGTGTTCATTAGTCATGATGCATGCAAAGTAACAGTCATTTTGAGATGTGGAGAATTCATTGCAATCAGAACATGTTTTTGCTAACCTGCACAGACATATTGATAATGTTGAGGTATGATGCTAATTCCACAAGCAAATGGATCTATTGCTATGATCTTGCTGAAAGCTTAGAAATTGCTTTTATATTTAAAACCTTATTTTGAGAGCTGTCTGGCTACAGATAATACAAATCCAGTTGTTAAAGTGTGCCAGAGACTTTTCAAGTAAATCTGTGCAGGTACAAATGATAACATATAATGTCTATCATATGGGTTTGATATATTTAAAAGCAGATGTCTAGGTCATCTTTTTAAACCACACTAAATTCCTAGGCACAATTAGAGCAACCATCCAATTTAGCTGCTTATAAGCTAAAATAAAGGTTCAGAGAAATGAAAAGACCAATGAGAAATTGGGCTATTGGAAGACAATAGTCTAATTACATGCCTATAATTAGGTAGTCGTGTGATAACTTGTGTGTGGCAAAGTCCAGTGAAAATTTAGCCATCCACTGAAATGCTTTATCAAGAGATGCAATTTTAACACATTTGAAGGTTCAATGAAACTGAATTGAGCTCTGCAGGGTGAGGAGGCTGTGAGTGTCGTATAGAGAGAGCAGGCTTGGGGCTGTACAAACGTGAGTTGAAATCCTGACCTCCCAGTGACATCACCTTGGCCAGTAAGTAACTGGCTGTAGGATGGGTTGCTGAGAAAGTCGACTATGAGATAGTCTAGAGTTCAGGATCTTTATGAGACTGTGCCCTCGGATCCATCACCTGTGGAAAAGAGGAGAAGGAGGTCAGAATGGGCAGAAGGGAAATGTTGAATTGAGATGCTTGTCTGGCTGAAGGCCCAGATGCACACACACTGAGTTCTAGAGTTAATTTGGCACTTCAGTGATGGCCAGATCTGTCTTTTTTTAATATGTTTTTTTTTTATTGATTTTTTTATTTTTATTTTTTGGAGAAAAAGTGGAAGGGAGAGAGAAATAGAAACATCCATGTGAGAAAAAAACATCGATCGGCTGCCTCCTGCACGCCCCCTACTGGGGATCGAGCCCACAACTGGGCATGTGCCCTGACCAGGAATCAAACCTGGACCTCTCAGTTCATGGGAGGACACTCAATCCACTGAGCCACACTGGCAGGGCGATGGCCAGGTCTTAATGTTCCGGGGTTGATCAGTCATTCTGTGAGGAACACTGAGGAAAGAGGTATAACCTTGGATGAGGAGCTTTCCGAAGATTAGAAAGTCCTTGAGGGGCTCACCACTGAGGCCTGTCTGCTTATAGCACCCTCAGTGGTGGGGATCTGGGTGGTACATGACATTGTCCACTAGACTACCGTGTGTTTGTCGTTGTTGTTGTTGCTAATCCTCACCTGAGGATATTTTTTCCATTGATTTTTTAGAGAGAGTGGAAGGGAGGGAGGGAGTGGGGAAAGGGAGAGAGAGAAGCAAACATGGATGTGAAGGAGACACATCAATTGGTTGCCTCCTGCATGTGTCCTGACCGGGGCCAGGGATCAAATCTGCAACCCAGGTAAGTGCCCTTAACTGGAAATCCAACCCACAGCTCTTCAGTGTGTGAGCCAATGCTCTAACCACAGAGCCACACCAGCCAGGGCATGACTAATGGTTTTTAAGCTGTAGTTCCCTATGAAATGGAGATAACCATACCTGCAACTCATAGTTTTATCCTACCAATGGTTGCAATTACTACAGATTTCAAAATGGTTATCATGCTTTGAATAGCAGACTAGGAAATCATCCAACAGTAGACAAAATAATATTGAAGTAAAATTTCAGTTACTGAAAAATATGTTGAAAATATACCATATGCATCTACTGAGTGGTACTTACTAATCTCTTTATTATTTATAAACATTACAAAATGAATAAGCAGTAAGTGAATAGCAGCATCTCAGGATATTTAAAAGGATCAGTTTCACTATTAATAATAGGAAAAGTACATCTAATTTCCAGATATCAACAGCTCATAAATGCAGGCTGGTGCTCAATCTGTAGTAATAGGTTTTGTTATCTTTAAGGTAACTTTTCTGATGCTGTTGAATATTACAGCATGGACAGTGGCTACTGTATGCATGCAGAACCGTTGTTCCTTGACTTTTATGAAATCAAATATAAATATCACTTACAGTTTTTTGAAGTACTCCAATACGGCAGGGTGCCTCCTCGTACCCCAGACCAAGTCTTAGTGCATTTGTCTACCATAGTTTAGTAATGTAGGCGTATTGCTCATGTGTAGCTATAAGGAACTGATAATTTTCATATTGCTGTTACTTCATATATGGGCTCTGCTTGCTCAGATTTTGAGAATGAGTTGCAACATTGCTATAGACTGAATGTTTGTGTCCCATCAAAATTCATGTATTGAGACCTAATTTCCCATGTAATGATATTTAGAGATTAGGCCTTTGGGAGGTGATTCTGTTACTTGCAAAAGAATGCACCAATAAAAGAGACTCCAGAGAGCTCTTTGCCCATCTTCCCCATGAGGACACAGGGGTAAGAGGGCCAGCTACAAATCAGAAAGCAGGCTCTCACCAGACACCGAATTTGCCAGAGCCTTGATCTTAGACTTCCCAGCCTCCAGAACTTTGAGAAGAACATCTCTGCTTTTTATAAGCTGCCCAATCTATGGCTTCTGGCACAGCAGCCAGAATGGACTCAGAAAAACACTGTGAAAACAAACTATATATACTATATACTTTCTCTACTTTCCTCTTGCTGACTTTTAATATAAAAGCACAGCTTTTTAAGACACAAATGTCTATAGAAAATGTTACCGTGTTCCCTCAGTGCTTCAGCCACACAGTGTTTTCAATTCTGTGTGAGTCTGAAAACTTCCAGTCTCGCTTTAGATTCTGAGCAATTATCCCTTAGATAAAACACAAACCCACAAAACAAAACATACCACAAGAAGAATTCTGTCCTTTGCATATTTAGAGCAAAAGACTAGAGGTTTGCCTGATACATCCCCCCCCCACCCCACCATACACACACACACATTCTTCAGAACTCCAATGGGTTTGAAAAAATATTCATTGTTCAATGAAGAGAGTGATCTTGATTATTCTCCTTTCTTCACCAATGGTGGATTTTGGTGTATTAATTTCAAGGAAAAGCAAAATTATCACTGATAGTTGTGATAGATATAGTCAAGTTTGTCACAAGAGTCATCAGACAGAGTAAATTGTTGACAATGATAAGATTCTCATGTTTCTTTGTGGCTTCACATGAAAGTAGGTATTTTGAGTATTTTGCAATGTGTAAAAAGCTGGCCATTCTTAGCTGGTAATCATAGATGTTTAGATATATTTTGCTGTTAGTGTTTTCAATTGCCTTGCATGGAGTCTTTGACATTACTTTGAAACAATATTATGCCTGAGTCAGAATACCATGAAACTATTTTTTTTATCTATGTCATTATTAAGTCTACATCATCATGATCAAAAGCAATTACTATAATAAAGATAAATGTGTCTTGAATGTCAAAGTTTAAAAATAAAGAACATTTTGGGCGGAAGGGAAATGATTTATCTACAATATGGGAGAACAGGAAACACAGGTGATCTTAATGAGAGTGAAAGGCTGCTTAGAAAGCACACATTGAAAACACAGGGGTATGAAGAGAGCTGCGACCACGAGAGTGTGATGGGGTGGGTGGGGCCAGCAATTCAATTCCACCAACTCATATGGAGGAACATCTTCTCTGTGCCAGGTGCTGCCACACATAAGACATGTGCAAACAGTGGGTGGTATAATTAGAGCACTAAAAAGATAGATGTGGGAATTTTAACTTGGAGAGGATCTGATTCTAGAATGATAGACAAGAGAAGAAAGCTTAGTGGTGTTTCTAAGGTAATAAAGTTACTTAGTAGATTCAGGACCAAAATTCCATTCTCCTATGTGTAGTTTTATACTTATTTTTTTCACCATTCTGCTCTCTATTTTTATGGATCATTCTAAAAATTAAATGTAGCATTTTTTCCATTGGCCTTAGTAGGACATTCTTTCTTAGAGCCCGCTCATGTTAACTTACTCAAATCCTAGTTCAGCCAACCATACTAAGATTGGATTCAAAAAATAGTGAGAGAACCTTTATGTTATAAAAAATTTTAGAATATTACAGAATCACATGCAAAAAAATTTATCTATCAGAATGGGATTAGAGTCACAGATCAATGGAACTGCTTTAAAGTGAAAGTTTTATTATTATTCAGGAATGGCAAGGCCAACAGATAGGAGATGACAGGCACTGAAATGATAGCGTTGACCTGGCCAGTGTGGCTCAGTCAGTTGGGCATCGTCCCATACACTGAGAGGTCACAGGTTCAATTCCAGGCCAGGGCATATGCCTGGGTTGAGGGCTCAATCCCCAGTTGGGGTGCGTGCAGGAGGCAGCCAATCGATATTTCTCTCTCTCATCAATGTTTCTCTCTCTCTCTCCCTTTCCCTTCCCGCCTCTCTAAAAAATCAACAAGAACATATTTTGAAAAAATGAAAGTAAATAAATAAATAAAAAGATAGTGTATACCTTCCATTTCCCAAGAGAAAGGGGCATGCCAAGCCCGGCAGGGCCGCATGGGGAAGCACCGGCGTCAGCCAGGAGGCAGGAGTAGGGAAATATGGGACCACGAGACTTGGTTGTGTTTCTGTGGAAATGAGGTGGCGACACAGGCTTATGATTGGCTGGCTTAAATAATGTTAGCAGGTTTGGGGGTGTAGGCTGTCTCTACTCATCTAGTGCCTGGCCCTGGGGTGACTGGAACTGCGAAAGAGTGGCCCAAAGTATAAAGCCCAATCTCGGAGGTGGGGTGGTGGGCTCTGGATTGTGTGGTTTGCCTCGGAAAGGTATACTCCCAGGCCAGTTGTTTACTACCTCTCGTCATTTCAGAGTCAGCAAGGCCCAGGTGTCAAAATATCTGGATCAGAAACACATGGTGAATGGAGGAACAGAATAGAAAGTCTAGAAACAGACCCCAAATACCTAAATATTTACTGTAAGATTAAGAAAAGATTTAAAGTTGGCAAGAGCGGGGCTTGGAAAAATGCAGAATTCACATTTACATGTAAACCTGTATTTACATATAGTATTCATATAGTATTCTAGCTACTGACAGGAAAAAACATCACCAGATACTGATCTTATTTCTACCTCACACACAAATAAGTTATAGATGTGCGGTTTTTTTTCTAATAAATTCTCATTTGCATTAGAATATACAGTAGAATGATGATAAAAATGAGTTGAGGAATCGACATATTTTATAAAATGTAAACTATATATATTTTAGAAAGTGTACCATTATATTTAGATATTGATATTTTGTTTCCTCAATAACCAGTATAAATTTACAATTAAAATAGGGGGTATCTTTTTAAACAAAAAGAAGGAAACTTACTTCTAAGGTTTCTTCTCCCTATAAAATAAGTATTTTGCTGATATCGACAGATGACTGTGGATGGCTACTGTTCTGCTGGCATAGTTTCTAATACATATGTTAGTCAGAGCCTACTTTAATCTAGATAATTAGTATTTTTTAAATTGTTCACTTTATATTTATGGCTATAGCACAAAACTTTAGTACATAACTGATATCTTATTTCTTTCATCACAAAAAATAATAGTGATTCCAATAGGCAGCAATAGCCTCTCAAGTGAACTACGTAAGAGTGACCCACAGTGTCTGATGGACTGTTTCTCACAGTCCGTCATATGGACTAAGTTAACATCTTTATGTTTTAAAACCACAGTGATTATGGGAAGTCCTCAGATACTCATTCTCTGAAGCAGGATCCATTCCTACCAAAAGAAGTCTGTGTTTGGCCTAGATAAAATGGCAATTACATGTAAATTTCTCCCTGTAGTAGTAGCAAAATGCATATTCATGACAACTTTTTGTAATTTATAATTCCTGCTAGGATGACAGAGAGTTCTTTAATGTCCCAGGAACAAATTCAAAGATGTGGGGATTTTATATCCCAACTGGACACCTTGAGAGAACATACTGTGTGAAAATCTTTGAGAATTGGACCCATTAGAATATTTTTACCCTCTGGATCTAAGCAATCTAGCAAATATGTTATCATTTAATCTAGAAGGAAATTTGATGGTCTCCAAAATATAGACAAGAAATCTTTGAAATTTTTTTTCTGGAAGTTTTTCTTATCAACGATAATTGATTTTCAACTACTCCAGGATCAAGAGATATCTTTTCCTGATCACTCCATTAATACACTATCACTTGGCCTTTTACTGACACAACTGTGTAGTCTAGACTGCTTAGATCGAGAGGGTAAAAATACTCCAATGGGTCCAATTCTCGAAGATTTTCATACAGTATGTTCTCTCAAGGTGTCCAGTTGTGATATAAAATCTACACATCTTTGAATTTATTCCGGAGACATTAAAGAACTCTCTGTCATCCTAGCAAGAATTATAATATCTGAATACCTCTCTGAGAGTTCTGGTATAGAAAAGGTCTTAGACATTTGGTAATAGGTCCTACCTTTCACACCATGAACATGATTTTCATAGGAATCGGCTCCCATATTCCTGGGGCATTTTAAGATGTCAGATTTGGTTCCATGGGAGGACCTTACAGTTTCCCTAGGATAAACCCTGAAAGAAAGCATGTGTTACAAGAGTTGACACAGATCTATCCACATTAATCTGTGAATTGCTTTAATGTAACTTCTTTAAGAATTTAATACTTTGGATTATAGGAAAGGTCTAAAAGACCTCAACATTTATTTTTTTAAGCAATAAATATAGCAGGTTTCTCATCAGAATATCGTTCCTTAATTTTGGTAGTAAACTTCCATAGTCCACCCTTAAAATGAAAATCTTCTGCCCGGCTGGTGTGGTTCAGTGGTTGAGCATTGATCCATGTACCAAGAGGTCGCCAGTTTGATTCCTGGTCAGGGCACATGCCCAGGTTGTGGGCCAAATCCCCAGTGGGGGCATGCAGGAGGCGGTCAATCAATGTTTTCTCTCATCGATGTTTCTATCTCTCTCTCCCTCTCCCTTCCTCTCTCTCTAAAATCAATAAAGAAAAATAAAATAAAATAAAATAAAAAATTTTCTGGAAGGATTTCCTATTAGAAACCCTAGAAAAATCCTGAAACACTGCTAATTAAGAAATTAGCTTTCAAAAGAAGCTGTTTTTATTTTTTTTAATGCCTTTGTCTTTCCACCTGATGTTTCTCGTTAACTCTGAAATGGTATTGAACAGCTGTTTCATAAAATTCAATATCTTAATAGCAATTAGGGCAGATTACACCCTAAATAGAATAAATTCAAGGTATTAAATTAGGAGCAACCCTCCGGCTTCAAAATAAAGTGGATGAGGAAGTTCCCAGCAGCCCTACAAGACTCCCTATGCTACTGAATATGCAAAGTGAGAGTTTGCATTTTGGATCCCTAGGTAGTGGTAATTCAGGAACCATTAGCATTAAGGATGAACATCAGATCAGGTCAAGTTCATTAGCACTTACCTTCCTCCCTCACAGAGTCCTTCCCTCGTGATTCGTTTGACATTAGATCTAAGTGTGTACTTTTCAAAATAAAGGTGGGGTCTTGAACGACCCATCCCTGGGAAAAATTGGCAACGAAAACACCAGGTTTCCACATTCATTTGTCAACACCGTCAGTGAGTTCACTTTATGGTGGCACCAAGTTTTTAGGTTTCCCTGTTCAAAAAGTTATTTTCTTATTTTAAACACAAAATTTATGTGTGATCATATTTAATTTATAAAACAAAATATTAATATCTTAAGTACTAACCAATGAAATAGAAGACACGGTCTTTAATTTTCTACTTGTCTTCCTCGACTAACTTTTGAAATGATTATGAGTGTAAAACAGTGCTTGTAAGATCACAGTTCATATAATTATTTAAGTTGCTTTATTTGTGTCTTATTTTTATGGATTTAAAGTGTCCTTTGTGGTATGGAGTATATTTAGCATTTCCTGAAAGGAGAAAATTATTTCCACTTGAGTAGCGTGAGTTGGATGGAACCAAAAATATTTGTGTACTCAAATATTTTTCTGTTTGCAAACATCTTTTTTTATGCCTATTTAAATACAAGAAATGTTTTTATGAGGCTATTTTGTTGTTTGGATCCCATGTAATGTTCTTTTCTGTAGAGCTTCCTGTATTTTTATGTGTACAAGGAACTCAGATTCCTAGAAACCCAGCTAAGATAGGGCTGCAATAAGTGGATGTTTTGATTTGTCAATTACTTCACTCGTTCATTCTTTAAATATTGCCCAGTACCTCTATTCACTACACAGTATAAGAAATTATCTCCCTTGCAGCATGTAAGTCAAACCAAAGTGTTAGCTTTCCAAAATATTTTATAATTTATCTTTCAGTTGTATTCTGTTTTGGGGGATTCCTTTCTCAACTCCTTTACTTACTAGATGTATGACTTTGGATGAGTGAATAAACTTACCGAGCCTCAGCTTTTTACAGAATCGCGGTGAAGATTTATGGGATGATGCGTACGGAAGTGCTACTAAATTTTAAAATAAACATGGACACACTATTATTACTATTATTATTATTATTATTATTATTATTATTATTATGAGATTATTATACCCAATCAAAGATATCAGAATTACTATTATTATCACTATTAATATCACCATGATATGCCCAAAGGGTCTGTGTGTATTTTAATTAAAAATAATGCCTGGTAAGTGTTAGGAGAAGAGAGATAGGATGACAGGAGAGAACACACAATTTATTGTGGTAGTGATCAGTTTCTCCAAGACATGGTTCTGTGCTGTTAATTTCTACAATAAAACATTGATGCAATACGCACACTATTTTAAAGCAAAGAGAAGAATAATTTACATTTTACAGTTTAAGTAGCTTATTTAATATTCTTCATGTGTCATGTTCAGTAGCCTTCTCGACAATGACAATATATTTTTCCTCTGGGACTTATATATACCAGAACACTAGGCAACACGAAGGATAGTAGGGAACATAATTTGAAGGAGTTGCATTATCAATACTGAATTCAGACCTATTGGTCTCCTGTTACAAGTATGCCAAATGCTATACTGAAAATCTAGATGACAGCGATAGTTGTGTGTATAAGGAAGGACTTCAGGCATTTTTTAATGCAACTTTTAATTTGTTAAATCCATTAATATGCTTTGGTCCTTCAATTTTCTTTTAATGTGAAAAAAAATCTATTTATTCTTAACCAGAAGATGTCATTTAAACCTCTTATATCGTTGAGTTGGGTAGGTTAAAGTGATCTGCTCTAAACCCACTTTAAAATATGTGTTATTGTCTAGGCCAGAGAATTTTCCCCTCATTATCACCTCATAAAACAACTACTAGAGGAGACTAGACTTCTTACCCTAATGCAGTTGTAATGAAGTGAAAGTGTTCTGGTTTGCTTTGGATTCTTCCTCACAGGATTTTGCAACCCAAGCCAGAACATACCTTGGCTCATGTATTAGTGCATTTTTTTTTCCTTCCCCCAAAATTAGAGGTTGGAGCCTGGAGAGCTTAAATAAAAGCAAGGAATTCTTAAACAATTTGTGGTTAGTCATTTACTATGAAAAATCACAAAAGAAAAATCACCAAGTTTCACAAAATCATCCTAATACGGAGAGCTTTTAACGAGTTGAATACAAACATTTCTGAGGACACTAATGGAAGCTTCATTACCTTCAGAAAGTAGCAGAGTCTCAAAAACAGAGAAACAAACCATGGCCTCAAATATATGTACAAGTTGGTGAAGTTTTAAGGAACTGCAAACTATTGAAAAGAGAAATAAGATATTTGTGTTGTAAAATCTACATCTATCTTATTCTAAAGTATACTAATTGAAAACCATCACTGGTTTAAACCTCATTAGAGAATTCTAATAGGCAATAATGAAATCTTCACCCGTACAGTTCTACAATTTTACATCAATACTTCAGTCTAAAACGTTATATGAAGTCATCATAATCTTTCAGTTGTTTAGAAAGAGAGGGAAGTAAGTCTTCAGAAGAGTCATGTTCCTCCACTTCACCCACTAGACAATTTCTATAGTACAGATTTTATAAACATGCCCCTTCACTATTCATGGAAAAACTCTGCTTTCTTAGTAACAACCACATCATGAGCTGCTGAAGTCTTTCTCAAAAAACCACACGACCGCACACTAATGTAGCATATAAACCATGATTTTCAGAGTTATTTCACAAAACAACTTGTATAATAGTGAATACACACATGCTTTTCTAATTTGTGAAATTTAAAGACATGTCTGGCTGTACAAAATTAAGAAACAGTTTAGTTTTTATGTTAACATTTACATATCAATATTTAGGAAATAAGTGGTAAGAGCAAAATAGAGCAATAGCTAAGAAAGACTATTAAACTTCACTTTTTTCTTTTTGCGTTCTTTGAGGAAAACACTATAGCTTCATTTTCTTTTTGTCTTCGTGAATAAATGCCACTTTCTCTTTGAAGATGCCTTATAAGCTCTACATTGTCTATTTTCCTAACTTAAGTTTAAAAGTACATTAAATATATATATATTGTAATTCAGTGATGAATATGGTATTTATTGAATTAAGGCAATTTAAATATTTTGTAAAAAGATATTGTTGCATATGTGTA
Source organism: Tadarida brasiliensis (assembly GCA_030848825.1). NCBI lineage: Eukaryota > Metazoa > Chordata > Mammalia > Chiroptera > Molossidae > Tadarida > Tadarida brasiliensis. The sequence continues at coordinate 29,221,654 of CM061272.1, forward strand.
AAATTCAATATAATTTCTAAATAAATTGCTGGCTTAATATTGTATAGGAATATTCTGCCTAATTTAGAAGGAATAAAGGAGAACATAAGGAATTCTTGCCTCTGGCAGTATAAAGCTTTAGAAAGGAAAAACACATCGTAAATTGATAGACTTGTTCATAAACTCTACCAAAAATTGCTTGTTACATAATATTTGTGAGTGCTAGAGAATCTATCTAAATGTTGTAGGGAAATCCAGTTGTCCAAGACTGGGGACCTGGCCATGCATTCAAATATATTCAATTATGTTTGAAAGGCTAGCCGCAGCAGCCTGCTGGAGAGCTGAAATATATAAAATATATTATTAAATATGGAAAAGAGTCATTTTGTTGTAAATATGGTTAAGTATTGGTAATTTCTTTTGGTTTAACCTTATGTCTACACCCGAGGACAAAACATTGCATAGGAAATATCTCTTCATTAGATAAAATAAAAACCAGAGGGAGGACAGTTTTGAATACATTCCAATTTGTGCTAAAAGCTAAGGGTGAAAAGTCTGAGGGGTAGACATTAGCTCCATTATGACGATGTATTTAAGAAAGGAAGTTTCGAAGCAGCACTGATTTATGAAGCCAGGGGTGTGGAGGATATTCACTCACTTTAGTGAGGCAGTGGGAACAAACCATTACAAAAATAATTATGAGTTAATTCCTACAACTTTATGAGATGATTAATTGTTTTCACGGTTGTTCACTTAGTCATTTATTTATTCCTTCACTCAACAAGTATTTACTGAGGTCCACTGTGTACTAAGAATAGTGAGGGGTGCTAGAGAGATGCTTGAGAAAAAGACAGTTAATTTTTTATCATATTGTAGGTGACAACTCAAGGAAATACAAATTATAGTAAGGGGGTGAGAATAAGATGTTAGAGTCTCTTTCTTCCTCCCTCCTTCTCTCCTTGATTGCTAGCAAGCTTAAAACCCTTCCACTTGCAATAAAAAGGAAATAATGAATCTTACTGGTGATTTTGATTCAATTTTCAATTCTGTCTCTGCCCAAATTTTCTTACCTATTTGTTTTGGCTGTTCTATCATTTTGGAATGAGGGAGAAAATACAATAATAAATTGAAAATAGCACTGATGAAAAATAGATGTTATTGTACTCTAAGACTCTGTTTTCTACTCCAAAAGAAACTATTACCTTGAATGATAAGGTAAAGGAGGAAGATTACAAAGCTTGAAGTTGATGGGCCTGAATCACAATTTTGAAATGTTGCAAATCATGTATCCTTTGTGGGGTCAGCAACAGTGAGAACTGTCACCTGGATGATATATGGCTGGCACTGGAAGGCCCTCAGTAAATGTTGGTTGAATCTAACTCTATGGCTCCTAGGTTATTAAGATAGTCATGGGAGGCTCTTGAGATGTTCTCTTGTTAGAATCTCTCCTTGGTGGTCCTATCCACTTACTTAAATTATGATCTACATCTCTGCTTCACTCACTAAATTGATTTCTAGCCGTCGGATAGACAGTGTTCCTAAGTCTTCAATGAAATGACTCATTTCAAGCACTCAGGACCTGTGACAAATGAATGAATAAATTTGGACCCTGGCATTAGAAGCCATCACCCACCTTTCTGTTAGGAACTGACACCCACCATACCTCCCCATCCTTGTTTTACACAGTCCCTGTTGAAAGCCCAAGCCTCCCCTTGAAATCTGATCTGAACATTAGCTTCTCAGCCTCCTAAAATCTTCTTCTATAGTCAATTAACATTTCCATATTTTAAGCTTCATCTTGGCCACCTCCATGATTTAATTGAAATAAGATGTTTCTTAAGATCACTGCTTCTCAAATGGAAGCAACTTTTTTTTTGCTGCAGCCTGGGTACCTCATGTCCTCAAAGTGGAGTAGGTGTATGTTCTGCTCCCTAGAGCTCCTTGAATGCTCTCAATTCTTCCTGAAAACCTCCTTTGAAGCTCATTCCCTCCAGAGGTTGCATCCTCTCTCCCTCCTCATTGTTGGTCACTCACTGTCACTCATCAAAAACTCTTGGTTCAAAATCTTTTTGCAGCTCTCCTGACAATGCTCTGGCCTCTCATCCACTTTCCACAAGAAAGATGGACTAGTGAAAGCTGAAAAATTAGTGTGAATAGTCATATGGCATATATGAGTCCTAAGTACTAGAGGTGAGTCTCTGTAAAGACAAAAAGCTGAACTTAAATAACCAAAATTCTATTTACTATGTCATGCTGGAATGTTGTGTCAAAAACTCAGTCTTAGATTAGTATACACGTAGTTCCACTGCTCCCCATGGTTCCTAGTCATACATGTCCTTTCCTTTCTCCCTTACACCACCCCTTTTTCCACTCATTCTCCAAAGTGTATAATGACACCTCTGCTTATATATTCATTAAACAACAGTGGCATCATTCATTATCATCTTACTAGTTCAGAGTAGCTGAGCCATTTCCTTTTGTTGTTGTTGTTGTTGTTGTTGTTTGGTTATTTTTTAATTCTCTCTCTCTCTTTTTTTAACTTATCTTTATTGTTGAATGTATTACAGATATTCCTCATTTTTCCTCCATTGACCCCCTCCTCCCCATTCCCACCCCCCTCCTGCCTTTCCCCACACTGTTGTCTGTGTCCATTGGTTATGCATATATACATGTAAGTTCTTTGGTTTACTTCTTCCCACCCCCTTCCCTTTGAGTTTTGTCAGTCTAACAACCAATTTGTACTTCTTAATCCCTTCACCTTTTCACCCATTCCCCCACCCCCCCTTCCATCTGGCAACCAACAAAATTTCTCTGTATCTATGAGAATGTTTCTGTTCTGCTTCCCTGGAATCCTTCTTCAACAATTATCTCCCCTGTCTATCATATATATTTGTATATATTTACTCTACCCAACTCTTTTCCATCAGTCTTCAAGTATTTCAAGTTTTCCTTTTGCTGATGCTTTCTATACCATGATTCCTCCTGAATCTATTGCCCATTGTCTAATTTTCTGAATTTCCTTTAGTATCATTTGGCATGGACGCCTTTCAATCACTCCTCTCACTTGCCTTCTGCAAATCTGTACTCCCTTGTTTGTCTTCCTAAGTCTGAAATCATGTTCTCTCACTCTTCTGCCCAATTTTGCATCAACTACTCTGTCTTCTTACATACTTTGATTTGGTAATTTCAAACACTTGCCATTATTTCAACCTTCACTTCGATGCAAAAGATTATGAAAATATTGTCTGTAGGTGTGTCCTGTTCCCCAATCCTCTGACCTGTGTTTTCACCATATTCTGAACTGCTTCTCGGGGAGGATCTGGAGAACTTTCAAGCTCTATGTGTCTCTCCTTCAGAATGATTCCTTGTCCTTATTTCTCAGTCTCTTGGGCATGACGACTACCACTCTGTTCACACAATTAATTCCTTGAAGCAATCAGTTCTGCCTTTACAGTATCTTTGTATCCATCTCTCAGTTCTTCAGAAGCATAGATTAGGTCCCCTTATCACTTGTTAATAAATTATACTTACTCCTCAACTAAGAACTTTAAATGATATGCTATAAACAAAGGAAACAAGACCAAAACAAGATAGGAGGTAAAAAAAAAAAATTAAATAACTTAAGTAAAAGGTTATTTCAGTTGGAAATGTTTTACTTCATTGCTAAACTGTGAATTCCTATCACTATCATTACTTCAGAAAAACTTGAAAACAACCTAATTACAAAAAAAGTGACTAAATAAATTGACCATAGAACGCACAGATCAATTACCTAAGTACAGTGATGATGACATTTTTTTTTTAATGGTAGATGAAACAAAGCATTCTCCATGAAATGTTTCCATTGTTTATTGTCCAAGAAAAATTCCTTTCTAAAACTTCATTCTCTCTATATCTGTGACAAAAATAGGTATCCTAGCTCTTCCTCTCTTCCTCTTTCTATTCCCCTTCATTCAGAGTTAAGAAGAAAGCATATATTTTTTTGGTAAATGGCACTTGTACTGAGAGTGAAAAGATTGAAATTTTGAGAGCAGAAGGATGGGATGCTCTCCTGAGACAGCAGGATAGAAAAGAGGAATTCTCAAAACTCCTCTAAACCCTCGACTTTCACATCTGTGGCCCTCTACAATTCTCTGTCTGAGTGCACCTCAAAATGTGGAACTTTCAGAGGAGGAGAATTCACTGTAGTTCATCTGCTCAGGAGTCTGAGAACTCTGAACTGAGAGGCAGAAGTCAAGTAGAAGTAGAATAAGAGGCAGTGAGAGTGAGATAATCGTCTCACATTGAAAAGATGTCACGCACATGTCCCAGCCTAAGTACAGAGGGACGAGCCCATACAAGTGAAGAGCCACAGCAATGATCCTGAGCACTGACGTCCTCCTGAGAGGTCACATGCCAAATGGATTTACGCGTGTGAAGAGCCGTAAAGATTCAGAGAGCAAGTTCTTTGTTTCATCAATGTTGGGGGGTGGGGGGGTGGGCAAAGCTAGATATGAGAATGTTCATTAATCAAGGGACTCCATTGTTAATGAGTCTTTCTTCAGAATTTCTTTAACCAAGAATTCAAACATGGAAAGCATCCCATCAACAGAATTGTTCCATCCTCTTGTAATAAGAATTTGCTATAGTTTCTTACACCTGATGGTATTGTGGTCTGTCAGGCTTCCACTGTGGGTAGGACATGTTATAGGAGGCAAAGTGATTTGTGTCTCAACTCAGTGATTTTTTGTGTATATTTCTCCCTCCCTCAAGAAGGAGGAATGCTTTAATAAGCAATTTACCCTTGTATGTCACACATGGTGTCTTGCACAATGTCTTGTATAATAATTGTTGCTCATACAGAATTATTTAATCTAATTATTTGATGTTTTCAAAAATTTTTTAATGAATTTTATTCATAGCAATTGCTGCAAAATTAAATTCAAAATACAAATTCTTGAAATATTGCAAAATATCTTTAAAATCTCAGTTTTTATGTCATTGCATATTTTCATGTCACTGAGTATAAGGTTGAGTTTTTAGGTAGAAACACTTGGTGAAGAGTTAGTAAATTTTACTTGGAACTTTTTGATGAGAACAGATAATGATATTGGCATGATGATACTTTGGCATATCCAACAAATTCTTTAAAATGTGTAAATTAGAGAATTCATAAAATAAGGCAAACTCAGATAAATATAGCTCCTTATTATTTAGTTTGCAAAGTATTAGCCATTGATTGGTAGAGTACATAAAATCTACTAAACATACACTGAGTAAACATAAATAGCAGTGAATTTCTATTGGCCTTAAGTTTAATTTAGACTAAATTAACATTTATTGTATATAAATCCATTAACTTTCACAAACTCTAGATGTTTCAGTTTTACTAAATTTGGATGTGATGATGTCATTTCAATTAGTATATGTTTCTTATAGATATTAGTATTTTGTCTTCATTTATTGCTGGATTTATTCATTCATTTATTCAACACATAGATACCAATTACATTTATAGGCCACATTATGTGACTGCTACTGAATTTACAAAGTTGAAAAGATATATCTTTACCCTTATAGGTTAGAGTTTAGATTAAAGTGAAACATACAAACAATTACAATATAATGTATCAACTGCTTTAATGGAGAATGGCAGGATCCCTTGGCAAGCAGTGCCTGCTTCAGGCTGCCTAAGGCTGGGAGTGTATCTGAGAGAAGTTCACACTTGAATTGAGTTTCACGAATTGGTAGGATTTTGACAAACTTACTCCAGGAAAGGTATCATAAGGAAAAGTTATCTAGGTGAAGTTCTACCAGCTAAGGGGTTGGAAAAAATTGAGGCTGAAGTGGCTCTCTGTCCATTTGCAGGACCATCTTCCCTACAGCACCACTGGTTCAGATCCAATAGAGAGGTCCTTTTGCTAATTAATTTATTCAGAGCAAATGCCTCATTGTAATTCATCTGCCCAGAGGGGCATTTTAAACTACTATGTACAAAGGTAACCTCTGTGCTATCAGAAACCCTGGCCAACTCCTCTGGAGAATATGAAAGGGCAGGGAGACTACAGAAACTGGTAGACTGGTGAGTGAGGAGTGGTGAGGGAAGAGGTAGCAATAAATGATTTGAAACGAGGTAAATAAGTTAAGGACTATTGGAATTTTAAAATACCCATTGGATTTTGCAAAAGGGCCCTAACTGATAAATATAATGAGTATGGCAGGCTTGGTGGAGTGGTGGGGGGTGAACCTAGTTAGCAGGTAGTGAAGTGGTCATAGTGAGCATTGAGAGAGAGAGAGAGAGAGGGAGGGAGAGAGAGAGAGAGAGAGAGAGAGAGAGAGAGAGAGAGAGAGAGAGAGAGAGAGAGAGAAACCCAGCTGCAGGAGACATGCTCCTTGAATGTGTTCAGACACCTATGTAACAACTGAAGATACAATTTCCAGCACTCCAGAAGACTCCCCTTTGTCTCCTCCCATCCCAAGATGACAACCACTACACTGATTTTTATCACAATAGATTATATTTGCCTATTCTTTAACCTCATACAAGTAGGATCATATGAACATACTATTTTGTGACTTGCTTCTTTCTCTCAAATTCTGACTGCAAAATTCATCCATATTGTATATAGCTATAATTTGCTCTTTTGCATTCCATTGTATTCCATTGTGTGAACATACCCAAATTTTTAGCCCCTGTTTTTGTTTAATTACCATTGATGAACAGTTCTTGATTGTTATAGATATTGCCAGGTTTTGATTATTTTAACTATTGCTGCTATTAACATTCTTGTTCATATATTTTGGGAGCTCTGTACCCATTTCTCTTGGGTTTATATATCTAAGAATGAAATGATTAGATCATAATATAGGTATATGTTTAGTTTTAGTAAAAAAACACCAAAGTTTTTAAAGTGGTGGCACTAATTTACACTCCCATCAGTAAAGTATGACAGTTGTTCTGTATCTTTAGCAACATCTGTGTTATTTATCTTTTCTGTTTTAGCCAATGCTGCCGTTGTGTGCTCTACTTTATTCTGGTTCCAATATGCATCTTTCTGATGCCTAATTATGTTAGCATTATTTTGTGAAATACACATTCCAATTTTTTGACCATTTTTTGTTTTGTTGTTTATCCTTTGTATTATTATTTGTTGAAGTTCTGCTTATATTCTAAATATTTGTCTTTTTCAATGTGTGGATTACAAGTATGTTTTTCCATATCATGACTTGCCTTTTCTATCTCTTAATGGTGTTTTTAAAAAAAGAGAAAATTTTAACTTTAACAAAGTTTAGGTTATTAATATTCTTGTGTCCTGTTCACTATATATTGCCCAGCTCCAGGCTGGGAAGATATTCTCCTATGTTTTCTTCTACAAGCTTTACTGTTTTGCCTTTTATATGAAAGTCTACAGCCCACCTGTAATTGATTTTGTTCATGGTATGATGTATAGATCAAGTTATTGTTTCCCCCACATAGATATCCAGAAGAACCAGCACCATTTATAGAAAATAAATCCTTCCGTGACTGTTCGGCAGGCCACAGTCTGTGGGTGGGTTTGTGTCTGTGTATGGCCATGTTGGTTTCTCTTTTTGTCTGTTCTTGAACCAAATACAATACTGACTTAATTACTGAAACTTAATAATTTATAATCACTCCTTATCAGTTAATGGATGTCCTCCTTCATTAATACTATTTTAATATTGTATCAGCTATGGTTGGCCCTTTGCTTTTCTATAAAAATATTAGAAGAACCTGTCAGTCTGCAAATACAACTTCAATAAACTGCTGGAACCTTTTGCGGGGGGCAGTTGTATAGAATCTTTAGAATAACTTAGAAATCACATGTTAAGGGTAGTGAATTTTCCTATTCACAAAATTGAATTATTTATCCAAATTATATTTTATATAATTACTATATAATTTTATGTAATTACTGTATCTGCTTCAGTCTTATTGTTTTGTAATCATTTCATATTTTTGTTCCATCATTTCTCCTTTATTGACTTCTTACGGATTATTAAAATATCGTAATTTCATTTTTTCTCATTTATCAGTGTGTTAAACATTCACTTACTGTATCTTCCATAAATGTGTTGAATACTTGAAAATAATAGCTATTCCATCAGTGTTGGATATAGTGTTTGATAAATGATAATTAGTTCAAATTGGTTATTTGTATTGCTCAAATCACCTTTAGTCTTATTCATTTCTCTCCTGCTGTTCTTTCACAATTACTGAGAGCAGTATGTTTAACTCTAAATAGTACTGTAGATTTGTCTTATTCTCCTTTTGGGTCTGTAAATTTCTGCTTTAAAATTTTTGTCACCATGGTAAATGTATGCAAATTTAGGAATACTGTATCTTTCTACCAAATTGCCCTTTTAAAAAACCAAATGTTCTTCTTTGTATTTTGTGATACAGTAATTTTGCCTTAAAACCCACTTTTCCTACACTTAACATAGCTGCTCCGGTATTTTTCTGTTACTGTTTTCACTTTAATCTTTTTCTCAAATCTTTATTTGCTTTTATGTTTCATGTGTTTCTTAACAGCATATATTTGGGTTTTGCTCCTTTATTGAGTCTGACAATCTTTGGCATTTAACTGAATTATTTATTCAATTTACATTTTGTGTGAATACTAACATAGTGATTTAAAAATATTTTTTGTTTGCTTATTTTCCGTTTCCCTCATCTTTACTTTGCCCTAGCTTGTTTTCTTTGTTTACTGCTCTTGTATTATCCAAGTATATTTATTTTATAGTTATCCTATTAGTTGGTTTAAGTTATTTAATATTATCTTCACAATACTTGATGAATTACAACATGTGTGTTGTAACGTATAAATGATTCATTCCTTTACATTGCCAAATAATATTCCATTTGTGGGTTTAATCTTCTGTAGTTCCCTCTCCTGTAGGATGTTCTCCCTCAATTACCACTGTTCTGGCAGCCCCTAACTCTATTCTCTTTCTCCTAACTCAGAGAGTTGGCCTCTTTTTAAAGGAACTCTATTATCCTAGAGCAAGAAGTGGTGAATCACCCCTGGTTGTTTTTTTTTAAAAAAAAGCAAATATTGGTGAAAAACACTTTTGTGTGTTCCCTTCCTTTTAGAAATATGGTTCATCAAATCCTTGCATTGGTTCTTCTGTCATGCTTCTAAGCAGTTTTGTTATGTATTTTGTTCCACTTTTGTATCTGGTGGAAAGTGAGTCTGATACAAATAACGCTATTAAGGCTAGACCTGGAAGTGTATCTCCTCTCTCTGCAAGCTGGTTCAAAAGCAGACTTCTATGGAGAGCACTAGAGAGGACAGTGTTAGGGAAGTGTGTGAAAGTGAAAGAACATGCGCATGCTGATGGACGAAAGGGTTCACTGGAAAAGGAAATGTCGAGGACCCAGGAATCAGGAGCTCCTAGAAATAAATTAGCATTGCATTAGAGAGGAGAGGTGCTGTATAGGAAGATTTCATGAGATTGGTGTCAATGCCAATGGCAGGGCAGAAAATTGAGGTAATCCATGTAACCTCCATTTTCTATGTGAAATAAGGATAAAAGTCATTGTTCTGAATAAGAGAGGAGTGTAGAAGAAGAAGGTCTCAGAATAGTAATGAAGCTTTACAACATATGGTGGGATGGTTGCGAGGAGGCTGGCCAGAGATGCTTCATGGAATTTCTGAGCTGCGTGGAAGGGTGAGCCGAACGTCATGCCTCAGATAAAATATCTTTTACCTCCACAACTCCACTCTAAACGGCAGCTCTTTGGCCACAGGGCCAGGACTAAAACTATCCTTTTTACATTGTTGTCTCATCATGAACTTAGGCTGTGGTCATTTGAGAATTTATCCTGAGAACTGTGTACATTGGGACATGTCAATTCTAATTCTTGAGAGTCACCACTGGATGCTCTATGTGTTAGCTAGAAGATATGGCCAGAAAATACAGAGAGTGGGGAATATGATATCATTGTCCCATTTGGACCAAGTAACTTCGCAATATTGATTCCTTGTAAAGGACCATGGTGGACTTGGTCTCAGTGCATCATTCCTAAGGAAAGGATGTGACATACTAACCCACTAATCCACGATGGTGCCTGTTTCCGCCTACGCCCCACTACATTACCTCACCAGGAGCTAGTTCTTCACTGATCTAACTCCTTTAAGACCGTTATGCCACCCCGGCCAGTGTGCTTAGTTGGTTGGGCATCATCCCCTGCACCAAAAAGATTCCAGTTCACTTCCCAGTCAGGGCACAGGGTTGCAGGCTTGATCCCTGGTAGGGGGCGTGCAGAAGGCAGCCAATTGGATCAGTGTTCCGCTCTCACATCGATGTCTTTCTTTCTTCCTCCTCCCCCCCTTTCATCTATCTCTAAAAAAAAAAAAAATTTAAAGGCTTTTTTAAAAAGACCATTATGTCAAAAGTAGAGGATTAAATCTGATTGGAAAAGCATATTTCTAATTATTATGAAATATATGACTTTATCTCGCTTATCAAGATAAAGTTTGGAAAGAGTAGGCATCAAAATATGATGGTGTGAGGTCTTACTGACGAATACCATGCTGTCATTATATTAGGCACTGAACATAGTGAATGCTGAACTAAAACGAACTCGATGTACTTTTTTCTTTACACATGATGAGTTAGTCACAGATATTGTTGCATAGCACAGTACCTCAAACCCCAGTCCCTTAAAGCAATAATCATCTATTATTGCTCACATGTCTGTAGGCCAGATGGGGTTCAGCTGCTCTGGTTATGTCCAGCTGGGCAGTTGTGCACTGTATCCTCCTGGGACCAACAGGCATAGTCCTCTTATGCCAATGGCAAAGGTGAGACAGCGAGCAAAAACATGTGAGACCTCCGTGGCCCAGGCATGAAACTGGCATCACTGTGTCTGTTTATTATTGGCTAAAACAAGTTACATATTCAAGCTCAATGTCAAAGCACAGGAAGTATACTCCACAGATGGTGAGGTCATGGCAAAAAGGTTGATGAAGAAGGAGTGAAAATTGGGGCTAGTAATGTAATCTACCACGCATAGCTAAGTACATTCCCCCTCCTTCTCCACCAATTTGTCATACAGGGTTCAGAAACCTTCTTGGAAGTTGCTCATCCTATGTGTATAGAGACCAAAAGCGCACAGGTGTGATTTTTGGTTTTGGTTTTTGTTTCAGTGGTGTTTATTTCTAAGATTACCTTTGAACTAAAGCTATATGATTTCATATCTGTGACAGTGAGAAACAATATAGAATGATTAAAGATAATGAGCTCTGCAATTAGAAAGACCTGGAGTACAGACCCAACTCCACCACTGTTTCTGTGTTAACTTTGCAGGTCTAAAATGTAAATTAAGGTTGAGTTGGGTCTTTCATCACTAGCAAAGTTGTTAAAATGTTCAGTCACTAGAAATGGAAGTGCAGCTACAAATAGCACTCATTAGATTAAACTACAAAGTAATTTTCTTCGAATGGTCTTAACCTATTGATTTATAAAAAATTGTATAGACCATATAGATAAACACACTATTTTTTTTTATTTTGCTGAAGAAATAGTAATTTACATTCTAAACCATGAAAATGTTAAGTTACAATAAAAGGCCACTTTCAGCTTTGCCATTTAGAGGCTCGCTTATTGTTCATAACTCATAACTGAAGCCTTATTACATTACCCTGCCGCACAGCGTGATTTCCTGTTACTTGTCTAATGTTTTTTAAAGAACAGTAATTTAATAACTAGAGTGATACTCATCCTTGGCCCCTAACAAATGTGCTATTTCATGAAGCCTGTTTATAAAATATAATCATGGTCAATGTATGTTCCATGCTTGCCATTCGGTGACTTTGAAAACAATGCAAAACAGAAAAATAATCCCAAAGCCTTGCGATGTTTCTTTCACAAGAAAAGGAACTTTAACTTTTAGAGTGCTACAGTTTTATTTCTCTTGAAAGCTCTTCCAGTTTGCTCCTAAGAAAATTGATTTTACTCCTTTCTCATAGAAAAGTCTGAACCATGTATTTCAGTGACAGGGAAACATTGTTAAATTTTATTTTCTACCCAACACACAAATACCCGAGCACTAAATTGTCCGACCAAAAGCAAACAAAAACTCTAAAACTATAAATAACATACTTATTGTTTTGTTTTTATATTATAGATGAAATATAATTTTTGAAGAAAATTTTGAAATAGTTAACCTTCATTGCAGATTTTACAATGGAATTGATGCATTTAAATAATTGTTTAACTTAATAGGGAATGATTAAGGAGAAGAGACACAGAATAGCTATTTTATGTATACCTTTTCTTTAATTATACATACACCCCATATTTGAAGTTCTAAAGTGATAGCTAGGTAATTGGATATCAGAACCCTAGATGTGATATTTACATACTTTTTCATTAATCTTAGAAAGTAAAAGATCAGGTTTAGGTAATGTTTTATCTCAATAGTATCTTGAATGAGGCTCATATTGAAGACACTTATTTTAACCATGGGACTTGGCTATCCCCAAACTCTCCTTCTGTTAACTTTTATACTTACTCTGTCTTATATAATTTTGGAAACAAAGAATCTGTTGTCAAATGCCTTTGTTTAGTAGTCAAAAAATGACACAGAGACTTCAGAGGAAAGAGGGTGTTATGCCAGCCAGTGACACCATGCTGAGATGGTAAGGCAGAATCTTCCTGGGATTAAATCACTGTGATTTCTCTTTTACACAGTTTGGGTATATTTTAATTTTGCTGTGAAATGTATTTTGTAATCCAAAGTAGATCTTGCCCATTATTTTAGGCAGAAAATACATCTGGATCAATTGTTCTCAAAACATTGTCCCTTAATAACATGTAATCGTTTTGAAAGATTTTAAAAGCAACAGAAACTTTATTCGAATGGGTTGTCTGTCCTTAAAACCAAAGAAAAATTATATCTTTAAGCTCTACCAGAATTTCTTTCTGAAGGACTTAGAATTCAGACATTTCTTTATTATAATATTTTATTCTGGATATATTCATTACAATTCTAGTTTACTGAATCTTAGTTTTAATGAGTTTCAGGAAAGAACTCATGATGTTTAATGAACCAAGTTAGTTTTTGTGTGTGTGAAATTCACATCTGGGTCTAGTGACTGTCATTCAGTCAAGAGCCATTTCATTTTGTGGAATTCCAGTGTGGTGGCTGCAACTTCGAATCTTTTAAGACATACTTTCTTGTTGTACATTTGTAGACTGAAGACTTTAATTTGCTCTGTTTAGTTTTGGAGAGCTCTGTATGCCAACTATTTAGTTACATGATTCTATCACATGAAGGTGAGTAACGGGATAGCACGGGCATACTCATACAGATCACTGCTTTGAACGCACACAGCACACCGATGTGTCAGTCGCCGAGCGTTCTCTCACTTTCAATGAACATCTTGTGCTATGATCACCTTTGGAGTGACGAGCATTAGCTGAGTGCTGGTTTCTGCGGCCTTCACTTGCTGGTAGTGACCAACAGCACCACCGAAATCCATCTCTGTCGGGCTTGTAATTGAGCACTTCCCTAATTTATGAGACAGTTTTCCCATTAACAACAAAATCTCGAGAATTAAATAAAAACAGACCTTCACAAGTGCCGCTGCGTAGGTGAACGCGGGATAAACATTGATGAATGCGCGGGCCTTGTGCAAGCCTGACTTTGAAAAATCCCGTGTCAGAGTTTTAGGTCACACTTTGACAACAATTAGGAACACTGAAATAAATAGTTGGCAATTCTTCTTTGTTATGACAGGAGGTGTAAAGCCATCTTTATCAAGAAAAAAGCCTGTTTTATGAATATGAATTGTATCACCGTTGTGCTCAGCCACCTTGCTGTGACTGAGACTCTATAGGCACTTCCATTAGCAACCAGAGTAGAATCCTTTTGAAGATTTGAAAAATTTGGTTAAGCTGTTTCTACCTCATTATTTGTAAAATTCCTGTGCCACTGCAATTCTGTGCTTCATACGGAACCCACAGAATGTTTTTAGAAATTAAATGTCTATTTGAAGTATAGTTTTAGTATGAAAAAACATCTAACTGTAATATTTTGTGAAATGTTCTGAGAAAATCTAAATGACTCAAGTGTGCTGGCTGAAATGCTAAATCTTTGGAGTTTATTATAATTTTATCTAATTTTAAAACTTTAAAGATTTACCTGTTGGTAGCATAATCAAGAGTTAATTTCTTTGATTGTATGCATCTGTGTATTTATATTGATCCGAAGACTATATAACAAGAGAGTTATATTTCATAGGGTTGGGCTTAATCTATATGGATATAAAACTGCTAGCCCAACTTGTCCGAAATTTGAACAAGTCTGAACTGAAGCTGCTAACTGAGTTCAACAATTCATTTAGAAATTGATTAGTAACACTGCAGCCTATACAGTCATTGCATCTACCTTACCCAGGATTTTCTGGAGGAAACCAATAAAAGCAAACAAATTAATTAATTAATTAATTAATTAAACAACTTTTCAACATATATTTAAGAACAAGAGTAAAATTATTGAAAATTTGGGAAATTTAAATGTGATAGATATAACCTGTAAATTAGCACCTATAATAAGTGTAGTTTCATATATACTCACACACGCAGAGTGTAGTGCACTAATATAGGTGGTCTGGGTTATAGTAACAGCCAATACACCTCACATACAGTCATATAACACATTATAGGGTGTTCCTGGTAGGTGAAGGTACAAGCTTAGGGGGAATGTCTCTTCTCCACATGATGATTGAGGACCTTTGAGCACCTTCCATTCTGTGGTTCTGCCACTCGCTAGGGCCATGCTATCCAGCCTAAAGAATAGCAAAGGGAAAGCAGGGTTGTATGCTCACATCTTAAAGTCCATTTCCTAGAAATGGCACTCATCCCTTCCTCTCACATTCTGTCAGTCACATGGCCACAGCCAACTACAAATCTATGACATCAACTAGAAAGAAGAGAACACAGATCATTTCTGCAACACTTACATAGTGACCGGAAACTCTAATATTAATTTCTATCTTACCTGCTCTGAACTAAACTGCTTAGCAATCTCCCATAATTGAAATGCAACAGTAATCAAGCAATGGGAGTCTCAGGGCATTTAAAATAGATATTGTAAAGTGCATGAATTAAAGTACTTGTACTTTAAATGTAACAGAGACAGACTCTAATTCATTTTTGCTTCTTGTGTAGTCCTGACATCCGTTACTTGGTCTTTTATTCTACCATAAATGAAAAGAAATAAATGAGAATGAAAAAAAAATAGATGTTGCTATAGGCAAGTACACAGAAAACTGCCTCCTATGTAAGAAAGACAGGTAAATAAATACATAAATAAATCAATTGATCAAGCAATCATGATAGTTAAAAGCTATTTAGTGTATGGTCAAATTATCTACTTATCTTTTATACATAGTTCCAATACAATGTCTTTCTTAAAACTTTCTTTAATTCATGTGGTCAGAATTAACACTAACTTCTCTGGGCTTTAAATTTCTGCATATTTTTTATTTACCTCCACTATGGCATTTATAACATTTTCCCTTTTTCTAAACTCTAAGCTTTTGTAGACTAGAGATTTGTCTTTTAAATCTTTTCTTTCTCTCTTTTGTACATGCTTGCCATAAAAATAGTTGAAATGGGTGAATCAAACTGCATTCCAATAAATCAGATGAAGTCTTGAATTATGGCAGAGGGGAAAGTACGATATACAATCCAGTTTAGAAATGAATGTTTAGATTATAACATTTTCCTTAGAAAAGTCAATTTTGAGTTATCAGAAAAGCTTATCCACCTACATATATATTATATATAAGTTAAAATGCATTTGTAATTTTACATATATTATCAATTTCTTATATTGTTGTCAAATTTAAAAAATAGGAATGAGTCCAGTGCCAAGGTGGCTATTGTACGAATCTCATTTTACCATAGCTTAATTAAAGCATGCATAGCATAAATACAGACATGGAAAATTTAAATATCATGAATTAACCGTTCCACAAAATTCCCTTTGCATCTTGAGCAAAATCTTCCATCCCCTCTATCAACGGTGAGAAAAGACACATGTAATCCAGTAGGGAAGTCTTGCATGTTCTGGAATGCATACTGAGTTGAAGATACTAGGGCATAGTGCCTCAGGGAAATGTCCGCTCACAGGTCACTCCTGCTCACTGCCTCAATGCACGTCCATGAATTGAGTGGGTCTTCCCTGTCATCGCCTCATTCCCAATTAACCATGATGTTTTTGAGACAAGATAATTTTATATTTTTCAAATCCACAAAAATACAAACTGACCTTCCATCCGTCAATTGTTTAAAATCTTTTGTATGTCTTAAAGTTTGCAAAGTGAACAACATTGTCCTGCATGACTGCATCTCTTTCTTTACGTATTGTGCTATCATATTTAGAAAGCGTTATCTGTTATGAATATTTCAGTAAAAGATCATCTGGATGGTAATTTTTTTTATTTCAAAAATATTGTTTCTGTCAAATCTCTGCTTGGTGGATAAACATACTTAATCTTTGGGGCTGAGAGTCATCATACCTTTTATAGATAAAAACATAACCATATATGCTCTTAATAAAATGGTTAGGGTATAAAAACAACCTCTATTGATACCACAAATGAACTATGTGTCAAATTAGTTGCTAAGTCTACGATCCCATAAGAATAGAAAATATCATTTCTTTTCCTGAAAATATCAAAAGTGTGGCAAGGATAGAGGCTTCAGTTTTATTAACTGTTAAGGGCAATAATATGTGAATATGGGATGACACAAAGCCAAGTTTTTTCCCCCCTTTAAATAAATTAAAACTGCTAAGATATAAACTCCCTTCACTCCAGCGGCACTACCGGATGCCATTATAATAAGCTTCCCTAGATGCCATGGTGTAAATGTATTAGCTGTACTAAGAGACCTACTCCTGCTATAATTATGTTAGGAACCAATAAGACAGCTCAGAAATCAATATGCTAAGACAGATAGAGTAAAGGACCATGGCCAGCCCACTGGGAATAGATTAGTCTGGCAGGTCCCTAGCTGAGCCATGAAGAAGGAGATATCTTTGCTGTTGTAGAAAGCCATTAATTGTAAATTTTCCTGAACAAGGAACTTGAAGCAAAAGCTTAGACTGCCTTGTTCATACCACTCAATGAAAACTGCAACCCTTATTGATTAAGAGTTAAGATTTTTATTCTTATTTCAAAATCCAACAGTGCAAAAATCTAAATGTTCACAGGGATTTTTGAAGCTTTTCCCACAGTGCATCTGAAATGCCTCCTTGGGTATTAATTTGTTTAAATATTTTTAAAACTTCCAGAGTAGATCAATAAAATCAGACTTAGACAATGCACTCTGCACTGACAACTTTACTTGTGTGACATCAATTACCTAATCGATTAATATTCACATGTCACAGAGCATGTTAAGAGTAGAGACGCATTCTTTGCAAAATTTTTTGTACAAGTTGGCAATCACTTGACTATTAAATATTACTGAGTTTAATACTAATAAGGCAGAAGAGCTGCTACAACTTATTTTAACTGTATCTAATTGAGTTTCCTTAATACTGTTAGCCTGATTTGAGTTATTTGCTTCATAGACAGAAGCAATGTAATTTAGTAGTTGTGCAAAGAAAGAAAGAAAGGGAAGAAAAGAAAAGAAGGAACAGGGAAGAAAGGACAAAGAAAGGAAGGAAGGAAGAAAGGGGAGAAGGAAAAAGAAATGAGAAGAAACAAAAGGCCGACCTTTTGTGGTTACAGTTCGGCACATCTGCTCAAGTCCAATCAAGCTTTCAAACACAGAACAGTAAACAAAAGCAGCGATCAAGCAAGGACAAAGTCACAGACGTAAGTGGTTTGAATGAGTGTGCAATTTCTGCCCATATGACCATCCTGACACAATTGCTCTAATTTTCTTTTCAGAAATGACTGATAAAAGATTTAGGTAATTGCTATGGAGACAGACTCCCTTCCATCACTAGGTATCTTGAATAATACAGCCTCAGGGTCATAAGATGGAGTGTCAGTTTCTGCAGAGTCCTAAATTAATACTTGTCCCTGCTTTAGCTACACTTCCTGTACATCTAATGAAGTGAATGTAATTTATTTTGACAATGTATTGAAAATCACTTGATCAAATGATTATTCTGTAATGAACACAAAAGGCAATATAGGTTTGGAAACTATAAACTCCAAAATAACATAAATACACATCGGTTCCTCAAAGCATATTTTTTCTAAAAACTGTGTACATACTCAGACTAAATATGAAAAAAATAGTTTCTAAAAGCCAAATAATTCATACAAATGTAAAAAAACAAAACAAAAACAAAGTGTTTTTTTTCTCTGACGCCTGAGATTGACCTATCTTCATTCAGCACATGACCTTGTCCCCTCTAATCAAACTTAATCTATCTGGATGATCTTTGCATCTCTAACTATTAAGTAGCATGCAGAAAGAAGACCAGAGAGCTATGAACAAGCTAGTACACAGAAGGAAATTCCAGAAATATTGCAAATTAGCTCTGCCAAATATTTTATCTTTATAAATGAACAGTTAATTTACAGGAGAGTCTTAAACACCTGCACTAAAACTTCGTAACATCAGACAGACTATAGTTCAAGGTCTCCAGAATGTTTTGACATTTCAATAGTTAATGACATCAGTTGTATGCTAATGAAAACTCCCTATACTGACATCATAAGTGATTAGAAGATTGCATAATTTGTTCAAAGATACCCATGCAAGATAATGTAAAAGAGAGTCTCTTATCAACATGAAAAACTTTCTTAGGTCTTGTGATGAGGTTTTTATTTTTTCTCCCAGTGGAAAGTATTATCTAAGATTTGAAAGAAATGTAAACACTTGAAAATTATGCACATGTTCAATTTTACGAGAAACAACTGCATGATTTTCTTTCTTCAGAAAACCAGCAGAATACCTTGGAAGTGAGCAGAGGTAGCGGTACAACTGAACTAGTTAGCTTGCACTAAAAGGATATACACTTGGTGCCATCTTGGCCAAAGCAGGACAAGTGTCCGTATGGTGGCACTGTGAAAGTACAATGTAGTGTTTAAATACAGCCAGGCAGAAGCCAGCGGATAATGCTCAGTAATGGGTTAATCAATACTTATTATGGTTTTATTGGTTCACTAAAGAGAGAACAGAACCGAGTGAGCACAGAGTCGAAAAAATCACTGCATCTGATCTAGATAACATCTACTCTCCCTAAGGGATTTCCCTATTCAAGAATCCAATTTACCATGCCTGATTGACAAGGATTGGATCCCAGGGAATCACATAACTCTTTTTAGGACCCAATAAAATCCTAATAGATTTGTCTGACTGGCCAGGAGACTTCCAGTTTTACCAAACTGAGGTGGTTTGTTGCAATTAGCCTTTGTTCCACTTACAGTTGAAAAACTGGGCTATTAGGAGTCATCCCCCCTCTTTAAATGCTGGGATGCATGGCTGGAAGGAGGTTCTGTGCTGTATAAAAGAAGACCCTTATGATAAATTGTAAACATTTGAAAGCTTCTGAAAAATGGTAATCAAAACAGGATTCAAATGAAAAAGGGGGAAAGTCTGACTAAATTGCATGCAGGTAAGGATAACAGAAAGGAAGCTCTCTGTCTGAAAGCAGCTTTAACATGTACCTCTTGCTATCTGAGCGTCCCCTTTAATATCTGAAGTTTGAAAAAAAAATCATTTTGCCACAACAAAAACCTTGTAGATAGCTGTCTCTGTACCTGCTCTTTTTTCCTACAGATAATGTTTTTACTCAGCAGCTAACTTGTTCAGCACACTGGTTTTTGATCATGGCCTACTATCTTGGTGGCTCCTAAGAAGTCAGAAAACAGTGGGAATGTGATGATGAGCTGAAGTCAGGGCTGAAATACTGCTGAAAGAGAACTTTTAAATATTATACATCGTGTTATGAGGCAAACATTTCTTTAATATAAAAATTATTGGTGTAACCCATTTCTCTCTGGATTTGTGTCTGCTCTTTCATAAGGTTATAAGTGACACTTTGTGTTTAAATTGAATGGATTTCATAATCAGAAATACATTCATTTATGAAATGTCTTTGAAGAGTCATCATGATTTACTTTCCCTTTAGTCTTGGAGGAACCTTAGTGATGTTTAGAGAGCTCACATGAGCTCACATTGCCAACATCCTACATTATAGTTTCCAACTCAAAAATCACCAGCTGAAAAAGCTATCGTAATTTAGTGCAAAAAATCGGTTGCCAATAAGAGAGAGAAATAAAAACATCAATGTGAGAGAGAAACATTGATCAGCTGCCTCCTTCACGCCCCCTACTGGGGTTGAGCCCACAACTAGGTCATGTGTCCTGACCAGGAATAGAACCCGGACCTCTGAGTCCATGGGACGGTGCTCAGTCCACTGAGCCACACAAGCCAGGCTCTTTATGTCCTTTATACAAGATTATGTTATAATTATCTTATTAAAGTTTGTAGAGTAAATTCCAAGTAATTCTGACACTCTGAAAATGAAATATCTTATGTAGAGCTAATATATTTACTTCACCTTAGCACACGTTGAAGTGTTCCTAAGGACTAAAAAATCAATTTAAAGATTTCTATAGAAGTTACTGGGTTAGCTTTAATCAGAATATGGAAGAAATATTATTGGAATATTATCAGAGTATGGAGAGGATTGTTTAGTGGATGATTGAAATGTCCCTCATTAGGATTATTTAATTTGCTTATAATTAGGATCTGTTGTTGCTCTAGGACTTTAATGATTTATCACTGCTGGTTAAGAGTTTAGTAAGAATTTTCTGAATATCTTAGATAACATCAATTGTTTTCCCACATCTAATTTTGTAATTAATATTATTTAACTTTTATTGCTGCTAATATTTTTATCTAGAGCACAACTAGCAGTGTTTTATCTACACATTACTATATGTAATTTTTACTTTTAATATAAAATTTTAATTTTAAAAGGCAACTCAATCCAAGGTATTTTTAGTCAAAATCAATATAGCTGGTCAGAGAAAATAAAAAGGATTTCAGTTTAAAATAATGGTCTGAATCATACATATGCCTATGTTTACTCATAAAACTCAACTGTAATGTCAGCTAAGGGATGACTAAGTATATGTACACATAAAATCAAACAAGAATTAGATGTAACTGAGAAAATAAGAAATTGAACAAAATTCTGAAACACAGAAAATAAATGACAGCATGTCAATGAATGAAGCAAAGTTATGACAGTTGTATTTTCCAAAAGTGATCACAGCATATTTCCAATTCCATATGTCATTCCCGAACTTTGCTGTTCCCCCATAAAATGATGGTCTCTTTCCCCTGCCTCAGTACTGTGTGGGTCTGTTTCACCGGCTGGATATCTAGAATGTGGTGGTTATGGTGCTCTGTAACCTCTGAGACTAAATCAGAAAAGGGAATGTGCCTTTGGCTATCTTCTGGGGATGCTTGTCCATGGAGCCTAGACCCCATGTTGGGAAGAAGCCCAGGTGAAATGGAGAGGCTATGTGCAGGTGTTCCAGTCACCACCCCAGCCAAGGTCTCAGCTGACAGCCAGCATCAACTGGCAGTTATGTATATGTGCCTGTCTTCAGACAAGTCCAGTACTTCTTCTTTGCTCCAGCTGTTGCCAAATGGAATAGAAATGAGATATTTCTGTTATGCCTTCACCAAATTGGAAGATCGTGATCAAAATTCATGTTACTTTAGTTTTAAGTCACCAAGTTTTAGGTGGTAATAAATAACCAGACCAATTTCATTAACTAGAAATAGGGTGCTATCATAAAATATAAAACATGTTGTTTGGGGGCCAGGTAGCAGATAAAAGCTGGAAGGACTATGAGGAAGGTGTTAGGAAAAGATTAAAGAGCCTTGAAGAAATTATTAACAGATCTTTGATGGCACCCAGGGAAACTGTTAGTGATGGCTTAAAGAACATGAGGAAAATATTATTGGAAGCTGGAAGAAAGGGGACCTTTGTTACATAGTGGCAAAAAGTGTACCCAGACTTTGCCTTTGATAGTGTGGAAGATAGAAAATCTACCTAATGAACTGGATGATCTGGCTAAGGAGATTTCTAGGCAGACCACTGAAATTACCACCTGGTTCCTTCTCACTGATTTTGATAAAATGAGCAAATAACGAAGTGAATTTAAAAGTCATTGTTTAGTTTTAAAGTAAAATTAAAATAGAATATAAACTGCCTGGTGTTGCTGAGTTCCAACATAAAAACATTCCCTGTTGCTGGCCTCCCCAAGATCCTCAAATGAGAATGGCTATCAGAGCAAATATCAAACACAAGGCAGGAATCTGGCATCATTTTCAATACCTCAGAAGATTTAAGGATTGCCTCAGGAGTTCACTCAGTCATTTAAAGATCTCCACTATGTTAATGATGCAGCTCACACATCTTCATTAAGCAATAGGGCTAAAATTCTTTAAATTTTTTTTTTCTTTTTATTGATTTTTAGAGAGAGAGGAAGGGAGAGGGAGAGAGAGATAGAAACATCGATGAGAAAGAACATCTATTGGCTTCCTCCTGCATGCCCCCCACTGGGGATCGGGCCCACAACCTGGTCTTGTGCCCTGACTGGGAATCGAACCAGCGACCTCTTGGTGCATGGGTCAATGCTCAACCACTGAGCCACACCGGCCAGCCTAGAGCTAAAATTCTTAAGGACACTATGTATCAGAAGTCTTACAGAAAGCCAAAGCTGAGGAAGGACTTACCTGAAAAGATTTTTGGATATGACTTTGGCTAGATAAACAACAATAAGATTCATAAAGAAATCCACTGAATTTTAAGGGAATTGTGTGGTTGAAAAAACACTGCTGCCTTATACTAAAATGGACAGGGACAGTGAAAAGTGAAATGTGACCTTTAGATCCTTGAAAACACCATGAGATAAAGCAAGCTGATAAAATTACTTCATGCTAAGCAACAGACATTCTTTAAGGGGGGAAAATGACTCAGAGGGTAAAACCAAGAGCCTAAAGGTCAGAACGAAAGCCTACGGAGAATCATTCCTAGGCAATGGTACCAAGCCCTAATAAATGAACTGGAATATGTGCCTGGATAGATTTCATAATTATTATGGGGTAGTAAATACCGTGTGCCTCCCACTGACCCCCTTTTTGGTGTTACATAACACAAATTGCTAGCCAGGTGAGGGAAGCCACCTTGGAAGTGGATCCTTGGTCTCAGTTGACCAGCTGTTTGCATCAGAAAATAGCCATCTATGCCAAACCCTGCCCGAATGCCAATCACAAGCAAATGAATGATAGTTTTTTTAAGCCACTAATTTTTTTTTTTGCATAGCTTTTTATACATCAGTAAATAACCAGAAAAGCAATTGGTAACATGAAATATATATGTGTGTGAAAATCAAGGCATTTATATAGAAATAAGAATTGAATTGACTTTAGACTTCTCTTCAGTCCACATTACCGAA
This sequence comes from Tadarida brasiliensis, assembly GCA_030848825.1. Classification (NCBI taxonomy): domain Eukaryota; kingdom Metazoa; phylum Chordata; class Mammalia; order Chiroptera; family Molossidae; genus Tadarida; species Tadarida brasiliensis. The sequence goes on from CM061272.1 coordinate 29,245,092, forward strand.
AACATTAGACCAATGTCTTTCAAATTCTGAAAGAACTTTGAATTGACAAAATGAATTTTTAAAAGCACATATTGCCTATAATTTCTTAATCTATTTAATTTTTGTAATTACACTTCAAAAGGTTTTCAATGAATTACATATTTAACCAAAAATTTTTATTCATATCTTCCATGCATTTAATATACTCTCTTTAGGAGAGTGAATAATCTCAGTGAAAAAAATTATTTTTTCCATCATTGATCAGATAAGGCAAGGTTGAGTTAAATGCAGGTGTAAAACCTTGCTCATTTTGGTATCACATACTTATCTGAATGCATTTTCTTGACAGAAACTAAAGCAAACTAAAACACATCACCCATAGTCAGTTAATTTGCCACATTAAAGGTTTATTTCTTTTTCTTTGGTTTCTTCTTAGTGCAATAAGGCTATGGATTTTTCAAATCTATCCTGTGCCTTTCATAGAATTTTCCTTATAGATCTCAGTGCTCTCTGATAATAAATGAATGATATATATATAATTGACCAGGACTGAAGTAAGAATGGTGATTAGAACTGCAGAGGGGGTGGAATTCCCTCAGACTGAAGTTATTCTCTTGCCTACTTGCCATGTTTTTATTCAGAAAATGACATTAAGCACAGCATCCCTATCAATGTTGCAGAAAGCTCATTTCTGAGCTTTGCTTTTGGTTAAACCAAAGTGCAGCTGCCTCCAATACATCTAATTACCGCAGTAATTAAAGTTCTTACCTTACCTGTGTCGTCAAGGACACAAGGACTTCTAATGGGAACAAATCTAGATATAAAGGCTTGCTGTCAATTAGCCCTGATGGTCTGAAAAAATAATGAAGGAGAATGAGGGTTGAGTTACAGCTCCATACAATAACAAATACAGTAATCCGGCACCTCTTTCTTTTCCTGGATCCTACCCAAGAGTTTGGGAGAAGAAAGACAAGAATATTATCTGGGTAATACGATCTGAAGACTATCAGTGGATAATGGTATCCTCAGTCAACTTTGTGCCTGTGCTTACCTCTAACAAAAAATGGGACTGCTACAAATACAAGCCCTTGAATCCGGGAACAACACAACTGTTCAGCTTCTTGTCACAGATTCTGTCAATAGAATGCAGACCAAAAAGGGAGAAAAGAAATGTGAACCCGCCGAGGGCAGAGTTTTATGCTCACTTCTCTCCCAGCAAAATCGCCCTTTCTGATGAGCCTGCCTTGCACAGGCAGGCAATATGTTGAGAATATCTTTTTCTTGGGTTATAAAAATTATCGTCATTTTTTTTTCTTTTCTGATAACTGTAGTAAATTGTAGGAAGCCTAAATGTATACACTGGGAATTGCTAAGGTATTCCTAAAAAAAAAGAATAGGAAACTTTCATCCTTAAACTATCCTAAGAGGGTTGTATACTGATCTGAAAAATACAGATATTATATGTATTATTTGGAATGTCATTGTGTCAATAGTCTCTCAAACTTGTCACTTGATGCTGAAGGTAATCAACAGACCTGTTTTCTCTCCTAGATTATAAAGCCATTGAGACTATACTAAGGACAAATCCTAGAGCCTTCATGGCTAGTAAAATCTATATGATCAATCTGTATGTTGATTTGAACTGAACTTGAACTTTGAGTTCCTTATTATAATTCTGATTCTATTGATTAAAATGAATGCTAAACATTCCATTGGGAACAATCATTTCTACTTTTATTTTTGTCCTGTTCTTTTTTCCTATTTTTGCACTTTTGTTATACAGAGGAAAATGTAATCGTATACTGTGATGACTAGTTTTATGCATCAATTTGGCTAGGCTATGTTACCCAGTTTTTATAATCAAACACTAACTTAGATGTTGCTGTGAAAGTATTTTGTAGATATGATTCAAATTTGCAATCAACTGACTTTAACTAAAGGAGATTGTCCTTGATGGAGCATTTGGAACTCGTGTTTACTGTTGGTGCGACTATAAAGCAATGCAACTGCTATGAAAAACTGTATGAAAGTTCCTTTTAAAATTAAAAATTGAACTACCATATGATCCAGAAATTCTACTTCTGTGTACATATCCAAGATCACTGAAAGCAGGGTCTCAAAGAGATATTTGTGTGTATCTGTTCATAGCAGTACTATTCACAATAGCCAAAAGATGAAAGCAATCCTGATGCCCATCAATAGATGAATGAATAAACAAAATGTAGCATATACATACCATGGAAAATTCTTTACTCTGAAAAAGAAAGAAAATCCTGTCATATGCTACAATATGGATGAATCTTGATGATTATGCTAAGTGAAATAAGCCAGTCAGAAAAAACACAAATACTGTATGATTCTATTTATATAACTTATCTAAAGTAGTGAAATTCATAGAAACAGAAAGTAAAGTGGTGATTATGGGGGGGGAGATAGAGGGAAAAGAGAAGTTGTTTAATGGATATAGAGTTTCAGATCAGCAAGATGAAACATTTTGGGAGATTTGTTTCACAATAGTGTGAATATACTTAACCCTAGAAAACTGTACCCTTAAAAATGGTTAAGGAAGTAAATTTTATGTTATTTTTTTATCACAATAAAATATATCTATATAAGAATTCTAGCTCTCCAAAGGCTGAGAGACCATATTTCAAAATAGCTGAGATTTGCTCTAATTATTTTTTAATCGTGTTCTGAACCTTTAATTTTTCACTTTTTGTAATTTTACATTGGCTCTCTACAGTTACAGTTACTCCTGAGTCTAACTTGATTGCTTTGGCTACAATGCCACCTTGGTTCTTATTTCCATCTCAAGAGTGTTTAAGTAAAACATCTTCTTCTATGACTCTAATGTTCTGCTTAATCTTGGTTTTGGACTGTATTGACCACTTTAATCCTCTCCTGTTGGTGTGCCTGCTGTGACCTCAAAGTCTGTGGATTTGAAGTTCTTTTCTAGACCATAAAGAGATCCCATGTCTCTCTTTGCTGCCACTGTCTACCTGATGAGCATCTGGCTTTGATCTTGTCACATATTCTTGGTTTACTGCTTTTTCATTCCCATACTTAACTGTATATGAAATCTTACTGCTTGGATTCATGACTTGAAATTTGAAACACTCTAGCTACCTGCTATTTCCTTCATTTTATTGGAGGAAAATGCTGAAAAAAATGCAGGTAGTTTTATTTCTCTTCGAGATGATTTTACTTTAGTAATTAATATTTATTTGATAAGGTCATTAAACTAGTGATGAGTCGACCATTATTATATAGTTCATATAGTTTCATCTTGTACAAAAGAATAATGAAAATACCTTGTTAATCCAGATAGGCTATTTCTATATCCTTTAGAATATCAACCTGGTCATTATGTCAAAAATAGGGAATGAAGACAGTCTCCCATACCTTATTCTTGGTGAACATATGCTGACTGCTGCTAATCATGACCTTTCTCAGTCCTCAAAAACCATCCATCCATTTAGTATTCCCTTCAAATATTTTACTGAGCATAAATGTCAAGATCCCTGGTCTCTAGTTTTAAGACACTGACTAACCTTTTCAAAAACTTGGGACATTTGCCTTTCTTTACTCTCATGGCAGCTCCCCTATTATCAATAACTCCTCAAAGATTCCTGACATTGATCTTATCTTTAAAATGACTCAGTGTCCTAAATTAGATACTTCCTGAGCCAGGAAAAGTGAAGTCATTTGGAGATTTGCTACATTTTTTTTCTCTTTCTGACCCTTCAACTACTTTGAATTTTAATTTCTCTTCACCATTTTAGTTTTACTTTTCCAACATGATTATTCTTTGGACAGAAAAGATGGAAACAAAATTGAAGTTGAGAAGGTAATTTTTCCTCTTCTTTTATTATCATAGTATTTGGCTTAAAAAGAAGAACTTTTATAATCATGCTCACAGTATAACTAAAAAGCTTTGTTTCCTTTAGCGTGTTTGAAAATGTTAATGCACTTTGAGAATGTCTTCCTCTTTATGTTCTGAAATACACCTGCTAATGTTTTCGCATCCTTCTAATTTTCTTTCTTTCTGTATTTGATATATTTTAATTGTTAATCTATGCTCATTAATGAACATCATAGAAAGCACTTTGGTCTTCATGGATAATTCCCGTGCTTTGTTTTTTTTCCACCAAGGTCATTCACGATTGTATGGCCAAAGCACTATTTTGAGAAACTCTTATAGAACAATTCCCCAACTTCATTTATTTACTTATAATAGATACTGCGACTACGGCTTGGAACAGCACATATAACCATATATATAATGCATTACCAGTTACTCCTCAAATAATATCATTGTGATTTCATAAAACAGATTATTTGTATTGATTCATTTAGATCTATATTAACAGTTCTTATTTTTTTCTTTATCTCCTGAGATATAAAAATTTTAGCAAGGGGAAAAGATCAATATTTTCTCTTAGTACCTCACTGATATTTGAAGGTCCCCATGGTATCATGGGCTCTTTGTAGCTCAGTTTTGATCTATATCTGGCCAAATATTTATAGTAAAAGTTCCAACATGTCCATCTGCAGTATAAAAACTAAAGCTGGTTAAATCTATCAATCCTAGAACGTAACACCAAGCATTTAAATGCAGAAGGTTAAGGCTGGGGCTATGAATGTCATTTTAAATTGTTATACATGCGAGTGTGAAAGTAAGCCATCTTTGGTAAACATTCATTTAGATCATACTCTCATAAAAATCTAACTTTTATTCTGCTTAGATTCTTTACACCCATACCATGTCGTCTACGATTTCACCATCAAATTTGGGAATTCCACTGATCTAGTACCCTTCTCCTATCATGTATATTTCTTCTCAGAATGCTTATAAATCATTTCTATCTCCTATTTGTGGATCTAACGTTATCAATCTCATCCATCAAAACCCATAAAGTCAAAAGTATCTTCTTAGCAAATATTTGTTAATTTTGTCCATTACTCATATTCTGATCTTTTTTTTTTTTTTTTTTTTTTAGCTCTTATCTAAGAAATTACTGGTGGCTTTCTTCACTTATGTGTAAGCACCATAGAATGGTCATCTAAACTGTCCCCAGAAGTCAAACCTATCAGCCAGCATCAGCCTGAAGTCAATCACAAATTTCCCAAGATGCCCTTTACTTATAAAACAGTAAATGCTCTTTTCTTCCCCATGAAGCTATGACTCACTGTCTAGGGGGTAAAGTCTCATAACTGTTTCTATCGTCTCCACTTTTTTCTATTCAATCATGTGCTTTATCACGCACCCAGTTCGTAACCTAGGCCTTGATTTCTTACACATTTTTGTCCCTTTAACTTTTATTTTTGATAGCACTATAATTGAAGTACAAATTAAATACTGAGTTTAGCAGCTCACAATAATAAAATTACTTTATTTATATCTCAAATAAATGTTACAGTCATAAGATTTGTATCCCTGTTGTTCAGATGGGAAAATTGAGGCAGGCACAAGTTATGAAGCTTGTCCCTGGTTCTACAAATAGTGCCAGAAGCAGAGCGGCTCAAGTGTCTATGCTTTTATCCGCCATACTCTGCTGTATCTCAGCTCTCACGTGGGGAGAACATCAAACAGAAAAGTTACTGCTGTTGACTGAAGTGACTTGAAACCAGACGAACAATAAAAATTTAAGAATCTGGACATGTTTAATATAGAGAAGAGAAGATTGAGTAGAAAAATGGTAATCAGCATCAACTTTGTAAAAAAAAAAAATGTCATGGAGATCAAGAAGAGTACTGTTCAGATTTTAGGTCAAAAGATGGAAAAGAATTTTCAATGTTATACATATTTTATATGACATTTAATTAGTCTTAAGGAAAGGAAATAGCAAATCTGTATAATTTTTAGGTATCTATTTATGTGAATATGGATATGTGAGCATGTTAGAATGAACGTCTTCATTGAGATACTAAGAAACAAGACTGCTCACAAGAAAATATTGCTGTTAACATATGCTGTTCTATGTTGCACTGATGTCTCATAATAGTCTGGGTCAAGTAAGAGATTCCTGATTTCTCACCTTTTCCTACCAGAATTTATTCTCAAAGCTATAGAAGCCATGGTTAGTAATCCACACAAGCACGAGGATTTCTTATATGTTGTTTTTATGATAGAGAACAATCACTTTATTAGTTTTAAGTCATATTCTGAAAGAATGTAGATTTTCTGGCTTTGATGTTACAAATGTACAGCAGAATAAAAAATCACTCCAATAACATGTTAAGCAGTGATAGATTCCTGAGGTAGTCGCTGTTAAGAAAATTAATATCATTACTATATAAAAGTTCTAATGAATTTGATATTTTAATTTGTTATTTGTAATATGTATATAGCATATATACATTTATGATACCTTCATATAAATATACTATCTTAATATGTAGTTACATTAGTAAGAACAATGTACATGTTTCTGTGTAAATGTATACAGTTGCACAATTGTGTATTTTTACCTGTGTGTGTTGGAGAATACAAGTATATGCATAACACAATTAATAATAATAAAATATTCATTTTAAATTCTGCTAAAATAAAATCTTAAATCTAGAGCCCTCAACCAAAAACTCTTTTTCTTATATAACGGTTCTTACACAAATCTGACATGCTCAAATTCATTTGACACCATACATAATTTTGTATTTTAAGAGGTGATTTCTGAAAGCTGAAAAAGAGTCTTCTTTGAATTTATCACAATATGGAACAGTTATGGAGTAATTATAATGTACAAATCTGAACCAAGAAGAGTACATAGTATACGTTATTTAGCCCTTACAACAACCTATTGGATAGGTTTTATTATCAGTCTCTATTATACAGATGAAGACTTTTTCTTTGAAAAAAGCTTAGCAATTAGGTCACTACCACACAGTTAACACAGGTGGAATCTAGATTCAATCCAGGCCTGTCTCAATCTACAATAGTAACCCTTGTGCTGTATGATGCAGTCCACATTGAAAGCCTGCATACTTCATATGTGCACGTATGGAGAAATTGAGTATCTGCTGTAAATTTAACTGTTTATCCTAATAAGGCATCAGATATTTAGTATCACCTTTTAATTTTGATTTTAAAACTAAAGTATATAATTATTTGAAGATAAAAATGGAGAATTATTCATTGGTAATTAGTTGCACATTTAGTAATATTTTATTAGTTACAAAGCAAAATATTATATTTGAAAGTATGACATTCAAATTATGATTATCATATCCCTATCAAAACTGACACCTATCATGATACCAGTGCCACTCAATTTGTAAAAGAATACTTATTTAAGCCTCTCTATATGATTATTAGAATTATATTTCTGAAAAGTCTCACAGGCTTAATCAAGGTATTTAATAATGAAATCATGTCATGCTAAAGTAGTAAAGTCAGAAGATCTGAAAATCGCACAAGATCTTAACTATTTTTTAAAACTATTTTATTTCTATGAAATATTTCCATTTATTGATTACCTAATATGTAGTTCTTTGGTCTATTGAAAAAATATTCATATTAAAGCCAAAAATTTTTCTAACATGAAAGCATAATTCTAAGGTACATACTAAAACTGAAATGTTTTTTTCTTTCTGTGAGCTTATCAGGAGTTTTTGTTAATTTTAAGGCATTTGTACCATCTTATACTGACCTAATAAAATATTGGTGTTCAAAAGACATTTTCTATCTTTTATAATTTAATGATAGATACTTAAGATTTAACAAACTCTGGAAAAAGATCCATGAAGCTTCAACAATTAATATTCAAAACATGAATCTGGGCTTGGATTCTAATTTGCTTCTGATACAATATTAAAGCAAAATATGTATGAAATATTAATGTTATATTAGTTCTGAATTTATTTTTTATTGTAGAATAAAGCCTACCTACCCAGATTATTTTATTTTGAAGGTCATTTTTAAAGGGTATGCATACTTTTTGATATCTTAAATAATAATTGTAGTAATTAAGTAACTAATATTCTTATATTGGGAAAATATGTTCAGTGAAGTTTTGAGAAAATTCATTGTCGAAATGTAGACAAATACTATATTAAAAAATCTTGATACACCATTTTACTTATAAATAGGGAGTCTTATTTCTATGCATGTGTAATATATATTTTTTACATATAAATCTTTATGAGGGAATTTTTATAATATATGCCCTAATTGTTTTGACTCACATCACAAAATATCAAATGTCTTATCAGAGCCTAAATACAAAGTGAAAACAATAATGAAAAGCACCTAACATATTTTAGCCCTGGCTGGTGTGGCTCAGTGGTTAGAGTGTTGGCCCATGGACCAAAGAGTTGTGGGTTCAATTCCCAGTCAAGGACATGTGCATGTCCAACTGGGGTCCTGCAGGAGGCAACCAATCAATGTGTCTCTCTCACATTGATGTGTTTTTTGTTTTGTTTTGTTTTTTCTCTCTCTCTCTCTCCCTCCCTTCTACTCTATCTAAAAATCAATGGAAAAATACCCTCAGGTGAGGATTAACAAAGAAAAAAGAAAAGAAAAGGAAAAAAAAGTACCTAACATATTTTAATACAACAGAAGACATTAACCAGTTATTTTAAGGGAACTGGATAAAGGGTGCTGAAGAGGAATGAAGGCTGGCTCCATGGTTTGGGAAAGAAAATTACTGAGTAGAGTGTAATCATGGTAAAAAAAAAAAAAAAAAATAAGAAGTAGCCCTGGCCAGTGTAGCTTAGTTGGTTGAGTGCCATCCCATGCACCAAAAGGTCACTGGTTCGATGCCCCATCAGGGCACATGCCTGGTTTGGGAGCTCCATCCCCAGTAGGGGACATGCAGGAGGCAACTGATTGATGATTTCTCTCTCACATCGATGTTTCTCTTGCTCTTTCCCTTCCTTTCTCTCTAAAATCAATAAAAGCATATTTGGAAAATAAGAAGAAGTAATAAAACCTCACAGGCTATAACAGTGGTTTAGTTAACAAATATGATTATTAACTAAATAGTCTTCCTTATTTTTTTGATAACATACTTAGGTTTATTAATAATCATGAATAAGAATATATTCCAATCATAAACAGTGGTTGCCTCATATTCCACTTTGGGATTTTTTGTTTGTTTTGTTTTTGTTTTTGCTGTAAAAGTCTGTGGTTAATTAATAAGATACCAATTTTTCGCCTGGCCGGTAGGGCTCAGTGGTTGAGCATTGATCCATGCACCAAGAGGTCGCTGATTTGGTTCCTGGTCAGGGCACATGCTCAGGTTGTGGGCCCAATCCCCAATGGGGGGCATGCAGGAGGTGGCCAATCGATGTTCTCTCTCATCGATGTTTCTATCTCTTTCTCCCTCTCCCTTCCTCTCTCTAAAATCAATAAAGAAAAAAAGAAAAAGAAAAAAAAGAAGATACCAATTTTTATCTAGAAAGAGGGAAAACTCAAGTTTCTGAATTAAGCACCCTACTCCAGCACTTGATATTTAATCATTATTTTTGACAGGCTTTGATTCAGAATTAATTAGATCAGACTCTATAAAAGTTAATAATTAAATTAACCTAAATGTGAGCTGTTCCAAGGTAACATTTGAGCTCTTTTTTCCTTTCGAAAGTAATGATGTAAACCTCAGTAAGATATTACACTTTTCTTAGGAGAGCAAATTTGCATTTGAATGTGTAACTTAGTCATAGAATTTTAAATGTCTTTAAGTATTTGTATGTTATCTGTCAATATTTCATAACCACATTATTTATGATAAAAATGTATCTACCTCTATAAAAGAAAGAATGGAAATTTACAATATAGACATAAAATGAATAGGGAGCTGTAGTCTATTTACTACAAACCTAGAACAAACTATATATCAAAACAAGATAGAGGAAGAAAGACCTCTGATTTGTCCAAACAACACTGTCTGTCAGACAGTAAGGTCGTTTGAACTGTGTAACATACTGCTTTAATTTGTGGGTATACCAAAAATTACAATAGGCCATTTTTCCCCAATTATTCAGTAAATTTAAGATATATTCCAGTCACTCTTTGTTACACATGAGTGCTATTTTTCTGGAGGATATGATGAGTAGATGGTAAATACTTTGCCCTTTTGAGTTTGAGATATTGGTTACTAATGATCTAGAGATGAAAGGCTTTGGAACCCAATTATCGTTTCTTTTCCTATCCAAATCTTTTATACATAACTTTTTAAATAATAAACCATATTTTCACATACATTATAGAATCATGAAGGGAATATAAAATGAACAAGATACCTTTCCCAAACTGCATATATATTTTATGAGATTATTCATTGGTTTTGAGTGGATTTGTTATACATACAGTCTTTGGGCATTCTTAAACTCATAGCCTACAAGAGGAAATTACCTAAACATGAAAAGTGTATGAAAATAGTACACTTTTAAAGGATCTGAGATTTGTGGCCAAGTTTTACATCTTCTCCCTTTGATTCAATGAGACCAGAATCTCCAGTATTCTAAACAAGCGATGTTATGTGATCAGAGTAGCTGCCGGAGTACCATATGAAACGTATTAGGGGGAGTCTGGTCAAAGGAAGTGTTTTACTACTACTGACGCTCTCACCACTCTTTAAAACTTGATCTCTGTTGCTAATATAATTTTTAAAGCACATGAAAAATTTATAGTCAATAAAAATTTTTCAAAACAAAAACATGCTCAGCATTACTGTTAATGGTTTCTCCTTTACCTCAGTTTATAGAATATTATTTTATTGGTTAAAATAGAGCATTGATTCCATGTGTTCATTCTCAGATTTTTCTCTTTTGATAAAGGTTACTTTAAATATGGCCAACTATTTCTGGGTCCTCAAATTATGAAAAAGTGAATATTATTATCTGTGTAATATATGAAAGAGATATTTTAAATGGTAGTATATGTAATAAGTTCTTATAAGATACAATACATGCCCTGATAAAAGAGATTCCTTAAACAGAGTGGTGATTAGACTTTATGGTAGAGTATTTTAATATTTTAGCAGAAATCATTAAAGAATCAGCATGTTCCTTATGCTATAAGAAGCAATAAATTTAACGGCTTTCAGTCTTTTCTTAATTATTATTTTGCAATCTTGAGTTTAGCTAAAAAGAATTTGCATTCAGATATAATTTTTCACTTCTGTGTTTCAAAAATAGACCATACATGGGGACATTTAACCAGTTATTGAATTTTTAAATGACTTTCCATTTCGGGCCAAAATAGTATTACCACTTAATACTGGATTACAAAGAAAAGCCTATTTCTGAAGGAATTTTTACTTTATGAGAGTGCAGTGTCTGGGAATTACGTGAATGGGCTTCATTCTCCCTTTCAGGTCTGAGAGGATGAGAACAAGATGTGCATGTATGGGAAAAATGCCTCCCTCTTCTCAGTTTACTGGAATCAGGAGAAGCATGACTTATCTCCATGAAGATATGCACTTGTTCATTGGATAAATAAGCAGGTATTCAATTTTTTCTGCACTTTTGGGTAAACATTTTATTATGAAAAATTTTAAATATATATGAAAGTAGAGAGACTAATATAGTAACTCCCACACACATATCTATCACTCAATTATCACTCTGCCTTAATAATTATGAACATATGTCCCCAAAGATTTTATCTATAACCCTCACACTCCCTCCCTCCAATTATTTTAAATAAAACTCTGGGCTACGTATCTTTGAGCCATAAATATATCAGTGTGTAGTATTTCTAAAATAGATGGATTTGGGATTTTTTGAAATGTGCTTCAATACATTATACACCTAAAATCTTTTAATTCTTCAATGTCATTAAATGTTCAAACAGTTTGCATGATTGTCTCATAATATTTTAAAGAGTTAGTGAAACCATATCCAAATTAACTTTGTATGTTGTAATGGGTTAGTATGTTTCTTAAGTCTCATTTAACTTGTAGGATCCCCTGCCCAATTTTTTTCCCTTGAAACGTATGTTTAAGAAACTGTCTGGAGGTTGTTGATTGCCTCTACTGGGTGTTATTTAACATGTTTATCTCTTCCTTGTATAAAATATTAAAAAATAAACTTGATAAGATTTAAGTTTTTGGCAAAAGTATTTCATAACTGATGTGGTATGCTTCCAAAAGAAAAGATATAATATCTGATCATCTCCCTTATTGATGATCATTGTCTAGATTCACTTATCAAATAAAAACAAATCCTGGGCTCATTCCTGAGTTTACATGTTGAAATGAAGATGTAGAAATGTCCATTATAGACATTCTCCTGGATTTCACAATGTGCTAAGTGCCATGAGATTTATAGCTTGATAATGGTGTGCTCAGATTTGTAAAATCTCATGGAGAATTACCAGATAGAAGGAAAAGAATTTAAAATGGTGGCAGAGTGAATGGAGCTACATAGACCATCTCCCAGGACCAAACTGGAATTGCAATTAAAATAAAAACAGCCTTGGTCGGTTTGGCTCAGTGGTTAGAGCATCGGCCCACAGACCAGAGAGTCCTGGGTTCGGTTCCCACTAAGGTCATGTACCTCAGTTACAGTTTGTCCCCAGTCCTGTTTGGGGTCATGTGGGTGGTAACCACTAGATGTGTCTCTCTCACATTGATGTTTCTCTCTCTCTCTTTCTCCCTCTCTCCCTCCCACTCTATCTGAAGATAAATGCAAAAATGTCCTCAGGTGAGGATAAAAAATAAAATAAAATAATAAAAAATAAAGACAAGTCATCAGGAAAAACCAACAGAAAAGCAGCTGGAGAGAAACCATATAACAGGGATGGAAAGAGGACGCCAAATCAAGCCTGGTAGGAATGGCAGAGATGCGAAAGGGCAGGCTGAGAACCTACAGACAGCAGCTGTTTTAGCTGTGAGCAGTTACCTCAGGGTTAAAATCCTAAGCCAGCTCCATAGCATAGAAGGCTGGACAGAGCACTAAAATACAACCACTCACCTTGGGCTCTGGCAGAGGGAGGGCAGACTGGAATGGAAATGTGTGGAGAGACTCAGGAGTTTGGAGAGCTGGGAGGACACTGGGAATTTGTGCTGAATCACTCTCTCATAGGACAGAAACTATCCTACTCAAAGAGCCCCTTCCCAGAGCCTCAGGGAGAAGCAACAACCCCTCCATCAGGAATTTAACACCACCCAGCCAGGCCAGAGAAATGTATATTGAGGCTGATTAACAGCTAGAGACTGCCAGCAACCATCTGCCCCACCTGCTGGAAATCCTCTTACCCTGAACACCTGAGAGAATTTTTATTCATATGAGCCTACAACCCAAGGCTCATCAAGTAACTGAGACTAATAGCTAGCAGGCAAAAAGCTAGAGGAAAACTGAACCTTTTATTTGCCTCGAAATCTACCCAGGAAAGTAAGATTTGACTGTGGTGTTTAACGTGGGTCCTCCACACTCATCCAAACCCAGTAGAGGCAGCCACAATCAGGGGAACACCAACACACACAGGAAAAATTTGGCGGACTCAAAAACCTACTGAGAGCCAAAATGGTGAAACATAGAAACAGATCCGAAATGAAAGAACAAGAGAATTTTACAGAAGATTAGGTAAATGAAATGCAGTTAAGCAAGTTATCAGAGGTAGAGTTCAGAATAATGATAATGAGAAAGCTCAACAGCATGAGTAAAGAGCTCAACAACATGAGTAAAGATATAGAAACATTGAAAATCAGCCAATTGGAAATGAAAAACCACCAAGCAGAAATAAAGAATAGCAGAAATAAAGACATAGCAGAAATAAAGAATACTTTGGAAGGAATAACCAGCACAGTAGAGGAAGCCAAGGATTGGATCTGTGAATTAGAAGATAGGGTAGAAAAAAATCACCCAATCAGAGAACCAAAAGAAAATACAATAAAAAAACAGGAAGACAGCTTAAGAGAACTGTGGGACAATATGAAACATAACAACATCTGCATCATAGGAGTTCCAGAATAAGAAAATGAGCAAGGGTTAGAGAATATATTTGAAGAAATAATGACGGAAAACTTTCCTAACCTGGTGAAGGAAGAAGGCATTCAAGTTCAAGAAGCACAGAGACCCCAAGTAAGAAGAACCCAAACAGGCCCACACCAAGACACATAATAATTAAAATGCCCAAAATTAAAGACAAAAAGAGAATCCTAAAGGCGCCAAGAGATAAGCAACAGGTTACTTACAAAGGAACCCCCATAAGGCTATCAGCTGACTTCTCAACAGAAACACTACAGGCCAGAAGGGAATAGCATGAAATAACCAAGGTAATAAAAAACAAGGATCTGAATCCAAGACTACTCTATCCAGCAAGGCTATCATTCAAAATAGAAGGTTAAATAAAGAGCTTCCCAGACCAAAAAAAAAGGCTAAGGGAATACATTAGCACCAAATCAGCACTGCAATAAATGTTAAAAGGACTGCTGTAATTAGCAGAAGAAATAGGAAGAAAAATATAGCCACAATAAACAAAAATGGCAATAAATAAGTACACATCAACAATAACCTTACATGTAAATGGAGTAAACACTCCAAACAAAAGATACAGAGTAGCTGATTGGATAAGAAAGCATGACTCATGTAGGTTGAAAATGAAGGGATGGAAAAAAATCTTCCAAGCAAATGGAAAGGAAAATAGAACTAGGGTAGCAATACTCATATCCGATAAAATAGACTTCAAAATGAAGGTCATAATTAGAGACAAAGATGGCCATTACATAATTTTGAAAGGATCTATCCAATAGGAAGATATAACCTTGGTAAACATATATGCATGCAATATAGGAGAACCAAAATACATTTAAAAACTTCAAGAGGAATTCAAAGGAGAAATCAACAGCAATACAATCTTAGCAGGGGTCTTCAACACCCCACTGACATCACTGGATAGATCCTCTAGACCAGTGGTTCGCAACCTTCCTAATGCCGCAACCCTTTAATACAGTTCCTCATGTTGTGGTGACCCCCAATCATAAAATTATTTTTGTTGCTACTTCATAACTAATTTTGCTACTGTTATGAATTGTCATTGGAAATATGTGTTTTCCAATGGTCTTAGGCAACCCCTGTGAAAGGGTCATTTGATCCCCAAAGGGGTCACGACCCACAGGTTGAGAACCACTGCTCTAGACAAAAAATGAACAAGAAAACAGAGATTCTAAATGATGTACTAGATCAAATGAATTTAATCAATATCTACAGAGAATTACACCCCAAAACTGATGAGTTGACATTCTTCTCAAGTGCACATGGGACATTCTCAAAGATATACTACTCATTAGGACACAAACTGAGTCTCTACAAGTTCAAGAAGATTGAAATCACATCAAGCATCTTCTCAGATCACATGGAATGAAACTGGAAATCAATTACAATAAAAACACTCAAAAACATTCAAACACATGGAGGCTAAATAGCATGTTATTAAACAATGAATGGGTTACAAGGAGATCAGGAACAAATTAAAAACTTCCTGGAAATCAATGAAAATGAACACACAACAACACACAATCTATGGGATGCAGAAAAACAGACCTGAGAGAGAAATTCATAGCACTACAGGCCTACCTCAAGAAAAAAGAAAAATTTCTAATTGACTATCTAACCTCACAACTTAAAAAACTAGAAAGTAAACAAAAAGAAAAACCCATAGTAAGTAGAAGGAGAGAAATAGTAAAGGTCAGAGCAGAAATAAACGACATAGAAATTAAAAAAAAAAAAATTCAAAAGATCAATGAAACAAAGAGCTGGTTCATTAAAAAGATAAAAAAGATTGATGGACCCTTAGCCAGACTCACCAAGAAACAAAGAGAGGACCCAAATAAACAAAATCAGAAACAAAAGAGGAAAAGTAACAACTGACACCACAGAAATACAAAGGATTGTTACAAAATATTATGAACAATTACACAACAAAAAATTGGACAAAGTAGGTGAAATGGACAAATTTCTAGACTCACAAAGTCCCCCAAAACTGAACCGGGAAGAGATAGAAAACTTGATCAGACCAATAACAACTAAGGAAATTGAAGATATAATGAAAAAACTCCCCACAAACAAAAGCCCAGGCCCGGATGGCTTCACGGGGGAGTTTTATGGAACATTCAAAGAAGAACTGACACCCATTCTCCTCTAACTATTCCAAAAACTTCAAGAAAACAGAAGACTTCCAAACTCGTTATATGAGGCCAGCATAATTCTAATTGCAAACCAGATAAAGACACTACAAAGAAAGAAAACTACAGGCCAATATCCCTGATGAACATAGATGCCAAAATCCTCACAAAGTATTAGCAAATCGGATCCAGCAATACATTAAAAAAATTATTCACCATGACCAAGTGGGATTCATCCCAGGAATGCAAGACTGGTACAATATTCACAAATCAATAAATGTGATACACCACATAAACAAAATGAAAGATAAAAACCAAATGATCATATCAATAGATGCTGAAAAAGCATTCAACAAAATCCAGCACCCATTTCTGATAAAAACGCTCAGCAATGTGGGAATAGAGGGATCATATCTCGACATAATAAAGGCCATATATTAAAAATTACAGCCAACATCATACTCAATGGGAAAAAACTAAAAGCATTTTCCCTAAAAACAGAAACAAGACAGGGATGCCCACTTTCGCCACTCTTATTTAACATAGCACTGGAAGCCTTAGCCACAGCAATTAGACAAGAAGAAAAAATAAAAGGGATCAAAATTGGAAAGGAAGAGGTGAAACTGTCATTATTTGCAGATGGCATGATATTGTACATAGAAAACCCTAAATACTTCATCAAAAATCTACTAGAGCTAATAAATGAATTTGGCAAAGGATACAAAATTAACATCAAGAAATTGATGGCATTCTTATACACCAATAATGAACTTACAGAAAGAGAAACTAAAAAACAAAACAAAAACAAAAACAACAAAAACAGAAAACAATCCTATTTACCATTGCAGCAAAAAAAAACTAAGATACCTAGGAATAAACTTAACCAAAGAAGTAAAGGACCCATTCACAGAAAACTACAGGACACTGAAAAAAGAAATAGAGGAAAATTTTAAAAAGTGAAAGTATATACCTTGTTCATCGATTGAAAAAATTAACGTAATTAAAATGTCTATACCACCCAAAGCAATCTATAGATTCAATACAATCCCCATTAAGATACCAATGACATATTGCGCAGAGCTAGAAAAAATACTCCAAAAGTTTATATGGAACCAAAAAAGACCCTGAATAGCCACAGCAATCTTGAAAAAGGAGAACAAGGTAGGAGGAATCACAGTATCCGATATCAGATTATACTACAAAGCCATTGTAATCAAAACAGCCTGGTACTGACACCAGAACAGGCATATAGATCAACAGAACAGAGAACCTGGAAATTGACCCACGACATTATGCTCAATTAATATTTGACAAAGTTGGCAAGAGTATACAATGGAGTAAAGACAGCCTCTTTAATAAATGATGTTGGGAAAATTGGACAGCTACATGCAAAAAAATGAAACTAGACCACCAACTTATACCATACACAAGAATAAACTCAAAATGGATAAAAGACTTAAATGTGACTTGTGAATCCATAAAAATCCTAGAAGAAAATGTAGGTAACAAAATTTCAGACATCACATGCAGCAGAATTTTCACTGATACAACACGTAAGGCAAGAGAAACAAAGGAAAAAAATTAATACATGGGACTACATCAAACTAAAAAGCTTCTGCACAGCAAAAGAAACAACCATCAAAATGGAAAGGGAACCCACTATATGGGAGAGAATAATTGTCAATGATACATCAGATAAGGAGTTAATTTCCAAAATATATAGAGTACTCATACAACTCAACAAAAGGAAGACAAAAAACCCAATTAAAAAGTGGGCAGAGGACCTAAATAAACACCTCTCCAAACAGGACATAGAAATGGCCAAGAGACATACAAAGAAATGCTCAACGTCACCAATCATCAGAGAGATGCAAATTAAAACGATTATGAGGTATCATTTCACACCTGCCAGAATGGCTGCCATCAACAAATCATCAAACAACAAGTGCTGATGAGGGTGTGAAGAAAAGGGGACTCTAGTACACTGCTGGTGGGAATGCAGACTGGTGCAGCCACTATGGAAAACAATATGGTGTTTCCTTAAAAAATTAAAAATTGAACTGCCATTTGATCCAGTGATCCCACTTCTAGGAATATACCCTAAGAAGCCTGAAACACCAATCAGAAAGAATATATGTACCCCTATGTTCATAGCAGCACTATTTACAATAGCTAAGATCTGGAAACAGCCCAAGTGTCCATCAATAGATGAGTGGATAAAAAAGCTGTGGTACACATACACAATGGAACACTATGCAGCTGTAAGAAAGAAAGATCTCTTATCCTTTGAGATGACAAGGAAAGACCTGGAGAGTATTATGCTAAGCGAAATAAGCCAGTCAGAGAAAGACAAATACCATATGATCTCACTTATTTGCAGACTATGATGAACAAAATAAGCTGATGAACAAAATAGACCCAGAGACACAGAAAAGGAGTACAGTTCAGACTGACAAACCTCAGAGGAGGGGACTGGGGTGGAGGGATGAGATATACCAAAGATCCTATATGCATATATGAGTAACCAATGGACATAGATAACAATGCTGGGGGGGTGGGGATGGGGGCGCGGGATCAAGAGGAGGGTGTCAAGCGGGGAAAAGGAGAAATATCTGTAACAAAAATAAATTAATTTTAAAAAAAACAATAAAAACCCTACTTGAAATGCAGAAATCAAAAAATCAAGAAATTCTGGTGATTTTAAAATTCTGTTGACCTTGAGTCATTGGTTAGCTTAAATCCTGCATAATCAAAACCCGTGTCTCAACTACCAACTAGTTACCGTAAAGTAGTTTTATTTATTTTTTTAAAGTCAGGATAAAATACTTCTTTCTCCTTATTTACCAAGTTTGTATTTAATATTTTGTTTTTCTGACATCCATAAAAGATAAGTTGAACATATAATTGTCCAAACCCAGACATTTCTAAGTAAAAGGAACGCTATTAATAACTATACTTAGATGACAGAATCAGCATCTGCCTGCCTTTGGTAAACCAGGATGGAAAGCCACCCTATTCAAGGATGACAAATGGGGTTTTAGGTTTTGACTTCTGTTTTGTATTTTCTTTAAAAAAAAAAAACTGGGGTAACATTGGTTAATAACATTGTAGAAGTTTCAGATGTACAATTCCATAATACATCATCTATATATTACATTGTGTTCACCACCCAAAATCTGGTCTCATTCCATCACCTTATATTTGATCTCCTTTACTCTTTTCATCCTGCCCCACAACCCATTCCCCTCTCGTAACTATCATACTGTTGCTTGAGTCTATGAGTTTGTTTATTTGCTTTACTTGTTCACTTACTGCTTTCAGTTTTATATCCCACATATGAATAAAATCATATGCTTGTTGTCCTTTTCCATCTGACTTATTTCTCTTAGCATTATAATCTCAAGATCCATCCATGTTGTCTTAAATAGTGGTTTCATCTTTTTGATGGCTGAGTAGTATTCCATTGTACATATGTACTACATCTTCTTTATCCAATCATCTGTCAAATTACACTTAGGTTGTTTCCATGTCTTGGGTATTGTAAAATAATGCTGCAGGGATACACATATCTTTATAAGTAAATGTTCCCCAAATTTTTAGGTTGATAGCCAGAAGAGGGATTACTGGGTCATACAGTAGCTCTAAATTTTTTGAGGAACCTCCATACTGCTTTCTATAATGGCTGCACCAATTTGGAAATTGTATTACTTTTATATATAAAAGACTTAAAGAAGAGTTGTGATTGCTGACCTTTTAAAGGCTTGTAAGATTTCATCTGGGAATACATATATGGGCCTAGTGCTTTTCTGTCTGTGGTGATTCAGACCTTCTGTCTATTTTGAGGTAAATTTTGGTTAGTTTTACTCCTTTAGACAATTTATTTCACAGTGTTTTCAAAGTAGTTACAGTCAGTTCAGCCTGCTGTAGAGAAAGACCACAGACAGATAACTTGAAAACAACAGAAATTTCTTCTTCACAGTTTTGAGGCTGGAAGTCGATCAGGGTGCCAGCATGTCTGTGTTCTGTTAAAGCCTCCCCGGGCTGTAGACTCCCAGGGTGCCAGACCTGGCTGAGTGGAGAGAGCATGCAGGAGGCACAAGGGGGCTCTCTGGGCTTCTTCTATCAGGAATTAATCTCAATCGTGACCTAATCACCCCCCAAAAGTCCCACTTCCTAATACCATGGCTTTGGACATTAGGATTTCAAAATCTGAACTGGGGGAGGGACACACACATCCAGATATAGCAGAAGTCTCACAGTTTTCTATTTTAAGTTTAACTCATCTTTATGAGGCATCATTTGCATTAAAGACAATACACCATTCTAAGTGCAGGGTTTGGTGAGTTTTGACCCATGTACATGTCTCTCTCTCTCTCTCTTTCTCTCTTTCTCCAGTGTTTTAAAAATTGGCTTTGTTGTTTATGGGGACTGCTGGGCCTGTGCCCTTCCTCCACTTTTGTATGACAACTTTTTCCTTTGCCTCTAATGTCCCTGACCTTCTCAATTTGCATTGTACTCCCCACAGGCTTTCCTCAGCTCAGGCTCTCAATAAAATAAGGTGATGGAATGTATGTGATTACATGTATGCGATTATGTGATTATTTTACATAAGATTATAGTGCCAGTATTGCTAGAGATTTTCTCTCCCTTGGTGCCCATGTGACCTGTACCCCATTTCCCCTGTTGTTAACATGTATCACCACAGTACCACCTGTCACAAGTAATAAACCAACATTGATCCATTACAGTTAACTAAACTCCATATTTTATTCATGCTTTACTTTTTTCCTTAATGTCATTTTTCTGATCTAGGGTATTATGCAGGATACCATATTACATTTATTCATCATATCTCCTTAGTCTCCTCTGGTCTGTGAAAGTTTCTCATATTTTCCTTGGCTGATGACCTTGAAAGTATTGAAGAATTTTGGTCAGTTATTTTGTAGAATGTCCTTCAGTTGGGCATGTCAATGTTTTCCTCATGATTCGATTGGGATGATGGGTTTGAGAGAAAGATCACAGAGGTGATATAATCATATCATATTAAAGGTACATGCTATCAAACTGATTTATCACTGATTATGGTAAGTTTGCTCACCCAGCCAAGGTGTTGTCTGTTAGATTTCTTTGCTGTAAAATAACTATTTCCCCCCTTCCCATTCTCCTATCTTTGGAAACACATCACTAAGCACAACTCACACTCAAGATATGGGAAGTGAGGCTCCACTTCCCTCAGGGGCAAGAATCTACATAGATGATTTGGAATTCTTCTCCACAGGAGATTTCTCTCTTCTCCCTCATTTAAAACATTTATTCAATAACTTAATTATTTTAGTACTGACTCATAGGTATTTACTTCATGCTTTGAGTCATAACCCAATACCACATTGTTTATATTGTTGCTAAAATATCCCAGCTTTATCCATTGAGAGCTCTTCCAGGTTGTCTTCTGTGTCCTGTCGACATACCCCAAACCTTCTGGTTTTTAGGGCTTGCTTCCTTATGTTGAGGCACTAAAGGTATCCTAGGCTCAATTGTGTATTCCTGGCCCCTTCCCAGAGATACCATTTGTCCAAGGAGCCCTGGTTCCTTTTATTGGCAAATTGTATTAGAAACCAGGTCTAGACACTGGGTTTGCTCATTATTTCCAGGGAGGGTATGGGGGGGGCGGTCATTGTGTCTATGTCCTCTCAGTGGGCAGAGCTAAGAAATATATGTATATACACTAACTCATGTATATGTACATATCTGTAGTTATTTCTGTATCTATATAGCTATATTTTTATTAAGCTAAACAAGTGTTTATACTGATTTTTTACTCCAATCCAACACAACATGGTTCATTCTAGCCTTTTCCTCTTGTCTCTCTGTATTTCCCCTTCCAACAGTGAGAAGCCTGTCTCCCACCATCTGCTAGGCATGGCCTTTGTCACTTCCATCCTCACAGATATGAGGAATGGAGACATAGTTGGAGAAATTGGCAGGAACGTTTTTGCAATTTGACTCTCAAAATTCTACCAGTGAGGGATGTTCTTTTGCTTTGGGAATCCCTGTGCTATGTATTCCAAGGACTCCATTAAAAATAAATAATTACTATGTTATGTTAACCATGTGAAGAAGTATAGTGAAAGGCAGATTGATAAATAAGAGTGAATAGTAATACCAGAAATCATTTACCAAGAGCTTTTGAAATAATTCACCAAATATACATTTAGGTTTTGAAGTTTCATCCAGTGGCAGGGTTGTAGCGAATATTCCTCGACCACCTCACGCCAAGGTCTGGCCCCAGCAGATGTCTGCTACTCTGGGTGAATTAGAAGTTACGCAGATACCTTGCCATTATTAATCACTGCCTCTATTGTCAAAAGCTATTTGTGGATATTGTATCTTATTCTATCTAAAAATTATTCCAATGTATTTATGGTTGGCTCTCCTTTTGTACTACTATTTGGCATATGAAAATGGTGCTCTGCAAATCAGAGAGCAGTGAAAGTAATAATTTGTCCACACGAATCAGACGCTGATGTACTACAGTCCTGTAACGTCTCTCATATATCCTCCTTTGTATCGCCAACCACTGTGGAGTTGTTTTTTTTTTTTTTTTTCAGATGTGCAAAGAAAATTGCAGCTATTTAAAATAACCCAGAGAGGGAGAACGATAGGCAATATCCTAACTACCTTAGCCCTTTACATTTCTGCAGCCTGTTGCCAAGGAAACCACCAGGGACTTTAGGGAAATTTGTGGATATTTAAAATGGATTGTGCCTGCACATAGATAGACACTTGCACAATTCACACTGCAGAATAAAAAGCTTCCAGTCCTGCAATATTAAGCCTGGAATGTCAAGGGCTGAAGATGGGGAATAACAAGATGTAAAGGTTTATTCACTTATATGCCAAAGAATGTGCTATATATAGTATTGCAGATTATTATTAGGATAGGCTGTTTGAAAAAAGAGAGAGAGAAATCTAGCTGGAAGAGTAAATAGTGCAGTGCAAACCTATAAATCTTACATTTTTATTTGTATACATGATTTTCAATTTTTACCTTGCATCACCGTTTTCACAATTAATTCCCAAGATATGTGTCAGTTCTTAAAATCTAAAAAGGAAGGCAAATGCATTCCTTGATGAGGCTCTGTTGGAAACTGACTGAATTCTATGCAAATGCAGACATGAATCTTTATTCACAATACTGTGTGTGAAGTGCAGGTATTGGAAGGGAATAGAGACGGGTTGACATAGCCAAACCCTTGAGCTAGTGTTTCACCTTCTGTATGTTTATGTCTTTCTCTTATTTTTACCTCTTTACAAATTTTTGCTGAAGATGTGATATTTCTAGTGAGACAACTGACCACCGAGTAAAAAGCAAGTATGCAAATGGATTTCCAAATGCTATTCTCGCGTATATCAATGGTTCATTTTTGAACCTATACTCAGAGTCTTACTATCCCTCGACATTCAGGATGACTTTTTAATACTCTGCACACACTCTTTGTCACATCGGAGACTCAGCCTCACCCTGAGTGTATGAGTATGACCACACAGTTCATCTCAATGGACTCTAGAAGTTCTGTGCAAGAGGGCTGCAGAGCCCAGATCTCTGCCCAAACCATGCATGGCATGGACCTTCTACCTTTCATAGCTCTAGAGTTCAAACATTGAAAATCCATGAAGTCAGAAGCAAACCACAAGCTACAACAGCTCAAAAATAGGCTGTTTCTCTATCTCTTAGTAATGTAACGTTATGAGGTGTTACAACTTCTATCACATTCATTCATGGAAATACGTTTTCAATGAAAAATAGTTATATAAATATCACTTTCACACACTAGCTGAAGATTCATAATGACCCCAGGTGACTAAGTTTCCTGTTCCAAATTCCTTCTAAATTTATCAAAACAGTACAAAAATGGGAGGAATTGTGCATTGGTACCAGAAATGAAGGGAAGGTATTATTATAATGCAAATAACACAGAGAGATTTTAGTTAGATATTTTCCAGATAGAGTTCAATTGAAAATAATTTTAATGAGTAAGACCTGAATGACAAGAGACAAACATTTGGACCTAGCCGAAGCTAATTGATAAGGGCACAGAGCTGGAGACACGCAGGGAGCATTTGCTGGTATCTTTTTCTCTAGTACTAACAGACGGCATTAGAAAATAATTCCATGGGAAGCCTAGGGCACCTTCAAATTAAAACAAAACAAAACAAAAAACTCAGTGGGCATCAATAACTGTTCTCTCCCCTAACATGATGGGGCTTGTCTCTACATGAATGGGCTCACTCACTACCAGTTGCTGTGAGCACCGGCACCAACTGCACAGTGAGGAGAAAAGATTGGTATACCCCGCTCCTTTTGAGGGAAATGTTGATTATCAATAAAATCTCATCAGTGTTAGGGGAAAAAAGGAAACACCAGAACATGTAGCCTATGAGAAGGTGAAGGTGCTGTGTAATAAGATGAGGTGAGCACCTCCAAATCAGAGGAAGAAACGACTTTAAAAATAAAATAAATACTACGGAATAAAAGGTAGATTTTAGAAAGTGTCTGCTTTGTCTTGCAGTAAAAAGAAAAAGAAATGAACACCATGAAACAAGAGATGAAAGATGATAGGATAAGACAATAGACAGAGATATAAAAAGGAGCAAGCTGGGAGCCAGACAGAGGGCGAAAGGAGCTGAATGAGATAAGGAAAAAATGAAAGGAAACAAAAGATACAATACCTAATTTTAAAACTGCTTTGAAAGCAGTAAAGAATCCATACTATAAACACTGAATCAGTGATGTGAAAGCTGAAATTTTGAGCTACTGAAAGTTTTTATTATTCAGCAACAATAAATTGCTTACAGTTAGAGTGAGTTTTAAAAATCACAAATATAAGAGTAACCAAAGGAAAAAATGAATGAGGACTATAGAAGAAGTTTATATATTTTAAGAGAATCTAATAAATAAATGTAATAATGATCACTTTTATAAACAATAGAAAAGCATCATATAATTGAGAAGCTCCAAAGTACAATTAAGTAGAAAAGTAAATACATAAAATACAGAAATAAAAATGCTAAAAATGAGCTAAGACAAATAAATAAATATATATGAACATAAAAAAGGAATGCCTAAGCTAATACTTTTGAAAAGCTTACTGAAATACATAATGTTCTAGGAAAATATAAATTAACCAAAAACTATTTCCCCGAAGTTCAGTAATTTAAAAAGACAATTATCACAAAAGACATTTCACAACAAATATTCCAGATTTCCTAAGGAGAGTTTTCAGATTCATTTGGTATTATAATTTCTTCCAAATTTACAGGAAACAAATAATTGTCTCCTAGATATAGGTCTAGGGCATAGAAAAAGAAGAAAGCCACATTAATTTGTTTTTAGAGGATAACATAACTCGTTAGCAAAAACTGTCAGAAAAACTAGAGATATAACTCATTTAAGAATATTCTTTTTTTTTTTATTAATTTACTTTTGTTACAGATGTTTCTCCTTTTTCCCCCATTGACTCCCTCCTCCCACTCCCTCCCTGCCCCGTCCCCAGTCTTGCTGTCCATTTCCATTGGTTATGAGTACATTCGTACAAGTTCTGTGGTTCATCGCTCCCCTCCCCCACCCCCTCTTCTGGCAATTGTCAGTCTGTACCCCACTTCCACGTCTCCGGGACTACCCTGTTCCTCAGACTGTTATGTTCATTATATTCCAGAAATAAATGAGATCATATGATATTTGTCTTTCTCTGCTTGGCTTGTTTCGCTTAGGATAATAGTTTCCAGGTCTCCCATGTCGTCTCAAAGGATAAGAGATCTTTCTTTCTTACAGCTGCATAGTACTCCACTGTGTATATGTACCACAGCTTTTTTATCCATTCATCTACTGATGGACACTTGGGCTGTTTCCAGATCTTAGCTATTGTAAATAGCGCAGCTATGAACATGGGGGTACATATATTCTTTCTGTTTGGTGTTTCAGGCTTCTTAGGGTATATGTCTAGGAGTGGGATCACTGGATCAAATGGTAATTCAATTTTTAATTTTCTGAGGTAACACCATAGTGTTTTCCATAGTGACTGCACCAGTCTGCATTTCCACCAGCAGTGTATTAGAGTCCCCTTTTCTCCACACCCTCGCCAACACTTGTTGTTTGATGCTTTGTTGATGGCGGCTATTCTGACAGGTGTGAGGTGATACCTCATTGTTGTTTTAATTTGCATCTCTCTGATGATTAGTGATGTTGAGCATTTCTCCATATGTCTCTTGGCCATTTGTATGTCCTGTTTGGAGAGGTGTCTATTTAGTTCCTCTGCCCATTTTTTAATTGGGTTCTTTGTCTTCCTTTTGTTGAGTTGTATGAGCACTCTATATATTTTGGAAATTAATCCCTTATCTGATATATCATTGGCAATTATGCTCTCCCATACAGTGGGTTGCCTTTCCACTTTGATGGTTGTTTCTTTTGCTGAGCAGAAGCTTTTGAGTTTGATGTAGTCCCATGTGTTCATTTTTTCCTTTGTTTCTGTTGCCTTAGGTGATATATCAGTGAAAATTCTGCTGCGTATGATGTCTGAAATTTTATTGCCTACATTTTCTTCTAGGAATTTTATGGATTCATGAGTCACATTTAAGTCTTTTATCCATTTTGAGTTTATTCTTGTGTATGGTGTAAGCTGATGGTCTAGTTTCATTTTTTTGCATGTAGCTGTCCAATTTTCCCAACACCATTTATTAAAGAGGCTGTCTTTACTCCATTGTATGCTCTTGCCACCTTTGTCGAGTATTAATTGAGCATAATGTTTTGGGGCAATTTCTGGGTTCTCTGTTCTATTCCATTGATCTATGTGCCTGTTCTTGTGCCAGTACCAGGCTGTTTTGATTACAGTAGCTTTGTAGTATAACCTGATGTCTTATATTGTGATCCTGCCTACTTTGTCCTTCTTTTTCAAGATTGCTGTAGCTATTCGGGGTCTTTTTTGGTTCCATATGAACTTCTGAAGTATTTGTTCTAGTTCTGTGAAATATGTCATTGGTATTTTGATGGGGATTGCTTTAAATCTGTAGATTGCTTTGGGTAGTATGGACATTTTAATGATGTTAATTCTTCCAATCCATGAACAAGGTATGTGCTTCCACTTTTTTATATCTTCCTCTATTTCTGTTTTCAATGTCCTGTAGTTTTCTGCAAATAGGTCCTTTACTTCTTTGGTTAAGTTTATTCCTAGGTATCTTAATTTTTTTTGCCGCGATGGTAAATGGGATTTTATTTTTTAGTTTCTCTTTCTGTGAGTTCATCATTGGTGTATAAGAATGCCATCGATTTCTTGACGTTAATTTTGTATTCTGCTACTTTGCCAAATTCATTTATTAAGTCTAGTAGATTTTTGATGGAGTCTTTAGGGTTTTCTATGTATAATATCATGTCATCTGCGAATAATGACAGTTTCACTTCCTCCTTTCGAATTTGGATCCCTTTTATTTTTTCTTCATGTCTGATTGCTGTGGCTAAGACTTCCAGTATTATGTTAAATAAGAGTGGTGAAAGTGGGCATCCTTGTCTTGTTCCTGTTCTTAAGGGAAATGCTTTAATTTTTGTCCATTGAGTATGATGTTGGCTGTAGGTCTTTCATATATGGCCTTTATAATGTTGAGATATGATCCCTCTATTCCCAAATTGCTGAGCGTTTTTATCAGAAATGGGTGCTGGATTTTGTCAAATGCTTTTTCAGCATCTATTGATATGATCATATGGTTTTTATCTTTCATTTTGTTTATGTGATGTATGACATTTATTGATTTGCGAATATTGTACCAGCCTTGCATCCCTGGGATGAATCCCACTTGTTCATGGTGAATAATTTTTTTGATGTATTGCTGGATCCGATTTGCTAGTATTTTGTTCAGGATTTTGGCATCTATGTTCATCAGGAATATTGGCCTGTAGTTTTCTTTCTTTGTAGTGTCTTTTTCTGGTTTTGGAATTAGAATTATGCTGGCTTCATAAAAGGAGTTTGGAAGTCTTCCTTCTTCTTGAATTTTTTGGAATAGTTTGAGGAGAATGGGTGTTAGTTCTTCTTTGAATGTTTGGTAAAACTCCCCTGTGAAGCCATCAGGGCCTGGGCTTTTGTTTGCTGGGAGGGTCTTGATTACATCTTCAATTTCCTTCATTGTTATTGGCCTGTTCAAGTTTTCTATCTCTTCCTGGTTCAGTTTTGGGAGACTATGTGTTTCTAGAAATGTGTCTATTTCGCTTAGATTGTCAAATTTGTTGCCATATAAATGTTCATAGTATTTGTTCACGATCCTTTGTATTTCTGTGGTGTCAGTTGTTACTTCTCTTTCATTTCTGATTTTTTGTGTATTTGGGTTCTCTCTCTTTGTTTCTTGGTGAGTCTAGCTAAGGGTCCATCAATCTTGTTTATCTTTTCAGAAAACCAGGTCTTTGTTTCATTGATCCTTTGAATTGTTTTTTTGGTCTCCATGTCATTTATTTCTGCTCTGATCTTTACTATTTCCTTCCTTCTACTTGCTCTAGGGTTTTCTTTTTGTTTGCTTTCTAGTACCTTAAGTTGTGAGGTTAGGTAGTCAATTAGAAATTTTTCTTCTTTCTTGAGGTGGGCCTGTAGTGCTATGAACTTCCTTCTCAGAACTACTTTCGCTGCATCCCATAGATTTTGTGTTGTTGTGTGTTCATTTTCATTGGTTTCCAGGAAGTTTTTAATTTCTTCCTTGATCTCCATGGTAACCCATTCATTGTTCAGTAACATGCTATTTAGCCTCCATGTGTTCAAATGTCTTTGCATGTTCTTGTTGTAATTGATTTCTAGTTTCATGCCATTGTGATCTGAGAAGATGCTTGATATGATTTCAATCTTCTTGAACTTGTAGAGACTTAGTTTGTGCCCTAACATATGGTCTATCTTTGAGAATGTCCCGTGTGCACTTGAGAAGAATGTGAATTCTGCAGTTTTGAGGTGTAATTCTCTGTATATATTTATTAAATCCATTTGATCTAGTGCTTCATTTAGAATTTCTGTTTCCTTGTTAATTTTTTGTCTAGATGATCTATCCAGTGATGTCAGTGGGGTGTTGAAGTCTCCTGCTATGATTGTATTGCGGTCGATTTCTCCTTTGAAGTCCTCCAGAAGATTTTTAATATATTTTGGTGCTCCTATATTAGGTGCATATATGTTTACCAAGGTTATATCTTCCTGTTGGATAGACCCTTTCAATATTATGTAGTGGCCTTCTTTGTCTCTAGTTAGGGTCTTCAATTTGAAATCTAATTTATCAGATATGAGTATTGCTACCCCAGCTTTTTTTCCTTTCCGTTTGCTTGGAAGATTTTTTTCCATCCCTTTACTTTCAACCTATGTGAGTCTTTTGTTGTGAGGTGGGTCTCTTGTAGACAACATATATGTGAATCATGCTTTCTTATCCAGTCATCTACTCCGTGTCTTTTTATCGGAGCATTCAATCCACTTACATTTAAGGTGATTATTGATATGTACTTATTTATTGCCATTTTTGTACAGTGTGGTTATATTTTTCTTCCTATTTCTTCTTCTAATTACAGCAGTCCTTTTAACATTTCTTGCAGTGCTGGTTTGGTGCTAATATATTCCCTTGGCCTTTTTTTTGTCTGGGAAGCTCTTTATTTGACCTTCTATTTTGAATGATAGCCTTGCTGGATAGAGTAGTCTTGGATTCAGATCCTTGTTTTTCATGACCTTGATTACTTCATGCCATTCCCTTCTGGCCTGTAGTGTTTCTGTTGAGAAGTCAGCTGATAGCCTGATGGGGGTTCCTTTGTAGGTAACCTGTTGCTTAGCTCTTGCTGCCTTTAGGATTTTCTCTTTGTCTTTAATTTTTGGCATTTTCATTATTATGTGTCTTGGTGTGGGCCTGTTTGGGTTCTTCTTACTTGGGGCTCTCTGTGCTTCTTGAACTTGAATGCCTTCTTCCTTCACCAGGTTAGGAAAGTTTTCCATCACTATTTCTTCAAATATATTCTCTAACCCTTGCACATTTTCTTCTTCTTCGGGGCCTCCTATGATGCAAATGTTATTACGTTTCCAGTTGTCCCACAGTTCTCTTAAGCTATCTTTCTGTTTTTTAATTGTTTTTTCCTTTTGGTTTTCTGATTGATTGATTTTTTTCTACTCTGTCTTCTAATTCACTGATCCGGTCCTCTGCTTCCTCTACTCTGCTGGTCAGTCCTTCCAATGTGTTCTTTATTTCTGCTATGTCATTCTTCATTTCCACTTGGTTGGTTTTCATGGTGTCGATGTCCTTACTCATGCTGTTTAGTTTCCTCAAGATCATGGCTCTGAACTCTACCTCTGATAATTTACTTAATTGCATTTCATTTATCTCATCTTCGGTAGAGTTCTCTTGTTCTTTCATTTGGGATCTGTTTCTTTGTTTCACCATTTTTGCTATCTCAGTGGGTTTTGGAGCCTGCCAAATTTTCCCTGTGGGTGTTGGTGTTTTGCTATTTGTGGCTCCCTCTACTGGCTTTGGATGAGCGTGGAGGGCCCTCCTTAAACACCACTGTCAAGTCTCACTTTCCTGGGTAGTTTTACAAGCTCAGGAAAGGTTCAGTTATGCTCTAGCTTTCTGTCTGGAGGCTATTAGCCTCAGTTACTTGAAAAAGGCTTAGGATCTCAGTTGAATGAGAAACTCCCTCAGGTGTTTATAGTGTAAGAGGATTTCCCGAGAGTGGGGCCAATGCTGGTTGTTAATGAGCCTCAATTTGCATTTCTTTGGCTCTTTGCCTCACCTGCGAATCCCCGAGGGAGGGGCTTCCACAGCTCCGGGAAGGAGCAAACTTGGCTGCAGTTCTGTGTAAGCGGGAAGGAGCTGCCTGGCCACCACCATCCTTTGTGGCCGCAGCTCAGCACAAACTCTGAGCGCCCTCCAAATCCCAGGTGTCCCCACAGAGTTCCAGTCCAGTCCGCCCTCCCTCTGCTGGAGCCCCAGGTGAGTGGCTGTGGCTATTTAGCGCTCTGTCCTGGCCCTCTGTGCTGTGGAGCAGCTTGGGGTCTTAACCCCGAGGGCGGGCACCGCCACTGCTCACAGCTCAGGCCGCTGCTGTCCGTGGGCTCCTGGCCTGCCACCCTCACGCACCTCCACAAATCCTACTAGGCTCATTCAGTCTCCCTGGTTGTATGGTCCTCTCCCGCTGCTTTTCTGTTGCTTTTTCCTGACGATTTGTCTTTATTTTAGTTGTAATTCCCATTTGGTCCTGGGAGATCGTCTGTGTAGCTTCTATTCACTCCACCGCCATTTTCTCCTCTCTCATTTAAGAATATTCTTAATGAAATACTAGCAAAACAAATCTAGAATGTTATTAATGAAGTAATAAAAACATATCCAAGTAGGGTATATTCTAGTAAGATTATGAAGATGATTATTAGAAAACCTTATTAATATGTAGTCATATATGAGAAACAAAGAACAAAAATTATATAATAGTTGTAGGTGCTGAGAAAACATATGATAATGTTCAACGTTTATTCCTGAGATAAAAGTGGTTTCAGCTATCAGAAAACTGGACTCTTCCTTAGTATTATAAAACCCTTAATAGTGTTGCAGAGTCAGTTCTCCCTCAAATTATCTACAGATTCAATTCAATCCCAGTCAAAGCCCCAGCAGGTGTGTGTAGATGTGTGTGTGTGTGTGTGTGTGTGAGTGTGTGTGTGTACACAAATCAACATGCTGATTCAAAGGTGTATATGAACCGGCCAAGAAGAAAGCTAAGCCAATAGGGAAGAACAAAGTCTGTGGATTTTACAATAATGGGATCCAAATCTAAATAAATCTATGGTGAAAAAAAAACAGTGATATTTTCAAAAAAATTGATGAATAAAATAAGAGTAGAGCAAATGAAGTCCAGAGGGTGGAAGAGGAATGACTGAAGTAAAGGAGTTAGGGAGTTAGGACCCGAATCTTCTAGGGTATTGTAGGCCATTGTAAGGACTTAGCCTTCACTCTGTATGAGATCAGAAGCCACTGGAATTGTGTGCACATAATGAAAAAAAATCTTATTTATATTCCAAAATTATTACTCTGGCCCTTATGCTGAGAACAGAGAGTAGAGAGGGCATAGATTAGAACAGTTTGAGACTAGTACAGTAATTTAAGCAAAGGATTATGTTGGCTTGCAGCAAAGCTCCAACACTGGACCTGGTAAGAGGTAGTCAGATATTGAATTTATTTAAAAGGATTTCCTGATGGATTGGGTATGCAATATGAGAGAGAAGTTAAGGACTACTCCCAAAGTTTGGATCCTGAACTAGAGGAATAAACAAGTTGTAAATTACTAAACTGGGAATTATTATGGGGAAAACATATTGACTGGGGAATCAGGACCTCCTTTATGGACAAAATACGTTTGAAATGTCTATTAGATAGCCAAGTGAAGATGCCAAATAAGCAATTGGATATCTAAATCTGGAGTATCAAAGAGAGGTATGAATTGGAAATCATTTAGTATATACTTGTGTTTGGACCCAAGGCATATTTCTTACCTAGAGGGTAAGAAGTATGTAGACTTAGCCCTGGGTCACTTTGACCTTGGAGATAGTAACCTACTCTGACAAAAATGAATTCTGCCTCAAGGATAATGAAGACATAATTGGCTGTTAGTTTTGACAACCTGTAGATCACTGCTAACTTTGATAAAAGTTATGTTGGTTAGGTGGGCAGTAAAGACTGCTGGAGTCAATTTAAGAAAAAGTAAGTTTGCCCTGGTTGTTGTGGCTCAGTTGGTTGGAGCATCATGGGTTCTAGAAGGTCGTGGGTTTGAGTCCCAGTCAGGAAACATACTTAGGTTGTGGTTTTGACCCCAATCAGGGCGAGTACAGGAGGAAACCGATTGATGTATCTCTCTCACATTGTTGTTTCTCTCTATATCTCTCTCTCCCTTCCTCCCTCTCTAAAATCAATTTAAAAAGTAAGTTTGAATATAGATTTTATTATTAGATGATAGTGCATGAATTTAATTTTCTTGGGTAGAATAAAGATAAAATGGCAACGTTCTCAGGTCCTGTTGTCAGGTGATACATGCTGATGTATTAAGCAGCAAAAGGTCAGGCAACTTGCATTTAAAATAGCAAAAATTACATCTACAGGGACAGATAAAGAAAATGTGGCAAAGTACAATAGAAAGAATTGGGGATAACAACAAAGGCTTTACTTCAAAGGAAATAGATGTAAAGGAGTGGAGATAAAGAAGAGATGGATGGGAAGGGAAGGTTGAGAGAAATCTTTGAATGAGTGATGTGACATCATGTTTGAAGACTTGTGGGCATAATCCAGAAGAGTATAAAAAAATTGATGAAGCAGAGAAAAGAGGAAGGGATACAGTTGCTAAAGCAACATTCTTGAGTGAGCCAGATGTGACAGGATCTCATGTACCAGTGGACACAGCCTAACTTTTCTTTTCTTCTTGAATTTCTCCATATTTTCCAAATTGTCTGTGATAAATATATAACAGTATCACACTGTGGCACCTGACACAAATCCCATTTTATATCATAAGATTCAGTTAAGTTTCTCTAAATATTTTATTCCTCTCAGTATTTAAAAAGCAGAAGAGGCGCAAAGGTAATTCTTTGTTGTTGTTTTTTTAATCCTCATCCAAGGATATTTTTCCAATTATTTTTAGACAGACTGGGAGGGAGGGAGAGAGAGAGAGAAACATCGATGTCAGAGAGATACATTGACTGGTTGCCTCCCACATGATCCCAACCAGGGCCAGAAATGAATCACAACCGAGGTATGTGCCCTTGACCAGAATCGAACCTGTGACTCTTTGGTCCACAGGCTGAGTTGTAACTGCTGAGCCAAACCAGCCAGGGCAGAGGTAAGTCTTTAAAAAGAGGAAACAAGTATAAAAAAGAGACCTAATAACAGAATGTAAAAAAAAAAAAAAAGAAGAGCCAAATTGTGAAATTCTTTCATGCAGATTGAAAGGATGGAGACCAAGGGTTAGATGATCTGGTTGCTGGATGAAGAAAGGACAGGCATGAGTGGGGCATGGTCTGTGAACTCCTGGCCCGTTCAAGGAACCAGCCTTCTACCCACTTGTGTAGTTTCATGGGAACACCGCCACCTTCATTCACCTGCATATTCCCTATGGCTGCTTCCACCCTAAAATGGCAGATTTGGGTATGTATGGCCCACAAAGCCTAAAATATTCACTCTCTTGTACCTTCCCCCAAAAAAGTTGGCAAACAATAGAACCCTGTTATTCAAAATGTAGTCTCCAGACTAGCAGCCATCAGCGTCACCTGGTTATGTATTAAAAATGCAGGACCTCTGCCTGCCCAGTGTGGTTCAGTGGACTGAGAGTTGTCCCATACACCAAAAGGTCACTGGTTTGATTCCCAGTCAAAGCACATACCTGGCTTATAGGCTCAATCCCCAGTTGGAGGCATGCAGGAGACAACTGATTGATGATTCTCTCTCGTCAATGTTTCTATCTTTCTCTCCTTCTCCCTTCCTCTCTATCTCAAAATCAATAAAAATATATTTGGAAAAAATATGCAGGACTTCTGGCTCTATCCGAAACTTACTGAGTCAGAATCTTTATGTTAACACACTCCCAAGGTGATCCAATGTGCCTTAAAATTAGAGGAGCCCTTATGTAGATTGCATGCTGAGATAGAAAGTGTATTTTCTTGTTGTGCTCAGGTAACCAGACACGGGTGTTAGCCTTACCACCAACATTGTAGCATGAGATACACTTCTTTAAAGACTTTGTTTATTATCTATTAATATCAGATAAACATTTTTAAACTTATTTTTTATTATTGGCCACTAAGAGCCTCAGCAGAAAGATGGACCAAATTGACCATTTTCCTAGTGTTGTTGGTTACAGAGAGATTTTATAACATTTGTGACCCAAATTCAGACAATAAATGTTGTTCAGCCTCAATTGCTCCAGTTCATGTGCTTGGAAAATTCACCTGGCTGAGTTCTAGAATCAAAGTTCAACTGCTGTTATGATCACCTATTCCTGAACTCGCACACACACAAAGTATGCAGCATTCCAGCCAGGGTACCATAGTTGGAAAGTCAAAACCAAAGTTTACATAGGTCCATTCAAGTCAGCTCTTAATTATCCAGTGGGAAGTCAGGAAGACCACCTCTACTGGATTTAGGGGGTGTGATGTATAATATAAGAGCAAATTTACTTTCCTTGGTCTATTCTGTGAGGTTCCTGATTTAATTGTATCACTGTGTAGACTATAAGCTAATTGGAAGGCTAGGAAAGATGCAGAAAAACAGATAATGTCAATACATAATGAGTAATTAAATTTAAAACAAGTACTTATTGAACTCTACAAAGGGCGAGATAATGTGCATAAGTTAATGAATATGCAAAAGAATAATTAAAAGTTGACAAGTTTATTCTACAAACGAGAAAATCATATACATTTTAATTATTTTCAAACTTGGTTTAACTGCGAGAATATACCATAACAAGTTTTAAGCTCTATTTAGTATGTCAGTATTTTAAAGTTGGCTGTTGTTTTTTTTTTAATAACTGGAGTACATTAGGTATTTTGAAGTCAGAATAATTTAAAATCATGCCAATTTTTATATATCTTGCAAAGGAAATTTGAAAATATTTTTTTTCCCATGAGTATGGGGAGAATGACATGACTATATCATGGCTATATTTCCAAAGATACATAGCCCAAAAAACATAAAGAAAATTTTAGTACCTAAAAGAAAAATGTTCTGTTTAAAATAAATTTTGCCATGTGTTTATTCTTAATTATAGGTGATTTAACAATAGCTTTTATTATTTTTTCAAAGTGTAATGATAAACTTCAAGAAATATAGTTAAACTCTATTAAAAAAGTGAAATGGAAATGTTATGTTTCACATTGTCTAGAGTTCTCTGGGGTTTCTTGTATTTTAATTAGCTATTTAAATTTTAAGTTTCACTTCATTTCCTTTTCTATTCATTCCCATGAGGACTTTGTATTTTTGGATATAATTTAAATATCAAAAAATACTGAATAAAGCTAACGAGTAAAATTGTGGTATATTTAAGCTTGATCTAGGCCCAGGTGGGAAAATTACAAAAGTGAAGTGTGGGCCAGCCAGTGTGGCTCAATGGTGGAGCTGACCCATGCACCCAGAGGTCGCCAGTTCAATTCCTGGTCAGGGCACATGCCCAAGTTGTGGTCCCAACCCCCAGTGCTGGGCATGTAAGAGGCGGCCAATCAATGTTCTCTGTCATCGATGTTTCTATCTCTCTCTCCCTCTCCCTTTCTCTTTAAAATCAATGGAGAAAAGAAAATGTTTAAAAAAAAAAAAAAAAAAAGAAGACTTACACCACAGATGTTGAGAAGTGGACTCAGGCAAACCCAGGTCCAAGCTGTAGCAGATGTTGTAGAGTTCTATGCAGCCCCTGGAGTTGCTGCTGTAGGATGTTCATTGGTGCTCTCTCTCATCAATGTTTCTATCTCTCGCTCCCTCTCCCTTCCTCTCTCTCTAAAATCAATACAGAAAAAATAAAATAAAATCTACCCTGGCCACTTTGTAAAGAATCCATAGCAGATGCAACAGGATAAGCTGGGACGACAGTAGGAGAGCCCATGCCGCTGTTTTGGTAAGAAGGCAAGGTGGTGGTAAGTGGTGCTACTCTCAGTCTGCTGTGAGAGTGAAGCCAGTGTGAGGGAAACAGCAGAGTTAAGGGTTCGGTCTAGGTTTTGATCTGACAGCTAGAAGGCGGAGAGTACCATTTAGTGAGACTGGGGAAAATTAGTAGGACCAAGCTTGAGGAAGAAAATTAACATTTTTATTTTAGACCTGTTGTGTTGACATCTCATTACTCCTCAAGTGGAAGTCTATAATTCTGGAACTCTAGGATAAAAGAAAGTTCAAGTGAGTGAAATCATCAAGAGTGTAAATTATGGCCCTGGCCAGTTTGGCTCAGCGGTTAGAGCGTCGGCCTGCGGTCCAGAGAGACCCGGGTTCGGTTCCCGCTAGGGGCATGTACTTCGTTTGCAGTTTGTCCCCAGCCCTGGTTGGTCGTGTGGGTGGCAGCCACTCGATGTGTCCCTTTCACATCGATGTTTCTCTCTCTCTCTCTCTCTCTCTCTCTTCCTCTCTCTCCCTCCCACTCTATCTGAACAAAAAATGAAAATATGTCCTCGGGTGAGGATTAAAAAAAAAAAAAAAAAGAGTGTAAATTATGAAGAGAAACAATCTGATGACTGAGCCCTGGGAAAGGGGACAGACCCAGCAAAGTGACTGCAAACATGTGGAACAGGAAGTAAACTATATAGTTTACTTGAAAACATAGTGAACGGAAGCAAAGTAAAAAAAAAATTTTTTTTTCCTCCAGAAGAAAGAGACCAAACTGTCAATACTGCTGAGGTTGAACATCTGAGCCCAATAAGATGAATATTAGAATTGGCAAGTGGATGTCATGGGTGGCCTTCAAAACTGAAGTTTCTGCGGAGCAATGGCAACAAATTCCTGATGCAAATGTGTAAAAGAGAGAAGGAGAAATTTCCATTTCTAGTTATAAGGTTGACTATGTTTTGCAGACAAACACTTTCTGGGGCAGAACTGAAAAAATGTAAGAAACATCTCTTTTAAAGCATGGCTGAGCTGTCAGTAAAGTAAGAGACACAACCAAAACAAGAAACAATAAAAAATTGTGACCCCAAAGGAGCATACCCCAAGCTTCTCCTGGTCACCTATGAACATGGGTTTAATGACCCACAACCATTAGGACACAAATGACTAATCTTGGGACCTAAGCAAACTGAAAGTCAGGCTAGAGACCATGTATAAAGCCAGGATACTTTCTCTGGGTAGACCAGAAGAATATTCATTGCAAAGAGTAAGACTTTGTTTATTTTGTACATTTTCAGTTGTATGTAGCAAAGTAAAAAAGTTGTGTTATGTTAGGTGGAAGAACGACCTTGTTGTTGTCTTTATTTGGAGATTAACTATAGATTAAGAAGATGCACATGGGTGCCAAGTTGACAAGTGGTGGATCTGTGGTGACTAATTTTATGTCAACTTCGTTGGGTTACAGTTCCAGATAATTGGTCAAACATTAATTCTGGATAGTTCTGTGAAGGTGTTTGATTGGATGAGATTAACTTTTAAATAAGTGGATTTTGCATAAAGCAGATTATCCTCCAATGTATATGGATCTCAGCAAGAAGGAATCCTGCCTTCAGAGTGCCTGAGTCAACTCAGGCTGAAACAGCAGCTCTTCCCAGGTCTTCTCCAGCCTGCTTGTTGTCTGCCTTACAGATTTCAGATGTGCCAGCTCCAACTGTGTGAGCCAATTCCTTAAAAAGCAATCATCTCCCCAGTGATCCCACTTCTAGGAATATACCCTAAGAAGCCTGAAACACCAATCAGAAAGAATATATGTACCCTCATGTACATATATTCATGAGCATTATTTACAATAGCTAAGATCTGGAAACAGCCCAAGTGTCCATCAGTGGGCGAATGGATAAAATAGCTGTGGTACATATACACAATGGAGTACTATGCAGCTGTAAGAAAGATTTCTTATCCTTTGAGATGACATGGAGGGACCTGGAGAATGTTATCCTAAGCGAAACAAGCCAAGCAGAGAAAGACAAATATCACATGATCTCACTTATTTGTGGAATATAATGAACATAACAGTCTGAGGAACAGGGTAGACCCAGAGACGTGGAAGTAGGGTACAGACTGACAACTCTCAGAAGAGGGGGTGGGGGAAGGGAAGAGATAAACCACAGAACTTATACGCATGTATGCATAACTGATGGACATGGACAACAAAGCTGGGGACGGGGTTGGTGGGATGGGGAGGAGGGTGTCAATGGGGAAAAAAGGAGAAACATCTGTAACAAAAATAAATTAATAAAACAAAACAAAAAAAAAGCAATCATCTCTATCTGCCTATCTATCTATCTATCTATCTATCTATCTATCTATCTATCTATCTATCATGTATCTGTGGTTGATTCTGGTACTCTGGAGAACGCTGATTACTTTGTGTGCCACATGTTTGCAAAGTGACTGCAAACATGTAGCACAGGAAGAAACGGTGATAAAAGTAAATTGTAAACTTACTGATAAACCCAAATGACACAAATGACCAAACAGTAACAATGATGCTTAATTTATGATCTTAAAAAATTAAGAGAGAACAAAGAATCTTTACAGCTATAGCCAATAAGTCAGAAGGGAGTTGATAAGAGCAAAAACATTTTTCAAGAGGATTAGAAATATTGATGAAATATATTAATTTCATCATTATATAAAAACATGTATGCAAAACTTTCTAAGAAGACTAGAGCATGTTTATTTCCAACCAGTAGGAAAAATAAAATAAATAAATAAAAAAGTAAGAAGGGAGAGAGGAAGAAACAAAAAGCACAAAAATCAGATGATGAATATCAGTCTAGATATATCAGTAATCACAATCAATTTAAAGGAAAAAGACTTAAATTTAAAGATTAAAAAATAAAAAGCAGTAATTTAAGATGTGTCAGAAATATTTTAAAAATAAAGATTCAGAAAGAGTAACAATTAAAAGATGCAAACTAAAAATCTGGGTACATTAGGAGACTGAACCACACAGTAATTTGAATCAGGGAAGTTTAATATAATGAATATTTGAATTATGATGAAGAAGCAACTATAAAGATGTAATGAGAGTTCTGAAGGGTAGCCAAAGGCAAAGGAGAGTACTCAAGGAAGGACTGACTCGGAAGGGGAAAGAGCGCCTACAGGCTGGATGTCCCACCTCATTGAAGAAGGTGTGGGAGGAGCCCGAGGACAGAGCAGGCGTTTGCTGCATTTCCCGGAGCCAGAGTGACATCGCCATGGATGGTGCAGAGTTTCCTCCTTCCCATTTCATTTAACCCTAAACACTAATGGATCACAGGGAGTCAGACACTTCCAGGGGATGCAAATGTGACTAGTAGATAGGTATGAAGTGTCCTTACTCTCATGGAGAGACTGCAATTTAATGTTTGACGTTCCGCAGGGATAACAATGGAACACTCCAGGATCAACACTCTTCCCCCATATTGAAGACAATCATTCAATTATCCCTCAACTTTTCTCTGTTTTAAACATTGAATTTCTTTAATTTCCATGGAATCAATTTTACCTCTTTAAACCTCTGCTTCTCTTCTGTGAATCTTCTTTAACATCTTTTGCATGTCTTGAGTTCACTGAACATAAGAGAATAGGAATTAAAAGAAGACTGACATTTTAATCATGTCAATTCTTATAAGATTCATCTTTA
The DNA here is from genome assembly GCA_030848825.1 of Tadarida brasiliensis. NCBI lineage: Eukaryota > Metazoa > Chordata > Mammalia > Chiroptera > Molossidae > Tadarida > Tadarida brasiliensis. The sequence goes on from CM061272.1 coordinate 29,285,439, forward strand.
GTGTAATTACAAGTATGTTAACCTTTGTGTCCCAGCAGTCCTTTCCAAACCTACATTTGTTCTGGGGTTTGTGCTTTTAATTCTCCTGTGTCATCCTGCTGCGTATGTAAAATTAATTGGAGAATTCTTGTTTTCTCCACTAAATAAAATACTCAGTAGAACAACTCTTAAGACACTTGATGGGGGAGTCCCGCTTTTTTCTTTATTGATTTTAGAGAGAGAGGAAGGGAGAGGGAGAGAGAGATAGAAACATCGATGAGAGAACATTGATTGGCTTCCTCCTGCATGTCCTCCAATGGGGACTTGGCCCACAACCTGGGCATGTGCCCTGACCGGGAATTGAACTGGCGACCTCTTGTGCATGGGTCGACACTCAACCACTGAGCCACACAGTATGGGCATGGGAAGTTCCTCCCACCTAGCCCAAAGTGATTCTAAGATGTTACCTTTGGCTTCAGCCTTCAAGTTATGTAGATGAATCATCTAAGAACAGAATGGAAAAGACCCCACAGGTGAACCGGCTAATTAGAACAACATGTGTGGTAGAAACGAAAGCCATTCTAAAATCAAGTTCTATCATTTCTTTTATGCCCTTTGCCTGTGTAATCTGTCTGTAAGATATGTGTTGTATCTCAGACTTTCCTGGGCGACCACTAGATTGTGTGTTAATTGCTATGTTGTCTTCACAGTCATTCACACTGAAAGGGGCCTATCTAGGATTTTCAGAAGCAACTTTCCTTCTTTTTTAGAAAATTGAAACATTATCTTCCCTAATTCTTCCATAAATTGTCAAAGGAATGGACTTTTATTATCTCCCACCTCTAAGTAATTATCAGGTTAAAGCTAAAGCAGTTTGGATCTCTGACTTTCTCCACTTTACTTTGGCGTGGTTCTTTTTTGAAAATTATTTTATTCAGAAAGTTGTCTTTTTTTTTCTGAAATGATGATAAAAGTAGCAGACAAGCATTGAAGGAATGCTTAACATTTTTTGTCATAGTGTCTACATTAATTGTAAGTGTGTAGCACCTTTAATACTTTTTTTCTTAAACTCAAAACAGAATGTTCTTTAAAATCTATTTACTTATTTTTATATGTTATAGAAAGGAGTACTGTGTCCGCCTCTAAGGAATATTCATCAAACAGTTATTTAGCATTTTGTAGAAATATCCTAAGTAAAGGTAATTCACAGGAAGATTCTAATCTTGTCTCTAAAATCTATTTGAGTGACTGTGGCTGAGTCACCCGAAATCTCTTTCATCCTCAGTTTTCTTGTCTGTCAATGAAAGGAGATGGGTTTACTAATCTGAAATCCATTTTAGCTCCAGGGTTCTATGTTATATTGTACTTCCCTCATGTAGACCATTTCTCATTATGGTCATTAGGCTTGACATAGTCCATCCAAACACCTGCATTTGTGTGTATATGTAGATACGGCCAGGTGGGGAAGGGCACCAATAACTGCCAGCAATACAGGACCCTTATGCAGATCTTGGCTATTCATGCAGCAGGTGGGTGAGCGGAGAAGGTATCTTTTTTATTTGTTCACTCCAGAGTACTGCTATGTTTTATGCTTTCATTGTTCTACTTAAAATTCTCTTATGTTTTTGTCAAAAAAGTGACCTGTTCTATTTCATGTAAGAAAGCATCACATGAAAAGAATATGAGGTAGCAAATATCTTTATGGAAGCGCTGTTGGCAGCTGAAATCACTGACAACTTCCTGGCTGTGATTCATAATCTATATTGGTGCCTTTGAGACAGCAGGCTATTGATTTTCCCCTGTCTATAATCCAAGACCATATCCAGACCTTGTTAGACATCTGTGGGAATATAAACTGAGTTTCGATATGAGTTAGGAAGATTCTCTTAGCAGGGCACTTAGTTTTTGTCTTAGAGAAAATCTTTATACAACTGTAATCTTGGTAAACTCTTTAAAAACAAACAATTCAATATAAGTTAGGCTGCAGGCTTTGGGGTAGAGGACATTGTGAGAGTTGTCTTTTGTTTTGTTTTGTTTTTTGTCCAGAGTTTAAATAAAACAATTTTCCCCATTGGTTAGTACTCTACCTATTAAGTAATGATTGGGCTTTCTTTCTTTATTATACCTGAGGATAGTTTTTATTTGATGATATTAACTAGGATAGATTTCAAGTGCTTTAGGGAGATAAATGCAGGGCATAGCCCTATATAAAAGTGTTAAAACAGTCATATGGTATCAACTCTAAATACATTTCTAAAAAAATTAGGACCAACACATGTCAAAAGTCTTCTTAGTTCTGAAAAAAATGTGTAACTATTTCTAAATCTTTGTATGTATGTCTGACCAAAAAATACAAATGGCTTTTTTTTTTAACATAGCCATCTCAGGGAGAAAATAAAGTGTAGGTTTTTCCCTGAGATAGTTTCTTAAGTAACAGAGTGAATGATGTTTATCTAATCCTACCACTTAATTCAAGTGCAGGCACATTTCAGGATGAAAGTTGAAGGAAAAATGATATTTGATGTAAAAAGTCAGACACTATCATTGGGATTCATCTTTATAATGAAATAAGTATAAAAATTCTATATTAGTAAAATACTATATTTATTATAAATACAATGTTTGTAAAATACTAGGTATTTTATCATTTTAAACCTATTTATAATGTTTAAAAATTATAGATTTATGAACTTTATTACCTATTTATGATTTTAAGATATTATAGCATATGAAGAATGCAAGGAATAAAGAGATATGTCTCAAGGCCATCCCACCAAAACCTGCAGCCAATATTATACGTAATGAAGAAATGTTAGACACATTCCCTTTAAGACAGTGGTGAAAACTAGGACTACTCTTTTATTATAGCACCGGAGAGCCAGCCTGCTGTAATAATGACAAACACAGAGAGAGAGGTTAACAAAGTGGGATTAGAAATGAGACCCAGTTATTCTGGATTCCTGCCCAGATTGTGAGGCTCCTTCGGCTGCTGATTCCTCCTCTGAACTCTGGAGAAACTGTTAAGAAAAACATGGAACCGGAGGAACAACATGAACTAGAGGTGATTCTAGATGGCGCCTCTGAACTAGTGTGTGTGAACTTGGGAGAGAGTGGTCAGAATTGCTGGGTACAGCCAGGAAGGTTGTACAGTGCACACTCCAGAGGACTCTATCCACACAAACTGCGGTGTGAAGATGCCTCCTGCTTCATGTAACCCAGGGGCCTGGAGAGGGTGGCTGCCACTTGGAGCAGAGGCTGGATGACAGCGTTCTGGGAGTATGGACTGGAGAGAAGCAGTTTGATTTTGTTTCTCAATTTTTTCACCCACCATTGCCTTATGCTAATAATTTCCTGCCCCATTTCTGCAGCAATAGATAGCAATGGCTCATACTTCTTGTACAGCTATCTGGAGATATAAAGTCGTGGAGTCACAAAAAATGTGCCAGGGTGAGAAGTTGGGCAAAATAAGTGTATATCTTGGACATTCACTTATTCACCATTTCCCCTCCGATCAGTCCAGGTTGGTGGAAAAAGATTGCTCCGTCCAGCCCTGCTTCTCTGGGGGGATCTGATGGGAAGCTGGTGGGTGGTAAGGGTGATTAATTACAGTTCTGTTCCACTTGACCATGTCCACTCTGAGAACAACATTTTCCTTCTGTGCTCACCAGAGACTAGGGTTTGGCCTTCTCACTTCCCCCAAACATTTTCCAGGACTGATACCTATAGCCCCAAAATAATCTATTTCCACAGCCAAAATAAGGCAACACAACAAACCAAGCAGGAGATATCATCTGAAGCAGAAATATTGCAAAGATGGACCTAGAATGTAAAATAAGTTCAATAATTTACTAAAATAGATATGAAAATTATTGGCAAAAATAAATAATAAAACAAATGAAAACCACTAGTTATGGAAATTAGATATGAAGTATTAGCCAGTTGATGTAAAGCATCTAAATTGTTTTCATTTGCAGATGATATGAATGTCTACTTAGAAATCCAAGGGAATTAATGAACTAATAAAACAAATAGGGGATTTCAGTAAGGTTGTCAGATACAAGATCAACCTACAAAAATTAACCATCTAGAAATTATAACAGATAATAGGATTCTCTAGAAAATAACCTAACTAGGAATACACGTCTGTTTCGATGAATATTTTAAGACTATTAAAGAACATTAGAGAAGAACTTAATAAATGAAAAGAGACATGATGTTCATGGATGGCAAAACATAATATAGATGTCAATTTGCCCCAATTAATCTATGAATGTAACTAAATTACAATAAAAACCCAGCAGGATTCTTGGCATTACTTAACAAACTGATTCTAAAATTTATATATACAGTTTCATCAATAGCTAAGGCAATTAAAACATTAAGGAAAGATAATTTGCACTTTTGGATACTAAGAAATATTTAAAAGTTAAAATAATAAAAAAAATGAGTGAACTGTTTGTATTGAAAAAGACAAATGTATATCTGAAAAAAAAAAGACTAGATATTGCATGATGAATTAAGAGGAAATATATAAATTACTTAGTAGATGGTATTGGGAAAACTGGCTCATTAGAGAAAAATAAAGATGATCTATATTTACACAATACAAAAAAGTTTTAATTCATTTAATTCAAATGAATTAAAAACTTACATATAAAAGAGAAATGGAGGAAAATGTCTTTTGGACCATTGAATAGGAAAATATTTATTAATCAAGACTCAAAAATCACAAATCATTGGGGTAAATTTATTAATTATTACCCCTCTCAAAACACAAGACTTCAGCTCAAAAACTTGAACCATAGAGCCCAGCCGGTGTGGCTCAGTGGTTGAGCGTAGACCCATGCACCAAGAAGTCACCAGTTTGATTCCGGGTCAGGGCACATGCCCAGGTTGTGGGCCAAATCCCCAGTGGGGTGCATGCAGGAGGCGGCCAATAGATGTTGTCTCTCATTAATGTTTCTATCTCTTTGTCCCTCTCCCTTCCTCTCTCTCTAAAATAAGTAAAGGAAAAAAAAAAAAAACTTGGGCCATAGGTAAATTTAAACAATAGAGGGGAAAAAAGAAAACACAACAAAAAACAAAGAAACGACTTTTAGCAATGCCTAAAGTTTACAGGTATTACTATAAAAATATCCAAGGATCTCCTTTATGTCAGCAAGAAAAATACAGGAAACCCAATGCAAAAAAACATGGTCAAAGTATATAAACAAGTAGAGTCCAAATGGATTTTTTTTATAAGTAAAAAAGTGAACAACCATTAGTAACCAAAAAAAAGAGAGGTAGGGAATGGGGGAAACCAGTGAGATCACACTCTTTATCCGTTAGGTTTGAAGAAACAAAGGTGAATCTTTGAACTATTGAAAATCTCAGGAAACAAGAGCCCTCAGAATTTAGTAGTGAAAGTATGAATTGGTGCATTTAGGAGAGTAGTTTGGAAAACTTTATGAAAGTAAGGATATTTACATCTTAAACCCAGTTAAAACTACCCTCGTGAATGTATCCCACAGAAACGCTCACATAGGTGCACACAGGGATGTGAATGGTAACATCAGATTTGACAGGGATCTGAAGATCACTTGGATGACTAAATAACTAAAACATAGACTATGCCTGGCATGTGCATATGATGGAATGATTTTCAGCAGAGTTAATAAACTATTCTCATATACAGTAAATCCTCACTTGATGCCCACAGGTTCTGTGACTTTAAGCAAAATGACTTACAAGGAAACCAATTGTACCATAGGCTAATTGATTTAAGCAAAAGTTAAGTTCCCAGGGTGTCTCATTAACATGACAATGAAATGAAAGGACCTCCCCTATAGTGATTTGGATGCCTCTCAGAAATATAGTGTTGAACAAAGAGAATGAAAATTATAACAAAATTCCATTTCCATATATTTAAACACTCTACCAAACAATACTACATTTTACAAGAACACACATAAATCTAAATAAATATTTGAGTACATGTTTGTGGGCTGTTGTAGGTGGATGGGATTAGAGATAGGGGAATAAAAGGAAAGTAATAAAACAGATAGAAAGAAGGGCTTGGATTAACAATATCCATGTATCACAAACTAGGAATATGATTAATTCAAATCTACACATTTGAGTTTCACAAAATAAAATCAATGGAATGAGAGACAAAATGAGACCCTTTCAGATTAAAGAGGAAAAAAAGTAAGGTGATAGAATATAATTGTCAATAAAGACATAATTGCAATACATTTTCCCAATTGAAAAATGAAGTCCTAAATATGTAAACTTAAAAGATTTTAATATTTCAGGAAGCATCAAGGAAAAAAAACACTACTAGTTATCTATAGCTGTGTTGCAAATTAACTAAAAAATTAATAAGTAAAAACAATCAATATTATCTCACAGTTTCGGTGGCTTAGGGATCCGGGCATAGTTTTACTGGGTGCCTGGTTCCGATGTCTGGTCAGTCAGAGCTGCAGTCATTCAGGGTGTGAATGGGGCTGGCGAGCTCATGTGCAAGGTTGCTTTTTTTCTTTTTTTTTTTAAGAGAAGTAAGCCTTTATTTCCTTGTTTCACAAATAAAGCTGGCTGAGCTGGTTGCTTTTTGGTGTTTAGTCCCACATCTTCATTTGACTCCTCTGAGTCTTCCCTTGCTTCCACCTTGGCTAGGGCTGGCAGCAGCAGGAGCAGCAGCGGTGAGGGCAGCCTCAGGGGCAGCAGGGGGGTCAGCCAAGAAGGGAAGTGGGGAGGTGTAATCAGTCTCCACAGACAAAGCCAGAACCCGCGTGTACCCATTGATGATAGAATGGGGCGCTGATGCAGCAGCTGGGTAACAGTCTGCAGACACACGCTGGCCACACTGCGGACACCATCCCGGAAGCGGGAATGCAGAGTTTCCTCTGTGATGTCAAACACTTCCGGTTGTAGATGCTGCCACTGGCAAACACTTGCTGGGATCAGCCCAAAGGAGAGGCGGAGATGTTCAGCACAGTCAGCAGCGTGGCTTCCCGGGCTCCCACTTTGTCTCCAGTTTGAATCAGCTGCACATCGCTCAGGATTTCAGTGGTGGTGATGCCTAAAGCCTGGAAGGAGGTCTTCTCTGGCCCCAGACCAGGGTTCTGGGCTGGCACTGTGACTTCACGTGGGGCACTGGCACCAGCACGGGCAGCAGCTGGCACCTTATTGACCAGCAACATGTCCCTGATCTCAGTGAAGTGCTCTTTGGTGAACACAAAGCCCACGTTGCCCAGGATATGAGGCAACAGCTTCCCCAGAGCTGGGCTGTTTTCAGATGGCCTTGGATGGGCTTGCACATCTTGGTGTTCTTGCCCATCAGCACCACAGCCGGGGGCAGGAGGACGCGGGGGCCTGCTGCATCTGCTTGGACCCACGTTGTCAGCTCCCACACATGGAGAGTACCTGTGTGTACTGGATGGCGGCTCAGGGGGAGAAGGAGTCCTTATGACTGGGTAGCTTTCAAACAGAAGAACAAAGCAGCAACAATACTTCTAGCTAGTAAATGGTTGTAAAGCCATTTTTTCCTATATGAAGAGTTCCAGATATGCCAATAACTATGAATTCCTTTTCATCCTTAATCCTGATAGAAAGAGGCCACTTGATTAAAATCCCAATAATTTCCTCTTTCTTAGAGAAAACATTCAGTGGGATCACATGAAAAGTTTGGATCAAATCATAGGCATTTTTCTGCTCACCAGGAGGTCTATTCTCGATTCTTCACAGTCTTTTCAGTGGAATTGCTATCTAATAACTCTGGTGTCTGTGAATATTAGTGAAAGATTTAAGTTTTTCTTTATTATTCAAGAACTTATGAAATATCACTTATTGTGAAAATAACTGCAGTTATGACAGTGGTATAATTAATTTGTACAAGTAGGGAAATTCAATTATAAGAAAGTTCTGTATGAAAAATATAACTGAATGTGGCAGGGGAATAGGAAGAAAGGATACAATTTTAAAATACTCCTCTGCTGAAAGCTAATTCCCTGTTTAAATTATTTAAGATTCTGAAAAATGTTTAAAGTAGCAGTTCTTGGAAAGTGTGTTGGCTTACCTAAAGGTATAAAACAAAGTGAAATTAATTCTCTCTATAGTTAAAATAATTAATACTAGTTCTCTTTTTAACTTATCACTATACTTACTAATGTGTGACTCACCAGATATTTTTCTCAAAGTTAGCGGAGAATCAGTATCTGACCGACTGAATATCTTTTATCTTCAGGTGGAATTCACTAGGATCTCTAGCCATTTTATGGTTTGAATAGCAAGAACCAGTTCTGGAATAGTGTCCTAAGGTCATACCCTTCCTTGGTCACTATGAAACAGTACCGTTCACATGCAAGTCATAAATGTTGGTTGACTCTAAATGTGTCCACGTCACAGGTCACAAGTGCAAAGAGCAGAGGGATTCTGCAAGGCTTCTGTTCACCAGAGTGAAGAGACACATCTCATTCTTTCTCTCTCTGGTTAAACCACGAACATTCTCTTTGGTCTTCTTTTCTTTTCTTTTAGTTTTTTCTTTTTCTTTTGAATGCATCAGAGACAAATTATTTGGCTTTTTTTCAAAACTGAAATTCACTAAGTGATAGTGTTTATCATATATAAATGATATCTAATATATGCAAATATACCTAAGATCTAATCTCTTTCTAGATGGATGGTTGGATGGATCTTAAAGCAAAGTTATATATATTTCTATGGAAGAGACAGAAAGAGAGGCAGAGACAAAGAGAAACAGAGAGTTGTTTCTTTCGTCATGGTGGCCTTGATCTGCTTTGACATCTGTGAATACATTGTTATTGCTTATTGGCAACTTAAGTTTGGGGGCCACCCTGCAACCTGCCACTGCATTCACACGACAAATCAGTCTAATTAATTATTGATCTCTTACTGCTTGTCTATGTCCATGATGCTTGTTGCTGGGGAAGTCATAGAAGGATTATATGTGATACATAGGACATAATGCCCCCCATTCAAGGAGCCTATGATCCTATTGGGAGCATAAATCTTATGGAGACGTTATTACAAATAGGACATTATAGTACAATGAGACCTCTTTCTTTTGTCTCTTTTCCTGATTCCTCCTTTCATTTGTCTCTCTGGGAAGCTGCAGATCTTCCTCCCGTTCTTTAATTCTCTCTCTCTCTTTTTGAAAGTGTGTGCCCACACCCCATTCTTACCAAATATAATAAGCATGTGTATGTCTGAGATTCAAGTCTAGTAGGAAAGACTGTCTGCCTGGAATGCCATCATTTCTGCAGCCTCATGGCATCCTGGCTTTCACAGGCCACGTGCCTCCTTTCAGTCCATCGTTAAAGCTAGGGAAGGGGGGGCACTGCCAAATCTGGGGTGACTAGGATTATACTTCACCTCGAGACAGGAGTAGAGTGAGCAGCATAAACTGAGTGGATGGGCCCCCAAACAAAATTAAGGGATGTTACTGGGGTTCTTGGAAATAAAGGCTGAGTGGTTTAAACAAATCCACCTTCACATGGTTTATTAACCTGTAGATCATCTTCATACCTCTCTGTGTCCTCCCTGGCCCACATTGCCCAGCCTCTTTCACTAGGCTTTCTGTACATCAATCTTCTAGTTTTTTCAAATCTCTATGCTCTCACCCACCAGAGGACTTTTGAATGTGCTTTTCCTTCTACTTGGAATGAGCTTCCCATCCCCGTCTCCTTCTTCCTCACCCCTCACGCTCCACATTCTTCTCTCTAGATGACTCTCATTCTTTTAGCCTCTGGTGAAAATACAGCACCTCAGAATCTATTCAGTGCTTTTACTCTACTGCGGCCCACAGGAGTCCCATATTTTATTCTTTCATGACACCAGTACATCCCTGCAATGTACTCATCACTGTATTAATATAAATATATAATTTATGGTGATTGATGCTATTATGTTTTTTTAATTTCCACATATTTGTTAGGTGTCACGTCAAAGTACTATACAATACCCTATGGATGATTAAGGAAATACAAAATGTGGTTCTTGTCTCAGCTACTTTAAATTAGTTTTTTGTTCATGTGTCTTCTTTCTATAAGCTATAGAAGACTCATTTTTATTAAGTTTATTGGGGTGACATTGGTTAATGAGATTATATACATTTAAAGTGTATAATATAATATATCATCTGTATATTGTATTAGTTTCAGGTATACAGAATAGTGGTTAGACAATCATATACTTTACTGGAACCATAAATAGCTATTAAAATATTATTGACTATATTCCCTATGCTGTAGTTTACCTCCTCATGAATATTTTGTAGCTACTAATCTGTACTTCTTCATCCCTTCACCTTTTTTACCCATCCCTCAACCCCCTGCCCCTCTGGCAACTATCAGTCTGTTCTCTGTATCAGCTTTTAGTGGCTGTTTCCTCTAGTTCATGTTATAAGCTTCATGAAAGCAAGAACTTTGTCTCTTTCATTCACTGTTGTATTTAGAACAATGTTTGCATCATAGAAAGTGTGCTCAATACATACTGTTGAAGGCATGCATGAATAAATGAACAGCACTGGTAATATTAATGAGATAGCTCATATGAATTTTTTTTGCAAACCACATATAACTTTTGATGAATGTGAGACTTTGTTATTATCTTCATGATTATTATTAGCTAGGTAATAATAAATATAACTCCAGGGTAAACAAATATTTAGTCTTAGTCATTCAAGATTAAATAAAAAGGGAAAACATTATCATTGTGACTTTTGTAACACACATGCATTGCTGAGATAAAAACTGTGACCGTGAAAACTTAAAACTAGAGGGGTTTTGTTGCTCTTTTCGTTTGTTTTTAAATTGCTGTTTAATTAAGTAGCTTCCAGGTAGGTTGAGGAAGAATCCTAGAAAATAGTTAATGAAATAATACAGATGCAGAATCAGAGAAGCAGTCTCCAAAACGTGGTAGCCTGATGTCAGTGACAGGGGACACTTATGAGCGTGCTGGGCTCCGTCTGCTCTCTCCAGCTCTGCTTCCGTTTTCTCATTGCCTAAAGGCTGAGTGTCATTCCACAGGCATGGCCCTGCCGCCTCCACTGGTTAAAACTGGTCATGCTGCCCTGGCCGGTGGCTCAGAGGGTTGCAGTGTCATCCCGTACACCAAAATGTTGCAGGATTGATGCCCAGGCAGGGCACATACCTAGGTTGTGGGTTTGATCCCCATTTGGACCTCCTATGAGAAGCAACCAATCCATGGTTCTCTCTCTCTTTCCCATCTCCTCTTTCTAAAAATCAATGGAAACATGTCCTCAGGTGAGAATTAAAAAAAAAAAAACAACACAAAAAACTAGCCATGCTTACTTTAATACCCTGGTGTGATCCCGTGACGCTGCCTGACTTAGACTGGATCCTGTGAGGTTTTCCTGGTCCCCAAGCCCCATCAAGCCCCATCACCACCTTCCTGGTTTCCCTGTCGTTCTGCCCAGTGTGACACCTTGTGCGTTCTAATACTGGTGGCAGTTGTGTAACCATTACATTATCATTATGCTAAACACTTACAGGTTTGCCCAAAGTAAAATCATGTGTGCATCTATGTCCTCGTGGTAGGATCCCACCACATAGATTACGTTGTATCTTTCTGTTATGTTACTTATTGCAGTTATTTTATTGTTTTAACCATAACATATATCTCAAAACGATATCTTACATTTTGGAGAGTGATCGGGGTGAAAAGTGGCATTTTGCAGTCCTGTTTCCATGCATGGTTACTTTCTCTGACAAAGTAGGTGTTAGAATGTAAAAGCTGCCGCGTGGGAACCAGGAGCGTTGGGTTCTCAGGTGCAGTCCCTCCAGCTGCAAGACAGGGAGGAGTCACTCACTTCCCTGGCTCTCTGGTTCTTCTCCTGGGAACGAGAGACTTAGACTAAGTGACCAAAGGGCTTCCTGCTCTGCTCTAGGGTTCAATAGTCTGCAGCAGGGAGCTTCTGTACAGGAGAGAACACTTCCAACCAAGATCACTGGACATTTCCATATTATTCTCTCTGCCTTGGCATAAAAGACTCTGCAGTCTCTCTTCATAGAAATATGATTAATTGGATGTTGCTTTCCCAAATGGTGCTGTAACTAGAGCTTTCAGCACAAGCGATCGCTCAGGCAGGTAAACTTGTGTTTTACTTTTTTTTTTCTATTTTAGATTTTTACAAAGATATCACATATTACATGAAAAACTATCATGAGCTCCTGATTTTATGTGTGTTCATATTTACATCAAGGCTAAAAAAATAAGGCAGCACAATGAAAATGAATGAAATGATATATTTTATTTATTGAATTCCATTGACACTTGCTTATGGCAAAATCTGTGAAGGCACTTTGCCAAAACCTGAGGGCTTGGAACCCTGGCTCCGTCAGTCCCAAAAGGCCTAAGGGAATCCTAACCTGCTGGCTTTCTGCAGCTTTGTACTTTTCCCTATATCCCTCGGACGCTGTGTTCCAAAGTCCCAGAGACTAGACTTGCCCTTCCGTGGAGTCCAATCTTTCGCTAAGATCCAGAAGAGTTAGTTGATGATGTTTGTTTTGCCTATTTGTATGTTTGCATTTATCATTATTAAAATCCCTGCTCCCTTTGCTTCATTGGAGATTATAGCATGCATGCCCCTTCCATGTTAATGGGTTTTCTGCACTCCTGAATTTTGCTGTGACTTTGCCCGCTCTCTAGAAATGGATCTGCCAGCACAGGCCACACCACCACACAGGAAGAGTCAGGGACCGTCACTGGGAGGCAGAAGAGCAGTGGGTGTAGCATTAAATAGAAATCTTTCCCAGAAATGCATTTGCAAGACAACAAAGACTTCAATGTTTTAGGAAACACCGCTTCATTAATAGACCGAGGGTTTGAAACTGAATTCAGCAATATTTTGAAAAATTCAAGTTCTCTTCATTAAATTATTTGTATCCAAGTTTTAAGGGATTTTTTTTAAAGGGCCATTTCACAGCAACTTTTGTAAATTGGGTAACTGAAATTCATTATCTTCTCAGCCCTTTTCCCAGACGAACTTTAATCAAAGGGAGTTTTATACTGAAGACATACAATTTCTATTTAATTAGACGGTCTAGGGCATATAGATGAGCTAATATTTCTAGAGGCATCTCTCAGGCTTTTTACAAGGGCCATTGTGTTTTACAGTGTCACAGAAAAAAAAAAAAAAGAAAGAAAGTTAAATCATGACTTTTACTAGGGCTGTAGGGAAAAAGGAAAAGCAATTGCCTTGCATTGTAAACAGGATTATTCAAACCCCTTCTGCCTTAAGCAAAAAGTCTAAGGCAGCTTTTAATCAGGTTATTACATAAAGGTTCAGTATGTTCTCAGTTTCTAGAGGATGCGAATGTAATGCACTGGGCAAGTAAGTTTAAGAATAATACCTAGATGCTCAAGGAGCATCATGAAGCCAAAGAACCAACCTGATTTTGGGTGGCTGAAGACATTGAAGCTATACAGTTGGTTTTCTGTTTTTACATACATGTGTTAACTATTTGTAGTTCTCTGTTTAAGGTCATCTTACTAGTGAAAGATACAGATGATGTTAAATCAATATGGAATGGAGTTTGATAAATGAGGCTCCCTACTTTCCCTCCGGTCTTTGGGGTATCCTTCAACAGCTTCCCGGACTTTCCTAAAATGTCCCGCAGTTACTGTAACGAGAGGGATGCTCACAAAACCAGTGATATACAGCAGTGTTTTGTGTGGATACTTGTTTTGCAACCTGTGTTCATATTTCAGTGCAGCTATTACACTAATTATACATCATTTTGGAATTCTGACGTTAAAAGTTTTTAGAGTAAATGCAAAGCAATATTTATCAATGGGAGGTCAATTGAAGCTTTAAGGTTTCATTTCAGTTGGCCCTCAAGCATATTCCCTCCTGCTGTTTATTCTTCTTTCTGTATATCTGACCTATAGATGTAATTTTGTTTCTGTTTGATGGGAAGGCAGGCACAGTATCTTTGATAGCTCTTGTAGGCTCTGATAAATGGTTGTGCTCAACTCCATCTTAATTTTACTGTAGAAAAACCTTTTCTCTTTTAGCCTAATAGTCCTCTTATTTTGTCTTTCAAAAAATGGTGGGGTCTTAGCTTAAAAAAAAAAAACACAAAAAACCGGCTTTTTTTTTTTTTTTTTACTACTAATATAAAATGCAGATGAAAATGGAATCTGCTCTATTAGACAATACGAATTTATTGAGCACTTAGTGCGTGTCAATAACCATGCTACAGGAATATGTACAATATTTCCAGCTAGTAACCAGCTACTTTTTTGGCTTGGGATATCACAGTAAAATATAATAAGATAAATGGCGACTATTCTAAAACAGTTTATTGCTGAGAAATAGATGAGCTGGAGAAAAGTGATGTGAACTTGGACAAGGACAGGTGAAGACAAAGTCCACAGGGACAGGAAAGACACAAGAAGATGGAAGGCAAGAGCCAGGAACTCTTTCCCACGGTGAGGGGACTCGAGTCGGTTCGGGGACCATCTCAAATGCTGACCTCACACTCACATCACTGAAAAAAAGTATAAAAACTCCAGCCACGAGCCAGGAGAACTGTGCAACTACTACGAGGCAGTTACGAATTTGAGTTTGCTTCCACTTGATGGTGCTATTTTGTTATCCAAGATCTGCTGTCTAAAATTAATTGATTACATTGAGAAATAAATGTTCCAAAGTTAATTTTGTTGTTTCATAAATATTAATACTAACATAGTAGCAAACCATTAGAATACTTAAAACTATGAAAGTAAAGTATTAAACAGGTACCAATTTAAGTACAATAGATGAGATACAAAATATAGATCTAATGAGATCTATTTGTTATATCTGGATTCAATTGTTTCTAAGACAAACCTCTGACATGTTTGACATTTTGTTATAAAAATTCAGAAGCATCAATGTTGTATTCTTTCTAGAAAAGCCAAATTTCAGTAACTGCTTTGGCTGCTGGCAGTTTTAGCTACAGATTAATTCAACCTATCACCCTAACTGACAAATAACCTTTATTTTATTCTTGTGTATATTTTTACTTTAGTATGTCTTGTATTTGAAATGTACATGTTTATGTTTGAAAATTTGGAAAATGCAAAAGAGTATAAAGGAGCAGAACAATCATAACCCGTTGTTCATTGATGTGCTTCTCAAATATTTACCCAACACTCTACCCAGCGCTGGCAATTCAACAGCCTGTCAGAGGCCACGGATGACCTCAGGGCACCCGCAGTCCCCCGGAGGAGACAGGCATGCAGACTGGCATTTCAGAGCAGAAGAACATGGCACTGCAGGAGCACAGGGGTCCATGTACACTGGCAGGAGAAAGGTTTTCCACAGGAGGCAACATACAAACTGGGTCTTCGCAGTCTTTTTTTTTTTTCCCTGTCCTTTGTGGTTTATAGGAAGGAGGGAGTCAAATAAGTGTTTTTACTAAAAGTCTAGTGAGAAGAAATACTTAGATAGGAGATTGGAGCCCAGAAGTTGGGGTGTGAGAAGAAGAAATTAATGAGGGGATTGGGCTTCAATAGCCAGAGGGCCAAGCCCTTCATTCTCTGAGAGAGACAATCATTCTTTCTTGATGTGGTAACAGGCAAGTAAAGAATGATGGAGATAAGTGTTGAGTAGTGGCTGCTTGAGAAAAGTAATGAAGATTTGAAGTCATCATTGAAGGAAATAGGGGTATGAGTTAACCAAGTAATACTGCAGTGGATTAGCCTGGGAGTTGATGGTCTCACTGAGATTTTAAAAGATGAGTTTGCAGTGATCATGATCGTCACTGCTTAAGAAAAAGAAAAAAGGAACTAACTTGGTATATAAAACATAGTAGCAATTGCTAGTGTAATAGTATTAATCCATTGTTGGCTCTACCAAGTTAATGCAAAAGTATAGAGAAACAAGACAGTGGGAAGTTTATTTTCCTGAATTATAAAATGGAATGAGAGTGGGAAAGTTGACTATCTTCCTAATTTTTAATAAACTCTGTAATTATTTGAGTTATGATATACATTCTCTCAGGGCATTTTCTTCTTAATACAGTATTTCGTCATCACACCATCTCCCTAGCAAGTAATTAATAAAAGTGCCTTTGGTCCTGAACTCTGCATCTTCAGAAACAACCCATTTATCAGGTTTAAGCTTGACTCTTACCTTCTGCATGAAGCATCCCTTCTGTCTTCACTTATTCCTTGAAATCCCATTTCAGACAAAAACAAGTTCTCTTCCTATGAAAGTTCAGTATTTGATACTGAGATTAGTAGTAGACAGCCTTGATTTCCTCTACTAGCTACACATGTACAAGCCTTGTGCACAGCAAGGGCCACTAAGTTAGTCAATAACTTTAAAAACACTGCGGACTGACCTAATTGTGCAATCAATTGTTCTCATTCCAGAAAATTCTGGGGCTGATGACAAGGGGCCAAATAGAAATAAAGGTTTTAAGGGAAGAGTTCAAAGGATAGAGAAAGATGTTGTGAAATGTATGAATTTCTAACCACTGGCACAGTGACAATTTTAGTTGTCATTTTAGTGTATGTTTTATTGAGTTTTGAGAGGGTTAATTATAATCTAGTGTATGGGAAGCACATACTACAAAATCATTTATTAGTTCATTGCATTTAAAAATGCGGAAGGTTGGTGCCTTCAGAGGACAAGTTAAAATATAACCTTTTCCTTAGCACTGCATCTGTTTATGTAATATCAAATTAAATTGAACTTTTTTTATTTTTGTTTGCATCTCTAGGAATAATCTGCAATTTCATGCAAAACCCGGTCAGTCAGTTCTGATCTATCCATTTCCAAATGATGGACTTTTTCCTTGATAGCTTCATTGTAATGAGGGCTACACTTTATATCAAATCTGAACATTTGGTACAACAAATGCATTGTAACTTCCCAAATTATAAAGGGCTATCAGAAAATTTCAAATAGCTCTCTCAGACAAAAAAATTAAGTGGATTTCAATCATAGCTTGTGAGAAAAGCTGAATTTAAACACTGAGATTTGTATATAACATTGGAAACAATTATTTTTTATTTTTTATTCTTTCAATGTTACTTCTGGGTTGCAATTTTACCACCAGTACCATAGAATCTCTTATCTTTGCATTTCTGCCTGTTTTCCCCAAATGGAGCCCATACTTCCAACTTGTCAGTCACATGTGCGAGATTGGAATAGCAAACTGTGGAAAACAACGGGGATATTTCAAATAATCACCATGGCGTATCAGGAGAATTGTTTGGGTAAATTGGCACAGCATTCACCAGTTCTGTTTATATTATCTGCCTGCTGGTTTTGTTACTGTCTTTCTTATTGTTTAATATACAACAACGAACTCGGGCGCCTGCAGAGACGCTTGAAATCACGGGGGCCTCCAACTACAGAAAAGCAATTTGTTTGCATTTTCTTAATTCAAATAAAAATTTATTTGCTCCAGTTTTTCAAAGGATATGGCACAGCATGCTCAATTTCTAAAATATTTCACCCAAATAGTATTGCGGTAGCAATGTTGGTTTTTCAAGCAAGACAGCTTGGAAGAAAAAAAGCATTTTTTTTTTCATTAGGCTAGGGCCCCAAAACACAAGCATCTCCCAGGCCACCCAGGTGGGCTTGGCTTCCCTCTCCCACGAACAGCAGCATAACCTAGTGGAAAGACCCCCAGACAAGGGCCCGAAGATGCAGGTTCTCAAGTCTCATCCCAACTCTGCTCATCACTCATCAGTCCGTCTCTCCAGCACAGGGGGGTGACTAACTGGTGTGATCACCTCACAGAGAGGAAATGGAAGAAGTTAATTATTTGCCATTAGGGATCTTGTACAGCTAATAGAGCCTTTACAACTATAATAATAATCTGGTCAACATAATCAAGGGAAATCATACATGGAACCATATTTCAAATACAGCTTCTAATCTCAGAAAAATGATAAATGTTATTCATATCTACATATGAAACTTAAAACTGTAGAGAGAAGCTGCATAGAGATTTCAATAAGTTTATTTGTTGTATTAGCTCATGAAATATATATGACTTCTTTAATATTTTACTTATTTTAATTGATTTTTTTAGAGAGAGAGATAGGAACATCGATGTGAGAGAGAAACATTGATCAGCTGCTTCCTGCACGCCCCCTACTGAGGATCGAGCCAGAAGCCTGGGCATGTGCCCTGACCGGGAATCAAACTGAGACCTCTCAGTCCATGCTAGGACGCTCAATCCAATGAGCCATACTGACCCGGCTGATATTTTACTTTTTAAAACTTATTTATTTTCAAATATCATATATACAGGGTGTCCCAAAAAATATAGAGAGGGTGTCTGTAGATTCTATTACATTTTGAAAATAAAATGTATTTTAATAAACGCTGGCTTTATAATTACACTTTTTGTATGTGTACATTTTGTAGGGACACCATATATATGTGTATGTGAATGTGTAAAATATATAATCATGGGGTCACTTTAAGTGACACAATACATTTTCTTGAATTTAAACCTGTTAATTTTATTTAGGATGCCATTACTTAGGAATATATTTAAATTTCTTCCCTTCCAGGCTTTAGAATTCTTAGTAAATAACTTAATTTTATATAATCCAGAGATTTCTTATGTAAATTTTGCAAAATGTTCATCTGCATGCGGTAGACCAGAAAATATTTAAGATAAATGAAGGAAGAATATATTTTTAAAAAATCTTTTCATTTTCATCAGGATATATACTTAGAAAGTTTATCTTCACTCATTTGCCATGAATATCATTTACAAATTCATGATTAAAATGTAAAGACTCTGAGAATGATAATGAAATCATGTTGCAGTTCTAAAACTCAAACCCTATCCGTAATTAAGGGAAAAAGACAGCAATGTGAGTAATCATAATATTCCATAGATAATCTATGGATCCAATTGAGATATATCGTATTTCTGGATGAAGAATTTTGGAACGAAACATGCGGCAGTGTCAGCTAACACAGACAGCAGGAACAGGAATGGTACCTTCAGAATCAAAGCAATCACCCTTGTCATTGCTATTACTTTCTGGCTGGATCTGTAGTCCGTGGTTCATAATTTCACTGGGATTAATTTGCCAGCATTCTGAAGACACTTATCTTATTTTCTGGAATTCAGAAAGGGATCAGCCTGCACACAATCTATTTCACTTATCTTCAGAACAGCAGCACACGATGAAAGGAGATTCATGTTGAATGAATATATTTGTCATTGTCCATGGGGCCTAGATTATATGAATATGACCCAGGCTATTTTCTTCTCGGAAACACAATGGGACAGATTTATGCATAAATGAACCCCATGCAGTTTAAGAACTATCCTCCTTACTAATTCCCATTTTTAGTCATAATTAATATCTTCACCTTGATCATAAGATTTTTGCCCTATAAAAAGAATATTTTCTTGATTATGAAAGAAAAAGTGGGGATTTCTATAATCATTTGTATAATAAGCCATCCAGTTATCTATTTGGATTCACTTATTTTTTAATCCAGTTTATAACTTTATAATTGCAAACTGTCTTGCTAACTCAGAATCTGTTTCAATGTCAAAATATACATTAGTGTTATTTTTCAGATTATATAGACATAGACAAAGACGTAGATGATATAGATAGATATAGATATAGATATAGATATAGATATAGATATAGATATAGATACAGATATAGATAATTTAAATGGCAGGGAACTCTCTAGCTCTCTGACCAGGTAAGATAAATATTTCTAAATGTTTCTGTCCTTCCTTTTACATAAATGAACCTGGTTTCGTTGGGTTTTCTTTATTTTCTAGATGAAAAGGAAGAGAGAAGTAAGAGACAAGCAGACTCAATAAACATAAATCAAAGTCTTGGACTTGGGAACTCTTGATAGATGCAACTTCCCCAGTAGTGACAATAGAGGGGACACATTTCACTTTTAAACTTTTTTCCATTAGTTTTTTGACAGGAGTACACTAGTTCCACTTTAATGAGATTCTAGTGTAAAAACTTCAGGGCTAAATAAAAGAAAGAAATCAAAAGGACGAGCGATTGCCATTTAGTGTGAAAGAATGAAAGTGCGAACAATCATTGTATGACATCTAGCTGTGCTAGTCCCTGCAGAATGACAGGTAGAACCGTTCATAGCTACTGATCTAAAGACGGAATAACAGCTTATATGTTTGAAGTGCTCAGAAGATGAAGAAATAAAACAGACTCAGAGATAAGACATGGTTAAACCTTTTAAATCCCATTTGTCAGTATCATTTGAATGGTTGTGTACGCATTTTTTCCCCCTGAAATTATGTGATTGGGGGAATTAATCTCACAGTTTATTTTATGGTTTTATGCTTTAGGTGTCAGAGTTCTTTTTTTTGTTGTTTATTTTTTTTTTTTGGCTAAATTACAATATCACATATAATATGGTTGCATAATCAAAAATATATGTTACTGGTTTGCTAGTCTTAATTGTAAGAACTCACATCTGGGGTTAATGTTAGTAGGAACTCATGCCATCCGAATTCTGCTTTGGTTTCAGAGAAGACATTTTCATGCTTAAAAATCATTTTAATTTTATATTTACCTTTTACTTATTTATTTTAGAGAATAAAGAAAATCATACATTCTTTTTCTTTTTTTTTCAATAAGCTTTTTTTTTTATCAGTGAAAGAACCCATTCTAGTTACTGCTGGAAACAGTAATCTGTAATTGCTGCTTTCAGTCCTAATTTGGCCTGTCCTTACTTTTTCATCTCAATCTAATCTAAACCTATTTGAGCAAATAAAATGATATTTACCTCATCCTCTGTTACAAGCTTTCAAGATTACAGGCTTCAGGAAAAATCAATACAAAATACCATCTTAGCAGCGGGTTTGTGCTCAGTAAGAATGCTAACTTTTCTTCCCTATATTCCTGACTCTCAGCTATCCTGGAGTGAAAGCCAAACTCATACCAGTAAAAAGAGAAAAGGGGAAAGAAAAAAAAAAAAAAAAAGCCCACTTCAGCGATGCGCTTGGTGCTGGGTTAGTGACCACTCTGAGTTTACAACGCAAAGTGAAGTGTGTGGTCAAGCTCCCAACCTTTCACTCTTGTTTCTGCAATGGCAAATCATACAGAGTTCACAAAAAGGAGGTTCCTGACCTCGCAGATGATTTTTTCAGACTCAAATACCATCTTCATTTATTATTTATGTGCTTCAAGCAGTTGGGACTTGAGGTATCATCATACCTGACTGGTTGATTTAAGGAAGTGGCCACCTCGCTGTAGGGGAATCTCAAGAGAGTAAAATCCTATTACTTTCCAAAAAGATTACTTCATTTACTTCCCAGAATAAGCTTTTGATGAAAACATTAGAATGTTGAGTTTGTAAACAACCAAGAATTCTCAGAAGTATTGCCCCCGCCTTTTTTTTAATGTTTCCAATGAAAGCTTATTTTGCTTTTTTTTTTTTTTTTTTTTGGTTTGTGTCCTTTATAAATTTAGGACTTGGTGAGCACAAATAGGTTAGTTCTTGTAAACAGAGTTCTTGCTGGAATATTGAACTGTAGCCTGTCTAGGTTCTTTAGTGGTTGGTCCATGAGGTAAAACTCTTACCTTTTCAAATTTCTGGTAGGACTTTGCTCTTCCTGTTCTCATTCCCTTCCATTAACTTTCTTCTATTTTTGAGTAGATTCTGTTTTGAAGAGTCGATGGAGGTAGATTAGTTTGTCTCTCTAGGGCATTAAGATACATGATTAGAATACTTTCTTAAAGTGAGTTGTAGACAAAAAATTATTGAAAAATGATGTCATCTTTTTTCCCTATCCCTTACTCCAATAACAAAAGTGGAGGAAAGATCTGGTATATTTTTGTTTCCCTGAGTGCTAAAACAGAATGGTAGACACTGTAGAACTCTCAGTGCATTTTTGAATAACGAACATATGCTATTTCTTCCATGATTAATTGGCATTACTTTTTAAAATATAATGTTGTATAAAAAAATAAATAAACAACTACTTAAGGAAAGCTAATACTTAGAATACTATTCATTTTCATATACCAACAAATTCCACTATAACAAATACCATTATAGAAATGCTCCTGATTCAACAATATATGACTTTAGAAAGCACATTTTTTCAAGATATTGTTTAATGAGAATTGTTACCCTTATCGTAAAGATGATTTTAAAGCTTCCAAATGATATAAAGAGTGTCATTCAATTAATATTCTTTTATTCAATTGATATTTATTAGGTTTTCAAAAAAAGATTAAACAATATATTCTGGTAACATATCCTTTTATACTAAGAAAAATATGTGTTCAGTGATAACCTCAGGTTAAGGAATTTTCAGACTTAATTTGTTACATAATTAGTTTCAGAAATATTCAGTACAACAAAATAATAATACAGTAAAGCAAATAGTTTTGATTATCCTTTGATTCTTGTCATAATGCAATTTTATATCTGCATTTATGACCTACTTTCTGGATAAATACATTAAAATGTTTTCAAAGTCTCCAATATTAATTCCTATATCACCACTGAATAATCATATCTAAAAATTCTCATAATGTAAACTCATACCCAAAATGTTGGATGAATACAGAATACATCCAATTTTAACTTCTATAACTAAAACATGGACATTTTTAAAAATTAAGACAGAGCAAATGCAGGGTTTTAATTCATTATCCACAATCAAAGTCATCATTACAACAACTTTAAATAGTATCAAGTAAGAATAGAAAATAATCTATTGTGTGCATACACACATGGTCTCTTATCCAAATATACTAAACGACCTTAGATTAATATAAATCTCCAGCAGTACAGTAATTTCTGTAATTCTTTCTGAAACCTTGATCTTATATGACACATTTTATCTATTTTATCATTTTAAAGAGTTTATAAAAATTGTTAAATCACAGGAAATTTTCTTTTGGTAAAATGTTTATGCCACTGCTGGAAACACAAAGAGATTTTTCTTAGCACATGCTCCAGTTTAAGGGGAAAGTACTAAGTCAAGCATCAATTTGAAGGCCATCATTTCTAAAGTCAGTTGATCAGCAATCACCTAGACATAAAAGGTAGCTTTATAGATTAAAAAAAGTGATAATCATTTGAACACTTTAGTTCTTCTGTATTTACTCTGGGCCATGTTGTTGGCGGGACAGATCTCATTCAACAATTGTGGAAAGCAGACGAGAATGTCCTAGTTTACATACCTTAAAGGTGGTGTCCTCGTATAGACAGAAATGAGGAGCTATAATTAATGTCAGGATTATTACATGACTTCCAAAATTGTGGAGAAAATTGGAAAGTTTGAAGTCATTCTCATTAGACTAGTAAAAGGGGAAATTCAAGAAATCAATGAAAGAATCCTTTCAAATGTTAGATGGTAGCACTATAGGAGTGCTAGAAATTATATGAGTGTGTCAACATGAATTCAATACAATTAACGTTTTAACTTTTTTGATAAAAGAAAATAAAAATTTCCTTTTATGTGTGTTGCTGGAAAGGCATATATATAATACATGCACATATGGACATCTACATGCACACATATGGATATAGATTCATAGCTCTTCATCCGAGTTCAGTGGAGTTGTCCCATGTTTGGCCCCTGCAGTGTGTGAATTCTCCAGCGTTTGCTGGTTACATGAATACCACACTTTATTTAACAGACATTGACGCTTAAAGTTAAGTAGTGCCTTTTCATATAATATTATCCATTTTGGGGCCATTGTAAATTTAAGCTTAGAATTTCTATTGTGTTGGATATTAAACTCTTCATGTCTATTTTTAATTTAATTTTGTCTATACAAGATTTCTAAAAACTAAATGCATTTCTGAATATTTATTTTTTTAGTAAGAGAAAATATTATTTTAAGAATTTTATTTTATTGAGTTAAACACAAAAACAGTTCTAGGACTATTTATTTCTTACATAATTATCATGGCTTTGGATATCTTACTAAATTAAGAACAATTCCTTAATATCCATTCCGTATTCACATTACATTGATTATCTCAAACATTTGTTTCTTATAATGAATTGGTTCAAATAAGTATCCAATATCCATTTAGCCCACGTATTTATTCCCAGTTTTATCAAGACGTAATTGACATACAGCATTGTATAAGTTTAAGGTGTACTAGCTGGTATATTTCTAAAGTCTATTTCTATAACTCTCCTCTTATTTTTCTCTTTTTTATTTCTTCTTTTATTATTATTATTATCATCATTATTATTTATTTATTAGTAAAAACAGAGTCACTTGACTTGCAGGATATTCAACTGTTTATTTGTGATATTGCTTAACATGTCCTTTTATTCTCAGTATTTGAATGGATTCGATTAAGGTTCATTTATTTAGGCAAGAATGATTCATAGGCTACGTGACATCCTTTCCTGTTGCATCACATGAGGCATATGGTATTGGTTCCTCTTATTTTGTGTCAGTGAGCTATTAGCACAGTAATATTGGGAGACAAAAGAAAGCCACAGAATATCAGTAGCATGCAGAAAGTGTTTATTCTCGTGGATCTGTGAGTCAGCCATGCTTCAGCTAATCTACACACCAGGAAAGTGGTCATATATCAGGGTCTGCTGATTGGGGGAGCTGTGCTTCAGATTTCTCTCATTCACCTTGGAATATCAACTTCTCAACAGAATGGAAAAGGCACGGGGGGAGAAGGGAAACCCCATTAAGTTTCTTAAAGCTTAGGCTTGGACCTGGGATAGTGTTTCTACAAATGCGCAACTGGCCAAAGCAAATCAAATAGCCAAGCCAAGTTAAACTTGGCAATAAAAATGGATATAAAAAGGGCTGAAGAATCGGGCCCATTCATTCAATCCACCACACACTTTGAGTGATGCTAAGATGAATCATTGGGTTCATGGAGTGTTAGGCTTATTCCTCTAATAAAAATCTGCCCATAAGATTTTTATGACATGGTTTTAGCACCCATGGATAATTGTTATCTAGGTGCATATTTTTTTTTCCAGAGGTTGTGAAATGCTTAATTTCTGTTTTTCTATTCCTTCTGCATTCAGCAGCTAGAATTCTTATTTAAAAAGAACTTTCCCTTATTGTCATGGATTGAAATTTTTATACCCCCAAAATTCATATGCTGAAGCCCTAACCCACAATGTGATGGTATTTGAAGATGGGGCTTTTGGGAAGTAATTAGGGTTAGATGAGGTTAGAAGAGTGGGGCCCCACGATGGGATTAGTGCCCTTTTAAGTAGAGACCAGAGCTTGCTCTCCTTCTCTCTTCTCACTGAGAAAAGGCCATGTGTGGACACAGAGAGAAGGCCACCTTCTGCCAGCCAGGAAGAGAGTTCTCACCAGAGACCACACAGCCAGCAAATGGATGTTGAAATTCCTAACCTCCAGAAGTGAGATATAAATTTCTGCTTGTTAAGCCTGTCTAGAATATTAGCAGACTAATATATTCATAAACTATTTTATTACTGTAAAATATATTACATGCAAGAAAAGCAAAATAAATACTTGATAATATCCTTCTATTCATTAATTTTCTGAATAACTAGCTGTTATTCTAGTAACAGCCATTGCGAGCAATATTTTTAATCTAGTATTTTCAAGTTCTCATTATGCATGCATACATATTTAAGGTGTTTCAATCCACTGTGCTCATTTTTTTAAAAACTGAAATTTTTGCAGGTTAGACCATTTAAACTCATTAAACTACCCATTTCTTGTGCCACGAACCCATCAGTATTTTGTAGCTCTTTTTGTTTTTAGGAAAAGCAAGCTATCCCAATCTTATCTTTTTAAAATTTCTACCCAGTATCTCGAATTAGCCATTTGCCAAGGATCTCTAGTTCCATTCGGTGGGAAATGGTATTTAGAGATTAAAATCTGAGTGGTGGATATAGAAAATACCTTTCTAAGAGGAAAAAAAATCCACAAGTTATTACCAATTAGAAATTAAGATTGGAAAGATTTTCTTTGATTTGTAAGCAAATAACTTTTTCATATGCATACAAAGATGATGCTACTACTATCATTAATGTGACATGAAATCATGCTTAACTTTTCAGTGGTTTATCGAGACTTTCTTGCTGTGTGTGTGTGAGTGTGTGTGTGTGTGTGTGTGTGTGTGTGTGTGTGTGTGTGTGACTAATGGTAAACTTAATTTAGATTACTGATCTGGATTATGGTTGAGATCGATGGTCATGGAGTCAAAATATTCTGGTGGTCTGTAAATCTATTTTTTAATTTATTTTTTAAAACCTAGTTTTATAGGAATCCAAGGCTAATATATATTTTTAAACACATTCTCATTTCTATGTAGTTGTAGAGTAAAAAGTTCCAAATATCAAAAAAAAAAAATTATGCTCTTGGAAACATTATGCTGGCTTTTTCAGGAGAGACAATACTTTCAAAAGCTATTTTTGGAATGTTTGCTAAGTAAATGGATTTAGATAAGATTGTTAAATAGAGAGGAGATTGATATATGAAATGGTTATACGCATAACATGGATCAGTTTGAGAGAAACACAAAATAATGAATGTATAAACAGCATCACTGTGTTTGATATTTACACAAATGTGATTTAAAAATAAGGATATTGAGACGTCCAAGAAAATCTGAATTCTGTGACAATGGAACTAACCAGATGGTGGATTATTTTACATTAATTTAACTGCTATTATTATTTAACATTATTAAATTATGAACAAGTAAAAACAAAGTGAAAGGCTTGTTCAAACCTTGGTCCCTATTGTTAAATTCTTTATGTTGTGAGGATCAGGTGCCTTCAGTGTGCCTTGGACACCACTAGATGGCACTCTGGCATCCATGGGAGCAAACCAGCCAACTGCTCTTCCTGATTTGGGGAATTCTGAAATATCAACCACCCTCCTAAACAAATTAACTTTTTCCATCATTGGCAACATATATCCATGGACATAGCTAATGATTTTGAGTTATTTTGTATCCACTCTCCAGAGTTCATTACTATTTTTCCTTATGGTACTTACTGAACACACTCTCATGCTGGTACTTAGCTTTAATTGGGGTAAATTCTGGCCACATTCTTAAATATTAAGTAGTTTCCACTGCGTTAAAGTCTCTCAAACAGATAATGGCTTCTGCCAAACCTGTCCCACAATAGTTAGTTCTCAATAATATCAACAACAGAAAAAATATTCATAGCAAATTACTAGGGTCAATCCTAACTCTATGCATGTCCAAATCTAAGAGAAGCATTGATTTTCTAGCCCATGTCAGTAAATCTTTTCTGAAATTCTCTCCGTAAAATATTCCTGATGGCAAATAATCTATTTCTCTTTATTTTATTACTATAAGCATTAATCTCTCTGAATTTTATGATTCTAAACTCTGTTGAAACAAAAATACTTTGTCTTAATAGCCTATTACATCAGGATAACTACATTTTTCACTTAATTAAATAGCAATTTAAATGTTACCATTTGTACTCATTAAAGGTATAATGTTAAAAGAATCTTGTCTCTTTGGCCCTTCTCCAAATCTTTTACAAATTCAATTATGTAAGTCAAAATACGGGAACTTAAACCCTGGCTGGATAGTTCAGTTGGTTAGAGCTTGACCCGATGCACCAAGGTTGCAGGTTCAATTCCCAGTCAGGGCACATACAAGAATCAATCAATGAATGCATACATAAGTTGAACAACAAATCCATGTTTCTCTCTCTCTCTCTCTCTCTCTCTCTCTCTCTCTCTCTCTCTCTAATCAATAAATAATTTTTGTTTTCCATACTGGAACTTCTATACCTCCTAAAACCCATGACATCTCCGTCCACCTCTCAGGGTAAGTAGAACATGGATTAGCCTGGTGTATGTACCTGTGCTTTGTACAATCTTTTATATTACATCTGAACTCGCCTTTTAAATATAGAAAGAATAATTTATTTAGCACAAGTGGTTCAAGTAAACAAAATCTACCAAAGCTAAGATATAAAGTATTTTATACTGAATAAAATAATTTATTTGGTAATAAGAACTCTACTCTGTTTCTCAAAAACAAATCGTAGGAAATGACAGAAAATACAATTTGCTCCAGTGTGTCTCTCATGAACGGGTTAAAGAGAAATCATTTTCATAAGAAAATTGCTCAGACTGTGCATGCTAAAGAGGACTAAATGTTTAGTATTCCAAAAATACACTTTTGGAATTCTATACAAAACAGCCCAAAAAGTACTCCAAGTAAACATTTCTTGGGGGAAAAAAATGAATTCAAAACTTTGTTACTTAGCAAATTATTCAAATCAAAATTCTACTTTGGTATGTAGGGATAGGGATTGCCTCAACAGTATTTTAATACTGTCCTTACTGCATGGTAATTGAAAAGAAATGTACAATATGGCTTTGTTCTTGTTATTGGGATGGTAGGACAGGCCTTTGGGGGTGGGGGGATTGGGATATTTACCTATCTGAATACTTTGTCTCTAAATTCATTAGAAAAAACCCTTTACACTAAATTGGTGACTTTTTAAAACATTTTTTTTCTTTATTGATCTTAGAGAGAGAGGGAGAGAGAGATAGGAACATCAATGAGAGAAAATCAATTGACCGCCATCTGCATGCCCCCTACTAGGGATTTGGCCCACAACCTGGGCATGTGCCCTGACCTGACTGGGAATCGAACCGGCGACCTCTTTGTGCATGGGTCGATGCTCAACCACTGAGCCACACTGGCCAGGGTAAATTGGTGGCTTTAGATATGCCTTTCTCTCTACCTTATTTTATCAATAATCTATTGAAATATCTTCAGGGAAAGTATCCAGTGAATTCAGAATTTTATTTTGATTTTGTTTTTGGCTTTGTTTTATTACTTTTCAGTAAAGACAATTCTGAAAGTAACTCTCCATACACTGCTACAGCTGAAGCACATCTGAATGACCTTACTGGGACACTTCATGCGAATAGTAGACAGGACAGAACTAAAGGTGACATGCATCAGCCAGGCCAACATGAAGATGTGGGCACATTCCCAGCGGTAACTGGGCAAGGGAGAGCTGTATTTTCCTTTTTCAAATAGTCATTATGCCTTCCCTATTTAAAATAATTTTTTTTTTAAATAAGTAGTGCTGGTAAGAGAAAGATAGAAATAGAAAAAGAAAAAAAAAAAAAAAACATGGCTAATTTACTCTCTCTCTCTCTTTCTCGTGGTTTTTGAAAACTATGTAGTGAATTCTTTTCTGTGTACCTAAACCGGAGAAAACACATTTTGAAATCATTTAAGAATACTCTATGTTTCTCAGTAGTGGATTAATAAAAACCTTAGTCAGTGACTATATGAACGTACATAAATAAATGCTTTTATAAGGCAACATTTCTGGCTGTCTTATCAGATTTTCAACCGATGTAAAAGCAATAGAGTTTTATAAACAGCTTTAAAATATTTAAAATGTTTTACTTTCTGTCCTCTAGAAAATTTGTATTTATACATTTTTTAATAGTATTTACTGTGGAATTAGGACAAAATATAACAGCATTTTAGATTTCTCATTCTACTCTTTGACCAGAAAGTCATTTTTTAACAAAATAATTTTCAGGAGATTATTGAATAGATTTCATATGCAACCCTTGATTTTTAAATAACTGTGCTTCATGCTTTAAAAAGAAGGAAAAAACCATACAGTGCAATATTGTGTGCACTAAAAAATACACTTATTTAAATAGAGTCGATATCAGGTTCTGAAATAGAATTTTGTTTTCTTTATGGGAGGAAAATGAAGTTTTTCCTTTAATAGACTATGTATCCCAAGATGATTTCAAAGTATTTTCACTTAGAAAAGCTAGCTGCTATTACATATAAATTTTCAAAGCTTGCCAAAGCTTTGGAAGGAATGATGAAAATTACTATTGCACGACCTTCAGGTTTTCTTTGTTTCACAAAGGGCTAAGATAGCATTTTTTGTCATTTTTCTTTCAGCTCTGGTCTTTCATCATAAATATCAAAGCATGCAATTATGCCTTCTTATATCCTACCATATTCTGCCTGTTTTTCTATTTATGGTGATGGTGTTTTCTCTTTTTCACAATAATTTATTTTGTGCATTGGAACTTTAAAAACCATCTCATAATTTGTTGAATAAAATAAATTGTGAACATAATGGATGTTAGGCTGAAAAAGTATTTTTAAAACAATAATGATATTTGTATCAAAGGCAATATCAGACACAGAAAATTCTCTGCAGGGCTGTCTCATGCGCCCCATTAATAGTGGGATGATTTGACCAATAGGTGGGGTTTTATTATTAATGTTATTATGAGAACTAGGCTGTCTAACCCCATGCAGTCTTGAATTTTCCTATTTTCACTTTACTTATAGTAAATCTGCCTTCTAATGGGTCCTATTATTCTATCTCAATATGTATGCCAAATATTTACCCCTAGACCTGTGGTTCCCAAAAGCCTATTTATTATACATATCTTAAATTAGAACTATGCTAAAGAGGTCAATATGATAAATTAGCAATAATATTCTATTTAATTCTAGAAACCATACATTGAAATAGTATGCAAGATGAAGGCAACAGAGACAATAATAGTTTTGGACACAGTATGTCCTCTCTCTAAGCATTAGATAAAATCCTGAAAAGTTATAAAAGAGATGACTCTATAT
This sequence comes from Tadarida brasiliensis, assembly GCA_030848825.1. Taxonomy (NCBI): domain Eukaryota; kingdom Metazoa; phylum Chordata; class Mammalia; order Chiroptera; family Molossidae; genus Tadarida; species Tadarida brasiliensis. The sequence goes on from CM061272.1 coordinate 29,316,022, forward strand.
ATTGGAATTTATTTCCACATTTGCTTCTATTAATATTTCAGAGATTACCTTTTAAAAAATGATAAGTTGTCCCTCAGTATAATAGAAACTATGCTTAAGCATTTGATTACTCACTGGAAAGAGAAAAAGAATATATACCTGGACTCTGGTTCCAGACAGACTTGAATTTAAGTTCCCATTTCTTTTCTTATAAATGAACATTTTTTGCCAAGTTATTTTACCTCCATAGGCTTCAGTGTCCTAGCTATAAAATGATCCCAGTAACAATGACAACCTCATAAAGACATTGGGAGGATTAAGTGAGAAAATGCATGCAAAGAATTTGGCCCAGTGCAAGGCAAATAATGAGTTCAATTTTGTTTATTTTGTCAGCTTACCATACTCAGTTTATGCATGTGAGAAAATTTGGATGTATAATTAGGTAAAACAGGTGCATTTTTATAAAAAAAGAGACCACCCCTACCTCAGTAAGGTAGCTAGCTTTAGCAAGCAGAGCTGAGACCAGAGAGCAGTCTGCTGCTTTGATCTAAGGTAAGGGAGGTCCTGCAAAAGGGTGGGGAAAACTAAAGTGTGGGGAGATCCAGCAACACATACTACAAAAGTGAAATAGTGAGGGATTGAAAAAGCAATGAGAAAGCATGCTTGGTAAAAGTCAGACAACATTCAAACACATGAAACAAGGGGAACATCACACGCGTGTCGGATGTGAGAATAGCTCGATGAAAGACGTCAGTGAGATTTTCTTACAGTGGCTGTGAACAATCTGTTATTGCTGAGTTAGAACATTTTAAAGGCTAATGTTTATTGCATAACATGGCCAGAGACATGACTGGTGCAGGGAGAACACTAGGTTTGGGATCCGTCCCCTTTACCTATAGCATCTGTTTCAACAATTCAATAACCTCTCTGATTTTATTTCTTTGTAAAATGGATGACATCTAGGGCTGTGTTGTGGAGAGAGTGAGGTGTGTCAAGAGGAAGAGAGGAGAGGGAGCCATGGTCAATGAAAGGCACTCCGCAGATGGCAGGTAGAGAGGGGTGCATTGCAGCATTTTGTAAGAGAGAAGAACCCGAGACACCAGCTTGTCCATCACTGAAGGAATATTAAAATAGAGAGTCTGATAGCCATACTTTAAAATATTAGGCAGATATTGAAAACATTTAGTCATATCTGCAGTTCGCAAATGAAATGTTTCTATTGGAAGCCAAGAGGCAAGAGGTAAGAGAAATTGTTTACAAAGATCCCCTCTTTTATTTATTTCAAAATAAAGTTCTGGAAGGCTAAAAAGCAAAATGTTCATAGTATCTAAGCTTGGGGATTAGAAAAGGAAATAAAGGTAGATGCAGAAGAAAATTTTCACTCTATTATTTAAAGATAGTTATATATGTTACTTTTTTAACAAAAGGAATGAAGCACTGTAAAACAGTAAATTATTTGTAGGTACATTGACATTATCTATATCTACATCTGTATCTATACAGCAAGCTTTGAGAAGCTGGCATTTCATTTAAATGTCAGAACTGAAAAAGCTGCTAAATAAATAAATCACAATTAAATATCATAAGTTACCAAATACATGGACAAAGATCAACATGACTGGTAGTGCCCAGTACTGAAGAATATAAACTATTTAGAGGTCAGTCTGCCAATATGTATCAAATTTTTAAAAGGGCACATTATTTTACTTAGCTGTTTAACTTCTAGAACTTTATCCCATGGAAATAAATCCTACAAAGAACTCTGTACATATAATAATTCACTGCAACACTTTTTCTCATTTGGAGAAAATCTACGTTTTCTCCAGTGGGGGATTGTGGATGAATTGTGTATATTGCATACAACAGAATACTTTGTAGTAATTAAAAATAATATGGCAATTCTCTATGCATTAATATAGAAAGATGTCCATGATCATTTTTGGTGTGAAAAAAAAAATACTGTTATTAAATGAAATTCAAGGTATAATAACATTTGCCATTATGTTTTATGTTTTGGATGCAAAATTTACATGAATGGCCAAACTATTTGTAGTGATTAGCTCTGGAGTGTGAAAATACCAGGGGTTGGGGATGGAGAGTTAATATTCTATTGTTTTAGGTTTTGTTTTGTTTTGTTTTTTAAATACCATTTATATTATTTTAGAATTTCAAAGCAATAAAATAAGTCTATTTAGGAGAAAAGAAAAATTAAGTAATATGTTTTCTTCTTGGAAAACATATAAGACAACAGAGAAAGGACAGTAGTCCCTGCTTATCTTCAGTTTCATGCCCTTCTGAGTAGCGTGATGAAATCTCCAAGGTTCCGCTTCCTCCCACCCCCAGTGTGAGCATCCCTTTACCAGAGGCCCTGCCAGTTCATCACTGAGTAGCCATCTCGGTTATGAGATTGACTGTTGGGTATTTCAGGGCTTGTGTTCAAGTCACCCTTATTTTACTTCATAATGACCCTATAGCTCAAGAGTAGTGATGCTGATTCAGAGATGCCAAGAGAAGCCATAAAGTGCTTCTTGAGAATGAAAAGGTGAATGTTTTTGGCTTAATGAGGAAAGAAAAAAAAAGTCCTATGCTGAGGCTGCCAAGGTCGACAGTGAAAATGAATCTTCTATCTGTGAAACTGTGAAGAAATTTGTGATAGTTCTGATCGGTCAAAAGATCAGAATGCTAGCTACTTCGTGATGCCTACTCTATCCACCTCGCTTCATCTCATCACGTAGGCATTTCGCCACCTCACCTCGTCACAGGAAGAATAAGGGTGAGTACAGTATAATAAGATCATTTGAGAGAGACCACATTCGCATAACTTTTATCACAGAACATTGTTATAATTGTTTTATTTTATTATTAGCTATTGTTGTTAATCTCTTACTGTGCCTAAATTATAAATTGAACTTTATCATAGGTATGTATGTATAGGAAAAAAATACAGTATTTATAGGGTTCGATATGATCCAAGGTTTCAGGCATCCAGTGGGGATCTTGGAACGTATCCCCCCAGGTAAGGGGGACTACTGTAGTCATCCGAGGCAAATGTCTGTTTTCCAACTGGAGAGTAGGTGGCAGTGTGACAGGTGGAATGAGAGGAAACAGAGATGGAAAACCCAAGGAATTCCCAGGCAGAGCAAAGCCAGTCTCAAAACATTAGAATAAAATCAGTGTTTAGTGATGCGAGGATTAAGCCACAGATATGCAAGTATAAAGTAATTTCAAAACCAGGACCCAGTCAACAAGGGAAATGGCAAGGTCATAAGGCCATCAAACAGGAATAAAAACTAGGTTCCTGGTAAGTGAGTGGAATTTCTCTCCATTCAGAATAAGAGAGACTGGGGGAGGGGGGAGATATTCAAATAAAAGGTAAGAACAGGTCAAGAACAGGACATCAGAGAAAGTGTCAAGCTCGACTACAACCAAAGCAAGGAAATATGTATTATTCCAGGACAGAAGATCTAGAGGCCAAAGAAATGAGAGAGATGGAAAACAAAAACAAATTTACTTGAAAGAAAATTAAGTTTTCAAGAGCAAAAGTGGCTACCATCAATCCGACTCTGTAATAAATGTATTTTCTCAGTGTACTTTTCACTACCTTGAACTAAATGAGTATCCATGGTTGACTTCCACTTTTGAAAATGTGGCTAACCAGTCAGAAATATTAAAACTTAGAACAGTATCCCTAATACTGTATGATTATATTGAATTATAATTGTATCTATAATTTAATATTGATGACAATGTTACATGGTTAAAGCCTCCCAAAAGTTAGTTTTTTTTAAAAATCCCCATAATAGAGGATAGCTATACATCATGACTAAAACACAGAAAGGAAATATTTTAAATGCCTTTTGGAGGGCACAGAAGCGAAAGGAAATCCCTCAGTCCAGAAAAGTAGTACATAACGGTGAACAGCAAAGTGCGAGTCAGTGTGGAAGCAACTGCCATGCCCAGGAATGTAGTCTTGGTTTCCAGGGCAACGTGAATAGGATGCAATGCTTAGGACTCACACGTGGTGGAGAGTTGGAACCATGACTGTGTTCGTACATCAGAATCTTCGGAGGACCACATCTACGTGCTGGCCAGTGAGGCCAACAGGAAAACATAGTTCTCTTAACCTTAGCTCTGGATGGGAAAAAAAGAAGCATCCTGCCCCTCTCTGGCTCCGATTCTTCCCACAGATTCCCCTGAGAATTTGTAAAATCCATTTCTTCACACAGGTTTGGGATTTAAATGACACTACCCACGTGCACGGAAAACGTAAAGAAGATTGTTAGCATCCCTTCACCTAGAATGAGGCAATCACTCCAAAGAAACGTCCCTTTGACTCCGACCTCCCAGATTTTCCACAGATTTAGATCAGTCAAATATGAGTTCAGAAACATAATTAGGAAACACAAGGAAGTAGAGTCACCATGATACATATTGAATTAATTACTAGTTAGGGAAATAGTTTCAATTTCCAAGGTAATGCTATGGATTTGTTTGTTTCCATAAGTATTGTTTATTTACAGTATTGATTCATTTTTTTATGATTTATGAGAAACTATTTTTAATGTTTGTTATGTACTGGGGTTATTTTTTGATGCAATATAAATCCTTGAAAAGAAATGTGTTATCTACTTTTTAGGGTAGAGAGTATAATATGCACTTATTAAATATTATTAATTATTGTGAATTATGTTATTCAAATGCTGTTTTTTAATTATTTGGTCTGTGATATGCCAAGAGAGTTTATATAGTCTAATGTAGATTTCTCATTGTATTTCTTGAAATATTTGCTTCTAATATTTTTATGCTACATTATTTTAAATTGTGCTTCCTGAGAATTACAAGCCTTGGGTTTCATTGGCTATCATGATGAATAGTGCCATGAACCCCAGTGAACATGGAAATGCAGATATCTTTTCAAGATAGCAATTTCGTTTCTTTTGGATCCCAGAAGTGGAATTGCTGGATCATATGGTATTTCTATTTTTAATTTCTTGAGGGACCTCCATACTGTTTTTCATGGTAGCTAGACCAGGAAACATCTCTACCAATAAGAGTTCCCTTTTCTCCACAATTTCACAGCATTTGTTATCTCCTGACTCTCTGATAATAGACATCCTAACAGGTGTGAGGTAATATCTCATTGTGGTTTTGATTTGCCTTGGTGATGTTGAGCACCTTTCAATGTATCTGTTGGTCATCTATATTCTTCTTTGGTAAATTGTCTATGTATGCAGGTGCTTTGTACATTTTTTAATTAGGTTATTTGTTTTCATTACTATTGAGTTGTATGTGTACCTTGTATATTTTGGGTATTAACCTCTTATTGGATATGTGGTCTGCAAATATTTTCTCCCATTTCATACATGGCCTTTCATTTTGTTGGTTTTCTGTGCTGTGCAGAAGCATTTTAGTCTGAAGTAGTCCTACTTGTTTATTTTTGCTTTTGTTTTCTTTGCTTTAGTGTTAAATCCAAAAAATCATGGCCAAGCCCAGTGTCAAGGAGTTTTTTCCCCTATATTTTCTTCTAGGAGATTTATGGTTTTGGGTCTTACATTAAAATATTTTTTCTTTTTTCATTTAGATTTGATTTTTTGTGTGTGATATAAGATAGTGCTAAAGTTCTTTAGTTTGAGTTAGTTTTGGTGTATGATTCAAGATAGGAGTCTAGATTCATTATTTTGCATGTAGATATACTATTTTCCCTACACTATTTTTAAAGAGACCATTCTTTCCCCCTTGGCTCCTTTGTCAAAAATTAATTACCATATATGTCATGATTTCTGGGTTCTCTATTCTGTTCCATCCATCTGTGTGTCTGTTCATATGCCAATATCATACATTTTTAATAACTATAGCTTTTTTAAATATTTGAAAATAGTTTGAATAGTTAAATAGTTTGAAATCAGGAAGTATGATGTCTCCAGCTTCTGTTTTCTCAAGATTGCTTTATTTTTTTTTCTTTATTGATTTGAGAGAGAGAGAAACATCGATGAGAGAGAACATCGATTGGCCACCTCCTGCATGCCCCCCACAGGGGATTGGGCCCACAACCTGGGCATGTGCCCTCACCAGGAATCGAACCGGTGACCTCTTGGTGCGTGGGTCGACGCTCAACCACTGAGCCACACCAGCTGGGCTCAGGATTGCTTTAGATATTTGGGGTCCTTTGTCCATATGAATTTTAAAATTATTTGTTTTATTTCTGTGAATAATTTCACTGGAATTTTGATAGGGATTTCATTGAATCTGTAGATCACTTCGGATAATATAGATGTTTTAACCATATTCATTTCCAATCCATGAACACAGAATTGTTTTTCATTTATTTGTCTCCTTCAATTACTTTCATCAGTGTTATACTTTTCAGTGTACAGATCTTTTACTTTCTTGGTTGAATTTATTTCTAAGTATTTTATTATTTTTGTTGCTATTATAAATTGGATTGTTTTCTTTGCTTTTTTTTCTCTTTATTTATCTTTAGAGAGAGAGCAAGGGAGAGAGAGATAGAAACATCGATGAGAGAGAACATCGATTGGCCGCCTCCTCCATGGCCCCCACTGAGGGTTTGGCCCACAACCTGGGCATATGCCCTGACCAGGAATCAAATCAGCGACCTCTTGGTGCATGGGTCAATGCTCAACCACTGAGCCACACTGGCCAAGTGGATTGTTTTCTTAATTTCTCTTTCTGATAGTTTATTTTACTGTAAAGAAACAACTGATTTTTGAATATTGGTTTTGTATTCTACAATTTCACTGACTTCATTTATTAGTTCTAATAGGGTTTTTGTGGATTCTTTAGGGTTTTCTATATATAATGTCATGTCATTTGCAAATAGAGACAACTTTACTTCTTTCCCTCCAATTCTGATGTCTTTTATTTCTTTTTCTTGCCTAATTGCTCTGGCTAGGACTTGCAGTACTATAATGAATAAAAGTAGAAAGAATGGCTTCCTTGTCTTGTTCCTGATCTTAGAGAAAGGCTTTCAGCTTTTCACTATTGAGTATGGTGTTGACTGTGGGCCTGTCTCCTATGACCTTTATTATGTTGAGGTACGTTCCTTGTATATCCAATTTGTTGAGAGTTGGTATCAAGAAAACATGTTGAATTTTTCAAATGTTTTTTCTGCATTGATTGAGATGATCATGTGATTTTTTTATCCTTTCTTTTTGCTAATGAAGTATATCATATTTGTTGATTTGTGTATAATGAGCCATTGTTGTATCCTAGGAATAAATCCTACTTGGTCATGGTTTTTGATCCTTTAAATGTACTGTTGAATTAGTTTGCTAATATTTTGTTGAGGATTCAATTCTTATACTTTAACTAGTTCAGTTTATTGTGTATTAATTTTACTTCAGTAAAGCTGTTAAGAAAAAAAGGATCCACATTCTTACTAGTTTCAGGGTATTTTTTTTTTCTGAATTTAAAATAGGTACATTTATATTGCCTTACTTCATAATTTTATAATTATGGTTAAAAGAAAAGTGAATGAGAAGTGTCTAGCACCTTTTGAGTGGTCAATGGATAATTTCTTTTGTTTTAAAGTATTTTGAAGTTTCTATTACATCGATTTATTTTCTTATTTGTTCACTATTACTCCAAATTTTAAAAATGTATTATAGTTTTATAAATTCAAAATATATTTCTTAGGTTTCCTCTATTATTGTGAATTTCAAAAAAAAAAAATGCAGTTTCTATTCTACCTTGGTGAGTTTTTCTTCACCATCACAGAAAGGATACCTTTGTCCTTTTCATTGGTGGCTATTTTTATTGAAATTGCATTGCTCTTTAAATTATTTTGATTAATAAATATCATAATTATAAATGTATTTTTGTAATTTTCATTCTAGTTACTTTTAACAAAAAACATCTTTAAGGAAATTATCAAACAGTTATTTGTTGATATGATGCCAAACAACTGGTTTAACTTAAGTTTTAACATTTAAATTTGTTACTCAAAATTACTATACTAGTTGAGATTTAATATACTGATTAAAAATGTGCAGCAGAATTACCTTTTTTAATTTAAAATAGCTTCTGTTATTGTTTGTCATCTTATAGATTCTGCCACTTTAGCTTGCTTTGGAAGCATTCTGTGGTGGATGAAAAGCACCACTGCATTTAGTTATTAGAAAATCATTTTTCCCCCAGATTCACACTGAAGTCAAACAAAAGACCAAGCATAAATCATTGGAAGTCTCTCCTACAAAACTTAACATATTCTGCTGATCTTTGTATCATAGTCCATAGCTAGGAGTTAACACATCAAAAAGAGTTCTTAATGAAGACCAGCTGGTATCTCACTATAAAATTACAACAAAACAGACTTTCAATGTGTTCCTGTAACAAAATGATCAGACTATGTGGACTCAGCTTATTATGGTACCTGCTGTGGCTATGACTGAAGTGAAGAGGCTGATAGATGAGCTTTGCCTATTCGGGTCTTAAGGGCCTTGAAGTCACTTAGATGGATGACTGCTTAACAAGAGCAACATAACATTTTTGTACAGGACAAGAAATCTAGCTTGGCGCCAATAGACTGCAAAGCTTGCCTAAACTCAATATTCAGATCATGACTATTTAATTGATCTGTCAATGACTTGCTTCTGATTTGCATTACATCTAGTTGGCATCTCTGTGCAGACAGTACAACGTAGCAGTGTTATAGTCAAGATAGTAGAGGGAGTGTTGGGAGCCTTTAAAAAAAAAAACATAATTTTTTTCTAACTCTATTTTTATTTTATTTTATTGAGACATTAATATTTCAATTAATGTAGCTAGAAATTAGATATGTTGATATATGAAACGAAACCCATAAATATTCATTTCAACAACCTGGCAGTCTCAAGGTGGTTTAAATTAAGATATGGGATTCAAGTGTTAAACCTGCACATGAAACAAAAGAAAGAGAAGAGATTATTGCAAACAGGTTCGATATTATAGAGAGAAATTAATTTTAAAATTTTAGCCCTGGTCAGGTAACACAATTGGTTTGAGCATCGTCTCAATAAGCCAAAATTGCAGATTCAATCGCCAGTCAGGACACATACAAAAATCAACCAATGAATGCAAAATAAGTGGAACAACAAATCTCTCTCTCTCTCTCTCTCTCTCTCTCTCTCACCAATTTTTATAAAAGAATCTTTAAAAAAATGTATTTAATAGATAAATCCCATTTGTAATTAAACAGAGTATAAGGCCATATTCCTAAAAACTGTTTGGAATAGTTTGCTTCTTCTGAGTTATTATAGAACTATGTTAAATCATGCATTTATTATATCAATAAATGTTTGGCAATGGCTTGGATATATAAGAGCATGGTTGGTTTCATTTTATTTTAATAACCTATGTTTAAGTTAAATTATTATTAATTTGCTTCCTGCTGATACCATAGATATGTGTAAACCTCTGAGAAAACTGAGAACTAGCATACAAAATGATGGTTAGGATAATAAATTGTGATAAATGCAATGTATTAGTGTGCTCAGGCTGCCATAACAAAATACCATAGACTGGGTGGCTCAAAACAGAAATTTTTTGTTGCAGACTGAAATCCAAGATCAAGGTGCTGGTAAGTTAAATTTCGTAGAGGCCTCTTCTCTTGGTTTGTAGGCTGCCGCCAGCTGTCTGTGTGCTGCAATGACCTCTCCTGTATGTGGAAGGACAGAGACCTCTGGTGTGCCTTCTAAAAGGACACTAATCCCATCAGACCAGGCTCACACCCTCATGACCTTCGCTAACCCTAATTACCTCCCAAAAGCTCCATCTCTAAATATCATCACCTTGGAGGTTAGGACTTCTACATATTAATATATAAATTGATATAACAATTGGAGGGACACAAACATCCAGTCTATAACACGTAAGAAGAGAGTGACTAAACCATTCCAAATATAGAAGTTTATAATAAACAATATGCCGTTGTATCAAATATTTATTATAGGAAGTTTCTGTAAGTAGTATAAAGATTAACTTGATATTTTTCTTGCTATGTGGGCATTTATAGTCTACTGGAGAAGGTAAATATGTATGGATCCAACTTTCCTATGGGTTGAATTAATTGCTGTGATATAAATGTGAACTAAATATTTTCACTGCTCAGAATAAGAAAAGATTAGGTTTGCCTGAGACAGTCAGGAATGGTTTACTGGTAGTGATGTCACCTCTGTTTGATACTAAAGACTGAGTGTAGATGTTATAGTACCCTTATGTGAGAGGACAGACCCATGCTATTGAGATTAAATCCAGTTTAAATAAGAACAAAGCACTGCATATTAATTCCATTTTCATTATGACTTGCTATTGCTACTTTTGCCATTCTGCAAATTAATCAATATATATACCTGTAGACAGCCATAGGTACGTTGTGATTGACTGAAAAAAAATTTTATTGTTATTTGTGCTTTTATTCTCTTCTCAATATATATTTGATGGAATTTTTGTGTTTTTGTACTGAAACATGCTTTCCCTGAATCTGTCTCTGCCTTTCCAACACTTAAACATTTAGTCAGCTTATAAAATTCAATAAATACATCAAATTTATTATTTATTTACTATATGGCAAACAGATATAATTGATATCATTATGAAGAAATATTTGCAAAATCACAAGTTTCAAACATGAATTTCTTATACACCATGGCAAATAACTTGTCATTTTATCATTAAATATCACTTCTTTCATAATAAAAAAAAGTGTTGCCCTTCTCCTGTAATGTGAAGCCCAGCAGACACGTCCAGAAGCTGAACAATGGTTGTGATTGATTCACTTTTACTATGTTTGTAGAAATTAATAAAAGAATAATGATAGAGGTAAACTGAAAAGTGTGCAGCTTCCTCCTATATAAAAGTCAGAGCTAAAACATCTACTAATTTAATCAGCCTTTAAATTTATTTTTTTTACTTTGAAGTAAATGTTTAGTATCCTATAGAACGTATGACAGTATCTACAATATTTGAATCTTTGTCATGTTTCTTCCAGGATTGGTTAAATATAATTTGAAGTGGTCAATTAAATAAGCCCTTCTATTGTTCTGGCTGAATAATGATTTGATTTTCCAAGCCTACTAATCCATTATTTTAATTAGCAGGAAATTCATTAAAAAAAAAAAAAAAACCCAAAAACGAAATAGTCTTTAAAGGATCTTAAAAAGCCTGAAATAAATACCACAATAGCAATTATCAGAAGGAAAGACAATAATAACTCTCATTTGTATAATAAAGTAGAACTGCTTTCACAGAAAATAATTAGAGCAATAAACCCACACTTAAGATGTGTTTGAAAGTGTTTGAATGCCACTGGGATTACTGCCACCTTTAGGAAGATACTTGGAAATGTAGGTGACTAGGAAGACATTTATTGATTTATTCAGTCCAATCCATGGACTACACATAGAAGCAACACTCTAGTGTAAATTGGAAACCACCAAAGGCTCTCGTAGACAACAGGAAGAAAACAAAAATCTAAATGTCCATCTGTTGTCCATGGCCATGAGTTCTCTCTCTTTTTTTCCTTTTTTGCTCAATTCCTCCATCTTCCCAACCCTCCCTCACCACCACCACCACCAGAGCTGCTGCCTGCTCTCTTCCTATGAGTCCATCTCTCATTTGCTTGGTAGTTCAGTTATTTATTAAATTCCACATATGAGTGAAATCATAAATCATACGGTACTTGTCTTTCTCTGACTGGCTTATTTCACTTAGTGTATTGTTCTCCAGGTTCATTTATGCTGTTGTAAAGGGTAAAATTGTATTCCTTTTTCTGGCAGAGTAGTATCCATTGTGTAAATGTACCATAGCTTTTTTTCTTCTTCTTCTTTATTGATTTTAGAGAGAGAGGAAGGAATAGAAAGAGATAGAAACACCGATGAGAGAGAACATCAATTGGCTGCCTTCTGCATGTCCCTCACTGGGGATTTGGCCAATCTGGGCATGTGCCCTGACTGGGAATCGAACCGGCGACCACTTGGTGCATGGGTCAACGCTCAACCACTGAGCCACACTGGCTGGGCCTATCATAGCTTTTTTATCCACTCATCTACTGGTGGGCATTTGGGCTGCTTCCAAATCTTGGCTATTGTAAATAATGCTTCAATGAGCACAAGGGTACATATATTCTTTTGAATTCATGTTTTGGGTTTCTTTGGCTAAATTCCCAGAAGTGGAATCTCTGGGTCGTAAGACACTTCAATTTTTAATTTTTGAGGAAACTCTATACTGTCTTCCATAATGGCTGCACCAGTCTGCATTCCCACCAACAGTGCACAAGGTTCCCTTATCTCTACATCCTTGCCAGCACTTGTTTTTTGTTGATTTATTGATGATAGCCATTCTGAGAGGTGTGAGATGAAGTCATACTGTGGTTTTAATTTGTATTTCTCTGATGATTAGTGATGTTGAGCATCTTTTCATGTCTATTGGCTATCTGTATGTCCTCTATTGAGAAGTGTCTATTCAGGTCTTTTTCCCATTTTTTAATTGGATTGTTTTGTTTTGTTTTTTTTATCCTCACCCGAGGACACTTTTTGCATTCATCTTCAGATAGAGTGAGAGGGAGAGAGGGAGGAAGAGAAGGAGAGAAACATCGGTGTGAGAGAGACACACCGACTGGCTGCCACCCACATGACCCCAACCGAGGCCAGGGCAAACTGCAACTGAGGTACGTGCCCAGTGGGAACCGAACCTGGGACTCTCTGGACCACAGGGCAACACTCTAACCGCTGAGCCAAACCGGCCAGGGCAGATTGTTTGTTTTTCTGGTGTTGAGTTTTATGATGGTGAGGGAGGGAGTGGGAGGGAGGTGGAAGAGAGCATAGAGGGGATAATGGAGATGGAAAAAATAAAATAAAATAATAATAATAATAATAATAATAATAATAATAATAATATATGTCCATCTGTACTTTGGGAAAGGCATTCAGAGGCACTTTCTTAATCCATATAAGTTATTCTGATGTAGGAGGAATATAAGGCACCACAACAGAGTGGCAGGATAGTTTATTTATATGTAAAACTATATGCTATTGTACCTATTTAGTATCATAGAAAACATCAGAATATGGAGAATTTGGGGAGGGAGACACATGCAGTAACAGAGTATTGAGAATTAAGTATTTTAATCATAAATGGGTGTTGTATCTTATCAAATGCTTTTTCTGCATCTATTGGTAAGATCATATGATTTTTATCTTTTGTTTTGTTAATGTGCTATATTACATTGTTCGATTTGCATATATTGAACCATCCTTGTGCCCCAGGAATGAAGCCCACTTGATCTTGATGTATTATTTTTGTAATGTATTGTTGTATTTGATTTGCTAGTATTTTGTTTAGGAATTTTGCATCTGTATTCATCAGAGATATTGATGTCAAGGTTATGTTGGCCTCATAAAATGTGTTAGAAAGTATTGCCTCTTCTTTAATTTTTGGAAGAGTTTAAGAGGAATAGGTATCAAATCTACTTTGAATGTTTGAATTCACTAGTGAATTTTTACTTTTGGGGAGGTTTTTGATGGCTATTTCAATTTCCTCACTGTTGATCGGTCTATTTAGATTTTCCAGTTTTTCATGATTCAGCCTAGGAAGTGATATATTTCTAGGAACTTATCCATTTCTTCTAGGTTATTGAATTTGTTGACATACAGTGTTTCATAGTATTCTTGTATGATCCTTTGTATTTCTGTGATGACTATGATAACTTCTCCTCTTTTACATCTGATTTTGTTTATATGAGTCTTTTCCCTTTCTTCCTTGGTGAGTCTAGCCAGGGGTTTGTCATTTTTATTAATCTTTCAAAGAACCAGCTCTTTGTTGTATTAATTTTTTGTATAGTCATTTTGTTCTCTATTTCATTCAATTCTGCTCTAATTTTTATTATTTCTTTTTTTCTGCTGACTTTGAACTGTTTTTGTTCTTCTTTTTTTGTTCTTTAAGATGTAATGTTAGGTTGTTTACTTGAGATTTCTCTTGTTTCTTGAGATAGGCCTGTAATGATATAAACTTCCCTCTTATTACTGTTTTTGCTGCGTTCCAGAGTTTTGATATGTTGTATTGTCATTCTCATTTGTGTCTATATATCTTTTGATCTTACCCTTTATTTCTTTGTTGACCCAGTCATTTTTTAGTAGTATGTTGTTTAATCTTCACATATTTGTAGGTGTGTTATTTTTTTTTACTTCCTTTTTGCAGTTGATTTCTAATTTCAAAGCATTGTGGTCAGAGAATATTATTAAATTTGTTGAGGCTAGTTTTGTGACCCAACATATGAACAATCCTTGAGACTGTTCCATGTGCATTGGAGAAGAATGTATACATAACCTGATGTTCTGGGATGAAAGGCTCTGTGCATGTCAATTATGTGCATTTGGTCTAATGTGTCATTTAAGGCCCATATTTCTTCATTTATTTTCTGTTTGGATGACCTATCTAGAGCTGAATACTCCATTGGCAGCTCTAGATAGTTCTTCATGGTAAACAACATTAAATTAACTCCCAGGCCTAATTCTTACACAAGTATTCCGCTCTTCAGCATAACTTTTACTCCTAAATCATGTCCTAGACACCTCCAAAAAAAAGTGAGATTTATTGTACATTTTGATGTTAATTTTTATTTTATTTATTTTTTTCTAGAATCTCACCACTAGAATCATATTGCTGGTTGTTGTTGTTTTTTAACCCATTGAGATAGATGTTTGTCCCCTGCCCTGAGTTTCTGAATTGGCAATGATAAAGATTAGACAATATTTTAAAGTTTAACCCTTTCAAATATGCTTAGTATTTTAAAATAAAACAAAACAACACTTGTGAGTATAGTGCTGTTCTCTCAATAGTCCTAAAAAGGGGGAATGAAAAACTCAGGAATACCTCAAACAGAAAACAAAAAAAATATCAAGGAATAGTTAAATATAAATACTAATTTGTATTAGTATTCTGTTACTTTTAAATAATTTATTTCACAAATCTCTTAAAAAACGTATTAAAAGGATTTGTAAATTAGATCATTAGTATATAGTGCAATATTTTAAATATCAGTGTTCTTTATAAAGCCATGTCAAATTATGGCACGCTAATCTGTTATACAGGAGAAAAAATATCATATTACATTCATGACTTTGATCCTTACACATAAATATTAATGAAGGGTCTCTTTGTTTCCTTCCATTCAGAGAAAACCAATATTTACTTTAATGCTACTTACTTAGAAAACAGGACACCCTCATGTCACCCTCATCAGCCAAAGCATTTATTAAGCACGCATATAGTGCTTTTCTTTGGGGATCATCTGATACAGGGCTCAAATTCTCTCACTATGGCAGTGTTTGATGCAGAAAAATACTGAGAACAGAGCCTACCATGCCCATGATGGGAGTATATACATTTCAGAGCCTAGACCAGGCCCTTCCTCATCAATATTATATTAATAGCCTCTGCTTGTGATAGTTGCATATCCTAAATAAGTCTTTGAATATCATTAGCTAAGGAATTACTCTTTCTCAGAATAAAACAGCTGGAATGGGATTGACCCATATCTGATGAAGTCATCCTAACTCTATACCCAATGATTCAGACTTTATTATTATTATTATATTGAGATGTGATTGACACATAACATTATATTAGTTTCAGGTGTACAACATAATAATTTGATATATGTATATATTGTGAAATGATTACCACAATAAGTCTAGTTAATCTCCATTACCATTCATAGCTACAAATTTTTTTCTTATGATGAGAACTTTTAAGATCTACTCTCTTAGCAACTTTTAAATATACAATACAGTATTAACTATAGTCACCATGCTGTACATTTCATTCCCAGAACTTATTTATTTTATAACTGGAAGTGTGTATCTTTTGACCACCTTCACTCATTCGCGCCCACCCCCCTCTGGTAACTACACACAATAAAGTCTTTGATTTTATTGAGACCTCTTATCCACTGACCACATCAACTTTACCTTTCAACTCCCTCCAGGTATCATTACCCTTCTTATGTAGCACAGATTTCACAGTCTATCATTTTCTTCACTTTGTTTCAAATACTCTTAATTTGCCTGCCCTCCGTTCCCATATTTTCAATGCAGAAAACTACACACTGGAATGAGCTCTGCCTGCCAACTTTTTCTAGCATCCAGGACTACTTGTTGGAGAAAAATCACACAATTAGCCTTCCAGCTAATTTTTCATTAAGGATCATATATCACCAATGGGGATTTAATACTGTTTTTCCTATTCTTAAATTTCCCCAAACCTCAATATTCCAAAGCCCCTTTTTCCTGTTTTCTTAAACCACCCACCCATCCTTCACTCTCATTTTCAATAAATAATCAATTCTTGCCTTATATATCATTGAGAAATTGCAGTCATCAAATGTGGATTAATTTATCTTCTCACCACCACATTTAGAAATCTAACTACATCTGCAAATATTTTTCTCTTTCCCTTTACCTGTTACAGTGGAGGTGATGTTCATCTTTATTGCACCAAATACCAGTGCCATCTCCAATGCCAGGCCTGTCTCCGGTGCTCTGAGCCATCCCTTCTCACCCAAAGGTTTCCTTTCCTGAAACCATGTCTTCTCCAGATTATAACCTTTCACTCTCTTCTGGTTCATTTCCATTGCATTCCCTATGCATATACCATTCCACAACGAATTAGCTTCATTAATAAAACAGCAAAAAAAAACAAAAAACAAAAAAACAACAACAAAAAAAAACCTGTCCCTTTATTTATAGTACCCTTTTAAATATTTTATTTTTGAGCTCTCTCTCTAGGCAACATTTTTCAAACATGTTCTTAAAGGTGTTTGCCTTGATCCAACACCACGTCATCACCTCCTATTGACTTTTTGACTCAATTCAATCTGGTTTTCTTACTCACCACATCATTAAAGTATTTTGTTTTGTTTTCAAAATACCAATTCCTCTAAAGGGAACTTTCTATCTTAATCTTACTGAATCTCCTAAGAAAAGTTACTTGTTGACTATTCCCTTTTTTTTGACATCATTTTTTGCTTCAATGACACCACATTTTCCTGTTTTTCTACTTTCTTATTTGTTAGTCTTTCCCTGGTTTCTATTTCTCTATCAGCTCATAAATGATAGCATTTCTATGGATATGGACCTGAGTCTTTTGCATTTTTGTTCTATACTTTCTTCCTGATTATCTCATCTAATTTCATAGTTTTAAATGCTGTTATATGGTGATAGTTCATAAATTTATAGTTCTACCCACGATCTTTTTTTCTGCAATCTAGATCAATATATTCAATGTAATAGTTAACATTCCAATTATATATCTCATAACTATCTCAAATCTAGCCTGATCAAAATGACTCACTTGACTCACAACACTGTCTCAAATCAACCAAGCAGAGATCTCCCCATCTTAAAAAATGGTGAGCCTTATAAGCATTTCAGTTGTTGAAGTCAGAAACCTAACGGCCACACTTTCTCATAATTCACACATCTCATTAACCAAAATATCTTCAAATATGCCTTCTACATGTGCCTTAAGTTCATGCATTTTTTCCATCTAGTCTGCCTCCACCCAAGTGTAGTTCACATCATGACTTGCCCCTCTTCACAAGAGTTTTTTTTTTTTTGCCATATAAATTGGATCATGATACTCCCAGCATAAAGCCCTTCAACAAATTTCCCATTGTATTTATAATAAAATCCTGAATTTGTCATGGTTTTCTATAAATTTATTCTAATTCTGTGTAATATACCCGCCATTGGTATATTGATAGAAATTGCATTAAATCCATAGGTTGTTTTGGGTAGTGTGGACATTTTTTAAAGATTTTTTAAATTGATTTTTAGAGAATAAGGGAGAGGGAGAGAGAGAGAGAAACATCGACCGGCTGCCTCCTGCACTCCCCCTACCAGTGATCATGCCTACAACTAGGGCATGTGCCCTAACTGGGAATTAATTGGACCAGAAACATTTTGGTGTATAGAACAATGCCCAACCAACTGAGCCACATCAGCCAGAGCAGTATAGACATTTTACTGATGTTAATTCTTCCTATACATGAACATGGTATATGCTTCCATTTATTTGTATCTTCTTTAATTTATTTTTTCAGGATCTTATAATTTTCTGATCTTTTCAGTGGCCTGACATTTGCACTAAAAAAAGACTTTATCTTTATTGCACTGGACAGTAAACAAACCTGCCATTTTCTCTGTAGAGATACATGTTTCTAACTTAAAAGGTTGTTAGCTACACATTCTTGAAGAGATAGTTCAAAACAAAAGCTGTCAGTACCTGTTGCAAAACATGCAAAAATGCAAGAGATCTGTGGAGAATTGTCACCCAACACCGGCCAACAATAATTGATATATAGTGCGAGTGAGAATTAAACCCAGTTGTTGTGAGCCCCTGAGATTTGGGAGTCATTTGTAACCATCGCGCATCCTAGACTATCCTGGATAGTACACCTAGAGATATTGATTTAGGAATGCCATAAACCTCCAGAAATTAGGAAATTTTTTATTTCTTAAATTTTATTGATTGATTTTAGAAAGAGAGTAAAGGAGATAGAGAGAGAGAGACATCAATTTGTTGTTCTACTTATTTATGCATTCATTGGTTGATTCTTGTATGTGCCCTGACTGGGGATCAAACCTACAACCTTGGCTAATTGGGATGATGTTCTAACCATCTGAGCTACCTGGCCAGGGCCAGAAAAAATTTTTATATGACTATATATAAATACTTATTTTTCCTTAGGTAGAAAGTTGGTAGCATTTTTCAGATTTTGAAGAGTTATGATCCCCCTTCTTCCCAATCTAAAATAGGCCAAACATACTTGACAATCCCCAAGTAGAGACATTTTGACTTATCATTTATATCTAATCAAAATGGAAGTAAATATTTTTTTTAATTTTTCAAAAGGAAACATACATGAGTGCCATGAGGATGGAAAGGCCAATTGGAAACTGGTAATTTTCCTATTAATAAACTTATTTTCTTATTAATTCATAGCTATATTTTATTATACCCAAAAGACTATAAAATTTTTGTTATGTTTGGAATATGAATGTTTTTCAACCAGTCACATAATATTCATTTGGGTTGTATTTTTCCCTTTCTAAAGTATTTGAGATCACACACACTGGTTTTAAAATAAAATGACTGAAATAGGAAAATATAAGCCAAGCATTTTTATGTGCATATAAGACAACCAATTCTCTCTTAACTTTCTTTGAATTATAGTCAGATTACTCTGTGAAATAGTGCTGAGTAGAAAGATTTTCCTTTCAATCTGGAAGTATTTTAATCAAATTAAAAAGTCAAATAATAGCGACCGTAAGTAAATAGAAATGACATATATTTTTACTTACTGACCTTTAATTTAGATTATAAATGAGTGTTGGTGGGGTGGAGAGAGAGAGAGAGAGAGAGAGAGAGAGAGAGAGAGAGAGAGAGAGAGAGAGAATGAGAATATGAGAGAATGAATTCAACTCATGAGCAGGAAAGGGACATTTGTATATTAGTATATTAATGACTCAGGCTATGGCAGCAGCCACATAATCCAAATCAGAGATTGAGTTTAGAGGACCCAGAATTAGGAGAGTGAACCTGGAATGAGAGGGGCAAATCAAGTCAATGTCCATTAGGAAATGTAGAAACTGAAATTCTATAGAGGTGTACATTCAGTGAGTGCAAAGGGCCTGGAGAAGACGGCCATCAGGCAGTGAGGCCAAGCATGGGCTCTGAGGTAGGCAGGAAGGAGCTAGGGCAGTCAGAGCTTCTGTGAGGAGGCACAGAGACATTTCCTGAAACAGCCCTGGCCTCCCTACCTCTTAACTCACATTGTGAGGGGGTTTGGCCCTGGAGTTGAAGCACCAAAAACAGAGAAAACAGTGTAGATAAGAAGATCTTAAGATGGAGTTCTGGAATTTGGAAAAAAATTAATATCTTTATTTTAGTAACTTCTAATTGAAATTGAGCATTTTATTCAAAATAAATGTAGGCAACAAACTACAAAAGTATTAATATTAGCACTATTTGTGTCTTTATCACCAGTGGAAATCAGATATTTTTATATCACAGTATACTTGTTACATATATCTTGAAATATCTTTTGTAATCATACTACTTTGACATTATGGCTATTGTTAAATTCACTACTAGATATTATTTAAAATTTATAAACAAGCACATATATTATTTTATCAAAATTATTTCTTAAATAACAAAATTTATTTTTATGTCATTGGCTTCCTTTGCAACTTTGCAGTGTTTTATTTTATGAATTGAAAAACTTTATTCTGAGAAGAGGTCCATGCCTTTACTAGATTATCATAGGCATGAAGGACATACAAAAAAATCAAGAACCACTGATATAAAAGTGTAAAGCTTCAGACTATTCAAAAGTAAAAAGTTTACATATTTAGAAATTGGATTGTGTTTGTCTTCTAAATTCATAAGAGAAATATTCTGGATTTTTATTAAAAGTTTAAAATTGTCCAGCCGGTGTGGCTCAGTGGTTGAGCGTCGACCCATGCACCAAGAGGTCGCCAGTTTGATTCCCGGCTGGGACACATGCCCAGGTTGTGGGCCAAATCCCCAGTGGGGGGCATGCAGGAGGCGGCCATTCAATGTTCTCTCTCTCTCCCTCTCACTTCCTCTCTCTCTAAAATCAATAAAGGAAAAAAAAAATTTAAAAAAAAAGTTTAAAATTGACAAGTGCATTCTGGTAAATGTTGAAAATTCAGAATTTATTTTTTGTTCAAAGTCATGCTCTTCTTGCATATGCACAAATACATCAGTAATGAATATTTTCAAAACCATTGACAATCTGAATAGTGCTCATAATGACAACATATGCTGTGTGAAAAAAATCCTGGATTAGGAATTCAATACTCAGAAGTCCCAATTCACCTGAGCTGAATGGCCTGGTTGATCTCCAAAGAGTCTTCCTAGTCTATGGGTTAGCAATTTTAGTAAAAAGGGTATCTCTGGTTTAAATTTGTTAAAAGGGTTATCTCTGGTTTAAATTTAATACACAACAAGTTTAAAAAGATTTTAAAACTTCCAACTTGACATAAAATAACCATTTTGATTTAGATAGGAAAAAATGTATGTACATATCTTTTTGAGTTAACACGAATTTATAGCTGCATGATTGTTCAACCTACAGGTTGCTTTTGCCATGTGAATTCACAGAGACCAGCAGCTGTGCAAGAAACTTCATTTGCTCTGTAGAGAGAGACAATTCCTTTAAGACAGACCTTCTCCAAGCTTAATGTTTCATGGAGAAGTACTATGGTTCACATACATCAAATAAACATTCCCTAGACTTGCAAAATCCATTTGACATTTTAATTGAAAACCCTCTAAAAAAAACTAAGCTCCATGGGCAGAAACTGATTAGAGAGTAGCGCTAAACTTTACCTGTTACCTGAACTTGAAGAAATAAATGTTGACACAAAAAAAACTGCAACTCAAGCAGAGTCAGGTCTCCGTTACGCCTAATTCTCTATGTTGTTCAATTAAAAAGGGCTCTTCAGAAGTGCCGTGATACAGAGCATTTGCAGAACTGACCTACTTAGGGATCTAAGAATCATTAAAGAAAAGATGGAAAAAGAATTTTCAAAAGCATTTGAAAACAGTTTCCTTCTAAAATTGACAAGAATCTGTATCATCCAAATGAAAGGCTTCAAAGCCTGTTAGCAAAGCAAGAAGGAGTGAGATGCAGTTAATGAATCTAAAATTGTAAAATTGTTTTTAAAAGCGCCTTTCTTATTACATCTAAATGCAATTTGCAAGATAGAGGCATTGTAACCTGACTCTGTGTGCTGCACTGTGTGTACAACAAAGCAGCAAAATTAATCCCTTCCCCTGACGACCTCTAGAAATGAAAACCCATTAGAGTAATAATATTTGTACGTAGGTCTTGATGTTTCTGTGCTGAATTTGAATGCCATGAAATGATTGTATGTAGTGGCTGATGGAGACATATGTGTAGATAATTACATAAATAATCCTCTTTACATAGGTGCAAGGTGACTTTTTAGATCGGGTAGAAACTAGTTGCTACCTAATAAAACTCATAATAATGTCCTTTACTGCTGAAGCATGAATCTTACTATTCCAAAGGTTGGTTAGAGATATTTTACTTTTCACAACGATCCAATGCTAAAATTTGACTAGAAGCCCTGCAAATTTGAGACCTTCAAGATGTAAGCGTCTACTTGACTCATGAGCATTCTCAGTTGGATCATCATGGATCTTACCGTGTTCTTTGCTCTGAGAAGGAAAATAACCTACAGCAGTATGAAGATGAGCTTGAAATAATTAATGTTAATACCAGGGTATGTTATTCACATATAAGATATTTCCCCCTGGAACTGAAGCACTAAACTATGTGTGTCGATCACTCAAGCTTCTTTCCATTTTCCCTTAGCCATGGTAAGTTAAAAAATCAAACAAGCAAACAAACAAAAAACCTGTTATATGGCCCTGGCCTGTTTGGCTTAGCAGTTAGAGCATCAGCCTGTGGACCAAAGGGTCTCAAGTTTGATTCTGGTCAAGGGCATGAACCTGGGTTGCAGGTTCGATCCCCAGCTCCAGTTGGGGTCCTGTAGGAGGCAACCAATTGATGTGTCTCTCTCACATTGATGTTTATCTATCTATTGATGTTTCTCTATCTATCTATCTATCTATCTATCTATCTATCTATCTATCTATCTATCATCTATCTAGCTATCTAGCTATCTAGCTATCTAGCTATCTAGCTATCTAGCTATCCATCATCTGTCTCTTACTCTTGCTCCCCCCTTCTTCCCTTCTACTCTCTCTAAAAATCTATGTAAATTATCCTTGAGTGAGGATTAACAAAAAAAAAAACAAAAACTAAAAACCTGCAATATGAAAGTTTCTTAGGTTCTTCACATTTTATTAAAAAAATAATTCTACTCTGTGACCTTTCTTTTTTTAAAAAAAAAATGTTTTTATTGATTAGAGAGAGAGAGGAAGGGAGAGGTAAAGAGAGAGAGAAAAACTTCAATCAGCTGCCTCCTGCATGCCCTGTACTGGAGATCAAGCCTGCAATCCAGGCCTGTGCCCTGAGGGAGAATCAACCTGGCAACCTCTTGGTGCGGGGGATGATGCTCAACCAACTGAGCCATGGGAGACAGGTCTTACTTTCTTAATTGTTCCCTCTTTTTGTCATATTACAAATTTGCTTTCACACCTTCTATTGACCACAATTGCTACTTTAAAAGTAGCCAGTACTTTTCTAACACAATACATTGTATTTCTCAAGCCTTAGTTCACTTGGCAGCTTTTTAGTTTTTTTTTTTTTTTTTTTTTTTTTATGTAAACCACCTGCTTTCTTAAAAATCTCTCCTCCACTTTCCATACACATTGGATAGTTATTTGTTGAGTGAATGAATGAATGAATGAATGAATGAATGATTCTAGTCTCCTGGTTTACCTTCTCTGTTTTAAGCACTTGTTCTCTGTCATCTGATGCATCACCATGGTTTTAACATCTGCCTTTACAGATAATGGTTAATTTTTTTATTGTTTCTTCTCCAGGTCCGTTTACCAAATTCCAGATTCTTATGTCTAAATGCCTGTTAAAATTCTCTATATGATTGAATCCTCAATAGATTGAGTTCAATGTGTCTCCTGACCTTCACAACACCAAATAACTTCCATATTTTCTATTTTTGTTAATGACATTAATATCCCCTTAGTCATTCAAGCTCAACATTTCAGTTTTATTTGGAACTCTTACTTTCCATTCAGACTTTTAGTCTTAAAGATTTTGCCTCTGAATTTCTCTTGTATTTATTTTCATTGCCAACATATAGTTCTTTTCAGCAGTCTGTTCTTTCTTAGCCTTCATCTAATCTCTTACTTACTTACATCATCTAATCATACTTACTTACATCTCTGAACCCCTAGTACAAAACACTCTATCGTATATTGCAATCGCTCAGTACAAGGAGTATGAAATTAATGACTTTTCCTACATCGCCTCACCCTTTTCCAAACCACTTCTAATGAAATTTTCTTCCTGAAAAAAAAAAAAAAAATCTCTGATGATGTCATTCTCCAGCTAAGAACAAAACCAAACATTGCAATAATTTCACATCACTTAATGAACAAAATCCCTAACTATTTTGTCTAGTATTTCACAGTCTTTCCCAATGCTAACCATATTTTCTGAATAGTAAGTCCATCTATTTTGCTCTCCATTCCTGAATTGTGGCTATTAACTTGTTTAATATTTCAGTCCCCACCAAGTCTGGTGCCAAATCTTTTTTCCAGAGATTAGAACTTTGATTCTGACTCTAAGGCTGTGAGTTTGAGTTTGTGCAATTTCTAAGAAAAATGTGCGACTAGCATAGATTCCCTAACAATTGGCATTCCTGTCACTTCACTCTGTTTATATAAATTTGTAAGTCAGTCTATTTATATACCATGACCCAAAGTTGCCATAACATTCAAACATCAAAGTATAATAATTGTTCACCAAATTGAACTTGGCTTTCAGTACAAGGAATGAGTTAATTTTCCCAAGAGGTCTTACCTCTCCCCTGCTTGCTCATCCAATGATAATTGACTATGTCTGCAGATATCTTTCTTCTGCTAAAATATCCTAGGACATGCCCGGCCGGAGCAGCTCAGTGGTTGAGCATCAACCCATGCACCCAGAGGTCGCCAGTTCGGTTCTCAGTCAGGGCACATGCTCAGGTTGTGGGCCCGATCCCCAGTGAGTTGCATGCAGGAGGCAGCCAATCCATGTTCTCTCATCAATGTTTCTATCTCTCTCTCCCTCTCCCTTCTTCTCTCTCTAAAAATCAATAAAGAAAAAAATTTTTTAAATAAAATATCCTAAGACATGTTTCATTTCATTCTTATAACACACAACAAGCCTCCATGAACTCATGAAACTGTAAACTTATTAAGAACAAAGGGTGTGATTTGATCTTTATAGTATCTTTCACTATATCTTGTACATTATCTCATATATAGAAGATACTCAAATATTGATCTAATGAGTCTTATACCCTTTCCATCCTCTTTTACCCCTGCCCCACATAACTAGGTTGGAACTGCCTTTTTGGATCTTGACTTAAAGAGGAATTTAGTATAGATACCTGGTCACGACTGGTCCATGACTGAAAATGTGTTCTAACATTACTTTGGTATTAACACATGAAGAATCAGAGCTCTTGAAGGTCACAAAAAGATTGAGGATTAAAGATGAACTTTAACAGTTTGAAAAATTTTTAGAATAAATTTGCCTTTCATAGGACATTGTAAAGTTTCTCAATAGTACATTTTAAATTAGGGGCATTCCTATGCATGTGTAAAATTATTTTGTACAGTTAAATTTTCTGTTTCTCTTACTTGAAAAGTAAGGAGAATCAGCAGAATTTTCGAGGCAGAATAACATTTTTCAATAAGCTAGTTCAAACCTTTCATTTTGCCAAAGAGAAAACTAACACAGAGAAATAGAGTGACTTCAAGGCCAAATAGAGCCAGAATTTGAACAACTATAAGGAGAAATTAGTGGGATTCATAGGTTAGAAATGAGAATGCTCTTTGAGAAATGTCCTCAAAATAGATATGATTAAGTTCCTCCTAGTTTGTACCCTCTCCTGCACAGGCCCACCCATCTAAAGACCACGCTTTGAAGGGTCCCTTGTAATAGCTGTAGCCTCGTGATTAAAATGCTTGTGCTTCCCTCCTTCTTTTCACACCTTCCCACCAGTGGGAAAACAGACCTGTGTTCAGGGGTAGGAAACATCCAGCCCGTGGGCCGTATAAGGCCCTCAAAATCAATACCAGCTAACATCACACGCCTTATCAAATTAGCTGGCCAAATATAGCAGGCTAATTTTTAAGTGGATAATTTTGCATGGCCTGCAAATGATATTGTAAATATTCAAATGGCCCCTGACAGAAAAAAAGACTCCAGCCCCTGTTAGAGCAACAAGATAGAAAGAGAGGGGCAATGTCTCTGAGCTTGTTCAGCGCCGCCTACTGGACTGCCCCTTTTATAGAAGAATGGTCTTGTGAATGTTTGAACTACTATACTATGGATCTCTTTGTTTCTGCAGCTTAGTGTGTACCCTCGTACAGTCTTTAGGGAAGCTGTATAGACAAATAGGACAGAATTTTAGTGGTAAATGGGACCTTAACGAATTTCTGGTCCAACCACTTATCTCCTGGTTGATAGCTGTGCAGTTAGGCAGAGTGTTTCCTTGATTAATTGCAATTCAAGGGAAAGGTCTCATCAACTGATTACCTCCAAGTTGAGTTGTCATGTTTTCCTCCACTGAAATGTCACGTTAAACATTCATGCCAATGAGAACGGCAAACAAAACTGTCAGAGAAATGTTTGCTTTCACACTACCTGCTGTCCCTCTGAAACATATGTAAGTTTCCTTCCCAAACGAACTTGTTCATTCTATTCTCAGAATGATTCATTCATTCAGACATTGGTTTGCCAGTAGTTAAGGAACAGCGACTACAGGCAGGAACTATGCTTCGTGAATGAGACAGACAGTGCTCCCGAGCTCGTGTTTGATCGAAAGAAGCACACAGTCATTGAAAGTGATTAAAGCAGCAAGTCTCGGCACCATTATTAACGGGAAGCACAGGGGGGATGTGCAGTGTGAAACAGGAGGTCCTAGTGGACTCAGGTGTGGAGAATGCTGGACATGTTGTTTAGAATTTGTTCCAATGCGGAATCTGTGGTGGCAGTAAAGTTCTCATGTTTTTCCCTTTATTTTGCAAAATTAATTGAAATTAATTTATTTTGAGGGCATAGAGAGGAACGTGAAGGCAAGAGGTCATTTTTCATGGTGCGGTGAAGAGAATCAAAGCTAGGGAGAAAAGCAGCGGGAGGATTTCGTTCACCCCTTTGTCTGTAGGACAGGAGAGGGTGGGGAATTATTGAAGCCAATCCTGAAGCAGAAGAGGAAAACACACAAAAGGTGTTTTAAACTGTCTACTTGGGAGATAGTGCCCGGTTTCCACCTGCCCTTCCTGCATGAAGTAAGCACAATTATGTATCTCTTTGAGTGTGTGATGGTCGTAACTTTGAGTTTTAGAGTCACTGGAAAAATTAAATATTACGTGTGTGTGTGTGTGCGCGAATGAATCTTACATAGGATGTAGCCATTATAATACAGTAAAGTGACTAGTTTTATAGATTAAAGCTTGATTTCACTCATTTAAAATCACTCAGTAATGAGTTTTAGGTTCTTAGATATGAAAATTCAGTGAAGACACTGAGTGAAAATGTGACTAGTCATATATTGTCTAAATGTTGATTTGCACTTTTGAACTCTACTTATTATTCTTAAACCACTAACAATAACAATAATAATGATCAAGGAGAGGGGAGGGAAAGGAGAAGCCAGTAGTCTTCATGCTCACACCTTTAAATCCATCGCTAAACATCTACTGTAGGATGGTCTGTAAAAAAAAAAAAAGGACAGATGGTATAGCAGAACGCAACAGAAGCTTGGATAGTATCCGCTGAGAGGAAAATGCTTTATAATTAGTGAATACTATAATGAAATATGGTAATTCACATTACAAGGATTTAGGAGTCAAGGCCCATCTGTGTGAAACAAATATTACCAATAAAGATGTTTTCCCACCTGGATTATCAAGGGATCAAATAGTGACATTGGCCACATTTCAGAAACAAGCCGTATGTTGAAAATTCTCTCACTTTTCAAGGGCAGTGGCACGTTATGCTGACATATTTTCGGACAGAACTGAGAGGATGCTTTGAAACTCTCATTTCCCAATATTTTATTTTCAAAGACTTTTCAAGGTTCTGTGGGTTGCTGCATCTTCTAGCTCCGCATAGTTTAAGAGGTGCCGTTGAAACTCTCTAGAATGATATTGTTATTTTGTAGTTTAGTATCTGATTTAAAAAGGATGCTAATGGGATTGACATAACCTGCTTCCCAGGTCAGCCTTTCCCCTTTTTTATTTTCCTTTCAAACATTTCTGGAAGCCTAGGAAATCTGCAACTATTTCTTCCGGGGCACTCTGCCACACAACTGGGAGTATATTGTGAAGTAGATCACTGCTCGTGCAAAGATTGTTATACATTATGCAAAAAATGTCTGCTTGTGAGGGTTCACATTATGTGCAGAAAATGCTACAGTAGGTAGACCATGTTCTCTATTGATGGAAAATACGTATCTGCTTCCAGCTATGAGTCCAAAGACCCAATTTACTAAAAATTAGCGATCCATCAGATGGAGGGGCAGAAAGCAATCTGCACTCTTGGCGCCTTGAAATTTCTTGCATCAGTCACCAGATCATGATTTACTAATAGGGTTTCAGGGCTTGCAAAATAGCGCAACTCAAACCACGTATTAATATTTAATCTGGCATTTTAAGTGCACCTAACAAAAGACCCCAGAGCTGCTGACAGAACCCTAAATTGTGAATTTCTTAAAAGGGAATTGAGCAGGTCCATGGTGATTTTGTGAAAAAAAGAAAAAGGAAAATAAATGAGTTCCAACGTTTCTTATGTAGACCTCACATGCCAGGGCTCTCATTTTTCTTAAAAGTATTTATCATGCATTTTAGATGCTTTATTATGAGAATCACAAGGCTGTTTCTGGCGGCGGGCTGCAAAATCCACAATTAGATGACAGTAGATGTATTT
The DNA here is from genome assembly GCA_030848825.1 of Tadarida brasiliensis. Taxonomy (NCBI): domain Eukaryota; kingdom Metazoa; phylum Chordata; class Mammalia; order Chiroptera; family Molossidae; genus Tadarida; species Tadarida brasiliensis. The sequence continues at coordinate 29,344,676 of CM061272.1, forward strand.
TGGTTAATAAATTTTATATTAGACAACTTGCTCCTAAAATAATTCATTGGCACTTCTAAAATGTTGCTAAATGAGAGAAGATCTAGCCTATAAATCACTTCAATCACCTTATTACATGCTTTTAAGCAACTGTATCTTTTCGTTCTGAAGTAGGAAGTTGGAGAAGATACTTCGTAGGCAAGTGGGTTTGCTTTGAAACCCTATTTTCAAGGCCCAGGATGGCCAATGCCAAGTTCCAAAGCCACCCAGACCCACTTCAAATGTGGGCATGCAGAAGAGGAAATAACTTTACCTGCCATGCTATTGAATACATACAATTATTATC